>CM077462.1:109064129-110529468 GCA_039654755.1 Calcarius lapponicus
TGTTTGTTTTATGCAACCAACCTAAAACTTCATGTCATGAAATCTGTTATAATTGGAAGCACATGTTGGATTCAAAATCAGCCCAGGACCAGGAACCCAAACATGTGACTGAAAACATTGTCTCTATTTTTACACATAACTACAAGAATAAAAAAATTTGGCTGCTGCTGGTGGTATCTATGAGGTGTAGGCTGGATCTTTGATTTCGTCTTGTTTATTTCCCATTCTTTGACAGGTTTTCTTGTGAAAAGTAACCTGTCTGGATATCTGGAGAGTGCACTCTAAGCTGATGGGATGAGACACTTTGACAGGGGGAAAGCCACTGACTACAGGCCCTTCAGTTGGGAATGATCTCCATTGAGAACAACATTCAGTGACTTGCTGAAACAGGAGTCTCAATAACTCTGCATTTCAGTTCAGAGATCTTGTTAACTGACTTCTCAATATCTCTTCTAAGCTATAAAATCCTTCCTTCCTTCCTTCCTTCCTTCCTTCCTTCCTTCCTTCCTTCCTTCCTTCCTTCCTTCCTTCCTTCCTTCCTTCCTTCCTTCCTTCCTTCCTTCCTTCCTTCCTTCCTTCCTTCCTTCCTTCCTTCCTTCCTTCCTTCCTTCCTTCCTTCCTTCCTTCCTTCCTTCCTTCCTTCCTTCCTTCCTTCCTTCCTTCCTTCCTTCCTTCCTTCCTTCCTTCCTTCCTTCCTTCCTTCCTTCCTTCCTTCCTTCCTTCCTTCCTTCCTTCCTTCCTTCCTTCCTTCCTTCCTTCCTTCCTTCCGTCCTTCCTTCCGTCCTTCCTTCCTTCCGTCCTTCCCTCCCTCCCTCCCTCATTTCCTCCTTCCCTCCCTAATTTTCTCCTTCCCTCCCTGTTAGAGATTTAGTGACTTGATGTCTTGCACAATGGCTTTGCTCTGGGAAAGAAGGAAATCTGTGTAAAAGGTATATTCATGACCAAATTCATACTGTCTCTCAGATTCATACTGTCTCTCAAATATTAATTGTTGCAGTAAACATGTGAAAAGCATGATGTGGTGGCACTCCCTCTGGTCATTTCACAGCTCTAGAAGTAAGAAGCTGGAAAATTTAATTATTTTTTTACTTGAAACATTCTAATGTATTTCTTTTTTTCCTGGATTTTTACTCTTCACATGTAGCATGCCAAGCTGCAATTCATTTCTTGCTGTAGTCTTCATGTCCCATAAAGCCCATATAGCTCAAGCATTTCAGAACTGAAGATGCATTTGGAACATGACATGAAATATAATCAGAGTTTCTGTTCACTCTTTCACGTGTTGCATCATTTATTAACACCCTCCCTTCATAACAAGTCTAGATGATGAAGCTTCTACAAAATCTGGCTAGCTGACCAGCCACCTGTCTGTCTCCCACGTACCAAACACAAAGCAAAGCTCAGTAGCCTGTGTGCACTTTTCAGCTCTGATCCTTACAGAAGTGTCTTATTAAAGTGGGAGAACAAGCAACCCTCCAAAAAAAGGGCTGAGAAAACAAGAATGTGCCTTGCACAAAGAGGGAGAGATTGAGATGCTTTTTCAGCCTGTGGTGTTCTGCTGTGCAACAGGCATTGCATGCTGTTGTGCTTTATGGCATCTCTCTGCTGTAAAGGCTGATTAAAAAGGAAAGGTAAATTCTTTCTGTTGTCATCTGATGACATTTCAACAAACCTACAATATTTTTATTATTTTGAAGAAACCTTTCCAAGACTAAACTGTGTGTTTTGAGAAATGTACTTGCACATGATACTGCATGAGTTGAAAGTCTTGATATTGTTGACAGGTAGATGAATAGACTGCAGTCTCTTCAAGCTGCAAGACAAGGAAGAAATTGGTCTGGAAGTCTGCTGAAGAAAGGGACTGTTTGGCAGTCTTTGGTGCAAAATGAGCAGCTCACCCTCCTATATGTATCTGGGGTAATGTTTGTAGAATAGAACCATAGGATGTCCTGAGTTAAAGGGGACCCACAAGGACTGTCAAAGTCCAGCTCCTGACACAGCACAACCCCTAGAGTCACACCATGTACCAGAGGTTGAACAAGCCAAGTGACCTCATATGCTTCTCATATGGTTTTCCCTCTAGACCCTTCACCACCTTTGTAACCTTCCTTTGGTTGCTCTCTAATCTTGTATTTTGGTGCCCAAAACTGCATGCAGGACTCAAGATAAGTCTGCAACGGCACAAAATAGAATGGGGGTTGTCACCTCTCTCCACCCATCATTCCAGAATTCCTGGGAGATTTTGCAGAACAATAGTATTATGCACACACACACACACATGCACACGTGTACAGGCACCTTTTCTGGGACTACAAAGAATGTTTTTATCCACACTTTTGGAGCACTGTGCTTCCGATTGCTTTCATACTGACTCAACTTGTAAGACTAGTCCATTATCCATAGAGGTAAATAAATCTCATACTTTTGGTCAAATATGTGGATGGTTTCCAAGATTTTTTTTACAATGATCCTTATTACCTAACTTTCAGCAATGATACTAGTCTAATAGTTTATGTGCTAATTTTTGGCTCATCTGCTGCTGTCAAATCCAGCAGTCTTTTAAAGGCAGGCAATAAGCTGTGTTTCATCATTGCTATGTCTACCTGCTTTATTTTATGCCCTGATGAGAAGTACTGCAAAGATGAATGGAATTTAAATAACTGTATTTTTTTTGTCTATATATTTAAATGTACACACTATTTCAAAGCTAAATAATATCCTAACAAGTGAAAACAGTGCCTGGCATGTAACTAAGAAACTAGTCTTGAATGGTATTGAATTTTTGGTCAATTCTGAGTTCTATTTTCAGGTGTGCCAGACCTGATGTTGATGCTCCTGACACATTGGGTACAGATATCATTTGTTTTTCTCTTAGTCTTGCACTTAACCTAGCTCTGCCTGGAAACTATCACCAATGTAAATGAGAGCAACCTTTGCTTTCTCATCTTCGGTGTCTTCCATCTCATGTCGTAAGCCAAAGCAGTTCCCAATTGCCACTTTTGGAAGAGAATTAAAATCAGATTGTGACTGATCCAAGAATCAGACCTGGGATGTGTAAGCCTGTTTTTTGTCTACTCTATGGCCAAGGTAACAAAACATCATCTTTCCAAAATATTGAAAAATATATTTTCATATGTTCACGTGTCTCAAGAATCACTTTGTTACCTGTAAAAAACAGTTTGCCATCAGTCTAGAAGAATGAAGAATGCTAACTTTATTCCACTAAGTGCTACATCCTTCCCAAAAAAGAGTCAGGAGTATCTGCAGGGGAAGGATTATGATCAAGGAAACACTTATTTTGTAATGAGACTAATTCTAACATGGTGCTATGGTGCTATAATCATATGTGCAGGGTTACCAAGTGATTTGCCTTTGCAGTAACTCTTATGACAGTAAATACCAAAGTAATAATTTGTGTCTGCTACATTTTGTAAGCTGTTGTCAAACAGATAACCTGGCTACATGCTCAGACCTGGTATCTCCTGGATACCAGTTCTCTGAACTGGTATCTCTGTTCAGCTCAATGGACATGGGGGCTTTATTCATGGAGGCACTCCATGAATGTAGGTTCAGACTGTGCATGGAGGTGCTCTGGTACTTGTAGAAAAGTAGTAAATTCTCTCTGAATAGCACTTACATTGTATTAGCTACTGGAGATGAGTGTTTGCTTTTTTGTTTTCTTTTGCAATAACATCATTTTCTGTGCATAAATTCTATTCATGATTTCCACTTTGATGCTTCATTCTGTGTTTTGTTGGGTTTTTTTTGGTTGATCTTTGTTTGAATTAAATGTGTTTATTAAATAAACCAAATAAACCATCTTTTTTTTTTTGTCACTGGAGATGGAGAAGTTACTGGGTTATTTGTCACCCATTAACTCTGAAACAAATAAGATCTTCCATCAGATAAAATAAAGTGAGTCAAACTCAGTGCCATGATAGATCACTTAATTAACCAGTAGGGAGAGCTGTTTCTTTAGTAAGAATCACCTGCTGGTCAAGATGAGGATTTACAAATTCCTCTTCTTTAGATTAGGAATTTATGTATGAGATAAATCCAAACAAATTCTACATACTGGAATAAAGTTATAAAGGCCTCGAGGCTCCACTGTAAAAAGCCATTGTTAGTAAACTGTGCCCAATAAAAGGCTTTGAGTACAACTGTATCTATGCTATTTACCAAGTAGGAAGTGAGCGCAGGATTCCAATAGTTAATAACTGCTCTAGCCTTGATTTTGCCCCCTTCACCCATTGATGGCATTCATTAAGGCTCAGATTTTTCAGCCATTGTTCATATTAAGCAGGACCATGAAATTTCCCAGGTTTAGCTGTGCATTGAAGTCTCTTCCAGTCTAGTGCTATCTAGTCTAAGGCCCCTGAGCTTTCCTGGTGCTCGCTTATGGTGTCTTTGTTTGCTGGCTATGTCCTGACTATATTTTAAAGTTAGGGATAGTGTTTTCCATCTCCTGATATTTCAGAATAAGAGGAATTGAACAGTATATAAGCCATAGGGAGTTATGTTTCCAGAACAAATTTCTGGCACAGGCAATATTTTACACTTTGGAGGTGAAGGACTGCCAAATATTAAATATTATGAATCAAATTTTCACCTCTCATTGAAATTAAATCAAAAGGGGGAATATGTCTGAATATGTCTTATCACAAGTAACAAATGACAGGATGAGAAGAGATGGCCTCAAGCTGCATCAAGGAAGGTTGAATTCAGCTGTTAAGAAAAATTTTTTTCACTAGTAGGGTTGCCAAGCATTGAATAAGGCTGCCCAGGGAAGTGGAGGAGTTGACATTCTTGGAGGTATTTAAAAGATGTGTAGAGGTGGCAGTTGTGGATATGATTTATTGGTGGTGCTGGGTTAGCAGTTAGACTCAATGATCTTACAGGTTTTCCAAACTATATGTTTCTATGATTCTATGATTTAATAGTTCTGTGTTAATATTTCTCCCCTCCTGTTTTTTTCTTTCCTCTGATGCAGAATTAAATTAAATCAATTCAGGAATTAAAAAAAAACAAACCTTAAATAGCAATTAATTTCTGAGTTCTGTTTTTTAGCATTTGCAAGGTAAATTTCTTGGTTCCAAGTAAAGATTTAATAATTATATTTTCTTTATGACAATTTTGTAAAGAATTTTGTTTTTAAGCATGAATGGTTTTGTTTTTGAGTAGTTTTTTATGATACACTTTAATCTCAAATGATCAACATTATAATTATCACCTAAAATTTAGCCTTAGCAGTGGTACTGATACAGAACATTACATTCTGAATGCTCACTTTAAATTATAACCATTTTTGACAGCTGTGCTACTAAGCATTATCTAAGCAAAGTAAATGTATAGGGTGTGCAAGTGCGTGTGTTGATGTTTTTAAGCCAGTCACTCAGAAATGAAGCTTTTTCTCACGTAAGAACTGAACTTTGCTGTGCATTCTGTACAGCATCTCTGTGCTCTGTTACATAACACAGGCTGGTTTCCTATAAAGGTGCCATATAAAGGGCTACTTCCTACTGCTCTCAGGTGTTTTGGCAATTGAGGATTTGCTTTTTGTTATGACAGTGAAACTTCCATAGCAGGGATGACTTCCAAAGACAGCAAATGAAAGGAAATAGCACTTTTCATGAGACATAAAATGATCATGTTCTTTTGCTAGCTGAGACCAAGCTGATGATGCTTCTGTACACTGGGGTGCATTGTGCCTTTCTGGTTAAAAAAAAAAAATACCTCAAATGTGTGTAGCATAAACACTGAGAAATTTCTGACTATGTAGGTGAAGCTGCTTTTATACCAAAGCAGGGAATTTTACTGACTATTTTGCTATCTTTGACAGGTGCCCCATAAACATGTGCTACTTATTGCTTATAGTTCAGCTTATTGGCTAGGAATCAAATTTTACGGGACCAAATCCCACACTTTGAGAGATTTGCTCCTTTGAGGCCACTCAGGTGGCTGAGAGAAAAATACACACCTTTTAGGACTGGCAGAGAGCTGGGAAAGGGTAATTCTTTTCCAGCTGTGCCTCCCAAGAACCGACCCATAATGCTGGCTTTGGGAAGCAGTAAGTGTGTGCTGCCAAGTATGTTTTAGTGGCACATGACTGTTTTTTAAAACTGCTGCTTGCTGTGACCCTTGGAGGCTTTTAAACTGATCTGTATTTAGCTATTATAGCATCTCTCCATCTCTGGAGACTCATCTTTGACCATCTGTTTTTGGAGGATGGAAACTGGTTTGAGTTCCTTATTTGTCTGCTGAAATCAGGGGAATTGGTAGAGTGCTATAAAATTGGAAACTTGGACTTTATCTTCCATTTACAAAGAGGAACATTTCTATTTTTGTTCACCAGGGAAGGCAGCATTTGCAGCTGACTGGAGGAAGAGGCCAGATGTACTCAAAGATGTTGAGAGGCACTAATATATGGACTGACCAATTTATGGAACAGGATGAAGGATGGAAAACAAGACAATTGTGCCAAGAGAAATTATTTCAATCACTCAATGTGCCCTGAAGTGTTCTGCATAAACTTAAAGGTGGGATGGGAGAAAGGGTTTCTGCTTTCTTAACTGCATTGTAAATGCAACAGGGAGATTTGTGGACTAGGTGCTTATGATCTGTAGCACAATAAAGCCAAATATTGAAGTCTTCCATGTTTCACACATTCATGCTTGCTTCATACAAGAGTTCACATGTGAAGGACAGGATAACACTTGCTAAATTTCAGGGACATGTAGTAATAAACCCTCAATTTTCCTTATTTCCCAGACTATTGATGTAGCAATATGCATCCATTCTGGTCAGTGGAAATGGTTTTTGCAGGTTGAGTAATCCTTTGTACTGTGCACCACTATTATTTTCCTCTGGAGTCTTCCCACTGTAGAAAATTCTGTGTATTTGTCTCTTTGTATATTACTGTTGTGAAATATGTGCCTGGATTGGTGAGCTCTGAGTCAGATTTTCTGCCCCTTTGTACTGCTTTTCATGCCTTTCACCTTTACTGACTTCAGCAGTGCACAAACTCAGAGGCTTTAATTAAGTGGATAAATTCTGCTTGTGTTTGTGTTGTGATGAAGGCCTGGGTATTCCTTTGGGTGAAGATGAGTGTCACTGAGGTCAAGATGTGGTCCATCATTATCTGTGATGCAACAGTGTGAAGGAAACAATCATAACTACTTAGTTTTTTGGCTGTTGGTATGAAATCAGTGTTGCTTGTTCTGTTGTGGCCACTGTTAATCTCTAGATGCAGACCTCAGGGAGGACGAACCAGGAGGGATAGTGAGCACCCTTGCTGGAGCTGACAGTTGTCAGAAGAAATGTTGGAAAAAAATGATTGTCTCAACTTGCTGGTGACCTTAACTTGCTCTTTATAGAACACAGCTTGGCTGATGCAGAATTGTATCCTGAGAAATTGGTTTGTTCAAATTTTAAAGGAAATAGTTATTTTTTATTCTGCTACTTTACAATGCTTTATCAATAAAGGCAAAAAAACATTGTTTAAATGGAGTACCTCAATGATGCAAAACCGGAATCAATTTCTTACAGCAGTGCCTGTCTCTCTAATGGAAACCCCCAGAATGAATGGGCTTCTGCTTCTTGCTGCAAGTGTTAGCTATCATGTAGAGGAGCTATTGCTCTATCAGAAATCATGCCTAAACCTGTTATTCCAAGGAGACAATTTTTTTTATAAAGAAGTGATTTCTTATTTTAAAGCCTTGGTAAATAAACACATAAAAAGGGGGTTCAGGCAGAGACATGGTCATAATTCTGGGTGGGAAGTTTTACTTCATTTTGTTTTAGAGAAGGGGACAGAGTTAGGCATGAGCAACAAATCTATACAAAGTCATTTATCAAGCTTTACTGGAGTCACTGTGATGTCCTTGAAATCAGACTGCTTCATTTCTTACATGTTCTTATGTAGAGGAGAGACTGCTGTTCTAAATCTCAAACACTGAGAAATGCAATGTGCAAACAGCTGGCACTAGCTTTGAATAAAAATTCAGGAATATGCTAACACAGGAATAGAGCAGCTACAAATTATTTTGACAAATTATTTGTTGTCACACAGAGGTTGGCTTCCCTGTACTGATTGTGCTGCAAGATTTTACTGTCTTTTCATCACCTGACTGAAGATCTTGGACACTTAAAGGTGCGTGGTCAATAGATGGCAGCAAGTCATTTAGCCTGACTCTTCCCTCTTCTGGGCAATCCTCTCTGCATAATCAGTGCTCACCCTCTTCTTTTAACAAAACACCTTCTTCTTCTTTGCAATTCTAAAGGCTGCAATGAGATGTATAAGCCAATGACAGTTAATAATATATTTCATCAAAGAAATATCCTCTTGCAGATATCTGGTATGTCTGTTTTTTCAAACCCCCAAACACAATTTCACCTCCATGATTCTTATAAACCCCTTTTCAATTATAAACCCCTTTAATTGGGATCCAGAGTAACAAGAATTAGTGATTTCCTGTGGAAATGCTTTATCAAGGCACAGCAGAGGAGATGGTGCTAGAGGGGAAGCTCCACACCTTACACAGCTACCCCCATGAAGACCTTACATGTTGTCATGGCAGTGAGTGAAACTGGCAGGAAGAGAAAGTTGATGGCAGGAATTTACTGAATGAAGAAATAAGCAGTAATTCTTCAAAGTACTGAAAATAATGGAGCTGAAAATAATGTTGCTCACAGAAATTTTCCTTCCAGGAACTGCAGTAGAAACTCATTATATCTCCCAAACTGACTGCAGCCCCCAAAAGGAGTTTTCATCTGTTAGTTTAGTTTAGGAGCTTTGACACCAGGCCTTCTCCAGTCACAGTGCTGCCTCTGACACTAATCTTTTGTGCAGCTTTGAAAATGGATGAGAAAATCTTTTGATGAAATCTGTAGGAATCCAGAAAGTGAACCAGTATATGACCCACTACACACACTTTCTCCTCTGTAACCTTTACTGTTCCCTGATATTCCAATATAACTGTCTTACAGCAAGAAATTCCTGTGAAGGAAGATGAGGGAGAGGCGTGCTGGTTTTACTATTAATCTCTTGCAGAGCTAATTGTGATTACAGTAGAAAATAATTATTTCCTCAGTGATATTGCAAAATCAAGCAACTGGAAAATCATTGCCAAACTTTTAAATATTCTAGAGCTACCATTTTGCTGAGCGATTGGTGGTGTTTTGCTGTGAGTTGATACATGCCTGATAATTATACTGACAATATTGACACCTTTGAATGTTCTCAGAGAAATTTAAGATTCATCTGAGAAAGGATAGGTAATACCACATTCTAAAATTAAAGATGCTGTTATAAAACCTTGAATTTCACTGTTTAGTCATTAAAAGCGCATTTATTTAAGAGAAGTCTGAGAAGTATGTTTTACATCCTCATTTTATTTTATGTATGTATCTTACTTTACAGCTGTTCTAAGGATTTGATACTTGAAAGACTTATAAAGCCAAGCTATATAAAGAACATTTGAACACAGAATCAATAATTTCTTACATAACTAGAGTAGCAGAATTATTCTGGAGATCTTAAGACATGTATTCAAATGTTAATTAATATAGGACCATTGTGAGGAGAATAATTATTAATATGTTCATATTATCAGTGAATAAAGTAGTCACAGAGCATATTCTAGCACTACTGGGAATGCAGTAATAACTCCTGCTTGACCAACTTGGTAAAATTCTGGTTTGGTAGATGAGGGGAAGGCAGTGGATGTTGCTGATCTTAATTTCAGTAAGGTGTCCTATAAGATCCTCACAGACAATCTGATAGGATGGGTAGGATGGGCAGACAGTAAGGAGGATTGTAAACTGGCTGAGTGGATGGGCCCAGAGGGTGATGATCAGTGACATGAAATTGGAGGCCAGTAGCCATCAGTGTAATCCAGGGGTCAATACTGGGACCAGTCCAGTTTAAAATCTTTGTTAATGACAGGGAAGATTGTGCCCTCAGCAAGTTTGAAGATGACTCAAAGCTGGGGGGAGTGGCTGGTAGGTTCTGCCATCCAGAGAGGCCTCATCAGGCAGAAGAAATGGGATGACATGAACCTCATGAACTTCAACAAGGAGAAATGCAGTCCTGCACCCGGGGAAGAACAATCCAAGGCACCAGCGTATGCGGGGGGCTGCTCAGCTGAAAATAAGTTTGACAGAAAAGAACTTGCGGGGTCCTGATGAACACCAAGTGGAACATCAGCCCCCAGTGTGTCCTTGCTTCAAGGAGGGTGAGAGGGATCCTTGTCTGCCACAGGCAGAGCATTGACAGCAGCTTGAGGGAGGTGATCCTCCTGTGTCAGCACTTGTGGCCACACCTGGAGTGCTGTGTCCAGCTCAGGGCTCCATGTAGGGGAGACAGGGACATATGGGGGGAGACAGAGAGAGCTGGGACAGTTCAGCTTAGAGAACAGAGTCTCAGTGGGGAATATCAATGTGTAAATGGGAGGGTACAAAGAGAATGGGGCCAGGTACTGTTCAGTGGGGCCCAGTGACAGGATCAGAGGTGACAGACAACACTGAAACCCATGAGTCTCCCTCTAAACATCAGGAACCATTTTTTTTTTTACTGCAAAGGAGACTGAGCAGATGTTGCTCAGGGAAGTTGTGAGATCTTCCTCCCTGAAGATGTCCAAAAGCTGTCCATACTGGTCCTGGGCAGGTGTCTGTAGGTGGGTGTGCTTGAGCAGGTGGTTGAGCCTCGTCACCTCCCAAGGTCACTCCCAACCTCAACCATTTTGTGGTTCTAACTAGGATTCCTTACTCAGTCTTTCTCTAGCATCATATACTCTATAAAGTCCATATGAACCTGGATATTTTTTGTGCTGTGTTTCCATGTTTTTTACTCTCTTCATGTTCTGAAGTAATATATATTTTTCAGAATAAGTTCTTTTTCTTCTCAAAGTTATACTGTTTTCTCTTTGCACTTCTTGCTTCCACACTGATTTTCCTCCTTCCCTTCCTTCTTCCTCCTTCTGTGTGGATTCATTTTCCCTATCATGATATTTTTGACCGTTCAAGGTGCCTACCCTACCTTTCTTTTTCACTCCTCTCTTGCCTGAAAGCCTAAATCTCTGTCTACCATCAAAACTGTTTTCTTCCTTTTCTTCCTTCAACAGCAGAGATCCAGCCTGTCCCTTCTTCTATCCCCCTCCACTTTCCCAATACCTGCTATGAAATCTCCTTGACATTTTTTCCTAAGCGTTTGGACATCTCTCCTCCTGCCCCCTATATCTTCTAAAACAAATCACTCATCCCAGCTTTGTCACTAAACAAGATTCAGAAGAAATAATTAAAAAATGAATAAATGCAAACATTTCCCACAGTAGCATAAGCACTGAGTGTAGGCAAGGTTGTGCTGTTATGGTTATAATGAAAAAGAAAAGCTATCTCTGGTAGTGTCAGTATGTCTAGTAGCTTCAATTTCTCTCATTTCACACTGATATCTCCTTCTGTTTTCTTTTTTATGTTGTTTTTATGTTGTGGAGTGCCTCTGGCTTCTTCTGTCCACGTGGGAGAAGGAGGAAGGCTTAACATGAGCAGTATGGCTTGCTATGAGCAGTCTGACTTTGCCAGCTGGAGTTTAAATGCCCCCTTCACTTGTCCCCTAGGACATCTTTGTTGTGACTTCTGACATGGCCCTGTGGGTTTTATTATCACCTATTTTATCACATCTTTGACAACTAGAGCCCCTCTCACCTGCAGGTTACTTTTTCCTTTTGTCTCTTCAGAAGATGCAGTGGTAAAGTCCCAGAGTGGGGTGTGAACTGAAGCCTTTGCTGCCCCTGTATGTGATTATTTTAAGAGAATTCCTTTGTGGGATTCTGTCCCCTACTGTTTGGATCTTTTTGATATGATTCTCTTCTCTTCTCTCTCCCATGCACACAATGACTCCTAGTCTTGCCGTTGATATTGATGGATTGGTTTTCATGTCATGTTTCTTTTCTTTTTAAGCTGTTTTTGGTGCAGAACATCAGGATCTGAGTGACTTGAGTCTTGCTTTAGTCTAAGTCTGTTAGGGGGACCTTCAGGCAGCTACTACACTACAAACATCAGATTGATTGCTCTTTTTACCAGCATTTAGGCAGGATGTAAATTTGGGGACAGCCTCAAACAATTTTCAGATCCTCAGGAATCCTGGAAAGAGGGAATTATGGAAGGAGAGTGTTCCATAATAAAGAAATATGGGGAACCTTCCTTTTGCCTCTGACAGTCCCCTGACTTTTTCAAATGCTGAGTCAGTGCTGAATCTCGCAGCAGTTCTGTGAAAACTCACAGGCATGAAGCACACGAATCAGCCAGTATACACTGGCGAGGATGCCCTTGGATTTTGGTGGGGTCGGAGCCCAATTCCAGAGTAATCCTACTGACCACTGGATGTCACTGCGACACTGCAGGAATGAAAATTGAGGCAAGGATTTGCAAAAGTCTTCAAAGAATTTAAGAGCATGAATCCTTATGACCATTATTTCAACTTTGGGAATTTCCCTAAAATTATCTGTTAGCCTACATGGCGCTGGTGAATAGTGAGCTTTAATTTTGAGAGTTAGACACTCTAGTCGAGAAAGTGTGTGAATTAGTGTGACTAAAAAGCATGTGTGTGTCTCAGAAAGGGGATTCTTAAAAGGGATTCTAGTTGCACTGTTTTCTGTCATTGATACAGTGAAGATTTGGATGATAAATGAAATTAAATTGTATTGTTCAAATTAAAAAAAAAGGCAGGACTGATGGAGATTTCAAGAGATTGGTTAATCTACTCCACTTTGGAGCTGGAATCAGATAATGTCAATGCTAATTTAATTTACTCTTATCATCTGCTGTTATTTCATAACCTCATCAGAAAATAAATCTGATTTATTTACTGTTATTTCAGATCATGATTACCAAACTTTCTATTCTTGTTCTTCCCCTTTTCAAAGATGCAAAGAAAGGAAATAAAGGGTTGTGAGGACATATACTGCCATGTAAAACAACCTTATATGCACATAAAATAGCTATATTATGTAATAATATTAAAATAATTCGAATTCTACTAAGGAAAAGAACAATCTGGGACATTGGACTACTCAGCCAATGGCAGAAGATGGAAAACTAGGAAATGAACATACACATTGAACAGATCACTTGAATTTGAGACATGTCTTTCACCTTTAGGTTATTGAAAGGAAACTTGGAGAGTTGTAGAAAAAGCTGCTGATAGTAAGAGAGCACTTATTTTGGCAAGACCTATGGGACTTAAACTATGAATCATTCATAAATATGAAAATCAAGTTTGGTCTTTCCTTAAGGTTGTGGTGCAGGTGGGTGTCAGGTCTGTATACATCCAGCACACATAATCCATGAATTCCTCTTGTGCTGCAAGAACATCCCAGCCAGCCCCTGCATACCTCAGGGCTGGCTTGAGGCAGTGGCCAGGTTGAAACCAGAAAACCTTCATACCTGAGTATTTACCCAAACTGGTAAAACAATTTAAGACAGCTTTTGACATTCCCTAAGGCACCTCCTGCTACATAGTCCAATTTTTATCCTTAAAGCTGGAAATTCCTGTATTTTCAATGAAAGTGATTTTTGCTTGTTTTATGTTGACTCGGGTATTTGGTTTCTCCCTTGATTCTTCCACTGCAATATAGGTAGCAGAAGTAATTTTCTAACCTTAGAAACTAAGGCTAAGTAATGTCTTTCATACTCTCTTTTCACTACTTTTTATTCACCTTCAGACAACTGTGAATACTGCCATGACTTAATTATTATATGGCTGCCAAGATTCTGAAGTTTCTCTCTAATTTCTCCTTGGTAAAATTAGAGCAATTTATGCAAGTATAAATTGATGTACCTCCACTAGAGTTTTTGGCCTGTTGTTAGTATGCTGCTGTGTATTTTAAAATGTTTTAGGAGTTGCAGCCACAACAAAATCTCCTAGATTAGCTAGTTTAAAGGATAATTGTTTGACATGATGCTTATTAGCAGAATTTCACAGATGGTCAAGACTGAGTTTTATTAATTGCTCAAGTTAAGCCAGAGTTTGTTCATAATTAATGATACAGTAGTAAAAATTTTTCTCAGCTCAGAAGTTGAATAAACATGACCCTCTAGAAGGGAAGCCAAAACTGAGATGGTGAATATTTATTGTGGGATTACTGGACATAAATTCAATACTAAATGGGTAAATTGTTCCATGAAAACTAGACCCTTGTGGGCCACATGCCACAAACAGCCTGAGCTGGAAAGTAGATTAAGGGTTAAAGTTAGGCTTCTTTAAATAGAGAGCCTGGAGATGTGGTTGTGAAAGGAAATGGAATAGGACATCCAAAGGAAGGTCGGGGGAGCCAAGAGATTTGTGCTCAGAGAACATTTGTGTTGTGGGTCAGAGGTGAGCTCTTAGTCCAGACCCAAGATGGGAAGCAGGATTTGGTTTTGGATTTGGACTGAATGGAAGGGAGAGCCTGGAGGAGTGGTTGGAGTGGTGCTTAAAATGGCAGGAAAAAGTATGTTTCATCTGAATGAAGGAGATTAATGGAAGATAAAGAGGTCTCAGGACCTTTTATTAAAATGAAGGGATGGGCAGTATTGGAACAAGACAACAACAGGGATATTGGACAGAAACTATTTTAGAAAAGGTTTTATTAAATGTCAGTGCCATTAAAACATATAACTGAATGAGATAGTGTTTTGACTGTTTTTATACTGTGAAAAGGAGAGAGGACTTGTCTCATAAAAACAATAAGAAAAATTATTACACTGAATTTGTTGAAAAGAAGAAATAATACACTTTCTATTATGAGATGGTAGAAGTAGTAAATCTGCTATAGGCAATACTTTTCCATCATATGTATTTGGTCTTCTTTTGTATTTGCTCTAACTTCCAATATTCTGATCAGCTTTTACAGGGCTACCAGTTCAACAGAAAATATAAATTTTGTTACTATAAATTATGCTTCACCTGAAAGCACAAATTTCTCATATGGAAGTTTTTCAGATTGAATGCCATATATCTAAAGAAAGGATGGGAGGGAAGGAGTGAAAGGATTTTTGGAAAGCTTTTAGAACCATTACCTCACCACAGAGTTCCCTTCTTTAGTGGAAGAGAATAAAACCATTTTGCCAGAAGAGATTTCCCCTTAAATCAGCACCTGAAAATTTTCAAGCTGACACTTCTCAGCCTTAAAAAAACACTGTTTAGAGACAGTTACAATTATCTCCCAAACAAGCATTGCAGTTCTCTGCTATCCCAATAAGCCAGAGTGTGAAAATAGGCAATGGAATTCCCTAAAAGCCTTGGAAGATTTATAGCAGTACAGTGAAACAGCAGCATTTCCTTTGCAGGTTTGGCAGGTGCAGCATAGACACAACTATCCTTTGCACATGCAAGGGCTTTTCTTAAGCTTTTTGTCTTTTTCCGGTCTTGGCTGATGCCAAGGTAGAGTAGCAGCTATCACAGGTTCTGATGGCCTGTTTGGCAGCTTCCTTACAGAGCAATAGGGCAGCTCAGCTCCAGAGTCCTTGGGGGGATATGGAGGCACTGAGTCCTCGGGTGGTCTGGAGTCTGGCACTGAGTAGAGCAGGAGCTGTTTCATTACACTGTGCACTACAGGGACTTAGGTACCTGTTTCCCTGTGGAAGGAATGAGTGAAGGAGCTAATTAATCATTAATTTCATGCCTCTCAAGCGTGAAGTTGTCTGACACTCACAAAGCCAAGGAATTGACTCTGCTCTCCTTTACACCTTGTTTAACCTAATGAAACAGCAATAATTTTTTTTTTTTTCATATAGGACAGAGCTCAGAATGGGCCTTAATAACTTTCAGATCACCTTAAAGGGAAAGCAGCCTTCCCCTAGCATTTATTCAGAAGACATTACAGAGAAACAAGAAAACTCTCTGTTATGCTTCCGATCCTGAAATATGTAGATCCTCAAAACTGCCATCATGATGTGATTTAAGTAGTTATTTGCTCAAGTAAGGTGTCCATTCTCTCAGCCAAAGGAAATTTGACATTTGGTTTACACAATCAAATTAGAAAGAGCATTATTGTTTGGAATATACAAAAGAGTGATGACTGACTCAGAACTGTATTATAACTTATGGTATGGAAGTCTGCAGGTGGCCTTAACCAGGGTTTTCTACTTCCTGTTTTTGGGTTTTGGTCACATTTCTGAGGTTCTGCCCAGCATGCAAGGGTCAGTTCTGCAGCTGGTTACAGCCTGCAGAAGCAGGTGGGTGAGGGCTGGCAGTGGCACACCATGTGAGGTATAGGCTTGTCTCATCTGCTGCTCTGCTCTGTTGCATGTGTGACCTGAGCACGTTTCAGCCAGGAAGAATTCACAAGCCAAGTGCTGCCTAAACTCATGCAAAGGAGGAACAGAGGCCAGTACTGGGTTTGTCACAGATTCATAGAATCATAGATTGGTTAGGGTTGGAAGGAATCTTAAAATTCATCTATTCCAACCTCCCCACTACAGGCAGGGATGCCATTCACTTGATCAGATCGCTCAGGACCTCATCCAGCCTGGCCTTGAACACTTCCAGGGATGAGGCATCCACAGCCTCTCTGGGCAACCTGGTCCAGTGTCTCACCATCCTCTGAATAAGGAATTTCTTCTTAACATCCAAACAAAACCTGTCCTTTTCCAGTTTAAAACCAGTGCCCATTGTCCTGTCACTATCTGACCTCAAAAAGACCCAACAAAAAAAAAACCCAAAACCAAAACCAACCAACCAAACAAAAAAAAAAAAAAAAAAACCACAAAAAACCAAAACCAAAAAACAAAACAACAGCAAAAAACCAAACCAACCAACCAAGCAAAAAACAAACAAAAAAATCAAAACAAAAAACCACTACCAAAACAAAAAAAAAAACCCACCATCTCTCCCTCCTTCTTGTAAGGAACCTTAACCTTTAGCTACTGGAAGGTTGCAAGTCTCCCTGAAGCATTCCCTTTTTCAAGGTGAGCAACCCTAGCTCTCTCAGCCTGTCTTTGGATGGAGAGGTTTTCCATTCCTCTGATGATCTTCCTTGCCCTTCTCTGGACCCATTCTAGCAGGTTTGGGTGATGTGTAGCTAGATTAAATCTTTCAAAAGCAAAGAACAAAAAAATCTTGTCTCAGGTTTTCTCACTGCTTCAATGGAAGACAGTATGATGATGTACTTTAAAGCCTGAATGAGTCAGCCCTTGGTGAAGCCTGGACCCTTGGCTGGTACTACTTTGTCCCAAGCACCTTTCCAGTATCCCTCCTGAAGATGTTCATGAAAGCAGTGCAGAGGGTGCAAGGGCTCCCCTTGTGCTCTGGCCATGCTCTAGTCTGATTGCAGTCCTTGAGATTTTTGGGGATTTAGGCAGGCTTCATGTCCTTTGCTCTCAGTGTCTCAGATGGAAATGAGATTTCATACTCACAACTTCCTGTGTTTTCATTTCCTCATCAAATATTTATTTGTTTGTTTAGTCCCCTCCCTTGAAAATCTGCTTGTGTTTTGTATATTTATTCTTCCTGGCAGGTGCTGGTTGAGTAAATGACAAGACATTACTGAGTTTTTCTCTGACTGTCACAATCCTCAGGACATGCAAGGTCAGGTCTTTGCTGTAGAAGAAGCCGACTTAACAAGGTACTAATTTACTTCAAGGAAAGAGATTACTGATCACAGTAGATTTCTACAGCAGATGAATATGTAATTAAGGATGAATAATTTATTAAAAGTATTCAGCCTTACTATCTGCTCACAGTAAGTCTATGAGTATTTCAGAATGTTCTTATGTCTGTCATTAGACAGCTTCTTCTATCTCCCTGTCTTAGATTTATTTTTCTGGCCCATTTCCTGAACTAAAATTTGTCCATAACACTCCAAGAGTGGATAGGTATACAATTTCTTCTTTTGCATGTATAGACTAAAAATTAGATTCATAAAGCTTTTTGAAACATAATTTAAAATATTTTTTTCCATAGTTGCTTAGCACTAGCCCATGAAAAGGGGAAGCAAAGCAAATACAAATAGAACCCTTTAAAAAAAAACAACAGATAATAAACAGAGCATTTGTATTATGCTTTCTGGCCAGGATTTCTGAAAAATTGTGTTTTATGTGTGTGTGGTCTTCTTTTTTTTATTTTTAAAGTAGACATCTAAAAATTGATGTAGGAATATCCAATGAGAACTGTCAAACTTTCTGCTGTGGTTTAACATGCAGTTAAATCCCACACAGCTGCTTGCTCACTTGTCTCCCCAGTGGAATGGAGGAGAGAATTGGGGAAAAAAAATTCTTGGGGTGAGATAAAGGAAGTTTAATAGCACAGAAATGGATAGAAAAGGAATACTATTACTCCTCCTTCTGCTGATAAAATAATTACATTACAAAAGCAAGTGATGCACAATGAAATTTCTCACCACCTGATCAGTGATCCCCATCCATTTCCCAAGCAGCCACCCTCAGCCACCTTCCCCCTAACCCATACATCAGGCATGACATTTTATGGTGTGGAAAATCCCTTTGTCCAGCTGGGGTCAGCTGTCCTGGCTCTGCCCCCTCCCAGCTCCTGGTGCCCTGCAGCCTCCTTGCTGGCAGGGTGGAGTGAGAAGCTGAAAAACCCTTGGCTTAGTGTAAACACTGCTCAGCAACAACCAAAACATCCGTGTGCTATCAGCATTGTTCTCATCCTAAATCCCAAACACAACACTGGACCAGTTACTAGGAGGAAAAGGAATTCTATCCCAGACAAAACCAGGACACTTTGTGATTTGTAAAACTCTTGACATTTATTTAAATGCATATATTTGGACATATCAGCATAATGGCAGATTCCTGTTTTCAAGCTAACGTGAAAATATTGCTTAATCAGCCCTCAAAACGATCATGCTAGATAAGATGGTTCCATGCTACAAATTTCTTTTGCATTAGCTTGACCAAAAATATCTGGTTGGACTGAATTCAGACCTCTTCTGTGATTTCTTCACTTAAGATAAATTGTATATTTGGAAAAGAGGACTTTCAGAAAGCACTTTGGTCAGTGGTAAGGTGTGTTTTTGGGGAGGAGAGATGAACTACTAGAAGACAAACGGCTACTAGAGAAATTTTCTCATTTTTATGTATCTTTCTTTTGCCTGGAAAATGTAGGACACTTTAAAATATGGAAGAAAACTAACATTATTTTGCTTTGTGAGCTTATTCTTCTTTCTATTATATCTTCTTTCTATTCTACCATGATGTCATTTTTCTTGCGCACTTTCTATCAAGGATTCATCTGCCCTATTCTACTCTCATGTAATTCTTCTAAGTGCATGAGCACCATTCTTCTACTTCCTAAGGAACCAACAAGCTTCCTTCAGCAATAACCTCCATTTTTCACTGCTGCTTTCTGCTTGCTGAGTCTGTCCTTATCCACATCTCAAGCCCCTTGAGCTCTAGCTCAGGCCAGCCCAAACACTTGCTGCTCAGAGGTGTCCTTGCCCTGCATGCCCTGGATGTGCTTTCACTGCACTGCGTGACAGCTCCTCATCACCACTCCCATTTGAGAACACCGGGTTTTCCATAATCTGTGTATGCACAGCACATGCAAAATCCCCCACTGATGTGGATTCTAGCTGTAAAGCTTAGGAATACAATCAAAAGCTCTGAAAATTTCTCTTTCCTCTTTCCCATTGTCACTGGGTTCAGGAAACCATGCCTGCTGTATCCTGGGAGATGCCAATTCCCCTGTTCTGTGATTTTCCCTTTTGTGGACAGCTGACCAGCTACCAGGACTCTGGAGAAATGGAGGCTGAAAACATTGTGTGTGTGTGTCAGTAGCACCATAATGTGCCTCGTGGGGATAATCCAGCCAAGGCTGCATTCCTGCTACGGTGTCTCTTTCCTTTGCCACCTGTAGTCTACTAATTTGCTACCAGGCAGGGTTCCCTGTCACCACATCTGTGCTGGGGGCCTCTGGGTCTGTAGAGAGGATTGAAATGAAGGCATCATGTGGTGATACTGCATGCTGCTGGGCCTCAGCCATAGCATGTAACAAATTGACCTAATTGGAAAGTTGCAAACTTTTTTCCAGCAGAACCCCCCTCTCCTAATTTTCCATATAAGGGAAAGGGTTTCCATTCCCTAACCAGCCACAGGGAAGCTAGTCCTTTGACCTTTCCTTTTTAAATATAGACCTTCTGGGGCAAAAAGCTGTCTGTGAATCAGTACCTGATGGGAGGATCACAAAGAGAGCCTTCTGATTCTGTCCTCTGCCCACAGAAGCCTGACGCAGCAGGAGGGACTTGCTGGGTGCTGTGTGATGAGAGTGGAGCCACATCTCTGTGAGTCTCCAGGCTTCTTTCCCCCATGTTTTCTCTTCTCTTTTTTTTCTTTTTTTTCTTTTTCTTTTTGTTATTTAATTTAACTTTATTATGAATAGAGTTATGTTGTTATGTATGGTAAAACACGTTAATAACAGATTGAGGAAAACTGTTGGCAAGGGTGGGGTGGAACAATGATTTGGTGACTAATGTGTGTTTTTTAAACCTGTTTTTTAAAGAAAGACTTTAATGAAATGTTTGTGAGAGTGTGTGCATTTGAGAAGGGGATGAAACACATGACAGTTTAAATGCTGACACGTTTTACAGCTGGGATACCATTTTTTCTTCTACAAAAGCTGATAAAATACAAGTTCCATTTAGGCGTAGGATTTATAGTTACTTTAACATATGCCCTGAAAAAATGTGTATCTACAGGGGATAGTAGTTCATGGAGAAAACAAGTTGGTGCTGAGAAGTTCAATTACTCTCCTGAAATATCAATAATGTAGCTGGAAGAAAGAAAAAACAACAGGCCACTTCCTATATTGGATGTATTCTCAAAACGTCTATAAAGGCTTGCTGCCAGCAGCAAGAAAGTAATAACTATAAATGTTGCTCAGTGGGAAGACTTAGTGATGGAGCCCCTCTGTTTGAAATTTTACCGAAGCCCTGTCAACACAGTGTAACTTTCATGGTTTTGCATTTTTATTTTTATTATCGTTTCTATTGTTCTTGGCAGGTGCATGTGTTGGCAGGTGAGCTCAGGGTCTCCCTCCTGGCAAGGCTCTCTATCTTTTCAAGTCACTCAGCATCAGCCTGCAGTTTCTTGACTCTGGGATCTGCTGAAATACATTTTAAACGTGCTGTTCTAGATGGTGACTGTAGCACTTCCTAAAGTCCCACTCTATTCTACAGAAAGCTTAAGCAGCAGAGTGAACAGTGTAATTTTATTCCTTAAAGAGTTACCAAAATCTTCCTGCAATTCCTTTTATTTGACACCTGTGGTTGAATTTAATAACAAAAACAACAGCAACAATGATGACAATGATGACAATGATGACAATGATGACGATGACAATGATGATGGTAAAACAACCCCAGCATGTTCTAGGCTGCTTGAGGCAAAGTGTTTTGTGTTTTTTTCCTCTTCTTGAGGTACTGGCGCCTGTGCCTGGTCTCAGCAGCACAAGATCTTATGCACATGAAGAAAACAGAGAGCATTGTGTGATAGCACTGCCACATGTGGGAGCTGACAGAGCTTTGCCATTGCACAGGACAACCCTTTATCAAAAGAGCTCCTGAGGAATCTCCTGAGCTTACTTCTGAGGGAGAGAGACTGCTGACCTGAGGTGCTGAAACAAATAGGCTGAAAACAGGTTCAGGTGAATGAATTGATGTTTTTCTTTTCTGAGGAGCTTGAAATGAACAATAGGGTCTTCCCCCCCCCCCCCCCCCCCCCTTTTTTTTTCTTTAATTTTAATAACCATTCTCAGCTGAAGGTTTTAAAAATGTTTTTACAGTTATTTTACATATTTCAAAATAACATTTATTAGCCTAATACCTCTAATTATGCATGATGGATGAGTCACATGTAGAGTGTGCTCCCACATTTCTTCATTTGAATTCATGTACATACTTACCTAATTTGGCAGCAGTGGCATGGCTACGTGTTAAATGAAATGATCCTGCTAAGATTAACTCTCAGAGACAGACCTATAGTGCAACAAGGACTTTAAGATTTGGGTCCTTCCAGGTTTTCCCAATTTTTTCATTGCAGAGATCATTAATTAATCCAAGCTCAGAAGACAAATGTGTGAAGGTGGATTTGTGTGAATCTGTCTTTTGGTTCAGGCAGGGAAATTTGGTGCTCCTGTTGATTAAATTTATTTAGTAGGAGCAGTTCAGTTACTTTGGGGATGAACACTTTTAGGGAGAGAGGAAAGAGCTTTAGAGTGGGCTTACATTAGTATTTAATTTTGGAGAAGCAGAGTGTTTCTGAAGCAAATGTCCCAATTTGTGCCTTGCTGTGCTGCAGTTTGCACCTGGGAGAAGTTCCAGAACATGGATTCCTGATTTCCACTGGCATAGGGATGGTCTCTGCTTGCTCAGGTGTGCTCAGTCCATATGACCATGATGCTTGTCCAGATGAACCCTTCTACAAACACCTGTAGTGTGGCTATCAGGCCCCCAGGACCACCAGTTTGCTACCCTCACACTGCAAGGTGAAGCAGACAGAGCTTCAGTGGTGTGCAGCCAGTGTGACCCTTTATTTGGGTGATGGGACACATGAAAAATGCACTGGAGCACTTGCCCTGGCATTTAATTACAGTCAGTAAATCATGGTGATACCTGTTACTGTAGTTTATGGTTGTTGTCAAACATCTACAAAGGGGAGATGCTTCCTGCCCACAGTATTTGGTTTTTTGTGTGGCATCTCTCTGTGATGGAGGATAAGTTAATACACCCAAATAATCCCTGAAAGGAAAAAAAAAAAAATCTAATTTTCAGTCTGGAAAGGAATGTATTGAAAGTCATTCATTCAAAGGAAGGTTTAGCTCCTGTGGCACCTGTGGCTGGGTGGTCTTCTGCATTTTGGTCTTCTGCACCTTGAGTATGTATTTCTTATTCCCCAGATGGTTTCAGTAAGTGGCACACTTTCTGGCAAAGAAGAAGGTGCAGCTGCTTCAGCTGTATTTTTTTATTATGAATCCTTATTGCATTTTTGTGTCATAATAAACACACACACACAAACACACATAAAGCCCTCCTTGACTGTATTACAGCAGGAACTAAAAAAAGATCTATTAAAGTTCTAACCACTCCCCAAATGTAGGAAGGGAACAACAGTTTCCAGCAATGTCTGATAGGTTATCTATAAAGACTAAAAAACTTTATGGAGTTCCTTACACTTTCTATTAATAAGAGGAATATATATCCAGTAATCACTAACTTTATTATTTTTTAAATGTCTGGGAATGCCTGGTTTCCTAGTTAGTTATTAAGAGACATCTTACCTGATGCGTTTACTAAAAAATGTAAGCAGTCAGACTTTGACAAAAAGGAACTTCAAAATCAGAAAATGCACTTGAGACATATATTTATGCAAGAAAAATTACACTTTGAAGAATTGTCTGGCTAGGTTATGTAGAGGGTTGTTTTAAGCAGTCACACAAGTTATTAGCTGAAACAACTTGCTTTATACATGTTGTTCCTGCAATAAAAGGTCAAATAAAATTGTGCTGGAAGCCTAGTGGGTACTTTAAATGGCTAGTTACTCAAAATGGCCTTTTGGGGATGACATTAGAGAGAGTCTCAAATACAGGTTCTGTTGCATTTTGTCCCATACTCATTTTTAGGGTAAAAAAAGCCATGACCAAAACCCAGATGCTGTTTTTTTAATGCTGCTGTCATGCTGAGCTCTTCCTATTTTTTGCAGTCTTTCTAGAAGATGGATACAGCTCCTCAGTAAAAATGCAGAGATGTGAGGCTGTGTCCCTATGTGTGATGCCTCAGTATTACAAACAACCCTACCATATAACAGCTTTCAGAAACGGTTCAAGCACTTTTTTTATAAAAAAAAAAGGAAAGTTATCATTTTCTTTCCCAATGGAGGGCTTTGATCTGTGCTTTGACACTCTTATATTTTCCTGGGTATTCAACTTAAATTAATTCCTTAATAATTTTAGAATAATTTATTAATCACTCTGAGCACCATCCTTGGAATATATGCCCAAGAGGTATTTGGAGAGAGGCATTCTCATTCAGCTTTCATTTTGCCTAACTAGACAAGACAGATTCTTGTAGTTCCTTAGTTGAGTAGCCTCCTTCTTGCTCACATAAGATTAAGAGCTTCACCAGACCTACTTTTCTCACCTGCCAGTGGCTGGAGGTGGATGGACTATGTTAGATGAGGTATTCTCTGTACAATGTCATTAGAGTCTAGAGAATTCACCAATACTGATACATCACGGAGCTGTCTTTGACTTTTTCCTGGAAGATAAACTGCTTTAGTGTCTTGCAGGCACTTGGTCAGGACATTAACAAACTTGGGTTCCTCTTTTCAGATATTTTGAATTAATGAGAACTGACTAAAATGACTCCAGCTGCTAAGTTAGAGCATATTTCAAGCTATTGTTATATTAATGCATGAGAAGTACTAAAATGTGCTGCTGGATTTGAAATCCCCTGAATGTTTTCTTTTCACTCGTGTTTTCAGCCTGTTCCAGTGGGTGGCACAAGAAGCACAAAAACCAGGTGAGTTTCCATCCCAGCATGTCCCATCAGATTTCTATTTAACTATTGTAGTTCTTAGTTAAAAATAATAAAGGAGATGCAAGAGGGTAAGGAAGTGCATTCCTCAGTCTGTTTGGTTTCATACGTTGTGAATGTTTAATTCTTCAATATTGGTTTATACTCATCAGTGTCTACAAAGACAGGCTCCAGGGGGTCAGTCTGAGATCCTCCCTTCCTGAGAGCTCTGTGGCTGAGAGCTGATGTGCTGAACACTGTGAGGGAGCCTCAGATCTAACCTGGATTGCACCCACAAGTGCTGTGGCTGTGGGCTCTGCACTGCAGCATGTGCAGAACTGTGCATGTATGAGCAGAATTTGGCTCTTTCGGTGGCATTGAAATTATCTTTATTATACTCAGCTCCAATTTCACAGCTGGGATTGAAAAAAGAAAATGACGGATCTAAAATCAATACTGCAGCTAAGACATTGCCCTGGAGAACATCCTACTGTAATGTTTGGTGGGAGGGTAACTGGGGTGTTACAGGAAAGCCTATAATGGTCATGCAGGTGCTCCATCCATGACACATCCATGTGGTTGCTTCTCAACGAAAAATTTAAAGGAACAACTTACATTTGCTTTGCAGAAGTACAGGTAAAACTGAACCTTGCTGTGACAAAAGGATGGATTTTGCAGAGCAAAATCACTGGGGATTTGAAGACATTTTCTGCAGTTGGGATCATCAGCTGGTATTTCAGGTCAGTGGTAAGAGAGGCTGGAAATATCATGACAGATTTCAGAAGGCCTTAGGAATCAGCTGGCTCTGAGAGGGCTGCAGGTGGGAGAGGTCCCTGTGGTACTCTTGCCAACCAATGGGCTCTGATCCTCCTCTAAAGCAGGAAGGCTGTGGATGCAGAAGAAATGCAAAGCAGAAGTTGTCTCTATGGACCATATGCCTGATGAGATGTCCAGCAATCTGCTGGGCCATTGAAAGCCTACTTTGTCTACTGCTAGAGGGGACCCTGGATGCATGAAAGAGTCAGAGGAGGAAGAAGTGAGAGCACAAAAGCTACTGGGTAGAAGGAGGTCTAGTAACAAATTTTCCAGTGTATCATTTTTCCAAATGACCAAAGATGGAGAATACATGTTCCAGCAGAAATACTCATTTTGTTCATGGCAGGCTCTAGTTGGATTTTGACAAGTGGAAATGCCCGAGTCCCTGGGTCACTGGTGCTTAGTGCCCTAGTGAAGCTGAGGACTGGGAATTCTTCTGTGCCCTGGGGGTTCTCTGGTCTGTGCTTCACTGAGGAGGATTTGGGAGCCTGAAAATGCATAATTTCTGAGATCTGAAATGCTGGTTTGAGGGGGATGTGTGTGTGTATGTAAGACCCAGCTGGGCTGGCCAAAGGCCTGAATGATTCACACCTGGAGTGCCCTGGCTCTAGACTGAGGTGGGCAGGTCTTGCAGGCTTAGAGAACCTGGCATTAAGGTGCAGTAGAGTGTGGCTCTGGTGGTGCTTGCTCTTCACACTCTGCAAGGCTCCAGCACTGACTGATACAGGTTTCTCATGGATTTGGGAGACTGATGAATTCCTGAGTTTTGGAAGGAAACAAAAGAAGAAAACAGTGAAGAGGAAAAGAATGGTGAAGAAATAGAAGTTGAAAGCTTCTAGAAATAGAGAGGATTTAAGACTAGAGAAGATTCAGCCACTGGCCTTTTCTGTGTCAAAGTCTTAACACAAGTGAAATAGTGAGGTGGTAGTTTTATTTCTGGCTGTCACTTATTTTGGTGAACAGGGCAATTAGTACTGTCCAGCTAAATGATGGAGAAGAATTATTCATCTGCATTAGAGGAATATAAATAAAACATCACTTTGCATGAAAAAATAAATACAGAAAAATAAGAACAGAGGAAAAAAGGGGAAATGTAGACTTTGAATCTGCAATCTTATACTGGTCACAAGCATGTAATTCTTGTAGACTGAAGCACTGAAAAGAGATCAGAATCTGTCTGGGAGCTGAGCCAAGGAAAGGCCAGAGAAAGACTCAGAGTTTAATCTTGCAATGCAATGACAATTTGCCAGCAGAGCAAGCCAGCTCTCCTGCAGGAGTTTTGTGAGCTGTGATGATGCCCAGGCTGGTACAGCCTCCACAAGCAGCTCTCAGCCCCAGCAGAGGGCAGGTGCAGTTCAGGGTGGGTGTCCATCAGAGGCAGCAGTGGCGTCTCATCATCGCGGGTCCTTGTTACTCTGGCAAGAGATGTGCAATTATTGGGGCCTGTCTGCAGGGCAGTGCAGCAGCCAGGATGCACCCACGCTCTGTTCCCTGGGTCTGGGGGACATTTGCTGAGGAAAGGTGGTGTGGTTTTGCTCACTTCCCTCTGTTTCCCTGGCTGTGTCCAAATCTCTCCTACTTGCTCCCAGCCCGAATCTTTCTCTTGGCCTCAATTCTCCAGGGAGAGGCTGAATTTTCCCCGAGAGTGGGGAAATCCCCTATTTTTTTGTTTTGATTCATCTTTCCCAAGGTAGTCAGCATGGTAAGCTTCAAATTCTTTCATGCTCTTTTCCCCTGGTGTAATTAAGCAGGGTGCCAGGAGAGGAGAGGGGGGATGCTGACGATGGGGAGACATAGCTGGTGCAATGGGAGAGGTGCCTCTTCTGTCCCGTGCATCCCCATGGACTCTTGGCAGCAGCTCTTTTTCCCTGGATTGTTGGGACTCAGCTTCCTCTGCTTTTCTCCTCCTGGGAGAAGAATTGCCCCAGGAGTTGGTGGAAAGCAAGGGGTTTGAGCCCTGCTCCCTCTGAGGGTCTGGATGTGTCCAGGAGACACTAAGAAGCTGGTAGGAAAGACCAAAAAGCTGATAGAAAGGCCCAGATGAAAGAGATGGTCAGGGCTGATTCAGCATGTGGTCCTCCCCACACCCCCCTCATTTTACTTTTGAGTCACCTTTCCACAGGAAAAAGCCCCAAAGCAGAAAACCAAGGCCTCTCTGGGAGACCCCAGAAGCAGGAGGCTGAGTGTTCAGGACACATGTCACTGTCATATTTTCTGAAAAATCCCTTTGCCAGGATTTCTTCTCCTGGGAAGCTGAGAATCCTCAGAGCGAAATGAAAACAATAATTATCTGATTACTTCTCCTGTGTTTTGCTGCTTTGGAATGTGGTCTGGAGATTGTTCACCAACTGGTCATTGTTTGATTGGTTTCATGTGAATTGTTTGTACTTAATGACCAATCACCGTCCAGCTGTGTCAGACTCTGAGGAGTCAGTCATGAGTTTTTATTATTCATTCTTGTTAAGCCTTGTCTGTATCCTTTCTCTTTCTTTAGTATAGTTTTAGAACAGCATAATATAATTAATATAATATAATATAATATAATATAATATAATAATAAATCAGCCTTCTGAAAACATGGAGTCAGATTCACTTATCTCTCACCTTCCTCCTGGGGACCTCAAAAATACCACAGACACGAGTCTGCAGGAAGATGAGTGTTGGGGTCTCTCGCTGGTCAGAGTGACCCAAAGATATGTTAGAAAGTCTCTTTTCCCAGCCTGGCACTTGAAGAAGGAGCCAGAGGTCTTCAGTTCTCAGTCTCAAGGTTGTTTATTGTATCTTATCTATAAAATTCATTCTCCTGACCAGCTGAGCAAGACACTCAGAGGCACTCTCCCTGCCCCCGGGGTGGTGTTATGTCTTTATACTAAAAACTACATATACAATGTTTACAATTACTTTCCAATACCTATCACCTGTGTTAGACAGTGAGCTTCTACTCTAAACCAATCTAAAAGTGCCAACATCAGAGCAGAAGATGGAGGCCAAGAAGAAGAAGAAGGAGAAAGGCTGGACATGCCCAGATCCCTCCATCTTGCCCCCTGAACCTCCATTCTAGAAAACCCCAAAATCTACTTTTTCACCTTATGATAAATTCACTGTCATTCTACTTAATTTGCCATGGCTTGCAGATCTTCATCTAAGGTTGGTAACTTGCTCCATGGATCATAATCAAAACCACAGGCATTTTGGGCTCCGTGCCAGGGTCTCTGAGACCCCTGGCAGGGGGCTTGGCTGCTCAGGACAGCCAGAGGGATGTCCTGGGTCCTGAAAGATGAGCATCTTTTCCCTGTTTTTCTTTTGTTCAGTCCCTGGGATGACATGTCCTTGTGTGGGCTCAGAGCACAGAGTGCTCCTGTGAGCGGAGCCACACCTGCCACTCCATGCCACAGGTGCCACAGGTGCCACAGCTGCCACTTGGTGCCACCAACATGCCAGGTGGCTGTGTTCAGGCTGCTTTGCTTCACTGAGGCAGAAGGCAAGCAGAGGTGAAGTTGCTTCAGGCTGTTCTTTGCCCGCCTCAGCTTTGCATTCTGACTCTGAGCCGCTCAGTTGCTTTTATTCCTGCTGCAGCAGGGGAGAATTGCAGAGATAAAAGTCCTCTGGATGGCCCGGAGAAGAGAAGGGGTGTCACTCTGTGGTTTGCAAATCTGGCAGGTCACACACCTATGCAGTCTCCTCAGGGAATGAGGTGTGCAGTAAATGACCCAGTTTGTGGTGGTTTTTAATACCACATTGCAACTTTTTTTTAACACAAGCAGATGGAAGGAATCAGCATCTTGGTGGCAATGGTCCATAAGAAAAGGCAAGATGACCCAAAGCAAGACTGACATTTGTTTGCATTTTTAAATAGATATAGAGGTAAGGTCTCCCATTAATTTTTTTGCTTTGTCACTCAGTATATGCTGCTGCTGAGGATCAGAAGGAAACCATGACACTGCAGCCTTCCCTTATTTTTTGTGAGCACTAGCCACTTTGAGATCTTTCATATATTTTTTTGTAGATGTAAGTTGTCTATTGAACTAGACCAGAAGCATAATAAAATAAAATTTTCAACAATCCTGCAGAGTGAACAAGAGAATAAGGTTCAACATATCCTGTTTGGTAGATACTATATTCATGATAACCAGACAGGGACCTCAGAAGGTTACCCAGTCAGCATTTTAAGTTTAGGATATTTCATTAAAAGACATAACCTTCATGGGTTCAGTAAAATATACATTATCTGTGGATCTTTTTCCCAAAGCTTCTCTTCTGAAGGCTTCCATAGCTCCTTTATTGCTTGCACGATCTGTTTCTGAGTATTATGCTGCCAGAGAGCGTTGGCTCAGTAGCAAACTTGCATGTGTGAGTCAAAACAAGGCTGGTGGGAAATATATTTTAGGGCAGAATTGTCTGAAATAGACCACAGGTGAGCTGTCATTGGGCATTAGTGTACCTGAGGAACTGTGCTGTTCTGAACAGCCAGGAGAGGCTTATCTGGGCTTCACAGGGAGGCTGTGACAAACAGGACCAGCCTTGCCCGAGGTGAGAGCCAGAGATTCCTGGGTAATCTTCTCCACACCATGTTCTCACAAAAGTGGATGAAACTGAAATGAAATTACCTCCACATGGAACAGGAGGGACTGATACATTGTCTCATGAGTGTACAGTTGAGATGAAATCCAAAATGGGAAAAAGTTTGCAAAAATGTTTGCAAGTGGGAATGAATGGAAAAATATAAATACAGAAAAGTGAGCTATAGTATGTCCTCTAGCAGTCTTTGCTGGATGGGACATACTTACATGTTGTGCCATAATTAGTCTCAAAAGTGAACAAAAGAACTGGAGTGGGTCTTCAGGTGCATAACAGAAATTAAAAACGTTTATATTTATTGACAGATTTCTTTAAATCACTGTTAGTTTAATGCACTGCTACATGTATTTCATTAGCAGCAGACCAATGGTAAGTAATGGTTCTCAGACATTATACAGAAGAAATACCCAATGTCCTTCTACTGAAACAGTTCTCCTGGTAAATTTGTTTAAAGACAGATTGAACATTCTTCCTTCTTCCCCTTCAAATGGTTTCCTCTGAAGTCATTCTTCCCCACAGTCTTGCAGAAAAATGCCTGGTGCATGGAGTGAACCCTGCACTGAGTGAGCAGAGAAGTGGCTTCAGGTCTAGTTAAATTAGCTCAAAATGGACCTAGTCCCAAAATTCTTCATTCCTGGATAAATCCCCATCCCCACTCTCAGAGTTTCTTACTTCTCAGCAGTTCATTTCTCCTTCTGCCTCTGAACAAGGAAAAGCATTAAATATAAAGCTTTGCAATGACATCTATTTTTAAAGTAAGAAGAATAGCACTGAAGGGAATAGAAGGTAAAACTGAACAGCATTTCTTGTCTTTTGATTAAGCTCCCCCAGCTGTGAATAAACAAATGTCATCAGCACTGGCTTCCCTCCCTGTGTGCCTGGGAGGTGAGCTGCAGCAGGTTTGTTTGCAGTTGCTGGTACAGCCCCTGGCCAGAGCTGCCCTCGCACCCCCTGCCCTGGCTGGGTGACACCCGCCTGTCCCTGGGGCAGGGCTGGCTGCAGCGGCTGCTGTCAGAGCTGGGACTGCAGGAAGGGCCACCCCAGCTTGGCAGCAGCAAGGGTGTGGTGGCTCCTTCCCTCCCTGTGTGATGTGGTTTCCTTGGTGCTCTGGAAGCTGGAGGGTGCCTCATCCCAGGTCGTGTGCTTTGGGAGCTGGCTCGCGCACAGCTCAGTCCCCTTTGTGACCCTGTGACAGATGAAACAAGGAGCCATTACTTCTGCCAGCAGTTTCTCAGACACCCTTTGCAGACCCACAAGACACCCCCAGCTCTGCTGAGAAACACCTATATGCTGTTTTTCAGGCACAGACGTTCCAGGGATGGATTGTGTCTCTACTTGGCACTGTCTCACACGGTTTTCCTTCTCTGTGCAACATCGATGGTGTGCACTGTGCAACCTTGTCTTCTCCCCTAGAAGAGGCTAGGAAGAGCTGCAATAAGAACATCAGCAGACAGCTGTCTGTGCTGCATCCCCCACACTCCCTCATCCCACCTCTTACTCTTATTTCCTTTCTTCCAGGCAGCATTAAGTAAGGTTGGTTAATCTTTGGTGTCTCAATACCTGTCCTCATTGTTAGAGATCTGCTTCAGAAAGTCATCCCTGTTATGACTTCCTTGTTTTTATCAGTCCCCTGGGGAAGTGAACTCTAGGAGGTGACAAGATGATGGGTGCTAATAGGAATTGGAATAACTGGGACAGAAGCGTAGCTAATGGGGAGAGAAGAGATGAGTCTCCAATAATGTTTCATTCTCAGCTCACTGTCAATGCCCAGTGCTTGTCCAGGGTGGGGGTACAGTACACAGATGAGTAACAAACCCCCTTACATTCAGAAAAGGGTCTGTGGCTTGATATTGAACAGGTATAAGGAATCAACCACAATTAACAAACTGTTAACATATTTGTTCCCCAAATTGGTTCAAGTGACTGTTGCATGGGTTAAAGGAAGTGCAGTGCTGTTGAAAGGAGGTGTGATAAAAGGAAATAGGACATCAGGAGGAGGTATGTAAATAGCATTTAAACATTACTTGTCTGTTTTTGAAAGTGGAAGAGTGATTTTTCCTTTTAAAGCTTTTCCATCCAGTGACACAAAAAAGTGGTCTATCAGAATCTGTTAAAATCAAGCCCTAACCTTCTCAGTTTTCCATGTCTGCTGGTAGCAGTGTGGGTAAAAGTGACAGAGGAGATGTGAATAATTGATTTTAGTCTGTCTCCAGAGACAGTAATTTCCAGCAGCCAGCAGGTGAGTATGTAGTTGCTTCTTCAAACTGGGTCTAGCTGAGAGTATGTGACTGCAACGTGTGGAGTGTTCATACTGCACTGGCTCTTCATTACAAACATTCACATGAGGCATTTCTCTTCCAAGACTCACCTGAATCTTGCATGGCTGTACAGGTTCAGCTTTATTTCTACAGTGAAATTCTTCCTTCATTCTGGTTTCACCAAAAGCTTGTGTGAATCCCTGCCTCTCCAATGGCACAGACACTGCAGCTACTGGTTTACTACATGCCACATATTACAATTATTCATACCCTGTTCAGTACAATGCTCCCTTTGTCCCAGAGATCTCAAACCAAGAGACTTGGTACCTGTGAATAGTGAGAAGACCCTGGAGTGCCAGAATTGCTAAATTGCTGGTTGAAAAGTAGACTACTCCTTGCAGTGGACATTCCAGCTCCAGAGCATGTAATGAAGGACTTCTATAAATCTGAAGGTTAGGGGGAAAAAGTAAGAAAAATGCACATTACATCCCTATCCCTGTATGCTCCCTCAAGTCTTCATAGCGTCTGATGACTGTTTGAATGTTCAATTTAGACAGAAAATTCTATGTTTTCATTTTGGAACAAACAACTTTTAACTCACAGATATGTTAGCAGGTCTGATGCATCAGATGTTCCGTGTGGGAAAATGTTTAAGCAAGAACTATTTTCTCCTAAAAAAGGGTTTTTTTTCTCTCACCTCTTCCTAGTATTTGGCTGGTAATCCAAGTGGGATTACAGACTGCTATTCTCTAGTCTGAATTTATGGCAGTGTCACTGGTTTAGGGTGAGTGGTTTCTGGCAATTAACATCTGCATGAACATATTTGTCCTGTGGCTCAGGTAAGTACCTGAGAGTGGTACAGAGAGGTTTATCTCTAGGGTAGAGAGACAGGAACCAGCTTCTGGGTGGTGGTTTGGGTTCAGGCAGAGGGAGCAGGGAGGTACTGAGTGAAAGCAGATAGTGTGGAACTGGTGGTACGGGGCAGGTGGAGTGAGTGCTGGGGAAGATTGTTGTTTTGGAGCCTAATTTATTGAGAAGGTGGCTGAAGCCCCAGACCTGGGGTGCCACTGGAGCAGTAAGGACTCAAATTCTCTCTTTTGTGCAGTAACTTGGCTAGTAGGGCAGTGATACAGTCACCCAGCCAGGCAGTAACCTAGCCAAGTTCAGTTCCTTCTCTGCTCGAGGGGGTTTGAAATTGCATCTTCAGCCTTATGCCAGAATTCAGAACCATTTAGTTGCTGGAAAAGTAGGACATATAGTTCAAAATGCCCCTGCTCAGAGGAACAATAGAACTATTGCCTGTTGACACTGCCTTCCTGTAAATAGTGCTCTGGGGACCTCAGCTTCTGTTTTTCTAATGTTTTAGAGGCTAATGTGGAGACAATGTAAACAACATTACTTTTGAGAAATTAAATTTACTGTCCAGCTGAACTGTGGCTGCTCCCCAGGACCCACAAAGTCCTGTTTGTTTGGTTTTATTTTGAAGCTTTCTTTGAAAAAAACCTTAAGTTTCTTGAGGATAAATACTCTCATGTGCTGGTGATTAATAATTGAATTGGAAGTAGAAAAGGGTAGAGAGGTCCCAGTCCCTACTTTCTCCCCTTTCCCTCTGGCTCCAAAGTGTGTAATCAAAGTTGTGCACTTTGATTATGGCTGCTTATTCCTCTGCTCCCAGTAATGCAGCCCCTTTTGTCCAGAACTGTGGTTTTCACTGGTAAACACAGTGCTTCTCATCAGATCTGGTGTTAAACCACTTTAATTGCAAGTAAAGAATTTTGCTGGCTGATTTTCTCCTCTTCTGATTTTCCATGCCCTTTGATCTTCTGGATCGCTGATCATATCCCTTTCCTTTCTTGGCTAAATCCATCTTGCCCATACATCTGACAAAATGTTTGGTTCCCAGATGCATTCCTGATTAGAGCTGGCCAGGAATTTCCTGACAAAGCATGCCTTTGTTGAAGAATGCCAATTTATAAAATCTAAATGCCTTATAGATGTGTCTCCTCTTTGATGCATTTTTAGGGAATAATAGGAAGATTTCTGCTTTTGGGATTTGCTCCAGATTGAATTGCCATGAATTTTAAAGTCCAGAAAACACTGCCCTGAAAGGGGCTCTGGGAGTTGCTATACTCCTTATTCTGTGGCAGTAGCCTCCCTGGGTGGCTCAGATAGTGTGACAGCAGTTTGTTGAGTCCTGTGGAGCCAGAACTCACTGGTGTGATATCCAGCTTTTAAATTCCATATCAAAATGGTCAGAGTCCTGAAAATACTGACATTTTTGTCAGCATTGAAAAGGTCACATTCCAATGGAATCTCATGCCTTGGTGGGAGACAGAAGAATACCTCCATTCAGTGCAGGTGTATTCCTGAGAGCTTCACCCAGTTCTGCAAATCTGGAAATACAACATTTAAAAACTAAATTACCCTGGTTGAAGAGGAGAATAAATCAAGGTATATGTTTGCTATTGAAAACAAGATCTTGTCTTGAGCTGCAGAGCCTTAGAGACTGAAAGTCTTTATCAAAAAGTCAGGCAAAACATAGAAAGGTTATTCAGGCAGTGGTAATACACAGTGTGAGTGGTGGCCATTGGCTCTGACCAGGAGGGTCTGAAAAGGACAGCAAGTTCAACCTCAACATCCATTAAATCTTTAACCTTTCTTGCTATTCTTAATGGAAGCTGGTGGAAGAGGAAGTGGGAATATTTTAATAGATTTGAAGTGCTCCCTTCATGAATTATTTTTTGTGAGGAGATGAAATACCTCACTGCATGGACACATTATGTTCTCATGGTCTGCCTTATTTAAAGAAACAGTCATAACAAGCAGTCACAAAGCTTTATATGGCTTCTTTATTATTTTGCTCTTGTTATTGTGCCTCTGCGGGGTCTACACAGAAGAAAATCAGTAGATCAGCAGAATGCTGCTGCTATTGTGGAGCCTTTGTGTAGATCTGTGTGGCAGTAAAAATATGAACAATATTTCACTGAATCCCATCCCTCATTATTTTGGGGCCATTTCCTCAGCAGGCTGTCACACAATACTAAGGACAAGTTGGGTTCACAACTACTTGAATGATGCAGAGAATAAAAGAATATATGCCTCTTTGTGGAAAGAAAACCTGCCTGGGCCCAAATAGAAGGAAATCACCACAAATGTACCTTGTATCTGCTTGTCTAAACAGACCCATTCATTTCTATACAATACACTTTCCAGTCCTCAGGTTGTCTCTCAACCCATTTTTAAAAATCAGTCCATTATAATAAGCACACCAGGGACAGATTTTGTTGACTCACTCTTTAAAGCTATCTTATAAATATGCAATAACTATATTTGTGAGAATTCAGAGCTCCACATTCCCAGCTTAAAAGCTCAGTCAGTTTTCAGCTGTATCTCCATCTAATGCCTGACAGTATCACAGGAGGACACAAAATTTCCCATAATGTGATTACACTGGAAAAGTCCATTATTTGAATCCTTCCATAGGAGGATCACCACAGATTGCTGTTTCACTACAGATTGCCACTTGTCTCGGGAACAGCAGAGGAACTGTGAGTGCCTGGCATCCCCCAATCCCCCAGTTAGGAGGAGGCAACCTAAATGTAGAGGCCATTTTAGGAGCCCATGGACTTCACTGATCAAAAGAAGGATACTTGGAATTGCAAAGGATTGCAAGGTAGTCCTTGGCCCAGTCAAAAGGCACCACAGAGGTTCAGGCAATTGCTCCTGGAAGAGCAACTGACCCCAAACTGCCAATGCCTTTCCTTAATCCTCCTTATCCATTAGCATCCTACAGGAAATCTACAGACTGGTGATTTAAAGCCCTTAGTGGGGCAGGGAAGCTACAATACTGGGATCATATCTCTGTTGTGACTGGGCTCTTAATGGCATTTTAAAGTTTAATCTTGAAAATACTGCCCCTGGAAACAGTGACTTAATCAGAGGCTGAAAACAGGTTGATTTTGCAACAACTTTTTTCCCCCTAAATTGCCTTTGAAAGTAAGAAAGCTTTTTTAGTGTCTTATTTTTGATGTTTCAGTGTGAATATTAACTAGATACAGCTGTTGCTTATTTGCACCATCCATGTTTTGTACAAATTCATTTTCTGTCACCTGTACTTAGGCCAGTAAGTGCTAAAATTTTTAAATAAGGATTATGAAAGTAGGATCATGAATAAATTTATTTTAAGAAAATGCAGCCTCTTTATCTAAATGTGTCTTTGTTATTTCCACAGCAGGCACAACAAATGTTACCATACAATTAAGCAAAGTGTTAGACAACAGGTTTCAAAAAACTGCCCTACAGCAGCCCTGCAAAGCCACCCCAGGAGCTGGAGGCTATAGATGGGATGGCAGTGGGATCAGGCTGGGTTTTTCCACCCACACCCCTTCTTTTGAGGGCTTTCTTCACACACTGAAGCAGAGAAGCCCGTGCTCTTGCCAGCCCCCGTGCACGTGGCTGTGGCTGAGCCACCACACCTCTTGTGAGCGCATGGCCAGAGCTCCTGCCCGTGCCTGTTCCCACCCGGGGTGCCTGGGCTCCAGCCAGCTCAGGTCACCACTCCAGGGGCTAAACTCATCCTTTCCTGACTCTATAAAGGTGCTGCAAGCTGCCACTCCTCTGGAGGAACTGGGAATGGCAGAATGTTGTACAAGACCCAGAAAACACAATCTGTACCTAGAGGCAGGAGGTGCACCATTCCTGAAAGGCAGGTTTATAAAATAGCATTAAAATGCTGTTCTTGAGCTTTTTTTGCTTTGTTGCTCTGAGAGGAGCTCATGGGAGGAGGGTATATTTCAATGGTAGGTAATTAAAGACTGCTTTGTTTGTAATTCCATGTGGAATTGTCCATGATTGCAAGTTTGAAGAAAAACAATACACAGCATTTTGCCTTTGGTGCTGTTTCTGGTTTAAATGCTATGTAGTCCTGTCATATTCAGTAACAGGAGAAAGGAGGCACCCAGGTGAATGTTGCTACAGCTATTTGAAAATTAACTGCTTCCTGTTGAAGGGTGATAAAAGCAAATTCCCAGAGCAGAAACTTAGCAAAAATAAAAAGCTGAAAAATTATAACATTTTTGATTTCTGTAGCATCGCTGACAAGAAAAATCTTCAAGCCAGGAAGCAAATAAATGCGACACTCAACCATCCCTTTCATTTTTGGCAAACCATCAAAACCTGTTTCTTTTCTATACAGAAACCGATTTTCTTTCCTAATGTATTTTAAATTAATTTTTTTGGTTGCTTTTTCTTGTGTTTTTTAACGTCTGCTTTGAGAAAAAACTATTTTCTGTAGAACACCATTTTAGCTGCAGTTTCAACAAGCTCTTGTTGCTTCTGAACTCAGGCTTCCTGCGTAGTAACACATTGCCCTGTTGGCACACTCCTCTAACTAACAGCCTATAGCATATTTGGTGTCATCTGTTCCTGTTTCCTTGGCTGAGACATGGGCATCCTGCCACGTATCTTTGTATCCTTGGATCACTGGCATTTTTATTGTTTTTAAAAATAACCCCCCAGCTGCAACTTAAACATTCCTCACAAAATTTCTGTTTCTACTAAATGCTGCTCTGTGTTTAATGTAGTAATGTGATAAAAATGGTGTGGGTGTTGCTGAGCTGATTGGCATCTGTTGTAAGGTGGTGAGCATTTTCATTTTCACTGAAGGTCGCAGGATGAGGGTGCTAAATACTTGGCTCTTGGACAAATGTTACATATGACTGTGAACATTTGTTTGCATAGTCCTGGATTAAAAAAAGTAAAAAAAAAAATTATTATTCTTTGATGTAGAAACAGAGGTACCTAAGTGCAAGCTAAATTTGCTATCACAGAAGAGCCAGGGTAGAACTTCTCACACCTTCTTTTAGGAAAAATAAGCAGGAAATCAGTATTCCTGATAAATAAATAAAAACAGGTATGAGTGGGATAATTATTTGTTATAAGGGTGTTTTAGAGTTACTCTCCCTTCCCTGTGTTATTTTGTGCCAGTGATATTTGCACACCCCTGACCCTGGGACAGTGTTTGAAGAGAAATCTAAAAACATAAACCTAGATGTCACAAGGGATGGAATTCATTGAATCAAACCCAACTGCTGACACTACACATTGTGGTAGTCTGCACACCAGCTCTCTTTGCAGGCAGAAATGGAAAGTAAGCAGCGCTGTGGTGCAGCTCGAGCAGATGGGATCAGAGGAGTCTTGTCCTGGAAGAGGAAGGGCAAGAGGGGCAGAGAGAGGACACAGGTGGGATTGTTGACTTCCGGTAACTAAAGAGATATTTTACGTCATGTGATGTCATACTCTGCATATACAACTGGAAGAAGAAGGAGGAAGTGGGGAGGGGCATTTGGGGTGAAGGTGTTTGTCCTCACAAGCTACTCCTATGAGTGATGGAGCCTTACTTGAAGAGGTCTGAATATTTGCCTGCTCATGGGAAGTAGCAAAACCTTGTTTTGCTTTACTTGCACAAGTGTCTTTTGCTTATTTAAAATGTCTTTTCTTGACTCATGAGTTTTCTCACTTTTACCCTCCTGGTTCTCTCCCCCATCCTGCTGGGGAAGAGGGCACGAGGAGATATGTGATGCTTAGTTGTCAATTGGAGTTAAACCATGACAGTTGATTCTGCTTTTCCTGTTTAAGTGTGACTGCCAAGACTAGAAAGGACCACCTTGGCTGTTCCGCACACTTCTCATTTCAAAATGTAATATGCAAATGACCACATCTCATTCTGAATATAAACTGTTCAGATAATTACCTCTTGGTGCCAGCAAATCAGATCTTTCTCCATTTGTCTGACCTTCCCTCTGGTCAACATGTTGCTCTCTACCAGGTCTGCTCTCTGTTTGACCCTCCAGGCCTAGCTCTTCTCTGCTTTGTCATTCATAAGATGTATTTTGAGACCTTAAGTCTTGTAACACAAGCTTTTCTCTCAAGCCTTTTGGTTTTTTTTCCTGACTTCTTTGCAAGTGCTCCATATCACCATGGACAACTGAACCATACTATTCCCAACTGGCCAAGCCCCTGTACAGCAGCAAAATCCCTCCCTAGTGTTTGATAACCCCCCCATTTCTGGTGTCAGGGCCTGAATCAACCCTTCACACTACTCAGTCTGACAACTCCCCTGTACCATCTCTGAGCTCCTATCCAGTTGGTGGGATCTGCCTCCTGCACTTGGTGATATTTCAAGAGTTTTTTTCAATGCATCAAGCCACTTTGACATGCAATTGAAAACCTTCTGTAAGGGCAAGTGTCTTCCTCATTATTTTCTACTCCGCTAATCTCTGTAATGTGCAGACTTTATTGACAACGATTGTAAATCCCAGTTTGGAACTATATTCAAAACTTCATCTTAGAAGATGATAGGGGTAACAATTAGTGTGTGATATATGGGCTCACTAGTGCCATCTTTTTAAAGGCAGCCATAAAATTTCAAAAGCCCCCGTAGCTCTTTTCAAGTTGGCAAAAGTATAAATGACAAATAATTTTCTTTATATTTCTCTGAATAGGCTTTTGGAATAGTTTCATCTGTTATATTAAATGGTTATGACTGGAATAAAATAACTTTTATTTATTAAACTAAGATCCAAGTTATGCATAAATAAGTATGGTTTCTAAGCAATTGTGTGGACAGCCCCAAGAGACTAGTAATGAAATGTTGAAACAGGAAAATTTCAAAATAAGAAATTGTTCTTCATGTCTAACTTTCCAAAAATCTTTCTCTTTAATTATGTTTGTTCAGTCACAGATTTCTCTACTTAGTTTTCACTTATTCTTCTGTACTAGATTCTCCTGTTAGCTGATGAATTCTTTCTCCTTTTTCCCCCATCACATTACTGGTCACAGGCATGTCATAACAAGATTAAGCTTTTCTTGGAATAGTGCAGGGTGGAAAGTGTGATCAGAAAAGATTTGACTGTTCAGTGTAGTCTTACACCATTCAAGGCAGGAAATGTCTGAGTGTTTTGATGAGAAACAAAAGGTTAAATCTTGTGATATTGTTGGTGCTTTTAATTTTAAGTCATTAAAAATGACACTCTCCAAGACACTGTAATATTGAGTTGGGGTTCAACATTTCAGGTTGCTTCTGAAAAAATTCCTAAAGTTAATTGGAATATTTTCCATGTTTTTTTTTTTTTTTTTTGTAATTTAAATGATTTATTTTTTAAAAAATTAAATGAAAGACATTTTATTCAAAGACTTTGAAAGGCGTTCATTAGACTTGAGATGGATAACTGGCTACATGCAAAGATGAAACAGGTATGGGACTAGGGAAAAAGTAAAAACTGTATTCACATTAGAAAAATGATGTCCTTTTAGGTCAGAAAGAAGTCTCAGCTCTGCTCGCAGGGCTCTGGTGTGTCTCATCTGTGGCTCAACCTGATATTTACTGTGCAGAGACAAAGCTTCACCCTCATCACAGCAGATGAATTGGGTATTTCTGACGTGGGGAGTAGATGTCCCCTTGACTATGCTGTGAAGTGACTGCTGGGGATAGCTGTGCTTAGGATTAAAAAAAATAAAAACCAATAAAAGAACTTGAGCAAGCACAAGGGAGAGCTTGGCTTACACAGTCTTCCATAAAGAGCTGCCTTTGTTTCTGAGTGGCTCTGTCCAGACTTTGACATCTCCCTAGGGAGAAAGCTGACATGTTTCTTACTGCAGGGCTCTCTCTGGAACAGCAAAGATCCAAGGATGTTCTGTAAATTTTTTATTTCAATTGTGCCCCTCTAAGACACATTGTGAACTCTATGCATGATAGTGCTGCATAATGCTGTGAACCTAGAGATAGAATTTTAAAATGGAATTAAAATATTTGATGAAAGTTTTGTTGAGATTGTTGCTACATTGTATCAAGACATACTTTGCTTTCATTTTATGTTTGCTTCTGGAAGCATAAACAGTAAGCTGAAGTATTTTGATAATTACTTCCACTATTCCCTCTATGCTTTTTTAATGCTTCATTGTGAAAAACAGACACTTTCCATCTTTCTATCAAAAACCTCTCCAAGATCAGAATTTTCAAGGGGCCAAATGCATGTATTTTGAGTTTGAATTTCAATATATAAAAACTGGAAAATATGTTCCAAAAAGAAAGAAGACAGAGGAAAGAGATACAGGGACATATTCCCTGGCTCTGAATGAGAACAACAGAAGAAAAGTGAGCTATCAGTAGAAATATATTTTATTGTTGCCTGTAATCTGTGTTTTCCATTCACACCAATTTCTGAGCAGACTGGGGCCTATTTTCCATTTGTTGTATGTGAGTAACTCCCATTGTTGAAAATGGAAGTTATTTGTTGTATCAAAGAGGAAAACGTGGTTAGAATGTGATTGTAACTGTTTCTTCCCCCTAATTTTCTGTACTGTGTGTTATTATTTTGTGGAGTGCCATGTTTTTTTTTTTTTTTCCTGCAGTGTTTCTCATATTCTTAATAAGGTCAGCTTGCAGTAATTTCAAGAAGAAAGGCATCTTTTGCTATAGTGTGCTATAATTTCAGGGCTCTCTGCAGGCAAACTTGAAGATCAGGATAGATTTTTCCCCTTCAGTTTGGTCTGTTTTACTTTGTTAAAGCCATACTGATGGTCCAAATCATCTCTGCTAATCTTCTGAGTTTTAGTACAAACTGGAAGCTCACAGCAGTCCTTCTGGTTCATATAATCAATTTGAGGTTCATAGTTTTTTTTTACAATAAACAGCTTATTGCATCACTAGGAGAAATTAGAATTAATTTCTCAGCTGGGGGTGAGGTTAGGTGGGAAGCATCACATTTTTATTACCAGGGCAATGCTGTTCATGATTAAAATATTCCTTGTTTTTTCACTGAGAAAATTAATTTTTTCTGAACAACTGTGCAGATGCAGGATGATCAAATCTTGTGACCTTTATTGACAAAGGGAATGTTGCTCTTAAATTAATGTGAATGCTGGGCCTTATTGAGTAGCTTCAACTTGAAGGAACTGAGTTGTGCCAACACTCGTTACTGTGCAGAAGAGCTGTGCTATTGCTTCAGACTTTCCCAGCAGATTCAATTTTTGCTCTGGTTGTACAGAGAGTGGAGCTGCTATTGAACAGGTGAAGCGTCATTAGTGTCCTTGTGATCAAAAATTTTCTTTTTTTTTGACAGTGTGTTTTATAATTTGCAGATTTAGATCTCATTGGAGAATCCATGTGTCTTCAGCCTGAAGGATTCCAGGATGGAATTTGGGAATTTGTCTCTCTTACTTTACCTCTCCTTGTAACACAGGCTTTTGTCTGAGCTTTCCATCAACTCCCTTTGATGGTCATTTGTGAGAAACACTTGCTTTTATGTCTTCATTCTAAAAGCTGACCTAAAAGAGATCAAATGAAAACATCCTCCCTAAAAGAAGGACATTCCCTTGCAATTTCAGTGGTAGCCATATTTGCATGGGAAAATACCCAGTATCAGAGAAAATCTCTCTCAAAGGACGAAGAAAATCAACTGGCATGAAATGATCTGATGTTGAAAGATCTCAGAAATCTCTTTCTTTCCCAACTTTTTTTATTGAAGTTGATGTGTCTGTGGCTTAGATCTCTGTTGGCTGACTCCCTGGCTGCTTCCTTCTGGAGTATAACTGTGCACTGCAAATACACCTGTCACCTGAACAGAGGTCAGTGACCTTTTGTATCCTGCCAACAAGTGGACTTTCTGAACTTTACTGTAAGAGAAAAGGATGAAGTATTTGAGCAACCAACTATAAGAATCACTGTCTCTAGTGTCTAGTAAGCTTTCCATTCATTGTTGAATTATTGATTGCAACCAGTTCAAGTGCTGAAGTTTTACTTTGCTAAATTCAGGTTTTAGTTAAATCACTCTGAAATACATTGGAAAATTGAGACCCTTAATGTCCCTACCCAACCAAGATAAAGGAGAAACTGTTGGATGTCAGAAAATGAGCCTGTGCAGCCTAAGGACAAGTGATGAGTCACATTCTGTACTGCTGTGGTGCTGTAGGAACTGCTATTGAATGCCAAGTCTTGCCAACTGTGAAATTACTATTTCTGCTTGATAATGTTTTGTTTCCAAGCAGGATCTAGATAAAAGGCAATAACTGAACTTTTGAAACAAATCAGACTGTTTGTCAGACTTTTTCCTTTGGTCTTCAACCAACACATTATGGAAAGTTTTAGACTTTATATAATCGAAACTACCACATGATTTTCATTTCCTTCCACTTTGTTGCCTAATTTTGCTGAATTGATTGAAAATTAAAGTAATGCAGTCACTATTATTTTGCCAAACTGGGATATAATACTTTAAAAAAGTGCCTGCACATTGAAGTAATTTATATGGTAAAACTAAGTCTTGTTTCCAACACAATTAAAAAAGGGATTTTAGTGTTTGATTACAGAGTTAGACTAGCATCCTTGGAAACTGAAAAACTCAAGTTTTTGCTAACATGGTAGAGGAAGGAAAACTTTAATGGTGAATGCATAGATGCCTCTAGGATAGTTCAGGTATCATCTGGATTTTGAGGTCTGTTTGCTGAAAGCACAAAAGGGACATTGGCTATCATGGAATGCTGATTTTTCTTGCTTAGACTTGTCTAAGAACTTAACTGAGAAGGGTACTTAGGCCTGTGTGTAGTATGAACCTTCTAAGCAGTATCCCTGAGTTTAACAAGCCTGCTTCAACAATGGCCAAGCACTTTGGCTGAGCTGGAGTCCAAGGGCACCAGTTTTTGTAGGTTTCTATGCAAATATCTTTTGTGTAGGTACATTTGTCTAGCTGTTTTTGATTGTCAGAAATCCACAAGAAATTTGAGCTGTAAGAATCTGCTTCCTGTTTTTAATTGCCAGAATAATTCGGTTTCCCTTGTATTCTTTTCCAGAGGGAATAATTGTGCTCATTTACACTGTGGTTTTTATTTAGGCTAGGATGTAACTAGGATGTACATGTTATATGAAGTGGAGTGAAATTTCAAAGAATCATTCTGAAGTAGTGATAGTGCTGGTGTGTCCTTAATAACAAACAGATTGTGATGTACAGTTACCAAACTCCAAAACAATATTATTGGGTGGAATCATCTGTCCTGTGCTTAAGAGGACTGATAACATTAATGTTAATATTTAAATATCTGTGTTTTCACCATGTTAGCTTTGTATGACTTACTCAGTGATTCATAAACCCTGACTTGTCTGTGGATTAAGTAGGTATCAGATCTTCCTTATGAAAAGTCTAGTGATTCATTCTTTCGTAAAATACTTTTATACAGAATATCATATTGTTTGACCTCTATTGGTAAGATGTCAAACAGTCTGGCTTTAGCAAACAGGACTGAAATCACCAGATTCACTGTGATGAAGATGACCAAAACCCCAAGCCAAATCTGACAGACAGATGGGTTACCTGAAGATTACAAAGTGGCAACTTAATGAGGCTTTTGGAAGACTATCAAGTCTCAGAGAGAAAGCGGGCGAGACATTCCTTGAGTCAATATTTATCTGAAATGTTTTTCTCATTCTGCTGGGAAAAAACCGTATCATGCGGCTTCTTGGCTGATAGGTTTGGGCAGGAAACCTCTTCAGAAATGCTTTTCCTGCAGAGGGATGGCCTCGTGATGACCGCATCCAGAGCGCCGGGCAGGGCGGGACCGGGGGAACGGCTTCAGCACCACGGGCAGCGCCCGCGCCGGGAGCGGCGGGAGAGGCCGGAGCGGCGGTGTCTGTCGCCCTGTTTTTTGTTTTTCTAAGCCTTCCTGGTGTTTACATTCTAGTAACGAACTTTCTCACACACTTTATGTAAATTGGTTTGCATTCTTTTATGGAGGAGGAGAAATTTGATAGACTGTTGGTTTGTCCAGTGTCATTGGAGAGGTGGCACTGTCACCCTCCAATCCACCGTCACTTTTGGAAATCCATAAATGTTGGAGCCAGAAATTAAAAGTGCTCTTTTTTACCTTGGCAGAGCTGTGTGTCCACGTCATATTATTTCATGAGCCGCCACGCTCACCGTTCGCCCGCCCAAGGGACGCGCTCTGACTGTGCTGACCAGGAAAGGTCTTTTTGTGCCTGGGCAGAGGTGGCTGTGATGAGCCCCGGAGAAAGCACAGAACAGCAGAACATGATGCAGGGCTGGCACTGCCAGACAGAGTCTGTGCTATGGAAAGAGATATTCACAGGATATGGCGAGACCAGAGGAGATGGAGCCAAGAGGCGCCCAGCTGTGAGAGTGCAAGAGCAAGGCTTGAGGTATCTGACCTCAGAATCTGGACTCAAACCCAATGAAGGATCTTCTTCATCTCGCTCTTCTGCAGATACCATTCCATGAGAATAATTCACAGTAGGGATACCCTATTACGTGAATTTCAAGAGATCTCTGCAGTGCAGCTAATAACTTAGAGCCTGCTGATTATCGCTGAGTGACTGCCTTCAGATTTCTGCAGAGATGGCTTTGCATTTCACTTTTAAAATAAGTGTGGGAAATCACACATGCAGAGTCTATGGAAAGAACAGTAACTTAGCAAGGACTGGTAGTGAGGAGTTACCACAGGCTACAATAAATCTTTCTGAAGCAGCTTAATTTATCCTACTGTTCCTGCCCTTTATCATTCCTGAGGCTCTCTGCCCATGCAATGGATATCATAGAGCTGTCCTGACAATGAATCAATTGTGTTAAGGAGGTGTTTTCTGTAGGACTTGTCAATGTCAAATAAAGTATAGATTGAGGCAAAGGACTGAGAGAAGAGGTGGGACACTTCCAATGTGCAGCTTGTGATGTGCTGTTATGGAGAAATAGATTTTCAGTTTCTGTCAAACAGTTCCTTCACAGTGATGGGAAAATTGTTAAACCATGTTTTTCCACATTTGGCTACTACTTACACAGTCTGTATTTTCTTATCCTAAGTTTGAAGTGAATGTGATTCCTGATTTGCAGAGGTTTTGGCACAAACAGCACCTCCTGAGCTCACTGGAACTTGTCCATAAAGAGAGGATTCTTGGAACATATTAGATGATGCATAACTGTAGAGATTATGGAAGATCAGCTCATGTGAAACTCATAGAATTCCAATTTACAGCTTCTGATTTCAATTTTAAAACTCCCTGTGCTTAAATCTCTGTCACTTCATCTTCTTGAAGTGCACAGAAATATAAATTTATTCATATTTTCAAAGTTCTTATACTCAGTAAAAGAACATGAGATATACATCCATAGACATTATAGCTGTCATTAGTCTTTGCAAGCTTAAATGCTGTGGAATGTAAAGGAAGAATGAAAGTCCAGGATAGAGCAACAAAGAGAGCAGATAATGGCATTAATGTTATTTTACCTTTTGGCCACCTGTTGCAGTACAGCCAATGCCAGCAGTGACTGCAAGTCATTACTGTTTGACAGCTGCTTCATGTGCTTTGGAAAATGACTGTGTAATTGTTCTCAACCTCCTTTCTAGTGGACAGGTGTCCATACCATGATTAGCACTAATTGGCAATGTTGTTGGCAGTCACAGAAGGGAAACTAATGAAAGAATGAGCATGAAGGGGGAAGAAATTTCTCAGCCGCCAAAGCAATATGCCCATCTATACTCCTGCCTGTTCTGGGAACAGAATGTCAGCTCTGTGTGTCCCCTCTCCCCAGACATGTTGTCTAGGAGAAGTCAAGTTATTTTGAGGGAGAGAAACACTGGATAGTTTAAAAGGGAATTGAGGCTGACAGTGGGAGAAATAGCTGCTTTAGGAATTTTTAAACTTGTGTTTGATCAAGTTTTTAAACTTGTATTTGATTTTGACTTGTTTAGAAAGTAAGTTTTCAGAAAGGGGCCAAATGTGGAGAAAGAGCTTTATAACACCCCAATGAAAACTCAGGGGTTCTTTTTCACAAAAAAAAAAAAAAAAAAAAATTATGATGTTATCCTAATTAGGATACCATCAAGTCTGTCTCTGTCATTGAATGCTGTCATTGCAGTTTTCATGATATGGTGATGTCCATCTCACAAACAAACCATTTCCATCCACCGTCTGGATATGACTTGATATCAACCTATCTGCTGGAATTGTAGAGGACTGTTGGTAGATATAATATTAAAGTTTGCTTCATGTCTGCCACATGAACACTGAGACATCCATAACTTGATTGGGGAAGACCATATGTAGCAGGTGCTATACATTTTCTACTCATTGGAATCAGCAATTCTCTGGTTCTCTTACTGTGTGACATAGTATTTGAATTTTTGTGAAAGTAGATGTGTGTATGGTCTCATGGGTAGGAAAGAGTCATGGAGACCAGTGCTAGTGTCTTACTCAAGAAGTTACATCACTCTGAAAAAAACTCTGGATTCTGATGTCATCTTCTATCCTAATTGTTACTCCTTCCCTAGACACCTTAAAATTCTTACCTGTTCTCTTGAGTTCCAAAGTCAAGACTGTTTCAGACCTATCAATTCTGCAAACCCTGAAGGAATCACCTTTGCTGTAAATGCTTGTAATGATGTCTTTCCTGAAGAAGAGGCTGGCAGGAGCAAGTTGCTAGCATTTAGATGCAGAGCCAAACACACCATAAGCATGTCCAAGTGTGTACATGATTTTGCAGTGCAAATGAAAAAAACCCCAAACCTCCTGGGGATCAGATAGGGGCAGCTAACACTGAGGTGTAGTAATGTACAGTTCTTAGCTCCCACATCAGGTCAAACTGAAGCATGTATCTTAAAAAGGGCATGGGAAAAGTAAAAATAAAGAAAGGTGAGGATTGTGCATGAGGAAAAATATCATTCCACGGAAGTAACGGTGGGTGGATGAAGGAGAGCTGAGTTGGTATGGAAAAGCCCAATACTGTTGTGCTATCATGCAGGAAAAAGAGAGAGGGGGCCTGCATTGATTCTTGTATATCATTGCCTTCTCCTCAATGACTTATCAGCATGGAGCCAACTGCATCTTGTATAATGGATGTACTTTCTGTGGGATCAATACTGGCTCATCACACAGCTGGCAGCATTGAACATCTTTTCTGTCTCGGCCTGCAGCATTTATTCTCTCCTGTTCCTTATCCCACGTTATGTGTTCTGATGACATGGCCGTCGGTTTTGTTGGGTAATGGATTAAAAAAACCTCGTGCCCACACAGACAGGGGAGCACAGATGAACAGTGGCAATGTGGAACATTTATAATACCCTTCTAACCCCTTCCCCAGCTTCTTTGAGACCATGACCTGTCCTGTGGTCTGAGAGTGACACCCCTCACAATGCCTCAGAGGAAAGAGTCTCTGGATCACCTTTTGGATAATCTTTGGTAATATGAAACGTATTATGAGAAGCCAGAAAGTGTATTTTGGGACTGCACAAGATTTCTTTGGGATGTTTTTGAGAGGAATTAAAAGTGGGGAAAGGGATGTATCTAGCTGATTTGGGGAGGAAAAGAATTTGTGAAAAGGGAGGGGTAAAAGGCTGGTTCCATATCAGAAGGTTGCTGGTCATGCTTGACTCCTGGTCTTCTCACCAAATCCCATTAATATTTTTGAGGTTGAGGAACTCTATTTTGTGTGCATGTAGGTCTGCTCCACCAGCTGGAGTAGGATATAGGCACATGGGGCATGTGAGGGGTGACCACTAGGAAATAATGAGCCAGTCTAGCTGGTGACATAGGTAAGTGACCAAATATTTATGCAGCCATAAGTCTTGGCCAGATACTAGAGCGACCAGAGAGGCTGAGAGCCGACTTCTAGAGGGATCAGAGGCTCTGAGACAAATTCTAGGGACACAGTGTGAGCATGGCCTGAGAGACCCATTTCATGTGTGTGTGCGGCTTGTTGGATTTTTACATACATATGTGCTGCATACCTGTGTAAGCAGGGACATGCTGGGAATACACAGATGCTGTCTGGATCTGGAGGCGTGGAGATGCAGCAGTCTTGCTTCTTTTGATCTACCAAGTTTGGCACTCCCTAATAGATTTAATAAAGTTATACTTCTATGCCCGATCCTCATGAATGCAGAAATAATCCTGGAAAAGTCTTAATTTGTGTATTGCCAAAACTTTGGGAGAATTTAGGTATTTTCCCAAACATGATCTTTTCTTCTGAGAATGAGTAAAATAACTCAGGAGAGGTAAAAGTTCTAAAACAAAGGAAGCAAGGAGAAATAGGAAACATCATATGTGGGCTGGTCTTCCCTGTGGTAGATTTATTCTTATTTTTTAGAGAAATTAAGTATTTTAATATTCCTACTTCTCTTTAACCATTAAAGCAATGACAGAAAACAAAAATGTAAATGATGTACCGAGGTTAGCTTTTCTGGAGAATAGTTCTGCTTCCCTTGCTAAAGTGCCTACAGGTATTACTCTTAGGATAATTGTAGCATTTTGTCATGTTGGCAGATCCTTTATAATAATTTTTGTTCCCATTAAGCAACAATAGATGAAAGAAAACCTTGGCTCAGGTCACCTGTTGGCAGCCTCACAGTTGCTACTGAATAAGCATTGCAGCAGTAGTTGTCACTGCAGACAGGATGTCACTGAAGAGAGAGCTGGCATTTTAAGGACGGCTCTGTGTTTGTAAAAGCCTGGCCCAGTCTGAGAGCTCTGCCTCATCCTCCTAGCACAGCTCTTATTTCATTTGTTGCAGTGACAGGAAGCAGGTGAATCACAGGACTGAGAGAACAAAACTCGCATAAGTGGGAACATGGATCTCAATTCCGTTTTTGTTATAAAAAAGAAAGGGCTAGGATAAGTGATTTTCAAACCTAAGACAGTTATCTTCTGATTTTATTTACAGTTATAATGCAGACATTTGAATAATTTTAGGACAAATGACAATATTCCCAACAGTGAAGGTATTTACTTGGTGAGTATGGTAGTAAAACTATTTTCAGAAAAAGGAAAAAAATCTTTAAGTAAATCCCTACTGTATAGTGTTCATATGTTGCTGTGAGTGCTACTTCTTTGCCTCTTGTTTTCTGTCCCAACTTTAAATTGAATTGCTGTAGGGTCACGCCCCTCAAGTAATTTGTAGATATACACTGTGAATGAGATTATGTTTTAGTAATGGTTAAATGGTTATTAATTCACGTGAAATATTAGAGAAGCTTTGAAATGGGGGGGCAAAGCAGCAGTCAGAAGGAAATAATGCTCTTCCCAAATGCTACAGAACATCATACTCAAAACTGTATTACTATAGTTATAGGGCAATGATAATTGGAGTTTTTTTGATATGAAATTGTATCAATAAGCATTCTGTTCTTCTTAAGTACAATCTCTCCTGTAGCAGTCCTCACACAGTATGACTGAAAGCCAAGGTGTTAAATCCCTTTGCAGGGGACTCAGCTTTATGAATGTCTCCTAAATGAACAATTTTTTCTTAGAATGTTATGGCCTCTGATAAGAGGACTTCTGAGCCAGAACTTGAAGGGTAAAACTGAACATCAGTGAATACAGGAGGAGAAATAATATCATTAAAACCAATTTCTTAAAAAAATTTCTTCTTCTATTTTAAAGGTAGCTAGTGGAAAGTCAGGCTAAAGTTGAGGAAGAATGTACATCTGCCTTGACCACTCTGCCCATCTTCAGGCTGGCGCTACAGGTTACACAGATGCCCTCAACACTGACTCTAACTTACACTTTTTTGTATCAAGCATTATTGGTCTGGCACAGGGGCAACACACTTTCAGGTGACATACATTTTAAATCTTACAACTTCTGTACTACTCTACATTTTAACTCTGTTCAGCTTGGTGCATTGATTGCCAAAAGCTTCTGCTTCTGAATAATTCAAGAAAGTCAGCTGTCAGTAGGTATGTAATTTGGAGAATTGCCTTTATACTTTTTAAAATCCTCGAGCATGTGCCAGCAACTGACTGAAGCTCAATTTTAAGTTATGTACTAGAGCTCAACTTGTACTGAGCTGTATTTACATGAATAGACTCTGTGGGTTTAGACTTCTCCCATCAGTTTTTTACATAGACTCCAGTAGCATATTGCAGAACAGTTTCATGGAGCATGATTGAACCTGGAGCTGATAGGTCTGATGATTTCCATCATTCTGTCATGATACCTGAATGTCAATGATGTATTGCTGCAAAGCTGTGAGTATTGCCAGTCTAATTTTTTGTTATTGCAAGGCACTAGAGCCACTTGAATTCAATCATGGAGTGAAAAGATAAGAACTCTCTAAAAGAGGGGGGGAGAGAGAGAGATTGAAAAACTTTCTTGGGAAATGTGGGCATCCTGGATTGCACACATTTGAAATATGGATGCAGAAACTAAAATCAAATCAATAAAATATGAGCTATTGCATATAATTAATCTGTATAAACTAAAACATATGGCTCATAAGTACATGACAAGATTAAGCTGAAACCTAATACATGTAAAATGAATGCATGTAAAAATAAGTCTGAATACTTCAAGGCACTTAACACACTAAGTAACTCTTGAAAAACTATCATGAACCTTATGGTCTCCTGGTTACTGAGGTGGTGCATTGTTTTTTATTTTTTTTTTTTTTGTTTTTTTTTTTTGTAGTATGACAGTGCTGCTTGGTAATCAAACCTCTACTGTGTTCTGCACTCTGCAGAGATGTGATATGTAGACCTGCAGAGGTCTTTACACTTGCTAAAAAATCTAGAAAAGGATTTTCATGCCTGCCAGAAATACATTGTGCATAGGACATATTGAATCTACATATACATTTATATAAAAATATAAATATAGATTCATTTGGATCTGGACTACATTCTTCTTTGGAAATGGGATACATAATTTTTAATATTTTAAAATGTGTGGATTAATATGTCTGTAATTATTACATGTATGATTAACAGCAATTTCTCCTTTCCAGTACACATTCAAAGGAGTAGAACACAATGCATTTAGCAAGATGCCATTCCTCTCTTCTGCAATCCACCACATGGAGGAAGAAATTGAGGAGACATGGGGTGAGCAACAATGCTGGTGCCACCAGGATGGTTATGTTTCCTTTTATCTGAATCCAGACAGCTCTCTTGGCTTGCTAGAGTCTGCACTTATGGGGTGAGGAAGAACAGGATGCTCAGGACTTAGATGAGCGTGGTGGTGTCAGCCTTGGAGGTTTGGCCTAAATTTTACTCCCTCAGCCATGTTTCTCTCCCTATTATTGTCAGAAAGAGACCTCTGTGCTCATGACTTTCATCCCATTGCAGAGTGTGTTCTCATATGAGCCTTAAGTTGTATTCCACTTCTCTGGTCCAGTGTCCCGATTTGTTCCAGCAAGATGATGGTTGAGTTTTTATGCAAGGCAATTACATTTGGAAAAAAAAATATGCAAAATTTGCTTGAGTTTCTGTTAACATATGTTCTGCTGTGTACAGTCTCACTGAGGTAGAGGTCATAATTGTGGATGAGGTGGGAAAATTAATTGTAAATCTGGAGGTGCTTTTATTTTAGCTGTTAATTTTGTTAATTTTCTGCTCTTTGAACCATGAAGATTGCTTTAGCTTTTTTTTTCCATGACTGTTCAATTATTATGCCCCTCATCTCCTTCCAAGCTACTATTTTTCTGTGTCCAATTTTATTTCCTACTGCTCCATTCCTGCTTCTCTTTCCCTCATTGCTCCACTCTGACTTCCTTAATAAAAATCTTATTTTCTATTTCTCCCATGCATCTCTTCATGTTTTTATCCATGGCACTTAAGCTTCTCTCCCCCTTAATGTTGTTATCTAGCTTAGAACAGAACCTTGCCTAATTGTGCACTCTACCTGCAAACCAGCCATGTGGCCATTGCTGAAGAAGCAATGCATAACCCCTAATAATTAGCAGACTATAAAAAGCTTTGAAAAAATATTTTTGTCCCTAATGGTGGGCTGAGATGTTGACTTGAGCTAAAATATATTTTATTTAACTTTAAAACAAGTGTCTTACCCAATCACAGTCATTTTTCTTCAGTTTTGAACACCAGCCTCTAGGTCTAAGGCTATGTTTTATATGGTTCTGTGCAGGGAGGTAAATCACAGCAAACACCTTTGGGCTTCTCTGGTTCCAACCCATTATTGTGCAGTGCAAAGGAAGTAGAAGGTATTTACTAAAACATAATTAGGACTGTACAAGCCTCTCAGAACTTTTTCTAGTTGTCACATGAAAAAGGGAGATTTTCTTGACCCTTAGTGTTTGAATTGTCTGTCAGTGGCCCAGGAAAGGTGAGACCCTTGTGCCTGTCAGTGTCCCCTTAGGGGGACCCTTCTCTGAATAGCCCTGCTGGGGCAGAGGCTGGTCTGACTGACCTGTCCAGGAGCCCACACCAACAGCATAAGGGAGAACCCTCAGCAGGTTGTCCACATTATTCAAGCATGTTCCCTGCTGCTGGAGACTGCCTGTGAAGGAGTCACACTCACAGTTTATGGAATAACACTCTTTATTAGTAGAAAATTGTGACAAGTGAAGGCTTGATAGCATCTGTTGGTGACAGTATCTGACTGCAAAAATGTATTCAAAGCAATGCAGAGACAAGCTCCAATACCCAGTAAAAGCATTCAGACACAGACTGTGGTTCTTACCCAAGAGGAGTCCCTATAGGGGAGGGGGGAGGAGAGTTTCAGCTCATTGACAGATCCCAGCAATCACAGTGAAGCCTTCCCTTACTTCTCCCCAGTCTCTACTTAGTTCTATACTATTTCTTCATGTTTAGGTGGAGCTTGAGTCATTCCAGCCATGCATACCTTGGTTACTGCTGACTGGGGTAACTCTGCTCTTAAGGATACAGTCAATAAAACACAGAGCACAGGCACATTGAGGGGTGGTTGTACCTTGGAGGGGGTACCTCTGGGATGTAGGTGTGTGCTAATATTACAATTAAATTATAATAAACCAAGCTCATCTGAGGAGAGTGATTTCACCACAGCTGCTGCCTTGGCAGCAATACCTCTCCTCCTCTCTCCCCTGGCTGACAGGTGTTATGGGGTTTTCAGCTGCACAGCACCACTGAGTTCCCCTCCCTGTGAGGATTCCAGCAGAGCCTGGCTGTGGTGTCTCCACTCTGCTCCATGCTCCATTCCATCCCATTGCAGGTGCTGTGGTTGCAGATTGTGTGCACATGGAATCACCATGGGAGAGGTTTCCAGTGTGCCAACCACATTCCATCCAGGGAGCAGCAGCTGTATTTTACCCTATAATTTCTGTACTTTTATGACTTCTGTTACAATGTGAATATAACCTCTCACTTTTCTATAATTTTACCCCCAGCCATCTTTCCACTTTAATTAGTGAGGCTTTCTTATAAACCAGCTAAATCTGGGAGCACAGAGCTTCACAGCCCTTTCATACAGGGCTTGTACCAGGCAGACCTTATAAAAAGGCTTGACTAGGACGTAGCTTTGATATTTCAGTATGCCATATTAAGTAACTTTCAGAGCTTCTATTATTACTTAATTTGTGAGAGTATTTACTGAGTCTTTATTAGAAGTAGGTTTCCAGGTTTCTCTGCTTTTATCTTGCCGCCTACAGTATGTAGTGAAGTCTAACTTTGAAGGAATTTTTTTTGCTTTATTCTCTAAGTGATCCAGTCCTAACAATGAGTCCATGATGATCAATTCATTTTAATTTATGTTTTGTCATAAACTGTTACCTTCTTGACTTGTCTGTGTAATATTCAGCCTCACTCAAAAGAGCTGTTGGATACATTTTCAATTGCTTTATGTGAGTCATTGTTCTAGAGGGAGCTTTTATTATGGATTGAATACCAAGGATGATACATTTACATGTATAAGATCAAATTTATGCTCTATTAAATTTATACCTGTTTCCTAGGTGTCCATATATTCACAAATATACATTTGCATTAGTATGCATACAGACTCACAGGGTCCTGGAGACAGAAGGATAAGAAGGAAACATTGGGATGCTGCCAAGAGAAACTACAGTATCTTGGTCTGATTATTATTCATTATTTATTCTTGTTGCTGCATATGACAAGGTTGTTCACACACGGTTGTCTCTATCCTTGCATAGTCACTTAGGCTGCTTACCTTTGTTCCATGCTAAAGCTGCAACTTCAAGAACAACAGGATGTGAGAGAGGAGGAGGAGGAGGAAAGGTTGACTCTCGACATGCTGACATGTCAAAAAAACCCCATCTAAAATAAAAAGCTGAATACCTGCCAGCAGAAGGAACTATGTTTAACCTCCTGCAAGTACATGAGCAACTAATCAGGAAATAACCACAAACATGGTACAAGGAGAGCAGTTTATAAACAGGTGAGACTGGACCACAATAATTAAAAAAGTAGACCAGATCTAATTGGAGACCTTCCTGCTAGAGCCATTGAAGTCAGGATTAAGGTGTGTGTGTTTGCTTGTCTGTTTTTGGCAACTGCTTTATGTTGCTGGGGCAGGCAGGACAAGCTGCTCAAGCATAAGGTCTTGGTGCATCTCGCCCCACCTTGCCACCTTCAGCGTGTGTGGACATCTCTGAGTCAGTCACCCTGAGATCCAGCTACACAGCCAAGGCATTTTTGAGTTCAGTTTATCTGCTGGTTTTAGGTATCTGCTTTCAGATGAATGGTGCTGTGGTTGTGCCCTCTCTTCTCTGCTCCCTGCAGTGAGGATCCTGCACCTAGGGACACCTGCAGCACAGGCTGAAGATGTCTGTGTTGGATCAAATGACTTTCAAGTGAGCTTTGGGAGCTGGCTGTGCTTCCTTTTGCCCTCAGTAAGCATGACGTGAGCTCTACTGCCAGCACTATGGAGAAAGATTTGGATTAGGTAGTACCTTGCATTAGCAGTAGGATATGCCTGCACATGTGGCTGGTCACTGCTGTTCTGCTGAGGGAAGCTGTCACCTGGGATGCAGTTATCCTGACAGGAAAAGTGCTTCCATTGCTACTTTTTCTGCCATGTGAGTGAATATCAGCCAATGTGACAAGGCAGCTTAGATTTTTCACTGGTATAAGACAAGCCTCTGACAGGAGCTGGCCTTGTAGCTGTGTCTGTGTGCAGGCTCAGATCTGGGACCTGTGGAAGCATCAGTGCAGGAATCTGCTGGGATGATCCCAGGGGAATAAAGTAACATCAGGCATGAGATGGGTGAGGGATGAGTGGTAGAGTCCTTCAGAGAGTGAGTCAGAACACAGAGTGTAAACTTGCTCCCCAGTGTTAACTCCACAGGAAACTGTAATTTTGGATGTCTAAAGTTTGATCCTGGAAACCATCTACACATTGAGAGCAAATGTAACTGATAAACACACTCAAGTAAACCAAATTGTCATTGTTTGATTTAAATTATAAAGTAAAGTAAAAAAAAGTTATTTCAAGTTAGTTGCTGATTTCTGTGTTTTGATATGTTGAACTCTGCCAATACACTTTTTTCATTTTCAAGTTCATCTTTTTCACCTCATCTGCTTGGGAAACTGTAACATTAAAACAGAACAAGGACAAACTTCATTTAGAAAGCAAGCTGTGTTTCACAGCTACTGTCAGTGACAATAGCCAGCTTTTGATGTGTAATTCTGATAGCATCAAAATGAGAAAGCCTGGCAGTGATGCCCTGCTTGGTAATTTTAGAAGGAGGTTTTGGAGCTTACTTTGGGCTTTCTGAACTATTTGAATTATTTACTGGCAGCCACAGGCGAGTGGCATTTTACAGTGTGTTAAAACCAAGCTTTGATATCTGAAAATAGCTCCTTTGGTACAGTGCTTGTCTTCCTTGATTCTCACATAAGCTGCATATTTATCATAGCTGAGTGACAAATGATAAGATTCTGCTGTTTTATATGCAGTGAAATGACAAGGTCAGTTTTAATTAAGCTGAGATCAAGCCCAGTCTGTATTGCACACTTCTGATTAGGTTACTTCAAATTAACATAAGTTTTTGGAGACTTCACTGAAGTCAGTGGTGTTAAACACCAGCTGTGCTGGCAGATAAGCGTGGGATATAAGAAGGAGATAGAATTCACATTGAAATTAGCACTTGGCACAATATAATTCTCTGATTGCAAACTATGCGAAGTTGCCTGTGCTAATTGGTTGATTTTATTTGAAGCAGATGTTGTTAGCTTTCCCACTAATGATCTGGAGAGAAATTTTTTTGAAAGAAATGCCATGTTAGGTTCTCTGCAGTATAATAAGCTAATTACAACTTTAAGTACTTGCAGTAATTAGCACAATGTGTATAAAGTGGTCCTGATCTTTTCACCCTGCTGTATTATTGTTAGGACATGTAAAAAACAAAAAAAGAGAGGTAGCTGGATTTAGTTTCCCCAGTCTAGCTTTTTGTTTTCCCAGACTTTTATATTAAGGAGATAATGAGCTAGACTTTTATCCTTATTTTTAAGCACACCAAAAAGTTTTAAACCTTTCTCCTGTTTCACTCTAACTCCCTTCTCTAAATCAAATCTGTTTAGTTTTATCTATCTCCATTGAGGTAAAGCCTTTCAGCTTCTTAAAAATCCCATTAGTAAACTGTTCTGTACAGCAATGGAGCGTTTGTTCTCTATTAACTTATTTAATCACTTGCCCATGGATTACCAAGATCTAAAGTATATCTGACCTATAGAAAGAAAACAAACAAACCCACCCTGGAAACTTCCTTCTTTCAAGAGTAATTGTGCTCCTTGTGATTTGTACAGTCAGTGATTAAAAACTGCTGGGAGTTTGCAAAATAGATGCAAGAAGACCCAGCAAGTAATCCTGCCTGAAGAAAGAAGGAAAACCAAAATGATTTATATGAAAATGGTGAATCAGGTATTATCCTCATAATCCCTTCTGAAATCCAGTGTGACTGTTGCAGATGGTGGGTACCCCCCAGAAGTGGCTGTTCTGAGAACACAGTTTAATGAATATTCAGTTTAGCTAGCGGTCTCCTGACGTGGTTTGGTGAAACCTGCTCTTCAGAAACCTCCACCAGCCATTTACACTGCAAATGCTTTCACTTCCTGGGAGAAGTGACTGGAAGCCAGATACAACCATTTGCACAAATATGGTCACATTTCCCAGCTCCCTGGTCTTGTGGGCTGAGGGATGACACAAAACCGTCTTGGACACGTTGTGCCATTTCAGGAATGCCTCTGTGGCCCCAGCTACTCGTGTGACACACAGATGCTGCCAGAGACTGTGCCATAAGGCATCTCCTTGCCACCACCTGAGAGAAGGGTTGGGGGACTGTCCCTTTGGGTTTGTTTCCTGGGAAAATTATTTACTGCCCAGAACTGAAGGGCAGACATTTCCAGGCAGCAGGAGCCCTCAGCAGGAGTTTTGTGGGGGGCTGTGGACAGAAACCTGTTTAGGCGGGCTGGGCCGAGCTGGGGTTTTTGCAGCTCTTGCACAGTCCTGAGTGACTGCTCACAAAGATTGGCACAGCAACATAGGGGGGACACAGTACAAAGCCCACAAAGTCTTTTGGGCTGGCACGTGCAGGGATGTCCATGACACCTGGGGAATCGAGCAGGAGGGAGCTGTTGATGGCACTGGCCAGTTTGACTGGACTCTTGCTCTCTGACAAAGTGCTTCAGGCCCCAGTGTTTCTTCCTTAGGTCCTTTTAACTGCAAGTCATATCTGTGAACAGTGATTCCCCTTTGTGCAGAACAGAAGAGTTTCAACCCATCATGTTTTCTCCTCTTTTTTCCCTTTTCCTTTTCTAGAATGAGTTTTAAAAGAAATATGTCCTTTGCATATGTCCAGGGGTTGAATGTCTGCCTCTCTGTAAAGTGCACATAAAGAAGGTATTAAAAACCAAGTCTTGTATTTATCATGGCGCATTTCACTGAGATATATTCCTGGGTTAGCAAAAATAATACAAAGTTTAAAATGCTCATTTGCTTCCAACAAACCTTGTCCTTTTAAATAAGCTGGTAAATCTATGTCTTAAGAATGTGGGTGAAAAAAGGAAATATTTGTCATCATGGCAGCGGTGAGCTTTAAAGAAAACTCTTGAGTTAGCACAAATCATCACTCAAAGTAAACCACAACTTGATTTCTGTAACTCCTTGAGACCAAATTAATTAATTTTATTGCCTTGGGCAAATCTTCTAGCTGTGGGTTTAAACTAAAGCAAACATGCTACTTCCCTTCAGTCTGAAGAATTGGCAAGTAAAGATTCTTTGTTATTTTAATCTCATGATTCAATCTCCTGCTGCATTAATTTGGTGATTTGACTAATTGGTGGTTTAACCTATTATTAATGTTCCTCCATTAATTTCCTGATGCAATTTTAATGACATCTTGATGTCACTATTGAATTAAAGTCTGTTTAGTCTAAGGAAAAAAAGAAAAGTAAAGCAGTAGTTTTAGATGTTGTTATCTATTTGCTGAATTTTAATGTCTGTCTTCATTCTAATAAAAGTCTGTATGTTTTTAATATGCATTGGGCTTTAATCCTGAATAAAGCCATTCATTTTCCCAAGAATTTCTGTGGTTTTAACTGAAATAAACAGAGTCCATTACACTGTTCCTAGGTCCTACTCCAAGGATGTAGGATGCAATGCATGTAAAAGTCTCCATGTGAAAAAGCAACTTCTGGGTCAAGTGGTTGTGACCATGAATATTCCCTCTGGACTACAGAGAAGTAACAAAGCAGAAACTGAGTTCTTGGCTTTGCTACAGCTCACTCTAAGTCTCCGCACAAGTCTCTTCATTCGGTTGTGCCTCACTGCCTGCTCTTGACCAGTTAAATGGGGATCTCACTTCATTCCCTTCACCTTTTACATGTTTCATCTGTTTGTAATGTAAATTGTCAAAGCAGAGACAATTTTTCACCTGCATTTATGATCTCTGCAATTTTGGTTGGGATCTTGAAGGGCTGTATGGTGCACATAACATAACAGCTGTGTAATTAAATCCAGGTAATACCAGATATTGTGGAACCATCGTTATTTATAAGCAGAAACTAACAGAAAGGGTGAAGTGACTCTACTGCTTCTGGACCTTGCAACTACTCCTCTGAATCATATCTGCATCTCAGCCAATCTGATGCAGAGAAGCACAAGATGTGTTGACAGAAATTGTAAGAAATGCCATCAGGTGAACAATCATCTTGTTTTCTGTTTTATTTAGCAGTGTAGTGCAGCTTGCAGGGGGATGAGCTGTGCGGCTTGGCCAGCAGCAGATGTGGGGACAATGTGTGTCTGGCCACAGAGCACACATGGGAAACATCTCCACATCCCCATCCCTCTTTGGCTGAAGAGCCACTAAGGTCAAGGCACTGTTACCTAGCAACTAATGAGAGCTGATTAATCCATTTGTATGGCTGCAGTGATGTATGGGATCCTTGTGCCTGCTTCTATATTCATTTAGTGGCAGGAAAAGCAAGCACCAATAGCATCAGTACAACATCAGTAATGCTGACAACATGATCAGATGTGCAAATAATGACGGCCAAAACTGACTGTCCATTTTCAATGCTAGCATCAGATTTGAATTTCTAGCTTTCATTATTGTTTCTTTGAAGACTTGGTAAAGGTGGGATTTATGTGTGAAGGAACCCAGATTGTAGATGCAGGGCAATTTGGTTTTTCCAGAAAAGCAAACTGTTGGCTTTCCAGTGGACTCCCTGTGAAAGTAAAGCTACCCCCAGTCTTCAATATAAATTCCACAAATGCCTAATCAAACTAAAAGAAAGTGAAACTTTTCTGAAACCAATTCTTTTGAGCTTTAAGGGCCCCTGAAGAGTTAAATAAAAATAGGGTATTTTATAATGCATCTGCTTGCTGTCTGCACCACGTGCTCCAGAAGGGCAGTACCTCACCCTGTCAATGTCTAATGAACTGTGCAGTTCCATATGATTTATCATTGCTGGTGTTCCACCAGGAATGATCAATAATACAGTCTATATAATTTCTTTTTTACTTCCAAATGCACCCAGCAGGGTAGAGAAACTTTTATTAAATTGTTGGAAAAAAGTAGAAACACTTTCCATATTTTAACAGAGGAGACCTTAGTAGACTTGGTTTGCATTTTAAGGGCTTAAAGTCAAAAGCAAAACTATCTTTCAAATACACTTTGCTTATTTTTAAATAAAAAATCTCATTAAAAATATTAAGATTTTATTCGTTAGAAAGAGACTTTTAAAGTGAATAGCTTAAACAGAGGAGATAAAACTTTAAAAAATGTATTTTTCACAGTTCAGTTTAGACAAGAAAGCCAGAAAAGGAAACTCCCAGAGGCTCCAAGACCAGCAACAAGCAGCAAAGTTTGGCTGAGACTCAGGTGAAGTAAAATGTTTTTTTCATGCCCTTCGTCTTCCCACTCCCTCAAATGCCTTGCGTGAGACCTTCCATTTTCAGGCATTAGTTTTACTTCTTTCACCAGCTTAAGGGTGTAATGGAGAGCAAAATTATCTCCCCTGAAATGACCAAATTGGTTTGCAGACAGAAGTGAAGAAAGAAGGCCAATTCTCCTGCTGTAAGCAGACCAATTTGAGGTATAATACATTTTTTGCCTGTCCCTATCATGATTGCTTACTCTTCTCAATCTTGTTTATTCTGAGAAAACTGTGCTGGAGAAATTACCTTCTGATTAGTGATTAGACACAAAAGGAAATGTGGACTGTCCTACCCACTCATTCAATTTCCTTTGTGCTAGGCTGTTACCAACACTTATGCTTTCTAACCAGACGTTCCTGAGAAGCTCTTTCTTCTGTGCTATATTCAAACTCCCTAAATGACACAAGGGCCAGAAATTTGCCCCTTGACCAAGGGTGCTTTGGAGCTGGAAATGTGTGCTCTGATTTGTTTTTCAAAATCTCTTTGTGGGAAATGGCTGATGCTGGTGAGGAACATCTGATAATGCTGCTGCACAGACTGGCAAAGGAGCCAGGACCCCAGACCACAACGTCAGAACACATCAGTCAGAGTATGGAGCACACCAGGCTGTCTTCTGCAAGTGTTTTTAAACCCTAATTTATCTCTGGAGCTTGGGAGGGGCAGCTGAGTGGTCAAAAGTAGGAGGATATACAGCAGGTTTTTCAAGCAAGGGAAGATGCCTTTTACATATTGTTTAAACAGCCTCACCCTCCTCTCCTACCTCTCCATAAATGTCTCCACAACTCCCCTCACACAGATAGCAAACATGGCAGAATGGCCTTTAAAACCTTTACAAGAAGGAAGAAGCACTTCCCCTATAACTCCCACTAAATTTAATGTGTGTGTGGTTTTTTTTTTTTTTAATTATTTTTAAGAGTGGAAAAGAAGGGGAAAGAAGCTTCAGTTTTGTTCCTGATTTATTGAATGGCTTGTGTTGGAAGGGACCGTAAAGACATCTAGTTCCAATATACAAGGGGATATTTACTCAAGAGGCAATTGTCTATATGCTCTTTGGCACATTTTACTCTCTTACCTTCCACAGCACACAAATGTTGCTGGAGGCAGATAAAAGGTGTTTAAAAATCCAGCTCTTAGAGAAACCATGTTGGGTGGAGCAGAGAGTGGATGATAAAAGAGACATAACAAGCCTGGACTGTGTTGTGCAATTAGATTTTTTTCTTCACAGGTTATTTATCTGCCCTTGCTCACTTCTTTCCTAAGTCCAGACCTGCCTCTCTCTATGGTCCTCAGAGTTTAATTATCTCACCTAAGTTGCCCAGTTCTCCACCATGAACTGATGCTCCTCTCCAGCTTCAGAAGTGGGAGAGAGGTAAAGCAGTCCCACATTGTGAGCCTTCAAAAGCCACTTGCAAAGAATTTGGATTCCAATTTACAAAGATCCATGACCACTACAACCTGTTTAAAGGTAATTTAAACATACCTACAAAGGAAAAAGAAAGTATATTAAGAACATCTTCTTTCTGTACTCTGGAAGTTGCAGGGCAGCAAATGGAGAGCTGTGGGCAGTGCCTGGTCTGTCGTGATTCCCACCTGGGAAGAGTTAAAAAGGTCAGAGCTGTGGAGGAGGAGGATGCTTCACAGTTAACATGGGGAATGCATTTCTCCAGATTTTCAACCTAATTTAATCTTATAACAAATTCTAAAGTGTCAGCATCTGAGGCCCCGAGTTCCAGAAAAAGCAAGAGAATCAGAATTCAAAAGTTTTTGTTGCTCTTACTCACAGATTATTAACTTGAATGAAATATTTCCTTAGGCCACAGTTATCAGTACAAGTAACAGAACAAAATTTCTTCTACAACCTCTTTTCAGAACATACATCAATTTCATAGGTGGCATGAGAGTGTTTAAAATTGGACTGAAGAAGGATAGCAGCACTTTAATTGTCCAATATGTGGCTTGCACTAAGAGCCCTCTCTTCCCAAACAAACTGGATTCTGGTCTGTGCCTGTCTGGGGTATGCATTTGCTGTCTGAGGTTGCTCGGTTCTCCAGTTACACATTTAACACCTTTCTTAAGTGTTCTTCATCTATTTTTTCCTCTGCTGTCAATATCTGCTAATAATAATGCTCAGAACAGCTTACACAAGTACAGAGCAGGCCCATTTCCTACTTAGAAGAGTGCACTGGTGAAGGTCACTTTATTCTTCAAATGGCTTGGAGTTGGTCCTTAGCCTCAGTGCTGGAAGCAACATTTCAGGCAGAGCCATTTCAGCAGGAATCTGAAGTGTCTACACTGAGCTGTTACAAGCAGCACACTTAGCAAAGGAAGGACTGGCTTCTTTCTGGGGAATAAGAAATACCCTACCTTAACAGGCAAGAGAAGTCTTCGCCATGGCCTAGAAGGGGACCACCAAGGCCTGTTTCACCTGTGGTGAAGACAGAGTTTAAATCATGAGCATTCAGTGTGTTGCTTCTTGTTATGCCAACAGAAATTTGCTCTGAGTTTGGAGAGCCATCAGCTTCTCCTGGGTCATCTCAGACCACCACAGGATGCACTTCCAGCTTCCCTCTAGCACTCCCACCTGCTGGGGACCTACCAAAACTTGGTGCATAACATTGTGTATGTACTGCCTGGGTGTCTTGGTTTGGAAAAACAGGAGTCTGCTAAGGAAGGCAGGGGCTTCCCTTGAAATGGAGAATGTAAACCCTTCCCACCCCTCCGAATTGCTATAAATTTTAAATTAAGGGGCTGTCAGGCAAAAATATGGGAACAGGAAATAACAGTTCTTTGATAAGGAAAGGAAAAAAATAAAAGGATAAAATAAACAATGTAGTACACTAGAACAACACTGACAGAGTCAGAACACAACCTCACACCCTGTGGGGTGTTGGTAGCAGTCCAATTGGAAATGTGGCTACAGTCCTCCTGAAGTGTCAGGTGTGGTTCTGTTGGAGCAGGGGGTCCTGTAGAGAAGGATGTATTCTTCCTCTGAAGATCCAGTGGAAGAAGAGACAGCTGCTCTTTCTCTGGGGAATCCCGTGGAGAAAGCCACGCCAGTGTCTCAAAAACTTGTGGATTATATCAGGGTAGCAATGCTTGGCTCCTCCCTCTGGGTGGAGCATCTCATAATGGGATGTTATAGTTCTTTTCAGTCATGCAGTGATGTTCAATAGTCAGTTATCAGCAATGTCCCCTCCACAGAGAGGTGTGAATGTGGTCACTCAAAGAGCGAGATAAGGCAAACTGCCCACTTGACAAAGGTCATCTGCCATACAGATGGTAATGGAAAACATCTTGCATTGCAATCTTCAACACTGGGATGATCCCACTCACCACATGACAGGTGTGGTCTCTCTGTTGTGTTATTCTCCTTTCTCACACAACACCTCTTTTGCTTTGTGTTTGTACTGTACATCTTCCTCAAAACCAGGGTCTGTAAAACAAAAATAACAGCTTTGTTTTACTGACAGGGCAGCTGGTAGGTTTTTAACCACAGTTTGTTTTTCTTGACTGTCAGTCACTGATATGAGTTCATCTAAGTTTGTCTTCCTTCTCAGCAATGCAATCTGATTTTCTTTGTAAAATATTGATAATATTTTAGAAAAGGGAGCCAAAATCAATTAAAACCAAACAATTTTTGACACTTTTGGCTTTCTGCAGTGGTATCGGTTAATCACATACTCATAAATACTCTAACATACAGGTCAGAAAGATGACATTAAAATTTAATGCACTAGGGAAAAATAAATGTAAAAGGTCTGCTGGAGAGGCTTTGCCATAGTTCTCTTCCTGCAGTCTGTCAGAGGATGCATAAACCTGTGACCTTTTTTTGTACAAAATTACAATATATCTCCTCTATCTAAAGCTGGATAATTACAAGGTTACATAGTCCCTTGGCAGGCTGAAGAAAAGGTTACTCTCATTTTCATCCAAAGGCTTTGGAGTAATGCTGTGTGCTGGAAAGGTGTACAGCAGTCATTTAATCCAGTGTGAATGGAGAGGAGGGATGGTGTCTCTTGCCATTGCTGCTCAGTTACTAACAGAATGACAACCCTGAATTTATGTTTTAGTTAGCACTGTCCTCCCCCTTACACACACAGCATCCTGGATGCTGGTTTGTTCGCAGGGATTAGCTGGAGCCAGTGCTCAGTGATTCCTACCAACATCTTCAGGCTGCACCCAGCAGTTTCCTCAGGATTTACACTGCAATATTTTTAGTGGACTGCCTAAGACTGGGTGGGAAGATAAACTTCTGAATGAGAAACTGTACAGTGCAGTCACACTGGATATCTGCCAGATGGCAGAAAGATGAATCAAAGTCTGCCCTGGGTAATCAGTGGGATTGAGCCTGGGAATTTCCTTTGATCTGTATCTGGGAGGTGTACCGAGTCCTTTTGCCTTCAGCATCAAAGCTGAAACCTGATGATGAGTATGCAAGGGATAAACTTTACCCAACACAGCCACAGTAATTTCAAAGGGAGCCGGTCAGGCTTGAGGATTCAAGCTGAGTCTGGTGCTTTGCTCCAGACCTGATTCTGACCAAAACAATAAAATAAAAACTGTGGAGTGAGTTGGCCATGTTTGTCTCCAAGGAGGGATCTGTTGCAGAATGGTGAGCAGGTACAGGACCCCATGTACTGCTGGCAAAGGCACAGGTACAGCAATGTGGACTTTTGGGTGGGAAATGAACAGGAAGTGATGGATGTAGCAACAGCTGTAGATAGAAAAATGTGTAGGCATATTAAATGCTGCTGCAAACTACAAAAAGCAGAAAGTTAAGGTTTAAAGCCCTTAAATTCATCAGTGCACCCATAGCCAATTTAATTGATCTCTCTGTTGCAACAATGCCAGCCACCATATATGATGGATTCCTCATTATGATGTGTGATGTTACCAGACTTTGCTGCCATGAAGAAGGTGATTCTTTGTCCAAAGCCTGGACTCTCTGTCCTTCTTCTTTATCTTGCCCCTGCATGAAGGCTAATGAGCTCACAAAAGTAGTTTTGTAAAAGACATCTGAGAGTCTGCAGCTAATACACCCAACTCACAGCAGACTAGAATATCATGGAGCACCTGTGACAGTCCTGTGAGGGCTGAATTTGTTTTTGGCTGCCCTTTCGTCTGAGCTTGTGACAAAACTATTGGTCTGTATGGATCAGCATGCCAGGCAGCATTCTGCACTGTGCTGTGGTCTTAAGGTCTTGAAACTCTGTTTAACACTTAATACAATTAGCAAGACTAATAATTAAAAATGCTTGGAAAGCATTCAGAAAAAAAAAAAAGAGTAAAAATTAGAAAGAAAAAAAAATGAATGAAAACATTATTTCCCTGGAAATTTTCTTGGTATTTTCTTCTCATGACCCATCACCTGTCCTGTAGTGAAGTCAAGGTACTGGTGCCCTGCAGTAAAGGGGATGCCCACTGGATGTCATGATTGCTCCACAAAAGTGCAAACACAATGTAATTTATCTAGCAGTCAAAATGTTATTCCTGAGAGGAAGCAATTTTAGGACGTACGTTTCGTGTAGTTATTCTCTTTCTCTGTTTCAGCCCCTCATCTATACACACACATAAATCCTCGGATTTCTTGAACTGTGCAGAGTCAATAAGCCACAGCTAAACCCCTGTGTCTGTTGGGTTTATATGTGAATTGTGTGGAAACAAAAAAATGACTGAAAGTTATTCAAATAAATTCCATAGGAAAAGACTCTTGTCACTGATTTTAGAAAAAGTCAGTCACCCACATAACTTTGAAAATCATGGTCTTATTGCCATGATTAATGAGAGAGAGCTAGAGTCTGTAATTGCAATCAAATAGATTCAATCACTTAATTCAGTGATTAATGAGATCAAGAAATTGTATGTGGGTCATCTCAGCTTTACACTCCTGCACTGCCTATAAGTCCTTTACAGAGGGAAAGTAAATAAGAAATGAAACAAACAAAAAAAATGTACAATTCCTCTGCCAAAGACTCTTCTCCAACCATCTGAATTCATAGTACATGGAAAATATGACTGCAAATACCTACATTCTGCAAATGTCAGTAGTGGCTAGCTCTTGTTTTAATTTACTATTTGAATGTATTAAACATGAAAGGAATCTTGTTAAATGTCATAATCATAATGACAATCCAAATGAAATTAACTAGAAGAGTCAATTAGATTCAGAGGCCAAGCAGGAAGTAAAATGAGTCATGGGGAAAGGAGGATCCCCCAGACTCTGCACAGCATGGATTACAGCATAAATGTCATGTGGAAATGAATGCAGTGCTGATGTTCTCATATTCAAGGGCAGGTTATTTGCTCAGTCTCCAGAAGGCAAGTTTTTATATTTTTCTTGAGGGGTTAGGCAAACCTGTGGGTTAGGCAAACCCAGAAACTGTGCAGCAGCATGGTGGCCCCTGAATTGCAAGCACACAAAGACTGTTTGGATGAACAAAGATTAATTCTTTGGAAAGGAGGCTGACAGATATGCAGAAATCATGATTCATAGAATCATAAAATCTTTTCATTTGAAAAAGACTTGTAGTCCAACCGTTAAACCAGCATTGCCAAATCTACCACTAAACCACGGCCCCAAGTGCCACATCCAGGTGTTTTTTGAACACTTTCATGGATGATGACTCCATCAGTTCCTTGGGCAGCCTATTTCAATGCTTGACAACCATTTTTGTGAAGAAATTTTTCCTAATTCCCTGTCTGAATCTCCTGTGGTGCAACTTAAGGCTGGTTCCCCTTGTCCTATTGCCTGTTACTTGGGAGAAGAGACTGCCCCATCTCACTGCTACCTCCTTTCAGGCAGTTGTAGAGAGCAGTAAGGTCCCCCCTGAGCTGCCTTTTCTCCCAGCTAAACATCCCCAGCTCCCTCAGCTGCTCTTCACAAAACTCACTCTCCAGACCCTTCACCAGTTCCATTGCCCTCCCCTGGATTTGTTCCAGCACCTCAATGTCTTCCTTGTAGGATGGGGCTGAAAACTGAACACAGGATTTGAGGTACAGCCTTATAGGTGCTGAGTGTAGGGAGAGAATCATTTCCCTGCTGGCCACACCATTTCTGATAAAGCCCTCTTATTTTCAGTATCAAAATAGCTGATACTCACACATGACCAGAAGCTATAAATGAAGTGAAAAGAAATGCATTTGTGAATAAGATAAGTAAATTGTTATGCAGCAGAGACAATTTAGTCCTTTTCCTCTCTGGCCTTTTTTTTTTCTGAAATGTTGATGGAGGCAGTTCCATGATGATCTTCTGTGTATAGATTGACCATGTCTACCAACATTGCCATCTCCAGTAACAGCACTTAGAGAGTTCAACAGATATTTTCCTTATTGGTCCATCTATACAGTTGTATGTGTTGTAATTTTTGTAGACTGTCCAGGTACGTATTCTTTGATCAAAGATATTTCTCAAGATCAGGTTTCTGGTTTGCATTCTACTGTCACATATATTCAGCAAAGGACAACTTCAGATTATGATTATGTTATGTCTTTTCTGTGACTCAGTCAACTAATATCTTGTGACTATTTGTAGTAGCAGGAGGTCAGAGGAAAGGTGCAAGATTAACTCATAGCTTGTAGATAACTTCAGAACTACTTCAAGGGTGTCAAAATGTAATTTAAGGGTTATGTTAGTTAAAACAAGGAAAGGCCTTACAGTTTCAAAAGTATGCATCATATAAATGTTATTTCTAACTTGTCCTCCTCTCCCATTAACTTGTAATTCATACTGCATCTTCTCTGATCTTTGTCCTTTTTTTTCTGTTTCAACATGAACGATTATGAAGGACTAAATGAGAATAGCAGGTTCATCAAGTGAAAGTGACTCTTAAATGCTTACATTTTTGGTGGATGATTTATTTTTTACAACAGAGCTCTGGAGGACACTAAACCCAGGAGCAATTGCTGTGCAGTTTAATGATTTGACTATTTTGCCCTTGCTCTGAACACAGGAGATGGTTTTCTTTGTCACAGGAAGCAGAAAGAAGCAGCTCAGCTGGGATGGTCCAGGCATGGAGCAAAGACCTGCTGTCCTTCCAGATGCAGCTGATGGTCTGTAGTGTCTATGCCTCTCATCAGCTCTGTCCCCTCGTGGCTCTGTCCCATCGATTTGGGATGGAGTTGTTGGGAAAGCTGTGGGTGAACAATGGTTTTGTGCTACACTGCAGTGATGTTTTCTGCTTGCTTTCATTCTCTTCCTCCTATTCCTCACTGTCTTTTTTGCCTTTCTGACTACTGAACATTGAGCTGACATTTCAGGAAATTATCCAGAGTTATTCTGAGACCTCTTTCATGAATTGTTAATGTAGAGCCCATCATTGCATATGTATAGTTAGGATCATTATTTTGCCATGTGCATTACTTTGCATTTATTGACATTGAATCTCTTCTGCCATTTATTACTCCACCATGAGAGCTTTCTGCAAGTATTTGAGGTCAGTCTTATGCTTGATTTTTCTGAATGCTTTTTTAGCAGCTGAATATTTGCCACCTCACTAAAAGAGATTCATTGCATTAATAGGGATGAACAGACTTCTACTGTTCATTTATGAATAAAGGGTGAACAGAGCTGGCTGCAGCCCTGAAACTGACTCCCTGTGGGAAAACGTCCCTCCACTGTAAGAACTGACCAGCCTTAATTTTTGACTGCTCAGCTTTTAAAGTAACAATTACTAATTAGTAGACTCTATCTCTCTTTTCTTCCATGACAGTTTAATATCTTTAAGAGTGTTAAGTGTCCAAACTTTTCAAAAGCTTTTGGGAAATTGAGGTGTGTGATATAATCATATCACTCCTCACCACATGCTCACTGATTTCTTAACAGAGGATCTCTAACTTTTTGAAGTACCTCTTTCCCGTAAAAAGCCATGTTGGATCTGACTTTTCTCCAATATATCTATGTGCTATTTATGACAAAACTACCACTCTTCAGTTCACTGTGCCATTCAGGCTCAGTGCACAGGAGCTGTCACCATCAGCACAGCTCTTAGAAATCACGGTCCCATGCTGTGCCTTTTCTTTCTCCTCTACAGATAACCTTCTAAACCAGAGATTAAATACCAAGCTTCATAGTTTAGCAGTGTTGTACCTCTGCTCCTTCACCCTGGAGACCATCTGATCCTCTCAATTTCTTATGATTCTTTCAATTTCTTCACCACACTGTGGGTCGGGATTGTTCCCTGGTCTCATCCTCATGAGGAAAGGCTTTGGTGTCAGTGAGTCCCATGGCTCCTATAGGAGGGACACCCCAGAGAAGAATTAATTGGCTTTTTTCCTTCAGTTTCATCTTCCCTGCATGCTTCTTTTAGATATAATAAGTAGGACTTTTCTGCCTGGCTTCTTCACTGCCAGATTTCCAGGTAAAGTTGTTTGGGAAAGTTAGTAATTTTTATTTTTCACTTAAAAAATCTTTTTTCCTAGTAATTTAGACATGTATAAGGTTTTACAGGCAACTTCTTAACATTCAAACTGTTTTTAAATGTTTCTCATTTAGATATTTTTATTTTTTTAAGGTTGCTTTTTACCTCTAATGAGAGCATTTTACTCTGCCATTGAACACTCTTGCCTTTTACTGTGGTTAGATGGTAATCTTTTATCTTTTCTCATGGCAGTTAATTTAGAGTCTATAATGGGCAATCTGTAAAGAATTCCTACCTATGTTTTGTACCTCTGCCAGTCCATTGAACTACCTGCTGTGTAGCCTGCTCATTCTCCCCTCTTTGAAATGAAATACTCCTAGGAGGTTGAATGAAATACTCCTAGGAGATTTCTGTACTTGGAGTATCTTTTATGTACCTTGCAGTTACTACCCTAGGGTGGTTGTTTGATTTATGTCATGGGACAGCTCCTGTGCCTTGGGTTAAAATATTGACAAGAGAGAATTGGCATGGTTGATCACTTGGTTCAAGAAGTCAAGCTTCATGCTGCTCAATAATCAGTCTGCAGCATCTTCCTCATGTATGAATTTTCCTAGGTCATAAGAGGCCAGACTCAACAGTTTTTGCTACTCTTCCTAGGGTGAGTTGACCCTGGCCAGCAGACAAATATCACAGAATCACAGAATTTCTAGGTTGGAAGTGACCTTTAAGATCATCGAGTTCAACCCATGTTCCGACACCTCAACTAAATCATGGCACCAAATGCCACGTCCAGTCTTTTTTATCCATCCAATATCTTCCTTAATGTCCTATCTTATGGGTTTGGAGTGGGGGAGACACAAGGTCAGAAGACCCACAAGTCAAGATAATGACAGTTTAACAGGGAGAGGAAAAGCTGTGTGCACTAATTCAGGACTTTCCATAGGCACGCAGATGTCCAGTCATTCTGAGAAAAGCAGGTCTTTAGCATATGCAATTGTTTGTTACTAAGATGAAGAACATAACAACAAATGCCTTCCCTTTGTCCTTTATTTCTCGAGCTTTTATTGCCATGTTGTGTGAAATATTCCTTTGGTCATTTCATGCCAGCAGTCCTGCCTGTGCCCTCTCTCAGCCTCTTGCCCACTCCCAGCCTACTCACTTTGGGGAGAAGAAGAGAGCCTTGGCACTGTGCAAGCCCTGTTTCAGCAGCAGCCCAAACACTGGTGTGTTACCAGGACTGCTTTAGGCACAAACCCAAAGCACAGCATCATGCTGACTGCTGGGAGCAAAGCTGAGCTCATCCCAGGCACACCCAGTAGAGCCTGAATCCCTCCATGCAGGTATTTGCACCACAGCTAGCAGGCACTGATGCGCTGGCACCAGCCCCTGTGGGTTAACCCCTGTGCTGCCACTGGGTTTGCTTCTATTGCCACCCCCACAGGGGTTTTTGCCCTTGGGGTCACTGTGGGAATAGAGCACTGGCCACTGTTCTGTAGGTCCAGCTGGATGTTCCTCACTTCTGCAAATTTGCTTTGCCCTCTTTCTCCTTTGGTAGCTTTGATATTTTGCCATGTTAGGCTCCACACAGCAGTTTTCCACTTTCCATGGTTTCCTGTAACATGACAGGATCTGTAGGTAAACAGAGCACAGAGCCTTTCACCTTTAGGTGATTCCAGGACTGGTGAAATGTGGGTAGGAGCATGTTCCAGTATGTCTCCATGTGAGGAAGGGTTCCCCATATGGAGAGTAATGGGAATAAAACGGAAGAACTGAACTATACCTTTACATGCATCTCCTTCCTGGGGAGAAATGGGAGACTTTGATAGACAAGAAAGTCCCTCAGAAATGGAAACACTTGTGCCATCAATATAAAGGCCAAGGAGTTCTGTATTCTCTGCAGCAAATCCTTGACTGCTGATTGCAATTCATGAGGCAAAACAGAACTGAGCAGCCAGAAAACACATCAGGGATATTTATACAGTGTGGGGGATGCAGGTTGTAGTTTTGCATGACTATTCCAAGATCTACAGTATCAGACAGTGTGAGCACTGAGGTAAAGACATTTCTGCAAACACTGGGGTAACTGCTCTGCCTTGTCTGCATCCTGCCATATATGAAGTGCTGACACCTGGAAAATAATAGCTGTCAGTTCTTTTTATCAGGGGGTTATTTGTGTATATATATATGTTTTTAAAGAATTGGAGCATTTTGTCCTTTTTCAGAGACGATCACTTGAAAAAGAATGTATTTGTCTAGGATGTGAGATCTGACTGCAACCTGGAGTCAGCAGGCAGCCTTTCAGGTTTAGGAGAAATCAGAATGTAGAGGTCATGTATCACTTTTTGCCCTTTATAGTTACAAAAACACTTAATTTCTTTCACCCACCAAAATGGCTTCTGACTGAAAAAGGCTGGTTGTTACATGCTGAAGAATTGCTTTGGCTTTGGAAATAGAAAATTCAGTAATACCTAGCATAAATCCATTCATCTGGACCACCGGAAGTGATTTAAGGGTATGCCCAGTGAAAGCAAGGAATACAACATGGGCAAGTAGATTCGCCTTTTAAACATTATCCTTCAAACAGTCCAACTTATGAAGATATTTGCTATTTATATCATTACAAGAGAATGGAATGGAAGGGAAAAATACATTAAAATTATACATGACAAGCAGGTCTGGATGAAATCTAATCTTCTTTCACCTAAATTAAAGATTAATTTCTTCTGACATAGGCACTCATACAAATGTGGTGTGACTGTTAGGCCAGCAGATCACAAGTTGAGTACCCAGCTTGTGGGCATCTGGGGTATTTAGTGGTTAGCTGATATCAGGAGAAGTGAGTGACAAATAGAACAATATATTGACAGGCATGGAAGTAAACAAGAAGGCTGTTCTGCTGTACACCCATGTGCTGTTGGAATCTTTGCCTGTTGGGCTAAACAGGAGCAGGCATGGGCTGAGCCTCTGAGAGACAGCCATGCTCTCTGGTACATGGCTGGCTTTGCTTTAGCATCTGGATTTTTCTTTCCTTGCATACACTTTATTGGCAAACAGAAAGCCTGTCATGGGGCTGAAGACTCAGGTGAGACATTTCAGGTGAAGCATTTTGTGGGAACTCAGCACATCACTCCGGATGCCCAGAGTTGCCGAGAACCCTCTTGGGGGGCTTGGAGGACCTGGAATGTTGACAGGAGCACCTGGTGGCATGACTTTGATCCTTCTAGGGATTTGCCACCTGTGTATGAGGACATGAGAGTCACACGAGTTTGAATGGTGCAGGAATGATGTATTTACAGGGTGAAAATATAGATTTTAGGGGGTTTTGTATAGGGGATAATGGAGACAAGATGGAGGGAACAGGGCGTGTCTCGTCCTTCTTTCTTCTCCATGTCATCCATTTTCTGTGATGATGTTGGCACTTGGGGATTGGTTTAGCATAGAAGTGCACTGTCTAACATGGGTGATAGGTATTGGGAAGTAAAGGCAAATATGACATACATAGTTTGTAGTATATAAAGACGACACCGCCTTGGTGGTGGTCAGAATGCCCTTGGCTGCCTTGCTGTTCAGATCTCGGCTGGGCAGAAAGAAAATTTTGTAGATAAGAAATAATAAACAACCTGAAGACTGAAAAGTGAAGAGACCAGTCTCATTCTTTGGAGCTTGGACTGCCTTCGAACCATCCCACGCATCTCGGGACAGAGACAGAAGAGCCGAAACCTGAGCCATTGGAAGTCTGGGCACTGCACTGCTGAACTGAGCAAAACATTTTGAGCAGCAATACCCTGGTACATCTAACATTCTCCAAAACACATCATCCTCACAAATGAGTGTAGAGAATTACCTCTGTAATATGGGAAAGTAAAACACAGAGAAGACACAGACATTTTATCCAAAACAAATGGGCTGAAGAACAAAATTGCTCATCAGAGTAATCAACTTTAAAGAGTCCTTTTCTTGATCTCAATCTTTGTTCACTTATTGCACCTAGGTAATTTTAAAGACATCAGTGTAACTATTTTATGCCTGCTGTTGTTAATTTTCTTTAAGTACAGTAAAATAACATTTTATTGCTTGCGCAATTCCCTGATCAATCGCATTTTCTTTGTCACACTTGCTTGGCAAGTAAAACTGCCTGAGCTGTGATGGTTGGGTAAATTAGTATCATTCACAAGCTCATTTTACACTTTGCAGTGTCAAATGTGGTTTCACTAAGAAAACTTCTTCCCTGTTGCTGTTGTTGGATGTGGGAGGAAGGGAGTTGATAGGTAAATTTTTGTAATGGAAGAGTGAGACACACTTTTGAATGCCAGTTTTATATATGTTGATAAAACCTGCAGACACAGATTCTGACTGTGATTTCACTAGTGTGCCATAACTTCCCACATGGTCTAATGAATAAGCACAAAGGGAATAACAGGCCTGTTGATTTACATCTTATTTCACAAAACAAAAAAGTATCAGTGACAGTGTGCAATTCCAGAGGGAATGTTAGGAAAGAAAGAAACTACAGGCAGGAAGAAGGGTGGGCTTCTCCAACATTTGTGTTGCACAGTGCCAGGGATTTAAATTAGGACGTCTCAGATTAACCTGTGAGGCAAGCTCTCTCTGGAAGTTTGATGCTCTGTTGTCAAGGCCTTGGGATGTACGGGAGAGGATGGCAGCTCCCCTGCTGCCTGCCTGAGCTCTCTCCCTGCAAATCCAGCGCATGGATGATGGGGGCCATTGACTTGCTCTGCAGTCTCCAGCACTGTGGCCACAATGCAGCTCGATTCTCAGCTTTCTGTGGTTGAGATGACCCCGAGGTATTGGAAAGTCTTTTCTTTCCCAGCCCAGCGACCAAAGAAGTCGAGATTCGTTGGTTCTGCTTTTCAAGGTTGTTTATTTTCTCTGATCTATTACATTCTTTGACCTGCTGAGGTCTGTCCAGCAGGTCGGGTTTTGGCACAGTCCCTGCCCTTGGGGTGATGTTAACTTTTTATACTAAGAACTACGTGTACTTTATTGACAATAATTTTCCAATACCTCTCCCCTATGTTAGACAGTCTGTCTTACTCTAAACCAATCAAAAAGTGTCACCATCACAGCAGAAGTTGGAGGACAAGAAAAAGAAGGACAGGACAAGCCCAGATTCCTCCATCTTGCCTCTTGAACCCCCTTTCTAAAACCCCAAAATTCAACTTTTTCACCCTGTGACAAATTAACTGTTATTCTACTCAAACTCTTGTGGCTTGTAAATCTTCACACAAAGTTGGTAATTGTTTCCATGGGATAAAATCAAAGGCACAGGTGTCTTTGACTCTGTGCCAAGGTCTCTGAGCCCCTTGCCAGGGTCTTGAATCACCCAGGGCAGCCAGAGGAATGTCCTGGGTCCTGACACTCAATGTGGCTGTGAGATCACCCTGGTAGGTGCTCCTGTGCTTAAGTTCAAGTTCAGAAACTTAAATTCTCTCATTAGCCTATGGAAGGAGAGAGACTAAGCCTCTGTGAGTTTAACTGACAAACACAGGTTAGATATTTGCCTTGGATGGAGTGACAACTTCCACAGAAATAAAACAGATTTCTCTTCCTACAAAGCCAAATTTTGGACAACTTTAGGTTTATATGCTGACATCTGATATAGAGGCATTCTGTCTGGTGTCACACAGAGACACAAAACTCAGATTTTTGGAAAATAAGATCCAAAATATTGGCCTGGGACTGTTCCAACTGATGAAACACTGTGAGTACAGAGATGGGGGAGGCAGTCCTATGAGTGTAGGATTATGATTGTGGAAGCTCATATTTTTTATGCCACTGGCGCCATTCCTGAAATAAATATTTGTTTTTAAAGCCAACTAACAGAGACAAAACACATGCAACTGAAAATTTGCCCATTAACTATTGCATGTAGTTTGGAAGGGTTCAGCTGCATTTCCTTCTGTGCAGTCAGGGGTAATATTGGTGTGATAGAAAAAGGCAGAAAGATGTACTTATTAATGCTTATCAAAGGGCAGAATTTTACATCTTACAACTGACATGGGCTCCTGAAGTCTGCTAATTAAACCATCTGAAGATTTGATCAAAGGCATTTAATGCGGAGATTGCTTAGCAAGATGCAGATAATTAGATGAAGGCTACTAATGATTTACTTCTGCAAAGTGTAACCTAGCACTGCCGTCTGAAAAGTGACATTTCCTGCAAATCCTGTGCTTCATGTTCCTTGGTGTAACAGCCTAATTGTTAAATACCAACTGCAGATCAGGCCCAGAACATGCCTCATATTCTACTTCACAGTTAACATAGACAGTTTAAGCTGGAGAACACCGGTGATAGGTTAAGAAGGGATAGAGATCCTTTCAAAGAGACAGAGTGCTCTTCACTGGCTGAAGAGATGCCTCAGTTTGTGTGCCTGGAGCTAAGTGAGATGATTCCTACAGCCAGCATGGGATGTAGTAGCTGGGACTGAATTAGCACAAACACCTTTGCCTGAAGTTCTGTCACTGCCTCCTGTGGCTGCCTTCACATCAAACTCGGGGTCTTGCTCTTCCTTTTGCAGTGCCACGTCCTTCCCCAAGCTTAGAGCTGAATGCCCTCTCCCAGATGCCCCTCTCCTCTGGAGAAGACAGATCACCTCTGCGCCCCAGAGAGTTCTCCTTCTGAGGCAGAGGGCAGCTCTTCCTCCACCAGGGTCGCTTGGGGATGGATTTGTGGGTTAGTTTTGCTTCCCACAGGAGCAGGAGGTCAAGTTCTCTGCTTGCTTCCTAAACAAGTACTCTGCTGACTGGATTATGAGTAAGGCTCTACTCTTTAAGAGGCTTAGAAAGAGCTTGAGGGCATTTTCCAGGTGAACTGCTGCTGCTGAAATCTGGCAGTCTGTCACTGTGCTCATACACAGACCCGAGCTCTGCTGAGATGATTGTTTCTGTCAAGATGTACGTGACACTTGGCATTCCTGCTGGCAGAAATCCTGCACTGGGGGAATTCTCTGAGTAGGGATGCAGGCATCCTGAGAAATTTAAATGACAGTTAATTTAGATAGAAGGTGGCCTGAGGTTTCAGATTCATGCATCATGTAAATCTAACCCTTATTTTTGTACTGGTTTAAACATTCCCTTCCAAAATATCTTAGTAAGTTATTATTTTTTTCTTAACCGTTTTTAACTGTAATATGAGGTGTGATTAAGTTTTATCCATTTTTATCCAAAAACCAGCTCCATGCAAAAAATTCCCATAAATTACCCAAAGAAGAAGCAGTCCTCAGCCTTAATTGTAGCATTCATTACACGCTTACACTATCATAAAAGCTCCTTGGATTTAATGAAACTCAAGAATTCTTTTTTAGTTCATAATTTTTACATGCATCCTGAGGGAAGCTTCTGTGGAGAGGCAGCAGGCTCTGAAATGAGCTATGGCTGTTGCTGAGCATTACAAAGCAGCTGAGACCTCCTCCCAGTTCGGGTCCTGCTCATCTGCTGCCCTTGCTTGCTCTCTGAGGTCACCTTACAGACACCAATGCACTTCTCCAAGCTCTGAACCCACCTCTGGGGCCAGTGCCAAGCAGGCAGACACTTTGCTGTGATCCAGAAACTGAGTGAACCTTTTGTCAGCTCCAGGAGGCTGGATCAGACCCTGATACTGAGGTGAGGGAGGAGACAGGGGCATGAGTGCATCACCAAAAACCTCAGGGCAGCTGGGCCTTGATGGCTGCATTTTTGCGGTGTCCGCAGCTCCTCTGTCTACACACATCATCTGGGTGTGCTGGTCCAGAAACCGAAATGTTAGGAGCTGGCATTATGGCTTTGTCTGTCATGCAATAACCCCTGCACTTCCCCGGTTATGGGCTGGGGAAGGAGCTGAGCACTCAGCACCTCCAGCATCCCTGGGTGGCTCTGCTGGGAGCAAACCTGGGTGAGGACAGAGCTGGAGATGAGCAGGGCTGGGCTGGGGAGGGCAGTGGTCACACAACACTGCTACAGCCAGAGCGTTCTGTGTGACAGTGCAGCTGCAGGATAAGCAGGTAGGATACAACTGTGTCTTAAGTGCTCAAAGAAACAAAATCACATTTGGTGGACTAAAGTGGAAGTAAGGTGAGAGGTAGGTCACAACAGACAGAAAATAAATGAAAGAAATTCGAGCTGGATTTATCAGTAATTAAAGATTAGAAGGGAAGGGGAAATAATAATAATAATAATAATAATAATAATAATAATAATAATAATAATAATAATAATAATAATAATAATAATAAAGCTGGCAAGCCAGAAATGGAGCAAGAAATGTAGATAGCAGAAAGCCAACAATTGCAATGTTTTAAAACAAAACAGTTATAGTGGAAGGCCTGCTGAAGACCCCAATAATTCCTATTTTAGAGGGATCCTAGTAGTTTCTGTTGGATTATTATTTAGACCTGGCTAGTTCTAAATCAGTATGTATTGCTTCCAATTTTGTGATTGGTATTCATCTTCCATTCTGAAGTAGGAAAAAGATGACAAATTTTAAGTTTTTGTGGAATGCTGCAGTCTATAATATTTGTTTCTTCTAGACTGATATGTTTCAGGAGATTGTTTATGTTATTAATTTTTACAGTACCACAGGATGTAAGAAAACCTTCAGCTATGTTAAAAATGAAATTAAATGAAAAATAAATTTTCAAACAAACCCCAAAATGTTCCCTTTAAAAATGATCTATTTTCCCTGCCCAAGCAAATGTTCAGAGAAGAACCATGTTTCTACAAAATATTTAATTTCAGCTTGCCAGCAGTGGAAATTTGCTTCATCAGGAGCTGACCAGCTTTGTTATTGATTCACTCAAGGAAAGAGCACTGAGGGAAAACCCAGTGACTGATTTACTACTGCCTTTTTCTCTTATGCATTCATTTACACTTATGGGCAGGAAGTGTAAAACACATAAACACACAGAAAACCAGGCCTGTGCAATTCATAATGCAGCTTGGATCCATGCAGTACAGCTATAGTGACATAAAGGACAAGGTAATAGGGAAGCAGGTACAATATTTGGGTTATCCCTGAATATATAGAATTAATATAATTTAGGTTTAATTGTCCATGAATAGATGAATATCTGGTATTCATCTGTTTTGCAACTTTATCTGCTTTCACCTTAATTGGTAAAGAGACATTATGTCTCAGCAAGGATAAAGGCCATTTTCACTGTATGTTGTTAATAAGGAATAAAGTGCAAAAAAACAAAAGGTAAATACAATCCCTTTGGGAATAAAACCCCTCAGCAATTGAAAAAACCTCTCTGTGGTTGGGGATGATGATATGTCAAAAGGGCAGAGAACTTCCTCCAACATTAGAGAATGAGCAAGCTCTGCATTTGAATGCTCATGCATTTGAGCAAATAGATCACACACGGTTCTCTGGATAAAAACAAAAGAAGTAATTAATTGCAAATTATATGGTCATAGGAATTCCTGTTGAGAACTCAGCTGAATTTTCTTGTGTTTAGTAGCTCTCCATCCCACAGTGCCCTCTTCTGAGATACAGGAAAGCCTGAAAATTATGGGAAGAGACACAAAAGAAGCCTTGCCAGTACATTGCTTCTCAGTGCTCTCTTGCTGCTTAGGGTGGGCTGCTTTAACCCAGAAGTGCAGACACAGAAACTGCTTCAGTAGGCATCCCTACAGAACCTATCTTTGCCTTTCTTCCATTTTCTAAGCTTTCCTGTTCTTTATTCCATGTCAGAGAGCTGTACTTTGCATTTTAACTCTGATTGACTTAATCCCTGCTCAGTGCTTCCTTTACTGTAAGGTCAGCCATCTGCATTGATATCCAAATTTTGCACTCACTGTCCCTTGCAGATCTCCAGCTTTATCTCCTCAAGCCGTGTAACACAGTCACTACAGCCACTTTGAATCTGTGAACTGACTGACAACTTGCTAAACTGTTTCATACACCATCTGAAAACATCCTCACCTCTATCTTGGTTCTGGAAGCAGTAAAATGGCTTGAGTTAGAGGGCAGCTCTGCTGGGGAAAACTGCTGTTAATGTGCTAAACGTGATGTTCATGCAAATTGCAGGCATGGTGTTAATAGCAGTGCAATTCCCAGGGCCCAGGCTGTCTCCAAGAATAAAAATGTGTGGCATCAGTTTGAGGTGATGCTGCTTGTTGGGGGCTGAGTGTGCACAAGTGTGGAAGCTGAAGCACAGACATGTGGATGTTGTGTGTTTTACTGCCCTCTCAGACATGCAGCCATGGCTCCCCTGAAGTCACCCTTGCTTTTGTATGAATTTGATGAGAATATGGGAGCTGCTATCCAGACTTACCTTTGTCCTCACCATCATGCATTTCTGCCTGCCCATTCTTTGTCTATTCTGCTAATTTCTCCTCCTGATTCTGTAATTCATGTCCTCATTCAGGTCTGCTTAACCTCCCTCTGGCCAAATTCTTATTGTTGCCCACTAATAGCCCCATTAACCATACTATCTTTTTTTCATTGATGTCTTTCCTAACTCCCATCTCAATGTTACCCACTCCTGGCATATAGACTGTCAAATGGACTCTCTGCCCTTTTCTACACTTGGATAAACACAAGGGTGAATGAAACACACTTTTATAGAAGTACTTTTATACTGGTAGGGGACCCTGATTGCTCCATTTTCCCCAGCAGTGCGGATTCTCCAGCCATGGCCTGGGAATGATCCCTGTGAGGCGGGTGGCACTGAGGGCTCCCTGTGCAGTGGCTCAGCAGATGGCTGGCATGGGAAGGAGGGGTCAGCTGAGGATTCAGTGCACAGCCTGATAAGTGCTTCCGATCTGCAAGATGGGTAGCTTATAGATGTGTATGTTGGGGTGTCTTCTCAATTTGGGTGTTAAACAGGAGGTATTCATGATGCTTCACAGTCTGAGATGTGAATCTTGGCTGACTGGAAGTCACCTTGAATTTGAAGGTATTTTTACATTTAGTCTTCTGTTCGGCAAGCTGTGTTTCAAGTTCCAAGGCTTCTCACAGCAGACATCTTTAAATAAATATATTTTATAGTAAAAGCAGAATATAAAAAAAATAAAATGTCTTTCATAAAAAACAGCTTTCAGAAGGAAAAAAATCTTCATTCCTCCTCCATTTTTCCCCTTTCCATCACTTTACAGGGGAAGGTTAATGCTTTAACATGTTGCCAGGTAAATAGGTGCTTGCCTAGATAGTCAGAAAGAATTAATGGCCTTGTGGAACTATCTGCAAAATCTTAAGAGTTTGCACAATGGTTTTGCACATTTATATTGATCAGCATCCCGCAGTTAGTCAAATAGAACTTCATCATACAGAAGTCAAAGGGATGCTGTCCAACGACACTGAAGATCACATGATAACCATTAGTCTAAATTTGCCATGCAGTAATTTTCAGGTCCTCGTTCTATTTGTGCTGGTATGAAATGGATAGAAGAGTTACTTTAGCCTTTATTTTAAAAGTATTTCTTGTTATTTTTCCACATCTCATGAATATATTCAGACTAGTTTACAAATTTATGTAAATTCTATTGTTTAAAGAGAAAAAAAATGTCAAAATAGCTTCAAATATCTTCCATTATGTTCTTTGTTGCTCTGCTGTGTTTCTGTCTCTATCTATATTTTATTATTAAGAAGGTCTGATTTTACTTTTATGATGTGAAGTCTGTCAAAACAATGCATTAAATAATTCTGAATCATTATTATCCAATACTACATCTGTTGCTTTCTTTCTTAGTTTTTCCCCCTTCCCTTAGATGGTCCAGGATTGAAACCTGCTATTTCCTTAATATTATTCAGCTGTGTCTGAAATATTCCTTTGTCCTCCTGCTTAGAATCCTTCAAACTATTGTGTTCATCATTCAAGGGTCCTGCCTGTGACTGTTCCAGGTGTCTGAACGACACAGAAATGCTCCTTACACTGGTTCCTTCAGTCAGGATTGAGAAGTTGGTCTGAAGCAGGTATTGAGAGGTAGGGACAGAGAAGGCCAAATATTACAGAAGGATTTTAGAAAGCATTCTATCCAAGGCCTCAGTGTTTCATGGCCTGCACAATTTTTTTGGGAGGGATGAAGTAGTTGAGATGAGGTGTAGCCTGCAGAGGTTGCTTTAAGCCTTGGGAAGCCTGAGGAGAGCCTTGCTCTGCAGGCTGTGGGATGCATGATGCTTTGTGAAGGCTGAACAGAGACCAGACAGTTAAAGAATAAAGTAGGGATTTATTAGAAGGCCTCAATGGATACACCTTGGGCAGTACAAGAGGCCAGCCAGGGTTATACTCAAGATGAACCCAAAATGGTCACAAAATGGATGACTGGTCACAGGGTCTCTCACTTTGATCAGTTCTGCTCCATTTGCATATTGGAGTTAATTGTCCAATTATAGCCTTAGGTTATGAAGTCCCATCCTTCTTAATTTTCTCTCTTCATTCCACCATTGTTTATGCTCTTGGGCCTGAAATTTGGATCATTTGTCCTTGGTGCCCAGCTAGAGAAGGAATTGTTTTGTCTCCCTACTCTGTGAAGACCACTTACCATCCCTTAATATGAAGCCCAGAACTACACACTAAGGCAGTACAGAATCTGAAAAATATAAAAATAAAACCTGAGGCATCACTAAGGGAGATCTAGGAGCCAGGCATGAGGGAGTAGAAAACACAAACAAAACATATAAGGCTTCCTAATTCTTCAATGCAGTCCCAAGAAACTGTAGAGAACAAATATCTAATTTTAAAATGTCTGTTCAATTCATAAAAGGCTGCAAAATATTTTCCCAAATTTTTACAAGCTTATGGGCTGGCCTAAAATACAAAAAAACCCCAACCAAGCTGTGCTTCAGGAAAAGGTTGAGGGCAAAGCCCTGGGCTCCTTCAGTGACAGGAACTGCCTTGTTGAAATATTATGTGATCTGAGCAAGTGGAGTTTCTTCATCTTGCAGCTGAGGGCAAAAATCTTCATCCAATCTTCTCTCATCATGCCAGGGAAAAATTACCTATCTCTCTTTGAATTAGCTGTGAGTACATAGACAGGGCACACAAATCCAAGACATCAGTCCCACCAGACTTGATGCAACCAAGACATGACTACACCAGTGCAATAACTTGGGAGCAATGGGGTTGCAGAATTCTCCAAAGCTGCTTACATCACTCATTGGAGAAACTATGCTGGCTGTGCCCACTCCTTCTTCAGAATCTTTTCTAGTTTGTCTAAGTGTGGTTTTCCTTAGGGTTTTTTTAAGGTTTTGTCCTCTTTCTGCCTTCTATATGTAGTCACTTGCTTTGCCTTGAACAGCTTGTGTGTGCAAGGTGGAACTTAATATAGAAAAATCAAAAGCAACTGTGGACAATAAGTCAGTAACATCTGTGTTAGAAGACAGCATTAGAACTCAGAGTTCTTTAAACATGGCTTTACTTTGCTAATCTTTTCTCCAGGGCAGCCCAGGAGTGGAGTAATTGCTCTATGAGACCTCAGTTTAGAGACAGGCTGAACTTTGTCCCTTGAAATGCCAGTGTTGCTTGTAAACTTGTGGTCACTGTACAGATGTGTGAAAATGTATGCATGTGTGTATATGTGGTATTACACATTTCAAATTCAATTATTAAAATGTTCTCCTCCTTGTGATTTATAAATGGTGCTCCAACCAAGATCACATCATTCTGGAATGAGGTGGAGCAGCAGAGAGAAGAAAGACTGTTTGTACAACCACCTCTGGAAAGAGCTGGGAGCTGGCTGTGTCTCAGCACAAGTTCCAGGGTGATGCCCTAGCCAGTGAACTCTTCACTACATTGCAAAGAGTATTGCTGGTGCCTTCTGTTCACTTTGTGCTGCTGTGTGCTTAAAGGAGCAAACACTTCAGGCCCCAAGCAAACTTGGGACCCGCAGGGGAATAGCCAGCTTGCCTTTAATTAGCACACTTAAGTGGGCAGAAAGAGATACAAAGCCTATTCTGTGAAATGCACAGGCATTTTATGGTAGAGCAGATCAGTTTGGGATTTTTTTTAAAGTAACTGTAGGGAGTTTTTAAAATAACTGTAGGAGTTCTAGGAGATTTCTTTCTGCCCACCACAGGTGAGAGTCCAGCTCCATTTGATCTGTTCACCTTCTGACTGATAGCTCTTACATTCCTGGATCCAGCTTTCACAGGAGCTGTGCACAGGTGTCTGGTTTGGCTGCCTTTCTCAGAGAGCAGAAACAGCATCCAGCCTTTGCAGCCTGAGGAAAGCCCCAGCATCAGGCAGCATTCCTCTTGTCTGAGATGTGCAGAGCTGCTCAGTGCCTCTCAGTGCTGCTCCACAGGTCTTCTTGCCTGGAGGAGGGCTGGATCCCAAGCAGGTATCCAGCACTCCTCCCCAGTTCCCTGTGCTGGAGGATGAGGCAGACATCTGACACTGATATCTGACAGCCCTGCCTCTGGAGGTCTCATTGCAATTCACTCCACAGAATAAGAAAATTAGCTACTTATTTCCAACAGGCTGAAATATTTTCTTCTCCTTCTCTTCCCTCAGAAGTGGTTACATTTTGATGCGCTTGCAGACAAAATGAAATGAGATGGACTGGAGCCAGTATAAAACTGCTTGCAGTGCTGTAGTCAGAATCACAAATGCGTCGTGTTCTACTGAAACCTCACCACTGGCATCACTTACTGCTGTTTCTAATCAATATAAATGTGCAAAACATTGGGTAAACTCTTTAGATTTTGCTGATAGTTCCACAAGGCCATTAATTCTTTCTGACTACCTGGGCAAGCACCTATTTATCTGGCAACATGATAAAACATTAACCTTCCCCTGTAAAGTGATGGAAAGGGAAAAAATGGAGGAAGAATGCAGATATTTTTCCTTCTGAAAGGTGTTTTTCATGAAAGACATTTGATATTTATTATGCTGGACAGAAAACAGGATTTCCACATTGAAAAACATTTTTTCACACCCTTTCTGAAACTCTGGGTATTTTTAGATCAAAAAACATAGAAGAACACACATTACTAGAAAGATGCCTTGGCCTATTGAAGATGAAGCATTACAGCTGGAAGTATTTATTCATAAATTTGGCATCTCTGGTACCAACCTGATTTGCATTTGCAAATTGCACCAGATCTTCAGACTTTTAAGTTTGCATGCTTCCAGAAAGCTATGGAAGCATGCAAACTAAACACTAATGTTGCTGTAGGGTTGTTTCTTACTGTAAACTTTCCTGTGTAGTCTGAGGAATTTGGCCTTACCACACAGAAAATTGTCCCCTGAAAGACAGAATTTGGGAAAAGAACCTGTTGTGAAACTCAAGTCTGTTAATAATCTTGGGCATAACTCATGAAGATTGAAGAGTGTCTTTCTAAAAGCAACTCTAATGTTATGAATAATTGCCTCTTTGAATTCAAGGGAGGCTGGAAATTCACTTTTAAGCTGTCTGAAATGCTTCTTAGTACTCTCTACTATACACCAGTAGAAATTGGGCTGGTACCCAGATAGGAAATGGAAATTTCATTCTGATATCTGAAAGTATTGTGTAATTCATTCTTTCTTGACAATCTTTTGGCCTTTAATTTCCTGAACTGTCCATTAACCACAGAATTATGCAGAAGTCTTAGAAGTTAATTTTGCAAAATATTAGCCTATAAAGCTGCCTTGAAATTCCTAGTCTTATAAACATATTCATCCTCCTGGTGAAACAGAGGCTGGTGGCTGTTAGTATTTGATAAATGCTGTGTTTGCAGACAGCATGGCCTCACACATGTTAATTGGCTTTTGTTCCTTTGAAACAGTAGCAATGTTCATATCTCTTTTCTTACCAACTGAGAACTGATACCAGGCTAATGATAAATTTACCATTGATGGATCTCTGTGGGGTGAGAATGTCATGCCCAGATACCTTAAATGGAGAGTCCCATGTGATCCCAATAAGGTAGGGCTGGGAAATATGCAGAATGCAGACAAACCCAAGAGTGTTTCCACTTCGCCAACGGCTAAGAATCTGTGGCTGTTAAAAACAATCTTTCCTGGGTACAAATTACAGCAAATTACCTATAGGTATTCCAGGCTAAAAAGCCGTATAGACCCCTCTGAATTAAGCATGTTGTGAATATGAAGCCACAACTCTGTGATGCACATGGTTCCTTTCCTGTCTCTGTCCCTGTCAAGTGAACTGATGAAATGTCAATTTTGGAATTGTTTTCTTCAGCTACAGTGAGATTTCACATGATAATATAATCATATATTAGCAACAAGAAAATCATGGCTAAGCATCTTCACATGAGACTGACACCTGGCCTCCAGATCCTTCAATGTGTCAGCATTGGATATGTATGCAATAATAAAACATTGGCTTGTGCCAGAGTAAAACTAGTGTACTGGAATAAAGCTGGCCAAACTCTACAGAAATCAGACAGATATGCAGTTTTTAAAATTCCTTTCCTTGGGAGATTTAGTTATCTTAATGAGTACAACAGGCCTTTCAGCTGTACAGAAATGATCTGAGTTGGAAAGTTTCTATTCCTGCCCTTTCCAGCAGCCTGTGTCACAGGCAAAGCTTTATGCCTTTTCTGCAGCAATGTCTCTGGTAGCTACAGTGGTAGCTGTGTGCCAGAAAGCAGACCTTCACATTTCTGTTTGTGGAAAATGGATTGAATTGTGCTTACTTCATCTCTGGCAAGAGCAAGGTGGACCCGAAGCATATTTTAGAAAGGAAGAAAAGCACAGTGAGTTTATTTAAAAACAAGTGCATGTGCACACATATTTAGGCATATTTCTTTCCATCCAGGGGAGGTTAGACTTTCCTGCCACACAGTAATATCAGAAAATATCATGAGGGTACAGTATATTGAAGTCACTTGGGTTTTAGGCATTGCTACTTAGAACCAGAATTTTGCACCACAGGTATAAGAAAAAATACTGCCTTGCATTTACTATTGCTCAGAGACAACTGCTAGTAAATGCTGGTGACCTTTCAGACAAAGGACAAGGTTTTGCAGTAAAGGGAGGATGAAAAATAATGCTTCAATATATTAAGCATCCCACTGCTAAGGCAAAGAAGAAGCAAAAAGTGGAGATGTATGTCCAGGTCAGAGTACTGACCTAGAATGAGATGAAGGTATACTTCCCAAAGTGTGGAAGTTTTCTTTTTTTCCCCCACCTTTTAAAAAACTTCTTTATTTCCAAGTGTTATACAAGCTTAGCAGAGGCTTTAACCTGAAATAACTAAGAACAAATCTCATCCTGTGAAGAAATAGTTTCCCTTTGCTGGATCAGGTGTGTTGAGAACCCTGTTAGATGCTCATAGATCAGGAACTGTGAGGGGACTGAGACAAAGTGTTTCCAAGACTGCAAGGAGACAGTTAAAGAATGAGCTTTGCACAAATTTCTCAGAGGGAACTTTAATAAAAAAGGGAAGGAAAAATGGACTTTTTCCAAAATCTGCAATTCATTGACATTGATTTTTCTGGGCCAAATGTATGATAATACATTTGCTTCTATCTTGCTGCATATAAGGATATTTGCAAAAGCTGATTAAAGAGAACTTACTAACAGGCTTTATTCATGTTTTGAACTGCATTGAGGAATACTGCTGCAGGTCTGTGGTACTCCCTGCTTGTGCACTACAGGAAACTTTGTCCTGTGCTGGATATATGGGAGAAGGAGTCACAGAGAGAGGAAAAGGTATTAAGAGCAGGTGCACCCAAGAAATTATTTTGAGGCTGCATTAGTAATGGTAGTAATATTTCAAAGGAAAGCAGTAAAACAACAACAACAACAACAACAACAACAACAACAACAACAACAACAACAAGTAAGGAAAAGAGTTGGGGAGGGATTCATGTGAGTTTTCTAGCTGAAATGATATGATCTCAGATGCAGGAATGGCTTTATTCCCTGGACACACCCCCTTTCTGTGCAATGTCTTACATAATTAATGTGAATTTTCTTAGGCAAAGTTTGTTTTTACAATTTGAAAGAAAAAGAAAAATGGAAAGAAAATGATAAGGAGGAAGCCATTGTGATGGTTAACAAATGTGAGTTGTGCCATTAAATCACCAATTTGAGGTACATGCCATGGAATAATTATTTTTTTGTCTAGCTCAAGTTGGTCTCACAGCACAGCCTCTGTGTTGGCAGAGGAAGGAATGTGATGTTTGTGACACATCCCTGCAGGGAGCATCAGAAACAGCTGAGGACTCCCATAGGACCTTCCAATAAAACACACAATACACTGGGGAGAAAAGCCTTTCCAGAACATTGTGTTTTACATGGACACGTGGCAAGTGCCTTCATTAGGACTTGAGGCAAAGTCCTGATGTATTAGAAGGCTGATAGGGAGCAAAATGAAAAACCAGAAGGTCAAGCTGCTGCCTGACATGTAGGGAAACCTCCACCTCACTTGCACAGGCTGGTGGCCTTTCTGACTTCTGCTGTGTTACTCAAACTTGAACCATCAAGCTGCCTCTGAGGACACAAAATGCTTGCCCAGGCTATACAGTTGATGTGACTGTCAGATATGTTGGGTGATTGATGACTGTTCAAGGTCCTTTTGTAAATTGGCCTTGTATCCTGGATGGTAGAAGGAATAAGTTTGACAGTTACTGTGATTTTTTAAACAGCATTCCTTGTCAGAAGTCAGACCTCTGCAGATTGCTTTCTGATCCTACTGAACAGCGTGTCAAATATATTGCTGTTTTATGAGCATCTTTCTACCTTCCCAATTCCAAAAGTTTCTGGGGAGACTAAGGCTCATGAGCAGAGTGCTAATGTAGCCCATAAATCATGTTGATGGCAGTACAGTGCCTGAACAGTCCCAGGGGAGAAGGTTTTACAGCCCTTACCAAAATCACTTGCTCTACATCGGGCATGATACCTGCCATAAGGACCATAGCTTGATTCCATGTGGCAGTTTACAGTTAGCTGCCATTCACTTTTATTTAATTTGTAGCAAGACTCAGAGGCTAACAGGGCAGGCTTAGGAAGGCAGCACATGCTTCTCAGTAGGTTGGCACTCACCAGCTTGTGTGAGCTGGGCAAGCTCCAACAGCTGCACCTGCAACTCAGGTGTGCTGGTCCCAAGCTGCACCAAGTAGAAGATTCATCCTTCTGTAGATTCTTCATACCATCTGAACAAAAACTATCTAAGATGAAAGAGTTAAGCACAATAGTGCTTAGTACTCTGTGCCAAAACAACTGTCTTTTACATGCCCAGCTCAGAGAAACAGTCCAAAATCCTCTGAATGCTGAGTAGGAGCATGATGAAACCAAAGTTCCACACATGTCTTGATCTCATTGAGAATGGCACTCCAAAAAACCTCACAGAATGAGTTTAAGGGACCATTGAACACACCTGGTATATCTCTTCTAATGTAATATATGCAATTAGAATAATTTCTAAGCTGCCAAGACAGAGTTAAGTGCCTGAGGATTAGATCCAAAAGAGGCAACATGCATAACTATTGATATGTTTAATGAGTGCTGATGCCTTAAGTTTTTATCTTAAAATATTTTTTCAGATCCTGTACTGCATTAGTGTATAACTCTCAACTCCACAGAGAGTGTTAGTAACCTCTCTTCACAGTTTGGTCAGACTAAATGACCCTTCTAAGCCTGAGAACCAAGGACATCCTCAGCCTCAGGCCCCTAAAAGTATAAATAAAAGTGAATGGGGGAAAAGCAAACGGGGGGAATATGACTTCATTAATTGAAGCTGTAATTGGACAATTAACCCCTGATATGCAAATAGACCAAACTTGTATCTGTCTGAAATACTCGTGACCATCGCCCATCCTTGGTGTAGCCCTTGCGAGGCTTTTGCACTGCCCAGGTGAATCTATTGAAGGCCTTTAATAAATATCTGCTTTAACTCTGTCTAGCCTCTGTTCTAGGTACCCATTCCAAGGCATCAGTGCTATGGATAAATGTAAAGCAGGACTAATGGAAGAGGCGATAATCCAGAGCTACCCCACAGCTGGGTGTATAGTGCCAGTACTCACTTTGACTCTTCATTTAATTTGTATACCAACATTTTCTTCCAGTGGGAAATGAAAGATATAAACGGGACTTAAGTGATTCTTGCTCTGAAGTAAAAAAAACATTCCCACATTTCACAGTCTCTAATGTCTTAAATACTTGAGACAAAAGTAACTTCCTTAGCTCACACAGAAAGGAAATGATATGAGACACTTGAAGACTGAATTAAAGGGAATCTTGAAAAAAGATGCCTTTATGCAGAAATGGTAGCATTCACCACAACAGGGCTGGTGTGCTGGGTACCATGTAAAGGTGTAGGGAATGACATTTTGTCCCCCAAGTCCCAGTTATTGTCCTCCTCTGGTAATGTTAAGTGCAAGCCCAGTAGCCTGTTTGCATACTCTTTGATTGGTATCAATGTTTGTATTAGTATTCAAAAAACAACAAAGGGTGTGTTAAAAATAGCAGAGATGACAGAAAGAGGGCAATTACTTGGTTGTGTGAACAGGAAGGATAATATTAAGTTACTGTGTAATTAAGGTTAGACCAAGGTGAAATAAAGATAGCAAACAAGGAAAGTAAGGAAAGGTTACTCATTGTGGACCCAAACCTGTCCCTGCTGAATTTAATGACAGGTTTACACTGACCTCTGTGAAAGGGAGTAGGAGTAGACTTGAGGTTAATATAGAGACATATTCATAAGGCAGTTTAGTGAAACTTGATAATGTATCATAGAAGAAAAAAGCACAGACAAATGTGAGGGAATTTATTGAACTGAGCTCTCATCTTGGAAGCAGTTTGATAGCTGCTCTCACACATCATGCTGTGTGCTTATTATGAGAAATGAAATGCATGGTTTTGTTTCATATTAGATTATTTATGGGATTTCTTCAGGGCAAATTGTTTTCAAAAGGCCTGAACCTGGATGAGTCCTGCCACTGGTCACTCTCAGCCTGCGTGGCTGCTCACCAGCAGGGTACCAGTGTTGTCTTCATGCTTGACTGGGAAACATTTGTAGCCCAAACCCCATCTTGTTTGTAGCTATCAGAAAATGCTGTATTCTTTTACTGAACAGGCATGGAGGTTATTGATTTCTCCTCTGTGTTCATGGGGACATTTCTTGAGGGTTGTTGGGACTGCCTGAAACAATTCAAGAAAATTGTGTGTGAGACAGAGAAGGAAACTAATTAAATCTTCAGAGAGGAAAAGGACTTAAATGATGAAAGATGGTGGTAAATTACTTAGCTAACAAATAGGTGCCTTGGAAATTGAACTACAAATTAGGTTATCTAATTTTTCACCACAAACCTAAGCAGTTCCATTAATATGATTTCCATCTTGTGATAATATTTCATGGCTCATCAGGAGCTTCCTGAGACATTTTAATGTCAGCTAGAAGCGGTGGTAATACAAAGCTTTTGATTCCAGGTAAGGTGATGACACTTTTCCACAGAAAACGACAATAAAAATGATGATGTTTTCATATTCATGTTCCATTCATATTACCAAAGAAAATAGTGCTGTTTGTGTCCAGCTGAATAGAGCATTAAGTCATAATTTAGACAAATCTGATGCCTTTACCATCATGCATGTTGTCAGCATTGCCTGGTGGGGCTGAATTGAGGGGTTTTTGTGATGTGCAGTGGCCATGCTCCAGGCAGGCATCCTCTGAGGCAGGATCCAGAGCTTTTGTTTCTTGGCCTTTACAACATCTTTGTAAGTTTTGGATCAGATTTTCCAGATTTCCCAGCAACTGTCTTTGTGTCCACTAGCACTGCATAAAATCCCTCACTCAGAGCATATGCTGCAATTATTAGTGATTTGATTTTCTCATACATATACTGTACTATGTTTCAGCATTGATTCTGCAGTGAGAAAAACGCATATTTCACAGTAAGTTATCTCATTCCACCTGCCTGCACACTGATATCCAGCAACATCATTTTATAATGTACAGTTTATTTTCCCCTTCTTTAAAGCATGATTTTAAATCAAGCTGTAGGTGGGGGAGCTCTTGTGAATTTTTGGGAGTCTTTGTTTCTGTCCATTCCCAGAGCACCTTGCTGCATCTAGTTTTGTGGTTAGTGCAATGTGTCTAAGTGGCAGAGACAGATAAGCAAACAAGCATGGGTCTGTGTAGCAATAGCAATATAGAGTGCATGTTTGACAAAGTAGGAGGGAAATATAAATTTTCCTTTTGAGAGGTAACTTCAACCTTTACATGATTTCAACAGGATTTTGGATTTCATCTCCCTTCCCCTCCCTGCCTTCTTTCCAAGTGATTAATCAGAGAAGTTGTTATTTTGCACTATCAGATGTGGTGGTGTTTAGCTGTGGCAAATGGCAGCATGTCTGATGTGTGGCATTTTAAAGAATTGCTGCATTTTATATCAAGCTGAGCAGGTTGTGTGGCCTCCATCACAGGTACTGATAAGGGCAGCAAATCAGATCCAAATCCTGTGACAACTTTTTTGCCAATTTCAGACAAGGAATGTGCATTTGTTTGTTTCCAATAGTTGCTGTCTTGTCAGATGACATTTTGAAGCTCAGGAATAGCAGATCAGATTAAAGGTCTGAAGAAAAATAGTTCAGCAATATTGCAGAAGCAGCTCTTCCTTTCTTTTCCTATCAGCCCACCAGGGCTTCCTACCAAGCCACTCATTTGGGCAGGACCCTGCAGAGGCTTAGCAGGGGAGCTGCGAAAGCAGACTGACCCTTTACCAGTGATGTTCCTTCAAGCTGTGGAAATAGAACTTTTCCCCTTTTGATTCTAACTCTAGATGAACTATGTATCATCCATAAGGCGATGTACAATGTCTAGTTGCAGGATCCAGTTTCTTCATTGTTATGACATTGCTTTCCCTGTGGCTAAAGAAAGTGATAATGTCTGTTTTTTAAAATTCTACAGATCATCCTTAAAATAACTGAAACCCACACAACTGATTTAGGAGTTTGTATCTCATTAAGTCTATAGGATATAATATCAGGATACTCAGAGGTAATAAGGTTTGAATCCCAGTGACTTGGGCAGGAGGACCTGCAGTTAAACTACTTAGAGGTGGATTTTAAGATGGGATTTAGATACCTAAATATGCAGATGGTTTCTCATTGCCTTTTGCAACAAGCACTATGAGAAGGTATCTTGCAGGATTTAATTCACCTAGATGTGTGCATCTGAAAGATTACTTTTAAAAATCTGCTTTAAGGCCTTTTAAAAACATTACCCTTGACAGGGTTGATGGGCTGTATCTTGAGAGCTTTAAATGCAAAATGGACTTCAGGCTCTTTCTGTAAAATTTCTGATTTTGGCCTTTGTCACAGATGTGAAGGGGATCTGGTTGAGTCTGCTTTCATCTCCCTGAGGTGTGCTTGCTGCTGGGCAAGGAGATGGATAACTGGCAACACTGTGAAAGTGCATTTGTTCATACATGCAAGTGATTATTTATGGAGTATTTTTGCTTTGTTGGCTGGCCTTGTCAAATATCCACCCACCTATAATAAGTGGACTCAGAATGTCACAAAAACAAGGGCTCTAATGGTTAACACACTGAAGGCTGGATTCAGATGAAGATCTGAATAACAGGTCTTTAATAACATTGCCTTCAAAGTCAGACAGCAAGAACATCACAGGATTGGATCTGATGTCTATATGGACACAAGAATTAAAAAATCCCACCATACTGAGTATAAAACCCACTAAAAATGGGAAAAAAGAAAATGTGACATGCAGCACATGCATGATTTAAACAGTGATTATTGCTGAGTATCTGAAGGCATATACATTTGGGTAGATTTGTAGGTGTCTTCCTTCTAAGAGCAGCTCTGCCCTTACATTTCAATGGCAAAAATCATTCTTTTCTTCCTAGTTCTTTTTGAGAAAAGAAAATCTTCACCTCATGTCCTACTTCAAGATCCTCTTACTGCTGTGCCTTCTAGCTATCAGTCTTCATTTACTTTTCTGTACAGTAGAATTAGCCTTGTAGAAGGGCACCTTTAAAAAAGTGCAGGGTAATTCCTTAGTACATCAACACTTGTTGAACTCTTGCTGGTTACACCAGGTGAAAAATGCTGATGGTGTCTGTACTTCATCTCAATGACAGTATGATGATCAATTTATTTTTTTGTCAAGTACCTTCTTTAATATGTTGCATTTTGTGTGGTTGACTATTCTGATAAAATCAATTTAATTAACTATCAAGATGTGACAGAACATATTCAGGCAGTGTCATTCATTTCAAAAGAATAATAATTTCAACTAAATACAAATTGCCAACCATTCTAATGATGTATCTGAACATCACCAGGATTTCATGCTAATGATCAAAATGAGATTTCAGGGCTTCTAAAAAATCATGATTATAAGCCAAGATATTGCATTAATACCAGGGTACACTGTCACTATTTAGTCACTAAATCATCAGTATTTTAAGCAAACTCTGTGTGTGTAAGTTGGAAAAGGAAAACGAATTACCCTGCGCTCAGCTTGTTATTCAGGAAAGTTTCTGTGGGGAGGCAGGTGGTGTCCTTACAGCACATCTCAGACTTTGTGGGGTGCAGGTTTCCTAAGAACAAATAAGCAGGGGTGTGTGCAGCTTACTGGAGTTTACATTGATGTGCTGTGCTGTCGCTCCATATTATTATAGTGTCAGGCTGAATATCAGCAGGGTCTATTACAACACTGGATGATTAAAGCACTTCTTGACTTTCCACAAGATTTTAAATTCAGGATGAAGGAAGGGGAGGCATAGTTGGTGAGAAAAACACAGAATGAAAGTGAGAGGATTATGCTTCAGCAGCCTTTGTGATAAAATACTAGTAATTAGTTTCAGTAAAATCCCATAATAGTTTTTTGTGCTTTGCAGGAAACCAAGTGGCAGACAGATAAAACAAATTACTTTACTCAGGGCAATTAGCATGCTATTTCAAGGCTCTGACTATGTTTCCCCACGACTGCAAAGATCATGTCCTATTTTTCCAAGAACTTTATGTTCCTGAAAATCTCATCCATTTTAAACCTATCATTGTGTACACAGAGCTGCCACATCTGTGAGCAGAGCCTGCATTGCAGGCACAGCCCAGGAGATAATGAGTTCTGGGACCACATTGAGGGCAGGGGGAGTTTGGAACACTTGCTGCTTACTCATCTGAAATAAACCCCCAGTGCCACTGTTGTGTGCCTGGCTCTCTGACACCAGCACAAGGAAAACATTTAGGCTTTATAGCCCTGCACTCTTGAGCTGCAGCCGTTGATCTAAGTGAAATTGTGCACTGCAGTTTCAACTGTTCACAATTTCGTGGCTGTTTCTTGACAGAGACCCCATCAGAAAGGAAAAAAATATTTCCTGGCAAATTAGTGCAAAGGTTTAAAAATAATCAGAAATAGTGATGAAAAATGTATTTTCATTTTTTTTCTTTTGATTTAAAAGACTTTTCAAGTTTGTGTTTCAAGAAGGTGCTTTTTAAATTGAAGAGTAGCTTAATATATGAGTAATTCAGGCCTTAAAAAAAGACAATAAAAAAAGAAAATTTCTGTACCGTAAAGGTGCAGAAAAATTACACTTTTTAAATTACTATTGAGAACACATCTTAATGCATGGTCATCACTACTTCAGGCTAAATTTAAATAAAATTATGCAAAACATGAAGGTCATCAAATTTACAAATGGGAGGTTTAATTTCCTTTTTTGAAGAGAAAGCCTTTGTTACTGCACTGATACCAAGGGAACTATTCTGGTATAAAATGTACAAATGGCACAGAAAGAAGTACCAGGTCGTCTGGCCAGACTTTGTCCAAGGACACCAGCTCTCCTCACTTAATCTGCCTGGCTATGATAAAAGGGAAGAATGTGAATTTCACACCAATTTCTGCAAGAACCTGAACTCCATTCCTGAGCTGTAGAAATGCTGCATTTTAATTAGGCTTGGTGGTGTTCAACATGTCTTTTTACTGAATGCTGGTTGTTAAAGTCAAAGCTTGTTCTGGTTTTCATTTATAGACTTCTTCAGCCTCCTCCTGTCCCACTTCTGTATCTTCAATCCAGCTATTTAATGGTTTGGCCATCCAGCTGTTTTAAATCAAAAATTATAGCTAGTGCAGCTGGGATGAAACATAGTGCTGGCATCCCAAAGAAGAAATTTCATTGATATGAACATACAATTTTCATAACTCATTTTATTAGTATCATTACTTCTAAGCTGCATCAATTGGATTGATATTATTGGATATTGAATGAGAGCTTGCACATCAATTAATTTATTCTCTCTGCCAGATGGAGTGAAGGAGACTTACTTGTCTAAGGTAGAGACACCAATAATTGAATTGCTAAATATTCAGATTTATTAGCAGTAATCAGAATAAGAATTGAATTGTTGTAATCATGATCTCTTCCCATTACTCACCTTCTCTTCCTACCAGTGACTCATGGTGGTAAGAAAATAAAATAAAGAAAAGAAAAGAAAAGAAAAGAAAAGAAAAGAAAAGAAAAGAAAAGAAAAGAAAAGAAAAGAAAGAAAAGAATGTAATGGGAATATCTTGAAACAGGGTAAGTTGGAGGCTAATGGCATGTTTGTGATTCTGACAAGAAAATAGCAACACTCAGCCTGCTTGGATAGTGGTGGTGGGGGGAACCTACGGCTGCAGGTGGTGACTCCAGCGAATGTTTGTAAATGACTTTTAGCAAGGAAAAAACAGTCGAGAAAATAATTCATTACAGTTTTCATGATTATTGTCCCATGTGGTGGTCAAACTTGGATCCTGTCTACACCCCTGACAGCATCAAACTTTTGTAATTGGAAGAATGCACCTAGAATGAACTCAGACTCCCGAACTGCCCAGCTGATTGACAAGTTTGCCATCAGAAAGAAAAACAGAAATAGAAATGTAACTAGAAATGATTTATCTTTGATGAAGGAATGCACTTGGAGTTTGTGTAACACGACCAGAAATCCTTTTGGGCTTCAATGTATTCAAATGGCCAGGGACAGCTGATAAGTGCTTGAGAATCTTGGCTGTTCTGACCAAAATAATTTCCTGAGGTAAAGTCACTGTGATCCAATTGATATCTTTAATGTGGTTATAATGTGAATATAAATTGAGGCAAAGAAAACTGTTCAAAGCAAAATTCCCCAGAAGCATTGAGGCTGCATGTTCTGTGGAAGAGCTGATCACACCCAGTTTTCTATGGATATCTGAATTTGTTGGTGTGGATGATAAAGGGGCACATTTGAAAAGGATTAATTAGACTTTTCTTGGTGATGACACCTTTACTGCCTATTGATCACCTTGCTCTGCCAGAGGGAAGATGGTGCTACAAATGCTCTGATATTTTAGAAGTTTATGCTTGCTTAAAAATGCAGGCAGGAAGATTGTTAGTTTTGTCTTTTTATTCCTGTCCAAATACACATGTAATTTTCTGCAATGATTTTGATATAAATGTTCAGATATGCATCTGGTGAAAGTAATTAATATCCATCTATTTAGTTTTGTCAAGTTTCCAGCCAACCTGGTGGTCAGCACTGCTATTGTCACACATATATATTTCTATTCATGAACAGGAGTTATAGCAAGGCTATCTAAAAACTTCTGTTACTTTGTCAATTAAAAAAAATGTTTATGACAGGAAAAACAAAATAAAAAAAGAAGCACTTTTTGCCTGAGAATAATAATGGAGACTCATATGCTAAACAAACCTCACGTGGGAAGAAGGAAGGTTCCAGAAACAGCCTCTCAACATTTGAGCCCCTGAGCCTCACTTTCAAATTGAAAAAATCATCCTTTATTACAGTGAACCATTTACGTTTTAAAGTTCAACTCTAAAAAAAGATGATTGCAGAAATGATATCATGGGTATTGTGATAATTTTCAGTAATGAGAAACCTCATGTGCTCAATTTCTAAATAAAACTGTCTCATTCTCTTCTATCAGCCAGCCTTAACACATAGCTTGAGAAGGTGAAAGTCATCTTCTCAAGAGGATGGTTTCCTTCATGCTCACAGTTTACTAACAATAATGTACTTATCTGGGCCTTAGCAATTCTGTTTGGGATGTGCAAGGTGGATTAAAACCCATATCACTCCCCTGTAACATAATGGACTCTACAGTGCTAACAAGAAGTAGTAAAGGTAATAAAAGTATATTTCAGACAATAAAGCAAACAGATACCACTACTGAGTACACACTAGGAGCAGATGGCTGTAATAAGACAAACAGTTTGCAAAGACACTTTCAGGGAAAAAAAAAAGAAAATTCCTTTTTGGTCCTGATTTCCCCCCTATATCGAAACACCATTAGTCTCACAAAAGTGGCTGTGGCTTCCCCACAGAGGCTCAAGCTAAGGGTACTGGACTATTTTCCATTAAAGTTTTGTTTTTTAAAGGAAAACAAAATATTAAATGAAAGTATAAATAGTATGAAAAGCATCTGCATAGCTCAGAAATATGTTATTAAAAAAATACAAGAGTCCCAAAGCTAAAATGTTTTAGATGAAAAGATGAAGTCTTTCTGTTGATGCACTTTGCTGGGATCTTGTGGGATTTAATTTTGCTTCATCTTTTACTCTTTTTCCCCCATGCATTTAAAATCTCAGTTAAGCCGCATCTCTCCTGCAGACCAGGAACCCTCCTGGGAGATGTTGTACATCACAGAAGAGGTAGTCTGGTTGGAAAGCCAGGCATGTAGGGGAAAATGGAAATTGGAGAAGTTTGAATCAAAGTTGCAGTGAAGCATTGCAACGCAACTGCATTTTCAAATTGTATTATTTCAGCTTTGACTACATTTTTTTCTAGTTTTTTTTTTTTTTTTTTTTTTTTTGCTACACATGGGCAGTCAGTTTTGTGATGCAAGGAATGCTATAGCAGATGATAATGAAAAATCACTTCTAAGTTTTGGGGGGGTGAGAAGAAGAGAAAAGGAAAATAACTTGCACTGAGCTCTAGCTGTGATAGCAGATGCCTCCTCTGGAGAGTTGGGACCATTGCCCAGTTCTGCCCTGACAATCACATGTCCTGGCATCCCTGGCATTCTCCCTTCATCCAGTTATTCTGAGGAATAGCATGAACATGTGACCATGAAGATTTAAGAAATTAATTTCTTCCCCCGGCTCTTGATATTTCTGCCAATTGACTGAAATTGTCAACACTTTCAGCTTTCTTGGGCCCTAGGTTCCCAAGCAATAAAGAAGTAAAGTTCTGTACAAAAGAAAGTTTCAAACTTTTAAATTGGTTTTGTCTGGCTGTAAAAGAGCACTTAATGTTTGTATCTGTTAAATCTTTTTAATTATTAAGTAGTCCTGAAGGCACCTGTAAATTAAAGGATGATTGGAAGAAATAATAACATGATGAGGAAATTGGGGATAGAGAGTGTTAAACTAACCTTCAAAGTGTCAGTAATTAAAATTAATTACAGTTCATGACTTGCACTGATTGTAGAAAGAGTGTGATGCTGTAGGGAAATAATATGAAATAATAGGGTAGGAAATATAGGAAATAATACCAGAGGCTATTAGAACTTTTTTTTTTTTACCTCACTGGCTATTTGAATGTCACCATAGGAACTTTGAAAAGTTTTTTCTAAGTGGTTAAACTTTTGAATCAGTAATTTGTTTTGGGTGGTTTTCTTCTTCCAGTAAAAAACCCAAGCTCAGTAAAAGGCAGGAATAATTTTTATTTCCAAAAAAGGACAGAGGAATATCTTATATTTCTTTCTAATGCTCTTACTTCCAGGAAGACCTGTCCCCTGCATGTTTGTGTTCTATGAAAGGAACAATAGATCTATCAGTAGCATCTGATTTACAAATATCCATGCTTACTTGCCTTTTGGGAAATAGGGAAATATCATGTGTATTACATGGTCAATTTAGAAGGTAGTTATGAAGACTGGACTCCCAAGAAAGAAAGAGACAGCTGCTGAAAACAGAGGTGCATATGTGCATAAGTAGGATCAAGAAAAATTAAATGAAATTAAAAAAAAAAAAAAGAGTAGGTCCAGGCTGTGGCAGCAAAGCAGCAGTAATCTGAGTCCTACAGACAATTAAAATGGCATTTTCCCAGTGCTGGTGTGAGACAACAATACACCCTCTTTAAACATTTCACCTTTTTATCCAGCATATTCACTAAGTCAGGTCTTGGATATGAAAAAGAACATGTCTGTTTGGTATATCACAACAATTGGGATGGATACCTGTTCCACAGATAATTTTGGAGTGAGTGATTTCTGGTGCTAGAAGGATGTAGCTCCCCTCCTTCCTCAGCAAGAACCAGGTTGACAGGACTGGAATGACTCTTGGCCTCCTTCCCTGGAGGAATCAATATTTAATTACTTTATAAAAGATGGAAGATTCTCTTCACAGAAAGAAAGAAGGCTTCTCCTGGAAATCCTCTAATGCAACGAGCAGTAGGTACCCTCTGACACATGTTGGAATCTGGAGGCACGAGGTAGATCCACATCTCTTGTGCAGTGGTGTAACCAGTGCCAAGGGTTGGAGGCTCCAGTAATTTATTATTTTGGCTTGAGATGTAGGAATAAACTCTTGATTTTTAGGAAGACTTTCAACTCCTCAGCCCTACATCTGTGTCTTATTTCTCATGTCACCAAAGGCCCTTTAGGATTGAGTGTAATTTCATTGCCGTGGCTGAAGCTGTGACACTGGAAGGAGAGAGGGAAGAACTGACTGGGCCAGGAACAGAGAGGATAAACTGGGCTGTGTCCTGCTGATTCTTGTTTGGGGCAGCACTTGGCACTGTAACCACTGCAGAAAATATCCAGGCAGGGCTACCTGGTGGCCTCAGGTGAGTGCCTCATTGCTCAGCTGAGAATTCTTGCTCCAGCTTGTGATTCTCCTGCAGTGGGAAGGATTAAGCAGCTCCCCTGGAGGCAGGTCCTGAGCATTCCCTGCTGTGAAGCCACAAACCAAGACCTGGGAGGAATAAAGTGCCCAACCTGCCCGTGCTGTGTGCCTGTGCTGTGAGTGCAGGCTGGGGCAGGGCTGTCCTTGAGCTGCAGCCCGAGGGACTGCCGCAGCTCTGGTGGCCTGGAGCTCCTGATGGGGGAAGGAGGGTGGGGGACGTGCTCATGTTGTGCTGGCCTGAAATAAGAAAGCATAGGACCCTTTACTTTGAGGCAATCGAAGCAGAGTGTTCACAGGGTTCACTCAGGCTTAGCAATATTTGTTTTAAGCCCAGAATGCTTGAAATTTGAAATACTTTGATATCTATGGACTGCTGGCTGTCAGCCCCAGAAAGGGGTGGAGCAGTGAGAGAGGGGACAAGAAGGATTAATGTCTTCTGAGCAGCTTCTTTCCCCTGGTATCAGAGAGGTGTGTAGGTAGAAAGATAAATATTTGTGTTTTGTGAATCAGCTGCACCTGTGGTAGATAAAGGGCTCAATAAATCCTCTTGGCTGTCCAATAAAGAAAACAGAGTTTCATTCTTGTGTGACATCACAAATATTTGCCAGGTCCACCTGGAGGTCATCAGTATGCACTTGTGCCCTTCAGCCTCTCGTTTCCAGCTAGGATTTAGCCAGTGCCTTTGCTCTGCCTTATCAATGCTCATTGTCATTGTGGCTGGAAACTGCTTCCCTTCACCTGAACGGCTCCCCTGCCTCCTTCATTACACACAGCACCACTGCGCTACGGGCTTGACAAATACCAACAGAAATAAAAAGAGGCAATGTGTTTAAACAAACATTTATGATCTTGGAGATAGTAAATGAAAGTATTTTCTTGCAGGACACAGATTTAGGCAAAATAGTAAGATGTTTTCTCCGCACATTAGATCATGGCAACACACATATTGTAAATATAGATCACCCACTGTTATTTGATATTTACTTGGAGAGGTGATGGCTCTCCTCACACTTGAGGTAGTGACCTCAGGTCAGGAGACACTATGAATGTAAAGGGCAATATCTCTGTAGTAAATATTTCTTCTTTCAGGAATTGTTTATTAAGTGTAACAGGAATATTTCTGAATTGTTATCCTGGCTTGATGTTCTGGTCATTTGGTTGTTGTCCAATAATGATATACTTTTACCAGTAATAAGAAATAGAAATCTTTATTACCCATACAGATACACCTGCGTGTCATAAGAACCCTCTGTAGTTCTTGTCACTTGTAGAGTAACAATACCTTACATAGAAATATATATTTTTGTCCATTTTTTTTACTCTTTGCATCCTGTTTTTCTGCTACAGGAAGTAATAAAATGCTACAGGAAGCAATGCATTTGTTTTCTGGTGCATCTATCCCTCCTTTATCTCAGTAAATTCAGGTGCCTTTTGTGTCTCTAAACATTTTTACTACGAGGTGTGGACTTCTACTTCTGAGTTTAAAACAGAAAGGGAAAAAGAAGAAAGAGATACCTCTATGTCACACATTAATTAAAACTTCGAAATAGAATTGTTTAAATCTAATTTTCATCTTTCTGTATGAATTTCCCATTGTTGCCAGCTCCTTCAACAGGAATTATTATCCTGGAGATTTCTTGAAGCTCCAGTCAGAGAATTAGTTTGATTTTGTAGAGAAGTCTAAGTTTTAACAACAGCATTGATAACAATTATTTGAAAGAAAGAAGAAAAGGGAATTTGTGGTCTCTGTGACCAACGAAAACCTCAGAAACTAAATGAACGAAAGGAATGAAGGGAAAAAATTAAAAATTCTTCTGCTTCTTTTTCACTTGCAAGTTTATAAGCAAAAGGAATATTTTATTTTATCTCTTTTTGATCTTGATGTATGCTTTTTGAATGCTCCAGATTGCCAGAATTACATCCTGACTTCCCTGAAAGTTTATATAATTATCAATTCTAAAAGCTGAGGGTGCATTTTCTAGACAACACACAGTTTCAGATGGCTTGAAAAAGGGAGAAGTTGATCCTGTATCCAGTGCTGTATTGGGATATCAGCACTGGGCAAGAGGAATAAAAGCCAGATTTGAAGTTGCCATTGAACTGTAACTTGCAACAGTATATCTAAACGATGCTTACAGGGCATTTTCATTCACTTTCTTGGGAAAGGAGTAATTTACAAGTCTTGCATGCACATGCTGATTATACATGCTGGTTCACACAGTTTAATGTATATCAAAATCAATGGGCATTGGAGCAGAGATCTTGTAAAACTTGGCATAAACTTAATGACTCGAGTGGTTTAAAAATGGGATAAATTTATTAAATCTTCAGAACAGTTAAGTTCTGCTCCTTATTCATTAAGCATCAGCTCTGATCACAGTAAATTGGGCCAAGAAGTTACTGTTTCCTTTGAAAAAAGGTGTGATTCCAGCTGCTGGCACCCCGGGAGCTCTGGAGCTCTCCCTGGTGTGTGCAGTACATCAGGGCTCTCCCTGCCCTGGCAGTGCCCACTCACCCAGCAGGGGCTGCATCCCTGCCCTGCCTGGGGCTACAGCCTGGACCTGGCTCATTTCCTCATTTGGGCGCCAGTCCACAGGACACCAACACCTTTCAATAGCTGAGCAAACCAGAGTTCCAGTGAAAGCTCATACACAAGGCACTTCAATATCACTGACCTGCTTCAGAGCACCTGCAGTGCCTGCAGAATTCAGCAAGAATAATCTTGAGAGATTAGGCTACTAATTCTTGTGAAAAAAAGCAAAACTCTTGTCCTAGGGTGACGTTGTGATGCTTGTACCCCCATTCATGTGTTCTGTTTATGCTGGATATTATGTTCTGTGCCTTCAAGACTGGCTCTGAAGAGTGAAAGTTTTGTTTTGGTTTCTTATCAGCCGCTCCCCCACGGCTGGAGGGACACACAGACAGGGCAGTACATGGCGCTGCTTTTGCTTGGCTTTTCACTTTGCTCTTGCTTCTGCTTTGCTCCTGCTTTGCTTCTGCTTGCTCTTGCTTCTGCTCGCTCTTGCTTCTGCTCATTAGCTGGTTTAGCTAAACAGTCCAAATTTCTTCCTGGACTGCTTCTCCTTTCCCTTTTTTGGACCTACTCGAGCCTGCTTTGGGCTGGGGCCTGGGAACACCGAGAGTTTGCACCCTGTGGCCCAGCGGGGCCTGCTCTGGGCAGCAGCTGCCCCAGCGCCAGAGGGGCTGATAACAGAGCGACCACCCCCAGAGAGACTTTCTGAATTTGTCATCTTTTTCAGAGCAGTGACAGAGTGGCATTATCTGGTATTGTTCATTTTGTGTGCTGGGGGGCTGTGCCTGTTAAATAAACAGGTTCTTTCCACCCCTCTCCAAGGAATTCTTCACAAACTGGTTGGGGGGAGGGGCCGTGTGGGTTTGCTTTCTGGAGGGGCCCCCTTTGGAGATTCTCTCCCAAATTTGCCCTAAACCAGGACAACTCTATTCTGTTAGGCCTCTAAGACACAGGCCAAGTCTAACAAATACCTTGCAGCTCTCATTTAGGGGTCAGAAGGTTCAAATATTACTGAGGTGATGTCCGTACTACTGCACAGCCACCCAGCCATCCTTATTATTTATTCATCACTGCCTTAAACCCGTATTTCCCTAAAGTAGATTGGGGTGTCTTCTTTCCTGCTATACCTTTTTAGTCCTTTGTGATTTTATTTTGTTTGTTCATACAAAACATTAGAGTGGTGTTCTTATTTATTTTAAATTTTATTTAATTTTATTTCTTCATAGTTTGGTTACAGTTTTCCTCACGTTACACAAACATTTCCTTCTTTGCACTTCCTCATACATTTCATTTCCCCCTCATACTGACAGCGGCGTTTGCCCTTTTTTATAAATAAGATACTGGAGCCATAATTCCTTTAAGTCACTGGCTTGAACTACTGGGAAAGTCCTTTTAACATTGCCACCCAGAAGGACTGGTTAAATAATCTGCCTGTGTGTTGGCATTTGACCACCACAATATTTAGCCATTATTTAGAAATTTAGTTCTCTTGAATGTCAAGGGAGACCTACTTTTCCTTTTCCTTTTCTCTTTAAATGAATTGCTTGCCACAAGAATTTGATGACTTTTTAATGAGATATGTTGTTGTTATCATTGTTTAGATAAACTAATGCCACAGTGGGGTGAAAGAAAGGGCCCAGATTTTGGATGCTTTCAAATTTTTTTTTCACTTAAAACATCAAAATACTGTTCATTCACAGAATGAGAAAAAACAAATTGTAAATACAATCACTGCAGATGATTAATGCTCTTCACTGAGAACTAACAGTGACTTCTGTCACAGGACAAGAACTAGAAAATACACTCTGTTACAGATACAAACATGCATTGAGTGCAGGAGGGGAATGAAAGGGGGAAAGAATGTCCTATGGAACTGAGATTCTGAGCTCCTTAAGCCAGAGCTGACAAAACTGCACCCCTTGGACCAAGGCCTCATCAGGGAAAAAATTCCTGTTGGCATCAGCATTTTCAACTGTCAAAAGGTTGAAAATTCATACTAATTTTTTTTAGAATCCTTTTAGCTCCCAGATGCTTGAGGCTGTCCCACTGCTCAGTTATGAGGTGCCCATGGAGACAAAAGGAGCCACAGAAGTTGGTCACAGCAGAGTGGTGACAAACAGTGCCTGACTGCACCCATTACAAGCGGTGCTGCACAGGATGCTCAGAAACCAACTGGGTTTAAAATGCTGCTGAGTGTTACTGTGAGCTTTGCAAAACAGGCCTGAAATTTGCAGTTGATCAAAGATGGAACATTTTTAGGAACAATGAGCTCTTTCAGCCTGGAAGAGAATTAGCAGAGATGCAATAGCCATGAATATTGTTTTATCTTTCATCCCTTGGTGGGCTATGCAAATGGTGGCAAAGCCACAGGAATATGTAGTGGTTTTTTCCTGTCCCAAATCCTCTCCACCACTTCACGTCCCCTTCTCCTGTCTTGCCTGATACTGACACTGCTGTTCCTGGGTAAAACACTACCCTGCAGCATTTTCTTGAACCAGAGCAGCAAGAGATAATGACACTTTATGAAGTGCTGGCAAAGTGCAACCCTGTGTGTGATCATGGGACTTGCAGGTTTTTCAGGGGCTTTTACAAGATCAGGGCAGGAAGTATCCTCTGAAGAACTGTTCAGTTTTGTATTTTTAAAACACATTTCAAAAGCAATACGCTTTACGATGTATTTAACAGCCCCCTTATCCTGATCTATGAACAGGGGGCTGGGGTGGAGCAGTCAGAATGAGCAGTTCCCCCCCAAGTGGTTATGGGACTTAGCTTGGTGACCTATGAAATCCATGAAGCTCCAAGCAAAGACTGTCCACAGAGAATTTCAGCTGATCCAAAAGCTGTTTATCAACTTTATTCATCCTCTTGGATTTACATGGACACAGGAATGAAGGATGTCTCAAATAAGAAGGTCTGCAAAAGAATTATAATGTTATTGCACTGAATTATCCCTAAAATGAATAAATATTCAAATGTGACCAACCATATTGCAGCCACATATATTAGATGTTTGTTGTCCAGTGCTGACCTTGTTTTCACACCATTTTTCTTATTTTATTGTCCTTTGTAGGCTGTTTGGTGATATTATTTTCACTTCACTTCATATGGTTCTTTTTTTGCTGCTCACAAATTGCAAGAGGCTAATGGGACAATTCTTCAGGAATTACACTGAAATGAGTCCAACAATGCCCTGGTTATATTTCATATTTCAGTACATGCAACTACTGCATGCCATCTTTTCTCTTGAATTTTCAATATATTAAACTTTAATAAAGATATTATTCAATCCTAGTAAAACTACTGACACCAATGAATTATTTTTAAATTTTTCCGTTTATAGTCCAGATGTGGCATCCATGCATTATCCATTCAGACCAGATGAGATTGAAAGCACAGAGGGGTTAGGGTGCAGAGAACTCACTGCTCAAGCCATTCCTCCTGTATTTTTAATTCTCTGACTGTCTAGTGATGAAGCTGTTAAGTAGAAACAATGAGCCCAGACTTGCACTTCTTGCTGAGTGCCCTGAAATGCAGCGAATTCCTGTCCCACTGGCATTTTTCTATTGCTGTAACTTGCAGTGCACAGCACCCATCACTGTTCTTCTGAGGTGACAGAAACAAATATTGCTGCTGTACTTTGCTTAAAAATCAGATTTTATTTTTTAACCTGTACATAAAGAATAAAGTCTTCTGGGCATATATGTTTTATTTCTTGTAAGGCCCTGGGCAAATTGTTGGGGTCTGGCAGCCAAGAACACACAAAAGAGTGTTTCTTATGAGTATGCAAGAAAAACTGAGATGCAATCATTCCTTCAAAAATGAGAGGGTGTTAGATATCCAAATTTCCTTTGCAGTTTAGTAGTCTTCCAGAAAATGTGTCTTTTCTGCTCAGAAAAAACTGTCTCATTATGTATCCTGTGGAAAGAGCTATTTAAAGAAAGCAGTATCTTTTATTAAGAGACAAAACCTTGAAAACAACATTGAGGGCAGGTCTGAATTCTTTTTCTTAAAATATTTGGTTCCATTCCTTGCCTTCAACAATTGTCTATCACAGAGCTAGAAGTGGAGGGTGGAACCAAATGGGCAGAGGAAATAACTGAGTAGGAATGAATTTCTTCCAGTGTTGCATAAAATCCGTTGATTTATAATGTCAGCTGTTTGTGATAAGAGCAGAACCCCCCTTGCACAATCTCTCTTGTTAAGCACTGGATAAACTGTTTGGAGGCATCTAAAAATAAAGGTATAATCACTTAGTGGAGTCACACTGGCCTGACCAAAGTATTTCTATTTGTAGACAGTGATGTGGATTCTCCCAGGTAACTCACTGGGGATTCTGGAGTGAGGAGTTGTCTCCTCAGGGAGACAAAACATCTCAGTGACCACAGTTAATGTTTTCTTTCATCTTCTGGTTTCACGCTTCTTGGAGTTGGATCTGTTGAGGAATACTTGTGCCTTTGACTTGAGTATGTGTAGATGCTATTATAAGATGCAAAGGCCAAAATGCCTAGAAGGCTCCCATTTCTGGATGCAGTCTTCTAACTCAATTAGATACTTATTTAATCTTCAGGATAAATTATTTAAAATTTCTTTCAGTCTGCATAATGACATTTTGATGTCTTAGTCAATGAAATGATTTAAAAAAACCCCTATTATTTCTTTAAAATTCTTTTTCTTCCATTTCCATTGCTAAGCATGTTTCATGAACTATTTGGGATGTTTCTCTCTCATGCAGAAATGTCCAGGAAGTTGTGCAGATACAATATATTTAGGTGTCTAGATAACAACAAACTGAGGAAGCAGAGGGAAGTCCTGCCCTTATGTCATCTGGGCAGCTGAACTGCCTACCTCAAAAACTTGAGTTGACAAGTCTGTAGAGAGCTTTTAAATGTACAGCTTCTACATATGAAACATTTAAGTGTGGAACTTTAATTTTTCAAGCTGTCATTTCTTATGTCGTTTTATTTAATTACTGTGAATAGTGCATATGAACATATTTATTTCATAATTTGAGAGAACTGATGGGTTGGTCTACTGGATAAGACATTACATGTGGATCAAGAAAATTGGGCTCTGTAGGTCTCTTTGTGTCTTAGCCCTTCCTTTTTTGGGGATACTGGAATGGAGAATGGGTGAAATTCATAGAATCACAGAGTGGTTTGCTTCAGAAAGGATCTTTAAAAGATCCTCAACATCCCTGCAATGAGCAGGGGCATCTTCAAACAGCTCAAAGTCCCATCTAACATGGCCTTGAACACTTCCAGGGATGGGGTAACCACAACTTCTCTGGAAAACCTTTTCCAGGACTTCATAATAAAAAAAAAAAAAATACTTTCTTACTATAGCTATTCTGAATCTACTCTATTTCAGTTTAAAATTCATGCCTTTCTCTTGAAATTGAGTGAGATTTCTGGACTGTAAATTCCCTGCTGAGCAGACACTAATTTATTGCATGAGGCAGTGAATGCAAAGAAGCACCCAACTCAGAGGGGTTATTTATATTTGATGTAAACAGGGTGAAAAAAACCACAGCACTAAAATAACCCTGTAAAATGTGAAATCCCAATGCAGATACAGGTAATTCCTAAGTGTTTCTCCCTACCTTGATTTTACATGCTTTTCCCTACTTAATCATATTTGCTGTTGAAAAAATAACATTGAAATAGGGAAAATATCCACATTCTCCAGTGAGTTGTAAATCCTTCCTCAATTCTTCTTGTCATTACTCACAGTTGCTGTCCTGTAGCCAGTTCTTCAATGCTCTTGCACTGCCATTGATTCATATTATTTCAGACCAATTAGTCATACAACAATATGGTGTTCCTGTTAGAAGACTATCTTGCTAGATAAGCATTCTGCAGGCTCCTGGTTTTTTTGGTGTTGGTTGGTTTGTGTATGTGTGTGTGAGTGTGTGTGTTTTATGAAGAAACAAACTACGTCATGGGTTGGGTTTATTTTGCAGGGCAAACTTTTAAACCTCCTCAATATCTTCTGACCTGTTGAAGGAGAAAACCTCTTCAGCTGGGACAGATTTGCACTGATTAGATTTGTCATGTTATTTTCAGCTGAAGTTTGACTTTGTAGGAGTTAAATAAAAACCAGGGAAAGTCTCAGATGTGAATTCATAGACTATTCCCTTGAATGTAGCTGTTAAAAATCCCCATGGATACTGTTAGCCTTGCTTCTAGCACAGTACTTACACTGCCAATCTCTGTGTGTGCTTAGCAAGAGTGAGTTGAGCTATACAATAGCTATAAAGATGCCTGAGATTCAAAAAGGTCCCTGGGTTACTTCAAGCTATGAAGCATTCATCTTTTGAATCAGATTTGTCAGTGCCAGTGGTACAGATGATCAGCATATGCAGCAGCAGCACTGCAGAGCTGTATTTTCTTTAGACCACAGTACTTTCCTGAGAGATCAAACTCTGATGGATGCACTGAGCAGGGTCAAACCCTTCTCTCTGAGTTAGTGCAAACAGCAGGGAGCATGAAATAATGAGCCAATACTAACTGCCCCTGAAAATTAATCACTTCATGAGCTTCATCTTAGCAAGTCAGTGTCCATGGAGACTGAACAGAGCAACAGGTGGACCTCAGAGACCTTGGTGTTTCTGACAGCAAATGCAGCTGTTGCCAACACCTGACAGAATTACAGAATTTGAGGTACAATTGGTGTTTCCTTCCAGAAAGACTTTCTGTGTTAGACCTGCGTCCTAGGTCACAGAAGGAAGGGAAAATGCTCTAAAAAGTTGCAGTCCAAAAGAGGTTTTTTAAATTTTTTCTACAGCAGATTCAGTTCCTAGTCAGTTTGTTGCTTGATTAAACTATATAAGCATTACACAAGGCAATAAACGGAGACATTATAAAGGTGAGTTAATTCAGAAGCAAGCCAGGTGTCTCCAGCTTTAAAGCAGGAAGGTTTAGAATTCACAGAAAAGCTTGTTGCCCTTCCTTCTCTCACTCTCAAAAATGTTAGCTCTCTGAAAGCAGAACTTTTGGATGGTATAATGCAATGCCTTAGTGATTCATTTGGGACATCTGGACATTAGTCCAATATTGATTAAATTAAGAGTTTCTTCCTGCTCCTGCAGTCCTTTCAGTTCAATGCAAGGTCTGTCTCTTTGGCCAGTGTGAATAGTGCAGAGTAACTTTGTCTGTGCTGAGCCCCAGTTTGAGGCTGATCAGCTTCCAATTGCTCTGCCATGAATCAGGATCTGTTAATAGGACTTATGCCACTGTATCCAGACTGGGGAAGCATAAGAAGAAATGTCATATTTCTGGTGGGCATTTACCCTGCTATTTCTGGACCCTTCATTGCTTGTGCTTGACAATGTCTTAAGCTTGTGAATGTGATGGTCCAATTTACTGTCATTTAAAATTTTCTGTGCTAGACAGGAGAAAGAAGGGTGCTCAGTAGTTTCTGGGCTTTTTTTTTCTCTTTATTTCTGTTTTTGGTACAGCTTTCACAGGTCCAGCTCTCTTGAATGTAAAGGAATTAGACTGTTGAATATGCTTTGTTGGGTTGAGTTAGTGCTTTAGATCTGCAGCTTTTCTTTTTAGAAAATTAATCCTGCTGAAACACTCAGTGATTTTTCTGGAGGGCCTTTGCAGCAAAAGAAGCTGAACATGGAGAACTGTTTGGCATAGTACTTTTTGTCTTGTTTCTGTTGTTTTTCTTTTCTTTCTTTTTTTTTTTTTTTTCCCAGAAAAAAAGCCCTATGTGGATAAAGAAGCTGAAATATTTGTTCCAGAATGAATAATGTCAGGTGCTGTCCTAGCAGCTTCAGCTAAGCTCTGAAGCTGTGATCTTGACAGAAGGCACTGGTAAGCACTGGACAGTTTTGAGTACATGACCCTAGGGCGCCTGCTTTTGCCATTGTCCATCATCAAAAGGTAAATGAGGGGAGAAAAACAAGTTAAGTCTGGCCTCACAAGGATGTTAGTGAGTCTTCCACACCACAGATATTAGATGCAGTCAGGACTGCAGAGGATTAGCACCAATTCTTGTTAAGCAGCTTCGTGTACATGTTATACTAAATAAAAAGGGCAAGTGCATGCAATGAGAAGATGCTGAAGAAGATAAAGCTGTGAATTTCCTGGAAATTTAAGCTAACATTATTTAGCTAATTTATAAAGTCTGGCCTAACCTAAGCTTTTAGACACATCATTAAATGAACATATGAGGGTATTTCCTCTACTGAAAAGAGATTAGAATATCCCTTCTGTTCAGTGCCAAAGTTCCCTGATGTTAATAGCCCAATATTTTTCACTTAAATTGAGGATTCATGGATGTTATGTGTCCATGTGCTGGGTCCTGTCAAACACTTCATTCTCTCATCTGTCATCCACAGATTTCAGAGCCACACACTCCATTTATGAGGCCTTTTTTCCTTACCTTTCTGTTACAGAAGGTTACTCAGGTGTCCAATTTCCCATGTGCTGTGACCTACAGACACAAGTCATTGTCAGTATTGGCTGCCACAGGACAAGGACAAAGAGAGATGGAAGGAATTGCTTTCCACTGCTGAAAAATTCAGTGAAATTAATAAAGAAGGTAATGGAGCTGTGAAATTTTAGTTATTCAAACCAGTCAGAAAATCCATGTGTTAAGGTTGCTGGTGAACTTTTAAAAATATGGAACTAGTTAATATATGACAATGTTTTTTCCTGTTCTGCCAGCCATTTAATGCTCTTTTACAAGCTTGGTGGTACCAACACTGATGATGACGACAGTCCGCAAGGATTATTTCTGTTTGTCATTCTGATAGAAAGTTTTTTGGGTAATGATAGCCATTAAAACATGGACAAAACATTTGTACATTTTTTTACCTTGTGAGGGTTATAAAAATCCCTCACCATAAAAATGAGGGACATTCAACACTTCTGATTCCTGAATGATCCAGGAGCAGTGGAAAAAAAGGATGTTTCAGTCGTATGGCATGCTATGTCTGACCCTGAAAACTGCAGCTCCTTTCCAAAGTTGTTTTTAGAGTGGCATTATTGAATGCTGCATTGCCACGAATTGTCAATTGAACTGTCAGTCTGTGGCTGTGAAATTCCATGGTTAGCAGACTCTGTTATCTCAGAAATGCAAAATTCTTAAATCCTGTTTGGAGCATCATCACTTAAGCACCATTCCAGAAACAGTCGTGGCATTTCCCTCCAGCTGGTGTAGGATGCTCAGGCAGGGCAGGAGAGGCTCCCAGGCAGTCACCTTCTTTTCCCTGAGGATTTCAAGACTCCACCTGCATCTCCTAAAGGGAAGGTCCGTGTGGATTTCTTCCACTCTTTTGCTGTTGGTTTCACTGGTTGTCATGGTTTGACACTGGCACTAGCCAATGCCCCATGAAAAAAAAAGCACTCTCCCCGGTGTCTGCTGTGAGACTTTTGGCCAGGAATAAGAAAGAGGCAGGCTCCCACTTAACAAAAGAAAAAAAACATTTATTAACTAAACTATACAGACAATAACTAAACTATACATAAAGAAACAAAAAAGAACACACAAGGAAAAATGAAAGCCCCACAAAACATCTCCCTCCTCCTCCCCTCAATTCCCCAACACAATACACTTCCCAAATCAACAACCATTAGTCCATCACTACTCTGTACACAATCAATTCTCCATTCATCAAGAGGAGAGGAGTCCTTTTTGCTTGGCCATGGTGGCCTTTTCCAATTTCCAGGCTCTCTCACCGCCTGGATGAAATCAGGGCTGTTTCCAGGGTCTGTTTTTTAAGGATGCTCTGTCCCATTCCAAAAAGAAACACAATCACACCTTTTGGGACATCTGTCCCCCCCATATTTATATACCCCTTGAGGCGGAGGGGTAAACTCCATCCTTACATCTTCTTCTTGGCTCCGAGACATTGCGCCCCCCTGGATGCAGTCTCTGTCTCACAAGGAAACACGGCTCTGTCCATGGCTGTACAAAAAGAGTCCAGCAACAGCCACTCCAATCATCTCTTGCCACCCGGATGCTTATGCTTCTCTTTTTTCCACACTCTCCCTCACTTGCTCCACTTGCTCATCTCATTTCTCCCACTCACTCTAACTCCTTTTCCGGGGCAGGGTGATGCCTTGTAAGCTTTCATTGTCCACAAAAAAAAAACAAAAGGCTCTAAAAACGGCAGGACTCTTTCACAGCGCCTTCTCCCCCCCCTTCTTCTCCACAGACACAGGCACGCAGGCAGCTCATATCAGGTTTCAAGATAACAGTCCCGCTTGGTCTCTCTCGGTCCCTCTCCCTCGGTCTCTCTCTCTCTCTCCCTCCGGGGGGGAGAGAACTTCACAGCAGCTCCTGGTCTCTCTCTCTTCCACTTCCACCCTTGGGGGGGGGGGGGGGGGGGGGGGCAGGCCTACTTCTCCCGGGCCGGGCCACATGGCTTCCCTCTCTCTCTTCTCAGCCCGCAGCAGCACACTAGTATCTAATTTCAAAACAAAGGTCCCAGAACACTCGCTCTCTCTTTTGGGGGTCTCCATCTCTCCACCCTTCCACCTTCAGGGTACCCTCTCTCCCGATCTTGGTCTGGGGCCCAGGCCTACCGCGTGGCCGCCCCTCCCCCGCCCAGCAAGCGCCGGGCAGGGGAGAAGCTCCGACCTGTGTCCCTCCGACGTCCCAAGAGGCCGTGCCTGCGCAAACACCTTGCTTTTAAAGTGGCCTCAGAGGTGACCCGTATCCCATAAATCCTATTTCCGGCATTTCCGGGTCAAACCATGACATTCCACCCTTCACCTCTGAGACCACTCTTAAAACTTCCTAAAATCATTAACAAACTTACAAAACAACTCTACAAAATAACAAAACCATACTTGCCTTATCTTAATACATGCTTTTCTTATTCCTTTTGGTCTCATCTCACAGCTTTATCCCACTCAACTATTTCAAAACTCGATTTCCCGGTCAGGGTAAACCAATAATGTCATGGTTTGACACTGGCACTAGCCAATGCCCCATGAAAAAAAAAGCACTCTCCCCGGTGTCTGCTGTGAGACTTTTGGCCAGGAATAAGAAAGAGGCAGGCTCCCACTTAACAAAAGAAAAAAAACATTTATTAACTAAACTATACAGACAATAACTAAACTATACATAAAGAAACAAAAAAGAACACACAAGGAAAAATGAAAGCCCCACAAAACATCTCCCTCCTCCTCCCCTCAATTCCCCAACACAATACACTTCCCAAATCAACAACCATTAGTCCATCACTACTCTGTACACAATCAATTCTCCATTCATCAAGAGGAGAGGAGTCCTTTTTGCTTGGCCATGGTGGCCTTTTCCAATTTCCAGGCTCTCTCACCGCCTGGATGAAATCAGGGCTGTTTCCAGGGTCTGTTTTTTAAGGATGCTCTGTCCCATTCCAAAAAGAAACACAATCACACCTTTTGGGACATCTGTCCCCCCCATATTTATATACCCCTTGAGGCGGAGGGGTAAACTCCATCCTTACATCTTCTTCTTGGCTCCGAGACATTGCGCCCCCCTGGATGCAGTCTCTGTCTCACAAGGAAACACGGCTCTGTCCATGGCTGTACAAAAAGAGTCCAGCAACAGCCACTCCAATCATCTCTTGCCACCCGGATGCTTATGCTTCTCTTTTTTCCACACTCTCCCTCACTTGCTCCACTTGCTCATCTCATTTCTCCCACTCACTCTAACTCCTTTTCCGGGGCAGGGTGATGCCTTGTAAGCTTTCATTGTCCACAAAAAAAAAACAAAAGGCTCTAAAAACGGCAGGACTCTTTCACAGCGCCTTCTCCCCCCCCTTCTTCTCCACAGACACAGGCACGCAGGCAGCTCATATCAGGTTTCAAGATAACAGTCCCGCTTGGTCTCTCTCGGTCCCTCTCCCTCGGTCTCTCTCTCTCTCTCCCTCCGGGGGGGAGAGAACTTCACAGCAGCTCCTGGTCTCTCTCTCTTCCACTTCCACCCTTGGGGGGGGGGGGGGGGGGGGGGGGCAGGCCTACTTCTCCCGGGCCGGGCCACATGGCTTCCCTCTCTCTCTTCTCAGCCCGCAGCAGCACACTAGTATCTAATTTCAAAACAAAGGTCCCAGAACACTCGCTCTCTCTTTTGGGGGTCTCCATCTCTCCACCCTTCCACCTTCAGGGTACCCTCTCTCCCGATCTTGGTCTGGGGCCCAGGCCTACCGCGTGGCCGCCCCTCCCCCGCCCAGCAAGCGCCGGGCAGGGGAGAAGCTCCGACCTGTGTCCCTCCGACGTCCCAAGAGGCCGTGCCTGCGCAAACACCTTGCTTTTAAAGTGGCCTCAGAGGTGACCCGTATCCCATAAATCCTATTTCCGGCATTTCCGGGTCAAACCATGACACTGGTATATAGGCTGTCAGCTGAGATACATGCTCAAAAAGCAGGTCATGATTTTTTTATGATTTGTATGTTCCAAAATTAACCCCAAGCTTTTTTTTTTTTTTTTTGGGGGGGGGGGGGAGGGGGTTGTTGCTTTTGTTTTTTTTTTTTTTTGTTCTGCCCAATAAACAAACATACATGGTTACATTTCTTGTTTTCAATGTGAATCACTCTCTTTTTTGTGTTTTACTCCCAACAGATTTTTTTGACAGCATCAGGTGATAAGAAGCAGAGATGTAGAAAGACTCAGACCATGTTTATTCCCTGATGCACTGCTACTTTGTTTTTAATGATAAATGTCAGGTATCTGCCCTTTTAAGAAAACTGTGTGAAAAATTATAATTCTCCATATCAGTAGGGGAAATACTTTGCATCTTTTAGGAGTGTGGTTCTTCAGTTTTTCAAAAATTAAAACTTGACCTTTAATAATGGCATCTTTTATTTGAGTCCCCCAGTTTGCCTTGAGTTTATTCTAGTAACAATGCACTCAGCATTGAGATATCCTGTGTTAAATGAACACAGGAAACTCTCATTTGAGAAGAAATACTGTAAAACAAACATTGCTAAGGACCATTTGCTATATAAAAAAAGTTATTAATAAGCACTTAGTAGCTTGTTTCTCCCCTTTCATGCTTTCATCTGAATTTTTCCACTGAACTCTGGCTGAAGCTGAAAAACTTGTATGGCACAGACAATCTCACTTAAATTATGCCTTGTAACTACCTCAGCCTAGTGTATCTCAAATCTCCCCTAAAATAGCTCCCAGAAGTTTCAGAAGTTAGTATGATTGAAAGAATGTTTTTCCATCTTGCCCTTCAAGGAAGGCAATGCCAAGTACATGTTGACTCTGTTCCTTCTGAGTTATTCCCCCTAAATACTCCAAGGATGCTGGTCCCTGACTGTTCTCTTGCCTTCTTTTGTACTACTTAGTTATCTCAGAGTTTTTTCAGTGACAAATTCCTGCATGGAATTTGAGCTTTCTGTTAATATCAATTCTGTCTTCATGGGACCACCAGTCCATTCTGTTTAAGAGGGAGCAAGTAAGCCAGACACTGCCTGGGTGTCTATTTTTTTGCCTATTTTTTCATTTAAATTTCAATTTCTTACATGAGATGAAGGGTAATTGTGCACTTTATATGTTTCTTCATTAATACATGGTGTAATAGTAGTAATTAGGGAAAAAAAGATAAAAATAATTCCAGCTGAACTTTAGACCAAAGCTGAAATTACATTTTCCTATTTGGCCTCATAACCTTGTAGTTGGAATCTTACCTTTGTCTTTTGAAATTGAGATAGTAAGGAGGTGGTGCAGTGAGCTGTAAAAAGAGTGAGTATCAGTGTGTATAAGAAATATAGCTTTGAAACTGCAAGTAACTGCAAATACTGATGTATCTGTGTCTCTATTGAGTCAATTGCAGGATAAAAATCTGAAAGTAAAGGGGGAGTGAGAAACACAAACCAAAAGAGAGCATATGCTTTTTACAAGTGCAGAGTCACTGACAATGTCAACAGTTCTTGAGAAATAAAAAGCTTTTATGAAAATATCAATTTGCTTATTTAGGGAAATAAACACGTTCTTAGGAGCTGAAGCTTGGCCATCAATTTTTGAAAAGTGGCCCCCATGGTCCATGCAGCTCTGTTCAGAGAACTGTGGCCTTCAGAGTGCACTTCAGAGCATGGACAGCTCTACTCTGCCACAGACAGCAGAGGCTCAGTTGCAGTGGCACTCTGCCATTTCCCTCTGTGATATTTCCTTGAGCAACCCAGAATTCACAGGCAGTCTGAGTCTCAATAGGATGAGTTTGACATATATTTGTGTGGATAATGCTAACTTTTGTATTCTCAGGGGTTAGAGGGAAAAACAATGGGCTTATGATTCAGGGTTCAAAACACTGGAGAATTTGCTTCTTTCTCTTGCTTACAGGTACCTTGCATTTTTGGAAGAAGGTGGTTGCTGATCTGAGCTGAACACCCAGAATTTCAACAAAACATAACTGCAGCATCTTGCCCCAAAGGAGTGCACAGCATAAAAGTGCTGGTATGCTGTATGTCTTACTCTGCTTCACCTCAAATTTTGTATATTTCTCAAGCTGGCAAAGAGGTGGAAGAATATTTTTAGTAGGTCACATCTCTTCTACTATATTGGCTCTTTGGATTTTTATCCCATTATTTGTGACAGCTAAGAGCTCAGACATCTCATTGAACAAGACTTTAAATGCCTTACAATTCAGTTTTAATATCACATTAACAGCCTTGATAAATGTTCCAAACTGGGTTATTGCTTCCTCCATGACACTCATAGCCAAGTTACCTTGTCCTGCAAAACAGCTGCTGAGATCAGTGGTGGCCACAATCCTGTAGCAGAAAATTAGCCTGGATAGGCTTATAGGATATTGCTGCTTTTTGCCAAGTCACACCTATGTCCATTCCATTTCTTATGGGGCTGAGGAAATAACAACCCCCCAGCACTATCAGGTTTACATGAGCAGCATTTTGAGTCTGGAAGTAGAGGAAAAGCCTTAGGTCTAATATTCCCCGTCTCTTCTGCAGCAGAACTCCTATCAATATCAATAGGCTCAGAAATAACTTAGAATTTTTTTATTCAGCAAGGAATCTGGAAAGTGTTTAGGGGCCCATTTGAAGATAGGCACCTGCCAAGTAAAGAGTGGAGCATTTGCTTTCTGGAAAAGAGTTTGAAAAGGTCACAGAAAAGCTCCATTCTTCCTCCCCATTCCCATTTATTTTTAAGTATATTTAATCCTGCTGTGCATGAAGTCTCAAATCTATAAACAAGATTGAATGCTCTTAGACTCTCACTTTTCCTAACAGTAAGCTTTGGGTGGATTGAATTTACAGAAAGGTTGATTCAGAACAGTTCAGTATGAGATTAAGTTCTCAGATTAATGATTTAATTTCACTGAGGGACATGGAAGATCTTTTAAAATGTGTATTTAGGCTCCCAGGTAGCAGTAGGTCAAAGTATACTCAGGGCAGTTTCTAAACAATCCCTCCATGGTTTAAATTAAGTCATTTTACTGTGAATTGGAGGTACTGTTACAAACTCTCATGTTAAGGTAAGAAGCCTTCAGACCTGCTCCCTAGTGAAAAAATTAACTTCAGAAAACCTGAAGAATCATGAAAGGACATCAGAGTGGGAGCACTGGGTGGAGGCAGTGTCAAAGAAAAAGAAAAGTAAGAACGAGCATTGTACTTTGATTAAACTTTGCTTCCCCTGCAGTGTGGAGGGCATATTGTGAAAAGAACATCTCTGTAGGTGGTTTTTTTTTTTTGTCCTGCAAGCTCTCACAGCCTGTGTTTAAAAATACCAACTTTTACTTTAGGCAAAAGAAGAAGTATTTATGCTATTAAAAAGGGGAGTAAAAATTGTTGCTAGTGGAACAGATCAGAGCCATATCACAGCAATGCAGCATCTGGTTTAAGTATAATAATCAGTGTGCTGGCTGTGTTAGTGGAGCTGCCTTCTGTACTGAAATGCTTGAGCACTTGCTTTAAATCTCAGAGATCCCAGGGTGGTTTGAGCAGCAACATCTTCCATAATTAATTGCATGTGTAATGTAGCCCATTTGGGTGGTCTCTGATTACTTGCCTGCATGTTCTTGAACATATTACAATACCAATAACGACTAATTTTAATTAAAACTTTCAAATGTCTGTTGGTTGAAATATTCATTAATATCACTTGATTATGTTGTTTTGTAATCTTCTGCACTCTCTTCATTACTGATTATCAAAACTATGCAGAAGTATGGCACTTCAAAGCACATACCTCCCTTGTAAGGGCAACAGTCTTCAGAGATGTATTTTAATTTTGTTTTTGTGAAGAGAGGAAATAATCTCCTCCTTCTCAAAATACTAAGAGTCTCTGTAACACACAGAAAAACCCATCATCTGTCATGGCCTCAATCCTACAGTTGAAATGATCTTCAAAATGCTGACTGAAATGTAAGGCTTGTGCAGTGGTTTGTTTGTCCTTTATCTCTAGATTTTTTAAAATTTAGGTCTACCTGATAGAGATGGGAATGGAATGCTCATACAACCCAAGCACTAATGTAAATTTGCGTAAACTGAAATTCCACTTTCTCACTCTTAAACCAAGAGTCTTTGACTTCAAGACAATACTTGGGCATTCACTTTTTTTTCTATCAGCAGCCCAAAGTCTCATTTTCTGAAAACTTTCCATCTTCTTCCCTTGGATTTCTTTTTTGCCTTGAAGAAACCTTCTCTCAAACTTTTAGGATGGACAAAGAAGTTTCAGTGAGTCCTGGAATCAGAAATTATCTAGAACACTAAACACTCATTCAACTAGAGTCAGGAGAAGTTTTTAAAGACTATGACTACCCACAATACAGCACTCCATGGGCATTATCTAATAGATCCTGGGCATCTAGAAAGCCACACAAAAGTAAAACTCCAACATAAATGGTATGAGAAAAATGTTTTGAAAAACTGCTGCCAATAAATAACAGCTCTTCTGGTAGGAAGAATGACCTCAAAGATAGAAACAAAATGTGCTGATGCTCTCACACCACAGAAGGTAAGAATCAGTTTGTCAGCACCACAGAAAATTCTGTAGCAGCTGATATTTTTATATGCCATATAAAAATAACTGTCATGGTCTCTTTGTCTCATCAGTATTTTTATTGCTTTAATTGTGGTCATCTTGATAGCAGTTATTTCCTTAGTGACCTGTGCAACAAAATATTAGGAAGATGTTTTTTCAGGCTATTAAAGAGAAAATTTAATAAGAATTGTCCACTGCCATAGCTTCAATACATAATATTGATAGAGTCAGTAACTATCAGATCTTAAGAGTTGATCCAGGGCACATCACATTGCCCTCAGATTACTCAGAAGAGAGCAATCTTCCTTTCAAGTAGTGTGGATATGCTCAGCCTGACGAAATGCCTCATTTTTGGGCAATCACCCTCATTTTTTGGCAATAGGGGATGAGCTGTAAGAGGCATTGATTATTCCAGGCAGCCAAGAACTTTTCTGACTTGCCACAGAGCTCAAGGCTTCATGGTGCAAGTAGCATCTCACTGAGAGCCTGTGACAGTGGGGACACTGGTGCCCCTCTGGAGGTGGTGCCCTCTGTCAGGCCCCTGCTTGAAACTGGGACAAAAGCAGGGCCGTGGATCTGAAGGCAACAGCCTGTAACAATCCCACTTAGACTTAAAATTCTCCAAAGCCAACATATTCACTGCAACACCATATTTCTGAGTACAGCTCACAAATTTTGCCATAACGCATTGTTACCTTTAATTTGCAACTATTGCATCTTGTTGTGTCATTTCCAGGTGGACAGGTATCGAATTCCAGGTGCCCCTGATGCAGGGAATGATTGGCATCTGACTCCATTGATTTAGAATGATGTGCAATGGCTTCATTAAACTATACTAAAGTATAATTTCCAAATTTTTATATATTATATTAATATAAAATATATGTTCCAAATAATCAATAGTGTTAATATTGCATTAATACTATAGTATATTAAAGAGATACTATACTACGTAAAAGATGCATGCCAAATAAAAGATATACACCAAAGAAAAACCCATGACTGTCTCCAGACAGCCAGGACACAGCTTTGAGCCAACTGGCCAGTTAATATAAACAATCATCACCAGAATCCAATTACCAAATCCCTTCAGGTAAACAATCTTCCTAACACATTCCACATGTGCAAAAACAGCTGGGGCAGCAAGTAGAAATAAGAATTGTTTTCTCTTTGTCTGAGCTTTCTCACAGACTTTCAGCTTCCCAGGAGAAATTCTGGGAGAGAGAATAATGTTTAAAGAGTATGTGACTACTACAGACAGGAACACCAGGTATTGTCAAATTCCTCTTAGGCACTTCTTTCAGACTGCCAAATAATTTCCGAGGAGATGAATTCCAGGTTGTGAGATTTGGGTACTTAGAGTTTGAATGCTCTCATATATCTTGCCAGGCCTCCAGCTGCTCATTCAGAAAAGCACTGCTCTCCTGTAAGTGCTGGGTCACTTCTGCCACGTCCTTCCAGGCATCTTGCATGGTAACCTGGCCAGTAGCACTTGTTTAGGACAGGTGTCACTGCATGCCTGAGATACTCCTCTCCACCCCAGCCAGGCCTGTTGGGCCTCTTCCAGATTCAGCAAGTCAAAATTAGCTACTCACAACAATTTCTCAATTTTCAACACCAGCTGAGGAATGAGAGGAATTATAATTTATATAATAATGAGTGTTACTGAAAATGGAAATAGCCTATTAAGAGGAGATTAAAAGCTACAGGCAAAAGGTTAAAATACTTGCAGTTGGTATGGTGACTGCTAAAGGAAAATCAGAGATACCAACTGTATTCTGTGTGTATCAAAAAGTATTTGAAAAGGCCAAACACTCCCCAAGTACAGCTGAACAGCAGAGGTGGCTAGAAAATAGCAGAAATTAGACCAGATTAAAAGCAAAAAGCAAAAGTGGAATAAGGAAGAAAATTTTAAATGAGCTGCCCAGAGTAAAATATACAGGTGTTGTTTTTTCCCCTCTTCAAATGGATCAAAATGAAGCTTCTCAGAGCACTTGTAGGACAGACAGATCCTCAGGGCATAAATGGTCAGCTTATAGCAGAAAAGCCAAATTAGTTATTCACCTTTATGTTTTCTACAAGAATATAAAGGGAATTTCTTGCAAAGGAAGAGTAGGAGAAACGTTTTCAAAATGAAGTGTCAAGTTAAATTTCTCAAACTGAAAAGGTTTTAGACAAATAGGTAAAACAATCAGGAATAAATAAAAACCCCCAGATGCTATTCTTTCATGCATTTGAACAGAGATTTGAAATTAAATAGAGAATCAATCACAATAGTAGACAATAGTAGTATATTTGACTAAATAATTTCCTACCTTAAAGAGCTATAAAGTAGTAAATGACAAAGGCAATGCAGAGGACTATAGACTAGACTTTGATATAAAAGTCATAATAAACAGCTGTCTTAAGGAAATTGAATTCAAGAATGCAACATTTCTTGTATAGATACAAGATTATGACACATGGCAAAGAATTAACAAAGTTTCATACAGGGAAGAAATGCCTCACAAATAACCCAGAGCTCTTGGAAGGAGTCAGTGATATATGAATATAATTACCAAGCTGGTCTGCTTGGATTTCCAAATAGCTTTTGACATGATCCTTCATCAAAAAGGTTTAAGAAAACTAAGCTGTCTTGAGATTAAAGATAATTTTCTCTTCTGGCTTAATAAAAGCAAAATTGATAGAAAATTCAGAGATAGGAAAATGTGGTTATATGATTACGTCAAGGGAAACAAAAGGTACAGATAAGGAATTACAATGGATGCTGCATTTCAGGAAGTTTAGCTGTTCCATATATTCATAAGTGACCTAGAAAAGAAAGTAAATACAGGGTGACAAAATTTACTGCTGATGAGATATTACTCAAGGTATTCAACTCTCAAATTGAGTGCAAAGAATTACAGGAGGATTTCATGATACTGAATGACTGGACAGTAAAACAGCAGATGAAATTCAAGGTCAATATATGCAAAGAGATGCACATGGAGAAACACATCCTTAATTGTACATACAGAATGATGGTTTCTAAATTAGCTATTGCCTCTCAGGAGAGAGATATTGAAATTACTGTAGCTGGTGCTATTAAAACATCAGTTAAATTCTCAACAGTGGTCAAAGGAGCATAAAGTTTGATAAGAATGGTTAGAAAATGAAATGAGAACAAAATATAAAATATGATTAAGGTATTTGATAAATGTGTGGTGTGCTACATCTTAAGCACTGTTTATAGTTTGTGCTTATGTTTCTTGAAAAAGGGAAAACTGTAACAGAAAAGGTCAAGGGAACTTTTTCACAGGGGTGTAAGGGTTTCTTTCCAGGAAAAACTTAAACATTTTGGGAAGGAGATGACTCAGGATTATATGGCATATACGTGGCATATATATGGCATATATATGACATATTTTAATATTAAATAATAAATGTAATGAACAAGAATGGAGACAGTTTATTTCTTTGCCTTCATAGTGCAAACTGCATAGTTTGACTTCATATGATGGGCATGAATAAAAAATAGCAGCTAAAACCAGAAAATAATCAAATGGAAGTACCTTTTTACACTGTGTATAATTAAATTGCAGCAGTGCTTGCAGGGGAAGTTGTGATGATCACACATAAAGTTGGGTTCAAAACCTGCTGGGAATGTGAGCTATTAAACACCAGGATGCATCTCATGAACTCCATCGAGTGCTCTTTGGTGGGGCGAGAGAGGCAGAGAGACCACACAGTCCTTGCCTGGTCTTTTCATGCTTCCCTAACCAGCCATCCTTGAAGGATAGCGAGGAAGGTGTAGTTTACTTTTTTTGTTCCCCAACTCTTATTATTTATCTTCTGACAGCACCAAGAAAATCCCTTTTTACTAAGCACTATGCATGTAAAGAGTGAGTGCCTCTCCTCGCCCCTAAGTGCTGACTTGAAGACCTTGTTAAAAAAGATAGGAAAGTTTGTCTCAGCAAGATTCTATACCTTGTCCAAGGTCACACAGAGAGCTTGTTGCAGTGTGTAGCTGGAAAGATCATCCTTGTACTCCAAATGTGGTTAGGAAATATGTCACAGGTTTTAGTCATGAGCGTTTTTAATTATCCGGGCCTTGCTTGGATTCATTATTCCGAGTCATTTAGGACCGTGCTCTTATTAATTATATGGCAGCTTTCTGCATTAAGCGATTTAATTATAGAATATTACCTCATTAAAGACAACAAAACTGACCAAAATAAAGAATTATTTAATAAATATAATTGAATCCTTAAGCTTTTAATCAAATTAAACATTGATTATTAATTAAGTGAAATGGAGAGCATTGTCACCTTAACTGGAAAAAGTGGAGACAAATGAACTAAGGCTTTTCACAGGCTGTCTGAAGGTGGGAGTATTGAAAAACTCATAAGTGTACACTAGTGGGAATAGAGTTCTGATGCTGTTGGACATGACAAAATGGACTTGACAGGCATGGTAACCCTTTCCAGGTTCTCCTCTGTCCAACCTAGTCCCGAACTGAAAAGCAGGGTCATGGTTTCCAGTCCTTTCATCTGTGTAGTGTGTTTGATGGCACTTCAGCTCTTAGAGAAATTATTTCATTAATATCAGCATTTTAATTTTAAATCATTCAGTGGGCAGGCTGTGCTGTTAAAAATGTATCTTCAGTCTCTTTTACGTTCCTTTTTTCTTCTACTTAGCACAGCATGGTTGGGATCCTATAATATCCCACAGTTTCTTCAATAAACAAACTGTGAATTTTTGACCTTTTCTTTTCTACAGTTTCTAAGGCTTTTCTAGGATAGTATTATAGTCTTGAAATTTCCTGAAGATGTTTCTCTTGATGGAACAACTTAAAACTTTTTTCCTGCCTTTATCTCCTTTCTAGTCCCTTTCCTTGAATATGCCATTGTCAAAAGCAGTCTTATATTTTTTCCCTTCCTTCTTGCCTTTTCCCTTTTTCTGTGGCACACACACTGTGAGGTTCTTTCTCATCCCTGCTGTCTCCTGTCATTTTTACCTTTGTCCTGATGCTATTGGGAGCAGAGTGTTCAGTCATTCCATGCTGCCACGGTCTTTTTTTTTCTCTCCTCTCAGCTTTGTTGCCTTTGAGTGATGCAGCAACCGCTGCATGGTACCTTTGCCCCATGAACCTCAGTGACCCAAAACAGGCCAGGAGAACTTGACTAAAGGGAGCAGATAGCATTGTATGCCATTTTATTAAACAATTGATGTGTGTAATATGACTGCACATACAGTTCCCCTGAAATTAATGATGCAGATCAACAGTATATTGAAACACTCCCAAGGCAGGTTTTGAAGTCAAATTATTCTCTTCCCCAAAAATATCCTGACAGAAGCCCTGCATGAAATTACAGTGATTCCAATCACAAACCATATTTTACTTTCTTTGGTTCCTGAATATGGAGTGTTGCCCTTGGCTGGGTGGCAGGTTGCTGCCAAAGCTGCTCTTTCACTCCCTTCCTCAGCAGGACACATGACAGAAAATATAATGAAAGGCTTGTGGATTGAAATAAGGATGGGGAGAGATCAGTCACCAGTTACTGTTATGGGCAGAACAGACTCGACTTGGGGAAATAAATTTAATTTATTGTCGATTCAATAAGAGTAGGATAATGAGAACTAAAACCAAATCCTAAAACCACTTTCTTTCACCTCTTCACTCCTTCCCAGTGGCTGGGGAAGGGGAATGGGGGCTGGGCCAGTTCATTACCTGTTGTTTCTGCTGCTGCTTCCACCTCAGGGGGAGGACTCCTTGCACTGTTTTGCTTCAGTGTGGAGCCTCCTTGAGGAGAGGCTTCTTGACTGTGGGCTGGACACCAGGTTCAGATCTAAGAAGTGAACTTTTCCTGGGGTCCATTCATGTTGTAAGGGGTCCCACTGTAAGAGATGTCTTTGTTGCAGTGATTAATTCTCCTAAAGAAAGGACTCAAGTTTTGGTCCTGGTTCAGGATTCAACAGCAATGCCAAGCTCATCTATTTTCATGCTCAGAAAAGCACTACCTGATTTCAGACCAGTTATAACTTAGGGCTGAGTTTTGATTTGTAACTATGAAGTATTACAGTAACCAAATTGAAAAGTCAGAAGCCAGCTTCTAATATGATGATACAGGTGTGAAACAGTAGTTGGAAGATGACATTTTACCCATTTGTGATGGGTCATGGAAAATCAGAGAAGCGTATATTGAAACACACTAAGAAATGTAGGAGAGCAGCCAAAGACTGACTCAAAAAAGATCACAAAAGAGCTGTCTGTAATCCAGCCCATATTCACTTAATGGACAATAAGGGGCTGTGACAAATCCCATGCTCCAGAGGTGAATGGTTCTCTCTGAAACAGTTGTCTCACATTCTTCATCATTCCTCAATTTTTTTTGCTAATATCACTTTTGAGCTTTGGTTGTAAAATTCTGGAGGCTCACATTGTTTCTTATAGGCTCTGCTGTGATTTGAAGCAGTTCTGCTGGCAGCCCATCAGCAGAATCAACAGGGTTTGCTGAGCTCCAAGGGCAGTCTCCTTGGTCTGGCTTCATTGACAAGGTGGCAGGTTTGAGGGAGTTAAGGCAAAGAAATCTCTGGACTCTTCTGGAATTAGTCCCAGGTCTGGTTCTTAGACTGATCCCTGTAAATGGCCTCGTAAGAGTTAATTTCACTGCTCTAAGCACATCTACTGAAGATTTAGGTGAACACTTTTGTCTTTCAAAAAAATGAAGTTGTGGAAAGAAGTCAGAGATTCTCTTCACTGCAAGTCAAACAGTAAATAGGGATACTCTTCTTTTCACCAGCCCCAGCTCAGCAAAACAACCCTTTGCTTGTTTGAGAATCCACTGAAAGGCACAACTGCTCAGGAAAGGGGGAGTTATTCCCATACTACAGTCTGAAACCAAAATTTATTTTAAGCATTATACTTGTAGCACAGATCCCTCTTTTCACATGGAATAATTGTTTATAACAATGCAAATGTGAAATTGACACTTTTTACAGGAGTTCTGAATGACATAAATTTGAAATATGCATCTTAATATAATATGTTGTATTAATTTGATTTCATTAACATAACACCATGAGTTATGCTATTATTTTAGTATGATTTTAATAACACTTATTTTTATACATACATATAAAAGCATGATGCTGCTTTACTGGCATAAATCATATTTTTACATACAATTTGTTCCATCCTTGTTTTTTATTTGTATGGATCTTAAAATTTTGATGTGATAATTTCTCAAGTTTAAAGAAGCCAGCTAATGTGCCTACACACAATGAACTAAATTAGAAATAAATTAAATCCTCCACTGCTTCTCCTTCTCACCACTTCCTGCTATATTGTAGTGGCAGCATGAAACTTATTTATCACTGTAAGGAAACATAAGCAGCTATTCAGAATAAAAGAGACACCCTCCTTACCTTTGTGCAAACACAATTGTTGTGTAGTGTAGAACAGAGGTTTCTGCTCTGCAAAGAGGTGAGTGAAATGATAATCTTTTCAAGGCTTCTGCAGAAAAGCAGTTGAGGCACAAAGAAAAGGAACATATGCACATTATTTCCTTAGTTAATTTTGAATGTTTTGTAGTAAACTATTTTCTCTTTATGAGTACTAGAAATGTTGTAGTGTTAGCACTGCTGGAGCTGTCTTTCACTAAAACCATCAAGCACAGTTCCTGGTCATTTAGGCAGAGGAGAAATTAAAGGGCATTTATATTTTTTGGAAAGACTTACGTCCCAGATTGAAAAAATCAAGCCATGAAAAGATAAAATCTAAACATTTTCTGGTACTGTCTTGCTGTGTAAGAAAATTACCAGGTTTTAGTGGCTGGTGACAACTGAGGAAAAGTAAGCAGATCCTCCTTGAGGTAGCCTCTGTAACAGAGATCAAGATTTTTAAATGTTAGCATCTCTTCTACAAGTTGCTCCAAAAATTTAAAATTAGGAAACATTTCTGAAAGTTACATTCACTATCCCTTATTTAATTCTAGTGGGTGCATTTTAAAGTTGTTTGTTGTGAAAAATCCCTGAAAACATTTCCGTTGAAAATGTTGGTGGATTGATCTTTATTTCTATGAAGGTCAATTATTTATTTACCAGTCTTCACAAAATAACTCAGGTTGCAAGTTGGTTACTGATTCCTCTCTGTAATCTGATTCTAGTTATGTTGGTTTTGCTCCTTGCTGCATGAAGAAATGACAGGTGACAACACAAAGTCCCCTGCCCCCTAAGCACACAAGCAACCTTTCCTCATGTTATATGTCAGTATGAGGTTTTACACATTCCCAGTCTACTGTATAAATTAAGCAAAAATACCAGGGAATAAACAATATGTAAAGACATGGCTGAAGCAAGAATTCATCATCATAAATAGTTAAAACTAATGTGATGATATTAATCTGTTGTAACACACTGTAATGGTACAAGGATGCAATTTCTTTTATTGCATTCTTGGTATGTTTGCAATATTTTGCAATGTCATTGAAACATCTGTTTATAAAATGGTATCTAGACTACCTATACAAAATGCAAAACAAAACAAGATGATCACAACCTATCAAATGTTATGAACTGAAATACAGAAGAACAGTTCTGAGGAATAGCTGGGAAATGTATGTACTTTGCTGAAGGCATATGCAAAAATAGCAAATGGAATGATGAAAAGAAGAGCAGGATTATCAAAACACGTTTTCTTGCCTGAAGATCCTGAGCTGTGCAAAACTATTTCAAAAGTATGCTTAGCCTGTCGTGTAAGGCATTTTTGGAACCTTGCTCTCAGAGCCAGATGTGTGAGAGAGAGGGTATCCCTAAGCTGTGGTATTTGTGAGGACCCCAGGATGACATGAGAGATAAGAATTTGACTCCATGTTCTCAGAAGGCTGATTTATAATTTTATGATATGATATTATGGAATGGTATACTAAAACTATACTAAAGAAAGAGAAATGATGCATCAGAAAGCTTAACAAGAATGATAAAGAAAAACTCGTAACTCCTCAGAGTCTCGACACAGCTGGACCATGATTGGTCATTAAATTAAAACAATTCACATGGTGGATAAACAATCTCCAAATCACATTCCAAAGCAGCAAAACATGGCGAAGCTGAGGCTTCTCCTCTTCCCAGGAGAAGAAATCCTGGCGAAGGGATTTTTCAGAAAATATCATGGTGACACCTAAGCAGAGGAGGGTTGGGGTGGGGGGTCCGTGCCTGCCAAAAAGCCCCCAGGACCATGGCTGGGAGTGAGAGACTGGCATGAGTTGGGAAGGACAAATGGGGCAGGTGGGTGGAGGGACCAGTGCTGGGAATGTGGCTGGAGATGTTAGCGTTCAGAGACACATAACCACGAGGAGCTCTGGGTGCCAGGGGTATAAAACCAAATCTGACTCCGACCATACAGCCGAGATGAACATGTTTTTATATTCTATAGTTATATAACTTTCATGTTAATTATTAAACATATTGTTCTATTGTATACATAGATTTCAACTAAGTATAGCCCCCTTTGAATTTTTAACATACTTTCTCACTATTCTTCTTATGGTATATAATAATTATATTTAATTACTAAACAATCATCACATCTAACAATTATATCATTTATCATGTTGCTTACGCAGGTGCAGTGATCTGGGAAAAGCACAAAGCCTAACATTTCAGAGTCTATTTTAATATTTTCCCAGGCCCCACTATCAGAGGCACCACTGGAAGGAGGAGAGTCCCCTGGGAAACCCTCGCTGGAGTTGGGACACTCTGGGGGACTGTGAGCACACAGGACATCCCTCAGGGATTGCAGCCCAAGGGGACCCATGCTGGAGCAGAAGAGCAGGGAGAAACCAGAGAGGAGGATTTGGGGTTGTTCAGCCTGGAGAAGAGAAAGCTCAGGGGAGACTTTACTGAAGCCTTTCAGTATCTGAAGGGGAGTTACAAAAATGCTGGAGAGGGACTTTGTACAAGGGTGTGTAGGGATAGGACAAGGAGAAATTTCTTTAAACTGACAGAGGGCAGGTTTAGATTGGGTATTGGAAGGAAATTCTTTACTGTGAGTGTGGTGAGACACTGGACCAGGTTGCCCAGAGCACTTGTGGATGTCCCATCCCTGGGTGTTCAAGGCCAGGCTGGATGGGGCTCTTAGCAACCTGATCCAGTGGAAGCTGCTCCTGCCCATGATAGGCAGGTTGGAGCTAGATGATCTTTAAGGTCTCTTCCAACACAAACCATTCTGGGATTCTACAATGATTCTAGGAGTACAGAGGAGGGGGGGAGCAGCAGGAAATGTCTGTGTAGGGACACCATTTTCCTGGGCAGCCCACTGTCTCTCCAAAGGCAGCAATGGGGCCAGCACCAGGGAAGGCAGGAAAAGAGCCATTGGTCTGAAACTGAAAGCAGAGAAGGGAATGAGAGATTTTTTTCCTCAGTGTTTGTTTAATTGTTTTTCTTAATACTTGAATCAGTAATTAAAAATTGATGTTAATTGGCAATAAATTACATTAAGTGCAATTCCCCAAGCTGAACCTGCTTTGCCCACAGCAGGTCCTTATCCTGAAACATTTACTTCTGCTGAGGAGGGGTTTCAGTGATGTACGGGGCAGACATGCAAGGAGGAGGAGGAAGCTTCTTCAGAAATGATATGGTGGAAGTTCTCAAAGGGTTGGAGGAACGTGCCCTTGAAACTACTACAGTACATGGGGTAACCTTTGAGGAGGGCTGCCTGCTGCCAGGGTTTTTTAGAGTTTTACATCTTTATTTAAACTACATTATCAAAATGAATGTAAAATAAACTACTAGAATGCCTTATCCTTTTCTGCACCGAGTACATTTGACAGGGGGAAAGGAATCCACCTATTATCTGTCTGATGAATAAATGCAAAAATAAATCCTTATTATGAAGTTTTCCTATATAGATCTGTTCCAGATATTAAGCCACTATATCTTGCCTCTAAACTGCATTATTCCCCAGTGCAAACTGAAATTTTCACGAGGTGGCATTTTCTACTACACATTTGAATTTATGTATATGCCTTGTATATAGTAAGGCACACAGCGTTCAACATATATCAGTAAAAGCCTTTGATTTATTTTTCCTGGAACTAGGTCACATAAAGTATTCATTTTAGGATGAGGATATATACACACCTACTTTTACTGGCATCTTTGGCTCTGAATGAGAATATAGAGCTGTGTTAAAGAGATATTTGTCAAGCAAAATAATGGCTTATTGTTTTTCTCTGAGTTAAAGGTGATAATTACTCATGGTTTATATGAAGCCATCAGTAATACAGAGCTTCTCTGATATTGCTCTCTACCCTGTAGGCACCCCTGTAAGTTCACTTCCAATGCCTGTTAATATTTTGGAAGTGGTTGATCATCCAGAGAAAAAATGAGTTATGGTGGTAAATGGCCTCCTGTGTCTCAGAGTTCAGAACTTTACTGCTGCAGATAGCCACACTCGGCAACATCTTCTCTCCATCTCATCATTCCCCAGGTGAAAACTTCAGTTTTGCTGGAACTCATTATTCTTCAAGAAATTATCTCACTTTGCTGAAGAATAGAGCTTTATCTACACGGAGTTGTTGGATAAATGTCAATGCTCAGTTTATACTCATTAATTCATGCACCTACAGAGACCTTTGTTTTAAAGAGCTCCACTTATGGTTCACCTTAAATTATGTACTTAAAAAGCACAAAACAAATATGCTTCCAAACTTTATAAAATTGTCTAAAACACCACTTTTTTTTTTTCAAATTCTTTAATAAAGTAGGCTTTTAATGCCCCCAAATAACTTTATAGCCCTTATATTAGTAATTTTTGGCCTGTGTTCATCTTTGAACATTAATATTCACAGTATTGCAAGTGAAGCCAAGGCAGAGCCCTGTTGCTGAAGGATTTCACCTGAACTTCATCAGAGGACCACTTTTGCCTTTTTTCTTGCCCGTGTTACAGAATTAGTAATTTTATGAGTGATTAAATCAGCAAATGCAAATGTTCATAAATTTGCGGCATTGGGGAGGTAATGGATTTTTAAGAGTCTAGACTTAAAAAAGAGTTAATTCAGCTGTTCTGATTTTTTTTTTTTGGTCCTTTGGTGCCAGACACAGATGGGACTAGATGCAGACAACACTTTGTAGCAAAGCTTACACTGATTATAAATTACTGGCTGACCTCTCTAAGTTAAAAATCTGGAGCTTTGCTCTTTGAGTTACTGTGGGGCACAGAAAAAATGAGTGGAAGGAAGAGAGGGAATTCATAGGTTTAGCCACACTGCATGCTCCAGAAGAGGCACTTTCTCAGAGAAATGCAAACTCAATCACTTTCCTTAATTGACCCTTCAGCCATGAAATAACTTATTTCCAGTCTGGTTCTAGCTGTGTTTGGCTTCCTATCTTGCACTGAGGGGTGGAGCCAGGCTTGTTCCTGAGGGCTGTCAACTTTTGCTGGACTAGCTGGTTTTGGGCTCTGCAGACGGGAGTGCAGCAGTGAGATGTGGTAGATATGAGTGGATAATGCAGTGAGGCAGGGCTCCCTTTAAACTGGGATGGAACTGAATAAATGAGAGGGGATACTGTTAAAACTGTGGCTTGTGACCTTATTTTCTTCTTGCATTTCACCAAGCACGGGAGTCTATGAGTCTTCTTCAAGCTTTAATGAGACCCTGCTTTCCACTAGTAGAACTCTAGGAGGAAAGAAATATCTCAGTGAATAAATGCCAGGAACCAAGCTTAACTAGGCTGTGGAATGTTAAACTCTTTTTGCTAGAAGGACTGATATTAAAGCTCTATTGGGCTCCAAGTCTATTCATGCTGGCACAGAGAAGACCAGGGAATTTCTTTTATCTCAGAAGAGGCTGCAGTACCTTAAGGCATTAATCTCACAGGAATGTGTTTGGGGTCTGCCCTATGGATAGGCCTGGGTAGATGTGGATAGCCTGAAGGGTATCTGTAAAGCAGAGGTGGAGCTTGGGTGTCCCATTGGCAAGGGCAGCTAAAACCTTTCCCGTTTGAAGACTCTCAGGATGGACCTCTTGCCATCAAGTGTTACAGTGCAGGCTGCTTCACTGGCAGCAAACAATGAACACAATAAACATTTTAAAATGCTTTCTAATGCTTTAAAAAATAATTTTACTGCCATTTAGGCATGTGATTTTTGGAGGGGGATTGGGAGAGAGAAATTTGGAGACGATCATTTGTCATGGTTCCCTTGTAGATGACATATCAGATCTTGGAACAGAGACTTCAGAAAAAAAGACACGTTTTTCCTTTTGACCACAGGAGGTCTGACTGTTTTGGCTTCCTTGTTCTCTTCAGTGAAAGGCAAAAGTGAGACTGAACACACCAACTACTGACCAACAGAATCCAGAGGAAGGAGCCCCAGGTTGCTCACCAGTTCACAGGCAGCATCATTGATCTCAGATATGCAGCTACAGAAGAGTGATACATAGGGAATGGGACTTTCCAGAAACTGGCTGAATGTGGATTCTCTCAAAAAATTTAAAAGTTTCCTTGTTTATTTTTTGTGTTATGTGCTCCTGCTGACATCACAACTGAGCAAACACCCTCATGTCAATAGGCATCTTCTTTCCTTTTCCTTGCAAGGTCTGAGCTGGGAAAAGTAGATCCATCTAGTTCAGGGACCTAAGGGAATCTAAGAGAGCAGACAGCCAACTTGCTGAGCTGCTCTGCCTATGTCTTGGCTGCAGCAAAGAATCTTTTCTTTGCAAATGAGCACACATTTTTTTTATGAGGGAGGTATTATAGTTGGAGATAGATCAGATTAGTGAAGGGACTACAAGCTATAAATACAAAATGCAGTGATGATAGGTGGGCAGCTCAGTACTGGTTGTATGTTTTGACAATGGATTTTCACATTTTGTTTGGCTCAAATAAGAACTATAAAACTTTGCATTTTCTTTATGGCTTAATTACTTTTCATGAAATAAGATATGTAAACTGACGACAGAAAAGTTAGAAGTTCTAGAAAGATTTAGGTGAAGTTTGATTTGAATTCAAAATGATGATAGTTCTGGGAAAATGGCGCTGTTCTGGACTGAGATTTTTCCTAGTCACATTCAGTCCTATGACAGCATCAAAAATTTACTTTCATATTTTTTTCTGGGTTGCAATATATGATTTAAACAAGCTCTTGAGACCAATTGGAAGTGTGCTCATTATTAAAATCCATTAATATACTACATCCTTTTAAAAGGTCCTTTTAAGTTTGGAGCTTTGCCTGTAATCACTCTATTAAAATATCAACCTGGTGATTAATCCAAATGACACTAAGCAAATGACTTTTTGTGTCTCTTCCTCTGATGTCCACGCATTTGCCTGTATTGCTCAAAATTAGAATATTTCTTTCTTCCTTCCCTTTGTAAAGGTAATTCCTTTGCAAGAGAATGTGTTTCTCCATTATGGACAAACAAAAATCTGAACTAGCTCTGAATACATTTAAAAGTTACACACAGAAAAATGCTCCAAATCACCCTTTGGAAAGACTTTCTATATTTAAAAAAGTACAAAGATTTAAAGAGGTAGAATAGGTCAGAGCAATTGCAGATGAAATTCAAAGCATTGCAGAGGACTTTTGAAAGAAGACAGGAGTTGCAACATAGAAATTATCTTCTACCTATTCCTTTCCTGTCACATAATTGTGCTCCTTGAATCACATGCTCCTTGAATTGCTATATATCCTCACATTGTTTTCTTCTTCACTAGAATTTTAAAGCTTACATTTCATGGGCACTTAGTGCCCATGCTCTCTCCTCTGATGTTTTTACTGTAATTGTTATGGTGTCAGTTGTGCTGATCCCTTCAGAGGGCTGGTCTTAAAAGTGTGGGTACACACATTCAATATATATACAGCCTTTTATCAGGATACTGAATTTATTCATTCACTTTCTGTGTCAGTCTAAAAATGAAAGAAATATTATTACAGGAGCATTGCCTTTCCTCATGTGTTAAGATTTTTCAAATGAAAAACAGAGTTACCTTTTAAAACATACCCTTGATAAGAAATGAACTCCGGATCTGTGCCACTTGAATAATTTAGCCTGACACATAACAAATAGAGCAGCTTAAGCTCTCCATGGAAGCAGTTTACTTAAGGAAGAGGACACAAATCAAACTAGTTGCATATTTAAGTGTGACTGCAGCAGTGTGTAAACCTCACCACACTATCATGTTAACGTTTGATAGCCTTTAAAAGAAGATGACATATTTTCTTTCAGCTTTGGTCATTTAGAAGGTATATAGATTTCCTTCCCTGTGCAAGCCTACATTATGCAGTCTTGGGTTTTTTGAATCCAATCTGTCTGTGTCAGGAGCACAGCAGTAAGTCTGCTTCTCTGTATGAGGGAAATTGTTTTCTACTAACTGATGACCTCAGCATAGCAGTTTCTTTGCTAGCACATCAAAGCTCACAGTCAGACTTGCTGCAGCAAGTGCACTTTTGAGTGGCTTTATGACATATAAAGACCCTCTTTGGCATTCATACTGTGCTTTTCTATTGTTTACAAGCTAGCAGTGAATTATTTATGGAAGTTGCTGGAGATATGACTCTCCTTTTGCCCAAAAGCTGTATTTTATCTTATGGAGAGATTTTATGTGAAAGCTATTTTGGGGGTTTATGTCCTTTTTACATTTATTTGACAGGTTTTATGGTACTAATCCCTTGATTCAATTTTTTGTTACTGATGAAATAATTCTCTGAAAATGATTATTAAAAGCAGCATAGCTTTAACTCAGCTGATGATATTTTTCTTTGCTTTTCTGTTTTTGAGTGATTTCAGATGTGATCATACTGAACAAACACATGAATATTCTCAGCAAAGTAGCAGCTATTTTGTCTCAGCAGATAAACTTTAGATCCTTTATATGGTCTATGGTGAAAAACAGCCATTGAAATTAATCTGACTCCAAGATACTCAGTTCTCAGCAGCGCTGGAATGTTCATCATGAAATAGTGAAAAACGTGGCATGATCACATGATTATGATCGTGGCTGATTGGATCAAACCTTTTTTGGGGTTGGCATGGCTTTTCAGCTTATAGATGTAAAATTTTGTGTGGGAGGTGTTTTGAATATATATAACATGGGATTTTCAGAGGGGGTAGGACCATTAAAAATCTGTTCAATTTCTTTATAAGAGAGCTGGATTGGCACTGAATGCTTTAAGATATGTTATTTTTAGCAAGAGCTGTTTCTCCTTAGGGATAAGTATTTATGTTGGTCGCTTCTCATTTCTCTTCTTTGAGGAAATATGTGATCTTTTGAAATGCATCATGGCTGCCAAATTTTAATCTGAAGGACTCAGCTGAGTTGCCTAAACATTGGCATTTAGTTTTATCTGAGATGCCAGAGGGCATCCCTGACATCTGAACAGGGCTGACAGATTACTCAAGGAAGGAGGGAACTAGATGTGCTGCTGGTTGAGCAGCTGAAGGCCAGCCAGAACACCCTAGAACATCTCAAATGGCATTAGCAGTCTGTGCTCAGGATGTGAATCATGCTTTAATTTCCTTTGTGGTTTCCTTTAGCTGTCCAGGTACGGTACTGAGGGAAAAGAAATTGGAATCAGCTTTGCTAATTGCTTTTGCTGTAACAGAGGCTTAGTGGAGACAAGACACTTCCCATTTACTGTCACAGTAGTTGCAGTTTCCTTTTTGACTGATGTCTTGTATTCACATGCAGCTTTAAAGATCTCCATATGCAGGAAGAACCTGTTTTATGGAAAAGCATTGGCACAGGTCTTGGCAGCAATACAGATTTTCCAAAGCCAGAACATGCTCAACTGTGCAGCTCTGCATGGGCATTTGCCTCCAGAGGTAGAGACCCCACTCCCACTTTTTTATTCCTTCTCTACTCACATAGCCCAGCAAACAGAACTGGGTCTTTATCTCAGTAGCTGGGGGCCTGGCATTTTTTAGACCCAGTGCCTACTTGACTGACATTCTTAAATTTCCTTCTAAATCAAGGCCTCCCCACTCAGTCAACCACCCACAGAATGACATTTCAGAAATAAAAGTGTAACATCTCTGCAGATATGTCCCTGGTTACTGAAGCATCTCTCAGTCTCCATGATAATTACAGCTTTACCTGTGAGCTATGGTTCTATAGGTGAAGCAGGACCTTGTCTCTCAAAATACCAAAGGCTTTGGAACCTCAAAACAGCCAACAAATTTTGGTCAGTGACTGTGAGACCTATTTTCTGCCTGAGTTAGGAGTCAATGTAGATATATGATGGAGTTAAAACCAGTAAGGGATAAGGCTTACTGGCCCTCAAGGGAAGTTTTCATGCTTGCTTATACCAAAGCTCTGCATACAGAGCTTCCATCACATTCAGCTATAGCTCTGTGTGAGGCAGATATTGGTGCAGTCAAATATTTCAACCAAAATTAAGAAATGACCAACCAGTAAAAAAAAAAAGCTCAAAGTGAAGAGAAAAATGCTGGGTAGCTAATTATTTCAAAGGAATTTTGAAATTCCAAAATAGTTAAAAAATTTCTTTAGGAAAGCTCTTTATTCTTTCTATAATGGACAAAATTATTCTTAATTTCAGCCAGTATTTGTCCTATCAGTACTTCTATTATTACTATCTGCTACGACTAGTACTACAACAGCGTACTAAGTAGAAATATACCTGGTTTAACTCACTTGATTTTGGGTTCCTGTATTTTTTTTTTTCTTAAACACAGACAGGCACAGTCAGGCCTATTGTCTTGGAAAATCCCTTTAAGGTCTATCAGTAAAAAGTAGCCCTGTGTCCTCTGGAAAGATGATTTTATTTTTGCTCAAACCACAGTCTATTGCTTTCCCCTTCCAGATTTCCACAGTGAGAGTGATGTTTTATTCTTAGTTCTTTAAATTCAGCAGACAAGCTTCTCACATCTGGTCAATTACCTGTGTCCTACTTGCCCTTTCTGTCTAATCCCTCTCTTATATACAAGTCCTTTATGATGTGACAGTTGAACATTAAAAACAATGTGAGGTTAGATCAGAGGCAAGCTGAAAGTAACCCCTGTCTGAATGACAGATGCCTGTGCTGTACTTACATTTTGCTTCTCCAGCACAAATGCCCATGAAGATAATCTTTCATATATGACTTTACTGAAATTTAATTTAGAATGAAATTTGTTAAGAGACCTTTTACAAATTAAAAACATTGGAAAAATGAATTCTGCATAAATGAGTTTGGTATTTATTGGCAATGTTTGTTTAAAGCTATAAGATCTTGTAAAATTCTTGTTAGAAATGACTGAACAAACCCTGGATTTGATGCTTGGGCAGTGAAGTAAAATAAAGCGCCTTAAACGCCTTGCACTGATGGATGACACCTCTGTGTTCTGTTTATGAGTGACTTCAGTGCTATAATTTTGTGACATTTCAACGTGGGACATTTTTTAACCCCATCTAGAGATAAGTAAATTTCTCTTTTTTCCAGTCTTTGCTTTCTCCTGTACCTCAGCCTTTCAAACTCATAGTAAAAGCAACAAAGACTGTATTCTAACATTTTAGTTATGACCAAAATGTGCTTGGAGTGGGCATAACAGAAGTGACCAAGAACATGTGCCCATGGAATAAATATTTCTGAATAACTCTAAGTTGTTTCTGGGGGGCATGGGATAGACTAAGCCAGTGTCCTGGTTCTGGCCATTTTTGCAGAAGTGGAAGGGGCATGGCCAAGACATGGAGGTTATTTTATACCACCTCACTCATTGCCTGTGTCAGGGGGAAGGGAGTCTCTTCTGGAGAGAGATTATGTCTCATACATCCCATAAATATGTCTTATATTCATATATATTTACATTGTATTTACTCACGAAATGTGCTCCTGTGCCTAAGTCACAGATCTCTAGAGATTTGTTTAATTCTTCTCTTTACTATTTGTTAATCATAAATGATTAAAAAAAAATCCCAATTGTGGTCTGAGGATGACTAGTGGATTGCAAAGCTGTGGAAATTGTTTTCTGGGTTTATTAAACTGGGTTTCAATAACAGAATTTGAAGCATAAAGGGTGCACGACTATCTACAAAAAATGAAGAGAGCAAACAATGGCCCACTCCTTATTACCACATTGGAGTGTGATATATTCTGTCATTAGTGCAGATGAGGTGAATGAAGACTGCAGGTACTGATTCCCAATCCCAACTAATTTTCATTCTGGCTATTCCAGTTTGCTTGTCTTGCTCATTCTTTCAAAAGCAGCAGTTTTTCAGGCACACTGCATAATATTCAAGACTAATCTAACATAGCATTAACTGAAAATGTTAAAAATATATTTTAATTTTTTGCCAACACTAAGTATAAACGTTATGATAAATGAAGAAAGGATATTTTTATCTGTGTTTTCAGAGCTCTCAGAGAACAGAGGAAATCTATACATTCACACTACAGTCCCCAACCCGCTGCCATTTCCATGCCCTTAACATGATATTTATTCATTGCAAATTAAAGTCTTATCACTTCTGCTTTCAATTCCTCTGTAATAGCGGAAGCAGCAATCTAAATAGGCTGCTAGATTCCAATGACATATTCATTAGGACTGAATTATTAGTTTAGCACATCCTGAAAATAGGGACTGCTTGGTACATTTGTGCAGATGTCACTTTGCTGTGGGCACAAACCAGGAAAGGAATGACTAAAAACAAACCGCTCCAGTTCTGAGCATACCAGTTGTTTTGGTAACTGTACCCTTCTTTCCTCCTCCAAATAGTATTCCTCTGACAGGGTTTGCCTGGCACAGCAAAGGCATAAGTTTATATCTGGAAGTCAAACTAGGAGAAAGAAAGGGATTCAAAACAGTTGAGTGGAATGTTCTCTGAACATAAGACACATCAGAGAATAAAACCCACTTTCTGCAATATAACTGCTGTTTTAAAATGGTAAAAAACCACATAAGTTCACATCGCACCATATGGTGTTGAGTAAATCTGCTTCATAGTTTTGAATCAAGAACATATGCACCCAATGAAGTGGCAGTTGTTATAGAAAATATGACTGTTTTGTTAGTAAATAACATTGGAAAGCTACAAACAGTCCCTAATTTTTTTCTTCTGCAGTAGATTATTATGCAGAACAGCTACTACCAGGAATGAGCATTTAAAATCTATTGACTCCTAATCACTTTAGAGAGCGAAGGAGCTGGCTCGGTGTGCATGGGAGTCTGCACAAACTTGCTTGTCAGAGGAGATCACATAAATACATTTGTTATACTGCAGGTGGCATTTTAATGTTTCAGTGCCACCTTTTTGAATGAGGAGTGATCAGGCTGTCAGTCAGAGTGGAGCAAGAGAAACAGCCCCTTTTTTGTCAGGTGCATTTTCCCATTTCATCCCATATATCTCCCATGCGTAAATCAAGACATGAATCATGCTAAGTGCAGGCTAAGCCAGGCTACTCAGCCTTTCACGTTTACTCATTACACTGGGGCAAAACTGGAGCTGTTTTAGCTCGGTGCTCTGAACCTGGTGCACAGGTGTTGGCGCTCTGTGCTGGATGGTGGTGAACCAGTGTGTCCCAGGCACCTGGCAAACTGGTGACTTTGTACACTGTCAATACTTTGTGACAGCTCTGTGGGGGAGTGGGAGAGGGACAGAGAGCTGTAGAGGAAAAGACATAGAAAGAGATTTCTGAGGGCATAGCAAGGACAAGTCTCTGCCTTCTTGTTAACTGGCTTTTACTGTGTCTACTCCCAATCTGAGTTTGGGAGCAGTACGAGGATATTTTGGGTCCCTGCCAGGATTCACATAAGGAACTGTCCACACTCAAGTACTTCACTGGCTTCAGTGCTAGTGCTATCTAAAATAGCAACTGCAGTTTCTGAAGAGCAGCATGTCTGTGTGCTGTCAGGGATGTGATAAGGTTTAGAGAGAAAAGCAGTGTGGGGGAGCCCAAAGAGCATCCTGCCCAGCTGCTGCCAGGCTCAGCCCAGGAGCCATCAGAACACCTTAGGCCCACTTGCACGAACCCAGAGGAGCACAGGGGCACGGTGGCAGACCTGAACTGAGGATTCCTTAGGAATCACCACCTGTCTGGGCCTCTCCCAGGGCTGCCCCAGCAAAGCTCAGCCCCAGTGTCCAGGTGTGAAGTCTGTTACCATGGGAGCAGTACTCTGAATCACCTTTGGGACTAAGAGGGCTTCTGCCTAGGGACAAGACCCCTTGTGTGATGCAGGGGAAAGGCAATTTGGCATCTCACAAGATTTGGGGGGAGGAAGATTTGGAAGGTGGAAAAAGGGAAGTGTTTAGATGATTCAGGGAGGAACAAGAATGGGAAATTTGAGGGGTATGCAACACAAAAAGGCTTGTTGTATGTAAATTGTGGGCTGGTCAGCCTGTATGGCTGGCCACACCCCGTGCCTGGTCAGCAGTCTGTCCTGTCTTCTCATTAAATTCCTTTCTAACTGTTTCCTGGGCCAGTGACCCTTTGTTCTGTGTATATACCTGTGCTCATGGATGGAGGTGTGAGTGCAGGGGCTGCAGTCCCACCATGGGCTGGAGCAGCTCTGTGTCCCTGGTGCCCTGGCTGTGTGAGTGGCGTGTACCACCAATAGTGAAGAGCAGGAGAAGGGGCCTGGGAGCAAGGAGGTCTCTAAGAGCCAACTGTGAGTGCACACAAGTGCCTGTGTCCCTCTAAAAATCGAGGCTTAGGGCCCAGGAGGATGGCTGCAGGGACCTGGGAAGTGCCAGCTCTGTGTGTGTGTGTGTGTTTATATGTGTGCATGGTGATTTCCACCAGGAACTGGAGTGGGATCACGGCTTTGGGGTTTCATATGTCCAGGTTCCAGTAGCTGAGGAAGCTGAGATCGAGGGATAGCTGCTTGGCAGACTAAGAGCAGCCACTGACACACAGAAACACACAGGTATATATGTACATATTTATGTGTATATAACTGTGCATGTAGGTACGTGTGTGGCGTGTGTGTGTTCAGTGTGTGCATGTCCCTGCTGGGAATACATCTTTAGCCTCACTTTAAATTGAGCCATGGCACAGGGAGCAGCCTTACCTCTGTCTGGGTTCTGAATCCAACATGATATATAACAAATTCATTCTGTATTATGTTTATTTCAACCATTTATTTTGTTTCCTCACTCATCAGTCCTGTTAAAAGCCCAGTGTTAAAAGGACAGCTTTCAAGTGCAGCAAATGTCTTACAGTAATGCTAGTGCTGTATTTTAGTAACACATATCTCTTTCTGAACCCATGCCATTAGGAGCAATTATTTAAAGCCCATCCTGCTGGAGCACATGGATGCTGGGACACACCCATGTGGGTACCAAGAAAATGAAACTTTTTCTTATCTCATGAGCCACTGACCAGGAACAGAGTGCACGGAAATAAGCTCATACAGCTGTGAGACTCCACTTTTGCTCAGCTCTCCATGGGGAGGAGTGACTGCCTTTTCTCAATTAATCCTGACGCCAGAAAGATTGGACATGTGGCAGCTGCCTTGACAAATATCATGATCATAGTGCTAAATCTTTCCTTGACAGTCTTCACAACCAATGAAACATAACTCCTATCTTTAAGCTTGACAAGATCCTAGAGAGCTCAAACTAATTGGTGATGTTGAAGTCTAAAACCTTTGAAAAAGTATTTACAGGTTATTGTGGCATATATCAAAGTACAAAATTCTTTAACATCTCTCAGACACTGTGTTATTCTGTTCTCTGCTGAGGGCACTTGCTTTTCTGCTGCTTTTGCTGACCTTCCTTTCATTTTTGCAGTGCTTGCTCAGGTCTTGCTTTTATAATTCCTCTCCTGTACTGTAGCATGACTGTGTTTGAATTTACAAGATGATGTTTGGTGAGTAGCTGATCTCTAACTAACTGGGGTGCTCATCCTAGTCAGCATTTTAGCTTTTTAGATGAATAAAGCATGAATTTGCCTTCAAGGTTCTGTGAAATTGTGACGGCAATATTTAAAAAATATCTTTGGCTTCTTTTACGTCCTTGCCTCCTTTTGCCCAAAAGAGGGCACTCTATACCTGACTTTCTTTCAATTCTTTTTACTATTTTTTTTCTTCCTTACATTCAATCATTAATTGCACAAAAGACAGTGCCACTTTTTATTTACAGTTCAAAATATGTGGATCTCCCTTGTTCATCTCTAATGAGAATCATTGAAATAGTAGGGAAAATAAAAATATTCACTGTAAATAATGAAGTCTTCCTTTATTCCTTTTCAGTTACTTATTCCTTTACTTATTCCTTTTCAGTTCCTCATAAGTAAAAATCAGGAATTGGCTCACAATCTGACATATAGTGCTAACCAGGAAGCAATTTCATTTGGGAAACAGAATTTGGCCTTTTCCGTGGTGGAAGCATAAAATAATCTAGTCTTATGCTTTTGTGTGGCACCATGTTGGGCTGCCCTCTCTTGATCTTAGTACTTCTTGGGACAAATATATCATGGAATTATGGAATCAGACTACCAAGCTGGAAAATACCTCAAGGATCCTCTGGTCCAGCATTTCTCAGCAAAAGAATGGTCTAGAAACATGGGTAGGGACCCTATCTAGCTGAATTGTAAAAGAATCTGGTGTTGGGCAATCCTCCACTTCCTTGGGGAGATTATTCCAATGGCTGATTGTTTTCACTGGGAAAATTTTTCCTTTTATGTCCAGTAAAAATCACCTCAGGAGTGAAAGGGTACCCATTACCCTTTACCTTTTCCCTGGGACTCCATATAAAAGAGGAAGTTTCCCCTTCCACATTTGATATCTTGGTAGTCCAATCTCTCTTATGACCAGTGCAGGTGAAGCAAACCCACTTCACATCTTCATGAAAAAAAAAAACTTTTGACTTCTGAAATAATATTTGTCAGTAAGAGACTCACACATATTTATATATGGAGTTATAGGTCTATACACTTTTAAAGACTGTTTCAAGAACTGTAAAACATATTTTTAGAACTGCAGACTCCTATCTCTGACTGCTTAGCTACCCTTAAAAATTGACTGCTGATGCTTCAGTTAAAGAATCTTGGGTCTCAGTTGAAGCACTTGAGGCTTGGCAATCTCTTCAAGGAATCTTTATTTATACCAAAAGGACGTTGCTTCCTCCACCCAACATGATTTCAGCTAAATGGAATATGATGTAAATTCCTCACACAGCGTTGCCACTCACCATATATGCAGAGATTCTGCCTTTCTCTGCTGTCATAGGCCTGTCCAGATTCCCTCATGGAATTCCAGTGTTGGGACATGGGTTCATTTTTAATCTAAACTTTCTATCCCAAAGTTATAAATCCAGAGAGTGGTTGGGCACTGGAATAGGCTCCCCAGGCAAGTGGTCACAGCACCCAGCCTGACAGAGGTCAAGAAGTATTTGGACAATGCTCTTGGGCACATGGAGTGACTCTTGGGGATGGCTGGGATTTGGACTTGTTGATCCTGATGGGTCATTTTCAAACTCCATTTATTTGGTGATTCTGTGATCATATTTATCTGAATTCTCCTGAAGCAAAGTGCCTTATACTAGGAAAACTTTAGAAACTGATTTTGTTGAGGTATTTTATGCGCATGTGCATACGTGCGCACACACACACATATATACACAGAAATAAACACAAATACACGTATATGTATATTTGTACATATATACACATCTCCCTAGAAAGAAAAATAATCCCAGAAATTGTAAAAGTTTGATGGCTTTTTTTTTTTTTTTTTGTGAAAGGACATTTTCTATGAGAATAAGTGCTGATTAGATAAGAAAGTAATTGTTAAAATGGAACACAAGAAACATAAAATCTGCTCCATGGTGCAGCATAGGATTTTGAAATTCTTTATGATGAGCAAAGCTTTATAAAGCATGGAGAAAATGAGTAAGTGATCAAACAAGGTTGTTTTCTCTATTTAAAAAAGTTTTGAGAAAGAATGAATTTGTTACATTCAAATACAGGATACTAAAAATGTGAAGGGAAATATATTCTTGGCATATTTTCAAGATAAGAAAAGATGTATCAGTGAAAGTGACATCAGTTCAAATAAACACTGTCATTTGATTCTAAAAAATACACTGGTTTATATCCATTTAAATATATAAATGGTCTTTCATGTCAATGTAGGAAAAAGAGAACAAAATGGATGAAGGAATCAAGTTGGCAGAGCTGTGTGTAACATTCAGAAGGCCTGGTGTTACAGTATTTAATTAAAAAAATTAAAAGGAATAAATTCAAATCTCCTCTACAGAAGTTTTCAGAAGTTAAAAAAATTATTGTATCAGGCTTTTTGTGGTACAGAATACTAAATTTGTTCACCTTGGAGAATGATTCAAACCATAAGAATGAGGCTTCAGTAGGGCGCATTTTGCTCAAAATTAGTCACATGATAAGTGTGACTGGTTTTCTGAAATGGAGCCCTGTAGGAAAATCAGCTAGAATTACAAGCTGTTAGTAATATTAACCCTGTGGGATGCATTATTGGGAAAAGTGGTTTTAATAAATAATACATTTTTGTTCAAGGGACACAACCCTGAAGATAAATGTTCTGAAACAGGGTATTGTGCATGTGAAAATCTTGGAAACCGGGATACTGCTAGAATAATGCAAAAAAAATCATTAACTTTTGATCCAGCTGTCTTTTCCTGCTCTTAACACTGTTTATGGTTTAATACCATCTTACTACCACTGCTATTAGAAAAAGTTGCCTTACTCTAGATATGCCATTGCATGCAGTGTTCAAACATAGTCCTCTCACAAGTTTTCAGTTAAAATATAATAAACAGAAATAGATGTGCCTCTATTTTGTTCAATCTAATTATATATTGTGACTAAATGTGTAAGAAACAAGAAATCAGGAATGCTGTATATTATTTTCACTGTGGGTGATCAAAACATTATTTAGTGGTTCTATAATTATGATATATTAGGAAAATTCACATTCAAACTAGCAACATCCACCTGAATGGTTAGACTAGTTAGAGTACACTGAGCTATAATAGAAACCATAAAAGAGAACAGTTTAAAACATGCTAGCAGACTTTTCATTGATAATGTATTCAACTAAGTTTGTTGTTAAAAACCCACAGGTGTAAAGCACATTAAAGTGTAATTGCTCTGACAGTTCAAGGCAATTGTTATATATTACATATTAAGGCATATTTTTACTATTTACTTTTAAGATATTTATGCACCTGAGAAACCACATCTAAAATATCACAAAAGAGGAAATGGTAAAAAAGGAGCCATAAACCCAAATGACAAGGAGAATAAGAGTTATGAGCACAGTTGGTGAGAACTGTAGTAAGTGTATAAATGGACAATGAACTGCTGAATGTTCTCACAGACACATTTTCTACCATAGAAAGAAATCAAAATGCCCTTACCCACAGACTGCTGAACACTACTGAGCTTTCACCAATCTCCTGGAACATTAATCACTTGCAAACTTTAAATTGTTAATGTGAATAGAAATGAAAGAAACAGTCTCTCACAACACAGTTTATTTACTTTTCTCAGAAATGATTCATCAGTCTGCAATTGTTTATCTAGTTCTTAAGAAACCTTCACTCAACCTTAATGACATCTCCATCTCCAATTTGACTCAAATGAATTAGAAACTGCAAAAAAAAGTAACCGGACTGTGAAGGTAGCAAGCTACTACCATACAATTACAGGGGAAAAATATCCCCCTGCTTGTACCCTCAAAGAGAGAAGAAGTAGAGACTTCAGAAAGCCTGTTAGGGACTAGATTGTGGTTATTGATTTTACATAGAAAGCAATCAAATTCACTGGTAAATCCCCTTCAGAGATAATTCTGTTTGAAGAGCAGACAAGTCTAATTGTTAAAATACACTTCACTTGTCTACCTTTAGCATGTAGCACAACCACATCAGCTGCTTAATTAATGAAGGCTGGCTTTGAGCAAAGTCCAAGGAACTCAGAGACTTTGGTTTTGGTGTGAATCACAAACAGATTCAGAGAAAAACCACACTCAGTATACCATGATAATTCACAAACTCATTGAAAGATTTCAGCCTGCTAGATTGGGATTTACACCTTTAAAACACACAGAAGTTCCTAGAGAAACTTGTTTTTTCTCTCTTCCCTTCAGGCACAGAGAGGTTCTTCTGAAAACCTTGTGGCTGGCAATCATGGGTAGCCAATGCACAGGCAGAAATGCCCATGCTGGGGAAGAGCATTCCTGACCTATGGACTTCTTTTGCAATTGAATCTCAGAAGGTGGAATGGTGTAAATGGACATTTTTCCTTCTGAGGACAAGTGAACTGGAGTACAATTCTGCTAAAATGCCACTAAATATGCCCTGAAGACTCAGGTGAAGAGCAGTGGGAATAAAAACAGCTCTCCATCTAGCAGCTGGAGTTGGACCTTCTTTACATAAGCTGAAAATGAGAGAAGAAAAAGTTAAAGGAGGCTGTCTGTTGCTCAGAGGAAGGATACCCAAGTGTGGTCCCACAGAACAGGCTGTCCTTGCCTATTTCCCACAGCTGGTGTCACAAAAAAGCCCACACACTCCAGGCAGCAAACTGAAAATCCCAGCTCTCATCACTTCTTTATATAAGCGAGACCCACTCTTACTTCTGGCCATGACTTGCCCCGGCCATGACTTACCTCACTGGGAATTCATGTCTCCTGTGGATTTGTTAGTGGGTTACCTCTCCTCATACTTCTGCAGCTGACAACATCTAAACCCCTTGTCTTAAAGCTGGCTGGCTGAATACCAGTTTCTGTAGCCTGTCACTTTCTCACTATTCACAACAATATTTGCAGTTCTGAAGATTCAAGGGTACACTGGACAAATTGCAAATGTAATTTAAGTCTAAACATTTTCTGCTAGCCCTGCTCTCTAATGATGCCAGTTAGTTTTCTGTTCAGTGCCCTTTAGTCTAGCCATACACCAAGTGCTTCCTTGTATGAAGCACTGAAATGAAAAAATCCATCTTCTAATATCAGCAACAGAGACATGACCAGTATAGGAGGAAATGAAGTATTGTTTCTGGAGCACAGCAATTTTTGAAAACTGTTCTTGGCCTGCTGATTACCAATTGCTTGCTGACTTTGGAAGTGCTGCAGAAAACTTGTACATCATATTGGGAAGCTTTTTTCTTTTGTAAAAAAAATCTTCTTGATTTTACTTTGACATTTATTGTGAATCAGAATCTCATTGATCTGCTCATGACTTGCATCAGTTTATTCATTGGCTCATTACACAACTGGTTTTGGAGATGCAACTTTATCTGTGTCAGAGGAAAAGAGGACTTGTTTGAATTGATCCAAATGGTAGTAAAAAGCAAGACAGGAAAATAAGATTTCTTTTGTTTTATTAGAAAAGTGTAATGTTCCCTTACTGATAATAAAAATTTAATGAAAAACAATTAGCAAAAGAAATAATTTTCAATAAAGGAAGTAATGTTCTATTAAGTCATACTTGATAGCTCAACAGAACTGTGTTTTATATTCAGCATTAAACTCTATGACAAAGAAATTACAGAAGTTCTGTCAGGCATAATGTGATTTATTCACCATGAACATGCAATAGTTACTGGTAGTATCTTTTCTGTGACAAGACTAAAATTAAACTCAGGACTTTCAGCAGATAAAAAATACCAAAGCACTATGAGCCATGAAGATCTCTGTTGGATCTTAACTCTGATGGTGATTAACATCCTGTGATGGAAGTCATGCTTTATTTCAAGGTTTCATTTGTAAGTGTTGTACAAATTAATAATAAATAGACCTTTCAATTAGTGGTTTATCAGTTTCTAATGCCTTCTGGGCTGATAGACTGTCTATAATCATGTTTTATAGGCCTCTATTGATGTGCAGTCACTATCCATGAAATACTACTGTCTGAAATAAGGAAATAATACCTATTAATCACATATTACCCACTGAGAATACATCCAATACAGACATTTGGGGTGATGAGATTATTCCTTCTGCACTGTGCTCTCCTTCAGCAAAATGCCTTTGCTAAGTAAGTCTGGCAGCACTGTTTCCCTAAATCTCCTGTTGCAGGCACCCTCAATGCAGTGGTAATTCCTTCTCATTTCAAAAAGTTCATCAGGGAATGAAATAACAAATTGGTGTCTGTCTAATTGAAGGTGCTTATGTATGTAATTGTGATATTAACTCTCTTAGCAACCAAAAAAAACAGCCCCAAATCTCTACATGCTTTATCACTCCTCTTAGCAATAAAGATTGAGTGGAGTACTAGGAGGGTAAATGTCTTTAATTTGGCTCACCCACTACCAGGAGTTTTTTAAATTAAGCTCTATGATCAGAGGAATGAAGGAATATTGCCTTCTCTGTTGCTGATTTCCATGGTTTGAGTAGTGCAAGTTTGAGTAGTGCATGGTTTGAGTAGTGCAAGTTTTACTTAAAACAGCTGTCATCCAGGCTGGTCCACAGAAGCTTTTATACATGGACAGATAAAATAAAATATAAGCAACTATCCAGTGTTTTCAGAATGGTTTTTAGTTATGGAGCAGTAAATCACTTAGTGTTTATGTGATTTTAAGTATCTTTATTTTCTCAGAAATTCTGAGCATAGTCTTATCCCACTTCCAAAGCTCTAATTCCACTCCTGCTTGGGAAATATGTCAAGTGTTATTTGGATTTTCTAATTCTATGTTTAATGTCTTGGAGAAGGAAAGAAGAATGTTAAATGTTAGCTGGCATGAAATATAACAGTAATTTACCTTGTGTTACTTTGTAGAGAGAGGTTAGGAAAACAGGTACTGGTTGGAAAGGTCAGAGAGAGCTGGGAAAGAAGTTCCCGCTCTGGCAGAAGAGCAGCGGCAGTGCTGGGAAGGCAGGAGCACATCCCTGAGTGTGGTGACATGCTGGCAGTGGGAGGGATGCAGGTGATGAAGATGCTCCTGAGAGTTGGGGTGAGGAGGAGCCGTGGTGTGGCTGTTCCACCTGTGCCACAGCCTCCGTGTGCTCCTCTCAGCCAGATGGAGCCAATGACCGCCGGATGGGAGACTCGCAGTGCAGCTGCAGAGAGCAAATTTTCCATGTCTTTTAATATGCTGCAGCAGGTATCTACTCCTGGTATCTGAGGAAGTGTTAATTACTATCCTATGTCTTCACTTAAAGCCCTGGAAAAGGGAGTGAGGAGTTCCTGGCTGTGGTCTGAGAAGGAAGCAATAGACTCTGATGCGAGCTTGGTGAGTGCCAGGGAGTGCTGTGGGCCTTGACAGCCCTAAGGAGGATTCTGCTTTTCACCAATAGCAGCTGCTTCTATCACTAGGCTCTCCTACTAATTAGAAAAACTGGAGCCAAAATTCCCAGGATAACCTGCATTTTCTTAGGTCTTCTTGGATATATTGCCTCATTTTAAAGTGTCCTGGAGGGTGAGGGAATGCCTTATCTAATGGTGTGGGACTGTCAGTAAATAAAAATCTAAATTAAATGAAGATCCATGACAGGAAAGGTGAAATGAGAGCTTCTCTAATTGCAAAATAATTTCATTTTGCCACACTAATTATTGAAGTATGAGCTTCATGTAATTATACATGACTGGAAACAGCTCCAGCTAACATTCACTACGTTTGCCCAATTAAATTTTACAGCATTGTGTTTGAATACAGCCAGTTTACACTCATTAATAAAACTGCAGGTGACAATAGACACAATGGACTTCTGACAGAAAGGTTAGCATTTACTCCTTCTTTTTCTCTTTCCTTTGGTGCTGTGTCCTGCCCATCTCTGCAGAGGAAGGGCTGTACAGCACAGTTCTGTACAAGGCTTGCACCCTCATACACACACAGCCCTCATGTGTGCTGTCCACTGGGATGGCCTGGCTGTCAGACAACTTTGCTTGAGTTTGTAACTGAAAACAGGACAGGACAGAGACTTTGGAAAAAGAAAAACTCCAACAAAAACCATTAACCTGCAAGACAGAACAAAACAGTAAGCAGAATGACCTGAGAAAGTCTCCTGAGATTGAATGATTCCCAAATCCTTTTCTCTTCTTTCTCTGAGCCTCCATCACTTTTCCACTGATTTGAGAGGTCTGGAATAACTTCTTTCTATTTCCGAAACTTTTTCAAATTAATTTTATGCTAACCTGTTTTTACTTTATCCTATTTTTCTTCAGTATTTATCCATTCTCTCAGGTCATTTTATGTCTGTTTCTGGCTTATATCCCAGTCCTTTTGGAGAGTTTCAATACAATTTTTTTGGTGTGTTTTATCTTTCTGTCCCCTCTGTCACTGGACTCATCCCATGGTCTCAAAAGTGTCAGTGGTTTCCTCACAAGTCTTTTGGTAGATATGCACGCACACAGAGACACACACACAAAGGTTGCAAAAAAAGGAAAAAGTCTGTTACTCTTTTAGCCTTGTTCTTTCCTTCTCTTTCCAGAGTTATGAACTCCTTCCCCCCCCTTTCTCTTTTAATATAGTTTTTTTTGATATTTAGCAAGAAAGTTACTTTCTTGACCTTCATTCTTTATCATTGAGGTTGACTGCATAGCATACATGGCCCTCAAAAATACAGTGTTAAATATTAAAGTGATTAAAATGATTTTTCAAAGAGAAAGTCTGCATTGCACATTTCTTTAGCCCTCAGACTAAAAGACCCATTATGCCTGATATTCACTTAATTAGCTACAAACTCAATGAAAGAAATTAATAGATTCTGATTCTGTGAATTCTTTGACTGGATTTTTTGTTTAATTTTCTATGATGTGAAATATTCATATTAAGGACCAATTTTTACAGGTTTCAATCACCAACATGTATTTACACAGTTTGCCATCTGTTTGACGTTTCTTGAAGAACCTGTAACTATGGGAAATTTTGTCTTGGAAAAGGAGCTGGAGGTGGCTGAGTAAAGTTAATAAGAGGTATAATAAAAGCTGTATTTTCTGTATCATCTTGTTCTTTCAGTGAGGTCTGTGCCTACTGTACTGACCCTGCACCTCTTCAACCACACAGCATCTTAGGTGGTGATTAGAGGCTAAGGCTGTGTCAGAGACTGTAATCATGATCCTTCAGTATTACAGCAAAAAACTTAAGACTAGTGAGAACTTGAGAGAGACGGAGTAAAAGGGTCCTCCAGATGCTAACTCCAACAAATAAACTAGTTTCAAGCTTGATATTCTAGAAATTGTTATACTTCAGGCCCAGCCTATTAAAAACTTTTACTGAACAGACTCTCTGTGCTGGAGACGTGGGACACAGAGGTGCTCAGCACTTCTAATCATGTTCACCTTCCCATCCCCACAGGTAATATGTGCTCTCTAATTCTGGTTACCAGTGGGATGGTGTGCACAGAGAAACCTGTGCTGGCAGGAACTGTAGGAATTCAGCTATGACTGGGAGAGCTGGAGCAGTCTGGGAGTCACCCACCCCAGGTGATAGGACATAAGCCAGTGCTGCTCCCAGTGAAGCCTCACTGTGTTCCCAGGGAGATGCGCTCCAAGGAAGGAGCTCTACTCCAAGCACAACACCCTGCAAAGAGCATCTTTTGCCTTGACAGGCAAGTTCTGGGCTGCACTGCCTGATCCCTGACCTGCATCCTGCAGGACCTTCCACTTGGCCTTGTTGAAATTCAGTGGGTTTGCACAGAGCCACCTCTCCAGGCCGCCAGGGTCCCTCTGGCTGGCATCCCTGCTCTGCAGCTTGTCAGCCAAACCACACAGCTTGGTGTCCTTGGCAAACTTGCTGAGGGTGCCCTTGGTCCCACTCTCCATGTGCCTGACAAAAATGTTAAAAATTGCTGGTCCTAATCCCGACCTCTGGGGAACACCACTTGTCATGGATTCTATTTGGACATCAAACTGCTGTCACAACTCTGGGTGTGACCATCCACTCATTCTTCATCCACTGAGTGCTCCACCAGGTCCATGTCTCTCCAGTTTAGAGACAAGCATGATGTGTGGGACAGTGTCAAATGCTTTGCACAAGTCCAGGTAGATGATGTCAGATACTCTTCCCTCATCCAACACTGCTGTAACCCTGTCATCCAGGGTCACCAACTTTTTTAGGCAAGATTTGCCCTTAGTGAAGCCATGTTTGCTGTCACCAATCACCTCTTTATTTTTGTGTGCCTCAGCATAGCTTCCAAGGGAATCTGCTCCATGACCTTGCCAGGCCCTGAGGTGAGTTATGATTTCATGCTTGACACAAAAACAAGGAAGCATGGTTTAATTCCTACTTACTTCCATGAGTAATAATATAAAGACATCAATTCTGTAGGTGATAAGAATTAAAAAAAAAACAACAACCAAAAACTTTTGCCTGCTAATGTGCTCACAAGCACAGAACTTCCATGACAGCATTTAAAATAGATCCAGAATGTAAACTTAGCCCCACCAATTTAATGGTATGCTTGCAGAGAGCTTCTCATCTATGTTTGCAGAGTGCATGTATAAATAAATACATATTACAATAAAAATTGATATCAGCCGTGTTTTTTTAAACCTTAGCATATATATTATCTATAAATTGAAAAAAAAAGTTATTAAGCAAAAAAGGCCATGCTTAAAGAATTTATGACAAAAGTCCCAAGACAGTCTTGCTCAGAATGTCCTTTAACTTCTCATTTATGTGATGTCTGTGACAGTAAATGGAAAAGTGGAGGACCAGAGTCTTTCATCATGCCTGAGTAAAGCAATATTTTACTGAGCTTGTTTTGGGCCATCTACAGTTGACAAAATGCTGAGATTGCTTTGTAACATTTGATAGAAATCAGAGCCTAAAAGATATCTTACAGCAAAGAGTCGTCCCAGAAATGCGAGTTTGTATCCAAAAGTTAAGTGTGGAACAAGAGTACTAGTTAGATTTCTGTTCCAGAAGGACAGAAGCAAGGGGCCAACAAAACTGTAGGTGACTTCAAGGACCAGATCTCCATGGCTTTCACGTGGAGTGTATGTGGAAGGAGGGCCAAGAACAGAAGGAGGCAGGGAAGAGCTCTGCTGTTCAGCTGAGAGCAGGTAGCAGTTCTGCTTTTGTTTTTCCCACTCTGTTTATGAGATGCTTGCACAGTAAATTTCCAAAACAAACCTTCACTTTTAGGACCAGGGATCACTTTCCTCAAAGAAAACAGACACTGAAAATCTTGAGGCCTATTGAGTCAAGAATCCAATACTCAAAACATGGGCCAAACCCTTAGAGGTTAGATTTCAAGCAGGGTGGCTGGGTAAGTTGGGGAATGTATTTGCGCTACTGTGGGACAAAAGCAGAGGAAAAAAGTTAAAATTCCAACTGTGTTGTTTCACAGTGCTTTCAATTTTCTGAAAATGAAAGGAGTCACCTGAATATATTTGGCCACCCAAGGAAGCAGGTTCTCCCTTTGCTTTGGTTCTTGATGTGCCCTCCTTTGGACATAGCTGATTGTGGCTTTGGAGAGTATTTCACAGGCCCCAGCTGACTCAGCCACTGTTTGGCAGAGGCTGATCAGCCTTTTCTGCCATTGTTTTTTATTTCTTTTTGTGCTAGTTCCATCTTCAAGTGTTCAAAGAACATGGCCCATTACACTTGATTACTAAGAACATCTTGCAGTCTCCTTTCAGAAGAAAGCAATGAAAGTTTTACCTTACAAAGCAAGAGCAGGAAATAAAAGGCTGTTAAAAATTAGAGAAAGAAAAAAGACAGGAAAAACTGACTCAGTAACATAAGTACTGCATAAAATAGCAAGAACACTGCAATGTCATTTGAAGTTATGATTTTGACAAATATGAAGCATTTGCATTTTCAGCCTCAAACATGTAATTTCTTAATCACAGTTTTTTATGTGATTACAGCTGCAAAACCCCCAGAGGCTCTTTTTCAAAGTTTTAATTTTTTTCTTGCTTTCATTTTTTTTTCAGCTAGCTACAAATGGATTTGGGGGAGATTTTAAAGATGAGAATTTGTGTTTGGCTTTGATCACTACAATTTTTATTTTTATGCTTTTCAGGGATGTGTTAGATAAGAATGCAAAGTTTCCTGATGAAATGTGTTTTCAGTCAGTTTTTTCTACTTGGAAGAAATTAATCCAAAAATTTTTGTCAGTTTTATCAAGAGGAAAGCTGTTGATGGTTTTCTGTTCAGCAGTGGAATCTGTCTATGTAAATATTATACATTTTCATTCTTTCTGTATGTTCCTAACTGTGCTTTCTGTTACTAGTTTCTTTGCATCTCATTCATCCTTGTAAAGTAATAGATTGGTACCAATATACTTTATTTCCAAAATCAAATGGTTAAGTCCTCCAGCAATGGAATAAAATTTCACTCATTTCAGTGTGTAGACTGTGCTGAGTGGAGGGCTGATAAAAGAAATAAGTGGAGCAGACATGGAGTCTGTATGACTGACTGCTGGCTAGAAAGCAAGAGGGACAGCATTTGAATTCTGCCCAGCTCCCCAACCCAACCACATCTTGGTTGCAAAGTCTGCATCCGCATTGTTATTTTAACTTGGATCTGGATTGTGCTTTTGAAACAAATCTGATCAAGCCTATTTAGTGTGGTTTTGTTCACACATTTAAGAGCAGGTTCAGAGAAATGGGTTCCTTTCAGACAAAACAGGCCAGATGGTGCACTTGTGTGCTCCTTCTACTAACACACATCCAGGCTGTGGGCATGGGCTACAGATATTCTGAAGCACAAGTCACACAGAACAAGTGTAGTGTGAATGTTGGGTCCTCAGCATTGTGTCTCTTACTGTGGCTGTTTCCTGCATCTTACAACTGCAGATTCAGCCAAAGTCGATGCTCAGTGTTTAACAGCTTGGTGGAAATCAGAAAGAGAGAAATCTTCAATTATATACATAAACATAAATATAAAAAATAAAAATAAAAATAAATAGGAATTGAAATAGAAATATAAATAATTTTTATTATTAAAGTGGATATTTTTTAAATCTGGAATTTGGCTAATGATTTTGCCACAGAAGTGAAGCCAGATGAATGAGAGGGAGTCAAAGGAGTTCCACCTGGAAGACAGGTGCTGGAGAAACTGAGGAATATAATCCAGAAAAAGGATAATTTGAGTTCTTACTAACTTATAGGCTGCCATTGTGAATGCTGTCCAAAGCTTGTACAAAGTCACTACATTGTACAAGAACAATTTCACCTTCCTGGGAAAATTTTATTCTATATGATTATTTTCTAAGCTTCTACAGGTGAATTTTCTCTAGTATTACAGTGCCAGGAACCCTGCTCCAAAGGTTAATTCTAGCTCCACAACACTTTCCAGCTTTACATCTCATATTCAAATGAATTATATTTCAAGTTCCTATTTAAACAAATCCTTTCAGTAGCTCTTCATCTTCTGAAATAGATTCTTCTTGTAGAGAACAGAAATAGTGCTGCGATTTCCAGGACAGTGCTGGGTTACTTGTACCCAGAGTAAAGCTTGGACAGCTTCCCATGGTTTATCCATGAAAGCATCCAAGGTATTTTCTGGGCTATCCTGCCACAACCAAAGACAGAAGCCCCAGCACTGGGGTGGCTAATGGGTTGAACTGTAAAAAAAGTATGTCAGCATTTTATTCAGGATGAAGCAAATGTGCTAAAAGCTTGCACTAATAAACAGGAAACATATGTTTGCCTAAAGCAAACACAATTTTTGCTCATACAAAAGTCATGAGTATGTGCAAGGAGTCTCTGAGGTTTTTGAGCAGTTTTTAATATGAGATGAAGCAGCCTGGCAATAGACTTTGGTAATGCTGAGAAGAGGAAATGAGAAGAGAGTCCATAATCTTTAAAACTATCACTCTTCAAGTATCTTAGAAGGGAAGAAACGGGAATTGGCTATAACCTGGTCTTGTGTGTTAGCATAGGTACAATTGCAAGCAATACTATTAGCATACAAATTGATATTGTGCAAAAGCAGTCTTTTGTTTGAAGGTAATGGCCACGACACTGCAAAAAAAAGAGAAGCTTATGTTCTAATGTAGCAGAGGAAGCAAATAAGCAATTTGCACTGTAAAAACTTGCTGTTCCAGAAATGTGACTGGAAAAATGATCAGTTTGTAAGCAATCTTCATGTTGATTTGGGAAACTTTTGAATGCAATTGCTTTGTTCATCAGTCCAACACTGTTTTCTGTTAAGGCACTTGTCCCTCTTGAAGGGTCAGATTTTGACACACTGGCAGAAATGAGAGCATAAGAGCATCAGGATCTAAATGCTGCAATTAAATTTTGTTTTTATAATTTTCAGTGACAAAACATTAAGATGTATATCCCTGGCACAAGGAACATCTGTAGGCCCTCATTTCAACAGCCAGACAACATGTAATGTTACTCATCCTTAAGGCAGAACCTTAAGAAAACAAAGTACCAATTCAGCAGTTGAGAGCTCTGAGTGTATCTTTGAAGCACTGAGTTAATCTTTATTAACCCACTAGGGGAGGATCTGTAGGATTTTTCAAAGGCTTGAACATTGGGCATGAGTCTAACTATCTTGCTGAGCACAACCTAAATGAGTAGCTAGGCAGTGCTTCTTGACCAAAGCCATTTTGGGTGAGATAGATGTTTCCACAGTGAAGCAAAGCATGGCACTGTGCCTCTGCTGGAACTTTACAGTGCAAAGAGAGGGCTGCTTTGGGGTGTTAGTGAAAAACAGTAGTGCAAGCTCTATTAGGCATCCAGTTAGAGGTAAAAACATAAACACTGTGTTAAAATTATCTGGGTAATTAAATTAATAAGTAAGCATTATGTTAGGTGGGGGGAGGATATTGTTATGAATGATTATATTAAATTTTTACAGTAGAGGCAGACAGGTGCCTTTATTCCCCTCCAGATGATTGTCTCTTGATAAATCAAATTCCCCTCAGCGGCCCTATTGCAATTTCAGAACAGGCATATTTATAACAATACTGTGTTGTTCTATATTGGAAAAGATAAACTTCAGCAGGCTGAACAGGACCACCAGCAGAGCTGCACCAATCCCATGGATCATTTGGACTGTTAACCAGGACTTTCCCATTGCCTATTTGCCTCTGGAATGTGAACTTCCAGTGTTCATTTTCAATGTATGTTCTGGTGGGTAAGCCTTCCTGAAAGTTTAGTTAAGTTTAAGAAACTAAAATGACTATGAAGCTAAGAATAGTCACCTTTTCCTCATCATCGCCCACCCCTGGTGGGCCACACTGGTCTCTCTTTAAACACAGTAGCAAACTGGGCTCCCCAGGACAGCCAGAAGGTCCATGAAGCAAAGTGTGCACTGTGTAGGGTACAGGTTCCAGGGGAAAGAGGATGCCCCATTACCTATACCTGAGGAGGCAGAACAGACTTTTCTAGCCTGACAAGCAGCACCTCTCCAGAGCCCTCTGCTCCTCTTGGACACCTGACCCTGGAGCTGGGAAGATCCTGGTGAATGGAGAAATACTGCAGGGGAGAGAGACAGGAGGAGGTTTATTGCAGGACACAGGAGTGTTCAGAGAAAGGTGCCTGCTTCCCCCAGGGCTGTGATGGAGCTTCAGAGGGGCAGCACAGCTTCTCTGGCACAGCCACTTCTCACTTCCCATCCTGCTCTGGGAAGTCTCCTTTCTGACTGAGCTCTGGGACTGCTGGGTTGTCTCAGATGCCAGCAGGTTCATCTCTCACTGTTGTGCAAAGCTTGGGGTGTGATGTGCTGCTCTGCTGGGCATTTAATCCTGATACAAAAGACACACAGGTTTTTTTTGGTTTTTTTTTTTTTTTTGTTTGTTTGTTTGTAAGAATATTGAAGACATCAGTTTTTCTCTTTTCTCAGTAAACAGAGAAAAGCAACCCCCAAAATATTTCAGTGACATAGGTTAATCTGCTCTAATGTGTCATTGGCATGATGTATTAATACAGGGATATGGACTACTTTCTTCCATGTTTAGTTAGTATGGGCATATAGCTTTGCACATATAAAAAAAAAATCTGAAAAGAAACGGTTACTATTTTAGTTTTAATTTATACTCAAAGACAAGAGGTATGGCTTCTCTGCAATAGTTATATTTCAGCTATTTGAAGCCAGCTGAGCGCCAGCTGTGTGCCCACAGCCTCTCAAGGGTGTGATTATTTAATGATAAAACTAATTTTCCTCAGTGCTCATGATTACCATTGCAAAAATTATTTTAACATAAACTGAAGTGGTGAATTTTTGAGCTGTCAGAAGGCAGGGTTGGTTACTCAGAATATTGAGCAGCCTTTTCAGCAGAGCTGTGGAAAGTCCCATAAAATAACACTACCTGTCAAAATCTAGGCTGAAGTCTAGAGTCCCATTTATCTTAGAGAGGCAAATAGTCTGCCCAGCTGAAAAAGAAAAATTTCTACTCTGCCACTAAGACCATAATTTCTAGTTGTCTTTTCTTTAAAGACAACAGCTATTCCAGGTCAAATGGGCTTTATAAGAACTATATTTGGCATCCTCTGATGCCAAGACACTGCATGGGGAAAAAACTTTCTCTTTACTCATGTTCAGAATGAGCCAGACATGGTCCTTTGGATCAGAGAACCATAAAACCCTTTGTGTTGGAAGAGACCTGTAAGCTCATGGAGTCCAACCGTGCATGAAGATGAAGGCTGAGGGATGTGGTGGACCCTGAACAGGACCTCAGAAAATAGGATGAAATTTTGAGGCAAACAAAAAAGCCATTGTGGGATTCTTATGAGATATAAGGCACACTCATTTTAGGGAAAGCATTTGCATAAATCGTTAACTTTATACTTCCCCTTATTTTCCAAGTGGATGCATTCCCATCATTGAAAGGGCTACCAAGGACCATCCTGTCTTCAGTATTTGGAAAGGCAAAGGAATGAATGACATCTAGTCTCTTATTTTTCTCCTGCCAGAATAGATGTTATACACTGAAAAGGAGAAAAAAAAGTATTTTTAACTTTGTGAGATAAATTGTTTTTAAGGTAGACCAAAAAATGCCTTTATGTGGGACCTCTCCAAAAATAGAAAACTATAAAAAACTTTCATTTCTAGTTACATGTAGAACTTGTAGATCTTGATGCATTATTTTTTATGTTTCTCTAAATTTTAAAATTATTCTTAATTTTGCTATCACTTTTCATTTCTCATTTGACACCTGATGCAGTTGCCAAATTTAAAAAGAGAAAACTTAGTTTAAAACATATTTTGGTTTACAAATAAAATACTTTTGTCTTATTCAAGTAAAGCATTTGATTTTGAAGCATTTGCATTTTTCATATTAAAATATGTTTTATATCTATGCCTCTCCAAAAGTTTAATATTTGAATAAGATTATTAGCAGGTAGAAAAAAAGCACCCAAAACCTTCTAATTTTTGTGTTCATTAGCAGAATCTGCCGAAGACCAATGGTTCCAATTGATGAAGACAACATAAGCCTAGAAAAACCACCATCATTCATAAGCATAGGTTTTCTCTGGAGGATTTCAACCACCCTCTGTTTGGGAGACCTTGCCAGATGGCAGCTGATAGCAGTGCAAATTTTTAAGCACAAAGTGGTACCAGCATTTGCTGTCTGATAGCTGCCCAAAAAATGCAGGACTAAAATTTCTATATTTTTTGGTGTACTGCACTGAAAGAAGCAGCCATCTTAAAATTAAAACCAAGGGATAGAGTATGGGATATAAAGACTATATCTGAGGGTTATTATTACCATGAGTTATTATGTAAATGATTCCCCTTGCTCACAAATACACACAGGCTTTTTTTCATCCTGATTTAAAGCATAATTGCAATCCTTGACAGATTGCCATTGAATTTTTTCTCATAGAATGAATTAAAATATTGAAAGTAGAAAAGGATAGAATGGAACATTATGTCCTATTATACTAATCAAATGTACTAAAACTAACCCCTCCACCCCAAAACCACCTCCTGCTGCCATCCACTGCATCAAGATGGGTTATGAATGAACAAATCCACTTGGCACTTTACAAAATGAGGTCATGATAAGTGCATGAAAAAAATGAAATCAAAGCCCTTTATAGCTGGCAGGATTCTGTCTTTGTAGCAATGAGTTTAAATCAGGGCAGCAAGATCATCAAAGTGCTTACAATTCCTTACAAGAGCAAATGATAATTTTTTGTTTCCTGACTGTCCTTTGTAGCTGTTGTGCAAGTTTGTTAAAAATACTTCACCTCTTCCCACGGGATGTTGCAGAGCCAATAGCAGGAGTTGGCTGGATAAGGAGACCTATCATTTGTCAGGAGGGTAGGTCCAGGGAAAGCTGCAGAAGAAGAGGATGCACTACATGTTACTTCAGAGGCAGGAAATCCCTCTGTTCCCCATGGCCCAAGGACAGGGCAGCAGAAAGAGGCAAAATGCAGCAGCATCCACCCCTGACTTGGAGCACCCATGATCAGGACCTCTGCGAGACTTGCTTCCCCTCCACGGCCTTTCTTATGGGATCCTTTCTGCGGTTATATTTGACTCAGGCTGTAACAAAAGGATGCTGGCAAAGGTCCTTTACTACTGAGAAATAACCAGGGAGTGGGAATATAACTCACCATCTTCAGAGGGGCTGTTTTTATGTACTGTAGCAATTTAATTATTGTGACAGTTAGTCAATGCAATAGAGCCCTTGCGTAAATGAGCAGGAGATCTTTTTCCTTTATATATTTACACTGAAGTATTTCTCTTCATTTAGGGATGAATGAACTTGAGCAATCTTAAGCTCTTTGTGCACTGAATTTTTTGGGATGTGAGTTCCAATCCAGTTCTGGGTACTGTCTTGGTTTAGTAGGCATATTAAACCAACAAATCTAAATAAATAAATAACTGACTTTGGCTTTGAGTTGGTTGGAAAAGTTCCCCCACACACATCTGGGTATGCCTCGCATTTATCTTGTTGGTGATGTACACTACTCAATAACATTTGGTACATTTTGTAGACAGTGGTTTCCTGTAGCAATTCCCCTCCTGAACGCTTATGCTTTAAACAGCTCCAGATTTCTGAAAGGTCTCCCAGGAACATTGAACGTTGGGCATGAGTCTATTTCCTCATCTCTATTTCCTTTCACTTTCCTTTACACACCATTGGAAGGACGTATTTAGCGCACTGATCTTTGCATCATACAGCATTTGCTTAGGTCAGTGGTTTCTTGTGGTGTCACGTCCTGGAGCTGTTCCTCTGTGCTAAGTGCAGTTTAGTGCTCTGTCAACTTTCAAACTATATGAAAATGCACTTCAGATATGATAACTAATTAGCATAAAGAAAAGACATGATCTAATGTACCTGAAAGGATCTTGTGAAGAATAATTTCAGATGTTTGCATATATTGAAGTGTTAAGAAAGATGTTCTTTAGTCATTTAATGTGCATGCACATTTTCAAGACTGGTTTCTAAAAATGTGACTACTCAACACATTATACCCTCTCAACTTGTAGTCTGAGTAATTCAGGTATGATTCTATTTCAGGTAGCAATGAAAGGAAGAAAAAAATTAATAGAGGTAAAGAGCACAGAGGTTACACTCTCTTCATAGTGATGCATTTTTGACTGTGGCAAGAAGAGAAGTGCTGGCCTGGTTTTTACATATTAAAATTTAACTTTGTATTTAGAATTTGCCAAGAGAATTTTGATTATGGAAAAGACTGATTTTTTTTTCTCATTAATGATTTGAAAACCTGGCATTTTTTTCCTTCTGTTTGTTATCTCAGATGACGAAATGGGTTTCAGTTGCCTTAACACAGACCATTTTTACTAATTTAGACCTTCAAGAGGTGTTCCCACATGCCTCCATCAAAAGGATGTAAATTCCTCCTGGGTCCCAGGTTATATCTGCCAACATTCATGGATGCCTCAGATACCTGAGGCGATCCAGAATGGCACTGGGTGTTTGTGCTGAGGCAGCTGAAACCCATTTTAGCTGCCTTTAAAATTCTGATTTGAAGTTACTTTTGCATATTTGCAAAGCTATTGATTTTTCCTGAGTGGTTCAATATGGGCATTCAGTTTATTGCTTTATATCTGGAAACTGTTATGTGTGCCTTGTAACTGACCTCTTATATTAATATTTTCCCTGCTTAATAATTTGCCATTAAGCATTATTAAATGCACTGTAACCCAGAAGTGACATGCAATTTTGGGGTGTTGGTTTAAGTAAGAATTATCCAATCAGGACTCAAAAACTAGACAATGTGTCATTGATGGTTTGTTATAAATCCCTGGTTCGTCAGCTATGTAAATGGTTCTATTGATTAGTTCCTAATAACCTATCTTACAAAAATATAATTTTTAAAAAGCATAAACAATATATATGCTTTAGACTAATATTCAGGTTCCACTGTTTTCCGCTGGCTGTTTGGGAATAACAACATTCTTGCATGAACTACAAATATTCAGCTCTGTGCTGACTGCAGAATTAGTAAGTAATATAAAATTAAAAGTTTGCAGTTGACATGGTTTTTAGCTAGCTTAAGCTAAATACTGACTTTTTGCAAGTTTTTGCATTAATGAAATTAAAGGGCCTCATCTGTATGGGAAACAAACTTGGGAAGGGTTGCAAACACAGTAAAATGAAAATTCTCTTTTGAGAATTTTGTGCTCAGACAGTATGGAGATGGGTAGCAGCATAAAAATCTTCAAACAAATTTGAACAAATGTTCAAATATTCCCCCAGCACGCATTTACAATATTTGCAGCTAGTCATCCATTTCCTACTGAATGCTGTGTTCTGGAAACCAAGCAAAAAAACAATAGTAGAGAGGCTAATTAATCATAAGTGAGTCTCATACTAGAGGATTTTTATTAGCCCTAAAAGACCACAGCAACAACTCCACCCTATGTATGTAATAAGAATATGAAATGTTTATGGATTTACTGGGCTTCTTTTACTGATTTGCTGTTTTATGCTATAGGGAAGGCAGAATGTGACCTTCTCAGAGGCTCCTTTCATACACTGACCAAAACCATAAGCTTCCGAAGAGGTGTATTTTGGTAAACAACACCATTTTAATTTCGTTTCTTGTAAAGTGAATACCATGCAGATACTCTGTATTTTATAAAATATGAGTGAAACACAAAAATAGTTATTTATGGGCATAAGGAAATTATTTTGATATTTCCATGTAATGGTCTTGGACAGTAGTTTGCCAGGCTATCCCATGCAGATTGAACTGCACAGTAACAGTCTTGGTACTTAGTGTACTGCTAATGTCTAATTATGAAATGATTTGTTTATTTGAAGAGGTTGTAAATGAACATATGTAGCCCTACTAAGGATTCTGTACTGCCTTGCAGTTTTTCTCTCCTTGAAGAATTGATGTGTATGACTACCTGAAGCATCCTAACATTTGAAATCTTTATCATGGTATTAAGGTTATTTAGGAGAGCAAAATAGACATGCAGATCATCTCTCTCCTGTGAGAGGAATTTATATGACAATAAGCAGGATGCAGAAGGAAGCCAGCTTGGATTTTCTGCTTGTTTGAGAATTGCTTCAAGAAATAACCCAGTTCAGGAATATTTAGTAAGTAAAAAGTTACTCTATCTGAACAGAATAGTTTAATGCTGGCCCATATTTTGATTATTAGGAAGGATCAGATTACCCTGTTTTAGGCAGTGCTGTGTTCTTTCCAAAGCACATTTACTGACATTTCTCCTCTTTTGGGTGTGAAAGTAAGAGCTAAACAATTAGGCTTGTGGAATAAGCCTATGAAGGATGAAAGCAAGGGGATGAGTCAGGAAAATTGAGCATAAAAGTTGGCTGAGGAGTTAGTTCTGTGTTTTAGATGCTCTTTATTTGCTAATTTCTCTGTTGATTTGTTTGTTTGTGGGAATGTTAGTTATTAGAAGCTGGAAAAATACTGTGTTTAGCCTTCTGATCTGAGTTTTTGCACCTGCGAGAACACTGTGTCCTTGGACATCGCTGGGTGCGATAACGAGGAGTCAGAGAGACGTGGGAAATGGAATGTAAGCTGAAAGAATGAAGAAGAGTTGATATATAGCTTAACGAATAGAATGCTTAGTTTACAGAATATGCATGAGCTCATTAACACTATTATAAAAGTATGTAACCTGGATCAATAAATTGGAGACCAATGATCATCACCCCTAAGATGTGCACGTCTCCCCTTCGCCTTCCTCAAATGGTGCCTTTCCTTAAATGGTGTATTTTCCTTAAATGGTGGACTCTCCTTAAATGGTGATTTTTTTTTCAACATTTGTTGATTTAAACACTTTTTGGTTTGAAATTTTCCAAACAATTTAAGAAGGAAAGTCTATGGCACAGTGTCAATAGAAGGGTATTTCTGAGTAGGTTAAGTTAATTTACATGGAAAAGTACTTCCATTTATAGTATAAATTAGAAAGAATGTAGCTGAAAAAAATTACTCCTGGTGAAAACTAATTATAAATTAGCTTCAGTGGAAAACTTATATGCTCATTTGAGAGGGATCTCTGGCTTTTGCCTTGGAGTGCTGAATGATGATTAGAATAAAAGGTATTCCTGCAGTGGAGCCAAATGCACCATAAAGGCTGTACTGCACAAGCCCCAGGTTTCCATAGTGTGGAACCCTTAAGCATCAACTCATATTTTCCAATTAGGACTGACTAATGTTCCTCTATGTGTGGTAAAAATGTAGTCAGTCATTTATTCCTCCTGGAAGCATATGAGCAGAAGCCACCACTAAAGTTATGTGTGTGTGTCTGTGTATATATATATATATATATAAATTGTAGTTCTTTGCTATGAATATATATAATGCTATTTTTTATTGAAGACTCCTCACCCCTGAACTATTTAGGATTTGTTATAACATAGAGTGAGGTTTAGCCTATGCAAAATGTTTGTCTGCTGAGTAACAAAGAAAAGTTATGAAGAAATAACAAAAAAAAATAAACTTAGTAAACTATCCATAGCTTAGCATGCATAGCTTGGATCATAAAAGATTTAACCAAAGGTTGGAGCAGACTTGCCTCAGCTCCTGCACTGTGTGAGTTCCAGCTAAAATCTGTCACACAATATCTGGGCTGAGTATCCAAGTATATGAGTATGGAAGCAGTGTTAACTCTCTCAAACCTTCTCCGAGCTTCTGGAAGCAGGACAAATTCTTTTTGTAGCATTTTACATTATGTAAGATAATTTAAACAATATTTTACATCATTGACCCTGGACACATTTCTGTCTTTTGTTTCCTGGATGACCTTGATGATGATTCCTAGATGCTCTTTGCTTTCCAATGCCATGATGAAAATGGTAATGTGAGATAGACAAGGTATGAAAGAGTGATCCCTCTGGAGGCTGTGGTGTTTTACAGTCACTGGAATAATAAAACCCATTCCTGACCATCAGCTTTTAAAGGTGGAATAACTGATTATGTGATTTTAACAAAATGCTTTTTACAAGGCTCAAAAGGTCATGGAAAGCAAATGCAAGAACAGAAGGAAAAAAGCAGATTGAGGACTTCCTCCAGGTTGGATGCGAATTAGGGCTGGGGATCTTTTTAGAAATGACTGACTCATAAGCATTAAGCATAAGAAGTAGATATTACATAATATGTCTGCATTATGCACTGCTTTGCCTGAAATGATATTCCTCACAGAAGGTGTTATATTTATTACCACTTTTAATGGGAAATGTCAGAAAGGTTTGTAAAGCTCATTTTCCCAGAATTTTAGACCTATCCCTTCCTTTGTTGGATTGGATTTCTTTGTCTATTGGATTTCTTTTATTCAATCCCAAGGATGTTTCTTTTTCCTCCCCATGATTTGCTCCTATTGGAAGATGCTAGTGCTTAGTGTCCTAGATGTCTTCCTTAGATTAGCCTCACGAAATTATACACAGCTTGATTTTAAACAGATTAAAGAGCAGATCCATTTCAGACGTGGTGAAGGGGTAGTGCACCTTCTCTGGCTGCCACTTCAAATGTTCCTGAGCATCCTGCTGTGCCTTGATTTCCTCATCCATAAAATAAAGATAAAAATAACAGCCTTTGGCCTAATTTTTAAACCAAAAGTCTCCAAAATCTGTTGTGGAAGAATGAGATGTAAATGCTTAAATTTCCTTACTCTACCCACCACATGCATGTGATGCTTGATACCTCCCTTCCCTCCACTCCCCTCCCCTTCCCTTCCCCCTGTATTCCGTGCTTTGATTTTGTCTGTGCCACCCTGTTTGACCTCTTTTCTAGTTCTTATATACATCTGACACACCATCTACTCTTAGGGTTTGAGCTGCTGCACTTTTCCCATGATGAATCTCTATCTATATTACCCAAAAACATGCTTAGTTGCAACAAAATTCTTGTTTCTTTGCTTCTAGTGTTTGCAGAATTTCTTGGATTAGAATCCTCAGCAGAGCTAATTAATGCAGCCTATAATGGTGTATTTATACATGTAAATGATCTGAAAAAGGATAAATAAGAGGTTACCATTGTGTACTACAAAGTTCATGAAGTTAAACCTATGCAGGATGTTGGAGCATCTCAGGTCATTGATTTAAACCAGCACACATCGATTTGGTAGGTAACAAAACTCTCTTGAGCTGGATACTGTGTTGACCCTGGATTTTATTTAATTTTTTTTTTTCACATGGTGGTTGTAGACCCTCTGAACAGTAAAGGCTGGAGCCTCTTCAGGACAGTAGGACATTCCTTCTTGTCTTTCACACTAGGGGTACTGTCTGTACATGTGACAAGATTGATCAGTCAGACATTAGTATTGATAATAAAACAGTTAAGGAATAAACTAGAGGGAAGAAAAGGATAGATGGTAATACAAGATAATCTCTAACACGTTGACTAAAATGAGATGTGCCTAAGCTCTGTGCCTTTTCTAGCCTTGATGGTCTTTAAATGTCTCTGTGTCAGCTCTGAAGTCAGTAGTCCTAGAAGAGGGAGCAGACTCTGGTGGCAGTGGGAGTTTGCTGCTGCACACTCACCCAGGACAGTGGGGGTTCATTGTCTGCTGACAGCTTGTTTCACGTGTGGTTTATAAATGAACCCCCAAAGCCCCGATGTTTGGAAATCCAGTTGAAAATTAATGTTTCATCCAAAACCCTAAACCAGATGGTACTTGGCCAGTACTGCTGCTTGGAGCATTTCAGTGTGTAAATAGCTGGCCAGCTTCTTTTGCTGAGGGTCCTCTTCTGATTCAATAAGCTATAATCCTCTTTTTAATGTTTGGACAAATCATTCACCAAAGTCATGGCAGGAGGCTGTGATTAAATGTGCAGTTCTACACAGCTCCTGGAATTCCTAAAATACCTGGCTGAAGCCAGGGTCTGATACACACCAGAAGCTGTGGGAAACAAAAAATGTATTTTCTAGTCTCAGTGACAGGAACTAAATTAGAGCTCAGAAGCCAAACACCTTTGCTGGAAATAGACTGATACCTGCTGATGCCAGTAATTGGAGCTAGTCTGCTAAAATAAGCCAAAATGATCATTGTCACTGTCAGTGTGCTCTGAGATGGCAGCTATTGCAAGCAAAGGGCTCGGTACCGTGGTAGCATGAGCTGATATCACAAGATAACATGCACAATTTCTCTGGAGGCTTCAAGCACATATCAGACACCTGGCATGGCTTCCCCGTGCTACATCTGCAGGAAGCCATTTCCTTGCTTTCTATCTGTGATGGACTACTTCTTTATGGGTTTGGGCCATGCTCTACATTATTTGGCTGTACAGCAGTTTGGATACCAGTGTTTTGCTCTAAAATATGGTTCTTTGCCAGATCTTTCACTTTAATTGTACACAATTTGTTTTAGTACAGAAAAACAGAGGGTTGAGCTGCCTTGAGCTGGAAATGTTGATAAAAATCTGGAAGAGTCTTTTACCTCATTACAAAGGTCTTTGGAGACATTTTATTCTTATCTTCAGTTTAACAGTTCAGACTTTCGATGGTGTGTGCACTTAAAAATGAATACCTTTGGAATAATACAGAAGGTAATGAGATTTTTGGAGACAATGAATGCATTCTAGCTCTGTAATAATTTCAGTTTGCTCAAAGAAAAAAGGCTAATATAGGCAATACTTGGATTTTTCCAGCAGTGTGTCTCATGCTGCAGCATGCCAGGAGGAAAAGAAAAGCCCATGCACAATGCGCCAGATGTGCGCAACTGTGTGTACAGAGAATAAATCTTCAAGACAGGCTGCAGCAATGTATTTTTCTTCATCCCTTACAATGTGCTTGAGGAGAGAGCCTTCTAGGCAGGTCTCTGAGAAGGATGAATATATATTATCCTCAGTCTGAAATGCTCTGTGGCTGTATGGCTGTGTTCACCCTCTGTGAGCTCCTCAGCCGTGCCCATGCTCAGTCCTGAGGTGATGCTGCTGCCTCTCTGCAGGGCACTCTGCTGGCTGCTTCCTCCAGAGGACACCCCTTTCTTTGCTATTCCTGGGACTTCTAAACAATGTAATTTGCTACTACATAGCTGCTTAACTGCAAATAACCCAGTGTTATATATTTCTGATCATTTTTAATGTTTGTGTGAGGAGGGAAAGGAGGCTTTCCAAACTCTGCTGGTATGAGGGTTCACTTGGCATTGAGGTACCACAGCTGTATCTCTTACAACCATTAGGAACTGCAACTATGCTCTGGTGGCAGTCAATAAGGTCAGAATAAGACCAGAATAAATACCTGTTGCTTTATCCTCTGATTTATTGCTTACTAGCATTGTCTTATTTTTTTAAAAAATATTCTAGAGTTTATGGTCTGCCTAGACATTACTTTGTGTTAGTTTTTTTGTAAAACAGTGCACAGCGAGGAATTTATTCTGGAAGAAATTTTTTAAACATGATAGAATGCAAGTGGCACCTTTACACTGACTGCCTTTCATTATTCAAGACAGGAATACTGCATTATGTTGGTGTGTTTTAAAAAGAAAAAGGGGAGGTTTTTACTTGCCTGTTTTTTAAATGTTTAATATGGAATTTGAGTAGTGGTTCATATGGCATTAACTAATCTGAAATATATACTGTTACTCAATATGTATTTGTGATTTCTGATGTTAAAAGCTATGAATGTATAAAGCAATCAACATGAATCCTACTTTTTGCTCATTTTCACATGTGCAAATCCATAGAGCTCAAGATCTACTATGAGCAGCTGACAGCTGGTAAAAATAACTCTCAGTTAAAACTGTATGTGCTTACCTGCCTGCAAAACTTCTGCAAAAGTTCATGCTGAATCTTGTGATTCCACAAAGATATTTTTCAATTATGAAACAGAAGATGAAATGCTTCAAAAGAATCAGCTCTTGCTGACACAGGGCAGAGATGGATGCATTAAAATGGTAAAACCCCCTAGTCTTAAGTCTTGAAGTTGAGTAAAGTTTTGAAAAATTTGCCTAGCAGTGGGAATCCTGGAGGTTTATAAATACAGCGGTGACATTTTAAAGACTGTTGTGAAATGTTACCTTCATGTAGAAAGAAGCTATTTTGTGCCCCGATTCTATGCACCTCTCTGTCCTTGTTTGTTGTTCAGTTCATGGGGAGCAAAAACCTGTGATACATCTGCAGGCCACATTTTTTCTTCATGTAGTCCCTAACCAGCCACAACTTCGCTGCAGTTTGGTTACACATTAATTTTGACAGATGGACTTCAAAATTCTGTTCAAATTTCAGCAACAAAAAACCTTCTCATCCAAGTTACAGCTCATTATTAGTGACTGTTTATGTTATCTCAGGGCTTGCTAGACAAAGAAACTGCAAACACTACACTGAGCACTGGATTAATCAGTGTATTAATCAGTGAATAATCTTATGCAGAATTAGGCCTGGCAGTTATGGCTATAGTGTTGCCTATGAGTCAAAACACATCAAAGTAATCTTACAATAAAGTGGCCTCAGCCTTCAAAAGTGCTTTTAGATATGATTAGGATAATTTACATCAGAGGATTATATTCCCTGTTTGGGAAAGGTTTGTAGACAGAGCTGGAGGCAGTGGAGGGACTGTGCCAGAGGATGCTTAGATGAGCTGGCCTGAGTGCCAGTCCTTGTTTGTCCCTGGTAAAAGCTTACACTTTTTTGATTACAACCTTATCCAAGTGTCTGGGCAGAGGGGTGGATAAGCTGTGTGTGTGGTGGCTTGCTCGTAACCTTCTTCCATTTACACTGTTATAACCATGTTAGGCCACGCCGACATCAAACACTTTTGATGGAATGAAATTTGTAAAGATGGTAGATTTAATTCTGGACATATAAATGAGATTTTTATGCATAGAGGGCATATGAAATGCATAAAAATGCATTTCAATCACTAACAATCTCTGAGAATATGGTTTTGAAAACACGTGTGCCAGCCAGAGGAAAAATGAATTTTGTATTAATTTTCATAGAAAACATGATAAGATGGAAATGGAAATCTGCAGTGGCCAGCCAGATTCCAGAGGCATTGCATTTTCTTTCCCTCCAGGAGGTGTGTGGGAGAAAAGCATTTTCATGGATCTTACAGTGCTGAACTTGGCACTTGTAAAAGCATGGTTAAAAGTACACCAGCATTTAATGGAGCAACTGTTTCCACCAGCTCTGCTTCTGTATTTGAAGAATTCAGTGGTATAAGGGGAATCCTGGCTGCCTTAAGCCTAGAGAAACTTTTTCCTGGGTCCTCTGTGCTAGAAGGCTTAAACTAGCAAGGAGGGATTGGGCTTTGCCCTCTTGAGCTTCTTAAGGTTTCACGGTTGCAGAGGCAAAGTGACTTACAGCTCTGCTACAGCCTTTAAACCTTTTCCTGCATATAAAATTTGAAGTGCTGAAGTGCTAAATTGGCTGAGCTCTAAGCCAGTTTACCTCTACATGCATAATAGTTTAAGCAGTTGAACACAGTCTGAGGTTCCTGTTGAGGATGAAGTGCCTGCAAAACTTGTGTGGCCGGTAGATTTCCTGCGCTTTGCTTCACATCTTGCTGACCATAACCTGTAGCCTGACATAAATGCAAAGACACTGTGGCTTCACCAGGAGAGATAAATCTGATGGTTTGAAGGCTATTGCATGTTGAATTTGTTTTAGAACTCACTTCTCTAGATATCTGCTATACATCAATGTGGGTATCTAAAAAACTTTGTGAGTCGGGGGACAGGGCTCCTCACAATTTTCTCTTGAAAGGTATGGCAATCCTGAGCTTGCAGTGACATGGAAAAGATGTGTTTTAAACAACTGGAGCTATGGAATAAATTCTTTCTCTCAGTTACCTCAGTATTTATTCACTCAGGAATTAACCCAGGGCAGCCTGGTAGCCAGGAGTGCAGAAGGAGGAAGATGGACTTCCTGAGCAGCAGAATGAACACTGAACAAGAGATCTGAAAGCAAAGGACAATATTTCTAAGCTTAGTACCACCACCTTCATGATCAACAAGAGTAAATATGCAGCTAAAGCCCAGCTAAAAACTCTTTCCTTTCCTATGCAGAGCGACTGTGTCTGATGGTGCTGGCAGTGCAGCAGCAAGAGGTAGATTAGTTCAAGTGAGGGCCTTTGCTTGTTTGTGTGTTTTGTGTTGTTCTTTTAGTTCACACAGAGTCAAGTTAAGTAATGAAATGTTAGGTTTGTACAGGTGCTTTTCTGACAATGTTCATATGAAAAACCATCCAGAGATCCAGGAAAAACTAAGAAAGCAAGAAGAGTGACAAGTATATTTTTTTTTTTGCAAGCAAGGCATGGTGGGTCTACAGCTGCTTTTTAAGGTGTATCCTGCTGAACTATAAAACAAGATGAAGCTTATTAGCTTTCAGACATAAAACTGCATTGTATGGTTGACTCTATTCTCTGCTGCTATTCTTTCAGTTTTCACATTCAAAATCATACATGAACTAATTCTTAGGACAGAAATATAGACTATGGAATTCCCTTTAGCCTCACAGGAATTTGGTCCTTGAGATTACAAACTCAGCCAGGCTGCCACCAATCCTGCCTCCTTTAATGAGCTCGTCCATTAACATTGGATAATTCAACATGCAATATGAATTTATTAAAAATTCATCGGGACAGTTCAGAATCCAGGTTTAGTTCTGTGTTTTTGAAATAGTTGACTAATATTTCTAAAAAGCTAAGCCCGGAAACTATCTCCAGTGTTCTTCAGGGATGTAATATATAAACAGGAATTGTGTGCTTTTACAAGTGTTATAAATCAACACTTCCAGGCACTGCTAAAATATTCACCTCCTTGAGACAGGTTAATTTCTAAGGACAAGCAGGAGGCCTATGATGCTGCTGTGGAGCTCCAGGTGTACCACTGGCAGATTTTGAGACCATATGCAAGTCATCCATGGTCCCACTCAACCATTTTCCAGCATCTTGGTCACAGAATTTTAGGCAAATGTTAATTAGTACTCATAGCAATACTTTTGTACCACTTCATTTCAAACACGTGCTGTTCTCAGGTTGTCAAAATACCAGTAAAATAAAGGAAGCAGAATGAGGGAAAATTTTCATACAGCTCAACTTCTTAAGTGTGGTTAACATATTCTTCAGATAAAAATGGTGCAAATAAGCAAATGGCCTTTCAATTAAGAAATACACTTGCTCTTTTAATTGTGCTAATTTTTTTCTAGCTAATATTGAGAGAAGACATGACTGATGCCTTTATTATGAGTTTATGGTTAATAAATGAGGACTCCATCTCAATTTATTAGCAAAATAATGGATATTGTTGGAAAAAGGGAGATACAAATGCCAGCACCTCAGAAAAAATATTAATGAGAATTATGATTCTGCAAGGCTCTATTTTTACTGTATGATTCTTTTGCCCCTACTGAAAAATTTAAGCATTGCTTCAATTTTTAATACAATAGTTACAGAAGATGATATCTTATTGATTTTAATTCCTTATTTAGTTAGGTAAAATGTTCAAGATTATTATATTTCAATATTATTATATATGATTTGATTTCTGTGAAATATGGACAAAAGGACATGGACAAAATTTCCTAAATGTCAGTGAAAATAACACCTTCTAAACCAGTAACCTGAATTTGTTACTCCCGAGTGTGAGTAAAAAATAAAGCAGAGGCCTAAACATTTAAGAATTTTAGACTATATTCTGTATCAAAACATTTTTAAAGCTATAAATAATGCTAGATAAATTTGTTCCTTGAAATTAAATGTGATTGTTTAATAGAAAATTATAAATGTACCCAAAGGAAAGGCTGTAACTCCTTAGTATGTGGCAAAAAAAAAAAAAAATGAAATTAGTAGGTGTTGTAACAAAGAATGGGATGAATTTCTCCTAATTAAAAAATCAGATAGCAGACATGCCAGATCTTTAAAAATCAGACAGTCAAACTCCACATCTCCTTGCCACACAAATGCCAACAGAGCTGCAAATGGAGCAAGCACCTGACCTCTGTAATTTCTATAATGTGACAAACAGAGCAGGGACTTCAGAATCCCTGATGAGATGGTGTTTCCAAAAGTGATGTCAAGGTAATCTTCCACCCTGCCCCTTAATACAGTTAATAAAATGCTGAAACTCTGCAGTAATCCAAGTCACTAATTGTTCATCCTCTTCTATGCCAGACTGTTTTGACAGTGAATTCCTAGAAAAGAGACAAAAATCTAACCCTCACTGGCAGAGAAAAATCTAATATGAATTAAAATTTGTTAATATCCCTGTGAGAGTTTCAGGACTGCTCTTTAGATGATTTACCTTTAAATGAGGTATAAAACTGTCTCCATTTAGATATAGCTTAGTTACAATTATTTCTCCTTGCCAGATGGGATTCACCAGTGTCTCTTGTCTTTGTATGGAAGATATCAGCAATATAGGATGGAGCAAAGCAGGGCTTGCTGCTGTCTTCATGGGATGAATCTATTTTCCAAGCTTATTTAGACTATAGTCTCAAACACACTGGTCACTCTCAGAGACACGATCCTTGCCAAAAAAGAGCATAAGGATGAATCTATATATGAAATGATATAGATATTTTTCTTTTCCCTCCAGCAAAATATTAATAATTAAGAACAGTTGTTACTTAATATACTCTTAATGATAGCGCTTTCCAAAGTTTTCCACATTGCCAAAATGACACTGAAAGAGTTAACACTTGTTTCTCAACAAATTATAAACCACAATCCTTTCACTCACTGGAAGATAAAACTTCAGGGTATTTTCCAGATAATTCTATGTTCCAATCTCATTTAAAGAGGGTAACAATTGTTATGACCTTACAATTAATTTTAATAATGAAAAAAGCAGCTGTGGTTTAAATGAAATTGTTTCTAGAAAAAACAAAATGAGGTATTGCATTCTATCAATTTCAGAAGCTATTTTGAATATTCTGATTTCCAGACAGACATCAAGAACTGGTGTGAAAAGAAGAAATAAAAATGGGTCAGAGTGAGATAGATTTTGGATAAACAAAATTAATGTGGACTTTGGGCCAAAGAAGTTGAAATAAAAGGTGGGCAGAGGCTACACACAACTGAAGGCAGCAGTTAATACCAAAACTCTTATCAAAAAAGAAAGGGTAAATTAAGATTATCAGAGGGCAGAATTTATGGAGCTGCTCCAGAACATCATTGTTGTGAACAATTGCATTAAAACAAAATATCTCCTATGGATGTCTGTTCTTTATCCTCTCCCTACACATTGTAGATCCCTTGTCTCTCCCCTCGAATGGGAATGCTTCTGCTTTCTTGCATTTCAGCCAGTCCCCTGGGTTGTCCCTTTCCTCTGCAGCCTCCCCTGCTCTCTGGTCACCATTTGGGAAAGGCCCTGAGGATGTTCAGTGCTTCCAGGCTGTAACTGTGCTGCTCAGCTGTGTGTATTTGCTGGCTAGTGTGTATTTGCTGAGCTGCCACCAGAGCAAAGAAAATAGATAATTGTTGAAATTGGGTGGCAAAATTTGTGTTAGATGAGGCACCAATTTGTGCTGCTCTCTCTATTCAACTGCCTGTGCTCATGGCAGTATTTCCTTTGAGACTGTGCTCTGGCAGATTTGTTGGAATTGGCTAATGGCTTCAGCAGCTAAAGGGGAAAGATACTGAGAGGCCTACAGAGAAAAGGGCAGGCACACGGTATTTTCACTTCCTTGAGAAGCTTAGGGGAAAGAATAAAACTCTTTTAAAGAAATTTTGATATTTAGCATATGATTTACTGATTTTTCATATCTTGAGGATAGTGATAGGGCAAAGCTTCAGGTATTCAGGGAACATATCCAGAAGTAAGTTTTTCCTGTTCTCATCTGTGCCATTAGAAAAGAAAGTTTAGTGTGTGAGTCCCCAGCTGAGCAGACAAAAACCTGCACACAGGGTAAAGTCCCTTGGAGCAGACAAGGCTCCATAACAGTACACAGGAGCTGCACTGCACCAGAGAGGCTGAGGACACTGGAGAAAGAGAAGAAAGGGAGAGGAGGAAGCATTTACACAGAACAAAGTACAGATTACTGTAATATATGGTAACACTTTCATCTTATAAACAATAAAACCACTAAGTACAGTACAGCAGTGGTCACGGTCCCCCAGGTCCTGATTTCACCTGGTATAGAGTTCATTTCCTCAGCAGCTAGTGCTGTGCTGTGTTTTGAGTTCAGTATAAGAACAATGCTGATAGCACATTGAAATTTTAGTTGTTGCTGAGCAGTGTTTACATTTAATTAGGTACTTTTCAGTGTGTCATGCTCTGCCTGTGAGCAGGTGCACAGGAAGCCAGGAGGGAACATGGCCAGGACAGGTGACCCAGACTATCCCAAAGGATGCTCACACAGCATGGCCCACAGCAGGTCATTCCCAGTATTTCAGCTGGGGGGAATGGGCTGGGAAGGGCCAATTGCTGCCTGGGGATGGGTTGAGCAGAGGTGAGTGTGTGGAGAGCAATTGTATTGTGGCTCAATTGTTTCTCTTGGGTTTTATTCCTCTCTCTTTCTCCTTTTGATTGCAATTATTATTGATATGGTTATAATACTTTTATTTTACTTTATTTCAATTATTAAACTATTCTTATCTCAACCCACAAGTTTAACATGTTTTTGTTTCCAGTTCTCCTTCCCATACTATTGTGGCAAGGGGAAGGAGTAAGCAAGTAGCTGTGTGGTGCTTAGTCGCCTGCTGGGTTTAAACCACCACCATTTTCCTGTTACTTTCAATTTAAAGTCTATAATATTTACCCAGGAAAATTTGTTTCCAATACATCACAGCCTTTGTTAGCTTCCCTCTAGACCACTGCTGTCTAAAGGGGGAATTCCACCAAGACTCAGGGGGACACCTAAACTCATGAGGCAATTCATGTATCCTTCCTTAGTCTCAGAGTTTTCCCAGTCTCTTCCAACAGACTGGAACATGCCATATTTAGTGCCCTTTCCCCAGGCGAGCTCTCCCATTCTGGAGAAAAAGCATAATGGCCCTGAACAAAGGGATTAAAAAAAATTGCTGGGCATCAGCTGGCAATTTCTATGGCAGAATTACATTTACCACAGGGTAGAGTATCTTCTCAATTTAAGAGCAGAGATGTGACGGTGGTCACAAGGTGTTTCAGGGCGAAGGAGAGACGAGAATGTTGACTCCATTATCAGAAGGCTTACTTTATCATATTATGATATATATTACACTATAAGTATACTAAAAGGACATAGAAAGAGAGAAGGTTTCTCTGAGAGGCTAAGCTAAGAATAGAATAGAAAGAATGTTCAACAACCCAGCTCTCTTGGACTCTGTCCGAGAAAGCTTCGTCCTTGATTGGCCATTAATTATAAACATCAGAGATGGGCCAATCGCAGGTGGACCTGTTACATTCCACAGCAGCTGATAACAATAGCTTACATCTTGTTGCTGAGACTTCTCAGCTTCAGCTGGAAAAATCCTAATGAAAGGATTTTTAAGAAGAGATGTCAGCAACACAGAGAGATTGGTGAAAACATTTTTTTGCCCACATGAGGTCTGACATTTCCCATTCATTCTGCTTCAGTATGTGCTGTTTGGATTCCCAGGTATGAATATCATCCTCTATGAACATAAATATTGTCATTGTCCTTTTTGGGATTGTGTATAAAGTTTGAAGGCCTTGATAGTTTTATCCCATTTTCCAAAATTTCACTCTTTAATCTGCAATTATGAAACACTTGGGGAAACATCCTTGGTGCACTTGAGTTACAAGAAAGGTTCAGTTTCACAGCTCTGGTTTAATCCAAGCTGTTGCACACTTGCCAGTGGCAGCATTTGAGAGACATAGAGTTTGACTTTTGAAGACTGATCACAGATTTATTTAAGCTGTCTAGACAGCAGTTGTCTGTTTTATACTCCAACTTTCCAAAATAGGTACCTAAATGGTGCTTTCCTTTTGCCTCTGACTAGCAAGGGAGAATGGTAGAGACTAGATCAATAACTTAAAAGACTTGAAGAGGCCATGACTCTTTGCAAAAATGAAAATAACAAGGCATCTCACAAGACTGATGGACTATTGCTTCTCAGGCTTAAATCCAGTGCATTTCATTTGCTGTGCTGATATTTCCAGCCCATTTTAGCAGCTGTCCTCTCTCTGGTACTCTGTTTCTCTCTAGTAACTGAGAATTCAACATATCAATTTTCCTGTTACAACAGGACTATGTTGAAAAATAAATATATAAACTGAAAAGCAACTGTGAACAAGACAGAAAAAAAATATTAGTCCTAGATTTTTTTACAGAAGTAAATACTCCCCCAGAGTCTGAAATATGATACAAAATAAAAAGGATCTTTTAATCTGCAGGATAGGGCTGTGCAGGGGAGTGAGAATTTATGGCAGTTTGTTTTGTGGTAAGTGATAGGTCAGGACAGTGAAAAAGGGATCCCTGTTGAGCCCAGCTAGGCTCCCTGATGCACATCTCACCTGCAGTTCTGGATCCCAGGCTGGCTCTTGGTAACCAGGGTGTGCTCTCAGCACAGGGCAGAGCTGCTGCCCTGGGCATTGTCTGCACTGCCAGGTCAGGGCAGCTTTCCACCTTGCTGAGAAGCAGAAGTTTTACCTCACCACAGAGACATCTACACAGCCTCTTCCTTGAGAGAAATGTCCATGCTTCCCTGCATTGTGGAAAACACACTGGAAAATCTGTGTTTATCCAGGAATGGGCTTGCTACTGGCTTGATTGCCTGGGAGTCTGGCTCTCAGACAGGTCTTCTCATCTTGCTCAAGTCTCATCTCAGGAGCCAGCATATTCTGAGTCATGTATCTGGCAGGATGTGGGACCACTTAACAAGAGCTCAGATTGGGACATTTTGGCACTCTGGTGTGACGTTTTGGCTCTAAAACCAAGTTAGAGGCTGGGATAGGGTAGAGCCTTCTCAGGTTCAACAATTATCTTCCTTGCAAGGAAACCTGTGACACAGTTAACAAATAAAATGCAGATACAGAATCACAGAATCACAGAATAATGAGGTTGGAAGAGACCTCTGAGGTCATCAAGTCCAACCTATGCCCTAACACCTCAACTAGATTATAGCACCAAGTGCCGTGTCCAGTCTTTTTTTACACATCCAGAGATGGTGATTCTACCACCTCCCTGGGAAGAGCATTCCAGTACTTTGTTATTCTCTCAGTGAAAACCTTTTTCCTGATATCCAACCTACACCTTCCCTGATGTAGCTTGAGACTGTGTCCTCTTGTTCTGTCTGTTGCTGCCTCGTGGAAGAGACCAACCCCCACCTGATTACAGCCTCCCTTCAGGAAAGTGTAGAGGGCAATAAGGTCACCTCTAAGCCTCCTCTTCTCCAGGCTAAACAATGCCAGTTCCTTCAAATGTTCCTCACAGAGTTTGTATTCCAAGCTCCTCACCAGTCTTGTTGCCCTCCTCTGGACGCGCTCAAGCATCTCAACATCCTTCCTAAACTGAGGGGCCAGAACTGGACACAGTCCTACTGCAGCAGGAATGTGCCTCTGGGTCCAAGTGTGGTGTTGGACATGCCAAGCACACTATGAAATAGAAGGCTTCTATCACCAGCTTCTCTCCTCCCCTCAAGCTGCTCATGCTGCAGAGAGAAAGCAGCCCAAGGTTTCTGATTGCTAGCTAGATTCACACAGCAGATAGGGCAGTGTCCAGCAGAGGTGGATCAAGAATTTGCTTGCTCTGCTAAAAACACTGACTACTTTATCCCAAGGAAATTGGACACCATGTTGTGAAGCTAAGAAACAACTTTCAAGTGAAATTGTACCTCCATAGAAGTGGTGCAAGGGTACTGGCAGACATTCCTTTTACTGTCAATTTCATATGAATGGTATTCACACCTGTAGGATGGACAAAGAGATAAAACTTGTAAGATAGACAGAAAAAAAAATAAAGAGTACAAAACCAGCAACTACCACAGTACTCTGTTCTACAGTGAGATACTTCTGGTAAGGACTGAAAGTTCATACCATGCACAGCAATGTAACAAAGACTGTAGATTTCTATCTCAACATTATTCAAAGATGTCATTTGGCTTTATTTAAAAAAAGGCACACATTTCCTGCTTCTTTAAAAATCCAAAATTCTTCCAATCACAACTATCTTTCAGTCTGTCATTCTGATATGCAAGTGCAATTATTTAACCACACAAACATTTTGTGAACAAAACAGTTTAAAGAAATCATCAACAAAAAATAATGGAAAAAATAATCAGCAGAAAATCTTTCATCCTCTCCTTTGATACCTTCACATTAATGTGTACTTTGCATTTTGTATTTTAGACGAGGGTGAATTCTCTTGGATTTTTGGAAAGTGGGGAAAAAAGCCTGCCTACATCAGAAATAATTGTGCTGTACAAACAATTATCATAACTTTGGAATAGTTTTTATAGCGTCTTTTATTAATGTAAGCATATGTGTTTGATTCAAATGTGAATTACCTTGTCATTTTTTCAATATTTTTTTAAAGAACTTATTCAGATTAGTTTATTTACGCTTATTGTGTACCTCCTTAATGGCATAGGAATTTATCCCTGGGTGTAAAAGCGTGGTTTAGACAGCTTATTTGGATTTTGAATTTGCTCTGACCAGCCTGTGTGCATACAACATGTATCTAAATGTAGGAAGGTTGACCTATTGAATCATACATGTGGTACAGATGACCTGCATGTGCAGGAAAGGGTACTTGTTGGACTAGAGAACATTTGTAGAGGAAATGCAAAAGAGGTAATAAATGACTGATAAATTTGATTTACTGCATTCGTTCTGCCTAAAAGTTCTTTGTTTTGTGTTAAATGCCCTGAATTCAGAACAAGTCAGGTTCACTTTGCCTGTTGAGATGAACTATGCAAATCCCAACTGTAATTTATATTTTATAGCTTGGGTGTTGCTGTAGAAATAGAATTCTTCCATCCAGTCTCTGCACGTATTTTGGCATATATTTATTGCAACTGTCTAACAAAAAGCAAACCTCTTTGTTTTGCAATCACATTGACATACATTAAGGCAAGCACATTTGTGATTTGTCTCTTTTTAATGATCTCATTAAAAAGGATGAGGATGCTTACCCAATTTTCATGTCAAAGTTGATTTAAACTCTGTATACAAGGTACAAGACATTTGATGCATTGGTATATGGCAAAGTCCATTTAGACTAATTCTAGATGTAGGTATTGTAGACATCTGTTTACAGACTTGTTGCTCTAGACCAGGCTCCTGTTACAGACATGGAGAAAAATTCTAAAAGAGATAATGCCTACCTGTTTCTCTGCATTAGCTATAAAGGGAGCTCTGCTGTGTGATAAACTCAATTGTACAGGTAGTCTTTGAAGATATTTAAAGTTCCTGCATTGTTCAGTATTTTCTGCAGTAACAGAGGGTTTCACATCCCTGGCAAAAAAGCTTGGTGCATAAGATGCAGTTTACAGATACGATTTGCATTTACAATGGAAATGTTTTTGTTGTTATCCATTATTATGATCAGAAACCTGGATTTCTGAAGTAACTGAGCCCAAATATTCTCTGTTTCCTCAAGACAACAACAAAAGAAGAAGTTTAATCTCTAAATTTAGAAAATGTTAAGATGGAAAATGTAGCCAGCTATGAGGAATCAGTTTTGAAGTTGAGACAACCTAGTAAAAATTCAAGAAGCTTTAGAAATAGGTTAAGAAAAGTAGAAACAAACAGTTGTTAAAATAGTTTAGGATTTAAAGGCACTGGGCACTATTGAAATCTGACAATACCAATTTTCTTAATGGACTTCTATTTTTTCCTTTCACACATCTTAAAGTCTTCCCCCTCCCATGCTAAGCATGGAGGATTTATGATTGTGAAGTATTACATTCCCTTGGAGATAATCGTAGTTTGCCATTTATTTGGCAATAATTGCTTATCTTTCTGTTCCACTCTAGGGAGCATCTGAGGACACCAGCTGGCTGTGCATTATTCTCCCTCCATCATCTGTATTTATAGACAAATAAAAGAAGCCTTTGGGAAGAACTAATGGTTTTTTTTAACCTTAAAGCGTGCCCCTTGGGATAGTATGACCCTTCTTTTTTAAATCCCATGCTTCCTGCTCTGAAATTTTCATGGCTACAATATAGTTCCCACTATACCAGGATGTGTCCCAAATCATTCCATCTCCAGATTGAACATCAGGCATTTTTCCATACCCCAAATTCTCCTGGCTCTCTTGATATTAAGCTGGAAATCTAATAACATTTTTTCACTTTTAATCTCGGTGAAGTGCCTCCACAGCAAAAAGACAATAAACCATTGTGCTAGTAGTTTGAACAGTCATTTGTCATCCATGGAGCAATTATGCTCAGAAAGAGTAGACAGAATGGACTGCTTTCTGCTAATAGTGCAACACTCTGCTTTAGAGCAGAAACTACCCTCAACCAAGCCCAGCTAATGTGTATGTGTCAAAAATGATGTTTCTGAAGCAAAATCTCAGGTACTTAAGGTATTCCTATTTCCTCCCCCAGACATCTGCTTAAGCTGATGAATGAGAAACTGCCACTCTCCGGTATAATTATTGTCTGAAACAATATTTGCTGATAGCTGACTGTCCTTAATATTGATTACCTGAAAAGGTCAGAATGATTCCTTGGTATTTTATTAGCTTTATAAATAGAAATAGCAAAGGCAAAACGTGAAAGGTAGCAGTGAGGAGATTAAGTAGAATTAAAAGTGTGAAAATGGGAAAGGCAGCGAAGATATCTCAGGAAAAAATATCTGTGCAGAATAGCAGGAAAAATTTCTTGGTTTTATGTAATGTATACACATAATTAAAAGAAGCGTTATGAGGAGTAAAAGAATGCCAAGAGAATTGAAAATATGCCACCAAGAATAATCAAGAAAAGGTCACATTTTCACTTAGATTTAGATAGTATCTTAGTTGCATGCGTAAGAAAGAGACAAAATGTGATTGAATTGATGCATATAGCAGAACCACACAGGTATTTTGAGCTACATGAAGTGCCACAGCTATTGAAGTTAAAATGAGAATTTTAGTCAGCAGCAGCATTTTATATCCAACAGTCAACAATACTTTAGAAATAGCTTAAGCCACAAATGAGCCTGTGTCCTGGTTCTTGCCAGGGAAGGGTTGACTCTTGCAGAAGCCAGGAGGGGCATGGCTGGGACACAGAGGTTGTTTTACAGCATCACACCACTGCCAAGGCAGGGAGAGGGGAATTTCCCCAGGACAGGGGGTTTCTTCTGCTCAGTGACTGTGGCAGAGGGAGTGCTTGGGCGGCCAGGGAAGTGTGGCTGTGGTTGGGTTGGGTCAGGCTCTGTGGTGACCATTTTGCATGAGAATCACTCTCTCTCCTTTGTACACTTTTGTTATTAATATTGTTCCTGTTACTGTTTGTTTTCTTATCTCATTGCTGTTTCCAGCACATTTTTTCTTATTTCAGCCTGCGATCTTCCCCTTTTGAGAATGGCCTCCTGTTCTCTTCTCCAGCTTGACACAGGGGAGAGGGAAAGTGGGTGAGCAGCAGGTTTGGAGAGCCTCAGTGGGAGCACTAAACTGGGGAGCACCATTCCTAAACCACAGCCTAATAGCTCATCCTGGTTCATATTTTGTTCTCTCATAATTTATACGCTTTCTCAAAGTTGTCATATGCTGTCTAGAAAGTATCCTGTTTTACCTCTAAACAGGAATAGGTCCCACAAGATTTTCTGCTAAATGGTGTGGCCAAAGTGCTAAAGACTTCATGCTCAGAGGTCTCTGACCATTGTAACATGCAGATGTAGCTGAGAGTTCTTAGCAATACACAAAGAAAGAAATAGTCACTATTAGTTTTGCTGAGCCTGTTGTGTGTCACCACCAGCTGAAGTCCACTGCTACTGACCAATTGTTCCTGTCAGTCAGGGAAATATATTTGTTCCCTTTGTTGCTTTGTTTTCAGAAGAGGTTGTAGAGGGAAACCTTACTGTGAGGATGCATAGCTGCCTCAGTTTACCTCACAAGCTGAAAGCATTGCCACCTAAGGTATCATTCTATTATCAATTCTGTTATCAAGATGCATCAAATCACATCTCATTGTACAGCGACTAAGCAAAACCAGGACCTATTTATCACAGAATGTGTACATTTCTCATATTATTGCCAATTTTAAAAATGAAAGAAGAGATTCCCTTTAAGTTATGAAGAAATAGTTCTGAGAAAACATTCCTCCAGGCCAATAAATTGTTTATGCTGCTTTAATTTGCATTAAAATGACAAGATTGAAGCAAAGAAGCCTAAGTATTGATGGTGTTAGGAGACTCTTTTGGCCTGGTACTCTCTGTGACAGTCTTTTTGCTAACATATAGTCAACACTCCAAAGGGATTCCAGTTCTCTTACACCACTCCCATCCTTTCTCACTAATCTGGAATAGAAGAGCTGCAAAAAAGCCCCAAAACCCAAAGCCAAACTCTCCCCCTCTCTGACACTGAGACTCTCTTCAAACTATATTTAAAAAAAGATTCATTAAAGCTTTCCTTGAGAGAAACTACATTTGGATTAGGTTGTTAATTTCAGTTTCTGCTGAAGAAATTTCAGTGGTGTTATTTTTTACTGGTGTCTTTCAAGATGTTTATAAGCAAGTTTTCCCCTGAAATTGCTAAAGGAGTGTGTGTGACTTCAGGAAAGCAGTGCAGAGGTCACAAGAAGATCATGGTCCTACCTTGATGGAAACTAAATGCAGCACCTCTCATGTCACTCTTCCTCAGATTCCAGGATGTGAATGAGTGCAAGAGATCTGTGATACACAGCAGATCTTCAGCTGAGAGGGAAAGCAGAGGGATGAAGGCTCTGGCAGGAAGTTTTTTCTGCCCAGTAGCAGAACTATTTTCCCTTTTCTCCTTTCAAAGCCCTGCAGCTTCAGTTTTTGAATCCTTTCATGACTTGAGGATCTCAAATGGCACAAATCATCCAAGCATGCCTTCTTACATTTGCGTCAGGCTAGGTAATTATCAAAAGCCCTCGCAAAACATTATTTTACCATTCCAATTATCTTAGCTCCCTTAACAGATCAGAGTGCAGCCATCTGCTCTGCACTGGGCTAACCCTGAAGCCTAAGAAAATGTTACAACTCATAGAAATCACAGCTGCTTATTTACTTAATCATATTAAATGTAAAATATTATCTTAGTTCTTTCCCAGATGAATGAACTTCACATTGTTTTCTGGAAAAAATTCAAGATGTTTGTATCAGACTTTGGAATGCTGTATTGGTGTTAAATACCAAAAAGACTATCACTGATGAAATTACAATATAATGAAAGTAATATTCCCAATTTCAACACCAGGTGGTTGCTGCAGATTTTTATAATTGTAAAGCCCTAGACTGGACTTGATTCAACCTTTATATAAATATTTGATAGAACTAGAAATTTACTGAAGGGCATAATGAAAGGTTTACATTTTCAAACACTTGTGCTTTAGAGAGAACTACTTATATGAATGTTTATCTTTTGATAACATTTGGTTTTATATTTATTTTTGGGGTAAATGACCAGTTCATATGCAGTTTGATATATGTACATGAAAATCAGTAAAATGTACACGTACTGCAAGTAAATTGAAGAATATTGAGGCAGTGTATTTTCTCAACTAAATTAAACTAAAATAAATAACTAAAAATTAAATCCTTAGTTTCAAGTTACTCTAATAAATTAAAAACAACAGGCAATGTACAGCTGGACAGTAAACTCTTGAAAAATGTCAAAGTTTTTACATTTGGATATTTAAATTCACTGGAGGTAAAGTAATAACTTTTTGCTAAGAAACTTGAGCACAAATTATGAGAATACACTACATCAAATGTTTAAAGAGGAAGTATTAATTCTCAGTTAGATATTCCTCCCTGTTCCTTTCTGTACACTGCTGTTTTCTTGTCCTGAGTCAGACTTTTGGTACAAATGCAAATCTGGAAACTAAGAAGTATCATGACACATATCTGGAAGATAAGACTTCTTTGTCTCAAGTATTAGTTCTTTACACTGATGAGCTGTCAAGGGTGATTCCTGATCAAAGTGAAAATGATAAACAAGAGGCCTAAAATCAAAGCAGTTTTTCTTCCATCCCATTCACTTGTTGAATTACTTTTGCTCTTACTGTTTTCCCACTACTGTCTCTACATTTCCTAACATAACTGTCTTTAAAAATGTTTTGCCTGTTTTGAGTCTGCATCTTGCTGGAAATAACACTTGCTACACCTGGTGAAGTCAGACAGCACCTCAATTTTTGACAATGATTTCTTGTTCAAAATATGGTTTGACAGGTGTATTGGACAGGGGCTAAAGCCAAAGGCACCACTGTAGGAGCATAATTTCTGAGCCACTGAGGATAACTGCTAATCACAGGCTCTGAAGGAACAGATGGAGTCTATTTGATATCATCTGACAGCCCAACATTAGCTCAGACAAATTTTTTAACTTGATGAGAGGCCAATATAAAGATGACAGTGTTCAGGTGTTACAATTTGTTGAACAAAGGTGTACCTAAGTTCACAGTGCTGTGGGACTCACAGTATGAACTGTGCCTAGCTCTGCTTTTGGACTGTAAAAAAATGCTGCTTTGTTTAGCAGAGAGCAAGGTTTGGGACTTTTGAAGCCAGACATAGTCTGTGCAAAAGAAATCCTGGAATACAGAAGGCAGAAGATACTATAGATCCATTCAAGGATTTAGCTACTCAAAGACATATCGCAGTTCTTCAGAGGTATGCTTTTGCAGGTAGCTACTACAAATGCTCTCAGAGAACAGTTACATTCTCTCTGCCTTGTCAGCAGCTCAGCCTAGTTTATTCTTTTGTGTGATAAAGACTGGTGTGGTCATGGGAACAGTGTGGCTGTTTTTGTACATTTGTTCCAATTCACATTCATTGATTAGGACTGTTAGAAAATTGTACACACAGTAATTGCTCCTCCATTATAATTTCTAACTTCTAGCAGATATTATTTTTATTATTCCTTAAAGACTTTCAGCATACATTTAGTATCACACATCATCCAAATCAAAGTCCATTCACATCTCACAATATGATGCGTTTATCCTCTCCTGCCCAGACAAAATCTCTTATGCTCATGTCTTAGCACATTCCTGCTTTGTTGTACTGGTATCTAACAAAACTGTAAACAATATTAAGGGCAAATTCTTCAGGATTCTGAGCCTTTATCCAACACCAGTAGTTTGCTTTCAGCATAACATTATTGCCTCCTCATCAGGCAATTTAATAGACTTTTTATAAATCCTGTATTTCTATTCATCTTCTCAATCTTCTTCAGCTGAAGTAATTCCTGTATGTCCCCATGCTTTGTTGAAGCACATGTAGATGAGATCTGCTGAATTTCTCTCTTCTAGTAAAAATCAGTCCTTACCAAAAAAGTTGTCAAATTAGTCTCTAAAAATCTCTTTTAAGGTCTGACACCCCGAATTCTATAATTTTTCACAATTTAACACTGCGTCTTTCATTTATTTTCATATCATTTGTCACCTCCTTCTTGTCTAGCTTTTATTATTTTACTTCTGCAGTTTGCAAAGCTGGGTTTGTTCATTTTCTTTGTCTCTTTCTCATCACTTTTTCCTTACTTTCTGAGGTGTTAAGGTGATAGCCAGAGATTAAGTCTGGCTTTGAACTTCCCACAACAGACTGTAAGAGCAATCACTATTTAAGCAGGGGAAGGGAAAGGAAGCTCTGCAAGTGTGACAGTATCACTTGAAGCAGAGCTTCATATTCCATTATTCACTGATGAACTACAAATGTCATACTCTCCATGCTCCCTGGCTGCTCTTGCTGGGCATGCCTCGTGTCTAATCTGGATCTGGAAGCTCTGATCTAATCTGATCTGCTGCCCCAGGCATGCTACATGCCCTGGAAGTCTCTGAGAGGTGGAGAGGGGTCCTCAGGTCTTGATGGGGACGCAAGTCACTGGTGTCAATTTTGTGTAGACAGTTATGTTGTCCTTGAGATGTGGGCTCCTGGGCCTTATACAGAGTATAGAGAATTAGATTCTCTTAGAAATGCAACCTCACCCTGATATTGAAAACTTTAGGATTGAAAAATCTCCAGTGAGATGTATCCAGTTGAGTCACTCTTGGGATATATATATATATATATATATATTGCTTGCTGAGCTTGGTTTCACCTCAAGGTCTAGTCATGCTGTTTTTGAAGTCAGCAGGAGTTTTCTCTTCATACTGAAATGGAAGAAGGCTCTGAGCTGCAAATATGTGCCACAAGGCTAGCAGCAAGGTTTGAGCCCTTGGGCACTTTTGCCATGGAGCCAGGCTTGGAGGGCATCTGGACAGATCAAGAGCTGCCACATGAACCAGTGTCGGCTCCTGTGCATGACAAGCTGTGTCTTTCTTACCTTTGCAATTCCTAACAGCAATCAGGAGAAAAAAACTCAGTGCACATTGCCACATGATTCAAATATCCTTCCTGAAATATAAATGTATTCCTATCAGTAGAGTTGCTCTTGATCTACACCCATGTGAAAGAGAACTGCAGCAGCCCTGAAAATCATTCAGCACAGAAAATATTGATGGGCTCCCTGCTGTCTCACTAGGATAAAACAGTGCTTTTAAACTTCCACTCCAGGTATCTAAATCCTAGAAATGAGGTCCAAATCATTTTCACCAAGGGAATGTTAACTAAGAAGTACGGGAATCCAGTACATGTAACAATAAAAATAAAATAAAATACTCAAGCAAGAATAAAATATAGTAAAAAATGAAGCAAAAGAAAATGAAATTTAAAAGTTGAATTAGTGTTCAGGCATTCAGTCAAAAATGAAATGAGGTTCTACTCTTACTGAGTAACAGAGTCTTCAACATTTCCTTTTGTTAAAAGCAAAGGAAAACATACTCCAGTAAGATGTTTAGCCAGCATTATTCTTAGTAGTAAAAACTACCCTGCTTCATACATCAAGTGCATAGTTTTTGTCTTTTTAAAGCTGAATATTAAATGCAGACATAAGCATTTGTAAACATACTGATGGAGAATAAATGCTGTGGCGCCCGGTACAGAGTCCCAGTAATTTGAGAAATGTGCTGCCTGACTGAAGACTTCAATATTTCTGTCTGGTAATTTATTCACTTCCCAAATCCCTGACAATTCTAGGAAGCATAAACTTAAATGTTTTTATTGCCTTCATCAAGCAGTGGTAGTGAGACAGCTAATGGTAAATAGGCAGTCCCTGGAAACTAAAAGTGTCTGGAGTTGGTTTTTCAGTCCAAATGCTTCCTACAAATGATTTATTGTACCAAGAGATAAAAAAGTTAAGCAACATGAGGAGAGATTTCCAGTCTTTAAATTATAAAGAAAATTATTTATTTCCCTTTTAATGGTCTTATTGTATTGTCTTAATCTTGGCAACAGAAAGATGTGTTCTTGCTTGCTCAGAAGAAAATGGGATATCCTTGGTTTGGTAAAAACACTTGTATGGATGTTAACCAAACATGACATAATGAAGAACAATGAGGTGTGTACCTAAACATTCTTAATTGGCCAAACACTAGACACTGTTAGCCAAAACAAGTGAAGATTAAGCAGGAGAGGCAAAAAGGAGCTATAGTGGATTTTTATACACGGAAAACCTACTATAGCATTATTATTACTATAGCATTATAGTAACTTTATCTGGCAGTCCACATCAAGCACACCTAGAAAGTTTGCATGAATTTGCAGCTAAAGTTGAAGAACTTTTTAAACAAAAACATGTACACACATAAAATATGAAGTTCAGTAGATGTAATTTATCACTGGTCATAAGTATTTATAAATTGTCATTCAGCTCTGAAATGGTGTTTAAAAACCTTATTTCTATACCTTTCTTAGGACAAGAACCCTCAAAAGGCAAAAACATGCATTGAGGTAAGAATAAAATATCACTATCATTAAAAAATATTTTAGAAGTGTTTCAAAAATCTACTGACCACATGCATTTCATGTAATTTCAGCCTTTACCTTCTTTAGCTGTTTTCAGCTAAAGAAACAGTGTTAACATTACTTCTCAAATAAGATTAGGTCAGACAAATCCTTTGGTGATGATTTGAATGGGTCCAATATGAACTAAATCTTTCCAGAAGCCTCAGCAGAATCAAACGGAACAGAATCTTTGTCTGTTTATTTAATAAAAAGAATCCTTGTATTTTCTGAGCTGTTAAACCTGATCCTTGGTTACTTACTAAACATTACACAGCACTTTCATGAGTTGCCTGTTGGATGTTGACAATGATCCATAAGTTCCATTAGTCTTCACACAGAGAGAACCAGCAAAAAGTGATATAACTTAGCCTTTATGCTGGTATGAAATACAATTATCTAGCAACTTTGTGACACTAAGTTCTGAAATTTTCACACCTTTTTCTGACAACTTTGCCAGATTTTGTGAAAATCATCACTTTGAGTCTTGTTCCTTAACAATTAAGGATACTTGAAAGAGGGACCAGGCGCAAAAAAAAATGTATAAAAACCTAACAGAACAAACAACGTTAGAAGAGCAGATATATGAAAGGATGCTGTGACGGGTCACATTTAAACACAGGTTGTTTGGTTTATAGAACTAACTCAGCCCAGTACATCTGTCCTTATGTTCCCATAAAAACACAGCAGGGCAAAGAACAGCAGCTATAAAAACATCACATTTTTATCCCCAAAAGCAAAAGACATCTACAAATGCAAGATGAATTGGCTCTGCCCACTTCCTGCTGCAGCTGTAATAAAGACCCCCTCAAGACCAAGTACTGTGCATGCTCTCTCATGGCTGTGGGCAGGGGTGCAGGCTGGAATGCAGCCCAGGGAGTGCGATCCTCAGTTTCCTGGGAGGTCAGTGAGCTGCCAGGGACAGATGCACAAGGCTGCCCACCAGCTACACCAGGCACTGAAGCCCTTGTGTGGACAGCTGCAGGTGGGAGGTGCAGTGGGCAGTGCTGCTGGTTGCCCTCGGGATTGCCTTTGTTAGAGAGGAAAGATAAAGGCTCACAATTATGGCAGCTACATGACTGTAATAACAGTGTCCTGAGGAGCTGGAGTGGAGAGCAGGCTATGAATAGATGGATACAGCTAGAAAATATGCATGGCTCACCCAGCAATGATCTCTTGCCTTGGTACTTACACAAAAGAAGAAACCTTGCTAACAGTGTGATTTATTAAAAATATGGATATTGATCTAGTACTGATATCCAAATGTGATGGACAAAGACTCTCTAACAGTTTAGAGTTAGAAAGTGTATGTTTATTGTGACAGACAGGCAGGTGCGGGATAGCTCCCGAATACACACCACAATTTACAGGTGATTACTTCTATCTATACAAGTATTGAATACACAAAATACAAGTGCATCTTCATAACTTTGGTACATCCCATTCCCCACTTCGTATGGTAATTAGTTCAAAAGCTATTAAGCATGTGTAGTTTGTTCCTTAAAATGGGTCAGTGGTCCCTTTCATGGGGAGGGGTCTCAAAATGAGGAAGTAAATGAAGTCTTCCTCATTCTGACTTTTCTACCTTTTCAATGCAAATACCTTTGGTAGAACTCCCATTCCCGTCTTCGATTGGTTTCAGAACAGAGGAGCCGACAATTGTCTTATGTTCCTAAAAACTATTTATCAGTTTCTATATTCTTCATTATAAACCCAGCTAACCAAACATTATGCTGACAAGCAATCAATTATTAGTTAACTACTAACTCTTAACTTCATCAAGGCCTGCCCATTTATTCTGATTAACTCTAATAAAGCGTATCTCTAACTAAAACCTCAGCTCCTCTAAAATCCCTAAATTCCTTAAAGTTTATGTCTCAGTGTGTGAAAATAGGAGGTTTTAATTTTCTCTTCTCACTCTGGATCTGTATCTGCTGTCCTGCCATGGATTGTTTCCTCCCCAAGGCAGGGAGGACATATGGATCTAATCAGCCCTCACATGCAGATAATCTCTCCTCTTTGTCCTATGCTCCAGCAGCGTGGGAGGGACAGGGCACTGTCCCTCAGCTGGCTCACACCACAGCTGTACACACATTCTGTACACCTGCTCACAGAACTGGCCTTTAAACAATGCAGCAGGGAGGCATTTGTTCTGCTCACCTTGGGACCCACAGCTGTGCCCAAGTGAAGAAAGGTTTGCCTGGCATGTTTAAAACAGGGCTTACACACTGAAAATCTCAACAAAATGTTATGGCTAGCAAGTTCTTTCAGTTTTACCTGCAAACTCTTGTATATCCTGGCAGAAGCACTAAAATCACAGTTGGGATAAACTTGAGAAATGAAAAATAAAAATTGTAAATGAATCCTTGGTGGCAGTACTTAAGTGGATAAGATTATCCAAAGATTGTCCAGTGAAAGATGGGGATTTAGATGAGTTGTTCTGAGCTGGGTTAAGGTGTCATTTTGTGCCTTCTCCATTTTCTACCAGAAGAGGTTTTTCTAAGGAGGCTTGGAGGACTTGTTAAAGGTATTGATCTGCTTTCACATACCTTGTAAAACATAAATAATTTAATAAATCTCAGACTTCTCCTCCTTTTACTTGCATTTCTATAAACACAGTTTCTATATTAGTATACCATTACACTAGTTTACTTTAACTAAGTTAGATCTTGCAAATATCTTAAAAAATTGGTCACCAGCACACCCTGATTTCACCAGTATTTCATGAGAATGAGGTGGTAAAATCTGATTCTTGCCTCATCTAGCCTTGTGTTAATTGAACCCATTAATGCAGTATAGGTCATCCTGTTACCAAAACCATAGGCTACCTTGTATGTCTACAGTCCTACAGTGATCTCTGTCATCAACATATACTTCTGAAGCAGCAGTCTTTCTTGGGCACTGAGTTTCTTATTGCTCACCAAACTTTAAATAAACATAACCATAAAAATGTTTGAATATTCAAGACAACTCCTACATAACATCCCCAATTACTGATCTCTCTTCCCTCTAGGGTCTGGGAGTTGCAACCAACCAGACCACTTACCCTGTCTGGGGGAAAAACACAACTCACTGTTTTCTTTACCCAGGACTTCTCTGAGTTAAAGTGCTTTGCCCATTGTGTGGACTTGATAGCTGAATGAGCTAACCCACACTGGGGTGAGGTAAACTTGGCTGACTGCCACATGCCCATCAGTGCTTTCTCAGCCCTCCTATGCAGCAGGAGAGGGTAAGAAAATAAATGAAAAAGTCCATGGGGAAATTGCTTACTAATTACTGTCATGGGCAAAACAGACTTGAATTGAGAAAGATTAATTTAATTTATTGCCAATTAAAAATAGGGTAGAGTTATGAAAAACAAAGAGAGAAACTTAAACATCTTCCCTCCATTAACCCCATTCTTCCCAGACTCTATTCCTTCATTCCTGACTCTTCTACCTTCTCCCCTTGTGAGCACTGGGATGGGGAATTGGAATTGCAGTCAGTCCACAATGCTTTGTCTTTATTGTTAATGCCTCCTCACACTTCTCCCTTGCTCCACTATGGGGTCCCTGCCATGGAATCTGCTCCTTGTGAGCTGCTCCGGTGTGGCTCCTTCCACAAGCTGCAGTTCTTGAAGGACTGCTCCAGAGTGGGTCCTTTTCAAGGGGTGCAGTCCTGCAGGAATGGATTGCTCTGGTGTGGGGCCCCCACAGGCCACAGAGAAGCTGCTCCTGCGTGGAGTTCTCTCCAGAGGCCCCAGTTTCTGCCAGGTCTCTGCTCTCCAGCGGCTGAGGCTTCCTTTGGAACACATCAGCCTGCTGCAGCATGGGGTCTCCAGAGGCTGCAGGGTCCTCACATGGTCCTCACAGGCTGCAGGGGAAGCCCAGCTCTGGGGCCTGGAGCACCTCCCTCTCCTTTCTGATGAGCTCTGCTCTGTCCTCTGGTGGGTCCATTGGAGCTGGCTGGAACTCTGTGTCCAGCACAAGCCAGTCTCTGGTTTTGTCTCACAGAGGCAGCACCTGCAGTCCTCCAGCTGCCAAAATCTTGCCAGGTAATCCCAATATGTCTCTGTTCTGAACTCTTGGGAATGAAAAAGTGATCTGGTTAGGAGTCATGATAGTAAGGAGAAACAGGATCCCCAGGAACATCTGGGGATAATCTGCTCATTAACAACAAGCCTAGTCTGGAAGTGAAGAACAGAACCTTTGAAGCACCAGTGAATAAACATCCTAACTGCTTGCCATCCTGGAAGTTTTGCTGGACTATTACTTGGCAGCATCATTAGCACAAGACTGTCTCTTGGGAAGCCAAGTAGCCTGATCCCTGCCATAGGAAGCAGCCTTTACTACGTCTCTGGAAGCTCACAGGCTTCCATCTGTGCCCATAACAGATGCTGAGAAGGCTGAGTGGGAGCCAGCACACTTGATATGACTCATATGGCTAATGACCACATAATCAGGTCTGGAGCTCTTTTTCACTGCTCTGGACTCTGTGTTTATCCAGAAAGTGGTGGGGTTTGGACTTGTCCCCCTTCTTCTCCAGACTTTTCACTCTCATTAAAAGCTCAGACCATTTATCAATAACAATTTCTCTCTTTTTTTTTTTTTAAACCAAATAATTTATATATATATAAATATAGTGTCTCTTGTTTTGTCATATTTTTTCATGGATCTCTTTCTCATTGTGCTAAAAGATTTCTTGTTGGCCTGAAGTGCTCTAAAGCTCTGGTAAAACCTATTCCTCTACAGCCCAGGTGTTCCTTTTTTGCTTCCTTCCTGCCCTCCCCTCCTGGCAGCAAACCCTCTTTGTCTCAGCCACTGGCAAGACTGGGCAGAGTTCATTCAGCTGTGAGGTCTAAACTTAGGTCTAAAGATCTGAAGTTATCCTTTCCAGAGCATATCCAAGGCACTCCTCAATCCATGCAGATGCCAGTAGGCTTTGCTGTAGCTGCTGTGGCTTTAGTGGTGCAGCTCTTTCTGTTGTATAGTTGTGAACTCTGGCACGTGCTGAAGGAGCCTGGTAGCTGGGAGAGCTCGGTGCTGGTGAGCCAAGCAACAAGGCTGATGTAATGTGAAATAACCTGGCCTCAGCATCCCTGGGCTCCCCATATGGAAGGACACAAACTACACCAGAGTGTGATTCAGAGGAGTTTCATCTTCTTCTAAGTGTCCCTGGCAATTGCCTCTCCTGCTCCACTGACAGTAAATATCATTAATGGCAGCCCCTTTCTACCTTAACCACTGCTTTAACAGGGAGTGGAAAGGTCGGAGTCAGATATAGTAAAGCTTGAGAACTAAGAGAGGATAAGAAAAGACTTGCAGATAATATACCAAAGTTGTTATTGAGGTATGCATTAGCTGCAGAAAGTCACTAATAACACAAAACAATAACAGCAAAAAAGCCTTGTAAACAGATTTTAATATTCTTTTTTTTACCCTTCTTTATAAGTTGCTAATTCCCTGATCAGCAGAAAAGAGTAGAAAGGAAAAAGCAGAGAAAAAAAAATTCTTATTATCTGGATTGCATTTTTGCCTGAAGCATTCTTTTTCTTTTTTTTCCCTTTAGTGTGACTGAGCAATGGCTGCTGAGCTGCCAGTGAGTATATTTTATTGTGATCCTGTGTATGGCATCACCCTGCTGCCAGTGGCATGTATACTCATCAGTCAAACAGAACTATCCAACATATTTGATTTACTGTCACTGAATCAAATCTATTTGTGGGTTTCCATAACATAAAACATTTCACTAGAGATTAATCCCCTGATTTACATGTTGCTCTTGGGAGCTATATCATTACTTTCCTTGATGGATTCATTTTGAAGTCAAGAAAGATGCAACTTGATTTTTTACTCTGTATTCAAGGTGGTGCCTTGCTCTTTGTTATCTGACCTTTATATTAACTCTTCCCCTTGTCAGTCTCAGAGGCATTACTCATATTTGTGTCTGCTAGTGGAAGATTAAGTGATTTTAGCTCAGTCAGGACAGTAAAAAGAGACTCTTGGAACACCTGGTGAAAGTACCAGCAAACACCATGTTTCTGATTTTGGGATTGTTGCCTTTTCTCAAGCTTGCTGCTGTGAACATGCTAGAAAATAAAATTGTGTTTGTTCACTGATATCTGTTTCAATTTATACTCCAAGATGAATATCCACTTGGATAAATACCTACAAAATTGGTCACTCATAAGGAAGGTTACATATGGTACAAAGGTTTTTATCTTACTGTAATGTTTATAGGAAATCCCAAATATTTTCAGCACTGCTTACTGGAATTTTGAGACATAAGGAAAATATTTTGTTTTTTAAAAAGAGTTTATAATCTAATCCTCTTTTAATACTCATAACCTATTGCTATCTGGGATGGTTGCCAAAGCAATGATTTATAACTTTTCAATTCAAGCAAGTAAACAATGAATTTAATTTGGCTTGGTAAATCCAACATTCTTGCTTGAGCTATTGAAATAATTTAACTGGGTTTCTTGCATTATTAATGTTACAAGAGCTGCTGATTTTTCTCTTGCTTACAACATTGTGAACCTGATATTTATTCTTCACTCTTATCAGTTGTATCACTGGTCAAAGAAAACTCCAGTTTCAATGGGAATGAGAAAATACTGTCATTAAACGGGTGTCAGTGTCTGATTAATCCAGTCAGTACATCATTTGCTTTCAGCACCTTCTCATATTTTTCATGCTCTGAGAATTTGCCCAACAAAATCAGCAGAATAAAATAAAGACACTGGAGACTTGACTCAGCCTTCCACAAAAAGTTCCAAGAGGAGTCTAGCCTGGTGCTTAACTAGGGCTGCAGAGTGCAGAGATCCTCTGTAGGTCTTGTATCATCTCTGCCAGTGCCATGCAGGGGTGTCAGATACCCCAGGACACCTGAATGTGCTTGGGCAAGCCACCCCTGAGCCCAAGCCCTCAGCCAGTGCAGGCCCTGGAGCCTGAGCTGTACAGTTTACAGCTATAGCTGGGAACAAGGGAGGCTTTTCTGAGTTCTTTGCCTGTGCTGAGCAGGGATTTAATTGCCCACAATTAAGTTACTGGCGACATCAGGGATATGGAAGACACCCCTACAAGACTGGCAGGTATGGCACAGGGTCTCCTGGGCCTCCTGCTCTCTGTGGGTGTGCTGGGGAGGAGCGTGGCTCGGTGGCAGGAGCTCCTTCTGCTCTGGCAGCAGAACTGTCCAGTCCCAGACCTCTGTTGGCCATTAAAGCAGATTACTCAGCGCTCATAGATTTACCTAGATCCAGACACCTGAACTGTATGTGTGCATTTGGTGGCTGAATCAGTAAGAAAGGCCAAGTCTCAGTCTCAAGCATTTCCTTGTCTCTATACATAGAAATGAGGGATGGTTTTGAAAGAGACAGATTCCTAGGTCACTTTTGAGACACTGTCTGCAGGTGTCTGTTGCTAATATTGTTGGGATATGTCATGTGAGAAAAGAGAATTCCTGTTCTGGAGTCATTCTTTAGCAGAAAGAGCTGGAACCAAAGCCTTCATCTTTAGACAGTTTTTTTTTTAAATATGCATTTGTCAACAATAGTGAAATGAGGTCAGTGTCCACAAGCGCCCTACCTACTCTTGTACGGCCTTGTAGTTTTCTTCTTATTAATATGGTACAACTATAGTCTGTGTTGGCTGGTACACAGATGTTGCCACTGAAAAGTAGGTGTTGGACAGTGTGATTGATGAATTCAGGGTCCTTTTACTGATACAGACTTTGCCTCATTTGCTCTGAGCTCAGAGCAGCTGAACCACTTGGAGCTTTCAGACTGAAAGCTGCTACAGGGCAGTGTTTAGTGGTGTGTTTGGACGTTGTTAATCATGTTTCATGTTTTCATCAGCAAGGTTAATTACGCACCTTGTGAGATTAGATGCAAGCTTGTATCCCATCTTTCTTTAGAATGGGAAGATGCATGTTTAGAGTTTAGCTGAGGACAGTTGAACACAAATTCTGTTGTGTTCTGTAAACATACTTACATCAATTTGTCTAAAAAAAATACCCTAAACTACATGCATTTCTCAGATTGCATTTCAGATGTGTGCATGGTGTCATGCCATTAGTCTTTTTCCCAAAGTTATATCTTAGGTTTTTTTTTAATATATTTGTGTTGAAATATGCTTTTTGATCTATATATAAATATCATTTAAACTTTCCTCAACTTCCTTCTGGCCTCATTTGTTTTATTTGATGACTGCAGCTGGAATTATTCTCTTTTAAGACCTTGTCTGCTGTTGAAATTACCTAGGATGTTAACTAAGACAAATTCAGAAGCTGATAGGAATAACCACAATTTGTGGTAATTTAAAGCAAGACTAAAACATGGCACTATAAGTGTTAGAATTTTGAGAGGCAATATACTATATGGATGCATAGTAAAAGGGTATGTAAAGAAAACTGGAATTAATCTAATATTCTGGAAAGAGCTGACAAAATAGCTCATGAATGTATTGCTAAAATATTCTAAATGTTTTATATTCTTCTCTGAATATTCTAAAGGTTCAGAGAAGAATTAATTAAAAGACATAAGAATTACATATCAAAATACTATTTGTCTAACACAGATGCTTTCCTTCTACAGAAACTGTACATTTGGGGCTGCCTATTTTTTTGTTTTGATAAATTTTTGGCAGGGCTTGTGACACAGCTTTGCCAGACAATTCACTTTTCAATGCAGTGTGCCACTCTCACCCAAAAGGAATTTTGTCTCATGACAGAACAGTGCACATAATCCCTTTTGACCTCACTCTGACATACTTGAAATGCAATGTAAAGCAACTTCATGTGAGCTTATGCTGCTAAAATAATCACATGCCTGAGATGGATTGGGATGTGTTAAACTGTTTTATAATAGAAGAAAAACTGCTGATGAAATTCAATTAACTTTGTAGAGTACGGAGGAAAGCAGGAGAAATGGATTTTAAGAACATGTTCTGGGAAAGTATTAGCTTATATAAAATACAGAACACAGATGACAAATTTTTCCACATGGGTGAGAGCCAGACTTAATGAATATAGCTAATCAGAAGGATGATGTTTAATAGGAGTGATGTAGATGGATGAAACACATTTGGAAGGTACATCATTTGCTTGGTGCACCTGGGCATACAGAAATTAAATGGCTTAAAACTCCTCAGAGAACAATAGAGGAAAGTATAAGGAAGAATAAAGCAAGAACGAAGAAATAATTTATGCTCCCTGTTCCCACTGGAAGACAGGCAAGAAAGCTGTCAATGTTCCCTGAAGGAGAGAAGGAAAATGTGAGAGAACAAAGCCAACTTGAGGGACAGGGAGAATGAAGCTGACTGAGTTTTGAGGTTAAAGCCACAGAACTGCTCCAACTGTCCCTAAACTAATATTTTCTTAATTTTTTTTAAAGAGAAACCTTAGAGTGAATACTAAGCCCCGTGGAAACCAATTAGAGTTTTTTCAATGACTTAAACAGGAAGATTTTTCCATCAAGCAGATAGACATTCATGTGTTCCTCCCCAGCTCTCTATTACTCAGTAAAGTTCTGCTTGTTACACATGATGCATCTCAAACTTTAGGGATCACTCTAAATATTAACTGATACCAATATCTGGCCAAATCTTCAAATCCTCTGCGACTCTTTGAGTGCCTGACACTGTTCAGGTGAAAGAAGCCCTCACCATTAGGGTGGAACTCAGCCCCATGCTTACTGCTGTCATGGAAAAACAATTCTCCATCACCAACAGGGGAAAAAAACCTCCTAAAAATCACTTCTAAAATTCTCACTGAGTTCTGTGCAAAATGAGTACAGATTGTGGGGAGCGAGGACAGAAAAAACATTCCTTAACTTGGAGTTTACTGGCTCACCATTTTCTAGACTAAACTTCTCCTCCCTGTCCTTTGCTACCCGTCTATTTTTTTCCCTCTTGAAAATATATATGGTTTTTAAATCATTGGTATTGTGAGGCAAAAACCCCAAGGAAGTATGAAAGATCTGGCAAAGGACCTTGAAAGGACAAATATGGAAATATTCCTGCATGTTGTGTGTCTTTTTTCCATTCCCTGGAAACAGTATCCCGCCTACAACACTTCAAAGAAACGCTGGGGAGAAGCCAATGGAGTCTCCTCCCTCTGAAGTCTTTGAAGGACTGAAAACTGTTTTCAAAGGAGAGAAATGTGATTCTGCAAAAATAGATTTGAGGGTCCAGATTCTGATCTTAGTTTTATTAGGGTGTATAGATGGCTATATATTGACACAGGCATAGAAAATCTCTATAATTACTCCAGTGTAACTAAAATCATATTGCATATAAACCCACTCTGAAGCAGGTTGTGGATAACTTCAAAATCAATTCAAAAAGCAGGCAGTTTTTCTATACTGAGACTAGTTCTCCCTTCAGTCACAAATAGAGACAAAAACAAATTTCATGGCTGGGACAAAATTTTAGAGGAACAACGTTGTTGTACACAAAATGATCAGGATTGTTGGTACTTTATAGCTCTGTAATGCATGGTGTTCATTTGGAGCTAATTAAATTGAATAAAATGTATTAATACATTTGACAATATCAGTTTGTTGATGTTAATTTCTTTCCCAAAACTGGAGGCTGCTGAGTGGTTAAAGGCTCTAAATCTGTTGGACTAACATGGAATTGTCAAAATACTCAGCATCAACGTAAACATGTTTGTGTAAAAGATATTGAGCAGTATCACAGTGTGGCTCTGTAGAATACTTTTAGCTTTGGGTAATCAATTTCATAAGAGACTTGTGACCTATGCTGGGCTCCAGAGACAGTTTTTCAAATGAGTTCTGACATAAAACATCACAGATGGGAATACAGACCTGCCAAAGGGTTCAATCAGGTTAAAATGAAAGGGGGAGGAAAGGGAGTATGACTTTCATTAGAATCTGTTTATACTTAGCTGTGTAACTTAGGAGCCTTGCTTGAGTCATGGTCAGTGGAGAGAAAAAGGGTGTCTTTAGGATGACTCAGGACTCCTGTGTGTCAAGGTCTTACCAACCTTTTTCAGATACTCTCTGGAGGCATCTATTTTTAGATGTAACATTGGGAAATAGAGGCTATTAATTGATGGACATAAATTATATTGTTTTTCAGACCTTTGCAAAAATCCTACTAATTTCTACTTTGTACCCGCAGGGCTGTATCTTAGAATTTATTTATTTTGGTGCTTTTGTCACAAAAATAGCAGCTTACACAGAAATGAATTTGAGGCAGAGATTGATTTTTACTTCAAAGCCCAAATTGATTTATCTCTTGAAATCAAAAGCCAGCTCATTCATTTGTTCCTGTTCCTCCATGTCCTACAGAGAAGGTAAAATGAGTGAGTAGCTGTGAGTGATCAGTTCCTGGCTAGACCCACTACAATGGCCTAAACTGGACTGGAGGGGCAGAGGTGAGGATTGGTGTGAGGTTCTCCTCTTCACAAATATGACATAAAATAGGAACTTCAGAATTGAAGTAGCTGTCAATATTCTATCCACCCAATGTGGAGAAAAAATTTTGAATAATGTATCCTGAATGACGTGATTCTGTCTCTGCAGAAATGTCACCCCTGAATTCCCTTGTGATCAAAAGATTCAGAGAAATGAGTGCTGTGGAGAACTTGGAAGACAGCTGTAAATTCTTATGGATAGATACCATATATCTAATTTTTTATAATTGTTATAATATTGTTTATACAATTATACAAAAAAATGTTGTTAGGAATGGACAGGGCATTTATCTGGGAGACTGTGCTTTAGTTTCATGTGACTACCATTTGGTGGTTTTCCAAAGATGACACTGTAAGGTGCTCTTTGTGAAAGTTCTCAGCTTGCAACCTCTAAAATCTGCTGATTCAAGGTGGAACACAAGTCTTCGGAACAGATAAATAGGCTCTGAGCTCTTTACTTTGCTGCAAAGTTACTGGGAGCCATTCAGTTGCTTTGTAGCAGGAGTCTGTCTCTGGAGTAGCAACTCAGACTTTTGAACAGAGAGCTCCTACCTACATAGTATCATAGAGATCTTCCTGAAGCAGCAAATAAGCAATTTTTCCCTGTGTAAAAATATGTGGCTTTAAATATCTTCACGGGCATGGCTTGTTTGCGGGCAAAATGCACTGAAGGATTGATAGCACAAGCTATATACCCAAAGTGTTTGTATTCACCTGTCATACTCTTTTCCTGATATAATAGAAGATAACTGAGTTCAGCATGATTTGGAAAGAGACAAACCAGCAGAAAGACGTCTTGCTTCATTGAGCCTGGAGTACAATGTGCATTACAACTAAATCCTTTACAGGCCATAGCAAAGCAGATGACAAGCAGGTCTGGCTCACCTTCGATTATTTCTCATATACTGTTGCATGATTTTTCCTATCAGTAGAAATAATTTAAGAGCATTTAGAATCCCACAGATATTAATTTTTTTTTTATAAGATCAAACAACAAAGGAAAGCAAGCTGTGCCTGCCAGAGAAATAAAGCAGTGATGGATTCCAACATTTTTTATGCAGTCCTCAATACACACAAGGTCCTGCCGTTTGTAGTTGAGCAGGATGAGGGTTTTCCTCTAAGGCTGTGGAAGAATCTCCGTAATTAGGGTGAGCAAAAATTCACCCCCACTGCCCTCTGGGAGTTCATATGTAAATGATGACTAGAAAGTTCTTTGTTCCTCCTGTTATTATTGGTCTGTATTTGTCACATTGATTTTAATATTCCTAACCCCAATGTGATTGGTACCCTGTCCCTCTGACTCTACCCCTAACCTATCCTATATATATCACTGATCCTAGCCTGACCCTTGCCTTTTTAGTTTACACCATGTCTTGTTCACCTTCTGTGCTGTTTGTTGTTTCTGACTATTAAAACTATCTTTTATTTTCAAGTGACTAAATTGTGCCCATCTCTTCATTAATTTGCCACAGGACTTTCTCCCAAAAGTCCTGAGGTGACACCCGGCCATGAGGTGGCCCATCCAGGCCTGGTGTGCCACACTGCTACTCTGAACAAAGCCAAAAGCAAACATCAGGCAGCAATATCTTCTCTCAGTGGAATTCCAGGCACTGTGCAAGCCAGCAATTTCTATTTATTTTTTTTTCAGGAAGCATACCCTGCTCCCTGGAGGCATTGCTAACTTACCCGACATCCTTGCTGTGCTGCTGGTGCCTGCTGCCCGTGTGCATCACTCTGAATAAGCAGGGCTCAGTATCCTCTTTTACACCAGTTTCCCAATACAGCTTTTCTGCCCACCACGTTGAAGACTGCAGGCCCATTTTGAATGTGTCAGAATTGCTGTGTGATATTTTCCTTTTTTTTTTTCCATGGAGGGACTGGCTGGTTTCTTACAGCACATCAGTGGTGCTCTGCATAAGCATTCTGCATAACAACAGCTACAGGAGGGGACAAACAAAGGAAAAAGTTGGTCTAGATTTAGATAATTATCCAAAAAATACCATGTTAGGTTGTATAGTCATTTAAGAAAAGCAGTTATCTGGACTATTTGCCTTTGTAAATACCCTGTATTAGTCAGCAGATGGCATTCATTGTACATTAACTGTTCTACCAATATCACCACAACTACTTTAAAGCACAAAGCATATGGTTTCCTCAAAGAGACACATTATTTCCTCATTTGCAGTTCAGTGTTAATTGCAAACTATTTAGTGACAAACAAAGAAGGTAATTTTTCTTCCCCATTTACTTTGAGTAACAGATTAAATAGAGTCTACCATTGTGCAAAATGTAAATAAGACCCATGACACTAAAAGGGTATTCAGGGGATACAAGTTAATGGAAGGTCACAGATCGGTTTTTGGCAGAAAACGCAACAGCACTGCTGAAATATTTTGGATAAGTCTAATTGAGAGGTTCTAGCAAAGTGCCAAATGGGGTAAATATCTTTTTTCTCCCTTCAACGTTAGTACAGATAGCAAAAAGCTCACTTAAAATGGCTTCAAAAGAAATTTTTGTATTTTCATTGTTAACGCAGGCCACACTGGAATGATGATAACATACGCCAACCTCACAAAAGTGCTGATAATCTGCACAGACTGCCCTTTTGGGATCTCTGGGGAGGAGTCTGGCTGTTCCATACAACCCTGATGCACACATTGTTCTCTGGCATGCCTTGAACCTATGCTCATACCCATCTGTCTAGATGGCATGATGCCTGCTGCTCATAAGGTGTCATATCAGTTTTGATAGCGCATAAGCGCCAGTTAAAGATTGCTTTTCAGCTAGACTCTAGAAAGTGAAAAGTGTCATTTTCCTTTACAAGGGGAATGTCCTAGTGGAAGATAATAATAAAATGAAGCCCATGTCCCTCAGCCCTTTTGATTACAGTTACCAATAGAATTTTGGAGGCGCAAAAAGCAAAATTAGCACAACAGGAAATTTGCAAAATTTAGCACAGCAGGAAATCTGCAAAATTCTCATCTGTTTTGACTCATTTAATGAATAAATTTGATGCTTCATAGTTTTATTTCTCAAAGGCATCTTTGAATACAAAAATAATTTTACAAGTGATAATTTACACACACGTACATATATATTTGCTTACACACACAATTTATTTCTCTTTTTCCCAACCTCTGATATTTCATTATGCAAATTCTAGTTTTAAATAGTCGTGAGCAAATTTGGCATATTCCTGATGCAAAGTCTTCAGACTTTATCTTCAACCCATTCCCCAAATTCTGCACTCATGGAAAAGATTTTACTCAAACAGCCATTACCAGGAATGTATTCATTTAAGGTAGAAGAATATGTATTCCAACAGCTTTTCCTCATCCTCATTTTTCTTCTTCTAACTGTTGTTTGTGATCTTCCTCAGACAGAATTATAGATGTACCTGCTTAACAGGATAAAATCATCTACTTTTTCATTTAACACATCTCACAGAGAAGTCTGAAGTACAATAGGATTTAGTTATTCTGTGCTGTAATCCACTGTTAGGTGTCTCAGTGTAGCAATGAGGAGATAAAGCACTGTCCTAAATGGTAGTACCTATTACACAAGTCAGTAACCCATAGCCACAGGGATGTCACTACAACATCTAGGTGCCAAATACCCTGGGTCCTGGCATGATGCTCTTAGCATTCACAGGAGCCAGTTGGCATTGCATTTGGGAGTCAAGCTTGATGAGTTTGGATGGCACACAGGCGCATACTTTACTTTCATAATGTTATTTCCCAGTACAAAAAGACCATGGTATTGCACAGGATAGTTCCTTCCTGCCCACCTTGCTCCATCCTAGCAGGAGAAGGTTCTTCTTCTTCACATAGAGGAAACAGGTGAATGAGCTCCCAGGAACCCAGGGAAGCACACGTGACAATGGCTATATTAATGATTTTCTCATAGAAGAAAATTTTTCTCTGAAGAACTAGATAATTGGCATTTGCGTGAAAGTCACCAAATCACATGGTGTTGTTTTAGAAATTGGCAATACTTTAAGGGATAGTATAGTTAGTAGCTATATGCTTGTCCTGTGCTTCCAAAGAATTTCACTAATGTCCAAATGAAGCTTCTAATTCATAATTGCAGGAAATTTTTTTGCACTGAGCAAAGCACTGAAACATTTCAACAGGCATATGTCTAAAAGGGTCTTTCTTAACCTATAGGAGGCAATCTCAGAGCTTTGATGATGAGCTATGCTATTTTTCTGTACCAAAATAGGAACATTTTTAGCTGAATATACCTGACATTCAGGATATATGTACCGCATGGTAATGACATGTCCCAGGTGAGGATATGTACAGTATTTCAGGTCACTGACTCCAGTGTATTTCAGAGCTGTTCAGTGAGCCATGAAAACTCAGTGTGATCACTGGTTGTTGATGTTCCCCATCACAAACAATAATTACAGGGGTAGCTACTGTGACCAGTTGGAAAATGCCATCCATGACAGGGACAACCATATTGTCCAGGGGTAATGCCACTGAGTGTTTATTTATGCAAAACTTCTTGTGCTGGCCTGAGCCTGCAGATCCAGGCTAGTCCTTTCTTTATTGTCATTATACATTTGAAATTATTACCTCTGGAAGCTGATTCCTCCCACACAGGCTGTAAGGTGAGATGTGTCTTTATGGTCTGTAATTACAGGGGATAGGAAATGGAACAAATAAAGCCACGAGCATCAATGGCTATCAGCTGAGACAGGGGAATTTTTGTCTCCAAAACCAGTTTTAGGCTCTGCAGGTTCCAAGAACATAAGTTATGACAGAAACAGAAAAGAGCCATCTGGTCCAAATTTGTCTGCATATTTGTGCTGTTCTGAATCCCAGCTCTTTATTCTCCAAATTGCTTATTTTCCTTTCCTTCCACAGATACAATTTGATATTTGTCACCAAATGTACAACTGTTTGCTTTCATTTTTTTCCTCGGTCATTTTGAAATTTTACCTCTGACCTCTGTGCCGCATTCTCCTTTACTGTGTTCCGCATGTGCTTTGCTTTTGATTCCTATTTTTTAGTTAGCATTCTGCAAAAATTTTAGCATATACTGGTGCAAAGTACCTTATTATTGCTTAGTGTGGCCTAAGGTTTTGCAAACTTCTGTGATGTGATCTTTCAGCCTGATCTATTTTTTGTAACTATACTCAAAGGCCTTTGTTGGAACTGTAAAATTTATTTGGTGATAGTATTTTTTATTCCAGCTTGCTGTCATTGTATTATAGAGATACATACTGTGATCTATATTCAGAAAGACCACCTCTGAAGTGGAGCTAGGAATATCCCAATATTACCAGATAAAAATGTATTTACAACTACATGGTCTCCCTTTCACTCAAATTCCTCTCATTAACTTGGCACAAAATCCATTGTTTCAGAAGCTCTGGATACAAGCCTGGCACTATCTGAAATTCTGAACCTTTTAATTTCTGAAGCAGTCAGACTCCAGAAAGACATGAAGGACATCAGACTACAAACAGCTGAAAGTTATGAAAATATTTCCTTTAATATTAATACAAGAGAAGGTGATGGGTAATAGAATAATAGAATATTCTGAGTTGGAAGGATCAAGTCCAGCTCCTGGCCCTATAAAAGACACTCCAAACATCACACATGTGCCTGAGAGCATTGTCCAAATGCTTCCTGAACTCAGTCAGGCTTGGTGCTGTGACCACTTCCCTGGGAAGCCTGTTCCAGTGCCCAACCACCCTCTGGGTGAAGAACCTTTCCCTGATATCCAACCTAAACCTTCCCTGACACAAATTTAGACCATTCCCTTGGGTCCTATCACTGGTTGCCACAGAGCAGAGATCAGTTCCTGCCCCTCCTCTTCCCCTGACAAGTTGTAACTGTAATGAGGTCTCCCCTCAGTCCTCTCCAGGCTGAACAGACCAAATGACCTCAGCTGCTCTTCACACAGATTCCACTCAAGGCCCTTCACTTTGTTGCCCTCCTTTGGATACTCTTTAACAGCTTAATATTTTTCTTATATTATGGTGCCCAAAACTGCCCTCAAGGTTCAAGGTGAGGCTGCCCCAGTGTGGAGCAGAACTGGACAATCCCCTCCCAGGTGTGGCAGTGGTGTTATTCTGTTTATTGGGCTGGAAGGTCATCCACCATTAGAAAAACAATCATCATTAAAGTTAGATGCGCTTAACATTTGAAAAGTGCCATGAAGACTAGCTGCTTTTCTTCATTCTTCTGGTGTTGGGCAAAGGATTTTGATATTTGGATGAACACCTTTAGCCAAGAGATGAGCAAGGGATGGAATTTAGGCAGCATCACCAACATTTCCAATTTATTTGAGTTTTAAATTGATAGCTTTCTTCTGTATCCTTATGTTTACTAAAATTTTAAAGAATGATTAATTCATTAGAGGATGGATGTAACTCTGATCAGCTTGGTAGTTAAGACATTATGTGGAAAGCCATAATACCAAGCTTTGTTCCAGCTCCACCAGAAGCTGAGTGGTTCAGTGAATCCCTTTCCTCCTCCATGTCTCAGTTGCTCAATCTGTAGAAATAAAACATGTTCCACCTTTTATTGTTGCTGTCTAGTCTTCTCCCTGATATGTGAACAGCCTTAGGAGTGTCTTGACTAAAGGTGCTGTTTAAGTGTTGCCAGGATTTTGTCCTGCCTAAGGGAAGACAACCAGAGTGTTTATTAATAAAATCCTCACATAAATTGCTCTGATTTTTGACTGCTAGAGCACTTGATGAGAGCCATGTCACATGTTTTAAAGGTCATGAGTAGACTTTGCATGTACAAAATGTACTGTGAGTGGCCAGTCCAGGTGAAGTTTACACAGCAGGGGTGAGGTGAGCTGCCTCAAGTTTCCTCAAGACCCGGTGTTTGTTTCGATGCTTTGGAAGAGATTGTTCTGCATCAGTTTTCTCTACACAAATATAACAAAGCTGTAAATAATTCCTTTGAGTCACAGACATTCAGGGCAGAAGTAAACAAATTTGTTCTGATTTGATTTGGTTAATTTCTCCAGTAATGTTGCCTTTATATGTGAAATTACTTTTTTGTAAAAGCAAAAGCGAGACTGCAAAAATGTCCTTAAAAGAAGAGCACAGGCAACTTCACCACTTATTGTGCTAATGAAGCTCTCTGCAGTCAACCCACTGAATGTTTTCTGCAAGAAGTGGCCAGCAACATCAATATTAGAATAAAATACACTGACCTATTTCACTACAAAAAGAGTAAGTAAGGTGTAATTTATCATTTAGAGACTTTTCTATATAGAGGGAGCTGAAGTTATTGTTTCAGTGAAAATTCACCATGACAATAATCCAATTACTGATGTCTGTGATCTGCTATAAAAGAAAAATGCTCTTGATGGCAGCAGAATTCTAGTCATAGGCATGTAACTCATGTCAGCACTCCAATTAAGTATTTTGTGCCACGTCTCTGCCACAAGTAGGATGCTGAATAAGCTTCAGCAAGCTGAATCTCAGCTGTGAGATTTTTTGCACTTTGTTTTTCTTTTTGTTTTTCTTTTATTTTTGTTTTAATTAAGAAAACCCATTGAGTACTAAAAAGTAACTGAAATGGAGGAAATCACATAAAAATCTTATTACTTTGAAGTTGGTGAAGATGATGGCCTTTAGTGGAACTGATTTTTTTTCTGTCACTCTGAACACTCTCTGATGTATAAATTTCAACTAAATAATCTCAATGAAATGAATGGAATGATATGTTATGAAAATTAATTTGTGTTCATTTTTATGTGAGCAAAGTAGGTAAAAGAAGAGTAAGCTTCATATGAGTTCCCCTTGTCAAGAAAGATGTGTGTTCTTTTTTCTGTTTTGGATTCCTATTTTAAATTTTTTTTTCCTGTATATTTCCAGTTTTCTGCTGTGAATCAAGAACTCATTTCCTATCAAATTCATATTGAACATATGTAAGCGATTGCATAGATACATAAAGTCAGAAAAAGACAATGAAGAGGTGTGATCCAGTATGGAAACATGTTAATAGAAACATTTTCAGAAGTATTTCTCAGAGAAAAAAAAGTTAGTAAGAATAAAAACAAATTATTGTTGATTCATTCTAAAAGTGTCTCTGACCACAAAAAAACCCACTTTATTCAGACCATCGATGTTTAGGAGTAAACTTGAAGAGCCAAAAGTAAATGGCAATCTAAAATGAATTTTTTTCAGAATCCCTTAACTCACTCCTCATTCTCAGCATCCTGTAGTTTGTAATTTATTACTCTTTATAATACATAACTACAAGGCTGAAAAACTCTCTTGCTTCTGCTCTACAAATAAGAAATTGAAACCAAGCACTTTGAAAGTCTTGGTTACATCAAGTGGTGTCAGAGTAAAATAATTAAACTCAAGAATGATCTTGCAGAGAAGAAAAATTTATATATTTCAAATAATATCATCAGTAAACTGAAAAAGACCTGGTAACAATCAAAAACTACAGTCTGAAAAATTGAAATTGACGGAGCTTAGTGAAGGCTGGATGCGTCAAAAATATTCGACACCATTCTTTTTGGAGGGGCATAAGCATCCTAGAGTAATTGTCAGTCAAAACCTGTCTTTTTGAGGGAAAATTATGTGCATGGCTTATGCACAGAGGGAAGTGTCCCTGGTAGTTTTGGAGAGGCTTGTGCATGGAAAGGAAGCTGAAGGACTGTGAAAACCGTAAGCAGAGTCCAAGAGCAGGCGTGGGCACAGGTTCCTCTTCACAGTACTGGCACTCCCACCCATCTGAATGCTCTCTATGGATGATTTCTGGGTGTGTTTTTTTCTTTTTATCTCACAAGTAACTATGGACCAAACTTCTCAAGCTGTTCCACATTAGAAGAGCTCAGGGCTGTGGGCTACAGAGATGCTGTACAAACTTATGCGTCCCATGACAGCACTGTCCTTCTACTTTACCCTCAGGGCTGGAAACCAATGAGAACAGCTACTGGGCCCCTCTTAATCAACACACACTAGTTGTTGGTCATCAACATCCCAGTGGTGTTTCCTGGGTAGCAAATAACTGAATGTTTTTCACTGAGTACTTCAACATTCAAAATTTTGTTCTTCTGTGCTACAGAAAACAATCTCTCCTTTTTTCTTTTTCTTAGGAAAAGCAATTTAATAAATTCCCTCAGAGTTGTCCCAAATATAAACATGTTACAGAAAATAATCTTTCCTGAAAAGCAAGGAGGAGAACAGTGTTGGGTGTTGGGAAAAAGAAAATCCTATGTGGCTATAGGACATGCTCACCTATGAATTAAGAATTCACTAGCTGTGCTACTGACCCTGGCAATGAAGTGGGGTCTATTAACACAGTTAGTTTTTGCAAAACTTCCTTATTTGAAAGGAGGTGGAGAGCTAAAAAGTCACTTGGAGATTGCAGGGATGGAAGTCTTAGGCAGATCTTACTACTGTGGCTGCCCCATATGTCACCATTTCTCCTTCAGCAATAGCACCAGAAATCCATGATTTCCAAGATCTTGGCACAGGCCTTTACCAATAGACCTGTTCCTTACTGCCATTTATATATCTGTGCTGTTGGATGTGAGGACAGCAATTATTTTTGTCAAAGGACCAACAATATCCATCTGGGCTGTGATGGAGGACATGCTTCCTTCAGATAATACCACTGTCTATACCTTTATATACCCTTATTTAACTGTGCCTTGCTGAAGCAAAATGAATTTCTACACTTTTTTTCCAGAAACAACATGTCCACTTTTCTGAGCAAACAGATTTTGCTTTCATTTTTATCTCTTGGTGAATCTTATTTAAAGATTTTTTCCCTTCCAAACTGACACATGCAGTTATTTCACTTCCATACATAATATGATTTCTTTTCATGAGAAAACAGGATTAAAAATTATTATGTAGATTGCCTTTTCTGTCCCACACCTGTGTATGAATAATCAAACTAGTTTTGCAGTCTCCTTCTACTCCCACCACACCCAGGATTTTCCTCCTCTGAGCTGTTGTTGTTATCAAAATATGCTGTACCCACATATTCATTTTTCTTCTTGTTATTTATTGATATCACATATCATTTCTTGACTAAGAGTTTCTGAATTGTCACAGAATAATAAAAGACCTTAACAATATATTGTTCAAGGAGCCTGGCATTTTATCTTGAAGTATATCTAGTCAAGCAAATCCTCTGACTTCTATCTGGTTTTAGCTAAGGCATCAACAAATACCTCTTAAACACTCCTGCCTTTCATTTATCTTTCCTAGGTCAGCAGTCTTTAGTGTGTTGGGTGTCCTCACAATTAATTGCACTGCATTGCTGAAGATTTAAGATGCCTAGAGAAGTGTCACCGTGTGAATGTAATTGGTGTCCTTGAGAGTGTTTGCTGCTAAACTGTCTGGAGAGGGTCAGGAGAGGCTGTGGCTCTGTGTGTCTCTCTGAGCTGGTGCTGAGCTTTGCTGGGTACTGAGCTTTGTTAAGGCTTCCAACTTCAAATGCACTTTAAGACCTCTTTGAGAGACGCTGCAGTATCCTGGGTCCTGAAGACTTTTGTGGCAATCAGAGGTGTTAGGAAGAGCAAGATACAATCTGATTTCACTGCCTGGGACAGAAAGCTTTGTGAATGTCCTGTTGGGTTCTATAACCCAGATTGCCCCCTGAATGCAACCCTTATGGTTCAGTGATTGTAGAGAACTGATGCTGTCACAGAACTCTGCTTTTCACCTACAAGAGGCTGAGAGCCTGGCCTCTTATTGCAGTCCTGAAAACTAAAGCACAACCTCCTCCTCTGGGCTTCTGTCTCATGGAGCGTAGTTTCTTGTGTGCGGCTTTTCTGTGGTGAGCATTGATTTACTCCTAACTCTGCATCAATGTTGTCCAAAAGTTGACATTCCTGCCTGTCACAGAGCTATTTGTATCTATTTCACTAGTCTTGCATAAGCAAGCTTTATATATTTTTTGTCCTTTAATCTTTACTTCAAATATTTATAAGCAATCTGATTTTTTATCCTGTCTTCTCTTTGAACAGCTGATGGATGGTTGTAGTGTTTCTTTTGCCTTCTTTCTCTGACTCCCTAGTCCTTCTAATCCTATTTCTGGCTACATTCTGTGTATCCTTCTCTAACAAGCTGTAGTTCTCCTCATGTAATTCCTCCCAGTAACTTACTTTTTCCAGGAGGCACATGCTATTTTAAGAACTAAGCAGTGTCACTTTATGAATTCCTCTCATGCTTTTGACACAGCTTTACAGTTTTAACTTCCATTGGGAAAACACAGTGTCTGCTTGGCAGATGGAATGATAAGGGCTCGTAAAAGAATGGGGCTGCTACCAGCTCTGGACTCTGGATTTTATACCATGTGTGCATGTCCTGGTTTTGGCTGAGGACTGGGTTAATTTTTCACAGTGGCCATGAGGGGATGGGGCTGGAGCCATGTGGTCATGGCCAAGACCCAAATGTTATTCCATACTGTAGAACATCAGTCTATGAACTGGGGGAAAACATCAGCAGCCTCCAGTGGCTGCTCAGGGATGGCCCTACTGGATATCAATCAGCAGCTGCTGGGCAATTGTATTATGCATCACTTGTTTCTCTTGGATTTAATTCTTCTTTTTACTTTTCATTGTATTTATTGTAATTATAAAAATTATAATTACCATTGTTGCCATTAATTAATATAATAATTTTATATTAATTGTTTTTATAACATTTTTATTTCAACCCATAAGTTTTACCTTTTTATTTGCAATTCTCCCCACCTGGAGTACTTCCACAGCAAGGGAGACAGCCCAGCTACACCAGGAGTAACACCTGAACACAGGGGTACTGAAGATAATTTCCATGAAGACCTTAATTTGAACAAAAGAGAGGTGAAAGCTCTCAGGTGTCCTGACAGAAATTAATTGTTCTGTAGTATTTTTTCTGCAGTATTTGTAGTATTGTTTCTGCAGTATTTTTTAGGAGTTCAGCAGAAAAATCTGTGTTTAAGAAATTCTCCTTGAACACTTGTTCTACCTGTTATGTCATTTCCAAGGGGCTAAAGTTGGAAACAAGATCAACAGTGATAAGAACCTGCATAATATGGGAATGACTGGAAAGGCTTTATTAGAGTTAGATTTTGGAGACCAAAGCAGTTCATTTTGAAGTCCTCTAGCCCACAGCGGAGAGATCTGATCCTGGGTGAGTGGTTATGTACACCACAAGTGGGAACTATAAATATACTTTATTCACAGCTAATCACTTCAGAGAGATGTGTGTGGTACAAAGGTTTGGTCCAATTAATACAGTCTGTTGACTTTCTATATAGAGGATTTAGCAAGGACTGTGATTAAGCTCAGAAATACATGCCCCTTGAATGATTTCTCTGCTTGAGAAGAAAAAAGGCACAGGTGAACTTTTTTAGTGGAGGAGGACAAATATATTAAAGCAAGATTTACCATGCCTTTGAGATGTATGCAAGAAACAAAAGCATTAGAACAGGTTGTTGCTATATCCAAATTATATTTTAAATTACTCTGAGTATAGACACTTTCTTTGTTTCACAACACATTTTATATAATTCTGTTCCTGTATAGAAATATGATTAATTTTTTTGTGCTTACTGCTAAGGGACATATTAGGATGTCTATACCAGCAAAAGGAAGAAAGTGCATATCCATCACTTTTTCTTAGAATTATTATTCTAATAAATAATTATGTTAATAATTCTAGAGTAATTTCAGCTCCCTGAACCTTAAGGGTCTTTCAGTTATAAATGGAAGTCTAATATTATATGTAGTCTGCTATGTTCCTTTGTAAAGTGTAACATTTGTTTTGAAAGTATGTCATTTCACAGGATACAGAGAAGTACTTGCACATTAAGACTGTGACATCAAGGATATATGTTTCTGTCTCAAAGAGATAGAATCCCATAGGAGTTTCATAGCTAAGGCAGTACATTTTTTCTCTTTCTAGAAATTTTGGAGGAAAATAGCGTTGAGACTGTGGGAGAAGTGTTGGGTGAGAAGAAACAAAGCTGTAGACCTGTAAAGACTGGAGAAGCTTGGTGACCTTTATGAAGCATGCCTCTGGGGAATCTCTGTTGTTGAAGGAAAGCAAAATGCATGGTTCCAGACTTGTAAGCAAGTTTCCATGATGAGAACAGTACTATCTTAAATGCAGACTCAGAACTTAAGGGAAATTACCCTGGGCTTCTGGGAAATGAATAAAGGATATTTCCTTTGGGGGAGCTCAATTTTTGAGACTGATTACATCTGAAAGGTTGGCATAGCGTGCCTAACATTTTTTCATATACACATCCATCTTAAAACTCATGATGTGTAATATGTTATCAGGTATCCTAATGACACAGTTGATGCAGAAGTTCTACACCAGTCAGATTTCAGGGTTATTCTTAATTATGCCAATGAAAGCAAAAGTTCTTGGATCTCTATTTCTGTTTGTAAAATTATTTGGTCTATTTTCTCATTATTCTTTCATCATTTACTGTCTGCAGCTTGAAGAGTAAATGTATAGATGATTTTTAGGTATGTTTGAGAAATCTTTTCATTTTACATGTGATGAGCCTTAAGAACAGAATCACAATGTTTTTCTGACGAGCTGAGATGCAATTCTGTTTTAAGGACAAAGATAAATATGTTCCCAAAACTTCAAGTTCCTCTGTGTATGTAGAGACAGGCTTTATAATTGATCAGACACAAAGTGTACCTTGGTACCTAACAATATCCCTCATATTTCTTAGGGAAACCTATTTGCAAATGTAAATGTTCTGTCAATGATAACTGAAGCTGGGAAATATGTCAGCAAAACTTAATTTGTTTACTCTATGTAATTTGTTTGTTAATGAACTGTGTATGAATGGAGCGCACTCTCAGCATATACATTTTCATTATTCAGATTTATTTGTTGAAATGTGTTGTTGACAGGGCTTTCTGCTCCTTTGTGATTAACTCATTAAACAAATTTGTTACTCAGTATTTTTAAAATAAGTTATTCTGCTTCAGCACAACAAGCACATTGACTGGTTGTTCCTTTAATTTTTTAGTACCATGTTTAAGCTCAAGATCCACATGGACACTCCTCAGCACATAAATGTGAAGCAGTTCATTTAACCTGCAGTATATTTTTTGAATTTTATTATTATTAGCATACCTGTTTTCTAAAATGTCCTTAAAAATCCTATATGTAATTCTGTAGTCATGGTAAGTTTGCATAAAAATTCTGAAAGCCTTTTTATGGAGAAATTTTGCAGTCAGCATCCCAAAATCCTCTCATGAATAGCAGGAGAAGAAGAAATACTTTGACAGTTTCAGTTGCATGGGATGATATTCTAAGTGTCAAGTTGTTGTTGTTGAGAAAGAAGGAAGTGTAGATGTGCTACACTGAGAACTTTTCTCTGGGGCTTTATGACATAAGAAGAGATCCAGAACATTATTTGTTAAATCTGAAAATGAAAATACTCATAAATTATTCACCCCACTAGCTGCTTTATGAAAAATAACTAGATGTTAATTTTAAACTTTTAGGAATTAGAATATGAAGTGTATGGTTATCCTTTAAAAATAAATAAATAAAAATGATTTGTGGTTTCAGTGTTGGGATCAAATCCCATGGAATTCATCCTTGTTTTCGTCTATGAAACTGCAGCTATAAATAATTCCGTCTATGTTTTTCCATCATATGCTATGTCAGAATATATTTTGCTTCATATTAAATTAATAAGTATTTTTATTGTGAAATTTAAAGGCTAATATATTGTCAGTGCAATAATAAAAAATAGTTGATAGAATAAGGAGTAACTTAGGTTGAGAGGAAAGCCTCATTCAACTCACTGCACGAGACAGGGCCTGATTTCTGTGTATGTCCAAAGATGTCATTTAAATCCCCTCTGTGTGTACCTGTTCCAGTGTTTCAGTGTTCTGCAACCCTTGCTATTTAGGACCGTTTTTATTTTTTCTCTTACAGAGCTTCCATTTGTGGGGCAATTTGTGCCAGTTGCCTCTTGTCCTTTGGCTGCACACTTTCAAAGCACCTGGCTTTACATCCTCTGTACCCTCTCTTCAGTTTCTTCCTTACTCTACCCTTCCTGAGTGAGCAAACCCAGTTCTCCCCCTCTCCTGGTGTGCCATGCACCCCACTGCCCTCCCAGAGCACTGCCACTGGGCTCATTCCAGTGTGCTCGTATCCCTCTTGAACTGACCTGGCCAGAACTGGACCAAGCACTCCAGACGTGTTTCACCAAGGCTGAGAAGACAGGAATGTCAGCTCCCTCAATCTGCCAGCTCGACTTTAGGCAGCACAGCTCAGGATGTGGTTTGCTTCCTTTGCTCCCTGCTGACTCACATTCAGCATGTTATCCACTGGGATACACAAGCCTTTTTCTGCAAAGCTACTTTACAGCCAGTCACTTTACAGCCAGTCACGCACCAGTCTGTACCAGTTCTTGAGTTAGTCCTCTGAGGTGCAGAACTTTACATTTCCTATGGCTGAGCCCGATAAATTTCCTGTAAATGCCTTTCCCCTGCCTTACAAGTTCTTCTCAACAGAAAACCTGTTGGTCTGGTGTCATTCACACACCTCCAGTTTGATATTATCCATAAAATTCCTCAGGATGCACTGCATCTTATAATTCAGGACATTTATAAAAAACAAAATCCACTGTTGGCCTCAGTATAATTCCTCCTCCTGAGTATCACTGGCAATTTTCCACTGCTTGGCCATTGAAGTCCTGATTACAGCCTTTTCAGTTTGGTAATCTGGCAATAATTTTCTGCTCGTCTAACTGTCCACCCATCAAAGTTGTATTTCACCAGTTTGGTTATATGATCTTTTGGGAATTTGTATGGAAAGCTACATTTAAGGTAAATGACCTCAACTGTGGTAGTCTTGTTCACAAAGCCAGTAATTTCTTTGTAGAAAATAATGACATCATGCATAGATGGAAAATCAGCCTTTTTATGTCTTTTGCCATTTGGTCTCTGGCCCCATTAAACAGAGGTCCCATACTTTCTGTAATTTAATTAATTCTGTCGGTGACATATGTGTAGAAGCCCTGTTATTGCCCTTCACATCCCTTGCTAGTTTCAGCTCCAGCTGAGATATGTCTTTCCTAAATCTTCTCCTTAAGTTAAAACATCATCTCTGCATTCCTGCTAGGAGTCCTGTCCTTGTCCACACTTCTGAGTACTTCTTTTTTTGAGTTCATTCTTAAGTGCCTTTTTCATCCATGCTTGCCTTTGACCGCTCTTCCTTAGACTTCTGCACATTGTAGTTGTTCATCTGTGTGCTTTGAGGAGGTTGCTCTTGATCAGCTGTTCTGTGCCACTGTCCTTCAGAGCTGCCTCCCATGGGATCCTGCCTCAAATGAACATATACTGTCCTGACACAAGGGATGTGTTTCAGGGGTGATAATCAGAGCTTTTAGAGAGAAGTTAGTTCACTTTTACAGGGTATTTCTAGGGCTTGACCCAGCCCAGTTGTACTTGATCTCAGCCCAGCGGTCTGAGCCAAATACATGTTATCATCCCACGTAACAGAAACACTGAAGCCTCTGGCCCTGAAGATATAAAGATACCCACACTGATTTAATTGGAAATTAGAGTTATTTTTACACAGATAGCCGGATTTAGCCCTAAAATTTCTTCATTTAGAAGTGTATTATGCTAATAAAAACACTTGACTCAAAGATGAATTTCAACAACACTGCAAGTCCAGGAAATGAACCGAATTCAGAGATCTGAGAGTGAGCACACACCATCATGATGCGTAAATAGGAAGGAATAAGCCAATCCAGATGCAATCTGGAGAAGTAAAAAGAGGAAATACTGAAAAAAATCTTCATTTACTGTTGGCAACAGCTATCTACAAGATGAGTGATAGAAGCATCTCAAATTGCCTGTCAATTTCTTTGTCTATACAAAGTCATTCTGGGTAGCTATCAATGGAAGCTAAACAGATTAGATCATTGGAACATTTGGATGATTACAGAACTTTAAAATTATGCTGGTTTTGTACAGGATAGAGTTAATTTTCTTCTCAGTAGCTATTACAGTGCTGTGTTTTTTGATTTGGTGTGAGAATAATGCTGATAACACACAGATATGTTTATACCAAGTCAAGGCTATTTCAGTGTCTCATGCTCTGCTGTTAAGGAGGTGCACTAATCTGTGAGGGATTACAGTCAGGATGTTTGACCCAGAGTTGCCAAAGGGATATTCCACACCACAGAATGTGACACCCAGGGTATGAGCTGGGCAGAGTTTGGCAGGAGGGGCTGATTGTTATTTGGATACTGGCTGAGCATCAGTGAGTGGGTCGTGAGCAATGTGCATCAATTGTCTTTCTTGTGTTTTATTTATCTCTCTGCTTTCTTTTTTCTCTTGTTAAGGGTATAGAAATATGGCAGAAAATACCCCTCCACTCTGAAAATTTAGCAAACCATTTTATTTAAAATTCTTATTCTCTGAGAGTGGATGAGAGTGAGGAGGTTGCCCAAAGGAGCTGTGGACGCCCCATCCTTGGAAGTGTTCCAAGCCAGGTGGGATGGAACTTTGAACAACCTGATCTAGTGGAAGATGTCCCTGCCCATGACAGGGGTTCCAACTAGATGAGTTTTAAAGTCCCTTCCAACACAAATAATTATATGGTTCTATGTTTATTCTTAGATTTCATTTTATTTTAGTTATTAAAGTGTTATCCTTTTCTTCTGATTCTCATCCTCATCCCACTGGGGAGTGGATGAGCAGCTGCATGGCACTTTGTTGCCAGCTGAAGCTAAGCCAGGACAAAGACCTAAGATGAAAAAGTCTAACATGGATCTTATTTTTCTTCCCAAATTCCACCATTTCACCTTTTATACAACAGAAAGAAAAACAGGTGCATATCTATCTATCTATCTATCTATCTATCTATCTATCTATCTATCTATCTATCTATCTTTCTTTTTCTATTCTTAAACCAAAACCACTGAATGCTTCCAGAAAAGAAAATTTGAGAAACCTTCGTGTCTTTGTTCTGTGTAAATGCAAGTGACTGCTTTACTTGTCATTGTTAATAAAGTGCACTGGTCTGCAAACCCACACTGGAGATTAAACTGGGGGGTCCAAAAAGTAGCAAGGAATATCTTGGCTATCTGTAATGCCAGCTGAAGGAACTCCACCATTTCCAGTCTGGAAACCAAGAGATCTGTGAAGACAATGTGAAGAGATGGAGATGAAGTTTATGTTTACTGTGAACAGTGTGAAATTTATGATGCGTTTACTACTGTTTACTGCTTAATTTGCATGGGTTGTGAGGAAAAAGCATGCTACATAAATAAACTGCTCAATGAAGAATCTGATCAAGTGAAATTCTTACACACTTATAAATCAGCACTGACCCATACTTGAGCTCAGTTATCTCATGCTTCTTTCCTTTATTTTTATAATATTTCTGAGTAGGATAAGAAATATTTTCATTAGATAATAATAATTTTCATTCTTTCTCTTGCCAGAGACTTTGTACTATGTATTTACCCTTTATTATCTTAGTCACGCTAACTTTACTGCTCTCCTGGATATTTGTTCTGAGTGCTTTTTGTATTTTTAATTGAGTGGCATAATATATTTATTATTTGTTCAGAATAAGAGTATAAAGTTTAAGACATACAAATTTCTGCTGAGTCATTATTAAGAATGAGAAATCAGATTGTATGACTTTTTTTGCTCAGGTTTCAACATCTACTGAAAATGCAGCAGAGAAGCTAAATCTTTTATGTCTGATTTTGTCATGTATTGTTAATGTACCTTTCTTTCTGAATTGAAGTCTTTGTTTGTGCCCTTCTGATCCTTGCTGTTGTTAAAGGAATTATGGCATATATGATATAATATATGGTATCTAAATTTAATAGTGTATAAATCATAACTTTTAGCTTTAGACTGATGTTTGTCTCTAACAAAAAAACCCAACCAAACCAAAACCAAACTAACTACTGTAAGAATATTTTTCATAGTATTTGAATTTATTAATTCAGAAAGAGTCTGGAAGATTACATTGTATGACATAAGATCACACATACTGTAGTCTGAAGTGCTTATATGTAAGAATCTTACTCTATAAAGAGGTGTCCTTAAAATCTATGTGTTTGAAAAACAAGTCAGAAGGATGCTCAGAAGACTAACTTTTTCTTGGGAATTTTAAAGTCTTCTTCAGAACTATTCAAAACTATTTTTGGGTCTAGAAGATATAGAGGATGTAAATAAAGATAGTTCTAGACATTATTATTTTAAGTCATACTGATAGTCTAGAACTGGTTAATTCCCCACCTACCAAGTGATAATCACGACAAGTGAAACACATCATTAAAATAAGAGCTGTTAGTAAGATTAAGTGTGATTTTTGTGCCTGATTTCATTTGTTTATATATTTTGCTAATTTAGTCAAATGGATAATATATTGTTAAATTCTGTAATGAGCTATATAGAGTTATAGAAATAACAAATGACACCTTGTCATTATATTGACATTGAAGACTGAAAATAATTACCTCCACAATACAGTGTAGTATACACACATGTGTATTGAAATGGATTTAAAAAGTGCCTGAAAGCTCAGGTCAATAACTTGTAAAGAATACTGTAAGACCTCATCTCCCCAGCAAGAAAGACCAATGTAGGCTCCCAAAAAGTTGAAGTTTACTTTATCAAGTAAGCAAATACTTCAAACATTTACTGTCTATTTGACCTTTAACGTGCATCTACAGTTTTGTCACTGTGCTGGAGGTGTGCTCACGTCAGCAGCATTCAGGGAAGACCTGGCTTTATGGCTTTGTGCGCCAGCAGCGGAGGAGCCCAGGCCCTGCCTGGTTCCACCAGGGCTGGGGCTGCAGCAGTGACAGCCTTGGTGGCTGCAGAGCAGCTGGCAGCTGGGCATGGTGGCTTTCTGTGGCTCAGTCATCTCCTCACTGGCAGCTGAGTGTAGTGGCTCTGTGTGGCTCAGTCCTCTCCTCGCTGGCAGCTGAGTGTGGTGTCTTTGTGTGGCTCAGTCCTCTCTTTGCTGGCAGCTGAGCATGGTGGCTCTGTGTGGCTCAGTCCTCTCCTCACTGGCAGCTGAGCATGGTGGCTCTGTGTGGCTCAGTCCTCTCCTCACTGGCAGCTGAGCATGGTGGCTTTGTGTGGCTCAGTCATCTCCTCGCTGGCAGCTGAGTGTGGTGGCTCTGTGTGGCTCAGTCCTCTCCTCGCTGGCAGCTGAGCGTGGTGGCTCTGTGTGGCTCAGTCATCTCCTCGCTGGCAGTGGCTTTGTGTGGCTCAGTCATCTCCTCGCTGGCAGTGGCTTTGTGTGGCTCAGTCGTGTCCTTGCTCTTGAGCTGTTACCTCCGTGTCTGCAGCATGAAGGTGAGCAAACTGAGAGGATGCAGGTTTTTGACAGAGGGGGGAGTGCATGTAAGCCTTGCAAGGTGCACAAAATGAGTTTATTTGTTTTGACTCTATTATACAACCTTATGTTAAGTGTGAAAATACTATGTAATTGCTTTTCTTTCCCTTTTTCTGTTGCCATTCACATTTTGTATTCTGCTTTCTACATCATCCCAAGGGTAATTTGTCAATTATAAATACGAATTAAAGAGACAAAATGTGGAAGGAACATCTCCCTGATAGTGTCTGTTCATTTTTGCTGTGTACTGAAACACCTCATCTCTGTTCTCTGAAATTTTTTTAGAGCTGCAAACCCTAGGCAGGAAAGGGAAAATGTTATTTATGTGTATGATGACAATAGGGGAATAAGAACAGGAGATTGCTCCCACTAATTAGACAGTTAAATTTTATGATATTTTCAGACCAAAGACAGAACAAATCTGCTGCTGGTGTTGAGTGTAAGATGGACTGGAAAGGACTGTCTCAGGTGTGTTAGATGGCAGGCACCCATGGACTGGGGAGGCAGCTGAGAGGCTAAATGCTCCCCACATAAACATATCAGACATATCATACCTGGCAAAGTCTTCACAAACTGAAAGCTCCTTTCCTCTGAGAAACCCACCAAGCTGATAATTGACAGAGTAATGCATTGGGGATATTTTATTTTATTTTATTTTATTTTATTTTATTTTATTTTATTTTATTTTATTTATTTTATTTTATTTTATTTTATTTTATTATTTTATTTTATTTTATTTTATTTTATTTTATTTTATTTTATTTTATTTTATTTTATTTTTATTTTTGACACAAATTAGCTCAGTTTTTCCTTAGAACAGTTCTAGCATGATAGATGTTGAGCACTTTTGACACATAGACCTTTAAACAAACTAGGAGCTTGGTGTGGTAGTAGTGGTTTTATAACCTGAATGAAATGAAATGTAGTGGTTTCATAACCTGAATCCCTGTAAATGTAATATATATCTTGTGTCAACAAGATTTACATAATTCTTCAGTTTATAATAGTCCAATTTTGGGAAGTGGATCAAATTTCTAGTTCCCTCACATAATATATTTTCTGGTAATGTTGTTGTTTTCCCTTAGGATGGTAAGTTGGTTTGTTTTCTTTCCAAGTAAATAGGGAGAAAAAACAAACAATGCAGCTAAAAAGGCTTTAGTTGATTGTTTTTAACATTTCCTTCTCTGGTGAAAAAAATAGACTGTATCAGTCTATAGTGACTGGTGTGATGACAAACCTCTGATTTCCAGGTCTTCAGGAAAATTTGATGAGCAAAAATACCTGTGGGAGAATATGATGCATTAAAGTTTTAAAATTTGCCTTTTCTGCAATTCAAGTTTCCTTTGTCTGTTGAGTTTATATATGCCTTGTATGTTCCTCATTAGGGAAATAAGGTACAGGAAGAGACAGTGAACAAAAATGAGCCAAATTTCAGAGATATTTGTATGACTATGTTGGGAGGCAGGCAGGAAAGGAAGGATTATGATCAGATATGATCTTCTGCCTCCCTGTGCCCTGTGCACATTTCCTGCAGCTCTGTTCTAATAAGATTCTTTGTTGTGAATTTGAGAGAGCAGATCTAGTTTCTTTTGTGCATTACAATCAAGATTAGTTAGTGTGGGAAAAGAGTTTCTAAATAAAAGTTGTGATTTTAGGTTTTTTGGTTTAACTTTTTTATTTCATGCACTTCAGCATGTTTTTCCTCTTTGAATTACTGATTTCCCAGCTTCAAATTGGGAAATGACTTATAAATACATGATAGTCACAGACACAGTAATTAAAATCTTTGTAACACACATTAACTCTTTCCTGAAATTATTATCAATTTGAATTAGTCATCAGACATGACAAAAGAGAATACACTTTCTAGGAAAGTCTCAGAAAGGGTAAGGCATTGTTTAAAAATAAAATCAAAGAACGTCTGGTTCAAATGAAAAGCAAAACCATCTCAAATACTCTTATAAGCTGCATACAGCTGCTGAAGAGTAGTTATCTCAGCCATCTTTTGTCTCTGGCTTCCCTTTAGCCTGTTTTAGCCAGCTGCTCAGACTGCTGGAAACATCTCTCTTGTGAGGGAAGGCTGAAGGAGCTGAGCCTGTTCAGCCCTGAGAAGAAATGACTGAGAGGAAAACTCATCACTGTCAATAAGTATTTGAAGGGAGGGCATTGAGAGGATGGAGCCTTCTGCAGGCTCCTCTTGGTGGTGCCAAGCAACAGGGAGAGAGGCAAGGGGCAGAAACTGATGCACAGGCAGTTCCACCTGAACATGAGGAAGAACTTCACTGTGCAGGCCAGGGAGCTATGAACACTGAAGATGTTAAAAAACCACCTGTACACAATCCTGTGCCACTGGCTCTGGGATGGCCCTGCTTGAGCAGGGAGGTTGGACTGGATGACCCCACTGTGATCACTCCCAACCTGACCCATTCTGTGGCTCTGTGACTCAGTGAAGACATTGTGGACTCCACTCTGAAGGAGCAGACTTTTCCTGTCCCTGGCTTAGTGACATGCTCTTCATCACGGCACAATGAACAGCGCTCAAAGTATCCAGTTTCAGCTCTTATGTGTTGTATAATTCTACTATTGATGTTAGTGAGGCTAAACCTGTTACTGGCAAGCTGACCACATTGCACATCACAGATTCTCTCACCTTTTCATTTACTCTTATTTTCTCATTCTGCTTATCTAGATTTTCTGCTTTTCACCCCTCATGGTTCATCCTGTACAGCCTCAATTCAGCAACTCTATTACACTATCAGGTGTCTTGGTTATCAACATGGAAAAACCAAATTATTTTCCTTTCTTTTCCTTAAAAAAATTATTGTAGGTACAGCTAAATGGTTAGTTTTCAAAAGCAACCCAAAAGTTAAAACCAAGGAAATGTCATCCTTCTCCTGAGTCACAAAGATGTGCAATATGTCACAATGCTATTGTGGCCCAGGTCCATCCAGTGCTGTCTCAGCTGCTTTGCTGATGGAGCCCAATGCTTCCCCTCACTGCAAACAGCTTCATTTTTCTTTCTGAGCTTTATTTCTTTGCATTACTTTTCCACTGCAGTCTACAATTAGTGGAATGCTGTTGCTTGCTGGCATTTACTGATTTCAGTGTGACTTTTGGTAAGTACCTGCATCTGCAATGAATTGAAAATGAAGAGATTTAGGTCAAGAGAGAGTCTAAACTCTTGAATTCAATTCATTCATGTTGCTCTGTATGTCTGACCTTTGGCAAATCTCGCCGAATGCGTTGCATGAAAGAGGAAATGCAGGAAGGATTGCAGAAATTTGCTGTTAGAGAACTGATAAACCACAGAGTTTATTATCAGCAATATATAGTTAACAATTTAGATAAAAAAAAAAGAGGAAAATATTAGGAAAAGAAGATTACAGCAGGTAAATCTCTTTGTGACTTAACTGAAATACAACAAGATCCCCAATATTTTGCTCCATGCAAGGGAGTTTCCCAGTTTATGAAGAACTAGTGTAAGACAATGCTTCCTCAGCAGACTTTCATGGTAAAGGTGCAAAACAATCCCTGAACTGTCTCTGGTGGATAAAAACTATAAAGGCAGCATTAACTCTGATCTCCAACTCCTGCAGAAAATGGAAGAATGAAATCCTAGCTGATGAAATGGTGGAATTTAAGGTGTGGGGCTTTCCAGGAGATGTTTGTAAACTCAAAGAAGTATTTTTGGAATATGGAAAAAATGAATTTTTTTTTTTTTTAGGAAACCTTACATGAAAAAACACTCCTCTAATTCGATTTATATTTTTCAGACAGTTTTTTGGAACTTTTACTCTTTTAAACACAGATTTAAATTAATGTTCTTGCCACCAAGATCAACCACAGAGACCGAAAACACATTATCAAAGAAAGCAAGCACAAAACCTATGAAACCAGCTACTAAGTCTATAATGGACTATGTAATTCCACCTATAATGTTTTTGAGAAATTCAGCTCAGCTAAATGCAAGTCAGATTTAATGTAAGGATATATTTAATAATTTAGACCTCTTAAATCAGAGTTTCTTCAAGATGAATCCATGAAGAAAACAATGCAGGTGTAGGTACTCTTGCTTTATCTGCTGATGAAAGGCTTTATAAATAACTATCATAAAATTAGTGTTAAGAATGCATACTGTGGTTATATGGAAAATGTTTGGAGATATGACAATCACGTTGGTTAGAAAAGTTGTGTTTACATGAACATAACTTTTGCATCACAAATTATTCTGGTTTCCATGCTCTACTGAAATATGAAGAACATTGTTTTGTATTTGTGGTGAAGAGCTGACCTAGTTTTTCAAGCTTACTTTGTGTTATAGTCACTTATATTGAAAGAATTCAACTGTAACATTTTATAATTAAGAAAAATGGCTAGGCAAGAGATCTGAACTGCTTACAGGACTTAAAAATCAATTAATTTCTTACTAGTTGGACTATGCTGATTAAACCTATTCAACAAAACACAAAATAAACTTCTAAACTGAGCTTTGTGAAATAAACCTAACCTGAGCTAATAGTTTTAACGCCTTTCTGTCTCTGATCTAATTGTGTTTGATCCTCTAATACAAGTTGGAAATGGAGAAAAAGTTTTATTTAATCTTACCTGATGGTGTAATCAGGATAATGAAATATCGGTAGTATTATAAAGCTGGCTAACAACATAAACTATACCTAAGTATATTATGCTGTTTAAAATGTGCTTACGTATATGTAAATAAAATACAGCACAAGAATGCTCAATTTATGATCTGAAAAAGAATCAAATGTGTAAGGAAGTATAAAATGTGTTAGATCTGTTGCAAAACCCAGTCCTGTAAATGAAAGGCACCTTGCCACACAGTCACAGACCTTACCAAACTTGCACATACAACTGTTTACATTTGCTGGTTTTGGCCATACAAAATGATTGCACACGGGTGGAAAGGGATGCTTATGTGATCATATGTGGGACACTTAGGAGCTCTCCCACATGGGTGCACAGTTTTCCTTCAGGTAGCAGCTCTGTGCTGCAGAGCCTCACTGCCCTAGAGGCAGAAAAACTTGTAGTTTCCAAGCTAAGTTTGTTACTCATCTTTATACAGTCATTTCTTTGTAAGCCCAAATAAAGTTTTTTTCTCAGTATCATCTTCTGATTTTTTTTAATCGATATTAACTTTCAGTTTCATGTCACCAAAAATATTCTAGGCATATTCCTGCAGTAAAACAGTAAAGAAAGTTTATTAATAAATCTCAAAGCAAGAATGGCTCTTGTAGTGCTTCTGAAAAACTTATGTATCTTTCTTGTGCAGGACATTTTGTCTCTCACTTGTGTTGGAGTCCTCATTTTTCTCAGCCCCTTACTCAGAATACATGTCCTTTAGGAACTTCCAACATTTGCAGATTTTTCAAGAATTTTTCTACAAGATACCATGAAATTCTTCACTGAAAATCCTCACAGCAGGTATCTGTCACACTTTCTTTGCTTACATTCTTTGCTTAGAAAAGTCACTTTTCTCATAATCTGACCTTTTATTTTTCAAACAAGTGTCACAATGCAATGGTAATTGCATGGCCTCAGAATAGCACTGGTTCAGAAATCCCATCTCTTTCTCTGCAGACTAGGCAAGATACGAACAATAAGGAAATAAGTAAGTTTTAATGTAATTCTGAATAAAATAGTTATAACTGTGTACAGCACATCTTCTATGAGTTTATGAACATTTAAAACTTCTATGGGCCTACACAGACTTTACAGTGATAAAATTAAATTTAGAGTACACCTCCAAACATGGACTATGAACTGCTCCTACATCAGCCCTGATAGCACTGCTCACAGGATTTGATCAAGGCTGAAGGAGGGATTTGAGGCTTATGGTCTTATTTTCACTGCACATTGTTCTGACAGCATAGTGAGGAAATGACTTTAGAAAACAGCTGGAACATCATTTTGACTACAAGAGCTATTGCATTCAAGTTGTTGGCTCTGCAATAATACTGCAGTGGTTGCCATGTGCCATTACATTTTGCTCTTTTTTACATTTATGAGCTGAAATTATCCAGTTCATTATTATATAGGCAGTATTAAACAAAAGATTTCTGAATTTGCACTGAGGCCATTACCTTAATTTGATCATTTGTAAGCAGGCAGATAGATACTTCAGTAGTCTGCTTTTGATCTTACAGAGAAGACCATGCTTAAGTGCTTTGCTGGCATGGGATCTGAATGTGCCATTCTTCCAAAAGGATTAATACCACTTGTTCAAATAATTAAAACTATTTTATAATGAAAGTTTTTCCTTTCTCCCAGTTGGAAAACTTAATATTTGATGTGCAGTTTCAACATTTTGATTTCATTTGTACTGGATGTTCTGTTTTCTATAAAAGCTTTATTTGTTGGAATCTGAGTTTGGAATGTCCTATGATAATTTTGAAAACAGCAATAGGACATTTCTACCAAAGGTATCTGAGAGTTATTTTACAGAGTTAGGATTTTCCTCCTTATGATTTGATGTTTAGAAAGGTGGTACACAAAAAGTATGATGATGAGTTATCCTATCATGCTGGATACAATATGCCTCTTGTTCCCATCTTGTTTCATTCACATAGAAAACACACATTTAAATGTGGAGTGGAGGTGACAAAAATTATAACTTTTCCTCCCCTAAAAGCCAACTATCCAGTTATGAGCTAAAAGTTTAAGTCTTTCATAGTGTGTTCATGATTATGCTCTGTATAAATGGCTCCTTAATTTTTCTTACAGCTTTAAGGTGGAATTTATTTCTATATACACCCAAGTATATATACCTAAAACCAAATAAATATTAATATACAGAGGATAGCATTCTTACCTCTTTGAAATTGTTAGTAATATACTTTTAGTTAAATATGGTCTCACATTTTGTTGGAATTTCTCTTATGTTGTGAAACCAGTCACTTAAATGATTAAAATTTTCTGTCCCTGAAAAATGACTTTTTCAGGAAGATGCTTTGTGGAATGACTCAAACTTTCTGGCATTTAGTGAAATGACTGGAATAACAAGCACTTTGTTACCCAGTTGGACTGCTGTACTCAGTTGTATGAAATCACAGAATCACAGAATATGAGTTGGAGGTGACCCATCAGGATCACTGAGTCAAATTCCTGGCTCTGCACAGTACAATCCATGAGTCTCACTGTGTGTCCAAGAATATTGTCTGAATGCTCCTTGAAATCAGGTGCTCTGACCACTTACCTGGGGAGCCTGTTCCAGTGCCCAACCACCCTCTGGATGAAGAAATTTTTCTAATACAATTCAATCTAAACATTCCATTACATAGCTTCAGGCCATTCCCTTAGGTCCTGTCACTGGTCACAGAGCAGAGATCAGTGCCTGCCCCTCCTGTTCCCCCATGAGGAAGCTGTCACTGCAGTGAGGTCTCCCCTCAGCCTCCTCCTGGCTGAACAGACCAAGGGACCTCAGCCCCTCCTCACACGGCTTCCCCTCAAGGCCCTTCACCATCCTCATTTCCCTTCTTTGGATGCTCTCTGACAGCTGAATGCCTTTGCTGCCAATGTCCACAGTATTCAAGGTGAGGCTGCTGCAGAGCAGAAAAATCCCCTCCCTTGCCTGGCTGGTGATGCTGTGCCTGATGTCCCCAGGAGATGCTTGGCCCTCTTGCCTTGCCCATGTCCCTGTTTTCGAGGTTGCCATCCTCATCCTGTAACAGGCTGATGTCATTTCTACATGGCCTTTTGCCATTAATATATTTGAAAACCTCCCCCACATTTCTGGCCAACTTCAGCTTCAGGTAAGCTTTGGCCACGTGACTTTTCTCCCTACAGTGACAATCATCTCTGCCTTACTGTCCTGGGCAGTTTATTAAATCACTCACATCAGTGAAATTTAGCATATTAAAAACTGCAGCATGTAGAACGTTCTGCTGCAATACTGCTACAGAAAGTAAAATCTTCCATCAAAATGGTACCCTCAGAAGCTTTTTACAATCTGATTTATACTTGGTTTTAGGTTGGTACTACTTTTCATTTGCAACCCATTTCAAATTAGATTTGGGATTTTGCCTGCAGCTGCAAGCACTGTAGAAGAGAGGTCACTGACAGCAGAGGGTGGAAGTTGGGTTTTCTATAGGGTGGAATTTGGTTTTCTAGAAGGGAGCTTCATGACACCCACTGTTTTTTTTGAAAAGCAAGCATAGGTTTATTAGGTCATTAATGGAATTATTTATATTAGGAACAGGCAATAAACTGTTCTTACCACATTGCATTTCCATATAAAATAAAACTCATGGAACAGTCTTGGGTTCTAAGGGGAACATAAAGTCTCCTTTTAATTAGATATACAATGCTGCGTCTTTGGCATCTCACTAAAAACATTTTAAATGCATTGCAATGTTGGCTCTGGGTTTAAATTTTCTTTACTCACATTTCTTTATAATAAACCACACCAATATTTATACAGACATTGCAGATCTTTCACATTTCTGTTGCTTTGGACTTGATGATCCTGATGGGTACCTTCCAACTCAGCATATTCCATCATTAACAGCAAAGTGTACAAGGTAGAGTGGCTACATGTTGTACCTAGGTGCCACTAGGTACTGCCTGGAACTGCTATTTTAGAATGAATATATATATATGTATATATATACATACACACATGTTGTATACTAGAATATATATGTATATATATTCTAATGATCGGTCAACTGTTGAAAAACATCAGTTGTAGAGAACAGGAAAATAACTGCTTTTTATGAAAGTTCTTTTTTGATGTGTTTATAACTGAGTGCATCATATACTGCTAATATTTAACACTTCTAGCATCTACTCAGAACTCACATTTGTAATACAATGGGACAGCAAAATTCCTCCCCAAACCCTATCTAATAAGTTTGCTTTCTTATTTCATTATGCCTGCTCCAATAACATCATAAAATCACCATTAAAAACATATTTTTGACTCCAGGGAAGTAGGCTTAGAGAAACTGCTTAAGGCTTGAAGCAGAAAATTTGAATACAAAATATTATTGCAGGATGTATATTTGTTATTTGGGTTGAGGAGGAGGAAAATGAGGCCCCTTCCCTTGTGGAAACTTGTGGAGAGCTTGAGAAAGAGAAATGGATCTTTGTGAATTTTTAAAAGTTTTATTTTTATTTTTTACAATATCTCTTAATCTCTCTCTTTTTATTTTTTTTACACAAAAAAGCTTTGATAGACAACATGCAGTGTTTTTTAATTGTTTCTGCTTTAAAAAATCACTGTGAGAAATCCATTTAGAGAGAAAAAGAGCTGTTTCTCATATTTACTAGGGAAGAAATCACAGATGATCTGCACACAATCCTATTTTACAGCAGCACTGTAAGTTTTCTCACTTTGATTGAAATTCCTCAAGGTTTGATGCTAGTCCTGGAATGAATCCCTGTACTCCATACATGTATCTTCATCTTGAAGGGTAGGTATGTCTTGCAGATGTTATTTGGTATAATTAAATGAGTAAAGAAAATCTTGTCTCTCATTTAATGCAATTGGATGAATTGATCTCTGACATCCATTTTCCCTGATTACTTTAGCAAGACAATTTACTCTAAATTGGCCAATCTTCACAATAAAAAAGAAATCACAAGAGAAATGAAATAAATAGGCAAAACTTCAGAGTTTCTGTAGAAAAATACTGTGCAGAACAAAAGGTAAACAAGGATTTGGTTTGGTTTCAATTCATATTGCAAAGTCTGAAAAAGCTTTATGCAAACAAACTTTGTATTTTCTGGTGGGATTCAAGTGAGTAAATAAAGACCTTTAGCAAAGACCCCACAAACTGATACATGGAAAACATTCTTGCTACTCTCTTCAAAAAGTCAGAGGCAAAGATGGCTATTGCTGTTGTAGTCCTCCTCACCTTGGCTCTCTCAGGCCAGGTGAGATAAAATCCACATTTAGTATCTGCATTGCAAATTCACAGCACTCAGCTGAACATATGCCCAAAGTCGTAAAAAATATATGGGTGTTTTGGATGTGTGTTTTACCAAATTTATATAGGTTTTCTGATGATATTTCACATATTGAGGAAAATTACCCACATCCAGGATCTTGAAAAAATGTCTTGTAAATTTGGATAGCTTAGTTTCCCATCAGAGCTGGGAAATGAGTATTGGGTTATTTATTTAATTTCCCCGTGTCTTTTGCCTTTAGTCTCCAATATTTCCTTGGCCAGGTGATTAAGGAGGTTACACCAAGGATCTCACATAAAGTTTTCTGTTGGCTATCATCTACTTTAGATTTTTCCTGTGCTTTCCCTGTCAAAGTTCCATGAGTGGCTGCAGTTTTAATGAAGTGAAATTTAAAATTTTGTCTGATTTTCAAACTGATTCCTTATTAACATCTATCACTCCAACTGCATGCCTGAAGATAAATAAAAAAATAGATAGAACAATAAATAAATCTCATTAATTTTGCATTTCATCCATTCAAACCCTACAGTGTAATGTCAAAATATCAGAAAATGGTGTACTATTGTTGGTGAAAATCTGAGGCAAATGAAGGAATATGCCTTTAGGAAAAGAGGATGAAATGTCTTTTTCATTTTTAGAGGTATTGAATAAAATGTTTATGTTTTACTGAGATGAGGAGTTGGTCTACAGGTCATCTATTTCCTTCTACAGCATTGTTATTGGCAGGCTAGAGGAAAGGGTTCCTTATTGTTTTCACTCTGTTTCTGTGAATATTTACTCTTTGAAATGTGTCACTGCCTCCATTTCAGTGGCTGAGACTGCCCTGTGGCTTTGAACCACATTGGTTTGATTCTATGATTAATTCTGTCATTCTGTGAACTCAAAAGTACAGGTTCCTTTCATCTGTTCATTTTTCCAGAATAGAAAAAAACAGACCTGTGGCTTGGAAGTACCTGTACTGTGGCTAAATAAGAGCATTATTTTTGTCCCTAGTGGAAAGTTACATATGAAATGAGATTGTGTGGAATTTGCTGCTTTCTGAAGCAGACTTTGTATTGGAATACATCAGCATATACCTACAGTACGCATTTTAGTCATCCAGTCTTGCTATGCAGCTTTAGTAAGGAGGGCATAAGCAAGGAGGGCATAAATTATTCCTGTTATCCCAGGTCCACATACCTGCCTTCTCTCTTACCCCTTCCCAACCACACTAAAGTAGAAAAGGTAAGACTGAATAAAATGCTGGTGAGGAAAAATTTAATTATATTAACTGTTTCTTAGAGCTACGAGACAATTCAAATTTCAGATTGCTATTCTAACATAAATAACTTTATATACATGGATTTTCAATAATTTTGAGCAAATAAATACTTTCTCTTTCAGCTTGTAGTATGTGTTATATTTAAATTTGACTCCAGATTTAGAGCTGCGGTAATGACTTTGGAGGATTTATTCATCCTTGTCACTACTATAAGGCAATTTCACACTTCCCTGACTCTTTAGAGGTGTAATACTGGGAAGTGTTAATTGACCAAATCCTCAGTAAGAGGGAGAGAAATAAGGGAACATGAAGTATAATTCTGTTTATGAGTTTGACTTGGAAATTACACATCACACAACAGATATTCAGAGGCAATAAAACTTAAGCTCTTTTCTATTTCAATAAACTACTTTAAACTCTCAAATGGACTACTTGGATTAAATAATATATATACCAGCTTTCTGTTATATATTACACATATACCAGGAAAGCTGGTTGGGCCAGACACTGACCTTAATTTGAAGATGCACCTTTCTTCTTTCATCCAAATGCTTCAACAAGAAAAGACAGGCATGGCTGTGAATACAGAATAGAAGGTTTTGTCAGGTGTGGGGAAACTGCTGCAGTTACCTTGCTGTAAAAATCCCATGCTTTTCCTGGATTTGCCAAACATTGTCATCTGTCTTTGCTGCTGATGCTGGCAGATGTCAGAAGGTTCCCTCCTCCTTCGCAGGCAGATGAAGTGAAACTTTTCCAATGAAGTCTGTGTGGATCTCAGAGGACAAGGGAACAGGTCAGCAAAGCAGACCCCTTGCTTAAGTAGACAGGTTGTGGCTATTCCTGTTCAATCTGACAGGTCTCTTTCTCATGAGTAATACAAAAAAGAAAAATGGTTATTTTTCACTCTGTTTAAAAGCAAACATTATTTCCAGTTCTTGTCTTTTTCACCTTCCTCACTTGAGAGCAAACAGAATAGCCAGCTAAAATCAACCACCAATTTTTCCTCTTAAAACATGTATTTCAACACTACTTTCTTCTGATTCTTGCTGAAGCTACACAATCAGCAAATATCTGGGAATGAGTGGCCTTAGTAACAACTGTGCTTACAGAAAACATGTCACTCTTATTCTGTTTTGTTAGTCATTCACAGTGTGTTTCTTTTTAAAAATGTCTAAAACTACCTTGGCTTTGGAGACAAAAGAGAAAGGGAAACAATTAATACCACAGAGCTAACTCCAACTAAAATTTGCATTTTACCTTTGGCTCCTGAACTGACAGTGATTTGCATTCTTCTCTGCCCTCCCTCCTTCCTTCCCCCGGGTGTAAAGTAATACTTCAAAACCTAAAAATGTGTCTTTGGTAACTTTAAAACACTCCTAATACCACCTCCTCTTGTCATAACAAAGCAGGCTTATACTCCAAAGGGGACTGTGTGGTGGTTTTGACTAGATCAGTGGAATTATCATGGATTATTTTTAACTTTGGTTCCAGTTCTTTGAGTTTTGTTCTGACTGTCTGATTGAATTCATGGGAAAATTGAAAGCAAACCCCTGCTAAAGCAATGGGGTTTAGGGCAATACTAGCCAGGGAAGTTGATAAAACTCTTTTACAGACCCTGTTAAAGACATAAAGGTCTCAGTCCAAGCATGTTGTGACCCAGTTCAGGTATCTGTAAAAAAAACGGGTGAGACCTGAAGATAGCTATCATGTATTATGATTGGCTTGGAAAGTCATAAATTTTTTTATTTAATTGGAGGTAGGGCAAAGTTGAGCTTAAAATCAGTTATAAATCTCATCCTTTTCTTGCTGCTTTGTTTTCTTACAAAAATAGTTTTGATCTAGTATGATCAAAAACTAATTGGCACTTTTTTATGTCCACAGGAAAAGTGGGAGATGCACAAGGTGAAAGAGTGTAAGAAATTTGAAGAAGAAGAGGAAGTAATAACCAGAAGGGAAAGAAACAGAATCAGAGTAGACTGGATAATGAACAGGAAGAGATAACACTGAGAAGGGAATACATGTTTAGGTAGTACAGGTTCATTATCTCCACTTTTTAGACCATATGAAACTAATTTCCTGGATAAGCATACTTAATTGGGGCAAGAAAACTAATCAGATCAGATTCAAAGTTTACTGCAAAAGTGATACTTTAAAGTGATAAATCATTCTTTGTTCAATCTTCTACATCTCAGTTGTCTATTTTAAACCACGAAGACTTGTAATTGTAAAGATAATGAGGTATCTGATTTTTTCCTATCTTTCCTACTTTGTCATTGTCAGCCTGTTGTGCCTCCCACTGCATCATGAGCAGACTTTTTATTACAAATCTCTTTAGCAAATCTAAACCCTTTCAAAGGGGAATAGCCCTGTCTTTCCTCCCTGGAGAATCCTGGACTAGTGAGGTGTTGAAATTGACTGTGTCTGTTCCTTTAACTGTGATATAAACATTATAATTAATGCAATGAATGAGAAAAGAAATATTAGAAAAAAAATCAAAAGAAGAAAAAGGGGAACTTTGAACATACTAGGGTCAAAACTCTATATTGGTTCTGCCCTTCAGGGTTGTGTTAAAAAGCAAAATGCATCCATTTGTGTCTGGCCATTTAAAACAGTCCATCTGAAGCTTCAATATAATCAGGCAAATAAAATTGTTTATGGTTAGTTATTCTGTTTTTATTGCTGCCTTGTCTGGAAATTAGCAAAAGAAAAATATTTCTGAGTTGGTTTAATAGAATTACTTGAAGGAACAAGGTTTCGGGGTCTAAAGATTGGAAAATTACCACAAGTAATTTTACTCTCAAAATTAGTTTTGGGTTAAAGTCTGTCTCTAATAGAAAGAAATAAAGTGGTTTTCCTTCATATTTTTGACCGGTTTAATGTGAATGTGAGCAGCTTTTCTGAAAAGGTAGGTTATCAGATTTAAATGTACCTATGATCTTACAGAGATAGTGCTTTTAGCATCTCTTTAATTTAGTTTGTCTTCTATTATGTCAACATGTCATCCCTTCCTTCCAAACAGGAGTAATATAGGGTTATTAGGTATAGTCATATATAAACTTTTTTTATTAATAAATGAAGGCATAAAAATTCAACCCTGCATAGGTAGATTATGTACTAGCAGTGCACCAGTGCATAATTCATAATTGTCTTTGACACCACAATGAAAGTGAACATTTTAAATCATCAGTCAGGAACATTTCTCTGTTTCTGGATAAAATGAACTCAAAATAAACAACACATTTAATGTAAGCAACATAGATAACTTTTTTAAAAACAAAATATTTTAAATCTTGTATTAATACAGGCAGCTACCCAGTTTCTGAACAACTTTTGGAGATGGATACAACCAGCAACAGATCTGCAGTCTAAGGACTGTACTCGACAACCAGACAAACAAGTTTGTTGACTCCTTGTATTTTAGGTTTTGTAAATGAGCTCTCAGCCCCCCTATGGAGCAGATTTAGTAGTTCTATTTACTTTGGGGCAATTACTTAAATTTGCTATTCCTAAAACATTACTAACACAATAACCACAAGTAGCAAGAATAGAAATGAAGCTCTACAGTCAATCTAGAAAGAAAAAAAATAAAGCTCTACAGTCAATCAGGGGAGTGTGAATGAGTGACAGGGTGAGGAAGAGAAAATAATAGATGACATTTTCTAGCTGACTAGTACAGGTCAGTAAGGGAATAATTGCTTGTAGGATTTCTTTTAGTGGCAAGGACAGAGGAAATGTCATATATGAACTGTAAATACAACACTGATAAGATTGGAAAAATTGTAAATATATATCATTATGTAAAGTACTTTCCACTTATTCTGACAAAATCAAAAGCCAGCTTGTGCTGTAGAGCTGGTAGGAGAGTATTAGGCATTCAAGGATATGATTTGTGCTGAGTTAGTGTAGACACCAAGTAAAGGTCAGATGAATCCTGACCTATAAATATGTGTTTCTTAATTTGTTAAATGAGTTATTTTCTTCCAGACATAGAGAGCTTTCCTCTTGCATTTCCCAGTGTTACCTTCTTCATCCATGGACATCAATGTAATTTAATGGCTAAAACAATATCTGGGATCTTAGAGTTGAATGAAGAAGACTGTATGAAGAAGCCTGTATTAAGATGCTGCCAGATAGGACTCAAAAAAGAATGTAATTTACAGAACTGTGGTTCCCAGAACGGCTAAGAGAGGCAGGCACCCCTGGAGATTGTCAAGTCCAACAGGTTCAGTGAGAGAAGATTGACTGGGGACACATTTGGTTGGATTCTGAATATGTCCATGGATGTAGAGTCTGCGATCACCCTGGACAACCTGTGGCAGTGTTTCTTCATGCCCACGCTTTCTTACTCTTACTCTTTTACTCTTACTCTTTCTTACTCTTACTCTTATTCTTACTCTTACTCTTACTCTTTTACTCTTACTCTTACTCTTACTTTTACTCTTACTCTTACCTGGCATTTCCTGCGTTTCAGTTAGTACCTTTAGCCTCTTGTCCTGTTGCTGGGCAGCACTGAGAAGTGTCTGGCTTCTGTCCTTCTTACTTCTCTCACAGAGTTTTACACACATGGGTAAGATTCCTCTGAGCCTTCTCTTATGCAGGCTGAGCAGCCCCAGTATTCTCATCCTCTCCTTGTATAACAGTAGCAGTTCCTTAATCATCTCCATGAGCCTGCACTGGATATGCTCTAGTATATCCATCACCCTCTCTCATACTCAGGAGTCCAGAGCTGGACCCAGCATTCACAGAATCACAGAATCAGCTAAGTTGGAAAAGACCTTTGAGATCACAGGGTCCAGCCTATTCCGGATCTGTATCACCAGCGCTGAGCAGAGGGGAAGTTCCAACCACTTGACTTCACTGGCTGGCAACACTTTGCCTACTGCAGAGTACCATTGCCCTTCTTTGCCACAAGGGCACTTTGCTGGTTTTGTCAAACCAGGATCTTTAAGACATTTTCTGTCAAAATCCTGATTGGCCCCTATGTTATACTGGTGCCTGGTTTATTTCTACCTGGGGATAGGGTTTACATTTCCTTTTGTTGAGCTTCATCATGTTCATGTGTTGTCCCATTTCTCCAGCCTGTTGAGGTTCCTCTATTCAGCTGTGCTATTTGGTGTATCAGCCACTCCTCCCTGTTTTGTATCGTCAGTTCACCTCACCTTTCACTTAGCCAGACTCTACTCCATCAGCTTTTCTGTGGGGATGACATGGGAGACTACCAAAAGCCTTGTCAAAGCAAAGGAAAACAGCATCCACTTCTCTCTCTTAACCCACCAATCATCCAGTTGTAGAAGGCTATCAAGTTGAGTAAGCATGATTTTCCTTTAAGTCCATGCTGACTGCTACAAATCACACTGCTGTCCTTCATGTATTTGGAAAGGCTTTACAGGAAGATTTTCTCCATCAATTTCTTAGGGACTGATGTGTGGTTTTCTAGTCTGTGGTCCTTCAGGTATTTCCTCTATATTTTTCAGAATAGGAGTGGCATTTTCTTTCTTTCAGTCCTCACAAAGCTCCTCATATCAACCTGACATTTCAAAGATAATCAAAGATAATCAATTATCACTCAAAGAGAGTGACCTAGCAGTGACATTGAGCTGCTCCCTCCACACTTTTGGGTCTATCCCGTTTCATCCCGTGGACTTGTGTCTCTCTATTCTCTTTAAATGTTCCCAAGCTGACCCTGCTCTGGTGATAAGTGACCTTTACCACTGGTCTCAGGGGTCAGGGCCTGCTGAAAGCCAAAGGCAAAGAAGGTATTCAGTACTTTGGTCCTTGCTGCGTCTTTTGTCACCAGGTCTCCTGACAACAAATAGGCCCACAAGTTCCCTGACATGTCTTCTGCTGCTGATGTGTCCTGGAATCCTTTTTGTTGCTTTTCACCACCTCATGAGATTCAACTCTGCACAGACCTGTCCTTCCTAAACATGTCCCTGAACCCTCAGTGCCTCTCTGCATTTTCTCGGTCACCTGTCCCAGCTTTTGCCTCTTGCCCACTTCCCCTTCATGTTTGAGATTTATTGGGAGGTCCTGTTCATCCATGCAGGGCTCCTGCCACTCTTGCTTGACTTCCTGCTCACAGAATTGGACCCTTCTTGGGAAGTGACACATTCAGTGGCAATTTCACAGTTCAGCATATTTCAGTTCTGGCAATTTCAGTTTTGCATCATCCCACTTTTGTGGCTCAAGCCCTAGACATATTGAGCCTACTTTAATCATGACCTTAATTTTACTAGCGCATTGTTCCATCCCTAATTAGCTAAATAAAATTGCAATACTTTAGCTTGATAATTAGCTTTCTTAAATGAATATTTGCTTGCTCACCAATTTTAATAAAATCAACGAGGGATATGCAGATTTGGGTTGCTCTAACAAATTAAAATATGGCACAAGAACCATGAGGGCATGGCTAGTGTCAAAGATGTCGTTTTTAAACAACTCAGTTCATCTTTCAAATGAATATTTAAATATTTTTTGACTATTATTCTTAGAGCAGGCTATGTGGGTTAAGAAGATCTCCCCTGTCTTCACTGAGAAGGAGCAGTAATGGCTCCTTAGGCCAGGAGTTGATGCAGAACTGTAAAGAAGCTGATCTTTGAGATAGCTGAGCACCTTGCTTTCAGTTCTTTCTGAACACTACAGAATCACCTCTGCTTCTCTATGGCAATTGGAATTGCACTCATGACTGGGACTTAGCACAAGAACACTGTAGTTGTAACCTTTCTCCTTCATTATGCCATTGAATTTTTTTAAATAAAGCTAGGGGTGAGAAAACTATGAAATGTACATGTTTGTATTGGTCAGACTTAGTTTGTCAGGCACTCTTCTTCTGAACTATTTTTTTGTCTTCTAGTACATCATACATCAATAAACTTCTTGTTTGGGACTGGGAAATGTAATGAAGAACTCTTGGCCTTGACATACTCCACTGTGTACTTAGCACCGAATCTCGTGTCTGTATCGGAATAACTTCTTGTCCCAGTGACTGCTGTTCACAAAGTGTTACTGGTGGGATTTCCACCAGCAGGATTTAGAATTCCCAGAAGACATGCACTGTCAGAGTCCATGGAAGAACTTGAAACTATACCAGCATGCATTACCTTTGGAAATCCTTGCCCACATGTATGGTGCAGTCAGCTTGGGAGGTGTTATCTACATTTTTTTGTCAAGATGTCAGAAGATAAATAAATACCTCAGTCCTGGGTTAATAAAATAATAAACACTCAAAATCTATTATATGAGAAAAAAAAAAAAGTGGAGAAAAGAAGTTTAGGTAACTAATCACCTTAATTCAAAGCCTTTCCTACCATTCCTTTCATGAAGTAATGAAATACTTAAACAATCTCAGCTCAGGACAGGACACTAATCTGGCATAAAGCCCAGGTTCTGGACTCTGACATTTTGCTGCATAGCTAAATGCAGATACTAATAAAGCACAATTTTAATGAATACAGATTTGGTTTTTGAATATAGAAACAAAATTTCAGTAAAAAATACCAGAAATTTTAATCATAACTGAGTTATTACAAGCTGCTTGAGCAACTGCATTAAATGTCTCTGAAAGCCATTTTGAAAACTGAAACGATGGGTGACATTTAGTTTACATAGTGGGTAATATAAAAGATAAAATAATTTTGAAATATAATTGGTAATAAAGAGAATAAATAGTGTCTTATAAATATGCTAACAAGCCATTTTAGTGATATTTAGTATAGACATACTTAAAAGCAGTTAATAATCAGATCTTCACATTTAATGGTTTTACTGTTTAATGGTGTTTCACTGCTTGATCCCTGAAATTATGTCTTTAAATAATGTTACCAACTGCAACCACTACTGTGCTATCAATTATTATTTGAAATTGTCTGTGATGGCAAGAAAAAGACACACATAATATGCTTGTGTAATAAAAATCTCTATTAATGTGATTTTACCATGTGGGGGAAAGAGTTTTTGTATATAGCTGGTTTCAGTGTTGCTGTTCAGGTTAGTAACTTGATAGCTTTCAGGAGGGGACTTAAAATTTTTCTTAGAATTATTAATTTCAAGACTAGTAATATAATTTCAGAACTTTCTGAGAGGACTGTCAAAGGAAAAGGATTTATATAATCAGTTATCTTGCTGAAAACTCCTTCAACCTGTGAAATTATACAGTGAATAAGCATGAACCAAAAGCCAATGCATTTAGTTATTCATCATGTGTGTGGAGTAATTTTTATAAAATTTTATCTTTATTTTAGTAAATTTTATTTTTATTAGTAATAACTAAAGATAAACAAGATTTTTAAAGAAAATCTATTCATTTTTTTCCAAAGCATTGTGAGAATTTACTATCACTTGAGAAAATACTGCTGTGCTGTGAACAAAATTTCCTCAAAATAATCTTTGGACACATGCTCTCTTTTTGCCTATTAGTGTGACAGTGGAAGAGATGCAGGCAGTGCTAGGGGACTCCTTGCTGTCCTTTCAGCTTAGTCATTTAGGCACTGGCTTCTGCATCTTTGCAAGTCAAAAGGCACCTGATAAAGTCAAAGCAGTTTAAACAGCAGACCTTTGTTACCTGGACTACTCTGAAGAAGACAAGGGAAGCCTCAGATTTGTAACTCTGAAGATCCATGCAAGGGGAATGGACCAGGAGCAAGTCAGGGAGTCCTGGAGGAGAAGCTTTTCTTTTTTTCCATCATGACTAATGAGTCCAGAAATGAGAAGTGCAGTGGGGTGGATCTGCTCCAGGGAAATCCAGCCTGGAAAAATCCTAGCACAGGGACTTGTCCTTTACCACTTGCACTTGATGTGCAGGCTAAGGAAGAAAAGACATATTAAAGATGTGGAAAAGAGATAGTCCTGTCACTTTGTTGCAGTGTTGTCAGATAGTCCAAGTAGCAGGAAAGTCAGCAGTTTTCACATTGGCCTCTTTTCCCCTGCCCTACTTCTGCTCTCTGTCTCTTTCAGAATCCACTAGTGCTGAAGGTCAGAAATTCCTATGGCAGAACACTTCAGTATTTTTTTGCAGGGTGATTTTTCCTATGTGCTGGAAACAGACATCCTTAAGACTTGGTTTTGCCTGCTCTTATTCATGGCTGCCCAGAGAAGCTGTGGAAGAAGTCTCAGTGTTCAAGGCCAGGCTGGATGGGGCTCTGAGCAACCTGATCTAGTGGAAGGTGTCCTGCCCATGACAGGGACATTGGAAGCAGATGATCTTTAAAGTCCCTTTCAGCCCAAAGTATTCTATGACTTGGTGCCATAATTTCAAGTGCTTAATTGCTCTCCTAGGAAAAAAAAATTTTCTTTATGTCCTTGTATATGTCACGCAGTTCTTTGTAGAAAAAAAACGAGAGGCTGCACAATATGATGGTGAAATTAATGCAATTAATGGAAGATCATGCGACTGTCCCACAAATATTTGCAATGGTAGAAAGAGAACTTAAGTAGATTGCTTTCAAAAAACAACAAACCAAGACCATAACTCTGTCTCCCTCTCTACATTAATTTCTCATTCTCTATTGCATCTGGAACCTTTGTACTTTATTAATCTACTGACATTAATTTTCACATGCTGTGATTTTACCAGCAAAACTATTATTGACTCTTTGTATTTTGTTGCAAGTGCCTTCCAGGTTTCTCCCTACTCAAAGTTAAAATACTGGACTTTTATATTGCTCCCTGATCCCTCTCTTGCCAGTTTATTTTCAGATCACTGAAGAAAAGTATTGGGTTTATCAGTCTTTATGCCATGATTTCTGATTATCACATTCTGTTTTACCTTAATTATTTTGAATTAGAAGCTTGTTTTTTTTGGAATGATAGGGGTCTTGTCTTTAAGTGTCTAATCATTATGGAAAATAAGTTTCTGGTGCATGTTTGGGTTCATTAAAGGTCCAAGAAATAGTACAGAAATATTCTAGAGAGTTAATTGCATATATTGGTGTTCAAATGAAAATTTGAAACATAAATAAAAGATTTCAAATCTAATTTATGACAACATCAATGTATAAAGTTTTTTTAGATTTTAAAATATATATTTTAACCAGAAAAAATGCCTTGGTCTTACACCTGGAAAAGCAGATTTTTTATAAACTATCAGAAAGCTTACAATGTAAACTACAGTTTATTGATTATAAGATTTCTTATATCTTAAATCTCAAGATTATCCTTGGAGTTATATTGAAATGTTATTGGCAAGGAGCAGAGGATGGCACTGTTGGACTGTAATTAGAGGTGATACAGACTGCATATCTTGAATAACAATATTACACTACATTGCAGAAATTCTATCAGATGTCTTACAAGAAGTGATAGCAGGAAAAAGATTTACACTCATTTTGATCACCAACATTGTGCTTGAACTGTAGCAGCGAGATAGGAAAAATGATTCTTTTTTCAAATGGAATGTGGCTGTAAAGTAGAGTAATGGAGAAAAAGTGGGTGAATAAAACCAAAACCATTAAATCAAATATTTTGGTAAATAAATTATTAGTATAATGTTGAAGGGCCTTTCTGGTGCTGAATCCTTAGCTGTGAAGTGCCTGGGGTCCTGAGTTTTTGCCAAGAATTTGGCTCTCTGAATTAGGCACCATGGTATCCACAGGCTCTTCAGATGAAATAATCTACAGAGATTGTAATTCACATAGGAACAGAAGATAGATCTGCAACCACTTAAAAAAATGGACTTTCTTCTCAGATATATATCTCCATTCCATGTTAGTATAGGATACTACTAGCCTGTTTCTCCAGATTTCACAGGAAGATTTTTATCTTAAGAAGCTCTTCAATATAGTGAAAGGGGAAGAATCACATTCCAGGAATGTTAATATGAGTATTTAAAAATTGTGCAGTCAAATAATTCAGTTTTGTTATGCAAGAGGTCATTAGCTGTGCAAGCCTCTGAATTTTGCTGTCCGTGTGTTACCAATAAAACCAGTATTCACTTTATTAATTTCTCTGTAATTCTAGCTAAGCTTATGAAAAAAACCCCACACCTGCACCTTTTGGTTAAAGAAATTAATTTCACCTCCAATCTGAATGCTGAAGTAGGCTCACTTGGTCTAGAAAATTTTGAGAGAGCATTCTTTTTGTGAGAGTGGTGGGAACTTTTGTTGGATACACACAAGTCACCTTGCAGTTCCACAGGGTTTATTTCCCAGGGTTGCTTATGCTGCCAAGTAGATTGAGACAAACTTGGAGGAATTAACTGGACTGCTAGTATTATTTGCAGGTTATTATCTCTTAAAAATAGGATCTGTAAAAACTAAAATTAAAGTAGAAGTAGAATTTATTTGAGACCATGAATTTAGTTCTGAGAATTTGGCATGATCATTTTATTGCAACTGGATTGGCATTCAATACCCAAACTATTTTGAACTGCTCCTATAATTTTGCATTGTAGCTCCAAATCCCAATTCCATTTTTCTTGGGAATTTTATGCATTCAAATGTACATAATAAATTTCAGCTCAATTTCATTGCACTAAGACCTCAAAACAAGTGATTTTTTGGTGTTTACAGTTTTTATAATAATCGTATTACAGAGTTCTGCCAATACAATTTTCTGTATGTTTTCTGTATGTTAATAGTGTGTCACTGTTGCCTTATTTATTTTTCTATCATGGCAAAGATCCTTTGTTTCCTTTTTTTTTTTTTTTTTTTTTTTTTAATTCAATTCAGTCATGGGAAGAAAAGAAGAGAGAAACTTTACATTCTGAATTCCATATTTTTATACTACTTTTCACAGTCATTCCCAGTTTTATTGGCTCCTTGTGAACAATGAATGCTGTGGTTTGCACCAAAAGTTATATTGTCAGCAGATGTGGGTTTTTTTCTCTCCCTAGTGAGAAAGACAGTTGTGATTCAAGCAAATTATTATGCCTTTTTACTGGGAATAACTCCTGTAAGAATTTAATTTTTAGGAATCCTCTTTAAATTCTCCTCAGCAAATGTAATTTAATGCTCAAAAATTAATTTACATTGGTATAAATTCTCTACAGTCACATGGTTTATGGCCTGAAGGTATCTCAAGGATACCTTGTGAATATTCGTACCAATTTTATGTTATCATTACTCTGGCGGCATTTCTGGTTTCTCATGGTTTTCACTTTTCTAAAATACTTACAGCATAAAACCTGTCAAAACTACAATGATCAAACATAAAAATAAACACACCAGCAAACATAAAACTATTGATAAAAATGCAATGTAATGAGCAGCTCTACCACAGCAGTAAGAATCCTCAGATTTTTCCATGTGCAGTCTCAATGTATAGACTCTCTAAACCTGTCATCTTCCCAGAAAAATCCTAGCAGAGAAAATCAACGTGACAAAAATAGTTTCTAGGACTATCTGCAAATTGCTGCCCGCAGAAGGATGTGGCGGCAGATAAGCAGTTTGATAGAGATGTAGACAAATTCTTGGGCTATATATCCATGAACGGATCCAAAGACATCTAGGCAGGGATGTACCTTTAGCATCCCTCATGTATGAGCTGCTGAGGAGAAGGGATTCCAAGAGCTGGCCCAGCTGGAGGGATTGGTTTAACCAGAATCTTTGCCACTGCCCTAGGCTGAAACTTAGGCATTCACAGATGCTTGGTCAGACATAGCAGTGCATTTATTGTATCCTTATGGACTGAAATGCAGGGCAAACTTGGGTTTTCATATCATTGCATGTATTGGTTTTGTGAAGCCTTGGAATAATGCTGCAAGAATATTCAAGACTGCTCTCAAATCTTTCTTTAGGAATATTCAATATCCTGTTAAATTAACCTTTTAAAATAAAATGAATCAGATGTTTTTATTTGAGAATGAAGTTTTTCTTTGGTTTAATTTTTTAATTGAGTGACAAGAAACATTTGTCTCAATAAATAAATGGCACACTAAGATAACTTTGTGCAGTAGCTTATTCATTTGTAGGTTCTAATGCTGCTTCTTTGGGTTAGATGTGTGAGCACAAGGTTTACTTACTATTTTAAAAGACTATCAGGAAAATCCCCTCTAACTCAGACTGTACATCAGATATGTAAGATTAGACGTTATTGAAATAATATTTTACAGTCAACACATTTTTGTATAATATAAGAAGAAAAATCTGGGAGGTATAACAGACTAAAATCTTTGGAGTTCTGAAATTACTTGGATTAATTAATACATTGCATTTTAAATTTTAAGGCATAGAAAGATAGAAATTAAATACTAGATTGAAATATTCAGGATAAAATCCCAATTTTTCTCAGACCAGTGACAAAGATTTTATTACTTTCTGTGGGGCTCTCCCACTAACACACTATCTGTGCAATATGCACGCTTGCTTTACCATTAATATATATTGTGTATATATACCACATATGAGGCACAGATGACAAATGAAAAGTTAAGTATAAAAATCCTAAAAATTAATTTCAAAAAATTTCAAAATTTGAAACAGCTATAACTTCAACAACATTTTAAAATCTTTTTCTTGTCCCCTGAACTTTCTGGAAAAACAAGGACAAGATGCAAGAAATACTTGTGCAGAAACATGAGTGATGCTGAGCTTTCCACTTGCACATAGAGAGGAGTGACAGTCCAGTTTTCCTTATAAAGAGAGATAATCACAAATACTAAAATAAGTCAGCTAATAAATCAGCTGAGAGTCTTGTCAGGGGTCTCCACCTCCATCCCTCTATTTTCTACCTGTTTTTATCCAAAGTACCAAAAGGTTACCTTGTACCTGCTCCTTGATTCCTTCTATAACAGCTTCCATATCTTGACTTCCCAAAATATGTACAGGTACTCACAGCAGCACTCCAGGGTAATTGGTCAGTGTAAAAGGCCATCATGGTTTATGGGGCAGCAAATTCACTTTAGAGATAATTAAAGACTATTTTTATCCCATACCATTATTTTTCTTGTTCAAGTGCTTCACAGCAATACAGAGCTAGGCACCGTTAATGATTTCTGTAGTTGTCACCAAAGCAAAAAGAGATATATTTGTCTAAAACTATCTGTCTAGTGCCATTTATACAGTAGCACAGTAAGCAATTACTGTACACTAGAGTTCAGGTGAGAATAGTCAGACCAACATTCATGTGGCAGGCAGCTCTGAATGCCTGCAGGGATTAATCTCTTAAATCTCATTTAAATTGGTATATTTTCACACATACAGCCTGCACCTCAGATATCTTTAATCCCTGCAAAAGTCTTGTTCCCATGATAAGTCCTCAGGAAACTGAGGTCATTTCAGAAGTGAGGAATCAGGGCTTTGAAGGAAAATGAGCAGGTTATGAGGGCCAGAGAGGGGAAGTTCTTGGAAACAAGGAAACTCTAAGATAATTTTCCTCTTTGGGTATATGCATATATATATAGTCTGTTATTGAGCCACAGGCTATGCTTTCTTGATTTTATTTTTTTATTATTTCCATTACCTTCATTATTTTTGTTTTTATGTTGTTATGATAGGGAACTCAAAAGTTATGCAGACAAATCCCCTGGTAAAACATGCAAAGATAACCCTCATATGACATTCAGAGTATGGTGGCTGAAGACCTACAGTACAAAATATTTTTCAAACAGTAAAATTGCCCAACCTAACTAATCAAGCAAATTTTCATGTCTTTTGGAAGAAGCTGAAAAGAACATACAAAGAGATTAGTCATTTTGATTGCTATTTATTTTTCCCTGTATTGATCAAAATATACACTGTGACTTTGGAATACACTACTTGTTAATAAAGCTGAATAGGATTTTCCATCAGCATTACTTCTCTTTTAAAGACAAATTCAGATTTTGTATTTTGAAAATAAAATATTAAATACCTACTTTTCTCGACCTGTTTGAAAATTATATTTAGAAAAATGAAATTAAATGTGTGTCTAATAGTAGAAAAAATTGATCATCTGGATGTAATATAAATGAAAATGCAAAAAAAAAGGTATTTCTGTTTTCTTTCAATCTGATTTTAGCTCGTATTTATAGAATAGAGAGGATTTTTAAGAGTGACATTTGTCTTGGAGACAAAGAGCTCTCTCTATTTTTTTTAAGTCTTTTAGTCTTACTGTTTTATGTAATGATGAGAGCGAGGCATAAAGGACTCTCCTGGCTGCTAGATATTTCTCACTTTTAAGAATTTATCAAAAACAAAATTTTAATGAATTATATCTCATATCTCCCTACAAATACATATTTTCAGTGGATTTTTTAAACAAAACAACTTTTCCTACTGCTCTTGTGGGTCTTTCCTCATTACAATAAAATGGTAATTTACTGGATGAACAATAGGTAACACTTGTTTGAAACGCTGGTCATCAGAATTTTCTGTCTGTGCAGACATTCCACTGCAGCTTTAATAAAATACCTTGTTACAGCAGTATTAAATCTGTATTCTGTTGGCATGACTTTGCATTCTCTGCCAAGGGCACTTCAGCTCATTTGTATGAAGATAAAGTAGGTAGGCAATTCTGCGTTCACCAACTTGCCTTTGATCTGCTGGCAAGAATATGGAGTTTATACATACAGAATCTCAGTTTAATGACTGACTGAGCAGGACAGATTTTTACAGCTTTGGATAACAATGTGTTTTCTTCTATACTGTGTCTGTCTTTATGCCTTTTACTTGAGAAACAAAGTATACACCTAATTTTCCCTTTAAATCTTGTGTTTGCAGACAAGAGGTTATTCTTTTGTGAGCTGTCCAGCTTTCTGCTACAACTCCAATATATTAGATGCACATGGTTGAATACCTTTAAACCCCGCTGGCACTGGATAAACTGGTGAAAGTTGGAACTATTTTTCTCTAAAAATGGAAATTTTTCCTGTATAAAGAATGCTGAATATTTTCAATCCCCTAATATTTTTTTCTTTTGCCATCTAGGATTTTATTAGTTAAAAAAAACCCCAATAAGCTAGACATATAACAAATAGAGTAAAGAAAAAAAATCATCTTTTATGGAGCTCACTAATTAAATACTTTCAAAGTGTTCTTGGCACCATAACTAGCCTGAACTATATCATATCAGGTCATTGACTTTTCCCCTCTTGTATTATTATTCTTTTTATGCTCAACTGTGATAGTTAGCATTTATTTCTTACCATACCCATCTAAATTTGATCTGAGATTTATTAAAACTATTATAATAATATTTGTCTAGGCCAGAAGTTTCCCAGACCACCATAGCATATTTGGCTTTTTAACAGTTAAAATCAATTCTTAGAGGGATCCAGGTATTGTGTCTTGGCATTTCATAATTTTCTGGTGTATTTTATGAGTTGCACTCTCACATATTTTTATCTCTACATATTCGAAGTTGTATAGGTACAGTTTTATGTAGCGTGTAGTGTAGGTGTACACCATATACCTGTAACTACTCAAGGAAGGCCTTTCAGCACAATGTGTAGATAAAGCCCTGAAGAACAGCACAGCTGCTCCTAGAGCCTGTCACCAGCATGACTGACACCTGAGACATATTCCTGGCTGAAGAGGCTAAATGTTTGGCTGCACATCCCAAATCCAAAGCATGTTTGTGGGACAACAAGCACATTTAAATGCTGGTCATGATGGATATGAAATAAACAAAGCTCAGCTTCAGAGTCCAAAAGCCATAAGTGACGGAGTAAGTACGGAAATTGTGAAAACCAATCAACTCTTCTTTGCCTCCTGGAAATTAATTTAATCCTTCAGCTTTCCCATACAACTATTAGTCTTCAGGTCTTGGTCAGCTGTTGGTGTGCAAGCCCATCACAGGTGGGTTTTTGGTGGGCAGGTTTGTGTGAAATGCTGCTTTTATGTAAATGGCTCAGTAGAGTGGAGTAAGTTAAAGGGAATTGTAGCTGCTGGTCCATTGGCTCTGCTGTCTTCTAAAATGTGAAACTCCTCTCTTGGACCTAGAGAAGACATGAACCAGAATTAGGATCATGCAGGAAAGGTAAGTCCATACGTGGACTGTAAAAAGGTTTCCTTGTGTGAGGAGAGGGTCCCACCTGGTGTTGTGCATGACCTCAGTGCTGCTGACACTTTAACACACTTCACCACTCGCTCAAAACTCTGCTCAACCAACAGAAATGAGACAGGTGGATAAGAAGCCTGAGTAACTTAGACATAATAAATCTATTTTTGATGTGTAACTAGGTGAGAGCTGGGCTGTGGTTTACTCTAATAGGTTCCCAAACTCAAAAATATTACCCAGAAACTGTTATGATCAAGAAAATATGTCTGATAAAATCAAAACTTTGAAAGGGTTAAGCAGTGAGGATTTAATGGTTTATAGTGATTTAGAAACAAATGTTTTCTGGAGCTAGAACATGGCTGAAGGCCTTGAGAGGATCAGTAGTCTGCCAGGGAAAAACAGGTTATCCAGAAAAGATAACCTGATAAACTCCCTGAATTTTTAAAGTGAGATAACTGTGGCTGCATAAATATGTGCTGTTAGTTTCACAGCTATTTGCTGAAATAGTATGATAAGAAATGAAGAAATTTGGTGTGACCCAAAACCTGCATTGCTTTGGTAACAGTCACTGTTGTGAGGAATCCTCTGTGAAATTTCTTGTATTTTAGGAGGTGATTATAGCCTGCAGAGAGATTATGGAGAAAAGGATGAGATACCCATGGGTGCTTGGAGATGCCTATGGAACAGAGGCAAAGGAAAGCCAGGGAGATTTTCTTTGTAAAGCCCGAGGCTAAATGTCTGAAGAAATGAGTTGAAGGCAATGGAGTGTGCTCTGAGCTTGCCTGCACATTTAGAGAGAAGATAAGGGCAGACTCTTCCCTGTGCTGGAAATCTGTGGTGTCACTACAAGACATCATTCCCACAGGAAAAGCAAGCATGATGGCAGTGCTGCCTCAGCCCTGTGGATATGTATGTGGTGCTTAGGGCTTGAGCATGGGGAACATACTGAGAGAACAAGTCATTCCAGAAGAAAACAGGAGAACATGGATGAAAAACACTTTATCTCCACCTGCTACTTCCAATGTTTCTTTCCAGTTTCTGATACTCTGGTAAAAATCAGCTTCATGTCAGCAGAAACCACCTGGGTTTCCAGCAGTGTAACTAAGATTAGATTAAGAAGTTTTGTCTATATCTATAGCTACCTATACCTATATATCTGAAGCTTTCTGACATTTCCTAGATAAATCTACCTTTAAATTTATCTGTAATAGTACTATCCATTAGAATCATGACTTCTTAAGGAATCCAGTGAATTGTGGTGAGTGCTAGCTGCAGTTTATTTGGCTCAGCCTGTTCACTAGTGGCAGTATTTAGTCAATGGCTGAGCAAGGCTGATTCCTCAGATGGTGTAAATCAGCTCAGCACCACTGATGTTAATAGATCTTTGCCAATTTACATCAGATAGGAGCCTCTCTTGCTCTTTCTTCCCAAAATTTATGAGGATTATGGAGATGAGCTGTAGCCCTAGTGGCAAATGTATCATTTATATATGCCAGGTCTCTGCATAGTGTGATTGCTGTGCTCTCCAAATCTTTACAGACATTCTATGATATATGTGATGACTAAGTAGTGGAAGTCAACAGAAAGAAGAGTAGGCATAGTATATGGAATTTTTCTTTGGGTACTTTTCCCTTATCTTTCTTTCAGTCTAGGGATGAGGGTTAAAATTTTACTCAATTAGCATTTCAAGTCATCTTTATGCTTGGGTTTCCTTCTTTGCTGCTTGATGCTTCATCATCAACTCCTTGTATCATTTTCAAGGTCTGAGCATTCTCTTCTCATAGCTTATTCATATGCTGCCTACCAAGGACTGAGGACCTAAAGGCACTGCTGAGCTTACATTTCACACAGAACTGCTGAGCCAGTTCTGTGAAAGTTGTAGATCTGTGAACTATGGTAAAAATAAAAACTTAAACTAAGAAAACCAGAGCCCTGTGAATCCTGAAAGCAACATTTATTGTGTCTCCAATGAAGATTTCTCAGAATAAATTCAATATTCCATTTTTAGATATCTATGCTTTAGTATCAGAGAAATAAAATTCATGAAACAGAGACAAGGAAGGAAAATAACAAGTAAATACACATTTCTTTTAAGAGGCCACTCCATCACCAATGCCTATTTTTTTCCTTTTCCTCTGTGGCTTAGAAATAGGAAAAAAAATACCTTGGAAAAAGTTGAACATGAAGTCTCTCTTTTTTTTGTCTTTTTTACCTCATGGTATATTTGAGTTGCTTCCTCTTGCTTTGCTACAGAGATTAAAATTGATAATAGTTATGTTTACTTTGCTGTTTACGTATCATCACTGAGGATGTCAGCTATGAAAGTACTACCTGCCATCTAGCTACTAGCAAAAAATTAAATTTAAACTTGTAAGTTTCTATAAGGTTGATGACACAAATACTTTCCCAGTGACTTCTGATCAGAAAGATCTCACTTTTAGAAAGAACATGGAGTCCTTGAGGACTTGTGGTGCCAGTGCTGTCTCCAAGAACAGCAACAGGCTTGCCTTTCCCCTTTGGGAAATATAAATACTAGTGTGAGGTTGGTACAAGTGTAGGTTAATACGACGAAAATGAATGTTTTAAATGGCTGGGGATAGCAAAGAAATATCATATGAAATGTCAGGAAATGACATGTGAGGAGATGGAAAAGTGCAGTAGTGCCTGAGCAGGTGCTGCTGACCAGGGAAAGCAAGCCCCTCTTGGCACTTCAGCCCTGATACAGATGGACACGGGTCCACAGCTCCTCATTGGTCAAACAGATGCTAGAAATAGAGAACTTGGATATTACAGCAAAGAACATATTTGTCTTTCAGCAACATTTAGTCCCAGCTCAAATCAGGCACCTCAGGGCTTTGCACAATGCAAACAAAAAAACATTTTTTGACCTTAGAATACAAATAGACAGTCCATCCAAAGAGCAGGAGGAAGAGCTCCTCCTCAATTGTGCACGGCAGATTATATTGTTTGTTAATTATATTAAATTCTGTTCCGTGGTTTGGCAATGGAAAACATCCTGCTTTGTTTCACCCAAGATCCGCCCCTCCTTCTCGAAATAATTTCCTCCCCAAATGGCACTCAGACTCTAATATGAAAAGTTGTTGAGCAGCAGATGTCAATAGCAACACTGTAGGAGTAGAGCAGGGCTCTGTTTTATTGATCATTAATAGCAGAGACACACAATAATAACAGATTCACATAACTTTTTAATGGTCTGCCTCTGCCTATATGCATGCCTCCTACTTGACCTTCACTGCCTTAGTTCCAGCTAGAAGTCACAGTAGAGATTTATAATTATATCACTGCAGATATAGGCATTTTGCTGTTGAATTTTCCTCTCAATTTCCTCTATGATTCCTATATGACCACATGTGTTTACCACACTGAAGAAGAATGAAATCCAGTTGACAATTTCAAGACAATTAATCAGAATAGGATTCAAAAGGTATTAAAATCTGGCTTGTTCATGAAAATATGTCATGAATTAGAAATTCAATGCACAGCTGTCCTGAATGAAGGCATGGCTGATCTTGCTGGACACAGAGAAGTAGCATAAGAAGCAGCTACAGTGAACACTTGAGAAAAGCTCTAGGAAGAGATGACATACATTGAGTGCAACAAGAAATGAGGCAGCTGTAAGAAAATAAGTTTTAATTTGGTGCTCCTAGAAATGGCTTTCCTAACTCTATAAAACCTGGATAACCTCGTGGGGGAAAGCTGAGGTGCAAGAACTGCTCTCTTCACTCTTGTGACCAGGGAGAGGACTTGAGGAAATGGCATGAAGCTGAGTTGGGGGATATTTAGGTTGGATCTCAAGAAAATTTTTTCACCAAAGAGGGTGTTTGGGCACTGGAACAGGCTCCCCAGAGAAGTGATCACAGCACCAAGCCTGACAGAGCTCAAGAAGCACTTGGACAATGCTTTCAGGAACATGGTGGGATTCTTGGGGTGTCCATCTGGGCTTAAACCATGACACCTGGACTTGGACTTGATGCTCCTGATGAGTCCCTTCCACACCATATTCTGTGATTCTATGAATCAGAATGTTGCAGTTCATCCAAATGCATGGTATATTCACTAATCTGGTTTATTAACTAGGCTATATGTTGGTATACCCTCATTAATCTTTCTCTGAATACACTTATGGCTCAAGATGTGCTTTTCAAAAATCTAAAATCTTATTAGAAAATTGAACAGGTAGACTGCCAGTGGAAGCAAAACCCTTCTGAGCTTTCCTGTGTACAGTGCAAACACACTGTAATGGCAAGCATAGATTTATTTGGGCCACTGTTACTGAGATGAAGCAAAGAAGGCTGGCACAGGACAGGTGGGTGTGCCCATCAGATTCTCAGGATCTTACATGCTCCAGGATCAGATGAGAACACAAACTCTGTGTGTAGTTGATGCCAGTAATGCATTCATTTTTGTTATCGACACATTAAAACCACAAAGCGGTCAATGTATTTTTGTAGCATAGGGACCAGAAACCATTGAGTGCCATATGTCAGACTAATTTAAGAAATTATATTATAGTTTATTCCCAGCCTAGAGTCAGGTAGGTGACATAGAAATCAAAATGCCAAAGGACTTTTGGCAGATACTTCCAATTCCTACAGAACTGCTTTAAAAATACTTTAAAAGGAGAATGTAGTAGAAAGTGCACTGTTTTGACAGAACAGGAATGACTGCTCATTTCTCTCACTGAGCTTACTGTTCTTATTTACCAGCTGGTTTTGAGTATGTCTTTATTGAAGATATGCAAATAGAAATATTTATATATATCTACATGAGTGCGCTTGCGTGCACCCACACAGGGACACACATGTATGGGTGTTATAGAGCTCCTGACATCAGTTATAAATGTCATCTGGAATTTCTAAGCTAAACTTTAGCACTGTGCTCTTTGACCTACAGGTAAAAATTCATCATGCTCTAAATAATTTTAAGCCCTGCTTGATGCCACTTCAAACTCTCCAAATTGCTCTGTAACCTCTGTCATTAATAAGGTGCAGGCTGGTTGTAAATCATTTTAGCAGTTGCTGCTGCTTATTCAGACAACAGAAGTCATGACCCTACTGTAGCAGAACCCATGACACAAAGTGCTGTATGAAGATGAGACACAAAGACAGTTTATGCACCATGAGTGTGAAATATTCTGTTTTATACACATCCAGTATATTTGATACACAGTTTTCTTCCCCCTTTTCCCCTTAGCTCCAGGTAAATGTGTGTCTGGCTTGTGTCTCACAGGGAAATAGAAACTGTCTTTTATCTTCTAAGGTCTGAGATTAATAAAGAGCAGAACACTTTGCGGATCTACCAGAGACACTACCAGAGTAACATAAATATAGACTTACAAGTTCTTCTAATTAAACTATTTTATGGTAACTCTGGTGCTCCCACTGCAGACAAGAGCTCTTATCCTATATATACATGTTTCTGAAAGACCATAAATGTTCTAGTAGAGTTTTTCTGAGCAAATAATATGGTTCATGGTTGCCTTCCTCACATAACCCACATTCTTCCTTTTCCTCTTACTTTTAGTATTGAATTTATCTTCTCCCTTCTCCCCTCACATTATTAGATACTATTAGAGAATCAGATTTATTTTATCTGTCCATTCTTTGCAACAGCTGTTTTTTTACTCTGTTTTATGATGCCCTGGTTTATTTCTGTTATATGCTAAAAATAATAATAATAATAATAGCTTATAATAAATACAAAATACATGAGTACTTCCAGGTACTCACTCGGGCAAATAAAATATTTTCATGCTGGTGTGCACAATAATGTGCATGCAGTAGGATGGACAAAAGTTAGGAGGTTTGCTAGCTGGCCCTGTGGCTAAGTGTTTTTCTGTAACACTATATTTCTCAGATTGTCACACACCTAAGGAAGAGTTATCTGGGGGGTAAAGCCTTTCCCTCCTACACTGGTATACTGGTGAATTTGAGGAAAGTTGCAGTGTCTCTGCTGGTCACAGATACTGGAACACAAAGCAATTAAGAATGCTTTTCCTGTTCTACATACAACAGAACAGCTGTGACTGACCTCTCCCTGACCAGCCCTAGAGCTGCAAAAGATTAAGTTTGAAATGTGAAATTTACCATGAAAATACTGTGAACTTCACTGATGGGTAAATGGATGGCCTAATTGTAATGGAAATTAGCTTTGATTTGACTATGTTAAGGCTATTTGAAAAAGCACCTTTCAAGGCAAAAACTTACTGCAAAGCTGTGGAATATGTACCTACAGATGACTGATTACACATATTGGCCTAATATCTCAGTTTCGCAGTAAATTTATCAGATATCAGGTGGAAACTGGACTCAGTCATGGATCCAAGAGGCTTGTGTTGGATTTTCAGTTCAGCTCATGACATTATGTTATTCTCAGGTGAAATATCAGCTCTCATTTTTAAGCAAGATATTTTCTTCTAGGCCAGCCTCCCCAGTGAGCCCTGTGGGGCCACAGCTGGTGAGTGGCAGAGGCTCCTGTGTGGGTGGGTGGGCAGCCTCAGCTGCCACAGCCTGGCCCAGGGGTACAGAGGGAGGGCTGCTGCTGGTGTCAGAGCCTGGGACACCCTGGGACCAGGCAGGAGCAGGAGAAGGGCTCCATTCTTTGCTTTCAAGGGAGTAGAGAACATGACTGCTTCCCACACTGCTGCTCTGGTGGACAAAGAAACCCTTGCAGACTCTTGTTGACATAAAAAGTAGTTAACTTCATTCCCTTTTTACCAGTCCAGCTTAGGGGAGGAGGAGAAGTGAAGCAAGGAAGAGTTTTGCCTTCATGTATAAATATAAATCTTTTCAGGATTTCCCAGACGTACCCCACATGTGTTACACAGAAGACATGTTAGTCATTATGGCCAATTGGAGAGTTAAAATTCTTGTCTTAAATCCCTTTAGAAACTGAATCATTTAATGTTAAACAATGTAATGATTTTTTTTTTGCTGTAAATATTATGTATCATTTTCAAGACTACAAAGTTTATATGCTGAATCTTATAGAGGGCATTTTCCCAAAAGTTCAAAACAAAATACTCTATTAAGATATGCCTACATATGACATAGATCAAATTGAATTAGACAAATAAAAGGCTTGTGTATCTTTTATCCATGTCCTTACCTACAATGCCTTATTAAAATAGTTTTGCATCAAATATGATGTGAAAGCAGAACTGTTTTGATATGCAAAGCCTTTCAAAGTTTTCCATGGAAAAATAGGAGCTCTTTTTAAACAAAAGGAGATAATCAATTGCATTGCTACAGGGCAAACATTTTTAAAAAATGTATTTATGTCACCAAAGGAATATACTACACTAAATTTGTGACTTTTCTCATATTTAGGATCCCTGTAATCACTCCCTTGGCTTGTGCAATTAGTTTTTCCTGGAGGTCTGCCTCATGTTTCTGTGTCTTCCTAATTAGCTAGGAAAAGCTTTTGCTTCCAATTGTGTCACAGGTCTATTCCTGTAAACTAAAAAAAAAATTATTCATATGGAGGTTTACAATCAGGGCCATCATTTGCTTAGGAAACAAAGTTTAGTTAAAAACTATGTTTATCTAAAAAACAATCCTAAGGGAATACACAAATTTGAAGGTTTTAATAGAAAATCTTTCCTACTTTTATCTCTTGGCTATGTAAATGAATAAAACAAGGAGCAGCAGAAAAAGATTCACACAGACTGAAGCATGAAAACAAATCCATGCTTGTCATCACTGTATAAGATGGAATGGTCCAGACACACATATTTATTTGTTTATATTTAATGTCTTAGTGAAATTAAAAACTATCCTTAGATTGGGTTGAAACTTCATTTTTCTTGCACTGTCGCAGGAACTCTTCTAGTGCTCTGTCAGTAGTTTCACAGGTTTTCATTTTCTGATGTACAGAGACTCATGGATCCTGAAGGGGAAAAGGAAAAGAGACATTAATTTGATCTGTTTTTGTGGAGAACTTTGGAAATCTTTGCAGCACTCATCTGTGCAAAATGTAGAAGTCAAGACTGAGCTATTACAGTTCACAGCCTGAGCTGAAATAGTTATTCCTCAAAAAAATGATCTTTCCTGCTTAGCTTCCACACTTCATCTTGTCTATGGAGAAGAGTCTGAGGGTTTGCAGAGGTTTAATCCCAGCCAACACAGCCACACACATCTGCTTGACTGCTTCCCCCTGCTGGAATGGGGGGAGAATCAGAAAGGCAAAACTGAAAAAACCTGGTGGGCCAAGATAAAGACAATTTAACAGGTGGAGCAAAAACTGCACATGCAAGCAAAGTAAGACAAGAAATCCATTCACCACTGTTATGAGCATATTATTGAGAGATACCTCTACCTGAATTAAGGTATAAATAACACCACATGCTGAAGTCAATAGTATGGATTTTATAACAATAAAATGTGATGGCAGAGAGATAGAAAGAAATAGAAAAGAGAGGAGAGAGAGAGGGTGCAGAAGTGAGAGACATTGATCAAGCAGAAGATATTCATCACCTGTGTATCCAACAGCATCCCACTGGTCCTTCTTCACCACCTTTCAGTGCTGGGGGTGCTGAGGTTGTTCAAAATGTTCATTATTTATGCATTTTAGCCACCAAAGGAATGAATGCTCTTTGGCTACACAGTTCAATTGGTTAAATGATTCCCTTGCTTTTAATGCTGATTACTCCTCATGCTCAGTCTCTCTCTTCTCTTGAGTTTCTTGGGGGTGGGTTTCTCAGGTCAGTGGGCCCTGAGTTGGTGGTCATGATCTCCTCTTTGACAGAACCACCTTTTACCCAGCTAGGGCTGATTTCAGCACCATTGCTGGGTTGCCTTTCCTTGTGGCCCAAAAATTCTGTGTTTTTTTTTCTCCAAAACATTCTTCTCACCAAATCTTGTTAACTTCCCCCTGGGTCTGAGATAACACCCAAAAAAATAGTATCACATTTATCTTATTTGAAGTTCCTGCTATGGTGGCTTAACTTACAGTCCAAGTTGCAGGTATTTACAGAAGCATGTCTGGGGGAGCTTTGGTGGTTGTTGGTGGCCGCAGATGCCATCAGTCCCATAACTTGGGCTGATCTTTGCTTAATGGGTGATATGAATATGAGCAGTTGTTTGTCTGCACAGTTTGCCACAGTGAGAATTTTTGTCCTGATGGATTAACCAGGATGTGCTAAGCAGATATCTTGCCTCCCCTAGGCCTGGAGTTTGTGCCATTCTGTCACTCATTCCATAGCGAAGTCGTGTGGGGGGATAGAATGTAAGAAAATAAAGATAGTGCAGAAGGTAATCTCACCCCTGAGGAGTTGCAGCTGTACCAATCACCAAAGATCAGGAACAGGCCTGCCCTTAACAGGCCACAGCTGTGTCCAATGAGGATGAGTGTTATAAAAGAGTGGGTTAGCTGGTTGAAAAGAGAGCTGGAGTTTGTTGTCTGTGCAGAAGAAGGAGTCAGTGCTGTGAGGCGATGCTCATGAGACCTCACCAAGAAGGTGTGGAACTTTTGCAATAAGATGACAACAAAATAATTCTGCGGCCTTAAGAGTTTTTGAGACAAGTAACTGTGCTCTCTAAGTGCTCTCTTAAAACCACTTCCCATGAGCAGGCAGATATTTGGCTATCCCCAAGAAAGCTAGAACTCATCACGTGCTACAGCGACTTTGGAATACAAATATTCAGAATTTTCACCCTTTCTACAACTTACCCCAGATTTATTGCTGAGCATGATGCCATATGGTGGGGGATATCTGTTTGATCAGCTGTCCTGGTTGTGTCCCCCTCCCAGCTCTTGTGCCCTTCCGGCCTGCTCACTGGTGGGAAAAGCTTAATTCTGTGCTGACACTGCTCAGCAGGAACTAAAACATCCCTGTGTTATCAACACTGTTTCCATCACAAATCCAAATCATTGCTCCGCATTAGCTGTTATGAAGGAAATCAACTCTACCCCAGCCAAAGGCAGCACAAAGGTGTACACACAATTATGCCTTCATGGTCTGTGTCATTTTTCTCCCCATCAGGATACATTGAAACATTATTTATGATTTTATAGAGGTGATGTGATTTCTTCTCTATAGTTAATCACACTTAATTTTCAAGTCAGTTTGTTTTGGTTCATGACTTAACATTCTTTGTCTTCTTCAGCAATACCTGGTAAGTACAACCTCCCTCTCCACAGCAAATGGGTATAAAAAAGGAAAAGCTGCTTGTATTCCCCCTCTCTCCAGTAGAGGTTCATGCTCCACTGCTAACTACTAAAAGCTGAATGCACTGATTCCATCAGCATGGTTCACAGCCTGTGAAGAGTGAAACTAGATAATCCTGAAAATGTACATGAATAAATGAAAAGCCCACTTCTAAAGGAATGGAAAGTAATTTCAGGCAGACCCAGGATATTTCAATGCCTGTCAGAACTTTTTATGAGGGCATGGAAGTTCTTTTCCAAGTTTGTTGTCTGCACAAACTTTGACAGGGCTTTGGCCCACTGTCTCTACAAGATAGATGTGTAAGTCCTCTAGGAAGTTAAGTATTTACAAAAGCTTTTTTAGACATTAAGATTGAACTACATTCTCTAATGCCATAGCAAACAATATCCCCTTTAAATTCTCCTTAGAAAAAGGGGAGGAACTCAGATGAAGACAGATTTAATTTCTTGTTTTCCTTTACCCTGTACCTTCACTTAAAATAAAAGCAGCAATTACACCTGAACAAAGCATGTATTCTAATTTTTTATAAGTTACACACTTATCCCTTCTAAAAATCACTTTGCAGTTATACTATCCCACTTGTGATTTTGGGAAAAAATGGAAGTTCTGACTTTGGTTATGGAACAAACTATTGGATACTTTGATTTATGGCAAATATGGTGCCCTAGCAGAATAATGTGATACTTTGTCAAGATATTGAGAACACATGCACAATCCTGAAAGTAAGTCTAAAGTGTTTCTTTATTCTAAATAATTTCTACGATAGCAGTAAAATTGACATTACCTATTTAGGTCCATCTCAAAACAGACAAAACAAAGAGCAAGTAATTTTTTTCCTAATTATGTACAGATAAAAGGTGCTACTTTGCAAGTCTGCAATTATTGGAAAGATCATGATTTGTTACTGTATATGTAATGGGAGTAGAACATATCATAGCAAGCATACTAGTAGAAAAGGACACTGGGTTAAAAAAACAATAAAAGAAAACTGAGATGTTTGCAACTCACAAGAAAGTTCTGCAGACTCCACAGCTTCAAGAAAAAAAGCAAGACAAAGGTAACACAAAAACAAGGAGGTGAATTTTGTGAGCTGTAATGACAGAGACCAGTGTGATACGGGCACTTGGTGCTGGTGAGGCCACACCTCAAATCCTGTGTTCAGTTTTGTGCCCCTCATTACAAGAAAGGCATTGAGGGGCTGGAGTGAGTCCAGAGAAGAGAACAGAGCTGGGGAAGGGTTTGGAGCAGAAGTCTGATGAGGAGCAGCTGAGGGAGCTGGGGGTGTTTAGGAAAAGAGATACCTTCTGTGCAAATGCCTAAAGGAGTTTGTGGTGAGATTGGTGTTGGCCTCTTCTCTCAAGTAACACAACAGGAAGAGAGGAAATGACTACAAGTTGTGTCCGGGAAGGTTTGGATGAGATGTTAGGAAAAATTTCTGCAATGAAAGGGTGTTCAGACATTGCCCAGGGAAGTGGTGGAGTCATCATCCTTGGAAGTATTCAAAAGGTGAACATGGCACTGGGGCCATGGTTTAGTAGGGAACAAGGTGGTGCTGAGTTAACAGCTTGACTCAATGATCTCAGAGGTCTTTTCCAACCTTAATGATTCTATGATTCTGTTTAATGACTAGGAGAAGGAAGATGGTTCAGACATGATTAAGTGACACCTGTATAATGGTATGATAAAAATAAAAACCAAGGTGAAGGCATGGAGTTGTATGCCTCTTTTCATTATTCAGAATAATTATAAAAACTTCATGTAAGTTAGTGAGAAAATATCCCCATTTGCCACATAATTATTGTCAATGACTGACCAAGAATGTAGTTAATCTAGGCATTTTTGTGGTGTCTGTCAAGTGCCAGGTCTAAATCACCACAAAAAAGAGACATGGTACAATAAAGTAGCTTAGACCACAGAGATAAATGAGCTTGAAGAGGGTGGAAGTATAAAGATGTCTACATTAACAAGTAATGCGGGTCAACAGGACTGTATCTGCAGAGAAACAGATGGAACTCAGGAGCTGACATTCATTCCATAAGCATTTAGAAGGATTATTACTTCAGGCAGTCTCTAAACCAAGCCCATGGATTCAATGCCTGGGAGTAGTTAAGAGAGCATTAGAGGTACCCCTGGAGTGCATATTTCACTTTAGATTCATACAAAAGATTCTAGCTGTCATCCCAGGGACTGCTCTGAAATGAGAATCAAAGCGCATTTGAAGGGCTGTTCAGAAGATTGGATTCAAAACCTGTATTAGATCTGAACTAAAATGTTAATGCAGATGCAGCAAACATACATATCTCCTCTGGGAAACAGAGCAAAGATTAACTTTCACTGAGATCTGTGCTGTTTTCTCTTGCCATAGCAGAACTTTTATTGGTAGAAAACTTAATATTTTCTATGAATGTCTATATGTTTTTTACCTAAGAGACTGAAACCTTTCTATCTTGGAGGAAGTAACCTTTATACCATAGGTTTTAAAAGATGAAAAGATGATTAAGGGAAAAGAAAGGATGGCTGAAAGGGCTCAGCATTTTAAAAGTCTAAAATTTTAGGTAAATATACTCTCCTTATTGTATATGTGTCCTCTTCTCTTAGAGACCAGGATGTTATGGGGGGCCGTGTCTAGGGCTTTGCAGAACTCCAGATAAATGAATCTGTATCCCTTCCCTTGCTCACTGATGCAGTCACTCCATTACAGAAGGCCAGGGGGCTGACCAGGGCAGGACTTGCCTTCGTGAAGCCCAATCTCCTCCCTGTTCTCCAGGCGCCCTAGCATGGCTCCAGGGAGGATCTGCTCCATGGCCTTCCCAAATGTGACACTGACAGGTCTGCAGTTTCCAGGGTCTTCCTTTTGACCCTTTCTGAGATGGGTACAATGGTTCCTCTTTTCCAGTCCCAGGGACTTTACCTGTCGTGACTTTTCAAATACCATGTAGAGAGGCTTGGCAACTACAGATCCCAAAGAATTCCATCCATTCAGGTGGTCACAAACTTGATCTTACAGAGGGAGGGACTTTGCCCTCCCACTCCCCATCCTGATTTCCATCCACTCAAAGTGTGGGAAGAGAGGTTGCCATTGAAGACTGAAACAAAAAAGTCTCCTCAGCTGTTACCAGTTTTCCAGCATTGTTTATCAGGAGTGTGTATCTGTGTGTGTGAGATACAGTAATGCTGCACACTTTTTGAAGATTTCATGGTTTAAAATGTAAAAATGTTTCTTTATAACAGATAGAAGAAATTATTTTAGCTATTTCATACTTACATTATCTAAGTCCTGGAAAGATCAGATAAAGGAAATGGAAAAAATTACCCTACAATAATAGGGCTTCATGGTGTGCACAGAACATAATTTAATAGTGCTTCCTTTCTGAATGCCTACCAATAGTACAGCAGTCCACTATCTGTAATCATTATCTATAAACCATACAGTCAGAGGAACCATATTTTACAGGAAAATAAGAAGTTAAAAATGAATGTGGCAAGGTGAGACATAACAAGGAACAGACAAGAAAGGATCTACTGCACATCCTTAATTCTGAATGTAGTTCAGCATCTGGTATTTACTTCTGCTAGGTTCATGTTTGTTGTGTAAGCAGTGCTAGCATTACCTACAATGTATTTTGAAGTACGAGTTTGGTATGGTAGCTTAGGTGTCTGCAATATCTGAGGACACTACTACATGAATACTAACACCATTGTTTTGGTGAAAAAAAACGTATTTTTTTCCATTGCTCAAGGTTCTTTAGCTTTTAAAATACTTCTATGCAAAGTGAATGACTAAAATTAGGGTGTGGCTCAAGTTGAATCACGTAAATAGAAAACTACATTAGAGGAAATAAATGTTGGAGGATTGTTATACAAAAAACAAGAAAAATATTTTCTGTAAGTAAGTCTAAAATGCCTGCCTTAGCTCTGAGTATCTTAAGCTATTTGATAGCAACTAGAAATTGTATATTCAAAGTATGCAGTTTAAGAGCATTTTTTGTCTTTTTCAACTCTTCATCATGCCATTAGTATTGCAAGAAGAATTTGGCAAGATGTCCTCCTAAACAAGCTATAGATTTGAAAGTTACTTCTTTGTAAATATGGAGGTTAAAAGCTTGTAAAGATAAAATTTAAGCAAGGGGAAGTTTAAAAGCATTTGTTTTTTCTTGAAAGAATCTACGAGAAATAAACGACATCTTGGATGGAATAGAGATTTCCTATAACAAAACAGGTGAGTAAATACTAGCATGATATAATGCATTTATTGGCAATGTTTAATTGCTCAGAAAAGCCCTGACATTTTTCAACCATCACTAGAAAAATTGTATTAATAAAACACCAGACTAATCTGTTTATTTTTTTCTTGGTTTCTACTATGCTACAAAATCCAGAACATAAAAATTTAAGAGAAGAAAGACAATGAATTTAGTAATTAAAATAAACCCACCATGCAAACTCACATTAAGAAACACTTTTTGCAAATACAGAGTGTTCTTGTGGTAGGTTAGTACAAAACCCTGAAAAGACCCTTCTCCCCCTCTACCCATCTCATAGTTTTACACAAGTGGCTTCTCTCATTAGATATGCTACAAGCCTCAGGTCTGCCACAGAGCTGGTCCATTAACAAACAGTTTGTTGCTAAATATTTCATTGCTATGAGCTCATACTTAAAGAGCAATCTGTGGAAGAATGGAATGTTAAAGATTTTATTGCCCATAAAACAACAGGAAAGTAACTTTGAGAAAGCTGTAGATTCTGAAAAAGGATGTTTTTTTTGCATTTTACTGCTTTTTTTTGGTGAATATTTTCTGTCTAGTGTGTCCCTATAGTAATGCACAGGATGAATGTTAAGTATCTTGTGCAAAGAAATAAATTGATTGAAAAATCTGAATATTTCCAGTCAACTGTCTCCATGTCTTTTGGGGTGGTGCCCCTACAAATATGAGCATAGCATAACTAAAAATATCTAGTTTATGTGTCTTGATTCAACCTTGGATTATTTGTTACTCAAGGACTGAAATTTTGCACAGGTAAAATAGCCTACAATGGCTGTTGTGGCGATGAACTTTTACCCAAGAACCAACACAGCTCTAGAGATGGATGTGTTGTCCGGGGAGAAGAAGCTAGAAAGGGATCATGTAGTTTACTCATTTTGTGTTATTCTTCAGTCTGGAGTGCTGGTTTCAAGCTGATCTTAGAGGAAGCTGCTGAGGTTCCATCACTTAAACGGCTTCCTCCTTTGGCAAAACATGGGACATGGGCTTTCAACCTTTGGCAAGGTGAACTGAATATATGAATTGCTGCAGCTGATAATTTAGGATGGCTTTATTTTGCCTTGTATATGATTATTATTCAGCCTCTTTAAAGCTTGAAACCTCTTTTTACATTCATCTACTTCAACTTTGTACTTGGACTCAAAAAACAAACCTATCAAATTACGAAATAATAGATATTAATAAATATCTTATTTGCAATAAGAAGGAAACCTCTCTCGGATATATAGATATAATATTCCAAGAAAAAGAAAACAAGGTTCTCTCTTGGAGTATATACTGTTACTTTCAAGATTTTGTTTTCCAAGATGGGAATTTTCTCACCTTGCAAATATGTGAAATATTCTAGCAAGTATTCCCCCTTTTTTTCTTGAGTGGACACAGTAGAAGTACTTCTAAACAATTCTATTTAAAATGACACTAAAATTTCAGAAGAATTGAAGACTTACAGATTCAGAGTGGGAACTCAGTCAGGGCTTGCATACATGCCACAGTCACTGTGTTGCATTTAAAATCACCAAGTAGTGATTCAGGTAGTGCTTTCTCTCAGTGACAGGAAAATTGAATTTATTGTTCAGGCACATGCAGTCAATTTTTTTTCCAGGCCATTTACACATTAAATATAGAACTGCAGTCACAGAGACATGATATGGTCTGCCCTTCTAGCAATTAGTGCACTCCACCAGCACATGCTTATGTTTCTGAGATACAGGCAGAGCAGTGATGCTGCCTCCTGATTTTCTGATCCGTGAACTCAATTGAGGAATATACTGAAAGGACATAAACAATGGTTGAAGATAAAGAATGTTGGCAAGAGATTCAAAAAGGAGTCATGGATAATGGCAGTACTTCAGACAGAGGTCTATTGATGTAATCTGAGAACTATAGCAAAAGAGAAACCAGTTTAAAAAGTCCATAAATAAAACAGGACATGAATGGACAAAAGCTTATATATTCTAAATTTGGCCTAACTTTTGAATGAATACTGTGAAGATGATAAGTTCCTTTTTCTCTATTCTTTTTTTTTTTTTAAATGAGCTCAGGAGTAATGTGGAAAATGATTATGTTTCATTTGAAATATTATTCTTTCTGCTTTTCTATCTCTATTCTCTGTTTCTGGAAGGTTTTTGACTGATAGTGAGACCAATACCTCTGTATCACATCAATATGATGAGGTAAAATTGTCCATCCATCTCTTTCCACTTTGAAATTTTACCTCATCCTCAAACACTGCCAAAACCTAGCTATAATGATGCCAAACCCTTGTCAGAAACAGTCTAACACAGGCCTATGCATTAGTATGAACCAGTGTACACTTTCTCATCTCTCAGCTGTGTGTACCATAAACTCTTAAATTGCTTGTTTTGCTGATAGCTGCAGCTGTGGGAAATACTTCTTTCTGATATGTAGGATTTTAGAGGATTTTATTATCTTGTTGAAATGAAACTGTAGTTGATATGAACAGCTTTGATATGGCCTAACCAGGCCACTCTGCTGCGACCATTCGCAGGACGACGATCAGCAGGGTGAATGCGGAGGTAGGTTGATGGCAACACTGGAATCATGGCAGTCCCCTTTAGGAGAGAGAAAAAAAAAACCTGTCTGAGATCCCATCTCTCACATTAAAGAACAATGTGTCTGGCTCATGACCTGTTTGGTTTGGGCAGGTGGAGGAGTGGCTCTCCCAGTCACTGCTGTGAGGTATGGAACTGCCTGTAGCTCATTCTGTTCTGGTATAGACAAGTCATGGTCCCTAGCAAAGACTTCTCAAGTCATTGTGCTTGTCTTTTATGATCACCTTGGTTCCTTAAAACAGAAGTTTTGCTGCAATGGAAAGGATTGTCTATGACTGCCCAGAAATGTGCGATGTTCAAACTTGAGAAGGAAGCCAGGATCCAGAGCAAAAGCTGTTGCTAACAGACTTCTCAACTCAAAGTATTGTCTTCACTTTGAGAGAATCTTATCCTGTCTTTGATCTGAGAACTATCAGAAAGGGCTGTCATTTTTACAACTTCTGTTTTCTGTTGTCTTAAAATTTATGTCAAAACCAGCAACATCCTTGACACTTTCTTACAGATGACTTCAAATTTTATCAGGCCTAATCTTTATGATGAAGCATGCTTTTGAATAAGGCTCAAACTGAACGTATGGATTAAAACACAAGAAATTATTTAATTTTACTGTAATAATTTTTTATTTCTCTTCTTTTTGAGATAAATGCTTTCAATTCATGTAATCGCTTTTTGAATTTTGCAATCAAAGGCACAAAACATGGTTAACTTTGGTATAAATGACAAGTCAACGGTATTATGTTGGAATTTCTGTGCCCAATAGTTTAATTGAAATTAATGCAAATTTTCATCTCTAAAAATATTAAAATATTATCTGGATGAAGATATTCTGTGATTCTTACAGCACAGCTCAAATTCTACCTTTTATATTTGATACTGAAATATATCTAAGAAAGAGCATTTTTCTAATTTATAGGAAAAAAAGGGTCTATTTATCTCAAGGAAAGCTACTTCAGTGAAGGAGCAGATGTACCGATTTACTGACAACACTGGGTACTAAACTGTTACATCCCCAAATGACCACTGCAAACATCTGTGGGGTTGCCAATTACAGCCACATGTGTTTGATCACAGAGGGGATGACCAGCTGGCACTGTCACACCAGTCAATCTGTGGCAGTACAGTTACTGAAGTTTAATATTAAAAATATTCTGTCCTGTTGGCATTCAGTACCTGCCTATATAAGCAGAAAATTTTCTTATTATGCAAGTATGTGCAAGCACAGTGGAGTTTTCTAAGTTACACAGAGTCATCTGACTTATGAATAATTTTGTTCTTATACTTAAATTAGAAAAAGCAGTAGGAAGGATAGCTTGGGTTTTGTCCACTGACTGGAAGTGCTCATAGCTGATTCCTGCTGTGAATTCCAGCCACTGTTACTCGTGTGTCTCTGTGTTGTCACAAAGATTGACCTGGGGGAAAGCTCTACATGAATGCCTCGGTGCTCATCTGCTCTCCAAGGCTGGAGTGACACAGAAGGTTTAGACCATGGCAGCCTCTCTAGGGCCTCCTGTGTGTAGGTGGTCTCTTCTTGGTGAGTGGCAGAGAAAGGAGGCAGAATACTCATTCTTTTCTGTCCTGTGAACCAGAGAATCCTTGTCTCAGAGTGACCCTAAGTGGCAGTGTGAGATCACAAAGATTGGAAACATTATGGGTCTAGATGATTTCCATGCAGAGAAGAGGAAAAAAAAACTCCAGAATGACACCCAGATGGGTTGTCCTGATCTAGTTTCATTCTTTAAACAGTTCATACCTCTGAAAGATAATTTTGTGTAATTTACAAAACCTTATACTTACCATCTTAATGGTGCTGAATATACACTGGGGCTTCTATAAACACATAAAAATCTCACTCTCCCACACCCTCACTGGCCTTTCACATCAATGGACTGTGTTGGCTAGCACCTGCCAGAATTCTCTTGCATGAGAAAAATCTTTTGAAAAGTAATATATTAAACAGGGAAGAAAATAAAGAGAGTCCACGGACTGAGAGCTGTCCTGTTGACCAGGACTCACATGGCTTTATAATAAAAAGAAAGTGTGGAATTGTTGAGGGACTATTTGATAATTTTAAACATATGACTGAAGAGGTATTGTGCACTGGTTAGATGGATAAACAAAATAAAGGCAGAGGTCTAAAAGTGAATTGCTATTAATATGAGTACACAGAAATCACTCTCACTGAAGAAAGACATGAGAATATCATCGACAGAGAGCAGGGAGATTCTTTCTCATAGACCCAAGTGGCTGTCTAAACATCACAGAAAATTCTGAAAATTCTGTGCTTAAGTGCCTTGGCTTTTTGGCAACATTTAGAAATAATGAGATTTAATGAAGACCTAACATAGTTTTGATAAATATTTGTTAAAACCCAAAAAGTCCTATTGAAAGACCATCTTTTAAGTGCGTGATGTAAATGAACTTGTGAGGTCACTCCAGATGTTTCTTTTGTAAAAGATCCACAAGGATAAAGCCCAGAAAGCTGACACATTATTGTCTTGAAAGTAAAGCCATCACAGAGAAAAGGATCTTAGAAAGTCCTTGGAGAGTCCTGAACTTCCTGCCCCTTTTCAGTGTAAAGAAGCAAATGCAGTAGAACAAAACTGAGTTCAACAAAACCATCATTTATTCCAAATGAATTATGGAGAAGGCGGGTAAGAGATATTTAAAACAATAGTATACTCTGTAATGCTTGCAAAGATACTGCCAGAAAAGTGTCCAGAAAGGCATTTTTAAAACTCCAGAAATACCCTTTGAAATAATTGAAGGGTTATGATAATATTCACAAAGATACAGACACTCCTGGCTTTTAAACTCACTATACCTGTGTATCTTAGCCTGTAAATTCCTAATTGCAATAAATGGCAATAATAATTGATGGTTGGTCTTAAACTATCAGGACCAAAAAAAAAAGAAAACAACAAAAAACCGGAGGCTGAGATGGAAGAGTAACAGTAAGAAATAAGCTAGACGATAAATAGACAGAAGAACATTGCAAGAATAATGGATAAAAAGGACAGTTTGATGCATATATGTATAAAAAGTTTGATCATTCAGATGAATTTCTATTACACAGAACCATAGAACTGTTTGAGTTAGATGGGATCTTAAAGATCATTTAGCTCCAACCTCCCTGCCACAGGCAGGGTCAGATTTCAATCTAGACCAGGTTGCTCAGAACTCCAAGCAAGCTGGCTTTGAACACACTGGGATGAGACACTCACAGGTTCTCTGGAAAACCTGTGCCAGTGCCTCCCAATCCTCACCGCAGAGAATTTCTTCCTAATAGCTAATCTAAACCTACTGTCTTTTTGTTTAAGGCCATTCTCCCTTGTCTATCACTGTGCACCCTTGTCAAAAGTGCCTATCCAGCCTTCCTGTAGATCCCCTTTAGGGACTGGAGGCTGCTCTGAGGTCAACTTGAAGCCTTCTCCAGGCTGAGCAACCCCAACTCTCTCTGTCTGTCTCCATAGCAGAGGGGTTCCATCCCTCTGACCATTTTTGTGGGCTCCTCTGGATTCACTCCAGCAGATCCATGTCCTTCCCGTGCAGGGATCCCAGAGCTGATGCAGCTCTGCAGGTGGGGTCACACCAGAGCAGAGCAGAGGGGCAGAATCCCCTCCCTTGCTCTGCTGCCCACGCTGCTTTGGATACAGCCCAGGACACTGTTGTTTTTCAGGGCTGTGAACACTCATGTTGAGCTTTTCATCATCAAACACCCCAAAGTCCTTCCCCTCAGGGCTGCACTCAATCCACTCTCAGAGCAGATAAAAAATGGAATGCAAACAAAGGCTGCTTGTTCCATTGCTGACTGACCAGAAATTCCAAAGAGAAAAAAAAAAAAAATAAAATTACTATATCTACAGACTAGTAATGGATCAGAATGCTTATTATATAGTCCTTTAAATTGTGTTAAGTAGAAAGAGTACTGAAAATAAGAATAATAAGATCCTGCCATTGTCTGATTTGAAATCCTGTATTCCTACCTAAGTGAAAGTGAAGGAACAGAGAAATTGAAGCAGCAAAACTGAGTTGTGTCAATTATAAAATAAGAATATACAAAGGGATGTGAATGTGTCCCAGACCTTTAAGCATGAATGTATCCATACAAAAACAGACAGCTTGCAAAACCTGCAATTTACCAGTATGTTGGTATGGAGAAATCACCAGAGAAAACACAATGGTACTGACATCAGAAGTCTAATCTGATGTGAAAAAACAGGGCAAGCTGGGTCAGGAACATAGGAGCTGCCACAGCAAATTAAATCAGTAATTCATTTGTTGTGTTATCCTCTCTTTGACAGGGAGCAGCTACCAGTGCTTCAGACAACAGAGGAAAAACATTAAAATACATGGAATTCTGCAGTGACCATCTCATTGGACATGGTTTTTTTCCCCTATGTCTGTTGATTAGAGGTTGTCTTGTCATCTCAAGATTTAATCTTATTACTGCTTTCAAGGAAACAATTTAAATATAATAGCAAATGCTGAATTTTAATCATGTCCATATTTTTTCTTTCAATTTTTTACAAAAATGCCTGTAGAAATAAAAACAACTGCAGAGCTGGAAGGAAGAGATTGTACTCCAGGCATCAAAGTATTTTATTATGCTTTCAAGGCTGGCTGAGAAGCTGTGGCAACAAGGTAAATCCTGTTCTTCAGCATGTTGATTTAAATGTGGAAGTTCTGTGTTGACCAGAAATACCCATGGTTTAATTAAAAAATAAAAAAATCCTCATTTTTGACACTTGATTTCTGAAAAAAACAATCAGGTTCAGAAGAGGATCTAAAAACACCTCAAACCCTTAAATGAGTCTTAAGAACTTGTTGTGATGATTGCCAGACTTTGAACATTGACTTTTTGCACAGACCCACTGCCTTTACAGCACTCACTGGCTTGTTTGTTCTGGGCCTTAGGGATTTTACCTTTACTTAATTGCTTTAAGCAAGTATTTTTAAGCTCTGGTGACTCTTTCCAAGGTGTCACTCATTTGAAATTCACTTGCTTGCCTTCCCTAGTTCTCTTCCATCCCAAAGGTAAGATGGTGGTTTTATAATTGTCATATTCTCAGCCGGAGGAAAAGAACATTTTTTTTTTTTGCAGTCCCATATGCCTTGACATCTGAGCACAGAGTGGTTCAGGGGTCCCAAGTGAGTGCTGATGAGACTGCTGGTGGTGTCACTGTGCCAGGGTCAGCTGGCCCAGCTGCCTGCCCTGAGGTGAAGGGCTAAGTAGCCTTAGGGCTGCACTTCAGTAAAGCAGCCTCATTTATTCCAGCCCTGCTGTTGTCCATCTGGATGTTGTCCTTGTCTGGCATGAGGAGCCATCCCTGTGGTGGTTCAGGGGAAAACGGGGCTGAAATCCTGAAACTGAGATAAGAAAAAACACCCAGTATGTTCTGGTTTCAAATTCACAGAATATCATTGTAAAGTGCAGAGCCATTAACCTATATTCTCCTGTAGGTCTTGACTTAAATGTACACATCCATTCTGTAGTAGATTTCAGTACATTGGACACAAATCCAAACATTATCCTGGTAGATTGTGGGAGCATCTAGGAATTAGTGAATCCTAAGGAAAACAAAAATGCATCAAGGATTTTGTTTCTACACTATCTGAATGATGGCAGGACCAAATTGCTTTTTGTCACCAAATGTAGGGGATTATTCTTTAAAAAAGTCTTTGCATTTGCTCTGTAGAGAAGCCATAGTAAATGTAAGAGAATTTGCTAGAATGAATTTTATTATGTATTTTGGTGCTTGAGAATTTCTTAAAAATGTCTTCATCTTTTCAGTAAAACTATAAAAGTTCATGAGAATGATGCAAGGAAAAAAGATCTGAACAGCATGTTTTCCTTAACATGCAACATGCCACAAAAAAAGGTAAAAAGAAAAGCAGATTTAGGAAAATACTTTTCCAATTCTGTTTGCCTATTCCAGTATCCATTTGTATTAGAAGATGCCAAATGAAGGTTATAAAACTATACAGAGCTATACCTTTAATATTCTCCTAAACATATACTCATCAGCCAGAAGTTGATAAACTTTTCATTTCTAAAGCTTTTGAAAATGTACCCATCATCTTAGGACTTGTGGAAAAATTGGATTTCAGTTTGATTTTAGGTGAAGAAGGACTTCACCAATAACACGAGACAGAATTTAGCTTGGTCTATTCATAGATGGAGTGGGAACATGGTGTTGTTTCCTAAAGGCTAAAAGCTTTCCTTAGCTCACAAGTGGACAGGTTCTGTGACTTTTCTCTCTGTGAGCTTTTATACAAAAGTCTAAAGTCTTCTTATGATTTCCAACTTGAGAAGTTTCCGAATTGTTCTTGAAGTAATACACAAGTAGCATGAACCACTGTGAAGTACTAGACAAAGCTGCATTATTTGGTTCTCTCAAGTCTGACTGACAGACTTTTGGTTTCAACAACAAAATAATGCCAACTGTGATAAATTGTCCATTCATTCAAGGGTTTTCATGACTCTGGTCTTTTTCTCTTTATGAAGAGTTGGTTTACAGATATGAGAGAATTACATCTCCTTAATGATTCTGTTAAAATAGAGTTAAAACATACATGAAAGTCATGACTCAGTTTCATTCTATTCAGTCTATTTACACTGTTCTGATCATAACTGGGGCTTATAAGTCATATGTACTCCTTCACAAGCCCTTCTTGTTTCTGCAGAATAATCTAAGTTTATATTCAACAGTATAGGTTGAGCCTACCAATCTCTGATTTTTTGCAAATATTTAATTTAAAACTTCGGTCTTTAAGAAACCTAAGTCCCTTGAGGGAAATTAGGCATTAGTTAGGAAAATCTGAGGGTCCATTGCATTTGAAAACAATGCATGTAAAATCTTCTATGCCTCTTCTGACTAATTGTAGATTTTTGGCTTGGCTGTTAATTATGTGTTTGAACTTTTTCCAGCAAGAAAAAACTTGGCTGAAGAGAAAAACGGCACAAAGTGGGGTTTATCTGTGAAATTCTACAGCATCAGAGAACCATACAGAAGTCCAAGCCTCACAATTTCATGAACTGTCTTGCTAGGATGTAGATGGAAATAATTTTTTAGGGTGGCAGTTCCAGTGAAAAATGTGCTCTGTACTAGAAAGGGGCTCACCACTGTGTGTGCACATGCTCAGCAGAGTAGTGTGGGACACATGTCCTGACCTCTGCCAGGATAAATCCATTTGAATTAGATTAAATACTTCAAATATTTGGTTTAAGTTGCTGGATTTTGCTCAAAGGAGGACTCACTGAAACAGCCCCTGCAGCAGATCAAATATAGATTCTGTGGCTTGGTGGGGAGCTGGTGGCTGTGACCTACTCTGTAAATCTGGCTGAATCCTGTGTAAACTTCTTAATGTTACATCCATTTAGGATGTACATTTTAGATTTTTTGCATTTGTTTCAAATTTTTAGAAATAAAATTCATGCATTCAGCTAAAGAATCCCAAATACTATATTGTACCTCTTATATTACACTAGCTGAATTTGGATTGTTCTAAAATGATGGGTATTCAATTTACATATCTTGCTAGAATCTGACCTATTTCAAGACTACTCAGGGTGAAATTAAAGATTTAAGAAACTTTACTATTCTCCCAGTGAATTTCTCATTTCCTTTGTGGTGGTTCTTTGTACTCTCTCTTAGAAGCTTTGGGAAATACTTTTCCTGAATGTAAATAAAAAAACCCAAACAAACCCAAACCAAACAAACTGTGGGCTGCATTTCAACTGTAGAATCAGACTAACTTCACCAGAACAGAAAAAAAACATCAACATGAATTCCTTACATGAATGTGATAGCTCTTGGTGATAGGAAAACTGATTTCAACCCTTTTGTCCTTTTAATCCATTTTGTTTAAAAAAATCCAGTATTTTGTCTGTGTTTTTTTTTCTGCATAAATCAGTCTGGGAAGTCTTTTTCACCCTTCTTCTGGGTTAAATTTTTAAGCTCTTTACACAATAAATTTTCAAAAAATAATAGAAAATTTAGATGAATAGCCACAGCCAATAAAGAGGATGACTGTGAAACAAAACCCTCTTTAATCAGAGCAAATTAAATAAAAAACCCAAACCTATTTCATGCTTTCATGAAATGGCTGCCATCTCTTGAAGAGGGACCATTATATTTCCTCCAGATCTGTCCTTCTAACAATTTCAGAGTCCAGTGTTAAGACATCTCAGCTGACTTTAAGTGGCAGATGATTCTTGCTGATTCCACAGTAAACTCAAGGTAGAATTAGGGACAAGCATCTGGTCACAGTCACAGCAGGTGAGAGATGGAGAGGACTTTCTTCCCCTGGCAACTTTACAGATTATTTTGCTAAGAAGCTGGACTAAACTGAAATTTATCATTTGTTCCTAAGCTCCTAAGAAAGCTGAGACAGGAAAGGTGAGTGTGAATGAAAGGGATGATGACTCATCTCTAATTTCTCTGGGCTGTAATTAACAGCATTTGAAAATACAGATGAATATAGCTGCCTCTTACACAGTTTAGGCTGGCCTTGCTCCCTGCCAGTCCAGATAACCACTGCCACAAACTCTGTTAAAAAAAAAGGAAAAAAAATGAAAATAGGAAATCTCTCACTACTAGTGCATCAGGAGCTTGGGAATAGGGAGAGAGCTCATCTTCATTTCAAGAAATGTCCTTTCTATATTTATTTTGACTGTGTGCAATCCTTTTTTTTTTTTTTTTTTTTTTTTTTTAATAAGCAATTGCAGGTAATTCAGCCTCTCTTTTTTACTTTTTTACCATGGCAATCCACACATTCCATCCAGCTTTGAATTCAAAACTCAATTCCCTGAAGGTTCTTCCTTCGGTGCTTGGAGACTGCAATTTAGGGTTGTTCTGAGAATGTTCATGGTAGGAGAAAACATTGCCACTATTTCTCTTTGTCCTCAGAGGCCTTTTGAGCCTCTGTTGGGAGCTTTCCCCTTGTGCCTGGCACACTTGAAGGAACTTCTGATAATCCACCTAGTTTATTTGAGACTAATGATTATTTGCTAAGCCAGCATCAGAAAACCCTTGTGGCAGAGACTTTATTTGGTGATGAGCAGACCAGCCCCTGGGTGAGCTGTACACCCAGTGCTTGCAAAGCATTAGGGAAAACAAGGAAAGACAGCAGAAGTTACTTTTTTTACCACAATAGCTAATAACTACTCTATGTACCTATTGCGCTTGACTGTAATAATGTTATAAGAAGAGAGTAATAATACATGGATGTCAGTAAAACCTAATTAGGTCCTGGACTTAGATTTTATAATGCATAAAGGCAGTAGGACTTCTCAGTTTACAGATACCACAGAGAGGTGTGCAATATAACCATACTCAGTTTAGCCAGATTTCATGAGAGATTAAAGTGCTAAACTCAGCATAGACAGCTAAACATTTCAGTAAAAATCTCTGGATAGGCCAACAAGGTATACTTTGTAAACCTGTTTTCAGCTTTTATCCAGCTCCTGGACAATTTCATGCTGTTCATATAATTGTCAAAGCTTGCTCCATAACTGTTAGGAGAGCAATTCTTGCTACTGTTATCAGCCTTTCAAGACAGTCACTTTAATGGCCGTGTGCAGGGATATTAGTGCAATATGTGAAAAAGCTACACAGTCATGATACTTTCTATTGCTTTCCCCTCTTATTTTTTGTGATTTAAAATTAAATTTTTAATGAAAATTTTAAAAATGTAGAAATGTATCTGTTTTCTGGCCTTGTCTTTTTTTAATGCTTATTGCAAGAGTATGCCCAACCATGCTGCTGAATCTGGCCCAAAGTTTTCATCAGTGCTGGAAATCACCCTCAGTAAACAGAACTCACTCCCAATAGCCACAAGGAATTGCCACATGTGAAGGGTGGCTTTTGCAACTTGCTATTTAAAACTGAAAGGCAAATAAATACACAGAACTTAGAAAAAGTGGTGACCTTACCATTAATTCAGCATAATCCTTAAGCTTTGAGAAGCATTAAGAGCTTTACCTTGATGGTCAGGTTTGACTTATTGATAGCTCTTTTTAATTTGCTTGACTGACACTTGCTCTTCTCATAACTGGCTGTTGATCCAGTTCTTCGTCATCTGCAGTGCACTGTATAGATGAAAAAAAGGAAAAAAATGCAATATGAGACTACATATGAAAAAGCTTGAGAACCAGAACATCTTAGATTACACAGATTGTTTATAAACTCCCTTTCGAGGAAAAATTATTTTTTCTGGGGCATGTGAATTTCTAAAACAAAAATAAAAGGAAATGTGGATTTTAGAATAACCACCAATACCTGCCTTTTGTAAAAAAAGGCAAGTGGTGGTTGTGCTGTGCCAGTTAGAGAACTTTTGCTTTTGGGATAAGGGTATGGAGTTTTACAAAGTAAATTATTCTGTTGACTTCAGACAATGAAACACTGCCAACGAATGCAGAGGAGGCTCTCCTTGAGTTGTGCTGTGTGAAGTATGTGCCGAGAGGTCCAGATAAAAAAGGTGCAAATTTATGTGAAGATGGAGCAGAAAAAAGGTGCATGACACTATCTAATTCAACTTTTGAGTCCAACTTCAGTGATTGAAAAGAAAAGGTGGTTTTCATTAACTTTGGAATTTTAATGAGTTCTGCTTAAAAGCAGAAACATTCAAATCTAATGCAATATTTCTCAGATTCAAAATGCTGGAAATTTACTCACATAACCTTGGATTTTGTCATATGAGAAGGAGCAGTTTGACAGAGAAGAAAAGATCATTCTTCTGAAATCTCCCTAGCAAAATTGAGAGCTGAGAAATCTGGATAGTTTAGATAAGATTCAAACAGGCATTGAATCATGAATTTCCTCCTTTGAACTGAACCCTGCTTCTTCAGTTTCAGAAGTGTTTATGACATCTACAAGACTCAGTAATGAAAGACTGAATGACACAGATGAAAAACTACAGCTGAAATGTTTTGGTTTTTTTTTTTTTTTTTGTAGGAAAGGGAGAGCTGCAAGGTGTACAGTTCCTGAGAGCAACAACAACAAAAAAATGAACAGCTTTTGTTCATGTTATAAATATAAACTAGAAATGTTCTCTGCCTTGCTTTCGGGGAATTGTCACAAGATAAACTGCTCCCACTGATGCCAGCTGAAAAGTCATTTAATTGCTTGTTCTTCTGGTAAACTTTGCATTTTGTTCGAGTCAGAATGAGCATTATATCAAGAAGAATTTTTAGCTCATTTAAGAATGAAAAGTTTAGGTACATTCCTAAGATCATAATTATTTTCCAAATTGTCTTAATTTATTAAAATCAAATGCCATGTGATTATTGAGGAAAAGTATCCCTTAAGCTCAGAAACTATTGAATTCCACAGTATATAAAGAGAAATAATTTTTTTTTCCATTTTAGTTGGAATAAATTTCTCTCAGGAAGACTGTGCCTGTTGTGTCAATTTCTTATCTTGAGAAACTCTCTACATCCTTCTTTGACAAATACAAAAATTAAATTTCTCCAGTTCTACTGTGGAAGAAATTTTAAGACATGAAAAGCTTCAAAAATCCACAATCAAAATGAAACAATCAATGCTTGAAACAAGGTGGTTCAGATTATTCCAATACAGCTTCCTTTACATATTCACATGATATTTTTCTTTTTATCCTGTGCTAAAGATGGGAAAAGTACGAAACAGGAGATGGGCAAAAACCAGAAATATTCAAAGTTAGAGCAAGATGGAAAGTCAGATTCCTCTTCTGCTCTGCAGAAAGAATTCAGTTACTATGAAAATCATGTCAGATTATGTGTGATGGTAAAAGGATGTTTCAGCTCACCTAGATTGCCATCCAGAAACTCTAGGTCATAAATAAAACACACTTTTCTGCTCACAGGATCTATGAACAGATGGATCTATAGTTCATGGAATGTGCCTTGAAAGGCTAGAGGACAGTATCATTTTTGTGTCATGGAGGAAATGGATGAGGTAAAACATTCATAATATCACAGAATCAGAGAAGGTTTGAAACTGGAAAGGACCTTTGGAGGTTGTTTGATCCAACCCCTTTGCTTAAGAAGGGCCACCTAAAGCCACTTGCCCAGCACTATCTCTAGATGATTTTTTAATATCTCCAAGGAGAAGATTCCATAACTTTCCCGGGGAAACTGTGACAGGGCTTAGTCACCCTTAGTCAGAGAGAAAGTGGTTCCTGATGTTCTGAGTGCTGCACAGACCCTCCTGTGTCTCAGTGTGTGTCCTTAGTCTCTCATCATGCTACTGGGTACCACTGAAAAGAGCCTGGCTCCATCCTCTTTGCAGCATTCCTCCAGTATTTACATGAATTAGTAGAATCTCCCCTGAGCTTTCTCTTGAGGCTCAACAGCCCCAGCTTTCTCAGCCATTCCTTATAGGATTCCTCTCATAGGAGATTTTCTAGTCCCTTTATTATTGTTGTGGTCCTTTGTTGGGTTGCCTCCAGTATTCCCAGGCTCTCTTGTACTGGGGAGCCCAGACCTGGACACAGCACTGCAGGTGTGGCTTCACCAGTGCCACAAGAAAAAAATCTCTTCCCTCAGCCTGCTGCCAAGACTTTTCCCAATGCAGTGCAGGATACTTGCCTTCTGTTTTTGCAGGGACACATAGCTGGCTCATGCACAATTTGTTATCTACCAGAATGCCCAGGGTTTCTCCTATCAAGCTGTTTTGCAGCTGGGTGGTCTCCAGCACATACCATCCCTTGGGGTTGTTTCTTGGTTACAATGAGATCCTTTCAAGATTTAAGGGAGTCAATGCCCTTGCTTATATTTGACAAGAAAGAAAGGGGGGTCTCACAATGGGTTCATCCTTTCATTCTCAGAGGTAGACATTGTTATTTTCTGTTAATTTTTGACTTTACCCTGGGATATATATCAAGCTCAAGAAGAAAACATCTGTTAAAAATATCTTTAGTATTCAGGAAATAAAAGCTTTCACCAGCTCTCTTTTGCTTATCAATCAGTCAGAGAAGAAAGAAGACTTTGCCACTCAGAGCTATTCCTTCCTCTTGGGCTGATGGTGACACTTGCATCCATAGAGTGTCCCCTTTCTCTGCTCTGCAGGGGGAGATGTGCCTGGCTGGACTGAGTGTGCTACAGGGACCAGACAAGGTGATGCATGGCTAACCCCAGCTTTCTGACATATAAACACAGAGTGAGATTAAATTTGATTTATAAACAAGTGATGTACTAGCAACATGTGACAGTTCTGGAGAATCTGGGAATTAATTCAGATTGCTAAAGTAAGCTTAGCTTTTTTTTCCCCCTCAGTTTTAATGTTTCTTTATTATAGCAGTTGAAAGTTTTTGGTCCATATGATTGTGGTCCTCCTTATACTATAGAGTTTGTTTTGTTGCATTTTGCTTTCTTTGCCATATTCGTATCTTAAGGGGAAAAAAAGACATTTTAAACCATCTAAAAATCCATTTTTATCACTATGAACAAAGGTAAATATGGATCAAAAACCTTTGTAACATTTCTTCCTTCCAAAAGTATTTTGTTTATAAGTGCCTTTTCACTGTGGTTTTATTTTTCAAAAGCAGATATTACAAATGCTTAATTCTGAGACAAATGTTTTTTCTCTTCATAGCTTTGAGGAGCTGAAACAGAAAAAAAACAAAGGAGGCCTCGTTCAATTTGAAGAAATTGAATTCATATCTGAGGAAGGGTTCTGAACAGCTCAATATGTTATCCTACAGAGCCAGATGTTTCTGGGATAGGCAACAGTCACAGTAAAAATCACACAGCCATAAAAATAATAAATTGAAGACTGCTGGAACAGAACTCTACTATATGCTTCACACTTCTGATTAATGAAAACTGAAATCTGAATTAGACTATCAAAACTCATTTAGCACATCGGTGTATTTTGTTTCAAAATACCCTCAATGAGCATTTTGTACAATCTCAGGTTATTAATTGTCATATTTTATTCCTTCTGTTCCCTCCCTTCTCCCACTCCTTGCCTTCTACTATCAGCCATGGGTATAACCTATATTTCATTTAGATCTAGAGGCCAAGAATACAAGTTTTCAGGGACTTCTCCCTGGAATAAAATTTCCTTGTGTTTTTCCATTATGGTAGTGTAATTGTTTGCACTTGCCACATAATGGGTATAAAATACTGTAACTTCTGAATTCTCCACTCCATCATACCTAAGCACCCTTTCTACCTGATTTTACATTTGTCTGTAAAATTCGTCCAGCACCCTTCCTGACAGAGCTCTCAAACTCCTCTGTTGATCTAGTTAAGAGTTGTCAGGCAGTAGAAATCCCTTACTGACAAAATAGATTGAGAAAAATGTTGAAAGGTTGCTAAGGACAGGCATAAATTGTACAGTTATGAAGGAATTTGTCTCAGTTATCAAAAGATAGTGTTTCACCCCAAATACCATGATGAAACTAGAATAGCACATCCTTGTCTTAGTGGTTTTATACATTGACAAAGAGGGCTGAAAACACCTTCTCACTTTCCCATTAGTTCCCCAGATATTTGCTGCCACCTCTCACAGCTGTAAATTGCAGCTATTCCCATTGTCTGTCAGCTTCACAAGTCACATTATGACTTGGCTCAAAACAATATTGGCAGCTGCCACAGAATGGGATTAGGAGAAATCACTAGGATGAAGTAAGAAGAAAGTGAACATATAAACAGAAGGAAATGATCTTCCTCCTAAAGTGCAAAACCCAGAGTAAAAGCAGAAGGCTCTGGGCTAGTGTATGTAATCTTTGAATTGATAACATTTACCTCTAGAGGGAACAAAGTTCTCTTCTCAGCACAAAATGCAAATATTTGTTCGCAGTTCAAGTATGCAACAACTTGTACTCCATTGTCACTGCTGAAGTCTATGCACCAACAACTAAGTGCCTCTTTCTCTGGCCTGCTGGGGGCTTGTTACCAGGGTATCCAGAGAGAAGGAAAGTTGCAGGTAGGTTTGGGAGCAGGAGGGCAGTGTATGTTTAATCTCTGTTATCCTGTACCTGAGCTTTGCTGTTTTTAAGAACTAGGACAGTTTATTCTTGATTAATTGGGGTCAGGGTTATAAATGGAGATTGAATTCCTGCAATGTCAATCATCCCCCTTTTGTAAAAGGTATCAGCAGTCATAAAAGATAAATACAGGAAATTTATGAATTATTTGGATGCTTGCAGAAAATGTTAAATGGGCACACTGAGCCATTGCTTACCTGTTGACAGGACTTCCTTCTGAGCACAGCTCTCTCTGTGTCCCTGTGGGTTTCTTGGGAATACCTGTCAGTAGCTTTTGGTTATGGTATTTGTCATTGCCTTGTTATCTGTCACAGGGACAACCTGCTGGATGGACCCTGCCAGGCCACTGGGACTTCACTTTCTACTGACACAGCTCAACAAAAGCTTCACCATGAAAATGTTCCCTTCCCTCCCTGGGTGACTCCACCTGGGATGTGCTGCAGGGATATCTGCAGAGTGGGGAGGCACAGCAGCAGTGCTGAGCAGCTCTGGCAAAGGTCAGCATGAGAGACTGAGCTTGCAGCAGCTCTGGAGGGCAGGAGGGGCCCATGGTCATGGTCACAGCTCTCCTGGAGCTGCTCCTGCAGCATGGTGCCGTCCCCGCGCTCAGCCGGCTGAGCCAGGAGCTGGAAGGGGCTGGGGGCTGTGACACACTTACAGCCAAAATTTATTCACACACAGTCACACTTTTGGATTCTCAAGTCAGCACTGCTTTTCTAGCTTATTCAGCCCTTCTTTTTTTCCTGGTGTTTAGCTACCCCATCAGCTATATTTGCAGAGCTCAATAATATTCCCAGTTGCCTTATTTTCACGAGACTGAACAGTAGAGAGTTTTTCAGTCTCCTCTTATACAAGAGGTTATGAATTTCTTGAATTTTTCTAGTAGCTGTTCTGTGTAGCTCTTACAGTAGGAGGTAATTTTTTGGTGTGGGTGACTAAAATAAAACACAGCATTCATCCTCAACAATGTCCTCATTTCACTGGAAATGCATTCCTGAATTTCAGGGTTTGGAAGTAAATAATTGTCTTTGTTGACTATGGATTGCACTAAAGAAGCCAGTATAGGTCGGACTGAAAAGCGAAATATATTTATAGAATATAAATTAGAAGAAGTTGGCATGGAGTAATATGGAAATTTATATGCTTCAATTATACAGCTAGAAACTAGCAGCAAGAATGATTTTAATAATTTGTAGGAGGTTAGTAAATCTCACCCGTTTTCTTTCCAGCCTCCTCAGAGATGTAAGTATGTTTGCTTTTACTGACGCAGTGCTGGGTTTGCTGCATTGTGTTTAGCTTCAGTTAGACTGATGGGATCATCCAGAAATCTGTTGGAAAGACCTTCCCATAATGATGTGCTTATGCAGTGGGATAAACAAGTGAATTTAATCCTTATTCTACATAAACAGTCATTTTCTCTGTTAGTCAGATGAATTCAGAAGAGTACATAGGTCTATTTTTATTGTCCAAGTGATTAGAAATTTTCACATTGTTAATTTTCTTCAGCCTTATAATAATTATTTTCAGTACCTATATCTCAAACATTTTCTAATAATATACAAATATCAAAGTAATAGTGCACAGCAATGTGTACTATGCACACCACCATTCTTGTACTACTGCTATGATATGTACACAAAAGAGACAGAAATTGTTGAAAAAGCACAGCAAGCCAAATAAACGCTTCATCACAAATGTGATACTGAAAGGAGAAAAAATAGAACTAAAACATCAGCACAGGTTAACACGTTGTTGATACAGAGAGAAACAAAGAATTCAGATCAAAGCCCAACCATCTTCCAAAGGCAAAAGTAAGCAGAACTGAATATAAAGGAAAGTCAGATATGTCTTGTAGTGCTTCATCTCTGGGAGCAAGACAGAGATGGGAAAAAATAAAAAGGAAAAACAAAAGAGCTGAAGGAGGTTTGAAAAAGGAAGAAAGATTAAACTAGACAGAAGCAAATGTGGAGGAGTAACAGTGGAATGAAAGAAAATAATGACACTCTATCAAAGGAAAATGGAAGTAAGCTTTCCTCAGAATGAAAGAGATGACTGCGATTCTGTGCAGATAATTTAAATTTGCTACTCCAAAGCAGTTTAGAAATTTTATCTGATTAAAATCAGAGAGGTTTATTCATTATGGAGGTCCATGTTCTCTATATTTTTTCATCTGTACCACGCTAAGTTCTCCCAGTGTTGTGCGGTCATGTGCTATGCCTCTGGAAAACAATGCATGCTTTACAAATATGTACCTCTGCTAAACAACAGTGAAAAAGGGAGAGAAATATGAATTAAAGGAGAGTTGTGTTTATTTTATTATTATTTTATATGGTGCAGTGTTTCTCTTTTTCATTCTGTTTATACCATTTTTATTAATGAGCTGCAAACTACCCTTTGGGTTATTCCACAACAGCAGTGCTTACACCTGCGCAGCTAAGTCCCTAGGAGATTTTTTTTTCTTATGTATTTCCTAGTTATTTATAGCATATTTTTATTTTCTGCAGAGATTTCTGAAGATTTGGGTTATGTTAATTCAGTTCTAGAAAGCAAAATATAAATAGGTGAAGGAAGTATTGCAAATACATTTTAAATAAATGCCCAAGAGGAATTCCTTTGCATAACATATGCTTCCATCCCCAGTCTCCACCACTAAATGCTGCCAACCTATGCATTTATTTGATATATAGAACAGTTAGAGAAGGATATCTTTGAAAAGGCAAGACTTGCCACTGGTCTTAAGAAATAAAATATACCACAGGAAAAATTTGCATGTTAGACAAGTCTTTAGTAAGACAGGAACTTTGAAGGAGTTTGTTCATTGTGAATACTGCAGGAACATTCTGCTTGTCATCATGGAAAGCAACATGAGGAAAGAATAAGCTTTCTTCAAATACTGTGTCTCCTAAAAAAATAGTGTTTGTACATGAAGGTGACATTCCCTGATATTTTCCTTGTCTTCCTTCTTCCTTCACTGACTTCCTTTTCAGTGTCATTACTGAAATTGCAGAAGATATTTAGGAGAAAGAAATGTTAGTTACCAGATCTTCCCCTCAGCACAATTACAGAGGCAGAATAACAGTCTGAAAATGGTGACTCAGAAAGGATGAGTTTGGGACGCAGAATTCCAGACATTCAATTTGATCGAAAGTGTGAAGAAAAAGAAAAGTGTTTCACTGATCCATATTTTTTTAATATATACCACCACATCTTCATGGTATTTGGTTTTATTCTCCCTTATTTCAGTTCCTTTCAGTTAGTTGCTCAGAAGACTGAAATGCACAATTATCTTTGACTACTGAGTCCACAATATCCTACTGAAGAGCCAGCTGCCAGTAAAGACTGAGATCTGCTGATGTCCAAATGCTTTACTTATATATTTACTTACACATTTACTTACAGCTGTAATTTCAAGTATATAGACAACTTCCTTATCCTTGTCACTACAGAAGAGATGGTACTGAATTGATTTCTTCATGATATGGTTAATATAATGGCTTATCACTGCTCCAGGTTTATACATTCATGGAAGGTTTGGCAATGATCATGATAAATGTCAGGATTCCTCAATAACTTGGATCACATTTTAAAAGTATTCTCTAATTATAAGTAAATATCTTTTTGTGGAAGTAGAATTTGAAGAGGGTTTGATTGTGATCTCTTCTCTGTGGTGATCAGGACCTAAGGGAACGGCCTGAAGCCGTGTCATGGGAGGTTTAGGTTGGAAAACCTATATCAGGAAAAACCACATATCAGGAAAATGTTTTTGAGCCAGAACAGGCTCCCCAGGGAAGTGATCACAGCACCAAGACTGACAGAGAGAAAAAAGCATTTGAACAATGCTCTCAGGCCCATGGTGTGATTTTTGGGGCATCCTCTGCAGGGCCAAGAGTTTGGCTTGATCCTTGTGGATCTCATCCAATATTCTGTGATTCTGTGAAGTTAAAAGAAAATCAACATGCAGAAAATTCTAACAGGTCATCCAGCCACTGGAAAAGAGTTCGTTTTTGTTTCTAGTTTTAGACACCATGTCTGATTTAATGAATTACTTAACAATAGTTAGGCATAGCTCTAAAACTTGCAACATCTATTAAATATAAAGGTTTAAAAAGGAGCAGGTTATACACCATAAGAAAAAAATATGAGGCTTTAAACACTGTTTGCTACAATAAATCTATCCTGAACTTGTCATATTTGGTCTTCATGATATTTGCAAATTGTCTCAGAACAGTAAATGCCTGTTACAGGAAATCCTGAGTTCATCATCACATGTGGTAGGTATTCTAAATCTACTGCTGACTTTTTATGTATGATTAATGGGTGTGTTATTTCAAATTTGATGTGCAGTTCACACAATGTACAATTGAGTTATGTTTAATAAAACATAAAAGTGAGCTTCAGCTTTACAGTTCTTACTATGCTTAGCAATTTTTTTCACTATTGATTCAAATTCTTCTTGACTTTCAAACTTTCTTTTTTTTTCTCTTGTAACAAGGTCTTTTACTATCTTACAAGGCAGATTACATGTGTAAGCTAATTTCCTTTGATATCCTTATGGGAGTCCTCTTGATTGTTAGAATAAAAGTTCCTTATAGATTTCTAGTACCTATGACAGCCTAACAAGTGTCCTCCATTATTTAGTTCTATGAATATCATATTTCATTGAAATATAAAATACAAAATTGATGTTGTTGGCAGCTTCTAATGTGTCCAGAGAAACTGTCTACAACAGTTTTACTTGTAATAAATTCAGCTGAAAGTTCACAAGGATTTAGGTGGGAGCCATTGAATTACAGAATAAAGTTAAAAGGGAACTGTAAGGATCATTAAATCTAAAAATGTCAAAGAATAAACAAAAATAAAGGCCAATACCTCAGTAGAACATTTACTAGGTGGATATTGTAGGCCCTGACTAAATCATCAGTTCAGACACTCACTCTTGCTCAGTCTCTCACCACAGGAGTACCTGGCAACTTGGACTGTAGCTCTGTAGGACTTGTAGGATACAGAAACCCAAAAAACCCAAAGGTCTGTGGTTGCATCCTAGTTCAAAGCTCTTCCTTACTGGATGCTCTCTTCTAATGACCAGAGGGGGTCCTGCCATGAAATGCCAGCCTACATCTCACCTCTGCACCGTGGCAGCTGTGAGCAGAGCTTGTGCCAGCCTCTGCCCCGCTGTCATTGTCACAGGGTGCTCCCTGTCTGTGAACAGCCCTTGCACTTGCAGTGGGCAATGAGAACCAAGACTGCACAGGCATCACTGAAGAGCAGCACAAACCCTGAGCCTTCTCCCAAAGGCAGAAAACTCCTCTGTGAAATCTCATTTTATTTATTCAAAAGTAGGCCAGGCCCTCTCAGGGATAGGAAAAAAAATTGTTTAGGGTGTAGGTTTGTGAAAAGAAAGGATGTAAATGTGGTGGTGGTGTTCATTTGTTTCCTTTTTTTTCATTGTCATTTGTTTGTTTTGTTGTGTTATGTTTTTTTTCCTTTTCACGAGTGGTCCCAGAAGGCCCCAAAGGTTAACACATCAGATCATCAGATATTTCTGGCTGGGTCACATTGATTAGCTTTCAGTTTGTAGCAGATAATAAATTTCTGAACTATAGTTTAAATTTAGGCAAGAAAAATCCTGAGTGAAAGCTGATTTTAAGTGCTGTCCTTCGACCCTCTGATAATCTAATACTCAGTGGTGCCAGAAGTATTCATTAGCAGAAAAACAAATTGTTTTTGATGGTCTATACCTTAGATAATTCTTTTTGATATCCAAAGAAAGAAATACTTAATACAATTAATATTAAGTGACATTTTTGTTGATATTGCTAGTGAAGTCATGCTTTTGGTATTTCCTTTTCAGTTCTAATAATCTGAATTATTTGATTAAATCATCACAACATGAAGTGAAATAGGTCCAAAATAGCTGTGTATAGCTCTATCATGCATTATTTTAGGATTGCTTGTAATGTCTTAAATTCACATGCATTTTTCAAGGAAATGTATTCCTTGTGTTGCTGGAGTACCTCCATGCATGTCTTGCAAAAGATTCCAACATCAGCACTGATCATAAACTCAACAAACCAGATGTGCCTTGGAGTAGCTCTTGACTTGTGGCTTCTTCCAGGTAAGGCAATGCATGTGACAGGTTATCTGTTTGCTTTCTCTCTCTGACTCACCTGCTTTTCTTTTCCCCCTCTTTCTCCTTTAAAGTATTTTTTCTCTTGGCTAAAATTTCTGCTGCTCCATCACTGCAATTTTGCTATTACAAGTCATAGATGTTTTCAATTTATTTAAATATTTAGCAATCAAATACATTTACAATGTGTAAGGAAGAAGGACTAATTTATAACCTGAAGGTACCTTGTCTGATGTTTTTAGAGAAAAGCCCATGTTGTTCAAAGAACACTTTATAATTCCTGTACAATTTCCAGGTCCAGAGGAGTTCTGTATGTATTTATAACATTTTCTATCTACAGCAACATTCTTTTAAAATTTTACCCAACTAAAACAATACAGATTCCAGATATATGTTTTTATTTAAATTAATTTTATTTCAGTGTTGTTTTTTGTATTGCATTCTTCTAATGCATTATAATGAAAAAGCTCTTGGAAAAGATATAAAATTATATTATACTGATTTCTTCCTTTACAAATATTTATTAGAAGCATCTTTTTTGACTTAGGAACAGAGAAGGCAGAGACCCTTGCGTCTGCTTGTCTTGGGAAAGGCACAAATTTTATTAATGGATTCAGTTCCTGACTGTCAGGGACAGTTGACTGAACAGGTATGTGCAAACACTGGCATGAAAGCTAAATAACAGTTACAGGCAAAAAAGGCTTTTTCTTTTTTTTTTTTTTTTTTTTTCTTTTCTTGAAAGAGCATAAATAATCCTGAATCTCATGGAGGAAATACACATTCAAAACACAGGTTAGAGAAAGTCTTATCAGCTGAGAGTTATTTCCATCCCATCTTTCATTTGTGTCAGCAAACTGTGAGTAGAGATTGCCTCACAGTCAGGAATTTTAAAGGGAGCCCAGATTCTGGCTTTGTAACAATAAAAATCATTTTTATTCAAGGATAAAAAAATCCTTTCCAAAAAGTGAGAGTAAACTTAATAATGAAGTCATCCTTTGTTTTATTCCTTTGAAATTAATGAAGTTTCTCTCTTTTATTTTCCCTTCTTTGACACTTTTATTAGCGTTAACAGGAGCGTCTCATGCTGGTGTCTGGAAAACCGAGCACTGAGGTTTGACAGCATAAACATCCACCTGGGAACAGCATGAGGTATCCTCTGCCTCGTCATTGACATCCGTGGGACTTTGTGCACAGGTAATCTTCTCAGCTGCTGTAAAGCACAAAGTTCTGGTGTTTGCATGACTCTGACACGTGGTCCAGAATTGCTTCACTGACAAACACGAATGGGGGTAGAAGTTCTGCAGAGCCCACCAGAAATGCAGCAAAGACCACAGAGTAGTCAGCCCAGATGAATGCCTCTGGAATCCCTGGGAAACAAACTGAGTGTTCAAATTTTCTGTATAAAACCATACTTTGTTTTCCCCTTCAAGCATATTCTGAAGTTCTTGCTGTATAAGGAATCTTTGTTCACTTTAAAGCAGTATCAGAGCAAGATTTGGTTTGAAACACAGCAATATAGAAAATCCTCTGAGGTCACTAAAATTATTGGTGACCCACTGATGTTAGGGTAATTCCAAAAATTATAAAAAATATTGTCTTACTGCAATCAGATGTTCCTCTGGGACCTTAAAACAAGATTAATGTTTCAATTCCACACAAAGGCCAATTGAACAGGTAGTCTCTCTGCATCAAGAAAGTTAGGATATTATAACTTATCCAGATCATTCTTGCTAGGCACTTTTGATATTGATTGTGAGCTAATGTTACAATATGTAGACTTAATCTGAGAATAATTAGGATAATGGAATGAAATATTGTGTGATCTTAAAGCAGGAACTGGGATGAAACCCCCCAAAAATAATGGTCACTTAGAGAACATGTAGGCTTAATCTAGTATCTCAACTATTATTTTTTTGTGCAAGCAAGTAGTTATGTGCTCACAGCCATGAATTTATGGCAGTTTAATGTGTCTCTAAAACTTCTGGGTTCAGGCCTAGAGCTTTCACAAAAATGCACTTTAAAAAAAAAAAAACAAAACAATAAAACTCCTGTCATTTGCATCAACTATTATGTAGAAACAAAAATTATTCAAATTAAAAGAATTTGCAGCTCCTTCATCTGTTCCTGTCTGGTTTACAATTGGGCCTGGACATGGGCATGTGTGCTAGATGAAAATAAATTGATTTCTGATTAGGGTGAACCCAGTATGTGTCACAAAGCAACCAGCTCTCTATCACAAGGCAAAGGGCCACTGAGCCAGCAGGCAGAGTCTCACTTCAGAGGTCGACATTTATTTTGTGACAAACTATGTCAACTGCAAAACACATCTTAAAACTGTGATCTTATTATTAATAGCACAGGGAGCACTGTTGAGTCTTTAATTGTTCAGGTTTATGATGCACTCATGGAATATTGCCCCAAACCATAATCCTTTAATCATTTGGTAAATATTAAGAAGAACACATTATTCCCATGTGGGCTGTTGACTCTTAGAGTTAAAAAGTAGGCAAAGTACATTACTTAATTTCTCTTGTTGAATAATACTAAGATTTTGAAGGTTAATTAAAGTATTTTGAGAGAGGATATTAGAGAAGTAGATGCTTAATGTCCTTTGTCTTTAACATGAATAACCTGAATAGGTATATAGGGATATCTATCCCTATATATAGTTCTGCTGCACATTAGGACAGATATGTGTCCTTTGCCAGTGTCAGAATGTGGTCTAAACCCCTTATTTGCTAAAAAAATCATTGCCTAATTTGGTCTTAGGAAAATATCTTTCTGACTACTTTATATCCTCATCTGTTTTTCCTCCTTTGTAAAATGAGTCTATGGATTTTCAGATGAAAATTGGAAGTACTCATAACTGGAGGTCTCCCTGTGAAGTTCTTGGAGAAATAGGGATAAAAGTTTATACTCTATTGTCACTTTCACATTTTTTTTTTTTTTTTTTCAGAAGGGTAGACTAGTTTGTTTAGGATATTGGTTGAGAAGAGTTTGGTTGTTTTAGGACATACCATTATTAGTTGTCTTAATAGCATTTTTTTGGGTTTGGAAATAGTGACAGACCTTGACAGTTTCACAAGTTGAACCACGGTACTGGCAGATGTAAACTACTATCTAAATGATCATAGTTAAGGATGGACTGGAAAAAAGTGAGAAAAACACCTCTGAAATACTTGGATTCTACCAAGTAGTGCCATATTTTGTCTTCACCTTTTATTTTTACTTTTGAAAGAATATACTGTATTCAAAACTATATAATCTAATGTTTTCTGGTTTTGAATATCTGGGTTTCTATTCTCTTGGTGATTACAACATAGCAAATAAATCCTTGGAAAAACAAAACCATGGAAATTTAGAAGGAGCACTGTGACATGAACTGATTAGCAAAACAGCTGTTCCATATATGTCATCATCTCACCAAGTACTGCTTTTCATATCAGAGTTCAATGCTATACTTTGTTACAGACTTGTTTCAAAGGACTAGATTTATTGTGTTTAAGCAAATGCATTGAATTCTCTGAATCTAAATCCCTATGCAATTATGTACAATCCTGACCAGTCATTACACAAAAGCATTTTTATAGTAATTGAAAATCAGCGAGGTAAAACAGTTTTATGGGAGGTCAACGAGGCAGAACAGTTTTGTAGGAGGAGCAGGGCAAAAAACTGTGAAGGATCTGTGAATATACACACATATATATATGTATACATGCTCATTTATAATTACACTTACACACAAATATAAATACATACATTCAAAGTAACACTACTGGAAAAAAAAGAATATATTAAGGATTCTGCTGTCTATCATATGAACTTTCATCACAGGCAGGGAAATCTACCTCTTTCAGAAGGTGTTAAATTAATGAATCTGCTTTTCATACTGGGGACCAGAAGGCACAGTGGAAATTTTGCTGAGAAATTGTCATCATGAATCATGAAAATAAAATCCTGTAAAATATTCTTAGGATCGGTAAGTAGCTTGGTGAATAATGTAATGAATATTAAACAATTAATTTAGTCAATTAAAGCAATAATTGAGTTGTGGTGTGAGCTGTTCAAAAAGTCAGCCAGCTTGGCAGCCTGGTTATTAAAGAAGCTGCTCTGCAAGCATTTGAGAGACTCTTGGTTCTGGTTTTGAATCAAAAAACATCAAAGAAAAGCAAGAAATGCTGGGGGAAAGTTGTTCTGAAATGACAAGTCCTGACACTTTGGATGTATCTCCAAATTTGTAGCCATTAAACTTCTCTTCTACTTTTTAATTTTTTTAACTCATTAATGCCCAGTCTGGTGCTATAAACTATATGAATAAATGTGTTTTCTCTGGCACAATTGGCAGGATTAGTTGCATGATGTAAACTTTTACCTGTTTAATAAATATGTTAAAAATTCTCCTAACCAATGTCTTTGCTGATGGATAAGAAGATTCAGAAATTAGGATAAATAATGATGAGACATGGAGATATACATACACATATTATTTAATAGTGAATCACAAGGTGTTTAACAATTAGATAATATTTTAATTTTAACCAAATGGAAAACCCCCCAAATATGTTTTCTGATATTTTGCTATTAATTAAAACAGGAAAATGAGGTATATCTCTCTCAAAACATGACTAGACCAGAGTGGACCAGAGAAATCGTGCCTGAGGTTGCCAAGCATTTGATCCAAATCCCATTGAACTCAGTGGGAGTCTTTTTGTTAACTTCAGCAAGGTTTGGAGGAAGCTAAAAATATTTTTCCCATATCTTCAAAGAAGATGCTACAAATGTAATTAAAAATAAAGGAAGAAATTTACTTTGGTTCTTTCAAATAAATCCCCACATAGTTATTTCAGGACAACAAATAGATATTTTCATTTTTTTATACTAAATTTCAGGCACAAATGTAGAAGTAAATCAAAATATATGTTAATTGCACTTTATGAAAGCAACAATAACACACATCTATATGTTATTCCAACATTAAATAGCTCTTGACTATTCTCATCTATTTAAAGTATTAATGCACAGAGTAAACAATTTGTGCTTCCCTTTATTTTTCACAGCTGGGCATAATTTTTTAATATTTAGTTTTTGTCTTATCTAGAATAGCATTAAGTAATCAGTTGCCACCCTCATTTTAATGCTCATTCAACATCAGTTTGAGTTAAAGGTGGTACATAAAGTAAAAAGTGAAATTGGAGAGATAGTTGGACCTTATTTCCCTTAGTTGCAGTAGGAACAGGATTAATTATCAATACCCATGTTCAGAAAAATTTGTACAGAAAAATCACTTTCTACTTTGCTCCACCATTTGACATTTTGGTGTACAGCCTCTTCCCCAGGTTGCTCCCTATTCTTTGGACAGGTCTATGTGTCACTGTCATATTTTCTGAAAAATCCCTTTGCAGGATTTCTTCTCCTGGGAAGCTGAGAAGCCTCAGAGAAGAATGAAAACAACAATTATCTAAAAATGAAAACAATAATTAACTGATTGCTTCTCCTGTGTTTTGCTGCTTTGGAATGTGGTTGGAGATTGTTTATCCAACAGGTGGTTGTTTGATTGGTTTCATGTGAATTGTTTTTACTTAATGACCAATCACATTCAGGCTGTGTCAGGACTCTGAAAGCAGTCACGAATTTTTATTATCATTCTTTGTAACCCTCTGTAAGGATCCTTTCTCTATTCTTTAGTATAGTTTTAGTATAGCATTCTTTTACATAGAATAGAATAATATAATATAATATAATATAATAAATATAATAAAATATAATATAATATATCATAAAATAATAAATTAGCCTTCTAAAACATGGAGTCAGATTCTCAAGTCCTCCTTCATCCTGGGGACCCCAAAAATACCACAGTCTATGCAGTGTAGGGCAATTTAGAGGCTGGGTTCAACCCAAGAAGCAAAACTTTTGACCTGCATCATGGCACAACTGGGGGATGGCTTTGCTGCAGTCTCTTGGCTTTGGCACACCTTTTGTTGATCAGGGACAGCAGCAGCCACCTCTGAGCTGCCTCAGAAACCCTCCCAGCACTGAAGGGCAAGGTTCCTCCTGTGGGCTGGGGGCACCGGGCAGCCAGCTCGCAGCTGCCCAGCTCTTGCATCTTTGGCTGGAGACAAGAGCAGGCAGAGAGTGGGGAAGGCTTTAAAGTTGGTGGAAAAAGACGCTGGGAATGCTGTTTGTGGTCCTGAGTGTGTGAAGGAGAGACAAGGATGACTGGGAAATAGAATGCCCTCCTTCTCCTCTCCTTCCTCTGGAGAGACAATGGTGCTCTAGAAGAGAGGAGCCCATGAATCTGCAGTTTCATGTCCATAGAGGGCTGAAAAAATCTGAGAAAGAAGAAGCAGAAATTATATTATTACCCTTAATCTGTCACAATATTAAATTAGTTGTTAATCACTTAGGATGTCCCTGTAGTCATTGGAGAGGCACGAGCTCAGTTCACCCTTGAATTCATATCCAAACAAAGAGAATAAATTTGCCCATTTTCTGCAAGAAAAGGAGTGGTAGAGAGTAATGCACCCTAAATTTTAAAGCAAGAGTCCTATCCAGTCTTTGGAACAAAGCTAAGATGGAGTATGATATAAGAGACCCTGGATAGTTGCTCTCAGCCTTAAAAGAAATACAAAGAAGCAGTCCCAGCTTTCATATTTAAAGCTGACATGGTGTGGAGGTGGTGTGTTACAGACCAGCTACCAAGCTGTGGTGTGACAGACATCCTTCCCCTGGGAAACCTGGGTAGAAACACATTTACTTTCACACAGGCTATGAGCTGCTCTGCAATAATCTCAGCTGAGGTGTTTGTGCAGAAGACCAGAAGCAGAAAAATTGCTGAGTAAAGAATTTTACAGTAAACCCCCTCAAATAATAGCATCCTGTTTATTGATTTTTGGCATCTCCAGAGGTGGAAGGCACCTGCAGTGTAGTTTTAGTACTGCAGTTATGCATGTGAGTAACTAGCTTCCATCCACAATCCGTACTATTTTTTTTTCATTAGATCCTCAACAATCAGCCAATTGTTATTGTGAAAAAATAGCCAATTTTTAATGTGAACTGAAAATTAAGCTCATTGAAGTCATATGTCACTTTTGAATTCAAGAAAGCCTGAATGCTTGTAGGATCAGCAAAAATAATTAACCTTAAAATGAACTAGAAAAAGTCTTAGAAAACAAGAAAGAGTCTAGCATATTAAGCAATTATAAAGAGATATACTTAAGGTTTGTTCCTTCTAAACTCTGTCAGCTGTTAGCACAACTTATTTAAATAAGACAGAGAAAGTACCTTTTTATAGGCAATAGATAATGTTGCCCTACTTCTAATGTCACAGCCTAAGTGAACAGATTTCAAAAACAGATTCATAAAACTGAAGATAAACATACTAGCAAAGGGAATAAGATACCATACAGGAAAAGAAACAGAACCTTGGACAGTGCTGTTTGTGGGTCACATTGTACTGGAAATCAACAAGAATTGATGAGTTTTGTTCATGAAGACAGTGATTTCCAGCATTATTAATAAGGTTTGCTGGAGTCTAAAGAAAATATATTTATATATTATAATCAGATTTTTTTTCAGTATTTAAGGTCAGTTTCTCAAATGAATCATTAAAGGTGGGCGATTTACAGAAGTAAATCTACATTTCCATGAAGTAATCATTATTCCTTTACTTAATCTCAGAAAAGAACTATTAAAATGAATTTTCAACTTTAAAACATCGGTAAAAAATGTTGTTAACCCTATAGCAGGCAAGGCTGGAATGGCAGTAACCAATTTGCATTACAAAATAGAACAAGACTGAAAGGTTGGTATGCCTGCTATATTGAAGGTGGGGAGAATTAACCTATTTCACCATCTCCCCTTATCCTTATATGAAGATATGTGAACAAGAGCAAAGAAAAAGCCCAGTTTTTCTAGTAGTAACTGGAATTAATAAAGTTCCAGATCTCCCAAGGCAGATATACAGAGAAGTACAAAGCATACAGAATACTTGCATCCATGCAAACTTCTAAACCGTTGTGCCTTTGAGTCACATTCTCTCAAATAACTGTCTGGTCATTTTACTTAAAATTGTATTATGATTTTGCTAGAGAAAATTGCTTGAATATCAGTTATCATCAAGAAGCTGCAAGATGTAAAAGCTTCAACAAGGAGAAGGGAGGGTCCTGCGTTTGAGTCACAAGTCCATGCAGTGCTCCAGGCTTGAGGCAGAGCCCTTTGGTGAAGGAGCTGGGGGTGCTGGTCAGCAGCAGCTGGACATGATCCAGGTGTGCCCAGGGGCCCAGGAAGGCCAGTGGCACCTGGCCTGGATCAGCAATAGTGTGGCAGCAGGACCAGGGCAGGGATTGTCCCCCTGTGCTCGGCACTGGTGGGGCCACACCTCAAATCCTGTGTCCAGTTTTGGGCCTCTCACTGCAGGAAAGGCATTGAGGGGCTGGAGTGAGTGCAGAGAAGGGCAGCAGAGCTGGGGAAGGGTCTGGAGAGTCAGTCCCGTGAGAAATGGCTGAGGCAGCTGTGAGTGCTTAGCCTGGGCAAAAGAAGGCTCAGGGGAGATCTTGTCCCTCTCTCTACAGCTGCCTGAAAGGAGATTGTAGCAAGGTGGGGGGTCATTACTTTTACCAGGTAACAAATAATAGGATGAGTAAATGGCCTCAGGTACACCCAGGGAGAATTAGATTGAAAATTAGAAAAAATTTCTTCACCTAAAAAGTTGTGAAATGTTGAAACAGGCTCTCCAGGGAAGTGCTGGATTCACCATCCCTGGAGGTATTTAAAAGACACGTAGATGTGACACTACATGATTTAGTGGTGGACTTGGTAATGCTTGGTTAATGGTTGGATGCAATTCTTTCTTAGAGGTCTTTTCCAAGCTAAGCAATTTTATGATGCTAAAATTCTATGCATTTTCCTGCAAAAATATTTTAGTGACTAACAATGCATGGCAAACTTTAGTTTTAATCTTACTGACCAGTAACTCAGTAGAATATACTATTAAAAGGTGGAAATGAAGTCTAAAAAATTAAGTCTCTTCTCTCTTACATGCCAGTTTTAATACAAAGCATTATTTGGCATTACATAAACTATTTCACTTCTTTTAACAATCAGTTTGGATGATGCATTTTCTTCTAAATATTCTACTTCATTTGATGCAGTTTGTGACAGTGTTACTAAGAAATAGTTTGATGATAAGATTACTCAGCCATTAAACTTGTGCATCTGACAGTAGCAAACCTTATCACAGTTGCTAGTGGCTATGACTTGGTGTTCATTCCAGTACTTTCCCAGCTAATTGTCTCTTTCTCACTTTATACAAATTCCTTGCTTTGTTGCAGCTGTCAAACACTGTATTTTGGTTGGTGTACACTTGGATTACACAGGGGTTCAAGAAATAGCTGCAGTTTTATCTCAAAGAGGGTCTCTGAGTTTCAAAAAGCTGGTATGTTTTTCTATTTCCACTGGAGTTCTGCCAGTTAAGCAGTTTCTAAATACAGTAAGAGCAATATACATGAAACATTCTGAAAAATGTCAATCCTATTTCAGTATGGAAAACAGATTTAAATTTGTGTTCTCTGGCAAGTATATTATTATGTCCATTAGACTATTTCCATGTTTGTATGTTTTCTAGAACATGACCAGTAAATCTGGTTTTGATACAAAAATGTAGTGTTTCTAGGCATTAGCAGTGTGGAATTTTAGCATCTGGGAAAAAAGATAATGGCATGCAATGCCTTTCCTCTCAAACATGTCTTGAAAACTTGTGTACAAGTTCGCAGTGAGAATGGCTAAATGTTATTACAAGGTGATGGCTGCTTAGTGATCCTCTTGAAATTATTTTAGTGGGTTCAGCCCAGGCACAACATTTACATCTCAATTAGCTAATACTGGCAGAAATAAGATAGAATGACCTTTCTTTAAAAGGCAAAAAGGTCATTATGAATATCCAGTGCTATTTCAGAATTTAATGAGGGCTGTTTTCACACAGTCCCAAAGCGTGAGGGAAGATGACAGTTTGACTGCTCCTGTCACAATGCTGTTAGACTCTCACTCAGGTTTTGTGTTGCCTCCCCTTTCCCCTATGCTTTGAGGAGCCTCTCAACATGAAAGACACAAGACAGACTGGAAATCAAAGAACTACAAACAAATAAGTAATATATCTGAGAGTGTTTGAAAAGGCTCTCCCTTGAAAGTTGCTCTTTAAGGGGAAATACATCTCCGTAGGCTCTAAATACAGCTCTCAGGCTGTCTAAGCAGCCATTCAGCCACTTGAGGCAGCCTTGACCTGGGAGATTCTAGGAGGAATAATTCTAAGAGGAAAAGCTACATAGGAAGGAAACTATCTGATCTAATCCTGGCCCAAACATTAACTCTAATCTTAACTCTGCCCACCATTGCAGGGCTCAGGGGAGTCACACTTGACAGGACTGGGCTGATATCAAGGAAAAAGAAGTCAAAAAGAGGGTCTGCAAACAGTGGAAGTTCTTGTTGGCCAGGCAGATGCAGCTGGGATGCCTGAGGTCAGATGAGTGTTTGCCTCTGCTAAACAGCGTGGGTAAGGGTTATATCTGTGGTTTGTGTAACATTCTTTGAATTTTGCATCAGCAGGGCTTTTGCTCCATCTGTATTTGCACACAGAATAACCCCTGCCCTCAGCAACTCCTGTCCTGAGATTCAGACACCTGCTGAATTCACATAAACATTTTCTCTGCCTCACTGGGAATTTTTCTTAGTGCGGGGTGCTTCTGCTTGTAAGGAGGAAAGATGAGAAGGATCTTCACCCATTTCCATCCCTTCCACCTTCCTGGTAGGAAACTATGCCAAGTACCACTACCAAACACTGGAGAACTGGCTGCTCTCTGTGCCATTGATAGAGGAGTCATGCAAGGGAGATGGGCAACAGAGAAGACAGCTACTGATAAAACTGTTCATTTTCAGCTTTGACATCAGTGAACTCTGTAAACTTTGCAAACATAATGTTACCTCTAGTTCATCCTAATAAACTTCATTAGTGATGTGTAGTTTATTTCAGAACACAAAGGATGACCTTAAACATGACAAGAAACTTAATATGTTCAGCTTAAAACCTGTTCAACAGGATGACCCCAGGGTTCTCAGTCATTGCCCATGAACGTCAACTTTTCCTATCCCTGGGATACTCAGCAGTGTCTTGCTTCAGAGTCAGATCTGTGGCTAAAATTAATCTGAAAGAACTTTAAATAATGTTTCAGGAGGTATTTGTCTCAGCCCAAATATCTTGTTTATTAAAAATCTGTAATGTAGATTAATCTGTAAGTATCTTGTTTAGGTAACAAAGCACTTAGGAAACACTTGTTTCTGAAGTAATACCTAAATAAGATACTTGTGTGACAATGTAAAATGCGTTTTACATACGATTACTGTCATACTTCCTTTCTACAAAAAGGCATCTCTTTAAAAGGATTCACTTGCACTTCTGTTTCATCTTTTATTTTTTTGTCTTGTTTGAACACTTTTTTATATTTGAGATGAACAGTCTTTTAAAGAAAGCAAAATCTACATTCCTTTGCCCGGCAGCCAGGAAGGCCAACCACTTCCTGGGGAAGATCAGGCACAGCATCCCCAGCCAGGCAAGGGAAGGAGGGGATTGTCCTGCTCTGCTGTGCGCTGGGGTGGCCTCATATTGAACATCGAGGGCAGTTTTGGGCAGCACAGAGTAAGAAAAATATTCACCTGTTAGAGAGTGTCCAAAGGAGGGTAGTGAAGATGGTGAAGAGCCTTGAGGTGAAGCTGTGTGAGGAGGGGCTGAGGGCACTTGGTCTGTTCAGCCTGGAGGAGACTGAGGGGGGACCTCACCTCAGTTACGGCTTCCTTGTGAGGGGAACAGGAGGGGCAGGCACTGATCTCTGCTCTGTGACCAATGACAGGGCCCAGGGGAATGGCCTGAAGCTGAGTCAAGGGAGGTTTAGGTTGGATGTCAGAAAAAGGTTCTTCACCCAGAAGGTGGTTGGGCACTGGGACAGGCTCCCCAGGGAAATGGTCACAGCACCAAGCTTGGCAGAATTCAAGAAGTGTTTGGACAACTTTCTCAGGCACATGGTGTGACTCTTGAGAATGGTCCTGTGCAGGACTCAGAGATCCAGATGGACCCCTTCTAACTCAGGATATTCTGTAATTCTGTGAAGTAAACTGAAAATAAAAACATTTTGCCTGATGTGTCATTTGATGCATGACAGGATAAACACAGAAATGAAAATTTGGCTGCAGATCTCATGCTGTTCAGCAGGTCAGCTGTGTTACCTTCTCTCCAGAGAGTTCATGCTTTCTCTCACCATTTTCAGGCTTTCTGCATTTTGTGTAAATGTTCTTTCTCTGCTCCTTTGATTCTTCTCACTTTCCTTATTGCTTTCTTACTTTTCACACTTCTTGTGTCTTCCTCTCTGTTACCCTTCTGCATTTTCAATGGTGCTTGACATGTGTCTGCTGTGTGGGCTTTATTTGTTTATTTCTGTGACCTTAAAGCTTTCTATACCCTGCAAATATGCATTCTGAATTATCTGAGAGATCATGCAACCAGTAGTAACACAGTGTTTTATTGTAAAAGGATTGATTAGTTTTTCATCTGTGCATTGTGTTATAACACAGGCGATTTCTCTGTGAAAATGACACTCAAATCCTCTTAATTCCTGATTTTCATTTCCACTTATTTTTGGAAATGAAAGAAGAAGCAGCATAGGAATAAATGGTCTTTAAAACAGGCTTTTTTTTTTCTCCTACTCTTATTGTTTTCTCTCAGAATTTTCTGTCTTCTCCTTCCATTGCTCTCCTTTGTATTTTAAAACCCCAATGCCTACAATATTTAGTAATAATGCTATTGTTATAGATGAGCAAGTTTAGTGCATATATTTAACCCAAAACATCTTTTATCTTGGTCAAATTAATATTTCATAGTCTCCAAATGAATTTTTTTTTCAAAATTAGAAAAACTGATCAATAAATTAATTTTTTCAAAAGACTGCTGTATTGTTATTTGTCACATACAAGTTAATTATTTTTAGACATTTTTCTAAAATTAAAATTTTAAATTTTAAATTTTTCTACTAAGATCATTACATGCTCATTAATTTTGCCTCTCTATTTTAAATCTCAGTGATTAAAACATAACACCCTTCTAAAGGTAAGGTCGACCTCATCTCAGATTCAAAACAATTATTCCACTCCTGTTTTCTCATCTTGTTTTGGAGCTATATGCCTTAATTCTTTGTAAACAGTACCGCTTTTTGTCCAGAAATCACTTGAGCAGCTAATATTCACTCAGCAGATGGTTAATTCTTCCTCTGAGACACTAGTGTCTGACCAGTTAATTTCCACTTTGTTGTGCCTTTCCTTATTTATGAGAACCATGCTAAAGTTCTCTTCTTAGTAATTCCATTTTTACAGCTGCAATAATTTATGATAGAAATTTCCTGCAGATGCTCTAAATCTCATACACTTAATACAAATAATCTTTTGATTTATTTTAACCTCAAATCTTACATTCACCATTGTTTTCTTTATGATTTTCATGAAAATGTGGAAAGTGAAACTCTATGGTGAGCTTAGGGAACTGATCACTCAGTTGCAGAGACAGAGAACCTTACCCTTCTCAGCTGCACCCCTCAGATTTCTACCAATATAAATTGAAGTTCGAGATGTGTGAGAGCTCAATAACATCCCTGGAGGAAGTCAGGATATTTCTGCAGTGCACAGTGCAAACTGCAAGCAGCAGAGAATTCAAAAATCCTGTATTTTAGAAATAGATTAGGGGATAAAGAATAGATGAAAAACCCTCCAAGGAATTATCGAGGATATTTTTCTATTATCTTATGTTTGTGGCTAGATTATTTTCCATATTATTCCACCTGTCACCCACTTCCTTTATAGCATTCATTTGATGTGGAGTGGTTTTGGATTAGGGAAGAGGAGGATGAGATAAGCAAAATCAACCAGGATTTAAGAAAAAGGACAGAGAATTTCCTGAAGACAGGAGCTGCTTAGACAGTTTGTTTTGAAAAAGAAATAGACTTCCAGAAGGGGAAGGTCCAACATGGGCACTGCAGAGCTCAGCAGAGCTCCCAGCCCCTGTCCCCTCATGCTCAGCGACCTGCTGAGGGTCTGGGCTCTGTTGGGGCACGTCAGTGTGTGGCTCTGCCGTGCCCAGACCATGTCCCCCTCACAGGACATTGCCATAAAGTCACAGGCACGTCTTGCTAAAAGTGCTCAGGAGGGACAGTTAATCTCACTGCTTTAACTGCTGAAGAGACAGTAATGGGAAATTGATAAGGAGCTTAATGTTATTAAACGCCTGTGAGAAACCATTTAGGGCAGAAGACATTTCTGCATCACTGAAGCCATAACTCTGCATTCACACTTCATGATGCTTTTAGTGGAAAATCCAAGGCAATTAATGGTTATATTTCAATAACTGCTCTGTACTATCTTTCTCATAGCAGACCCAGGGAAGTACGTAAAACAAACAGATAATCATGAAATAGTTACTAAAGCTGATGGTCAAGCGGATGGACAAGTCCCAGGGTCTGCTTGGCAACTGTATTTTGTATATTCAAATTTATCTTTTTCTGAACCAGAAACTTTGGTGATAGTGTTGATAGCTAAACCAAGAGAATGAAAATGGTATTTTTGCTGTTCCAACACAAACTAAGTGACTGGTTAATTATGCAGTCTTTGTTAAATCACTTCAGATGTGAGGGCCAATTTCAGAGAAAGCTGCAAAGGATTGAAGGCAGACAGGCAGATACTGAGAGCCCTCACTTGTATTCTGAATGACAGTGGTGTGAACCAGGTCATGTCTGGGAGCCACAAGGTTGTGGAACACAGAGTCATGCCTGTGCTCCTATGACAAAGCTAAACACCGTGAACACAGTGAAATGCTAAAACTTCCCAGGGAACTCTGGATCAAAGCTAGCTTGAAGCATAGGCAGAACTCAGGCATACACTGAATCAAGTTTGGCTTAATTTTTTTAAATTCATCCTTCAACAGATCTGATCTTCCTTCCTGGTAAACCCTTAATGACAGCGTATCATGAGCCATTAACTTAAAGGAAGGTAAATGCTGTTATATAATTTGCAAAATTTGAAATTTTGAGGGCATGAAGCTATTTAAATATTTTAAATTTTATTCAGCTTCTCTAAATGTAGACTTTTTCTTCAGAGTTTATCCCCCTCCTTTTTTGATACTGCAACAGTGCCCAGCAGGCAATGCGAGACCGGAGATTTCTTGGTAGAAAGGAGAGAGAAGTGCTGAACTTCCTATGTGGGATTTCCCAGACTTTGAGGACTTTTGTCATTCAGAGACACTGATTTATAAGCATTTATCATTGCAAAGTCCATCTTTGTATGTTCCCTTTGCCAGAAAGGAAAGAGTAGGTTAAAAATGAAGATATTTTTGCATTTCTGTATTTTGATCAGTGAAATACAGAACAGTCAAAACACAAGATGATTTTAAATTGATGGAAATTAGAAAGTAAATGTTCAGTGAATAAACCATAATGATTATTTTTTAATAATACATATGAAATAGTAAATCAGGAGTGTTAATGGAAGCTGTAATTTACCAAACAAATTATAGATTTAACATATCTGTGTAGTGAAAAGCTGAAATTTAATATGAACATGTTGTTGTTTACTAGGAGAAATCCCCATGAAAGATAGGTTATTGTCACCTATGACCAGTGCATTTGGTCATGTTTTCTGAAAATGTCATTGTGTTAAAGGTGGTGGCTGGGGAGCTCTTGTTTCCCTTGCTCAGTGGGTGCCCTTTGGCAGAAATTGATGATGAGTTTGGGTTTACAAACACAGAGTACATTGAGCCAGGAAGAGCAACAGGTCTGTAGAAGAAGCAGGAAAGCAAAAACCACCATGACAGGTTGACAGTTAAATACTCTGTTCTACAGAATATTTTGTTTTGATGAGTTATTTCCCAGTTTTCTGCAGACATCTCTGTACTAACTCTTTTGGTGGTTGGGTTCCAGCTCAGTACTCAGACTAAAAGAACTACAACAGAAGCTTCCTGAGGGAGAAACTTTGGATTTTAGCTCAGCCTTCATTAGCATATAAAATGGAAATGGAAGTAGAAAACATAAAACTTTTGACGTACATTGTAATTGAAACAATGAAAAAATCCTTAAATGATAAAATGATAGTTGCTTTAAAGACCATAAATCTTCTGAACTATTCAATTGCTGATCAAAAGCGAGATTTTTCTTTTAAGGATGTGCTATAGTGACAAGAAGGGGTTGTTTTCTGCTGTAATAAGGGATCTGATATGAACTACAGTGAATATATCAAAGCACATTGTTTTTACTCCACAAAAATAGAGGTAATGAGCAAAACAGTTTTACCAAGTAAGATCTTTTTCCTCATAAGTTTTGATTCTCAAGAGAACTATTGATTTCCTATAACCTTGGCTCCATGTCTTCTGAACCACACACAAAAAGAAATCACCATAAAAATCTGCAATACTTGCTGCAGGCTGCAGTGGTAACTTTCTATCATGTTTCCTTCCCCTCTGATATTGTCCTGTTGTACAGAAAATTCTGCAGTGGAATACAAAAGCCAGCTTGTAGGCAACTTTTCTTTTATAATGTTTTGAACTGCTGTTTTGAGGGGAAAAGGGCACGTTGTGAATTGTATAAAGTACTGTCAGCACGTTTTATGGATTGTTTTGCTGTCATGCTGTATATGGTATAACACCAAGAGCCCAAGTACACATGAATCCAGTTGAGATAGCAAACCTACAATGCCAGGAGAGAGCTAAGGCTGAGCTGTCTCTCTCTCATTTCTTCATATTCATGACTTATGAGAAAATTTCTTTTGCAAACATAGAAAAGTATGAAGTATTAATAATATCTTTCACCACTGGAATTTGAAGGAAAGAAAATTATTCTGGTCTACATGGAGACCAGCACATCTAGCTCTAACAAGTGAGATTTGGACAGGAAGATGTGTCTAATTCAGTTCCTACATTCCCTGAGTGTCTTGTGGCTTCTGTACACCTGTATATACACTAGTAAAGGTAACTCTGGAATTGGACAAATCCTAAATGCAGTTAATTATTTTCTCAAAGCAAAACCAAAGTTTTTGATCTGTTTCTTTGTCTAAATCTGTATGGCCTGGCATAGTCTTCTTCAACAGTGTGTGTACTTGTCATGGTTTGACACTGGCACTAGCCAATGCCCCATGAAAATGCACTGTCCCTGGTGTCTGCTGTGAGATCTTGACCAGGAATAAGAAAGCAAGCAGGCTCCCACTTAACAAAAGAAAAAAAACATTTATTAACTAAACTATACAGACAATAACTAAACTATACATAAAAAAAAACAAAGAACACACAAGGAAAATGAAAGCCTCACAAAACATTTCCCTCCTCCTCCCCTCAAATTCCCAATACAATACACTTCCCAAATCAACAACCATCAGTCCATCACCACTCTGTACATAATCAATTCTCAATTCATCAAGAGGAGAGGAGTCCTTCTTGCGCCATGGTGGCCTTTTCCAATTTCCAGGCTCTCTCACCGCCTGAATGAAATCAGGGCTGTTTCCAGGGTCTGTTTTTTTAAGGATGCTCTGTCCCATTCCAAAAAGAACACAATCACACCTTTTGGGACATCTGTCCCCCCCATATTTATATACCCCTTGGGGCCGAGGGGTAAACACCACCACAACATCTTCTTGGCTCCGGGGCATTGCGCCCCCCTGGACGCAGTCTCTGTCTCACAAGGAAACACGGCTCTGTCCATGGCTACACAAAAAGAGTCCAGCAAAAGCCACTCCAATCATCTCTCTTCCCACCAAGATTCTTCTCTATCCCAAATCATCTCTCACTTGCTCAGATCCTAATCTCACTTGCTCATCTCCTTCTTCCTCTTCTTACACTCTAACTCCTTTCTGGGAAAGGTTAATGTTCTATAAGGTTTTCATTGTCCAAAAAAGGGTTAAAAGGTGCAGTCTCTCTCTCTCACACTCCCACGCTGCCCTGCCGCTGCTCCGCGGCCCTTCGCCCACAGCCCCCCCCCCCCCTTCTCCCTCTCAGCCAGCCGCTATAAAAAAATTCCGACACCGGCCTCTCTCTCTCTCTGCCGGGGGGGGCTGGCTGCCCGATGGTTCTCAGGGTCTTTGTGGGGTTCTCAACCTCTCCACCCTTCCATACTCAGGGCATCCTCTCTCCTGATCTCGGCCTGGGCCCAGCCTACCACGTGGCTGCCCCTCCCCCGCCCAGCAAGCGCCAGGCAGGGGAGAGCTCCGAAGTTCCTGCACAGACACCCTGCTTTTAAGGTGGCCTCAGAGGTGACCCATATCCCATAAATCCCATTTCCGGATCAAACCATCACAGTACTGAAGGCATTCACTGGCTTTGGCTGCTGTAATTTGGCATCAGTTTGGTTCATGAAAGGATTGCATTGCATCCTTGAACTTTGGTCTATTATATATCTTAGATTTTGAAAAATTTGGGCAGTTTCATGTTTTAACAAATTTAACGAATACAATATCAACAAGAAATATCAGAAAAGAGAAGGCTTTAGTTTCTGATTAAATTTCTCTGCAGTTGATACACTGGGGTGGAGGAAGAATCAACCTCTTTTTGGGAAGGCTTTCTCTTTATGTCTTATGTCAGAAAGATAAGAAAAATAGGTTTATATGAGCAAGACGAAGGATGAGGAAAAAATTTCAGTGATTAGGAAAAAGTAAAAGATATGTAAAAGAAGAAAAGTTATGGAATGATAAATATTACAGAGAGATAACAAAACTTTGCCTTTTACATCTGAACTTTCGTTGGTTATTATGTTCCTTTCCAGTTCTGAACTTAAACTTATGAATTTTAGAGAGCAATGTGGGATTTCCTTCAGTGCACTTGTCTGGGAGATGCTTGGTAAAGTAAAGCATCCATTACACTTTGAATCTATTCCATTAGTTCTGTACAGCAAAGAAAAAATAAGCATGAATCACAATCCCACTAACACTTGTTGGATTTTCTTCAGTGGTGTTTTTTATTTTTTCCATTCCTTCTCTCAGTGAAAACTTTTGTGTATTAGAGGTGTTGAACTTACAAAGAAACACTTGAAAATATATCTAAAAAGGCAAACAGTGTTTGTACAGAAAAGAAAATTGGAGAGAGAATGAATTCTCTTTCTAAATCAGGAAATCAATCCTCTGTTAAAAACAAATAAACAAACAAACCCCAAACAAACAAAACTCCCAAATGCACCAGCCAGCCCCCAAACAAACACCATGCCACAAATGACTCAACACTTGTTAAAGAAACTTTTGGCAGAATTTTGGAGTTTTGATCTCTGCTCCCTGTCAGCCTTTGTGAGTTTACAAGACTTGGCATCCTAACTTGTTATTTTTCTTCTTTACTCTTACTTCTGAATAGTCCAAGTCTATGTCAAGTCTTTCTTTTCTTCTTTTATCTGACATACACATCCTTCCACCTGTCAAAACTTGAATGCCTGGATATTCTGGTGTGATAAAGGCCCAAGGAAAAAAACCATTTTAAGATAATCATGCCACAAGCTTAAACATAAGGCCTACAATAAACATTTTTTTTCTAACTTCTGATTCATATTTCTTGTGGCATTTTCATCATCAGGATTTCAGAAATTCTAACAGGAACACAGTAGGTTTAGGATTGAAATGCTGTGTGCTTGAGGACATGCATATGAATTTTATCAGAAGTTTTGTTGTCTCAGTCTTCGCAGGGCTTTCTCAAGAACTACAATAACACAGATGCCAAAATTAAATCTGATCAAATTGAATTTTTCCTCCCCTATCTATGGAAATGTAATTAAATAGGAAAATACAAAAAAAAAAATCCTTTTCTTTAAAGCTGCTTTCATTCCAGTTTGCAGTTTTTCTTTCATTCTACAAAGTCCTTTTCTGATCAATGTGGGTTCACATGAAGACAATAAAAAGAACAACTCTGGAATGTGCCTTTAGCATCACAGAAACTGCACACCATATTGGGTGCCTGAAGTAGGTAATGCATTTTGAAATGAAAGCATAAAGCAGAATGGGAATGATATGCAAATTGGAAAAAATCAGTAGCAGTTATGCTTACATGGGACTACAGATAAACAAACTGCCTTGTTTGTATTCTACAGCAATAGATTTGACCAAAAAGAAGTTGTAGGGTTTTTTGGTGTGTGTGTGTGTTTCTCTAAATAAAACATTTCCTGACAACACCAGAGACTAACCCAAAATGGAAAATTTGTTGAATCTTGGTGTTGGTTCAGTTTTTGGTAGCACAGAGTAAACAAAGTAAAGGCAGGAGAATTCTCATGGAATTGAAGTGTACCTTACAGCAGATGATTCTAACGTTGAATATGTGAATACATGTGGATTTATACAGGTGAATATTTAAGGTAAGGAATGTTTATTAAAAAAAAAGAAAATATAAATGTGTGAGATCAGTCTGTGGGGTATTTTTGTCATTGAATCTACCATGATGCAGTAAAAAATCTAAGAATGTCTGAACATGTTTTGATGCAAGTCATTACTAAGTTTTAATAATTCATTAAATAATGCATTCAAGGAATTACTGTACACTAAAACATGCTTAAGCAAAGTTTAATTATTAGAAAGTCTGGATCAAAATTTCAAATGTTTAAAATTTTATTGCTTTGCATCAGAATCTAGGGAGGACATTACATTGCTCATAGCACATGAAGCAAACAGTGGTCATAAAGAGCAGTAACTTTGTCTTGTATTAAAACCTAAACTATTTTGTGGAAAAGGTTAGCAAAAAATCTAGAAAGGAAGGACTGATTGCCCCTGAAGGGTTGGTACACTGTGGAAAGCTGACTTCAGAGCTAGAGCTCTAGTTAGGCAAATGTTCTGAAAAGAGTCATAGATAGCATAAGGGCAGAGAGGGGGATATATAAAAAGAAATAATGGAAAGTCAAAGGTATAAATTAAATCAGCTTCAGAATAGTACACCTATATAATACTTGTGAAAAAATTTATTTGGAGAATGAAAAAGACTTGGCAAGTTTGTAGAAAGTTTGGGTCAAATTTTGTTTATTCTGGCATCAACTTTTAAAACTTCTGTGCATATACAGTAGGAAGCCTGAGGGCTTCCTCTTTACACAGAAATTTTATTTGTGGTCAAAATGCTTAGTCACAAAAAATTGTGGGGATTTTTTTGGTGTATTTTGACTATGCCCTTTTTAAATTTTTTAATATGTATTTGTTGTTTTAGTCCTAGAAGTACAGAATGATAGGTGGTTCACTTTCCCTGTGTAAGTAATCTTATAAATAATCCCTGTTCTTAGATCTTCTAAAGATAATGACTTCACTTAGCTCTCCACAGAACATGGAGAATTGCAAGCTGTAAAATAAAGATATATTCAGTACATTAAGCTCTGGAAGTCAAACAGATGAATAACAAAATTTCCTTTAAAACTGAAACAAGTAAAAAAAGTTGAAAAAGTGAAAGTTCACAAAATTATTGAGGATGGTATGAAACTACAGTTGTAATAGCCAATTTTTTATTACATATGCATCTATAATTTCAATGACTGTGTGGGCTTGCCTGATTAAAGCAACTCATGATAGAGACTATAAGACATACCTCTGTATGGTGTTTCTTAAATGATAATAAAATATAAAAAAATAAGTATAGAGATTTAATTAATGAACAACTGCTCTGGTAAAGTTAATTAATTATATTTTTTAAGGCAAAGAAGTAACTTAAAATCTATCATTAATACCAATAAGTGGACAGCCTAAACAATTTTTAAAGTTTGAAACTTTTAAATATCACAAATTATATCTTCTACTAAAAAAAGTGTTATTCATGAAATGTTACCCACTTTTTTCTCTTCACTGATAAGTGGCTCAGATGCTAAATTTTTAATTTTGCCATGTACAGGTTTCTAATTCTTTTGAAACCCAATCAGGACAGCCTATCCAATTTTTTGGGTTTGTTACATTCTGACATTTTCAATTGAAAGTATTATGGCGCTGCTTAGCCATTTGATATAATGTATTTTTTTCATATGCGTGTTTGCTTTTGATAAAAACCTAATATTGACAGGAAACACCACATGCACCTCAGAATTGTACGTGTAAAACTGCCTGTAATGTAAAAAACAAAGATTTAGAGCTAGAAAAATGAAAAAATTATACACTAAGAAATAATAAACTAAACATCCTTGATTACACAACTCCCTAGGTGCCTTCTTCCCATGCTACAGGCTGTTTGTTATTCTTTTAAAAAAGCCAGGGATCTTGCAAGGCTGTTTACATAGTTACATTTTGAATTATGACTTTATTAGTTTAAATAAATGGTGATATTTCCATATGTAAATGGTGTGTTAACTTATAGAATGTTAGAGTATTGCTCTATGCTGGAGCTTTGCACCACCTAGACCAAGGCAGCAGCAGAAAATGAGAGTGACTACCACGCTGTTAGTCTTAAAAAAAAAAAATTAAAAAAATACCCAGAGGAACCAGGGAACCACTCATGTCCTCAGCAGAGTAGAGGATGAGATCTTTATTAATTTCAGTCATGAAGCTAAAAGCCTTGGCTGGTGACTGCAAAATTAGATTTCATGTGTTATTATTTTTCTTGTATTGTAGAATGAAAATTAACTATGCAAATAATCTCATAGTCTCAGATTCCTGAGTCAAAGTTCATGACGAGAATACATTCAACTATTTTTCCTGTGTACCTCATTTTTTGTCTCATTCACTCTATTCTGTGATGCAATCCAACATTTAATCCACCACAAACTGAGAAAGGATGATTTATTTAAAGAACCGAGGAGGAAGTACAAGAAACTAGATATAAGATTTCAAACAGCATCAACCTCTTACCCACAGATGGGCTGTAAATAGTGCAAATGACTTGCAGTAAAATTGAAAGTGGTCAGTGTAAAATCTGTAAATCAGAGTAAAATATTATGACCCCATTTGGTTAGGTCATTTGCTGGCTTGTAACATCAAGACCTGGATGAATGGAAGAGACAGTGGAGAGATTCATCCCTTTCAGACCTGCAGGGCATTCTACAGACTGCAGAATCTCCACACAAGGGCATGGGCTTCATTCATCGCTCTGCAAACCACAAGCCATGCCAGGGATATGGCAAGCTTAGTTTTTCATAGTTCAATGGAAATATGAAATTTGATGCTAACTTAGTTCTTTCTGCTTATTTTAGTTCTCACTACTGAAGAAAGTTTAATACAGGACCTCACTGCTGGCTTCCTAAACTCAGTAAGAAACATCCTTTCTTGGTCTTGGCACAGCCCATGTATCAGGAGCCAAATCTTCCTGGCTCACTGTCTTCAGATTTTCTAACAGATCCCATACAGTGATACTAAGAGACTAGAGAAGATCAGACCCAAAGTGGACCTATTTTGTAAATACCTGTGAACCTGTAGTGTTCCAGTACTCCAGAAACTGGTTGAGTTTGTGCATTTTCTCATTTTCTCTGTCATGTGTTTGATGTCTGTAGGTGGGCTGGCCAGGGTTTGAGAGCAGCTAGCACACATCCATCCTGATGCTGGCTGGTGACTCATTTAGCAGACCACAGTGATCTGTCCTACCAAGTCATGAGTGCTGAGATGAGTAGGAGATTGTAGCAATCACTGGCTGTGACAGCAGATCTTCTCAGTGGTGGCCAAGAGCACATCAAAGCCGACAGAGAATACTGAATTCAGATCAAAGTCTAGCCATGCTTGTGTAGCACTCATGGACAAATCTGAAGATACCCAAAGGAGTCCTCAAAGCTCCAGCACTCACACTCTGGCTGAGAGTTTTATATCTTCTATCACTGTGGTGCAGGACTGTGGAACGTTGTTTTTTTCTCATAGCTTAGAATCATCAAAAAATTCAGCAGTCTTTGCTCCCAGACTAAAAGATACTACTCTTTGAATTTCTCTTTTCTACTCTAGCTACATTGCAAAATGTAAATTAAATGTTAATAATACTTTTCCCCAGCACAAAACATCCAAAACATCCAAGCTGTCATTCTGCACATGGGGTTGTCCCAAGAGAATTAACAAGAGTCATACAAGTTATGCAGTCTGGTGTAAAGCTCTCCACCACAAGGACAAAGATGCAGCCTCACTCTGTCATTCCCAGGTGAGTTGGCTGAGCAGGCCTTGTCTCTGTCACCATTTGACACAGAAGTGTTATCGCTGTCACAAACTGAGTGCTTAGGAGTCTCTATACATAGAGCAAGAGCTCCCTTGGGATGTATGTTTTTTCTGTACTGGTTTACACCATGGCCACACTCATGAGACATTCTTAACTGTCTGAAAGCCTGAAAGAGTTGTGGCAGCACAGGGAAGTGGTGAATAATGATAAGAAGCACCGAGTCTGTTGAACAGAAGCAAATTTGAGTTACAGATTACAATTACAAATGGCTGACATGCAGAATAAGCCTTGCTAGCTCTTACTTCATAAGTAAACCAAACATTCATGGTTATAAATCATATTAGACTGACAGTTGTGTCATACAGGTGACTGGAAGAAGCTAAATGCTATTATAATGGGACTTGGTAAGACTTCCAAAATATGCTTTATTACATTTTGAAATAGCTGGTATTAAGCTAAACAATGAGGGATTTAATTACTTCAATGACTGTTGATTCATTATGAGACAACAGTTTTTAGTGCAATATTTGGGAGTTGAATCATCTCAGGATTCAGCTGGTGCCTTACATAACATAATGTGGTGATTGAGACACAGCATAAATCATGCAGCACTGACTATCTGAGAAAAATACATCCACAGCTGTAAACAGCAGCATGCTGCATAGAGAAAAATCAATATCAAACCAAGTATCAGTTTCCTATTCACACATAAAAAACCACTGCATACACAATTACTCTTTCTGTTGTTGCTCACAAATTTCCTTGCCATTTTTTATATCAGGATTTCTTACCAACCCTGCCATCTCTCATAAATAAAACAGCTCTGTTGGTAGGTAGTTCTCACTTACCAAATTAGACTGAGCCCCTTATATTTTTTCACCTGCTGTTATAATTAGGCCCTGGAGAAAAGAAAGGCAGCTATTTTACCTCTCTCTCATTGTGTCATCTTATTTGTATCAAAACTGAAAAAAATCCCTTATAGTTGCAGTGTTTTTCTGCAGCAGAAACCAGCAGAGTCATTAGGCTGAACAGAGACTGACCCTTTTCCTGCTGTGCCCTGACTTTTCAGCACATACAGCATTACTCCACATTTATAATGATTTAAAATGTATGTGGTGTGTTCTTGCTCTGCTCAAAACCAAATCTGTTTGAACCATATGGAAAGATCCTAGAATAACTACGTGAGTTCATCTTAGGTTGAGTTCCATGAGTGAATTTTATGCCAAAGTGCTTCCTACATGAAGAGATATGAGAAAAAAATTGATAATTTTGTGCTACACCTAAGGTATGCACTGTTGGAAAACCTGAATCCCACACTTTAGTTATTGGAGCTACATTTTCATGTTAGCTGTAGGCTAAAAGCCCTGGCTCTCCTCTGTGTCCGTGTGCTGGCTAACCTGCAGCGAGCCTGGAAAGGGAGATGGAGGAGGGCTGGCAGGGCAAGAGGAGACCCAGAATGTGTTTGACTTCTCCCTTGCAGGTAAGATATGCCCAGCTGGAGTGACTCCCATGGCTGCACACAGAGAGGGGTGTCTATCAAAGTAATCTTCATTAATACCCCTCATTTTAGTAAAACCTGGGCCACAGTACCTGCCTCGTGTAAACTCTGTGCTACTCATCCATGGGTAATGGAAAGGAAGAAATATCTCTGCTGATGTATCTCCAAGACCTGCTGTAATACAAATGCATTGCAGATTAAATAGAACAAGGAATATTATGGACAACAGTTTGGTATGAAATCACAAATTAACTCTCATAATCTATAACAAATTTTTCCCATTGCCAATAACCTCTACTTTACTTCACTTGTAGTATCTTCTTGCCTCTGGCAAAATCACATGGGAAATGAATGTTGGTGAAATCACGGCCTCTGTCTTTGCTTTGAAGTGACATACATTTTCTGCAACACCAGTAATGACTCATTAACAGACTGAGATGTACACTGATGGTGAAATCCAACATGTTCATAAGCCATAAAGTTGTCAAAAAAAATCTTTTACAAACTTTATTTCTGGCACTATATTAATTTTTATTTTCAATATGTATTCCTATGTTGAAGAGATTTGACAAATCTGCATTTGAAAGTTTTGGTGACTTTCAAAATTGGCATATGAATCCTTGTAATTTCTGATTTATGCCCTAAAGTTGAAAAATCCCTAAAAATACTGAAGTAAAAATCTACATCTGGTATTTTATTGTAGTCTGTGTGTTTGAAACTGTGCAGGACAAAAAATTTAGAATGGCCATGTTAATTTATTATAGCATCTTTTTCAGCATTTTCAGAAAAAAATGCTCTTAAAATGAGAAAATACAATTAGCTACCTTGGTTTTACTTTACAACACATATTAAAAGGCTGATTAATGATTCCCAATGACCCAAAGTGTACCAAACACTATTGCTATGCTTGATTGTATTAAAATAAGAAAATGTTTTGTAATGTATTCTACTTGAACTAATCTGCTTGTGGTAGCTGCGTTTGCAAGGTAACTGTTAACATATCAATAGCCATTAAGGCATAGACCTCAAAAAAGCAGAGCACAAAAATGTCTCACTAAAGTCAGCAACAAAGATAGGTAGTTGGATTCTTTGGGAATCTCCCAGCCCTGCAACTCATTCACAGTGTTTTGCTGGTGAAGAATCCACACAGAAAGGTATTAAATGTGGAAGCAGTGCCAAATGCTCTCTGATGTAAAACGTAACAGAGAATCTAGTTCAACAAGCTCTTTCCTGGCATATCTAAAATGTGCACAGATGCATTTAGGCTGACAGGGGTCTCCTGCAGAAAGGCCTGACACAGAGTGCCAGAGGGAGAAGCAGGTCTGTGAGCAGCCTGAGCTCAGCCTGCATTTATGGCAGTTTAGTCATGCAGTGCTAAGCCTCAAGCCTTCTGAGCTCAGTGGTGGCATGCATACAGCTGAGTCAGAAAACAGGATGAACTTCATCTGCTCCATGCCTTGTGTTCCCAGGGACAGTGTGGACATAGCCTAAATCCAAATAAAAGCATGCTGTTGAGGTTTTGGGAAAGTTCCTGAGAAACAAGATATAAATGCTGGAAAGAGTCTTAATATGACATCTACTAAACCATAAGTATCAAGAGATAGCAAAGAAGTGGGACTCAGGACAATGTGTAAGAGATAAGCAATATTGTGGTTAGGAAAAGGAAGACATGATGAAAGAATGCAGAAGGAATTTACAGTTAATGGAAAGGAACCAAAAATCCTGGAAGGTTTATTGATTACATTATGATATTTGTGAAGAAAACTTATCATTTGGAGTAAAATGGGGAAAACCTGGCAGCATAACTCTCTAATGCATTAAGAAATGTCAGATTTTTAGAAAAGAAAAATGTCTTCTGCTAGATCAATTGCTGGAAAATAAGATTGGATTTTGGATATGTGTGGTCTTCATCAAAGGGAGGTTTTGAAGTTCTTTATTATGATTGTTTTTTTCTAAAGAGAAACATTATCAAGTTTTTTGTCCAAGTATGATAAAAATAGGTGCTAAAAATCTGCTCAGTGATCATCAAAAGAAATTTAAGTCAGTTAAGTGGGAAAAAATCCCTGCCTAATTCTTGGAGAAGTACTAGAAGTGAAACTGACATTGTGAATTGCTTTCTTTTGAAGGTCTTTTAAAAATAGATAAACATGTAGCCTATGCATCCAAGACACATTAGTCAGTCTTTCTAGTCTTGTTTGGAAATTCACTTAATGGTATGGTTGAACCCTGATTTTCAAAGGCATATTCTTGTGAGAGTTCCTTATTTTCTTTTCTCCTTTAACTAATAGTTGCTACTTGCTGATTTCTGCAGTTTTTGCTGCTATCAAAACTAAATTAAATATTTAGTAAAATTTTAATGCTGTAATCTATATGCAACAACTGGAATACTGTTAAATTATTTCAGGCTGTTCCCATAAAAATGTGAAACACTGATAATTATGTGACCAAATCCATCAAAGTGATAAGGTTTTTGCTGAGTGTACAGATTCTCATGTGAATGTCACTATGTTGCAAAGGAGGGATTGAGCAGATTTTCACAATCAAATTTCCAGATTAAAAAACCCAAACAAACTGCAAGAAACATCACTGAGAGGCAAAAATGAAACTCTCAACATAAAGTGAACTAGTACAGAAAATTCCAGAAGATGCATCATGGAAGAAATACCAAATAAAGGGTCAGAATAGTAATCATGTTTTGTTTTATTTATTTTTTAGATGAGTGCTTCTATGTTCTCTGGGGTAGAGTGAAGTGCCTGAAGGGATTTCTGTTAGAGCTTGAAGAACAGCTTCTCCATTATTTTAAGACTCCACTCACCAATTTCATTTCATTATTTTAAAATAAAAAAAATATGTGTATCTTATACTGCAGATATCCTGACTGATTATAAAAAGCAATCCCCAGATACTGCTGATATAACTTATAATAAAACAAACTGCATGCATATATATATATATATATGAAAAAGAAAGAACCAAAATATGGGTTTGTGCCATAATGAATCTTTTGCAAACTCTTGCCTCTCTTCTGTCTTTACCAGTTCAGCCTCATGAATTTTAGAGCAGTTTGCCCTAAAGCCTGAGACTTTTGACTGCATGTCACAATTACAACAGTGAGAAAGATCATGGAGAAAGACCTGTCAGAATCCTTTTGTTCTAGACCACTGTAGCATTTTCCCATGTTCCTCTGCTGAAAGCAACACAGCAGCATCTGATATATAGATAGGGCACTGCCAAGACTTACCTCTGTCTAGATAAATAATATAACTTAAGGACTAAATTTCAGCAGCAGGTACCAGCTTTACCTCAGCAGGTACCCAAGACATCACAGAAATGGATTTGGAGCAGAATCTTCCCTTTGATCAATGTCATTCATTCCTTGCAGCTTCAGCGCAGGTCATGTTATCTTGCTCCCTTAGCTCTGTGACAGAATGCCAGGGGTCCCACCCAGGCACAAGCCAACTTTCAGTGAGGAAACTTCTCACCTTCACCCCAGGCTAATCAGATGAATCACATACTGCTGATTTTTGATTGCCATACAGATTTTTGAGACTAGGAATTGTGGTTTGTGCACAGCATTGGACACAGTGATCATCAAGGCAGGTGTGCTTTTAACCACCTTTTCCAATAAGAACCAAAAAATTTATCCTATTTTCAGTGTCAGTGTCAATTAAAGAATGGTTCTGTGTTATATACATCCAAACCACTCAAGATTATAATCTGATTACACCCTATTGTATGGTGCCCCATTGCTCAGACACATTAGGTAGACGCAGTGCTTTGCTAACTTTCAGGAACCTCAGACTGGTGTTACATGTGCCATTCCCAATTCTTTCTTTGATAGTTGATAGCACTACTGCTTTGGACTCTTTGATGCTAAAGTCTGTGTCCTGGAGCCGCTGAATAATAGAAGCAAGTCTGGGGTTAGAGCAGACCCACCTGGATTCCCTGATGTGCAGACAGATGTTCTAGTTTTTATCTTGTGGCTGAGGATCAAACTTGGCATGGAGAGACAGAGAGAACTCTGTCATATCATGGGAAATTGTATTTGATGTACATATGCTACTTTGGTTTCCTCCTGTACTGCTGTTTGTCTAAACCAAATGAAATCTCCTGTTTCAACTATGGAATGAAACCTTATATCTGCATAGAATGAAATTTAATTTCTCAGCATTTTACAATACCTGTAGTTTAAGAAGCTACTTTGCATATTTTGAATAACAACATGGTACTTAAGTGGTTTATAGTTGTTTCAGGTCATAAAGCATAATTTAAAAGTGAAATTTCATTGGGAATATTAAAGCTCGGCAAATTTTTCATGGGGAAAGAGTAGATTTTAATTTCAATTAGCCATTACTGGTGTTAACATTTTATTCACTGTAGGTTATTTTGCATTTCCTCTCATATTAGCCTGCGCTTGTGATCTCTCTGAGCAAATATATTTGCTTGTGTCAGACTTACTGTAATTTCTACCTTTTATGAGACAAATATGGCTTATAGCAAAGGCTATTAGAAATGTTCTTTTCCCATTCTGCAAGCCCAGAGAATTTTATGCTGCTCTGTAGTGCTGCTAGAACAATGCTCCAGAGAGGCGTGAGGTGGCTTCAAGTCAATCATGCTAATTGTTTCTGTATTTTGCTAAGCTACTGCTATCTTCAGTTGCAATTAACATGACATCTGGCAAAGCACTGGGCTGGAACATTGATTATTCCAATGTTTCTCATTAGTAATCATTAATAACAAATGAATAATTAAACCGATTATCAATTAACCTCTGGCTAAGGTTTTTGACACTATTTTTCCTCCGTAGAGACTCACAGCATGTACTGTTTAACTTGCTCTGATGTTCACTTCATCTCTCTTAGAAGATAAAATTGTTCCTCATTTTACTCTGAAGCAGCATAATATGTACCCTCTGCTTCATGAGCACAGCACCCAGTGTGCTCTATTCATTGAGACTGCATTTGTATTCTAGTTCTGTAAGCATTTTGTGATTTCTTCAACCTAAGAGCTTACTCACACAAGGATATAAAGCTCTACTCGAGTGGGCATGGGTAGGTAGACCATAAAAAGGGTGAGGAAGGGTAGCTGATAAATTGGCAGTGGTTATGCACTGTAACCTAAGAGCTACCTCCTAGAAAGCCTCTCTCTCCCTCCAGGAGATTAGGAGGGAACATTTATTTCTTACCTGTAACACCTTTCCTGGGAAACTGTTTCTGGTGAAAAACGGCTGCGATTTTGTGATGTGTGGCTTAGCCAAATGAATTTTGCTTAGCAAAATGACTCAGCTCCCTATAATTTGCTGTTCTCACACGCATATAACAGCTAAGGATACAGAAATACCAAGGTGGTCCACACTGCTTATTCTTACGAATAAAATGTAACTGGGATATGTGGCAGTTGCAGGGTCCCCAGGACGAGGTGAGAGATGAGAATTTGACTCCATGTTCTCAGAAGGCTGATTTATTATTTTCTGACATTATATTATATTAAAAGAAATGATATACTAACACTATACTAATCTATAGAGAAAGGATACAGACAGAAGGCTAGAAAAGAATGAAAAATAAAAACCTGTGACTGACCAGAGTCCCAACACCGCTGGACTGGGATTGGTCATTAAGTTAAAACAATTCACATGCTGGGTAAACAATTCTCCAAATCACATTCCAAAGCAGCAAAACAGGGAGAAGCTGAAGCTTCCCAGCTTCCCAGGAGAAGAGATTTTTTTATACAATATCACAGTGACAGGGATACATCTGCAAAGGCTAAATACAGTGGAAGGGGAAAAAAAGGGGAAAGATTATTTGTGACTTATTAACTTTGTTGCCTCTTATCACTGGTATTCCTGATGGTTATATCCTCCATGAATGGTACGAGCACCTGAGTAAGCACATAAATATTCATGCTTACAGTTTTATGGCTAGAGTTAGGAGTTGTACTTTCTGGAGTAAAGAACTGTATTTAATAACCCACAGATAACTGTATTTAATAACCCAAGCTGCCTGCACGATCAGACCCCAGCTTTCATCTGTTCTTGTGTTAAAGATGATATTCAGGAAGGTGACAGCCACCTGGGAGGACAGATGTGGAGTGGGAGAGAGAGCTCACTGTACCACTGAGCACCTGGGGTGCATCAGAGCTCACTTAAGACAGATCTGCCTTCTGTCAACCTGAGAACAACCTCTGTGAGCACAACTGGGTGGCACAAGTCCAGGACTGCTCTGAACTACACCCTGTTCCCCTCACCCTAAGGGATTGTAGGAGTTTAGACTATTCCCAAGTATACCCTTCACATTGGCTTCAGGAGGGATTCATGACAAATGAGAAGCTTTTATAATGCTTGTCCAGTACCCACCTATTATACCAGATTATTATCTTGGACCTAGATATTATGTCTTTTGAGGAGTTTTCAAGAGGAAGAAGAAATCCATCTTTAGGCAGAATTTAAATGCTGAGGCTGAAAAGACAGCTGTCAAAAGGAAATACTGACTTGTTAAGCTGCTGTGCATGGCTGAGTTTGAAATGTCAGTAGAAAACTGTTCCTCTTTCCTGCTCATGGATGAGGAGGAAGCAGTAAGATGATGATCCGCTACTGAGTCACAACTGCTGGGAAGATGGTACAGTGAGTAAGGAACTTAAATTTCTCTTCAAAAGCAGTGCTAACTGCTTTACACACCAAGAGGCGCTGCCCAAAGTGACTGAGATTTAGGAAAATGGATGAGTTCTGAGACTTTTTAGAATCTCCTACAAAAATTCAAGATTTAGGTCCTTAATGATATTAGAAAGAGGACCTGCAGACTACCCCACCTTAGATTAGTGAAATGCCCCTGTGAAGCATTGCTACACGTAGATGTGGCACTTAGGGACATAGTTTACTGGACTTGGCAGAGCTGGGTTTATGACTGAATATAATAATCTTAAGAGGACTTTTCCAGCCAAAGACTCTACAATTCTGTGATTCAGGTGCAAACCAGCATAGAGTAACTGGCCATTTCTCTTGCCATTTCTAAAGCCTCAAGCAAACAAAGAAAAGAAGTTTTGCCCACCATTTTAAAATCTAGTATGCCTCTGAAACATGAATCAAACTCCTATAAATACAAACATATGCAGAGCCACAGGCTTTACTTTGTCAGAGAAAACTGAAAATCAATGCAAACCTGTGCACAATTCTTCAGGTTGCTAAAGGCCTGATGTCTGAAGGCTCTTTTGTGTCCTTAACACTTCTTATTTATCAAAGAGTAAAATACAAACTTCTGAACACATTTAATGTGAATACTGAACTAAAAAAAAAAAAAAAGAGAGACAATATTAATGCCCTCTCTATTTTCTTCAGGAAGAGAGAATTTTTTCCCTTGAAATTCTTCATTTCTAAATATGGTTAAATTACCATACGCTTTTTCTGGTAAATGTTAGGGCTCTTCCGCATCTCTGCTTTAAGATATGAATCAATACAGCTCCTGTAAAAGTGCTTTTTCTTTAAAAGTACTCACTGACTAATTTACATGAGATATTTCAGGCTGTGAATTTTTTATGAAGAATCTGTTAAGCTTCGTGCTGACATTTGATTAATCACTTGTTTTTAACAAGAATATTGGCTAATTCTGTCAATGTGACAACAGATGTGGTCAAATATCGATGCCACTGTTGGTGCAAAAAACTCTTAAATCATTTAATGATCAAGAGAAAGAAATGAGTATATCTAAAACAATTTTGCTTCCTTTTAAACCAGACATTTAATGAGTGAAATATGGTCAAATGGCTGATTTTGCAATACATTTTATATTCTTTTTTCTATAGAAACTTTAAGACATATACAGCAAATAGATCTACAGAATAGGTCTATAGAACCTGAAGTTCCTGGCATATAACAGGATAATAATGTCTCTAATTGGGCAAACTGTGAGTATCTGCTTTTCAACAGAGTACAGGAGGCCAGATTCTTCAAATGTTATTAAACCAGAATAGAAATGACTGTGTCCCATCTTGAAATGGTGTAAATGGGTATAGAGCATGCAAAGCAGAAGATCTGGCACATTTTAGTTGTATGTCTCCTCTGCTCAGCCAGCTTGTAGTCATTTTGATTCATTGCTTTCAGTAATCTTCAGTATTTCAATCTTTGTAGCCACCCCAGGACTAGAACTCAGATTGCCTTCAGTTCAGTGTTTAATGTGAAGGCCTTAAGAGGATGCCATGCATCAAGACAGTGACAGGAGACCCACCAGAAATGTAATGTGATGTGTTTTGCTTGCAGACACGGTTAAAGAGACTGAACTGCCAGATAAAACACAAAAGAAAGGAAGATAAGAGCAGTCACTCTGCCTGTCTCTCCAAATGATGTTTGAACAGGAAAAAATACTGATCTTGTGAAAGGAATTTGTTTGTTTCTTTACAGCTTTGAGGAATGAGTTGAGTGACTAAAAGCCTGTATCAAAATAGCACTAAGAACAGTGATGGGGAACACAGGAGTGTAGAATTTTCTTTTTCTTTTCTTACCCTTTCCCCATCCCCTCTCTCATCAACAGACTCACATACTGCTTCCTCTATCTTCTTTTTCCTCCTTTTAGGTTCTTCCTGCCATTCTACATACTTTATTCCTATTATACTGCTGAGGGCAGGAAAAGAGAGAATTAACACAGGTCCCACCAATGTATCAAACATATTAAAACTGAGTTGATACAGAATTCAATAATGAGAACAGCAAACAGAACTACTTGCCAGAAGCTGAAATCTCTACTTTCAGCTGAAGCAAAGATAAAATAAAAGTAAATAACTATCTTCCCATGATTCAAAGTTAAGAGCAAAATTCTCAGTGCTGTTGTACTTTTATCCAGTTTTGGCTGCAAGACATTAATGATAGTCTTGAATTGGACATAAAATAAACACCTTCTGTATATCTTCTTTTAAATATTAGGGAGTGCTATTTGAGCAAAGGTAACAGTAAAGATGTGAAGCATCAGCAAAATCCTGTAAGAGTATATTTTTTTCTGAGGACATTAATAGAAAGTTTTAGTGTGTGCATTGCACGTTGCATAAAATTACAAAAATTCATGTAACATAAAATTGACATATAAATTGCACATTTTGTCCTCACACTGTTGCAGAAGATGAGGGTACCACCTGGAGCCTCAGGTGACCCCTTATAGGCTCTGTAAAGGCATAGAGTGTTTCAGAAATTATGTAGAAGAGTATAAGTGAGGATCACATTCTGCTTAGTGATTCTTCGACTTCAAGGGTCAAAGAATCAAATGTTTACTTTGTACCTGGGCCTTTCAGCTGGAAATGGGGGGCAGGTTCAGAGTTCTCTGCTTGGATCAGGAGGGAGATACTTAGATTGCTTCTATCTGTGCTCTCACCAACAGCCACACTGTAGAATATAGAGTTTTAGTTTTGCTTTCCTACCTTGTACTTTGAGATGGTTTTGACTTATTTTATATTCAGTAATTTTACTATAAATTAGGATCTTAAATCTTCCCTACATCTTAAATCCAGTGCATCCTAGTCTCTGTTCTATCAAAAGGGCTATCTACTGCTGATTTTAATGCTTTCTAAAAAAGCTGGCTAATGTATACATTTACTTTAGAGCAGGAGGAAAAAAAAATAGGAATGCTTTCTTTTCCTTGGTCAAATATTCTTGTAGCTCTTTTCCAATAGCAATGACCATAGCACTACATAAACCGATTTCCCCACAGTTTCAGGTTTCCAACTTTAGTCCACTGTTTTCTACAGCAGCAGAGATCAACTAGCACTGTAATTATATATATATCTTGTACTTGTTCATTCCAACTCAATGAACTTAGCAGGACTGCATGGCATAATTCATTTCTTCTGGACTCTGTCAAGGATTGTCCATGTGTTCAGGAATTTTCATGCACATAAGGTTACAGAACATGAAGAATTTCCTCTCTTCTATAGGCTCCATTCTTTCACACTCATGAGTCTTCTGTTAAAATAACATCTAGAAAAAAAGTTGCATTTTTTCAGAATGCTTCACAGTATGATGCAGTTATATTTGACAAAATTACATTGTTAAGGCTATAAAAGCACTATTGCAGACAAGTTTTAATCTTAGAAGAGCAAATGCAAAGGAAAGTTGTGTCTTCCTGAGGGATGTCTTCAGAAACAGAATGTGAAAATAGGGATTTCAAACTCCATTAGATATTTTTACAGTCATGACATGGATAATTGAAGAAATTTAAACATCAGAAATTTGGAAGAAACAATTACAGGTAATTCTTACCTGCTTTTATCTAGTGCATCCTTATGTACATAAATTCTTCACTTAGACTTGGCAGAGTAGCTCTACAGATGAATAAGGATTATGAAAGATATCCAGTCTGTGAACTGGATCTAGTGACTAGCACAAAATGTAGGCTGTTCTTGGCACAGAAATGGAATGGCACACAGACAGAACATCACTGCTGGGAGCTCAGGAATCTGAGCTGAGTGTCCACGCCACACATCATGTCCATGCTGAGGTCTCCTGGAAAGCCCAGTAGTTGCGCACCTTTGCAAGGTGATGCTGCAGAGGAAGGCAGGTCTTCCTGCCCTGCATCAGAACATTTACCTTTTCTCTCCCTCTGAACCTTCCCATCTATGTAAATGAAATGAGGACAGGTGGTGATGTGGGACTTAAGGTTACTAAACTTCAAAAGTAAAATACTTAAAAAGTCCCCCACACTTAATACCACTTGGCAGTGGGAAAAAGAATGGATTTTTAGGTTACCTAAAGGAAGCAAAAGGTATAAGAGAAAAATCATATGTTCCAGCTTGTTTAGCAGCGCATTCTTGACATCAGTTTCAGTCTCATTTCATAAGGACCAAAATTCAATGCAAATAACTTTCACTGCTTTTATTCCAATGAGAGAGATCTGCAGTGAGCTAAGTGCTGTAGAATCAACAAAAATCAACATTATGGTTTCAAATGCTATTTCTGGCCTGCAAGCAGTAATTTTGTATTTACTGTGGGCATTTGTACCACAGGTTTGGAGACTCCCATGTGTATTTCAGCACAGTTGAAGAGAAGCAGGTTCAGTGCCTTGTACAGTGTGGTCTGAGGCTTTCCTGTCAGACTAAAATTCATTTACAGCATCAAAAGATTTTTTCTACTTTCTGCAAAAAAAGCTTTGGATACTGTCGTGGTTTGACACCGGCCCAACACCAGCCACCCACGAGAGTGGCTCGCTCATCCTCGCTGCCACAGCTGGGCAAAGGAGGGAAAAGGAAGGAAAAAAGTTAATGAATGCTTCGTGAGTGAGATAAGGACTGGAGAAATATTTCAAGAGTAAAACAGACTCAACTTTGGTTACAAACTGAAATTTATTACTGAAAGAATCAGAGGACAATAAAATAAGCCCTTTAAACACCTTCTCCCGCTTAGCCCCACCCTCCTTCCCACCGACAGAGCAGGGATACAGGGCATGGGGGTTTGCTCTGTTCATCACCGAGATTTTCTCCCGCTGCCCCGGGAGAGGAGCCCATCCCCGTGAGGCCGTGGGTCCCTCCCACAGCAGGCAGCTCTCCACGGGCTGCCCCGGCCTGGGTCCGCCCTCAGGAACAGCGGCCGAGCCGCCCCTGCTGCAGCGTGAGCCCCCGCAGGGCGGGCAGCGCTCCCAGAGCTGCTCTGACCTGGGGCTCTGCCCTCGGGTGCTGCCCGCCAAGGACGGGGCTGCTCCGGCCGGGGAGCGGGGCCCGAGGACGGGGCTGCTCCGGCCGGGGAGCGGGGCCCGAGGCCGGGGCTGCTCCGGCCGGGGAGCGGGGCCCGAGGACGGGGCTGCTCCGGCCGGGGAGCGGGGCCCGAGGACGGACGGGGCTGCTCCGGCCGGGGAGCGGGGCCCGAGGACGGGGCTGCTCCGGCCGGGGAGCGGGGCCCGAGGCCGGGGCTGCTCCGGCCGGGGAGCGGGGCCCGAGGACGGGGCTGCTCCGGCCGGGGAGCGGGGCCCCTCTCCCCTGGATCTCCCACGGGAGCACCGCCTCTTCCAGGCACCCACCCGCTCCGGCCTGGGCACCTCTCGACAGCCTGTGGGTGGATCTCTGCATCCCCCATGGATCCCACGGGCTGTGGGTGCATCTCTTCATTCCCTGTAGATCCGCACAGGGCTGTGGGTGCATCTCTGCATCCCCCATGGTTCCCCACAGGGCTGTGGGTGTATCTCTGCATTCCCCGTGGACCCCCATGAAGGGGCACAGCTGCTTCACCATGGGCTCACCACGGCCTGCAGAGGAATCTCGGCTCAGAAGCTCCTGCTCCTCCTTCTTTAGTGGCCTTGGTGTCTCTATGTTGTTTCCCTCACATATTCTCACCTCTTCCTTTTCTCTTGACTAGAAGCAAAAAACCCGCAGCTTTGTTTTGATTTTCTTCTTAAATATGTTATCACAGGGCATTACCAGCCTCTCTCATTGGCCCAGTTTTGGCCAGCAGCACATCCATCTTCAGAACCAGCAGGGTTTGGCTCTGCTGGCCATGGTGGAAGCTTCCAGCAGCTCCTCACAGGAGCCGTCTTTGTGGCCCCGCTACCCAAAACCTGGCTGTGCCAAACCAATACAGATACATAACAGAAAACTCACTAAAACCCACTCTTTCCCCTTTCCCACAAAAGAAAAATAATAATAAAAAAATCTGTATCTGTCTAAATCCTTAGAGAAAGAGGTAGGTTAAGTTAAAAAAAAAAATTGTGAAGATTTTATGCAGGCTGTGCTACTGCAGCTGGGATTCATTTGGATTAGTCCCCATGAGATAGTTATCTACAGACAGAAGTTCCTTGAGAAAAGGAAATAAAAGAGCTGTTAAACCACCTAAATTAATTGATGTTGTATTTAAATTTCTAATACTACTTTCTGTCATGTATGCCAGTCTTCTTCCAACCAAGGGAAAAGACAAGGAAAAATAGGAAAAAAGAAATACTTTCTTAGTTATTCTCTAAGTAGGCATTTTTTATTGATTCATTCAAGTGTTACATATTTATTGCAAATTGATACATGATCTAAGCCTCTCAAGGCAGAGTAACTTTATTTCATGATCTCTCCTTATCAAGATGAGACTACCAAAATTGATTATGTTTCAGAATTAATATCAATCCCATCCCTGTCATATACACAGTGACTGAGAAAGCATGTTCCACACCAGACTAGAAAAATAATTGGGAAATACAGAATATTCTGCTTTTCAGTCATATGTGACTGCTGCCATATTTAGAATGTTTAGTGAAGCACATCAAATATTCTGTGAAACAAACAGCTCTTTTTAGAACTTGCATCTTTTCTATTCTGTGCCTATTCCCTGTGCAATTATGCTCAAACAAAATTCTAAAAACACATTTCATTTGGTAGGAAATAGATGCAGAATATGTTGTAATGAATTACAGAAGACTATATTATTATCTTACATAACAGATGCCTCTCAACCTACACTGCCACCTACCCTAAAAGTGCAAATAATAGTTTTAAAATTACTGTTATTCTAATGAAAGTGAAACTTCTCTGTACATTAACAACAAATATTAAAGCACATGCAGAACCACCACAAATGTGAAACATTGAATTATAAACACATGCAACCTGCCGCAAAAATAAGCTTCTAGCCTATTTGCAACCACTGATCAATGCCGTTGTTGAATTTGAAGAAATAATTGTTGTTAGGCTAGGTAATGTTAGATTACAAATATGGAGATCCTTGCAAAGAAGGAAGTCATTGGAAGTAGTTAAAGAGTGTGCAGACTTCATGAAGCATTTTTCTCATGGTTTGCAGTAGCAGCATTGGCTCTGATTTACTAATCTCATGAGAGTGCCTATTCCTGCTCTTCATATGACAGTACCATCACTCTTCTAAATTCATAAAAAATATAAAATAGGAAAGCACACAAAGCTTCATCAATTTGGGTACTGCATTTCAGTGTGATTTCACGCTAACTTTTCTTATTTTCCTGGGGTCTTAACTGCTCATTGAAATTCACATCTGAAAGAAGGTCCTAACCAAGCTTGTCCACCATCATCTATCAAGCTCTTGGGGAACATGTCTGCCTGTATAATTCTCATAAATTACTTCAGAAGTGGCACTTGTGCAAGAAGGAGTAGAACAGTTGCCATGCCTTGACAACAGGAGCTTTCTTTGGTTTTGCTAAATAAACCTGAAGTTAAGTTCTTCTGCTACCATTGATCAAATCTTCTACAGCATTTTTTTTTTTTTTTAAACCTCACTACATGCTCTGACCTATCCCTGAAACTGTCTTCTTCCATCTTTTATCTGTCCTGGGTTTTGTCAAAAGTAGAGTGGTTAGCAGATTGAGGGAGGTGATTCTGCGTGGCCAGGCTTTGGTGATGCTGCAGGGGAGCTGCAGGGGAGCTTCTGTGAGAAGCTGCCAGAAGCTTCCTCCTGTCTGGCAGAGCCAGTGCCAGATGCCTCTAAGATGTACATGCTGCTGGCCAAGGCTGGGCCAGTTGGAGATGGTGGTGACACCTCTGTGATAAATAGATTTGAGAGGAAGGAAAAAGAGTTACTGGACAGATGTAATTGCAGTCAGAGAAGAGCAGAGTGAGAACATGTGAGAGGAACAACTGTGCAGACACCAAGGTCAGTGGAGAAGGAGGAGCAGGAGATGCTCCAGGTGCCAGAGCTGAGATTGCTCTGCAGGCCAGTGGTGAGGCAGCTGTGCCCCTGCAGCCCATGGAGGGCAGAGGGATGCAGAGATCCACCCACAGCCCACAGAGGAGACCCAAGCTGGGGCAGGTGGATGCCTGAGGGGAGGCTGTGAACTTGTGGGAGGCTCATGATGGAACGGGCTCCTGGCAGGTTTCCTGGTAGGATTTGTGACCCTGGGGGGGACCCACACTGGAGCAGACTATGCCTGAAGGACTGAACCCTGTGGGAGAGTGATCCAAGTTGCAGCAGTGTGTGGAGGACTGTGGGGTGGACTCATGGTAGAGCAGGGGAAGGACTCCTCCATGTGAGCAGTGGAAGAAACAACTTGTGATGAACCTCCATTCCCATCTCCCTGCACTGCTGGGGTAGAAGGTAGAGTTGGGAAGGAGAGAGGTGTGCAAGGAAGGGCTTTTTAAGGTCTTATTTTCCTTTTCATTATCCTGCTCTGATTTTGTGAGTAATAAATTCATTTAATATTACTAATTGGAGTCTGTTTTGCCCACGATGGTATTTGGTGAGTGATCTCTCTGAGTCCTTATCTCAACTCACAAATCCTTTGTTATATTTTCTCTCCTCCATCCAGCTGTGGAGGGGAATGACAAAGTGTTTTTGGTGGGTGAGAACTGAGACCTCATTTAGAGTACTGCATCCAGCTCTGAGATCTTCAGCACAAGAAAGACATCAACATGTTGGAGCAATTCCGGAGGAGGGCCACCAAGATATTTAGATCTCTTGCATGAGGATAGGCTGAGAGGATGAAGCCTGGAAAAGAGAAGACTTCAGGGTGACCTAATTGCATCTATACAAGACCTGAAGGCAAACTATGAAAAAGATTAAGAGGGACTTTTTACAAGAACGTGTAGTCACAGGACAAGGGGAGCAGATTAAACCTAAAAGAGAGTAGGTTTAGATGAGATATTTGGAGGAAGCCAGTTCTTTGCAGTGCAGTTGGAGAGACACTGACACAGGTTGCCCAGAGAAGCTGTGGATGCTGCGTCCCTGGAGGTATTCAAGATCACACTGGGTAGAGCTCTGAGAGCCTGGCTTCTCCATGGCAGGGTAATTAGTATGAGATAATCAATCTTTAAGGTCCTTTCCAACCCTAATCTATGATTCTATGATTCTGTGATCTTCCATTCACATCAATAAATAATAGAAAAATACAGCAGCTCTTGGGACATTGAAGAAAAGCTACAATTTCTGGCAATAAGCTATTAAAATCTAACAAAAAGATACAATCTACTAATCCAGCTGTAGCATCTACTTCAATATAAAACATTTTCAAGCACCTCTTAAATTTGAATAATCATGCTGTAATGACAATCAGGTACAAATCATGATCTACAAAATTTTACCAATTCTTTTGCTTTTATGGGAAATATCTATAATTCTCCTCTTCTAATAAGATTACTTGCTGCTGTTTTTGATAGCATGAACAATGCTGAGCTAAAGGGTAGCAAGGCACATTTTTCCTGAATATTTACTTGCTTTTACTTTAGAAACATTCAGAGTATAATTGCTTGTGAGATCCCTCAAGTGCCAATTTCAAAGCTAATCATGAGCTGTGCAATTGTACAAATATCAAGAACACAAATTTATAGCTGAAGCTATATGTCTGAATTGTTCCTTCTCTATTTTAATTTTGCACATTATTTTCCATTCTCAAGTAGAATTTCAGGTTTTTTATAAAATCTGAGTTGAAAGAAGCAGCAATATCTCTGATTAAGGAATGTGCTATTGGGAACTACTTAACAAGCAAATACTGAATAAGAGCTCTACTCTTCCTCTATTCTGTGTTTCCTGAAAGCAGTACCACTTCTGATTCCAATCTCCCAGAGCCTTTTGAATTCCTCATTTCTTATGTATAATGGAGAATCTATATGTTCCTCAGAAGATGTCTTACATAAACCAACTCATAAAAAATAATGCATTTTTCTTTAGCTTTTCTGTTATCAAGAATTTTTTAAATAAAAAAGCAACATCCAATCTTTCTAATTTCTTTTTTTTTTTTTTTAATTTCAGGTGCCACCACACTCTTTCTGATCCCAGGTGCTTGAGGCATATGCTATGATCTCATAAGGAAGTTAAAAAACTTACATAAAGGGGTTAAGATAGCTAAGGCTTGTATGCTACGAGTGCCCCACCCCTCCTTCATTTTCATTTAAGGCTTGTTCCTAAAACAAAGTATTTTGGTACATGTCATGAAGACTTCAATCATATTTCTATTTCCATTGAGACCTTGTGACAAAATAATGCATTATATGAAATATTTGAAGTGATTTAAAAAAATTATTGAGTATGCAAATGGTAAAAAATACAAAATATGTAAAATGTACGATCTAGCTATTTCTGCTAAGTCAGGTCTGAATGCAGGTAATTACAGTCTTGAAAAAGACACAGGAGGGGTTAAAGTATTGGGTGTCTCTTCTTGCTGTCTCTTATGAATTAATGTGCAAAAGAAATCTGTAAGTTTATTTTAATGGTGTGTTTTGGATAACTTCCTATAAAAAATATATGGCCTGTGTGGTGCACTATATCATTAAGCTGTAGTATTTTACAGCAAAGATATTTTTGCAAGAGCCAGCCTGCAATTTAATCATAACTACAGTATTTCATTCTTAGTATATAAATACACTCTTTATGAAACATGCACTTCTAATTTAGAATTTTAAAAGGACTGATTAAGTGCACAGTGAAGTTAACAAATAAAAATCTGTCTGCAAGCACTAGGCTTTACTGCCAAGTTAGGTAAAAATGTTTAAATCAAATAACATTTTTTTACATGTTTTGTTATTTAGGACTACTCTACATATTTTGGAGCAATATTGTGGAAGAGACAACAGATTTTTTGAAAGAGTGAGTATGCATCTGGGAGGGTCTCATATGACACATCTTTAGATGAACTGCTAGAAAAATAAAATGACAGTCCATAAATAGAAGCTGGCATGCTGCAGCAGAATAATAATTCTTCCCTTTGGTATTCTGGACAAAGAAGACAAAACCAATTCAATCTGCACTACACTGCATTATGGCATATTACATCCATTATTCCAAAAAAGCTCGATTAAAATGTAATTAATGAGATGCTAGCTTGCTATTAATGTCTCATGAATAAGATATTTTATACTGTTTACTGGTACATTGTTTTTGTTTGTAATGTGTATCGCAAATATACTTGATCGGTTTTATTGTATTTATTTCAATTTTTTTCCACTTCCTGTTTTTACTGGTAAATAAATTTTATGTTCTCATTTTTACTATTTGAGATCCAACCTCTCTGAGGAGTCTCAGAGAAAAGATGAGTCGAGGAAGGCTGGATACTCTCCAAGAAGGAAATCTTAAAGGCTCAGGAACAGGCCATGCCCACCAGCTGGAAGTCAAGATGTTGGGGAAGACTGGCCCAGCTGGTCAGAAGGTTTTGACTGGAAGTCAGGAATAAAAGGAGAGTATATGACCTTTGGAAGAAGGAGCATGCAGGAGGATTAAAATGATGTCATGAGCTTATGCAGGGAGAAAAACAGAGAGGCCCAAGTCCAAACAGAAATTTGGACTAGTGCTGTAAAGACAATAAAAATATTTCTATAAGTATTATAGAGACAAAAGGATGGCTAAGAGGAATCTTCATCCTTTGTTGCATGTAACAGCAAACATAGTGACAAAGGAGATGGAGGAAGAAGGTGGGTGCTCAATGAAATTCCTGCTTGAGTAATCTGATCTACTAGGAGATGACCCAGAGAGAGGGTGTGGGTGGGGTCTGCCTTTAGCAAAGCTTTGGCTTGTTTCCTGCAGCATCCTCCTGGAGTAATTGGCTGCCCGTGGCTTGGGAAGGTGCACTCTTCACATGGTAAAAACCTGTCTGGATGGATGGGGCTAGAGAATGGTGGGGAATGGGGTTAATCCAGCTGCTGCTGACTGGTCACCAGTTGTGTTCCCCAGGGCTCAGCACTGGGGCTGCTCCTGTTTTGTCTTTATCAACGATCTGGATGAGGGGATTGAGGGGAGTGGGACAGAATGAGACAAGAAGAGCAGGGCACATATTAAGGGCCTGACAGAAACACAGAATTACAGAATGCTTTGGATGAAAGAGAGCTCTAAAGTTCCTTTGGTCCCGTGAGCAGGGACATCTTTCACCTGGATCAGAAATCTCAGTTGATGATGTGATTGATAAGATTCTGCATCTAGTGATTGACAAATATGGGGGTGGCAGAGAACTCTGAAAACAGAATTGCACATGCTGAGCTCTTGGTATTTGAGAAATGCACAAGTGTGGCTTATTTGTAATCAATGTATTGTCCTTTATTTAAATACTTCACTGGCCGCTAGTACTATAATGTTAAAATATTTAATTTACAGGAAAAAAAAATAAAAACTTTATACAAAAAAACCCCATAAATTATAGAAGGTCTGTAATTCAGGCAAAACAATCTTCTGCGTATTGAGGTACATAATATGAGAAGACTTTGATGTTGATTGGACAATTTCTTTTTGCTTATAATGAAGACTCCACATAGCTGAGGTAACATCTTTAAAGCTAATTTTGGGAGGCCCAAAAATAAATTTTCCAATCATTATGAATTGCAATACTTTGTACAATTTAGAGCTCTAAACCATTCTCACATACTATTTGTAACTCTGAACTTGCAGTTGTTTTATTTTCCTTTTTATCCAAATTATCTGAGGCCATATGATATGAGAAAATGATGACTCAAAAATTGTTAAGTCTAGCAAAATAATTCCCCTAATTTATTTTCATTTGGGAAAACTTATACATGTAAATATGCCTCAGGATTTGTCCATGGTCCTCATACAATCATCATGAAGGTCAAAAAACCAAATTCTATTCCGTTCTTGGTACAATCAAAAAGGAAAAAAGACACATTCATATTTTAAGGATACTAAGTCCATTTGGAAATGGTCTGTACAAATGCCCTTCCTAAATTAATAATATCTAGTAATGATACTTTTCCATCTCAAATATGTATTAGATATCACATACAGCAGTTTCAAAGCTTTTTCTGTATCCTTTGATAAATGCTGACTCTTGACAGCTGAATTAGGAAGTGCTTTGCAAAAGTTATCTGGTTTTGAGAAGTGAGGTTTGTGATAAGCTGATTGTTCCATTATTATACTCTTCCTCTGCCTCCTACTTAATTCTCTTTTGACCATTGATTTGCATAAAAATTTGCTGATGGTTCAGAATTCTCATACTTATGACTGGTAGAAGAATGTTGTACAACCTAGATCAGATTATTCATGAGAGAGAGAGATGAAATTCCTTTACAAGGGAAACAGAATAGAGGAGTATTACTATGCTGCAGCTCCTACAGTGCTACATCATTATGACACCCAGACCTAAAGGACATGGCAGATGACATGGCAGATGATGAAGGCAGCTGTGTTAATGCACTGGGTGTGGGTATCTGTGTAAAGAAAATTTCAATTTGAATATTAAATTGATTGCTCAGTGCTATAAAAATGCTTTACATGAAAGAAACAGGTATTTTGATATGATCAGTTGTTGATGACAAATGAACTGTTCATAGCTGATATGATTAATGGTGTCCGGCAAATCAAAACTTACATTTGATGTTGAATACATTTTTGTCCTTGCCCTTTCAGCAACATAATTGGAGAATACTTAAATGTCGACTTACACTTATATTTAAGTCTGAACATTTACAGTCATCTCATTTCATGCTTATTTGGTTTGGGAAAAAATTATTTACTGTGAAGCTTGAGAAATGGCCTAACAATACATAAAAGAAATTTATAAACTGGATGTAAAAATTTACCCTTTGAATAGGAATGAACAGTTTGGCTTTTAAATGAAACCAAGCCTAAAAATTAGTTGCCAGAGGGGTCCTCGAGTGATAATTTTGTCACCTTGTAGGAGAATGTTGAGTTTGTTCAAAGGTCTGTAAATCCAACCTGAGATTACATCAAGGAAACTTGATTGATAATGTCACTGCTGACCTTTTAGATCAAATTATTCTGTGCAGGAAGAAAATTTAAAGAACATAAGATACATACAGCATCTTAAAAGGCTAGACAAAACTGAAGTGACCTGTCCCAGACTTTGCTGTTAAGCAAAATAGGAGGAATAAAATGCCTCTTGGTTTCTTGACTGGTGAGAGCAAAATTCACTTTTGCTGTGGTGGTGGAGAAGGGATCTGTGGCAGGGTGGTGAGCAGAGTGGTAGGACTGCAATTGGAAATCTCTCCCTCACTGTCTTAAGTTGTGCAAATGTCCTCCTCTAAGAAATTAGTCTAAAGCACAGGTCTTTCCAGAAACACCACCCAGGAAAACTGAATTTGTTTGCCTGACTCCTCAGCTGTCTGATGGACATGATGCCAGATGAAAGCAGAGACATGAGGAAGGCTGAGTAAAGCTGGGTGCTCTAATGGCAGCAGCAGCCTAAGGCTGCCTGGAATCTGTGGCTGCCTGTGCTGCCCACACCCACCACACTTCTACTTACACAGCCAGGTCTGTACAAATACACTTCTGTGTGGGTAGCATTAACTCCTTCTATAACATGCCCCAATTCAGAAGACTAAAGTAAGAACTAACAGCTATAGAAGTTTCTTCTGATGTTGGTTGGGTTTGGGTTTTTTTGTTTTGTTTTGGTTTCTTTGGTTGTTTTTTTTTTTTTTCTTGCTTCTGTTTTTTGTTTTTGTTTTTGTTTATTTATCTGAAATGTAAGAAAGAACGCCCCCATTTTTGTATTGCCTTATTCATGCATCCTTTAGTAAGAATTTTCCCAAGAGAAGATCTAAATTTGGTCTCTGAAAAATGGCATATCATGTTCACTGATGCTTCTGAAATACCTAGACCAAACATCTTCTCTAAAGAATACACCGAGTGAAAAATACAGGGAAAATAGCAAAGGATTAAGAGTGGCACTAATATTAAATAAAGATTCTCAGATTTAGGTTAAGGTCAAGAATAATCCTTTTAAGGGTTTAGGTCATATTTGTCTGCTTTTGTTAAATTTTCAGTCATCTGAGGCAGGGATCTGATGGACAAGAGTGGACAATTTGGACTGATGTTGGAAAGGTCATCTTTCAGCAGCAGATTGTGGGCTTATCTTTCTAAATAACTATTTTAGTATTTGTGAATGTGCTTAAGAAATTGAAAGTTTAGGTTTTAAAACAGTCAGTGGAAAACAAAATTAAATAAACACTGGTTCTGACATAGTTGAATGCAGGTCTGAAGATTTTCTAGAAATAAATCCCAAATGAAGAGCCTTGGATGGACTGGGGAGATTATACATTTGCTAGAAATTCAAGGCAACAATAAAAACGTGCTCTCAGGCTTAATAAGGCAGAACTACTGCAACAGTACCTTCAGATGTACCAGAGTATATTTAGCAGTGCTTAATATTTTCAAGTTCATGATTTATTGGTTGAACCATAGTTGATGACATTTGTGCAGCTCAATAGCTGTTAAAATAATGGGAAGAATAGCAGCAGTTTTGTCTAGTAATAAAAGGATAAATTCATTCTGGTGTTGAAGCAGCTTTAAGGCTGAGCAATAATGGAAGAGGCACAGGAGAACCTAGAATATCTTTGAAAGAGGGAGTGATATTATAGATACAGCAATGGATTTGACTGCAATATCATGTAGAAGGATTGCCCTGCAGGACTGGTAATCTATTAAAAAAGGCAACTGCAGACATAAAAATTATGTGTAGGTTGTATTACTGCAAATATATTTTAAAGCTTTCTTTCACAAAAGGAAAGCATTTCCAGAGAGATGGATTGGTAAAGAGCAGAGTGTTCAGCCCTGACAGGAATGCCACTGGTGCTTCCTCACTGCAGAGGCACACTTGGAAATGTTGCTCTCAAAGAGTATGAAATGCAAATGTAACATATTCTCTGCTAATTTTAATTTGACAAATCAGAACTGGGTCTTTGGGCTACCTTGTATGCTTTGAAGTTTCTTTTCCTCAAACCCACTTTCCTAATTTTTAACTATTAGAAACATATCATGCTCTCTCTCTCCCCCCTCCCCTCAAAGAGGCAAAGGCATTGAAGCACCTGAGACTGCTCTAATTAAAATTTTAGTTACACAAAAAAATCTAATTAGTTAGAGAGAAGAATTCTGACAGCTTTTCCCTAGCTTATCATCTGACTGTTTCATGAAGGAAGTAATGTCAATTTTAGAAGTGGAACCTTGAATAACTAGACCGCAATGACAACGTAAAATCAGCCATTTTAGCCAGCATGAAAAAAAGAGCAACCCAGCTAGTGCACAGCTTGTACATGTTTACTGGATTTTCTTGTACAGTCTACACAGAGTTCAGACTAATTTTCTCTCTAGTACACTGCTTGCAAGGTGCCCCTAGAGTTTTTGAAGTTGGTATGCTTTCTCCATATGGAATTCTGGGCCAATGTTTTGGGAAGTATAAGGATTCTCTAATGCACGCACGAGGAGAAAAGAAAGGGCATTGTAACTCATTATGTACAAACTCATGGCACTGCATATCCCTGGCAGATCCCCTGCAGATCCCTGGCAGAAAAATTTCGAGCTCTGGTTTCAGGTCTCTAGAAGAAAGTATAATGCCACTGTGATTCATGGCAGATTTGTAACACCAATGACATTACCCTTAAGGGCAAAAAATTGTTCTAAACTGCATGCAGCCATGTGACAGAAAGATGACAGAGGATATGACCAAAATTAATAGCAAGAACACTTTTTTTTGGCACAAGCCAGATTTGAATGAATCTAATTTTTCTTTGTGCTGTGTTTGTTATTCTGTTCCTGATACTCTGTGGTACCTGACTCAAAACCTCTTGTATATGCTGGTATGTTTGGGCTGTCCGAGTTGCCATCTCAGAAACTGCATTTTATACTCATCACAAAGACCAAGGTTTCTCTGTGGAAAACTTACTGCCTCTGAAGCAGACTTGGCCTTTTGCTTGAGAGTCAATAGACACTCACCTGGGACATGGTGAGCATTTCACTTTTATCAGCAGAGGAGTTGTCCTCTTCTTGTACTCATGGAGATAAAGTAAGGGACTTACTGCATTTTCTTCAAAAAATGGAAGGAAAGATTAGAATCTTAAGATACTCTAAAAGCATACAGAAATTATACATAATTTTATCAGAATATATAGTAATTACATATACTTGTATTTTATAATTACTGACAGACATAAAAAGGCACAGTTGTTTTCCTTTTCAAAGAGATACACAAGGCAAGAAAGGTTGAACTGATCATTATAATTAAAAAAAAAAAACAACAAGAAAAACTCTTCTGAGAGGATATGAACTGTATTCAGGCAAAGAGTATACCCTTAAATTTTGAAGCCCTTGAAAAGGATTCTTTAGTAAGAGTTTCATTCCACCATTTATTGCCATTGCTACTACTATAACCTGGGCTACATTACAATGTGCATGCAAGAAGGCAGAACAGAGAGAAATGTTACCTGAGATTTCTAGTACAGTTTATCATCTTGAATCTTTTAGAAACTAAAACTGAATAAAAGCAAAGCCAAAGAAATCTGATGAGAACTGTCCTTACTACTCTGTGAAGTTACATTAAGTAATTTCTGATAACCTCCTGTAGCTGAATTGACTTCCTCTCTTCCCCTCCAAATTGTTATTAAACTAATATATCAAAGAGTTTGGTAATATCTTATGGCCTTCTTGGACTTTCCTTTGTTAAGCACTTCCAATCCCTTTCTACATATTCATGATTCATGGTGGAGAAAACATGGCTGCAAGCTTAATCCATTCTTATGATACATTCATTGAGGTTTGGGTAGTCTTAAAGTACCTAAGAATCCGATACACTGATCATAAACAGTTAAACAAAGTTTCAAATTATTAGGGATTCCTTGCCCAGATTTTCAAGGTAGATCCTGCTTTGTATTAAATAAGCAAATTCAACCCCAAAAGATATACTGTAGTTAGATAATATGTAGCCAAAATATCTTTCAATGAAACTGTTGCATCAAGATTTTGTTCATTCCATGTTATGGTTATTAATGTATAAAATATTATATGTTTGGATTGTCAAACCAAGCTTTTCAATAAAAACCCCGTAAATTTAAAGAATGTAAGAATAAATGTGAATATCAAGAAACAGGGACACTTGCTCCAGGAAAGTATATTGTGGAAAAAAATATTTGGATCAGATCTTAAAGTGAGCTGCAAATGTCCTGCACAAACCATTTTATTTCTTATTGATGTTTTAAATATCCATGCAGCATTTTAGCACTCACTAAAAATATAAATCCATAGCAGTAACATGAACTTACTAGGTGGTTTACTGTATACCATAAAAAGTCTCCTAAAGGTGGCATGGCGTTGTCTATTCTTCTTTGTTTTTTTCCCCCAGGGATTTTGTTTTGTGGTGTCAGATTTCATCATTCATAGCTAGATTTGATATTTCACTGACTACTGTATAGTATATTGTATAGTATTTTACTGTAGAATTAGTTCTTGAAGACTATTAAATGCTTCCCATCAGAGAAAGATTTTTAAAATTAATATGGACATATAATAGAATCATAGAAATATTTGGGTCAGAAGAAACCTTAAAGACCATTTAGTTCCAACCCTCCTGCCATGGACAGGGACACCTTTCACTAGACCAGCTTGTCCAGTGCTTCACTCAGCCTGGCCTTGAACGCTTCCAGGGATGGGGCATCCACATCTTCCCTGTGCAACCTGTTCATGTGCCTCACCACCCTCACAGTAAAGAATTTCTCCTCAATGTATAATCCAAACCTGACCTCTTTCAGTTTTAAGCCATTCACTCTTATCACCATCTGCTCTTGTAAAACGTTCCTCTCCATCTTATGATATATTATCATTAAGAATACTGCCCAAATTCACTAAATCAAATACCTAGACATAATTTTTTCCGTGTTGCCTGCTTAAAGGTAACAGCCATCTGCTTTAAAGCTGCAGACCCCAGTTTTCAAAGTGGAACTTTTAAAAAGGCAGTCAGTAAACCACCATCATTTAATATATGAACCTCCTGAAGTGCTCATGGTATGTGCTGGGGAGTTTGATTCACAGGATGGGACTGCTGGGATTCCTTGAGCTTTTATTGCAGCATCAGCCTCATTACAAGGTTGAGACAATAGGAAGATCACAAAAGCTCATGTACAGCCAGCAGCAGCCAAAGATTTCTTTGTTACAGAACATTTTAAAAACTTTCTAGCCAATAGTATATTGCTAAAGCTTACAGACAGTTTTTCTAGCCAATCACTAAAAGCACACGTACACCTGCTTCACACAATGCTTGCTTGTCTTCTTTCAATTAACAATACACAATGCTCCATTATTAAGCTTAAAACCTTCTACTGTCTAGCTAAGCATATTTTTCTGCAGTCTTAAGGTATATCTTAGCCAAGCCTAAAACTGAAGCTATTGTTTCATGTCTTTGCTTGCTATACTATTGTAACTTTTCACCTTCAGACTTTATAGCTGCAGCTAGTTCTATTTTTCTCTGTTCTTTCTGTTTCTAAGGTCTGCTTTTCCAGCTTTCTGAAAATCCTCTTACCTTTACTATTTCCCATATTGGTACCAGCTTACAGCACAATAAAACATGTAGGAAAAGTAATAGATTGCAGTTAATGCAGTACATAGCTGTTTCTGCAGTACTCTGTTTGTTGTTTGGTTTTTTAAAATTAAAGAGTAATATTTATTATTCCCTATACATTGTCACTGTTTATACATTGTCATGATATTCAGCTTTGTCCTTGTATAGTTTTCTAGTCTATGGTCACTCAGAACAAGGAACTATATTTCAATTACACCAAAAACTGAGGAAATATATTTTTGGGTAAACAAACTTTTCCCCAAATTTTTACAGTTTAGAAAAAATATTTTCTTTTAGTTTTAATCCTGAAAGCTTTCAATGGGGCAAATAACAACATACTTCATGATAAGAGTACATTTGGGATTCAATATATTTTTGTTGGAATCACAAATTAATAGTTTCTGAAAATTAACATTCAACAAGGCATATTCAAAAATTCTTAGTCACAGCAGAATATTTTAAATCATGTTATGCATGCTATATTAATGTTCATTTCCAATTAAATTAGTACCATGTAATGAAAACCAAAAGAATTACTAAATCTTAGATATTGTTAAGTAGAGTTGTCTATTATTTTGCTGCAATAAACTTTCATTCTAGTTAATATTTTCTGGACTTCAGTCATTTGAAAAAGCCTTTTTCTGTAAAATTTTTCAGGTGCCACTCTGTTTTCTTTTCTTTCTCCTTCTCCTCTTAGGTATTTTCTATGTTCATGGAATATTTTAGTGACTACTGATTCTGTGAGATGCAAGGCTATTTTATACTTGAATACAACAGAATCTATGTTATAGTCCTGCAAATGCAGATTTTCTCCAGAGAGGTTACCTTAGTAATGATGAACTTGAAGCAACAGGAGTGGAGAATGTACAGAAAATCAGAATAGCACATAGATGTTGGACTAAAAAAAATCTAAGCCCTGTGAAGTGGGAGCAGATGAAAGGTGATTTTAAAGAAAATGGTTAAATAGGTTTCCTTCAACAGTGCTGTTTGCTTGCTGCACATGTGCACTTTATTCGTTATCTTCTAGGAAAGAATATTTTCATGCTACTTGTTACAGCTACAAAATGACATTGGTACTTTGTTAGCTTTAATTTCATCTGAAACAAGAATAATTAACATTCTGGAATCAGCTGCCTGTATTTCATAAAAGCTGCTCAATGCCATATTAGAAGTTAATACTCTATGTGGTTGCTGATGTTCCTTCTACTGCGTGGCTTTTCACTTAATGTCATGAGATAGTTTTCAATAAAAGCAGTCACCAGGAGAAATAAGCTGACATAACCTTTGACATAGAAGTACAACCTCAAAAAATTTAGGTAAATAGCAGCAGGATGGTAATCATCTTGGGTACTTAAACCAGGCAGAAAAATAATGCTTGTCTAGATAGGTATCCAAACCTGATTAAGGATGACTTTAGGAAAGCAAAGGTCTCTTACCCTAATAGACAATTTTTGGTTAGAAGTTCCCTATGAAGAGAATCCACTGCCTATCAAGCACACTTTTCTTTCTCTGTAGTTTGGAGAGATCCATCAAAAAAAGGACACACTATTTAAAGCTGGTTTAATTTTTTTTTTGTTTTAGCCTTGCTGGTTATTATTCTTTAACCACCCTAGTTCAACAGAAGGCCAGCAGGCTGGCCCAAGCCCAGGGGATGCTCTCTCCTTCTGCCTTCTACTGGATCCTTGGGATGGAGCCAGGAGGCTGTGACTGCTTCTGGAGATGGCAGCCAGCTGCTGCCTAAAGGGCAGTGACAGGAGGGGCAGGGGGCCAGTGAGAACAGTCTGGTGGCCCAGCTGCAGCCCAGCAGCTCCTGGGGCTGGGCAACTCTCCCTGCACTTGGCAGGAGCACTGCCCTGGAACTCCCCAGCTGTAAAGATACCATTCCTGCTGCTCTGAAGAAAGCAGTTTTGTCCTGAGGCAATGTCAGGTCTTTGCTGGTTTTCTAGCCTATGCTCCCTAGAGATGCTTCGTCATCTCTTTTATACAAAACTGGTAGCTCTCCTGTCAACAAGGAATGATTCTGCTCACCTAGATGGAAATCTGAGCATGAGTGAAGAAGCTCTTGATTATTTCCAAGGATGGCAAAACTTTTAGATTTTGCAATTGCAAATAGTTCTAAATTTATATTGCACACATTATAAAATTAAGCAGTTACTCATAATGATGAAGCAGGAAAAGGTCAAGAAAGTGAAAACTCACTTCACTTCAATGAAGATCCTCATTCCGGGAATATCACTTTCCGTGAAAAATGGGGGAAAGAGAGAACATAAGGAGGAGGTGCTGAATATCTTAGCATCAGTGTAACCACTGCCAATGTAAATTTGAGCACAAGCCTCATCTCTTTGTTACAGCGGGAAGATGGAGTCAGGGGATAACATTTCCCAGTAAAGTCTTGCCTAAACACTCACAGAAACAGGATTTTTAAAACCAAACAAATTCAATAATGTATTTACAAAAGGTGGGTCCCTCCTGTGCCTCCTGGCATGAAGGCCATCACAACCTGGAGCACGTGCAGAGACTGTGCAGGAATCAGGATCTGACTTCTGTTGAGTTTGTCACATGAGAGAGGAGGAATCACAGCATGTTCTGTGGCATGGATGTAGGAGCTTCTCCTCAGCAGATTCATTCCACTGTCCAGCTGAAAATGCCCTGCTGTTCATTTTCCCCCTCATCCCTCTCCTTCTCAGCACTGCTGGAAGTTCCCCCTTGGCAGCTGCTGTCAGAGCCAGTGCTGCTTGGCCTGGGCAGCCAGCAGGGGCCAAAAAGTACCAGGAGGATTTTGGCAGAGGCCCAGAAGCACCAGTGCTGGCAGACAGAGAGGAGCACAGTTCCCTGGCTGAGTCAAGGTGACTCCTGGCCCTCCTGCTCCATCTCCTCTAGGATCCAAGCCATCTCCTGGGTTTGCTGCTCCTCATGCTATGCAAAAGCTCTTGTGTGACATTTTCCTTCTGGTCACCCACCTCCAGTACTCATGGTAGGATGTTCAGCACCATCAGGATTTGGGTGATGCTCTCAGCCGTGGTCTGGAGGAGGAGGAGGGAAGGAGCTCAGCTGGGCTGGGTGGCAGGGAGGAGGCAGCTGGGACAGTAGGGGCAGGAGACACAAGGATCTGGGAATGTGAGTGAGAGGGGATGTGGGAGCTCAGGGATATCATGGCCAAGGTTGGTGAGTGTTGTAGGGATGGGACCACATCCCCAAAGCCCCTTGGACACTCACCATGGCTGACAGCTCCGGGCACCTTTCCACCCAGCTGAGGGCAGCCCGGGGTACTGCCCAGAGCCCCTTACCTCCCCTCAGCCTCAGAAACACCTTCTGGCCTGGCCCTTGCTCAGCCCAGCCTTCCCCTTGCCTGCCCCGCTCACTGCTGCTGGATGGTGGCACAGCTCTGTGACATGGTCTGTCTGATGTCTCTGGCATCAGAGCCACATGCTGACACCCCAGCTGGACAGCCATGGCCAGCACTGAATAATGCTTTGAACTCTGCCTTCTCTCCAGAAATCCTAAAGCAATCCTATTCCCCTCAATAGAGTGGTTTGATTTTAAATTTTTTAAAAATTGTTATTCCATAATAATTTTAGAGTAGCTGCAATTTTACTCTAAAGAGAATTTCAGCTCCATTGTTTCTTGCATGAAATATTTACATAAGTGGACCCAAAGTGCATTGAAAACTAATGCCTAATTTTTAGTCCAATGTCATTCCTAGGCACCCTTCAATGCAGCAGCTTTCAAACTTTCTATATCCTAAATATTTAAGATTATTTTATGTACCATGCATAGATCAGCGGTTTCTGTGCTGTAGTACAATATATAGTGTAACATTTGTCTGTGATAAAATATAACAACATAGTAAAATCAGTGACAAGTATTCATGAAGTAGCTCACATTTAGACAGAACAAATATATATATATATATAAAATAAAGTGCTTAGTTTCAGTAATACCTACCTTGCTACTTGTCAGTTTTCATTACTTTTTCTAACTCCTACTAATTTAGTGCCATTTGAAATTTCACTAAGGTAATGTTAAATCTTTCTAGTGCTTTATTTTCACTTTCTAGCTTTCCCCTAGGAGAACAATCAAACTGTAAAACAAAATGGGTAACTACATTTTAAACTGTGATTCCTCCTGAGGAATTCTGACATTTGACTAAAGGAAAGAGCCTTTGGTAAAATGCTGTTTGATTTACCCCTTGTAATCAGTTGCAGTTTCAAAACACTTGCAAAAAAACAGAAAAAAGAGGAATTTAGGGTTGTTATTAATGTTAAACTAAGGAGAAAATTGATTCCCTAAAATTAATATTTGTGCTGTATAATGACGATGGCTTGAAAAAGAGAAATGACAGTGACCTAAAGCAAACCCAGGGTATTTGGGTGGCACAGCATGGGGCCATTTTGGGGGATAAGCAGGTTTTCACAGAGCAGGGGTATGCAATCCAGCTGTGTGGGTGTTTATGTGAAAGAAATCACTACTGAGTCTGGACACTGTAAATAGTGCTCAGACCCTTCACTAGTAAAGGTGGTGGAACAAAAATGGAACAGAAAATAATTGAGTAACAGGAGCATACTCAGATTTTCCCTGATCCTTCTCAATGTGTGCTTCTGTATAGACAACCAGGGTGGCGTGCAATAAAATTTGTGATGTGAATTTCCATCTCTACTAAATGCAGAAACTAAAGATAAATTCCTAAATTCCTGGTGACTACATTGAGTAGCAGCACCATGGGACGGACATAAGCACAAATATTACTACACGGGCAATACAAAATATACTAATTTTCAACCTATTTGTTACTGCATCTTTCTTGACACACTGACTAGGGCTGGTCTGATGTCAGTCAGGTGCTTCTGCAAGCATGCATGCATATTCACACCTTCCAGCAAAATTACTGTTAGGAAGTGATTAAGAAACTAATTGGGTTGTTACCCAGGAGGAAAAGCCTGTGATGCTTATCACCAGATATTAAATTCCATCACAAGCTCTTAGCTTTGTCTGTAGTTCCCAGTTACAGTTGGTCTAGTAAATATAACTCAACTGTAGGACATGACTAATAAAGTTATATTCCCCACTACAAATTCCTGATGGAACTCTTGTAGATTTAAAGAAATAGTCAATCACAAATTTTAGAGGTGTATTTCTAATACAACACTCTACAAGGTCTTTTAGTGACTATCTTTTGAATGTCATCTTAATTCCTTCTTAGAGCTAAGACATATAATTTTTGACTTCCTGTAGGAGAGTCACACCCTGCATCCACAGCAGAGGTCACAACTGCAGGTATTCAAGATATTACTGTTTTTCAGATGATGAAATTTGGTCATTTGCACAGATACCTTCCTAATTATTTACAGTTCATATCTTTAAACATGCAGACATCTTCAAGCAAAATTATTTCTGGTACTAGAGAGGCTTGGTCTCTTATTCAGAAGGCATCTGAGAAATCTCTGCTTTCATCCTGAAATGGCAAAGTATTACTTTATGTCCATATGCTATATTGATTTGTTTTAATAGACAGTCAGTTTTTCTTGCATTTATTTTCCTTGCTAGGCATTTGATTACTTTTATGGTAGCTTAAGAAGGCTATGCCAGTTCTGACTCAATGTTTTTCAGAGAAGAGTTTTTCTGTGGGGGTTGTTATATTCTACATTGTGTCCTCTGAGCTTCTCAGGTTCATGAAGCTGTTTATGTAGGCTGCATGGTTTTTAAGATTTTCCACAAAATTACTGCCTTGTCCAATTCACTTCCTGCTTTATGAGGAGCATGGCAAGTTGTAGTATTGGCCATGCTAGCATGAGCTTTTTGAGTGTCTCCTGGAAATTACCCCTACTGTGCAGGCAACTGGGTACCTTAAATATGTATTTTTAACAGAAAAGTGGTGCCTGGTTTTTCAAACAGCTGATAATGCCAACAGCATTGTACAGAAGGAATGTAATCCATTTCCAATGCAGTAAGGTGAATGTCAAGAATAAAGAAGTCACTGGTATTAACACGGAAAAGAATGCTTGGTACTTGCTGCAATGTCATGCTGATCTGAAAGAGGATGCTTTTTTTTACACTCATGACTTTGAGTATTGCATTAAAAGGCTTAATTTGCTAGGCAATTGTTAACTGCTCTGCCTGCATACAAGGGTTTTTTGTTTTTAAAATTACATTTTGGTAAATAATACTAAAATGGTTGGATAGCTGACAATGTTATCTCTTGCAATAAATTTAAATAGTGATTATTTGATCTAATTTAATACTGGGCATCAGATCAAGAAAGTTTCTCCAGTATCCCACTGATTTGCACTGAGTGAAATGGAAAATATAAATATATTACAACAGAATAGCCATATGTGAATGTAGATTTACATTTATGTTTATTTTATCTTGATGGCATGGTATCAATCAACTTGGACATACTAATTAACGACTTCTGCATTATCAAAATTAAGCTGGATGTTACACCTATTCTGATTATCCTAGTTAGAGTTAATCTGATAAACTTCTGTATCTACTGTTGAGGTACTGTGAAGAAATTGTTATTCCTGCTTGGTTGCTAAGAATTTAAATATTTCTTCTGACAGTTTATTTGTGGGGGAAAGCTGGGAAAGAGGAGAGAAATGGTTCCAAAGTAACAACTTGGTTTCTGATTTTTCTAGAAAACAGGTTTTTAATCAAAGTTATGGACAAACTTTTCAAATACATGACACCACATTTTGCAAAAGTTGACTTTTGATTCCTCAGTGTTAGAGGAATTATATTGAGGAATTACACCATTCTGGTATAAGTCAGAATGTATAAATCCATATGCCACAAACTGACATTTGTGTCTATGGGGTTATCATGACTCTGATGGCAAAGTCACACCATAAAGCTCACTTTTCAGTGGGAGTGTTGCATTTATGCCCATGACATACAGCTTATTATATCTTTGCATTATAAGAGACTTTCTTAGAATTTCCATCCTTTTTTGAGTTAGTGGATGTTTGCTGTGCTATAATAAATCAAAGTAACTCATCCGTACTTTAAACAAGAAATGGATTTTGTGGATCCCACTGATCTTTCTCTTCACATCATGAAATGATTTTCTAAAGAAAGGAAAATATCTGTACATATAGTTTTATTCTGGTTAAGCACTATCTGAATCCATAAGCCAAAGAATTCCCACATGGTAATCATAGTTCATTTTACTCTTACATTAAGGGACAAGCAGAGAGTCTTCTGGTACAGTGAGCAATTGCTACATCTCCTTCTGTGTTAGCTGGGATGCACAGTGTCAGAGACAGACACAGAGGGGTAGCAGGAAAGTTTGGCCTGCCCTTGGAGCTGGAAAAGGCATGCTGAGGGGGCAAAACCTGGAGCTCTTTTGCTGATGGCAAAATATTCCATTCATGCAAATATTATTCTTGATAGAAAAGAATATGGGATGTTCAGACAGGAATTTTCTAGCTGTGTAGTTCTTCTATCCCTTAAGAAACTCTCTTCCCTGTAATCCATGGATTTTCTTCTATCCATGCATTTACAACTACTGAAGATTAGTTATTCTGTGGGAAGAGTGCTGATAGAATGCATGAATACCCAGCTGTAAGAATCCCTGCAGTGGTCCAAGAATGCCTCCTCATCTATTTAAAGTCACTGACCAAAAGAGAGTTGGAAAAAAATCTCAGTTTGTTCTATGTATTTTATGTTTAGTATTCTGGTGTTATTGATTCTGCTCAGTATGCTTCAACTGAATGTTTTCCACACAGCACATAGCTTTTTGTCAGGTTCAATTACAGTGAGAAGTGTATAGTTAACATCTTTCATGGCTTGGTGGAAAGAATCATTGAATCATAGGATGTCCTGAGTTTGAAGGGACCCACAAGGATGCTTGAAGTTCAATTCCTGGCCCTATACAAGAATACCCCAAAGTCACACCATGCACTTGAGAGCATTGTCCAAACACTTCTTGAGCTCTGTCAGGTTTGGTGCTGTGACCACTTCCTAGGGGAGCCTGTTCCAGTGCCCAACCACCCTCTGAGTGAAGAACATTTTTATAGACTTCAGAATAGAAATTCATTTCCTCTATCTATATAGAGGAAAAAAGGAATATTTTTTCTCTTAAAATGTATTTTAATATTTTAATATTTAAAAGGTTTTCAAACATTTGCATAAATCTACTATGTTTTAGGCACTTAAATAATTTGTCTTGTAGCTATACTAATTCCGTTAACATTTTTTTAGACCCCTTCTCATTAAAAGAGACTGCCTGCTGAGTTCTCTGAAAAATACCATAATGAAGATGTTCACACAAAATCTGGAGAGAAAAGTTCTTAATTTCCTGTTAAGAATGTTATAAAGTTAAACCCTTTACACTTTTTCCATATAAATGAAGAAAATTACAAAGACATTCATTCCATGTTCACATTGCTAAGTGTGGCTAGCTTCCTTCTCAACTACCGCCCCCTAGTAGTAAGATAGATAGCACTTTTAACCGGAATAATTGACACACAATCTTGTTTTGATGGCTTTAACAGAACCTGCAAACTTTGGTTTAAGTACAGTTTCATATTTTCCTTTTGACTTATGAAGGAAGAAATATAATACGTTTTCCTTTCGGTCTTACTGCCAGCGATGTCTATCTGAAGTAACCCCATTAAAGAGTCTGGAGTTACTTTAAGTTGTATAAGAAATAAGATCAGAAGCTATGCTGCTCTTTACACACTGTATGAACCAGAAATGAAGTTCCTGGATTTGAGGGGAAAAAGATTTCTAGGCCCTGTGTTCACACTTTTTGAAAAGCTTTCCAAAAGCAATTGATATACTTAAAGGCTGGACAATAAACCTTCCAGCTAAGAATCATAGGACTTGATTGCCTGGAGTCCACAATAAGGCTTTTTAAAGAAGTTCCATATAAAAAAATCAACCTATAGATCCTGCTGATGCAACAGTGATTTAAGATGCTCAGAACCAACCTAGATACCCATTATTGTTACTGTTACAGCTTAAGTATTTGGCTGTTTTTCCCTGCCATTGCTCAAGGTTCTGCATACTCCACTTGAAGTTATGTGTGATTTTTATTGGTGGGAGAGAAGCAGCTGCAGGCCTGTCTGTGTGCACACACACTCCTTGGGTTACACTGCAGGATCTGGTACTGCACCACTGAAGATGAAGAGTCACATTGCTTTCTGTCATTCCTCCTCCTCTGCCAGTTTTCCCCCTAGGACACAAGAAAGCAGTGTAACAACCTATTTACTTCTCTTTCTTTTGTTGCTTACTCTACAATTTTCACTATTTTACTTCAAATATTTCCTGTAAATCATTTCAGTTACCCCTTAAACCTTTATCCCATTTTTTGCCTTTACCAAGCTAATCTAATCTACTGACAAACTTCTCTAGTTTATAAAATGCCAAACAATCTCTCCCAAGAATCTATTGCTCTCCCATCTCTTTTCCGACTATTTCATATGCCTGATTAGAAAGACTTCCCTCTAAGTGGGAAGGTGCCAGGTTTTTTCACCAAATACTTATACATGTCCTGCTTTAACGAACTGATATGAAAAGTATGTGTGATGAAAACTAGTAGTGCATAGAAAGATTTAAGAATTTGTTGCATTTCTTCTTCACTTTATTTCAGTGGACTGAAAACCATCATCTTATGAAGTCCATCCCCTGTTGTGTAGAAAGCATGAAGAACTGGAAAGCTGAAAGAAATAAGAAGCAGCCAATGAATTTTTGTATTTCCCAGCTGTGCAGAGCAGAGAGGGATGTCAGAGCTCTGAGCATAAGCCCCCTCTGTGAGTTTCAGGGCAGACCTAAATGATGGTGTGGGAGTCCTATTTTGTGAAAAGTGTTCTTCAAGAAAGTTCTGCTGGTAAGGTCTCAGCAGTAGCTGTCCGTCTTCTCTCAGGAACTGCTGTTGAGCTGTGGCTCTCCCCCCAGATTGGACTAGAGCTACATTCCAGCTGTGATGCAGCTATGCCATTCTTCGCCATGTGTGTTGCTGATTTGGGCTGTACAGATGACCTGCAGATGTGCCATGGTGCCCTGGCACACACTGTGGACTTGCTCTGGGCTTTGGGCTGGCCCCAGCAGCCCCAATCTCTGCTGGCTTTACTGAGAGCTGGTGGGTGGGAAGTGAGACCAGTGCATCTGCTCTTATGCCTGCTCCCATTTTCCCCTTCCCCTGCAAAGCAGGCTGCCCCTATGACTCCCTGTGAGTAGGAATAAGTTGAAAAGTTAATTTACAACATAGATAAAAAAAAAATCTGTGTATTCTGGGCATGTTTAAATGTACTATATCAAATGCAATATTTTCTTGAATAAAAACCTAAAACCAGCAGAGCAATTGCACTGTGTGGTACATGGTAGCATGCAGTGCTCTAGGTAGCAGGCATGCAAAACTCCAGCTCTTTGCTGTGTATTGCCACTTGTCTTTTTGGCTGCAGCAAAATGTTGGTACCTTCTAAATGGTTTTTGATGCAATTTTTTGTATTATTGTGTTACAGCTCTATAGTATTTCTACTTGTTCTAAGGGAAACTGAGTATGTACATGTTATAACAGCAAATAGGTAGTAATGGAATAAAAGAGTAAACATGCAGAGTTCTGTAGATTTATCAGCTTCTCAGTTTGATAATATCAGGGCCATATAACTGCCAAAACAACCTGATACTAATATGCTGTTAGACTGTCTATTATGTTTCAGGAGTTACAAATGATATATTTTCCTTACATTTTAAAAGTTTAATGTATTTTATTCTGGTTGGTGTGAATGGGTGGATGGAGAAAGAGTTTTGTTTTCTGTGAATTGCCCACATTCAGTCTGTCCATCCTAGTACCAAATGCATAAATAACTTTATAGACTTGGTACTGATGAGACTATGACTCTGTTTACATGAATTTTGAAATATTATTAAAATATTGTAAAGATACAGAATTCAGGAAATAAATAAATTTCTTTGAAATGAAGAAATGTGTGATGGAACCTATTAATACACAGATCCTGAACTGCACACTGACAGTGTATTGGTAAGAGAACTAATGTTTTAGGCACATTTGTAATTAAAGCAATAGGAGTCTCAGAATATAAATAGGCAGTGACCTTACTGTTTGAAAGGCAGCTATAGACTGTCTGTATCAGTGAAGACAGACCAGGAATGGATCTCCTGAGCCATGGAGTCTGGTTCTCTGACATCATAATGGCACATGTAAAAGAAACTCGTTACTCATCTTATGAGGACAGAGTGTAAAAGAAATTATGCTTTTAATGAACCTTATTGCTATCTTTGTACGTAAAGTTACCTCATCTCTCAATAAGAAGATATGACATTGTGGTGCATATCACTTGGCATCAGAAACAAATTCTTCAGGCTCTGATGTTGGTCAGAGGGAGAAGTTCCAGCTGCCAAATACCCCCTATCTTGGTTATCAAGATGGAGCAAGTTTAGACACCATTGTGACTTTTGTGTCCATCAAACAGACCTCAGAGACAGTTTAGGAGGAAGGGAGAATCACCGGACTACAACTTCAGTCCAGGTTTAAATGATGTGCTTTCACAGCTTACCTGGCTTGGCAAAAGGAAGCCAAGCCTTATACAGGTGGGGAAGCTTTTAGACTGTCATATCCTTGAAACTTCAGCCTCTAAATTTTTGCAGAACATAACTGTGCTTCTACTGTGACCTTTGTAGATCTTCTCCTTCAGCTCTTAAATGCCTGAGGCTGTCTCTGGACAAATTCAAGCTTCTGAGGAAGAACAGGTTTCCAGATCAATAACATCTTTCATTGTATTGAATCCAGGAAATGTAGCAAAGCTCTAGGGATGCCATTTGATCTGGAATCACAACTAAATATCATATTGGTATAGCCCAATGAAGGGAATCTCTCAGGCTTTGTACTGCTCTACAACTAGCAATGTTTAATAGGACTTACTATGAACTTTGTGTGTAGTCTATATAAAACCCAAGCACAAATGTTTATTATGATGTTTTCTTTGAGAAAAATCACTTAGGTAGTTCAGTGAAGATTGAATTCCTGTATTAGAGAAAGAATTTCTAAGTTAAGACCAGGAAATTTGATGTTGGGCAGAAACTCATTCAATGAATCTGAATAAATTAAAAAAAGAGTAATTAAGATAAAAATATTTATGTGAAGTGCCATACTTCTATGTCAGGTTGCACCTTTTTTTGATTTGGAAAAAATTCAATTCTGAGTACATGGAAGGAACACAGAGGCAGTGTTTCCTCAGCTGGATAATGGGTTTGAAAATGGAATATGAAAAGAAACTTAATGGCCACTGAAAAGTAAATGTTTCTGAAACTGGCCTCTTACCAATAATTGGTTATTTGGACAACAACAACAACAACAACAAAAAAACCCAAACAAAAAAGCAAGAAAATATTTGCAGAGATTGCAAACTAGCACAAAGAAATAGATATCTTATGGGATATAATTTGCTATCGAAACCAAAGTTTTCACTTTTAATGACTTTATTGTATTAATATACAATATGAGATCTGCCCTTTTTTTTGTCTTTCATGCCATTCACTCTTCTTTTCTGTATATCTTCATTTTGTTTTATAGTCATACTGAAGGGTCTGGAGGGGGAGCTGTATGAGGAGCTGTTGAGATCACTTGGTCTGTTCAGCCTGGAGAAGGGGAGACTGAGGGGAGACCTCACGGCAGTTACAATTCCTTGTGAAGGGAAGGGAAAGGGCAGACCCTGATTTCTTCTCTGTGATAACCAGTGACAGGACCCAAGGCCTGAAGCTGTGTCAGGGAGGTTTAGGTTGGATATCAGGAAAAGGTTCTTCACCAGAGGGTGGTTGGGCACTGGGACAGGCTTCCCAGGGAAGTGATCACAGCAACAAACCTGGCAGAGTTCAAGAAAGATTTAGGCAATATTCTCAGGAACATGGTGAGATTCTTGAGCATCATGACCAGGACCAGGGCTTGACCTTTAGTGATCCTTGTGGATCTCTTCCAACTCAGAATATTCTGTGATTGTGTGATTCCAGATGATGTGATTATTAGATTCAATGGCTACTTGACTCTCCTCCAATAAACCATTGGCATGCGGGACTCACTGCTGTAAAATTTAATGTACATTGTCATGATTTCCAAGTCCAACAAAATTTTCTATTTTGCAAGGGAGATTTTTTTTTTTCACCACAATATTAGGCTACTGTTCTATGTGGAACAGACTAGGCTCAAGGAGTCATATTTAAACTATCAGTAGATTCACCTCATTTCTTCAGTACAGGGAGATACCTTTTCATTGGCATATTAATACAATTCAGTGCATGTAGCTGGCTATCAGAGAAGCAGCTGATTATCTCCACCATTGCTGGCAGATTGTTCAGCTTTATAGCATGAAAATATAAATCCTTCACCCTCAGGAGTAGATAGGAGGGCATTTGAGAGAAATGGATGTGTCTAAAACAGTTGTACCTGAAATTATCCAAAAGTGAACTTTTAAAAAAGAGAATGTCCAAGAATTGACGGTTCTCTAAATGAATTTTATGCCTACAAAAGTATATATGTTTTGCTACCTCCATCACTAACATTGAGAGAATACATTAGATTGATCTGCATTTATTCATTATTCATTCCTTACTTTAAGATCACCATGTACTCACTATACTTTAAATAAATAAGTTAACCAACAGAATGTTGAAACTGAATTTCAGCTTCATATAGAAATGAAATTCTGAAAGATAATAAAATCAAAGAAATGTAATTAACTTGTTTAAACATATTTTCTCCATTTTGGAGCAGAATGGTGGCATTTATATAATTTTTGCATCATAAACTTTGTAATGCTTGGGAATAAGAGGTCGGGATCTGGTTCCTAAAGCTTTAGATAAATTTTATGGGACATCTATAAAGATGTTCCATTCTTTGAAAGCCAAGACTGCTGTCATGAACTTTGATCCAGTGATGACTCCTCCTATCTTCACTGTTTTGAAGAAATCTGTATTTAGAAATGGAGTTTTTCAAAGGCTTATAGCTTCACATATGAGCTTACTGTTCAAATGCAGTCTGGATGGCAAAGGTCTATATGAATGAGCAAGTCAACTGACAAGAGAACCAAATGTCTCAAGTACAGAGAGTTGGTGAAAATCACTTTCAGCAGATGGGGTGCGACAGTTTACAACTGTTTGCTTACTGCACTTGAGAACTTGAAAACAGATTAACAATTGGTTTTGAGTGTATATCTGTGTTCTGCATCCATTCAAATAAAGCATACACTTCTCCTAGGTCTTCAAATTTATGCTTTTGGATCCTGTTTCTGGTAGTGCCACATTTAAATGCAGTGAAGCCACTTGTTGGCTATATTACCAGGGCAGTTCTACATAGGATTCTGATGGTTCAGTTCTACACAGTTCTACACTATATATTTTTTTATTGATATCTTCTGATAAGATTTATGAAACACAGCTGTCCCTAACTGAGAATTCAAGAAGCTGAACTTCTATTTTTCTTAATCAGTTTCTGCACTCTGCAAAGGAGCTGATTGGACTTTTGCCAGTTGCTCCTCTGAAATTATTCTGCCTGCATATATTGCTGCAACAGCTGATTACCATGGGAATGAATGTAATGTCAAGTAGTATCAATAGTATCTGTACAGGAAATAACCAATGATTTTAAATACACTATTTTCTAAATATTAATAGTTCTTTTTGCATTGTAAAACATATAAAAAGCAAACACTAATTATTCTATTTACAAGCATCAGGCTATTCAAATACAGAAGATTAAGCTTTATCTTAGCTTTCTCTTTCTTTTCATTGAATACAAGACATTGGAAGAAAGGAAGTAAACAAGGTAGAGCAGCTAAAAGCAATAAGGACGTATGGCATTCAACCATTCTAAATATTCCCAGTTAATAACCCATGCAGGTACATTTATGCAGCATTCTACTGATGAATAACTAGAAGAAAAAAAAAGAATATTTGAAAAATTACTTTGTTTATGAGCATTATTTTTTCACTTTTGAGTTTTATTTCTCATCTATCGTACAAAAAATTAATATCAAGGTTATCCTCCTAATATTAGTGTTGTTGCTCCTTGCTTGCACTGGGGCTGCTACTTAGGGACAGGCTTCCTTTGGTCTCCTTTGATTTGTAGCTGGAACACTGTAAGTGCAGCCAGTTTAAAACTGCCTCCTTTAGCAATGGCATGACATTTTCCAGCAACTCATTATAAAATCTTTAAGACTCCCTTTCATCCTCTCTTTCCCTTCTTGACTTATGTTCTGTGTTGTAGATGATTGTGGATGATTTATTTTTTCCAGATACTAGATTAAAGTTAAAAAAAATTATTTTATAAGCTGAGAAAAATCTTTTAAAAAGAAAATAAATATGCAAAATTATATTTTTGTTTTCAGGATTTCTTCTAATCCTGTTCCACATACTCTAGATATAAGATTGATACTATAAACAAATATCAGAATTAGAATATGGAGGGAGGTAAAGTAAAATTGGAAAAAAATAATATCCATATTGTCTTTGCTATTTTTAAGACTATTGTCATTGAATAATATGTGCAGTTCATCTTCACTGTCAGTTATCATCCTATAGATAAGTAATGCTCATGTTGTGTTTTCAAATAAAAATCCCAGAAAATATAGACTATTTTTTTACCCAAATGTTTCTCATTAATGTCATATTCTTGCAAGTTATAAATGTGGCAATATTAATAAATGAGGAAATAAATACCTAAAGTAATAAATAGTTTTAGTGTCTGCTCTTTTAGTGTCTGCTAGGTAGTTTTAGTGTCTGCTCTGAAGGGAGGCTTGTCTCAATTGCCTCTGTCTGAACACAAGAAGTGCTGGCAGCCTGTGTGCAGTCACAGGGTTATGCTGTGACATTGCCATGGGGACCCCGGTGGGTACAGGGTCTCTGAAAGGGATGAGAAGTAAAAATAGGAAGGAAAGTTGTGCTCTGTGGAAAAGCAGGGCTTGACTGCACCGAGCTCCAGTGACAGACAGGAGACATGTGGGTCAAGATCTGGCCAAGAGTGGTGCCATCACTGGGATGTACTTCAAGCCGCCTGCAGTGGGTGTGGGTTTCCACCTTCCATAAGTGGAAGGGTATTTCTGGAGATGACACTCTACCACCTTCCAAGAGTGCAGCAAGGCCTTGTGCAGCAATCTAAGAAGCTTCTAAATTGTGTTGGCGAAATTCCCAAATGAAAAGGGGTTGGAGGGCTAAACAGGAGTAAGGCTCTCTTTTTCTGGTGCTCACAAGCAAGGAGGAATGACAGATGTGATCACAGAGGAGGCAGATTGCAGCAGCCAGGAAATGGTGGTCTTTAAGCCCCAGAGGAGAAGTGGGCAGTAAATAGCAGAGTTAGGGCTCTGAGCTGTGGGATATTAGACTCTGTGCTATGGTAAACAAAATATCTGCAGGGAAACTGACCAAGGGGAAAAGTACACAGGAACTGTTTATTTAAAAAAAAAAAAACCAAAAAAAACCTAATTTCCTAATTTGAAGGTTTGGAAAAAAAAATCCCGCTGTGGAGGAACACTGGGAATTTTGCCAGAAGATTCTGAATTCAAGAGGAAAGTGGGAGCACATATTAGGTAGAAACAAGTACCAGAAAAGATCATAGACATACATTGCTCTGATACTTGGGGTAAAATCAGAAAGGACAGTCAGCGTCACCTGAGTTTCTGGAAAGATCATAAAGCACGTTTTCACAAAATTAATTTCTAAATATATGTGAGGCAGAGAGACAGCCAGCTTGTACTTGCCAATGGAAATTCTTTTTCATACAACATGGTGAGTCGCTACTAGGAAAAATATTGTATGGATGTGGCAGTAGAAGTTGCTGTGATATGCTTCATAGCGCTTATAACCAATGATATATTCCTGTTCAAATGAAGATCATCTGACACAATGAATAGTTTAAAATATTTTTTGTGAACTATCATGGAATATTTTTGTAAAAAAATCAATTTCAAGTGACAGCTGAACTCTCTGTTTCCACTTTCATAAAAATCTCTTAATGTGAAGTTTAAAAAATAACTGGGATATTGAACATTTTGTTCAATATCCCAGAACTAGATACTATTACAACCCACTTTGTTTTGTCCCAGAAAATGTAGAATATTTTCTTTACCCAAGTGTTTCTCATTAATGGCATATTCTCACAAATTGTATAAGTGACAATATTAATAAATGAGGAAATAAATACCTAAAATCATTAATATTTTTTTCTTTTTCATATTTAACTTCTTCTCCAGTGATGCCAGCAGCTTTTTAGCTCTGATTCTGAGGTATTTTCCTTCTTGCTATATCTGAGAAAATTAGATCAGTTTGAGCATGGAGTTCCATCATGAAGAGTCAGATAAAATACAAGCTTCCTTATCCTCTGTAGGACTAAAAGCTTTTCCTCCAGCTTTGATCATTGGGGTAGTGATATAAAAATGAGTATGCTTCAACTGGAAAGACACAGAATGGACTCCAAAAATGCCAGAGGGAGATTCAGAAAATTGAATTATTATCTAAACTGCCAAATATGGGATATTTTTCAGCATTTACTTTTGGAATAGGCTTTAAACCTGACAAATATGTTTATTGACAGATGCTTCAGCAAGGCACCACAGTGACTGTGCTTACAGACTTGAGTTATACACATGATTATATTTATGATTTCTATTATTTACAGTGACTTTGAAGAACAATAAAGAATAAGCTGTTGTTGTGCTTGGCACAAGAAACTTCTGCAATATTAGTCCAGAAAGAATAAAATAAGAGCTTTATGGGCAGCTCTCAGAAACAACTGGCTTTCAAGTAAATTCTGCAATATTAACCAGAAACTGAAGAACAGAAGATGTAAATCTGCGGCAAAATGTTTCCTGAGGTCTGTGCTGTGGATTTTGTAATGCGGCTTATATGGAAAAAACATTTTGTAATGAGCAAAGGCAGTTGTCACATAAGGAAGTTCTCAGCTGTTTCAATTTTGTTCCCTTTCCTCTCCTTAAATAGCAGTGCTCTCCTAGTATAAATGTAAAGAACTGTAACCTATAATGTGAATCAAACCCATTAGTAGGCAAATGCAGACAGCCCATTTCCACAGATAAGAAATCCCATTCAAAATTTTGCTATTTTTTTCTGCATTTTTATATGCACTAGTGCATTTGTGTACTTGTTAAGTCTGAGTACAAGTGCTGAGTGCTTAAAATGACACAAATGTTGTTGTCAGGAATTCCAATAATTACTTCAGGTGTTTATGAATCTGTCTTCCATTGTGCTAGTGCGTATGTACCAGAAATTAGGAAAAACCACTTTACTTCCTGGGTTAGGTTTAATTTTCTTAATAAAAGAGTAAGAAAAGATTAAAAAGAAGGAAAAAAGTTATTAACTTTCATAATCTGATGCTTTATTCTGGGAATTTTTTATCTTGCATAGTGTCTTGCACTGTACTATTTTCATATATTTTCTGTTTTCAATATGCGTTTTTATTCCTTTATTTGTTTTGCAGTTTTCTCCTGACTGCATGCAGGTTTGTATGGGTTTCTAAAGGTTGGCTGAAGATGCCTGGGCAGAATGATCATTTCTTTGGTTTTGCAACGTTATTAGCAAATGAACAGCAAACAAGAACAAACCCATAAATACTCCAAGATGGCGATAACAGGCAAAATTTGGCAGGTGGTACCCAAATTCTCATGGTCTCTTGGCCCATCTAATGCATCCAACTTGCAATAAGTCTGCAGATTGCTTCAAATTATATGGAAGAACAGGCTCTCTGAAGAGAAAGCAAAAGATTTTGCTCTAGATTTAGATTTTAGCACTTGCTTTAGACTTGCTCCACAGTGCTTCCTGATTTCCCCGTTATCCAGACTAGGGAGCTGGTTAGTCTGTATGACAGATCCGCCTTAAATCAGGCTGTGGTTGTGGAGAGAGGGCAACGTGTGCCCAGAACTCATCATTCAGGAGACAGGGAATAGTTAATTCATGTGATCACGTCTCTTGTTTGAATGTAGCCTTTATGGTACCCCCAGTGATGCTGCTTTGCATTCTTTTGCAAAGCCTGAAACATTGTCCTTGTTATACAGAACTGAAATTTTGCAGAGAATTCAAATTTTTCTAATGAGAAAATTTTAGCAAACGCTGAACTGGAGAAATACATAGCTCCATTGGAGCAGTGCTGGCTCACACCAGCAGGCAGTCTGCAAGTCCTGCAAGTCAGATTGGCTTAGGGGCAACATCCTGGCTACAAGGTGCCATCAAGTTTATTGACAAACTGGGCAGATTTTCTGCTGCAAAAAGCCCACAGGTTGAAACCCAGACTACAGGAAAACAAGTGAAAATGTTATGGCAGAAGGCCACTTCCCCTCTCCCTTTGGAATCAGATCTATAGTGATTCTTCGCCCTGAATCTTTCACCATGTTTCTTTATCTTTCTTGGTTTTTTTTTCCTATTTGAGCTCTTTATAAAAAGAGTTGCAAAGATATACTCTATGATGTGATAAAAAGATATTGATCATAAAAGAGGAACTTAGATTTAGGAGATGAAGAATGTCTATTAAATGAGAAAACTGGGAACATGAAGATAAACACTTGTTTTCTTAATATCCAGCAGCATCTTGAACTATACTCAGAAGAGAAAAGTAATTAAATGGACAAGAGCTGTCCAAAGCCAAAGGCTCTACATCGCTTTTCCTCCTTCTGACTCCTTTGTTTAATAAATGCTCTGTTCTGAATAAAGAGATTAATAAAAAGCTCAAGATAGAGATTAACATTTTGTTCAATATTCATTGTTTCACCTGATATAAAATGGAAATTGGAAGCACTTTGTTAAATGGACTGAAAATGTGAAAGGTTGTCTAATTTTGCTGTACCTTCGATGAGTGGCTCTTAAATATTAATCTGAAAAGCTGTTTTGTATCTGCCAAAAGCACTTTGCCCTCATGGATACCTGTGGACCTTCCAGTTCAACAGAATGGTATGGTGACTATATCCTCTCTTCTCCCCTCATATTCCATGTAGATAGGTAAAGGTCAACTGTTCCATGTAAAAGGTACTCTGTTTTGCATAGTCTTCTTTCTTTCAAACAATTTCATTCCAAGTGTTACTAGGACATTGATTTCTTGCTGCAGATTCTTCAAAAGGTATTTCCTTTTTCTGTATTTAGTGGACAGGTAGTAGCTGATGCAAATAAAATTAGAAGGTATCAAAATATGTCCACTATTTCAAATAAAAAATTAACTTTTCATGAGAGTTGGTTTTTATTAACTTCTTTAAAGGTCAGCTTTACCTTAGTTTCCACTGGTGGATTGAAAAACCTCACAACTATCACAAGGGTATAATGCCTTTTAGAAATGCTGTTGGCATTGTTTCATGTTCTCAGACTCTATATTGTTGTGCTACAATTCTTTTTTTTTTTTTTTTCATTTAAGCTGAACATATACCCAGTTCAAATAATGGTGTTGAGCAATGATCTTCAGCATGGCATCTCACATCAATTTCAGACACACATTTTAGGAGTTTATTTCCCTGAACAGCCCCATAGCTGTCTATCACTCTTACCCTGTAGCTAGTAGTGAAGCTCACTGCTGGGAGCAGTTGCTCCAGTTTTGCATCTTGTACTTATCAGGATCCCAATCTTTACTTTGCTGACATGAACTTAAGTCCTTCTGAGCAAGCCAATCTAGACATTCCCAATGCCTTATTGAGATCTTTGTTGTTGAAATGATTTTAAGTGTCTGGGGAATAGCAACCAGCTACAGGACTCTATGTTTTGTATTCTCTTTGATAACCAAGAAATCTTAAATTATATATATTTTTTTCATTCTCAGAGTTCCCTGTGGAAGAGGAGAGCAAAAGTACATAATCAGAAAACTGTAGCAGCTGCACTCTCTCTGGCTTGATTTGCCTCTGGAAAGAGACAGTGGGTTCAAGAGATGTACATTAAATACATCCTTCGCGTATGGGGTTCTGAGGAGTGGGCTAAGACTGAAAAGGGACCTAATGAACAGATTATCCTGTGATGGCCGTGGAGAACATCACCCCAGATTTGACAAAGAAAAGGGTCAAAGAGAGACCCTTTTAAGAGAAAATTTCCATGTTGGAATTTTGGTACACTAGTGGCATTTATTTGTTTGGTTTTTTTATTATAGATGATCCTCCATAACCACTACCACTCCCTGTTCAGCAGAGTTCTGTTCTTCAAAGAACAACAGCAGTGGACTATTTTATTTCAGCAGCAGCATGCTCTCACCCCAGCAGCTGCATCTGGGTTCTTTAATGAGGAGCACTGGGAAAGTTGCAGTTGATATCAGTCCAATGGGCTTTCAGAGGAGAAACTCTACTGCTCTCCAGCTGACCCCCTCCAACACTGACAGTGTGGCTCATTGCCTAAGGGACACTACTGCTCTTTTAAGGGACACTATTGCACTTCCAAAGTGGAAACAGCAGCTTCTCTCTCTTCCTTCTGTTCTCTCCAGCTGTCTGTGTGTCTTCTACTGCCAGGTATTCAGCAATAGTCCCTTTGGAATGACCAAGTTGCACACACTGCGGAAGGACAGAAAAACAAATGCCTCTCACCTATCACTCTTGGAAGCATGGTTTGCTTTTGCTGACATCTCAGCTCTGGGCTTTTGTATCAAGCTCAGTATGGTATTGCTTCATCAGGTGCCATTCCTTTTCCCTGCCAGAGATGTATAAGCTCATTTTTCATGTTTTAGGTAGCTTTTTCCTGCTAGGAATGTTCCTATAACTCCCTCTGACAGGATTTTGCTGATTCCATATTTATCTTGTATAGGTGATCTTTTCCTCCCTTCCCTCCACTCCCCCGTTCCTTCCTGCAGCAGACTTTCTTAGGTCTGTCCTGCATTGGCTGCTGCTTTCCACTTTGCCAAGAGGGTGAACAATTTCTTCTTTTTCCCATGGTCTCTCTAGCTGTTAACTTCCCATTCCTCTCATCGTGCCTCAGGTCTCACAGAAGGCTTTACCAAACTGCCTCTGGGGACTGAATAGGACTTGACCAGCTGTGCCCAAACTTGCTCCTGCACCTGTGAATTAGGAACTCCACATGTTAATAATAGAAAAACATTACAAATCTGTGGAAAATCATGGGAATTTATGGTTCAAACTTTGAAATTTGGTGTTGATGTGAAGTTCTTCACAGATTCACTGGCAAATTTAATTGGGTTTGAATTCAGCTTAGTGATGAAAGATGCAAGACTTTTCAGCTAATCTCTTCCAATCTCTTCTGCTTTCATCTCTCAGAACACAGGAAAAATTCCACTATGTTGAACATTTTTTCTTGAGGACTTTTTTTAACACATCACAAAAATTCTCTGAGTGTGTGGTCCTACTATTGTTGGCTATATCTCACTGTAAATATTCATGGAATATTTGAAGGCACTTAGACATGAGCCATAAAACTTTCTGGTCACTCAGACAGAAAGAGAGGTATTTTATAGACACAGCACTCTTTAAAATGTCTGTATTGTCTCACAGAATCCCATAAAACATCAGTTGTGGATGTTTATTTAAAAAAAATTATGGTGATAAATCAAATGAATTAAAGTTGTGCTTTTTCCAGTAAAATAATCAGTGAACATTAACAGTATAATGCTGTAAATTATGAAGCATCATTAAATTTCTTAACAATTGAGAGTTTTTGGGTTGAAAAGAGTCACAGAAGTGAGCATGAGTTATAAAGCTATAAGGAAATAAGCTTCTGTGTTTGATTTCACACCACACTTAGATTTACAATTTATATATGTTTTTAGTTTCAATTTAACTTGCTGTGAATGTGTTGTATTGTATAGACATTACATCTAAAGGACATGAAAACGTCTTTGCTTTCTGCCAAATATATGGTTACTATAAATTAAACACATTGCATTGAAGGGAAGAAGTTAAAAGTCTGGATGATAAGATATTGTAATAGATGTGAATTTACTTGCTCCTCCACACTGTTTAATACCAAACAAAACATAATTTTTTGAATCAAAGTATCTATATTTGATTGCATGTTATCAGGAAAACTGATAACATTGGAATTGTCAAGACAGCTAATTTACATTCCAGATTTTAAATACCTCTCTGCAAAGAACAACATAGAATTTCTACAGCTTTTTACATTTAAGAAAAAAAATACAGAGACCTGAATGCTGACATGCTTTCTCTTGTCATCATGTGGCTGCATAATTCTGCTGAGAGATGAAAAGAGCAGAAACCCATATTCACTGGTCAAGCTCTGGGGCTATTACCATTTTAGTTGCAGAATATGTTTTAGGGATACCAAGTTCCCCTTAAGTGTGAACCTTTGTGTGAATGTGTGTGTTACTGAAATCCTGAGTTTCATCCTGCTGAAGCACACAGCAAGGCTCAGGATATCCCAGATGTTTTAACAGGTTTCTTCATACAAATGGTCTGCAACCTGGTTGGAAGAACCTTATTATATTTCTAAATACAGGTAACTCATCTCATCTTGTCTCTTCTCTCCAGGAGATGATCAGTGATGTGAACATTTTTGGGTCAAAAGCAACAGTATTTATTCTCTAAATGCATGGAAATAATAATTTTTGCTGGTCTGATAATTTCCAGAAGGCTAATAAACTTCTGTGTTCTTTGGCTTTGTCTTCCTGTCTTATTCTCTCCCATTTGCTTTTAATCATCCATAAAGGCTGACTGTGTCTGGTATGCCAGCTAAAATAAGACACCGATCTAAGTGTGGGTTAGTCCTAGGTGTTTATTTCAGAAGTGAGGGGTCATCACTGAAATATAATTACTGATCTGAAAATGTCCCTAACAGAAATGGGAATCCTCCTAGTTCTGTTGCTAAGCCAGAATACTGAAACTCCATGGGGAACACTGCCTAACAAGAGTTATCCACTGGTACTAGTAATACAAGACAAAAGAATATATAGATGTTCAGTAATATACATTCCTTTATATTAAGCAGCCAAGATGTCAAAAAACTGAAGCCAAGTTTAAATTTAAACATCAGCCTGAAAAATCCTTTTTCAGCTGCTGCACAGATGCTGGTCTGTAAGAGAAGATTCATTACTGTTGACCACTAGGTAATGCCTTCTATTCTGACTCCAAAATGTTTCCTAGGGGATCATTTGTGTGTGCCAGGCTATATGCACTTCCAAGGACAAGGCAGAATAGATAAAAAATGGAGAGATAAAACTTTCTCAAGACACAGCAGCTTTAACATGAAAGGCAACCACCATGCATGGCTTTCCTACAGACTGGAAAGCACTGGGGAAAAAGGTCAGAAAATGGGGGAGATGACTGCAACCTGTAGTCAGATTGGGGGAAAAGTAAGTGGAGCAAGGAAGAGAGAGTTTGGAGAAACAGGATTTGAATGTTCATGTTCAGAAACAAAATACTGAGTTTGGAAACATTCCACCATGAGGAAGAACTCATTTACTTGTGTGTGTGACTGTAGCATTCACATTCTCTGAAAAAAATTCCTTCACCCAGGATTTTTCTCCTGGGAAGCTGAGAAGCCTCAGAGAAAAGGAAAACAATTCTTATCTCATTTGCTTCTCCCGTGTTTTGCTCATTTGGAATGTGTTTGGAGATTGCTTAACCACAGGTGATTGTTTCATTGGATTCTGCTGTGAGTTTGACTCATTGGCAAATCAGGGTCAAGCTGTGTTGGGACTCTGGAGAGAGTCACGAGTTTTCATTATTATCTTTTTAGCACTGAGTGAGCATCTTTTCTGTATTCTTTAGTATAGTATAGTACTCTTTAATATAATATAGTATTATAAAATAATAAATTAGCCTTCTGAGAACATGGAGTCAGATTCATTATTCCTTCCTGCCTTTGTCGGGACATTCCCAGTGAGTACCATACGTGACCATGCACTGGAACAGGTTGCCCAGAGGCTGTGCAGTCTCCCTCACTGGAGATGTTCAAGGACCTTGTGGACATGACCCTGTGCCATGTGCTCTGGGATGGCCCTGCTTGAACAGGGAGGCTGCACCCATTGTGGTCCCCTCCAACCTGACCCTTTCTGTGATTCTGTGATTGCTTAACAAAATACTGTCTTTGGAGACATGTCTCCTGTAATAATCTTCCATCTGTGTTACGCTGTTGTTGCTAGAGGTAGATAAAGCTTCTGAATCAAACAGCAGGCAATTTTACTTTAGCTCCAAGGCAGTGACGGGGAAGAAAGGCATCCTCTGAGAAAGCAATGAATGACAACACAGTTACATCTCTTCAGACTAGTTAAAAAAATGAAATAAAATGAATAACAACATTCCAAATTCTGGGTGTTCTTTCATTATTCACACATCAACTAATGTTATGTTCATGTTAACCACAGGAGTCCAAATATTTTCTCTGAAATACTCTTGCTGTAGTGCCAACATGACCTCTATGTCAAGGCCTATTTTTTGAGTCCAGAAAAGAGTCACAAAAAGAGAGACTAAACCTAGAGTGACTGGTAAACTAATGTTATGGTGTATTCTTCTAGCAGAAAATAAGAAAGAGGGATGACTCAAGAAACATCAGTGCCAAATTGCTTTAAGTGGCTGGTGTTCTTGATGGCCCAGTATAACTTAGTAAAGCTCACAACTCACATGGAAACAGAAATGTAATGAAATAAAGTTCTCCATATCTTTTGTCCTATTTAATAATGTCTGCATTTTACCCCACTCTGTAGTAGCAAGCCCGTCAGATTCTTTAGGAACCATTTCTCTTTAAATTCTTCTCTTAAACATCTCTTTTCCTCAGATGTCAAAGTATTGCAGAAGTTGCAGTATGGCATTTCCATTTATGAAAAATTTATGACTTTTTTTTCAGTCAGGGCCCTAGAAAACCCTCTGTATCCATTGGATTCATTCCAAAAATATGTCTTTGTGGACAACATTTTTGTTAAGGGATGTTGGTAGGTGTTCTAGTGTAAGCCTGGTAGGCAGGCAAGCCCCACATAACCACTCATTCATCTCACAGCAAGAAAGGGAAATTAATTAGAAGTGTAAAACTGACAAAACTCATGTGTTGAGATAAAGACAGTTTAGTAATAAACAGCAACAACAACAACATCAAAAGAAAACAACAGAGGAAAAAACCCCACCAGCAAACCAAAAAAAAAAAAAACAAAACCAAAAACAAGTGACAAAGAAAAGAAAAACAAACCCAACTTCTCATCACTAGCAAATGCCCAGCCAAATCTAGTACAACAGGACAGTAAATGTTGCCTTCAGAAAATTTTAGAAGAATTTGAACTCTACCACATTACAGGCTTCCTTTGGAAACTGAAACTTTCAGAGAAGCTCCATCTCAACACATTCCAAAAAAAAAAAAAAAAAAAAAAGAAAAAAGAAAAAAGAAAAAAAAAAAACAAAAAAGAAAATGCAATCTTTCTTCATCAGCTAAGCCATTGGCAACATCTCTTGAGAGAGACTCGCTCTTAGGGTTTTTTACTATATTGAACTCTCAAGTGCTGCTGCTAGACCTTTATCTCAGACAAAGGAGTGTAGAAATTATGTGTAATTTGGCATTTATATGAGCTAAAAATACTAATCCTGCTGGATCAGAGACTTGGTCAAACAAACACACAAGCAGAGAAATAAATTCTTTAGGCTTCCCAGAACATTTACAGAGTCGGGAGGATATTTCTTCTCAGAGCAGAGGTCAAATTTATACTCTCTTTGAAGTAAAAAGACTACTTCATAATAGTAGAGTATTCATAAAACTTACTCTAACCATAAGAAATTATCTGAAAAAAATGTTATTTAGCTGTTAGTTTGCTGCACTTATAGAAGGAAAGAGGAAATTATTTTGTTCACAACTTTGCCTCATAATCATTAGAATATTTAAATACCTTTTATCTACCTGGTGAAAATTTGTTAACACATGTCGTGGGAAATCTGAAAGGGTTATAGGCATACAGAAAGGGTTATAGATATTAGAGAAATAAATTTTAATATCTATTGAGAAATGCAAGACGTATTAATATCTATCAAGAGTGTTATGATACAGTTCTTATAGAAAAAATAACTGTAAACTCAGTTGAATGTGTGAGATCATGGGAATACATATAAATTTACTGCTAAGAAAGGGTAAAAATAGAAGTTTTTAGTAGGCTTGCTTACTTTGAACAATAGAAATGTAGTATGTGTTCCTAACAAATAAGACTGACTTTAAAAATTCAAAATCCTAAAAAAAGTATGGTGTGCACAATAGGCTCTACTTGCAAGACAACTTGTCAACATAAAATAGATGCTTTTAAGAATCTCATTTCCTTGAGAAAAAGCTTACACTTTTTATTAATATTTGCACGTCATACAACGGCTATCAAAAAATAAAGATAAAAATAAAATAGTAAAATTCGCACCCAGAACAGCTAGTTTACCCTCAATCCTCAAAACAAAAAAAAAACCCTCAAAATAAAAACTAACTAAAACCAAAAAAAAACCCAAAAACTGAACATAAACAAACAAAGCCCACAAAAACAAACCACCAAAACCCATATAAATAAATATTCAAGATGTACTTCTTACAAGCCAAATACAGAGATTCAAATTAAAGTACAGTTTCACATAATTTATAGCTACTTATATGTCTTTGGGTCAACTCAGAAGAAAATTGCAGAAGACAAAATTTATGTATCAGCTTATTCAGCTGTCGCTACACTTTAACAGTTAGAAGAAATCTTCGTCTGAATTCACGCTTTGCTCCTGGAATGACTAGGAATCACACTGAGAACCTAGAGGAGGTCTTGGCACAGAGCTCTCTGGGGAGCAGGACACGGGATATTTGAGTGAAGACACTTTCTGTGAGGTTATCCGTGCTGTTGAGCACGGTCAAAGACACAAAACTCCTGGGCATACAAACCACTTCCCATGCCTGTTAATGCTTTTATAGCCTACAAGAGGACAAGTTCTAGTTTGTGAATCTGCTGTTTTCTGAGACTTCAGCTTCTTCACATGCAGCCTGCTGCTCCAGAACTCAGCTTTAACTGCAGCCTCATGTCACTGTAACCTCCTTCCAGCCCTGTTTAGCTCTCCATGCTACTTCACATGCTCATTTTCCCAAGGAACCACCCTTTCTGATACTGCAGCATCCTCTCAGCTGCAGTTCAGGTAGCCCCAGTCCCTCCTGGGTGGCTCCTGCTCTGTCACTCTCCACCACTCCTGGCTGACACAGAGCTGCTGCGGGGCCATGGGACGTCTGCTCCCCATCACTGGGACCTTGGGATGGCTGATGCTTGAAGGGGTTGGTTGTATCTCGGCCAGACCCTTGTGAAGGTCTTGGCACCCTCTTGGAGGAACAGATTTGGGCAAAGGGATGATGTTTTTTGTAGAGGAGAGGAGGGGTGCAGCAGTTCTGAGTGTGGAGGATCCCATGAGATATTTGTGCGCAATTTTTAATGTATGTAGAGAGTCATGACCCTGCAGTACTTAAACTCCCAGTTTAAAACATGAGGAAACCCTGAAGGGTTAATTATTTTGATGGACACACACTGCACAATTTTGCTTCCAGCTCACTCATTTAGGGTCAGTATCATTATATTTGCCTGTCAAAACAGAGGCATATTTTTGACCTTGGCAGCAACTTGTCAGTAATAATTTATCACTCTCACATTTACACAAATGAATAATCTCTACCTTCCTCACACTAATTTGTAGGAAATACCTTAATAAAATATTCTGTTTTGATTGATAATTTTGCCTAGTAAAATCAATTAAATCATTTAGCAAAATGAACCCTATTACTTTCCTTGAAAAGTCTTAAAGAATTAGTCTAAACATGGTTCTGTTTCCTGTATTGCTGCTTCTAATGATTACTCCTTGAAATTTGCAGGTCAGTATTTCAGGCTTTTTAGATCTTTCCAAAAAGTGCATGGAAGGAATTATATTTGAATAATATGAGGAAGAGAAAGAGGTATTTTCAATAATACTCTAATATTTTCATATAGGTGTATTGATTGCGAAATCAGCCTTTTAATTTACAGCACCTCCTATTGTTTTGAGAGAATGTGACTGAAAAAAAACAAAATATAAGTTTTTACCAAGTTTAGAGAATTAAATAAATATTTTATAGAGTTGTTTTTGTTTGTCCATTTCACAAGAAAAGTAGTTTTCACTTTTATATACTGGTTTTGTTATACTGGCACACAAATTTAAAAACCAAAGCAAAACCAAAGAACTCATATTGAAAGTGAAATGCTAGGTCAGCGATCTGATCTATTGCTATGGCAACAAATGCTGCCTTCATGCAGCCCATGAAGCACCAATGCATAAACTTCTACACCTGAAGTTTTACAAATCTGGGATTCTTATTAAAGGAATTATAAAATATGTGGTCAGTCATCAATTCCTGCTTTTTTTTTTCCTATTGCTGAGACCTGAAGTCCCTCTCCAAGGCAATATATCTGAGATTAAAATTTGATTAATGGTGTTTCTGGGGTTAAAACAACTCTTCACAGAATTGGGAATTTTCCTAAATTAGAAAGAGTTGTTTGCACAGATGTTTGGATGAAAGATCTATCACAAACAAAAAACCAATGGATTATGTTTGCATAATTTTTCCATGTATCTTTTAAATAACAGCAATGCTCCAAGCAAAAGACTAATGACAGAAATTGGCATTTATTTATTTTTTACTCTAAACAGAAACATGAGGGCTGTGATAGGGTCAAGGACACCTATGGTTTATTGCTTTACTACGGCAAACACTGAAATATTGTAGATTTATTTTCAACCCTGAAGTTTTTCTTTCATCTCTGAATTACACCTCATTGCTTCCTCAATGTAATACCCAGTTCTTACCCTGTCAACACCTTCCATTAGTTCTCAACAACCCATTTCCTCACCAGCTTCATGTTAGAAGTGCCCACACGACAGCTGCACTCCTACATAACACACAGAGGTCAAGAGAAGACAAACACCCCAGATCTTGGATGTGCTTTGTCCATATTTCACTCTCTTAATTTTGATTCTGCAGTCTGTGAGCACAGAAAGTGTTTTAATTAGCTAAAGGAAGAGATCAAACTGTAGAGACAAGAGAAGGATAAAAGAGGGACATTTATTTTGCTTTAGCCTCTTTACCTGCTCATTGGAAAGGAGTGAGCTGAGCTAGGATTGTTGCTGGTGAAAGGAAGTGGGACCAACACTTTAAGTCCCATTTAAGTCTGTCATAATTTCCTTCCCACTCTATTTTGGACCTGCAATAGCAATCTTATGCTGTTAATGTCTCTGGTCTGAATTGTCCCTCTAGGAAGAGCCTTTCCCAGAAGGCAAGTTGGAGAAGGAGATTAAACAATCTGAAATAGTTTCCCTATTGCTGCATAGAGACCTATTGAGACTAGCTGGGAAATTTGGGAGGCTCTGTTAATACTGAAGTTGTGTTGTGTCAAGTCCCCACCACTACTTCACCCAACTCCAAAAGTTAGACAAAATATCTTACCCTGCCCATATTAGCAAGACCAGGTATTTTTTCTGGTACTGTTTGGAGACTCCAGAAAATACCAGACTTGCCTCCATTCAGGCATCTGCATCCTGAGGGATCGTCTGAGGGAAACAATGATAAAGGAATAAACCAGATTAAAGTAATATCAATGGACATCTAAGTTTACTCTACTGCAGAAGCAATATATTCATAACAGCATATTTGGGTTGGTCCCTACTCATGAGACCTGGCTCTGTGGTGGATAGAAAATGGAAAACAGCAGGAGAGATGCTCTCCAAGAATTACAAAGATTCTTGATCAGGTCGGTTGACAGCTATCACCATGTTATTTTTTTCTTTCTGGATAAAAATTTGAAAGGTATATGTAGGACATGGTACCAGAATTTGAAGCACAAAATTTTGTCCACAGGTCAGTGTGTGGGCTCAGACACTCATTTTTTCCTGTGTGCAATAATAATGCAATTTCTGATCATCAAAAGACTAATGTATCTGCATCTATTTATTTGTCAGAAAACAACTTAGAGGGTTGGTTTAGAGTCTTCTTAGGTCAGTGAGTTGAATTTCAGTAAACTATCTGATGAAGAATCTTTGGGCTATTTAACTATATTTAAGTACTGCATATTGCAGCTAACACAATATAGTGAATATAAAGCAAATGTAGTCTGTCTTTATAGAACTTTATAGAGCTATAACATGTTCAGTTATAGCTTGTACATATCTGTATCTCTATAGGTATGGAAATGACAGATCTAATACTGCAAAAGCAATACTTTTTACAATGTCTGTTTCACTGTCAAGCATCTGAAACATTATTTTATTGCTTAAAGCTTTACAGAATAAAAAGTTTTCTGATCTCTAGTTGAAATATTAAATCAGATTGAGACTGGAAAGGGAAGGAGATTTCTTGTGTATATTAATGATCAGTGGGAACTAGAATGGCAAAATATGCTTTAGCTGCAGAAACTTTCAACCTGGAATTCTTCTGATGACCTTCTTAGAACTACTGTAACTTTAAAAGGAAACAGAATTTGCTGATAATAAGAAAATCAGATATAAAACCTTATGTGCTTCTGGTTTCCTTTACAAAAAGAATTCCTTTAAATTGAAGCAACTTGCGTATGAGAAATTCCATAAATGTAATTTACTGGCTATAACTGGAGAAGAAACAACTAAAAGAAGAATTAAATTTTGTAAACCTTCCTCTATAATTATTCAACAAAGTCTTTAATTCAAGCAGATTAATGCAGTGCACTATTGTATGGCATATTATTCAGCATTCCTAAAGACAGGGACATTACAAATAAATTTCAGGACTGTGTACGTGGAGTGTTGTAGTTACTGCAAATGTTGGATGGGGTGGTTGGGCCAAGAATAGCTTGTTCTGCATATTTGCCTAGGTGTAAATAGAAAATTACTGTTGTAATTAAAAATGCAATTTATTTTATTACTATAACAGTTTTTATTGCTGACAGTAAAATTTACACATTCTTATGTGTAATTACAGTTCCAAATACTAATTTACTTCAATGTGACTTTTTTGCTGCTCAGTAAATCATTCAAATCAATATTTCTCTGAGATACCTTCATTAGTTTTTAGAACTGTTGTTTCTATATTACCACAGCTAGCAATTCATTAAATATCTTGCTGTGAACTGAAGGGAATGGCTTTTGTTTCCTCCTTTTCAACTGAACATTTTAATAAAAAACGCACTTGATTCCTTCCCTGTGAGTTAGTTTTGGGGCACTTCATCCCAGTTATTTTGAAAAGTGTCAGACAGATTTTGTATGCAGAGTAGAGATTGGTAAATTTCAAAACAACCCCACTTAAATTAGGTTACTATTGCAGTCATACACTTGCTGCAAATATATTTAAAATGTATCCCAGAATAATTCTACAAAAGAAGTTACCTTCACATTTTTGCTACCAACTCTTTCAATGAGCCACATTTTCAAAATTCTGTTTTCCCCATTTGCTGCCTATAATTATTAAAAATCGGTTTTGTATCTTTTATTTTAACCCAATGTTTCAGGAAAACAACAACAAATAGCAGGCAAATCAGAGATACTTCTGCTTGCTTTAATTCACTGATTTTTGTGGAGTGTGAATTTCGAAGTCCAGTTAAAGCACTCTTTAGGAAAATATTATACTTGCTTCACTTTGCCTCAAACCCAAAAATGCTAAAGCAATCAAAAAGTAGCTTGTCAGCAAGATACATAGAGAAAAAGGCTTCATGACTAGTGAAGAGTAGAATTAATGTGTCCCTGGTGTTGGGTCCTGAAGGGCTCTATAGAGTCTCTTGTTTCTAACCAAGATGCATTTTCACAATGAGGGCTTTTCTACAGAGAGACACCAACAGAAACTCCCTCTTCTATCTTGCTATAGGTAATGTCTGATGTCCTTTTAGCCTTTATCTCTTTCAAGTCTGCCTGACATTGCCCTGGGTGTTGAAACAGTATTAGGGAAGAAAGAATATACACATCCACATGTATGCACAGAGTGCAGTCTCATAACCTCCTTTGCCAAGGTCTAAATTGGCAAGGGCATTTCTTTCATTTTATTATTTAAATTGTATTTATGGTCCTTTAACACAATATCTTAACAAAAATCATTTAAGAGAAAGCTCAGAGGCAGGAAGGTTAAATGTACATTTCTATGGGTGTTTCAGATATAGTTTAATTATGCTTTCAAGAATCTGGACCAGACTTGAGGAATTTGTGGCCTCTACCCCACACATTCTTTCATTTATGGACGGCATTCTTCAGTAAAAACTTGAATACTTGTGATCTTACCTGTCAGTTGCTTTCTCATGCCGCTCTGCAGGTCCATTTTACAAAACCAGCCACCCAAGTGGCACGGGCAGGAAAACTGAACAATTTTTTGTAACAGTCATTAGAGAGGGGTGGAAGAGAGAGCTCTGCTTTGGTAGGTGGAGATAGAGGATGTAAAGACATTTATTTGAAACTCGCTGACGATAAACTAAAGTGCTTGGCAGTCTATCCAGAAACTTGATTGGGCATCTGTGACTTAGAAAATGTCAATAAACTCTTTAAGTACATGCAGGAACACAGAGATGTTCCCATGCGCTCTCTCACACACACCCTTGAAGTAAATGTTAGAACTTTAGGATTTCATTATCTCATTTCCACCTATAGAGCAACTCCTGGCATAATTATTCTCTGCTTTTAATATCTTATGTGGATACAAAGACCAGAATAAACTCTGCTTAAATTCTGTGAAGTCAGTGGAGTTACAGCAATTTTATTTATTGCTTTTAGTCATTCAATCCAATTCCCAAGTAAGTAATAACTAATCTCGTGTGCAGTTAAAATAATTATACATATATGGTTAAATGTTAAAATATTTTTTATGTTTTATTCTCTTGCTTACAATATAATATAAGAAAATAGCTAATATACTAACTTATTCCTGCTTATCTTAATTCAGCAAACACAGAACATGATGAGAAAATGCTTTAATAGCCCACTAAATTCTCTGAAAAGAAAATGCATTCAGAATAAATTATGTTAGCAGTATTTGTCCTGATCAGATCAGTGCAAATCCAGCTTTTAAAAAAATATTTATCCCATTCTTCCTCTTCCTATTGAAAGTGGGAAGAAATTAGGCCAAAAAAAGGTAGCAGTACAAGCTTCTATAAGCAATGAAGAACTTTACAGTGACCACATAATAGCCTGGAAGTAAATAAGGTATAGACATGTATTTAATTTACTAGTGTGTGCAATGACACCAGATAAAAACTGAAAATGAATACATCTGAATCTGGGTTCTGTGACTGATTTGCATAGAAGTTGATTTTATCACTTGCTTACTATGTCTAATAATACAGCAGAAGTTTATAGCATTTTAATTGGTTTAAGTTTTGGTTCTTAAGTATACACTGTGTAATTTTTCCTTGATATCAAAACCCACGGTTGACTGGAAGATAATTTGCTCTTCATCTTCCATTTCAATGGCTCTGTTAATTCCATTCTATCATTCCTATCAATTACTAAATGACACTAAATGAGCATTCAAAGTAATTTGCCTTGAATTCTTTGTTTTCTGACTTACATCCTGTTTTTGAGTTGATTGGCGGCATGGGAGAAAAAAATGTAGGAAACTGTTCTCTTTACCTCTGAATTGCCTCACTAAAGCACAGATATGTTAATTAATTTTCTTCTTGTTTCCTTCTGTCTTATTCTATTCTTAGTTCATTTTTGCTTTACCACTTAGAAATTCTGACTTCCTAAAACTGCAGCAGAAAAGCTGCAGTTTTACAGGATAGAAAAATACAAAATTCATTAGTGTCATATGAGACAATGGACCACCATTGACAAAAGACCATGCAGCTTCCTTTGATGGTTTGAACTAAGCTTTTTCCTCAAATTGTGTGTTTGGTCTGTAATGGAAGCTTTATATCAGGAAATTCAGAAAATGGATGCATGACAATATATGAGACTGATAGAGTTCCTTATGTAAGGACATTCAGCCCACAGATAGCTCTCTGAATGGTCAGGTTTAAATATTAAAGGACAAGAGGGAGATTTAAGGAAAAGTAATTGGATATGTTTTTTGCAGAATTTAATAACTTGAAATTCATATTTCATGGGATCAGATACTGGAATCAGTATGAGGGTCTGTTTTCTCTATTAAAAAAATGAGAGGAGTGAAAAAAGAAAAGATTTGAAGGCAGAATTAATTTGAAACCATGATGGAAAATTAAATGCAGGAACCTGGTAAAACACTGTGAGATACACTGTTTGTGTTTAACCTGTTCCATATTTGGAGATTTCCCTAGTTTGTTTGAAGTCAATGTAAATTTTCCATCTAATAGCAATCAGTGCTTGAAATGGCAGCTGATATCTCTGTTTCAGTGTATCATTAGTACTGGTACTAAAATGCAGTGAAACTTTTAAAATTAAGATATACAAGAAAAAAGAAATATCAGAATTACTGTATGCTAAAGCGTGTTCAGTTATAGCTTGTGCAGACACAAATGTTTGAATATGTGGAAAAGAAATCCTTTCAGTGCTTAATTACTCTGTGCAGTGATAAGTCTTGAAGGCTTGAGCAATGGTGGTTAGGTCTTAAAAGTCACAAAACAGGGGGATCTCATCTGATTTTATTAAAATAATCTCAGATAATTTTGAAATTAATAGGTTGATCTGAAAGCTGTAGAATTATGAGTAGATGCCTGATATTTTAAGTATCTCATTGAAATTAACCTAGATTCATGCCTGGCATTGCTCATAAATCAATGGAAAGGAGACAGTGGGGATATTTATATTTTCTGATCTCAGCTGATTTTGGGGCAGAATTCACATGTCAGTGTTCTCACCAGTTAGGCCTCTAGTGGTAGAATAAATGGTAGACTACACTTCTAGCACATTGGAGTCCTGCAATGCAATCAAATAGTGTTGAAATGTTATAACACTCTCCTAACAATGGGCAGAAGTCCCTGAAATTGCTCCAGTGCAATAACATGCTATAAGATGTACAGCAAATGAGAGCTGGATATGGAGAATAATTTAGCATTAAGTTCTGCCCCTGTAGCCCAGACACATCAGATTTTTTAATGCTCACAGACTGTGTATTTGTTATATGCTGCCATGATTAATGCTGGTTTGGAAGCTTCTGTGTCTGTGGAAAACACATGTGTGGGATTCTGTGCAAGCCAGGTACAGCTTTAACAAACACATCTGTGCTAACAGATGTTGAAGGGAGAGTAAAACAAACCCAGTCCTGAGGGGTTTTAATAAACTGAATTTAATGGGAATTGAAAGCTCTTAGTATCACTTTAGGACTTTAAATAAATCAGTTTTGCACCAAACTGATTGTTGGATTAAATGAATTCTTCCACTTTCAATTCAGTGGTGTTCCACAGCATACTGAAAACCTTCATCAGATTTGCTCAAGAACAAGGAAGAAAAATAGCACCTGATTAAAAAAAAATTACTGCTTGATATAGGTAGATGAGTTGTGATATAGTCTCTTTTTACTTGAGGATCTGAGAGCCTTAACTGGTGAGCAGATCAAAGAGATACCTATTAAATAGGAACCCATAAAGGAGATACATAGTGACTATGTTGTGTATTTGTTACTGCAAATGCAAATGAGTGGTTTTACAGTCAGGGAGAATCAGGTACCTGAACTTATTATTTGAGTAGTTTCTAGAAAATGCTTGGAAATGAAAAAAAAAGGTAAGGTACAAATAGTACTTTTAAAGCAGTTTCCTTGGACCAGTATTTGCTGCTTATTACAATTTTTAGTTTGTTACACTGTACAAATACATGTATACATTAAATTTTTAAAATTTATTTTTATGTACTGATCAGACTCTAATTTCAATGTTGAACACTAACATGTGTTTTATATTTTGTCTTGTGAGTGTGTAATTTTTAATATCCCAGTGTGACTTAGAAGATAGCAATGCTGCAAGTAATTGCTGCTGGAGTAATAAAAGACCATGTAGCCTGATCATCATCAAGAATAAAAGTTTGATTTAAAAAACTAGATTGCAGAATACATAAATCTTGTTCCAGATATGAGCATTCCTAGATCACCTCTTTTATCATCTTATAAATCACATAGTGTTTTCAATAATCGCTGTGCTCTGTGTTATTTGACTAGAACTTATGTTAAAAACAAAGCAATCTCTAATTAAGTACCATGTCTTTGGGTGTTATGAGACAGACAGTTTAACTATAGCTTGAATTACTTGATACAGTGGTGAGTGGAAACTGTATTTGCATCTACAGATATAAAATTTACAAATACATTACATGTCAGCATAGTAGATACTATTGTACTGATATTTTCTCTTTCAGGGGTGGAAACAAGCTACAATCCACTCATTAATATCCATAAGTCCTTCCCTATCTTCTGGATGACATAACTGTTTTTCAATGCAGAAAGAGATCAATATAGAGCATGCTATCTAATGCTAAGCTCCCTTAAATTTTCACTGAAGGATAGGTAGTGGTGTATTGTTAAATACTAAGCGCTTTGTTGAAGGAGAAAAAAAAAAATTATTTTTGAAAAGTAATGACAGTTTCATAGACAGTATACAAGAATTAATTCCAACATAGCTTAATAAATGCTAGCTTCCATCATTTCCATTTAGGAGCTCAGTGGAGAGCTCTTATCCACCTACATTTAGGGCCCTGATAGTCTGTCAGAGAGACAGAAACTCAGAAATTTGCAGCATTATCTGTCCAGTTGCAGAACCCAGGCAGCTGGGACAACTCAGATACAGCCCTACAGGACCTGCAGTCACTCCCAATATAAATTCACTGAACTTCACCCATGGGTGGAACAGAAGATCAAAAGCACAGTGCTAATAAATATGTAAGATGATATACACTGGTTAGGGTTGAAGTTTTCTTTTTACTGTAAGGCTAGGTAGTTTTTCTCAAAGGCTTTTAGAAAACGTGACAACATCTGGTGCAAACTGAAAGACACTAACAGTTTGTCATCACAGCTACAGATAGTTCTCCCATATCTCTCAAATTCTTTCCTCTGTGTCTCATTAGTTTGCTTCTGGTTATATTATTCATAGGTTGCATGGGGCTCTGAGTGACCTTGTCTAGTGAGAAGTGACTCTGCCAAAGGCAGGGGGATTGGGTAATCTTTGATGTCCCTTCCACCCCCAGCCATTCCATGATTCTATGAATCTAATAAAGGTGAACGCTAGCTCCTGATTTGCAGTTCTGATTTTTTATGCCTTGAATTAAAAACACACTGCAGACAAAACCCTGACGTGGAAGTCATCCTCTCTGAAAGAGCAAATATCCATAAGCTGCTAACTTCCAAAATATGACAGCCATTTCCATTCTGTGTACTGGGAATGCTCCCTGACATAATTCCCACAGGTAACAGTTTCTGGGAGAGACAAGACAATGGCAAGGCAGCATTTTCTCGAGTTAACAGCAGAGATAATTGGGGTTCCAGTGCCCAGGAACATTTGGACCCTAGAGGGAAGAGGGATCCAAGGAAACCAGTTGTTGTTCAAGGACAGCTTACTACAGGGACAGTTCATCCCAACAAACAGCAAGTCAGGGAAACCTTGACGAACCAGGAGATCCTAGAAAATCTGAAACAACTAAAAAAGGAAGTATGCAAAAGGTGGAATCAGGGATAGATGTTGCAGGAAGGATGTAGAGATGCTGCCTGAGCATGCAAAGATGCAGTCAGGAAAGTCAAAGTCTACCTGGAATGGAATCTGGACAGGCATGTCAAGACATCAGGAAAAGCTTCCTCAAGTGCATAAGCAAAAAGACTGAGGAAAGGAAATGTGTCTCCACTGTTTAATTAGGAAGAGGCCCTAGAGGCACAGGACACACAAAAAAGTGCTGAGTCCCTTCTTCACTTTAGTCTTTACTAGTAAGACCAATCTTTAGGAATCCCAGGCCATGGAGACCAGGGTGGAATGTCTGGAGCAAATTAAAACTACTGTTGATGGAAGATAATCGGATCAGATAATTCTTAAGCAAACTGGTCATACAGAAGCCCACGGGCCATGAGAGCTGGGAAAGCTGGCAGATGTCACTGTGAGGCTATTCTTAATTATCTTCAAATGATCTGGTGGCTAGGAGACAATTCTGAGGGCTGGAGGGGGAAAAAAAGTCACTTTTGTCTTCAAGAAAGGCAACAAAAAGGGCACAGGCTGATCAGCTAACCCTGTAGATAATTTTCAGAGGCATGAATGATAAGAAAGTGATTTGCAGTAGTCAGCATGGATTCAAAGAGGGAAAGTCATGCTTAATGAACCCAGTCACTCTCTAAAGTAAAGCGACTAACTGGGTGGGTGAGGAAAGAGCAGTGGATATTCCCTCCTTGATATGTCAGAGGGTCATGCTGCCATCCAGATGGGTTTTGGCAGGCTGGAAAAGCCAGCTGGCAGGAACCTCTTACAGTTCAACTGAGGGAAGTTCAGAGTTATGCTGGGGAGGAACAAGCCAGGGTACCAGTGAGTGCTGGAGACCACCCAGTGATGCTCTGCAGAAAAGAAGCCTTGGGGGTCCTGGTGGACACTGAGATGAACATGAGCCAGCAAAGTATTCTTATTAGATATGAGAAATAAAAGCTGTTAACAAGTCTTATTTACAAACTCTTACTCTGAAATATGAAAAGGTGTTTTCTAAAATCCTGAATTTCAAAGAAATATCAAGATGTTTTGTTTCCTGTTTTGAGACTATGTATTTTCTCTTTACTCGATTTCACTTTGTTTCCAAGCTGTTTCTATTTTTGTCTCTTTAATGTTGTTATAAATGAGGCATTTCAGCTACTTTATATTCTCAGTACAATTTCATCAGTTTAAATATTACTAATACACATAAAACCTGTTAGTCTTTCAACCATTTAATAAAAATCATTACAGACCTTGATTTTTTATGACACTTTTAGTTTTTATTTTTATGAAGAAAAACCATCTACAATACTCCTCATGACTCTCAATGATTTTTCATTCATATAACTAAAGCTCCAAGGTCTACCAAGATAAATTAGTGAACTATGGGTCATTAGCAAAATGTGAATTAATGCAAAATGCACAATAGGCTGCACATTTTATACTTTCTCCAGATGGTTAATTAAATATTTGAAGGCACAATATGACAAAAGTATGACAATGTTATTACTTAATGGCACTGAATACGAAAAGGGTTTAATTGTTCTATTTCTCTCTTTCATCATTGATTAAAATAATGTATTTCAATGAAATTTGGCACTGGTCAGCATCTCAGTATTTTCTCCTAGTTGAAAATTAGATCATCTTCCATTAAAAGAACAGAAAATTATAATTTGCTGAAAAAATTGGAATGTCACATTAAAAAGTACAGTCTTACAATATGTAACTTATTTAAAGTGGAAATTACACATCCTGTATATATGCAACACTTATAATTCATAGGTATGTTCTAAAAATCCACATTAGAACACCTTCACTATTTATTAATAAAAAACCTTATCACTGAACATTATTATCTTGCAATCTTTACCAGAGCATTTCACAAAATTTGAGATTATAGCTGTTTATTTGATGTGATGTATAATGAAATGCTTATTTAAAAATTCATTAAAATATTACACTTGCAGATTGTTTATTTATATTTCACTTACAATAGTTTTAAATTTAAGACCAATTATTAAAATTATTTGAATATAAATTTATTAAACTGTTAAAATCTGGTTATTTGATTAGAGTAAGAACCAGCAGATCCTGGTGATTTCGTTTTCCATACACCTCAGTCTGAGATGCAGACCTGTGGCTTCACAGCAAAGCTCCTGGCTGTGATAGGATACCTTGTGGACCTAAATTTTTTAGACTGTAGCCTTACCTTATAAATGAGATTAGTTCTAGGTCTGCATAATTACCTCAAATACAACGAAAAAAAGTCTCGTTTGAGTTGTGGTGAATGATGTTACTGATTGCTTATGCTCATTAAACAGACAGGACCAGGAAGACTCAGGGATTGTGAAGTCTTTGTGAAGTCTGGACAGAAGTCCAGGAAAAAAGATCAGTCTGGGAAGGGAGATGAAATTTATAAATCAGAGCTTGCTAAAAAAACCCAATAATCTGTGTTTGTTCAATTTTTAACAAGTTCATTCAGGAGCTCAGAAACTGCTTTAGTGATTGACACCCTGCATGTTTGTACTGCAGAACCCTGGTCATATTCTGAAGACTTGTTATGTGGCTTACCAGCACTATAAATTCAGAAGTCATCTGAAGCTTATAAAGGACTTTAAAATATTGGTAGATAGAGCCATCCAGAACCAAATAACTCACTTAAAACTTAATGCTGCTTAGAGAAAGCACACATTGTTATTGAAATCTTTTGAGTGGCATAATTCTGAAAATCCCCCACAATGTCTTTTTGACACATTCATTGTTTAAAGAGAGCATAAAAATTTATGGAGATAAGAGATACTGGATATCAAAGCTGAAGAATATAAGTGTTTTGAAAAAAGAAATAACCCTTAAAGTGGTGTATCTATATTAATTTAGTAAAGCTCTATTAATTACACTCCAAATTTCCCTCCATCAATATCCATAAATAAGGGAAAAACAAAAGGTAAATACCAGAGACCAGAACTTTTAAAAAGTTAAGCCCAGAGAAATATCCACAGCCTTACTAAAGGTCTTAAATTACAGAAGTGAGTTTACTAGTGACTACAATAAGAGACCTTAGGAAAGTGCTTTTAAGTGTATATATTCTTTAACTCTTAATGAAGATTTCACAGTAACTTAGCTCTGTTTGCACACATCCAACATAGACTCTTCAGGACAGGACAAACCTTTCATTCTCTGTAGAATTTCTTTCTCTAGTTTCTCCCAGAGTGTGAGAACATTGTTCAAAGCTCATCCAGGTTTGTGACAGGTGCAGCTGAGACAGGAAACCCTGGGACTGGTTCGTGCTTCTGAAACATAGGACTCTAAACTCTGTTGAAAAAAAATTATTCACCCTTCTGTCTCAGTCCCATTCCATCATGGGAAACAACCTCCCTGCCTTGCCAGTGGGTCTAGAATCACTCGCAGTGTACAGTGTACAACCTCTACCAGTGATTTCCTTATAAACAGCCTGCCCACTTATAACACTTGAGCAGCATTGAGGATTTATGGTGAAATCCCAAGTTCAAAGTGCAGATGTCAAGGTGTGCCAGAGCAGGATCTGTTCCAAGAGTCTGGGGAATGACCCCAATCTACCTGTGCTCAGTTCTGGAAGAGCACTGGCACTCTGCATCTCTGTTCTGAAATGTGCACAGTTTCTGGAAGGAGCTGAAGTCTGAGAAGAAAAAATAATTCCAAGGTTGGTAACTTAGTAATTTAAAAGGATGTCTTGACTCTACTAAGTTTTATTCTATTCTTTAATTCTCTTGTGTGGTAAGTGACCCATTTGCATTCACTGCAGCTGATTTTAAAGAGTTGAAAAATTTTATCCTATTGTCCTTTTCTAGTTTATGTTTTTTTTTTAATGGAATGGAATATTCAGTACTGCAGTTCATAATAATCTACTGAGTAGGGTTCAGATTTGCAGCTGAATCTTGTATATTCATAGAATTCTTGCCTTTAGTAGTTGGAATTTAATTAATGTAAATGTACACAAACATATATATATATAATATGTACATATACATATACATACACACATACCCAAACATTTTGTCTATGCAACTCCATCTTAGCAATACAGTAGATTTTTTAGAATTTATCTTCTCCACAGGCCCACAGAGTGACTGTGGCACCCATGGAGATCACCCAGTACAGCCCTTTGCTCAGGGCAGCATCAGCTACAGCAGGCTGCTCAGACCTGTGATCACCCAATTATTAATATGTGCAAAAATGGAGATTTAAAAGTTTTCCATTTCGTTGTTTCTTTCAAATATTTTTGAGATTGAGAACTACATGATTTCTGAAAATGGTGAAATCAAGTTCATTCAGATTGGAAAAAATAACTGAAATAAAGACTCAATATTCTCTTTGGTTAAGATAACGTGATAATGACTTGTTGGCATTAATATTTAATTTGTGCTGATCTAACTTGAATAATTAATGTTATTCTCATATTAAAATGCAGAAGGTGTAGACTTCCTATTTTCTAGCCTCAATATATTAGGAGCTTAGCTGTCAAATGACTTGACAGAGAGCCAAACATTTGCAGAGATACTACTACCTGAGATCACATTTGAAAGGGGAAAAATGCTGTTATTATAGCAAAGCTCCAAATAATTATAGCATATGAAACAAAAGGTCAAGCCAAGGTGTTCTCTCACTGAAGAAACTCTTGGTATTACAAGAAAGAAAATCACTTTTGGTGAGCCCTTTTGACTACTGATTGTTAAATCTAAAGCTCATCAGACAGCAATTGGCCCATTTCAATAGAATATATATAGCGAGGTACATTTAGATGTTTCTTTAAAACTACTTTCTTCTCTCATTTGTCCTTTTGCACTTCCTCAGAACAGATGAAGCACTTGCAGAAGCTGAACAGAGGTAAATAACGAGCGATGTCTAAAAAGGGATCAGTTCCTTAGGGGACTCCAAATCTATATGGAATCATTACTTTATGGGACAATTGGACTTAAAATGGACTACAAAAAACCCACTATATTTGAGTTGATCAGAGGAAGGAAACTGCTTCTGCATCCTAAGGGCATGTTTAGATGACTGTGGCAGGTCTTTTATATCCCCTAAGTCTATGGCCAATATCAACATTCTGGCAAGACTACACTCCCAGGAAGACCAAGAGTGAATAATTCCAGTTACTAGATTGAGAGACAGACATTCCTAGAGCAAAGACCTCTGATAGCTGTAGAAGATTTTCTTCATAATATAAAATATTTCAGATGATTATTATTATTTCTATATGCTATTATTTATTTATGTGAATGAGAAAAAACATATGAACAAATAATGGTTGATTATAGCAAAATTGTTGCATGTTAGTTACATATTAAAAAATACTGGGACACCTTTTTTCTAGTCCATATTGGAAAATAGAATAGAAAAAGTAATATATAAGAAGACATATGTTGTGCTAAAGGCAGAAGAAATTTTAATAAAATGCCAAAAAGTATGTACTCTCACAAGAATCTTTAAGGTTGGAAAAGACCCCCAAGTTAATTAGGTCCAACCTTTGAACAAACACCACCATGTCAACTAAGCCATGGCTGAGTTCCCACATCCAGTTGTTTCTTGAACACTTCCAGGAATGGTGACTCCACCACCTCTCTGGACAGCCTGTTCCATTGTTTAACCGTCCTTTTAGTGAAAAAAATTCTTACTCATGTCCAGCCTGCATCCCCTCTGACACAGCTTGAGGCCAGTTCCTCTTGCCCTGTCACTGACTGCCTGGAAGAAGAGACCAATCCCCACCTGGCTGAACCCTGTATTCAGGGAGTTGTAGAGAGTGATAAGGTCTCCTCTCAACCTCCTTTTCCCCAGGCTTTACATCCCCAGCTCCCTCACAGGACTCTCCAGACCTTTCCCAATCTTTCTTGCCCTTCTCTGGACTCACTCCAGACCTTCAATATCTTGTAGTGAGTGTCCCAAAACTGGACACAGGATTTGAGGTGTGGCCTCACCAGTGCTGAGTACAGGGCACATGCACATACACACATCTATGTACATCCATGCAAGACAGAAAAAATGGAAATCAGTGATCTATTCTGTTTGTTTTGGAAAATAATTTTTCAAACCTGATGAGAAAATTCCCCACAGTAGTTTGTAGTGAATACAGGAGTATATGCAAATTACTGCAGAAAGCAATCTTAAAAAAACAGATTCTCCAAAATAAGCAGGCAGAGGTATCATATCTACTGTAGAACCTGACAGTTTAACAGCTGAAATAATAGACATTCGTGTGAATCTATACAGAAAAAAAACCAAACACAAACAACCAAAAAGCAAGAGATGAAACAAGTAGTAATCAAAATATATATTATATTGGCACTAAAATACTTTACTTCAGGTGGTCAAACCAACAGAATGCAGCAGGATTTTAAACAGAAGGTACCTAGGCTCCTTTTCAGAGTTGAGCTTTAAAGGTCAGGCAGACATTTTCAATTATTCAGAACTTTGATAAACATCTTTTAAGAAATGAGGCATGGAAGCAGAGGCTTTGGATAGATAAGCTAGCATTATCAGAAATAAAGTTTGTAGATAATTAACATGTGCAATCCAAGATGTTGAGAATATTACTATAATCTAAAATGACTGTTGTTTTCTCAACAAATGATTTTAAACCTATTATAGTTCATGCAATTACACATTTGTGCCTACACTGACTTAGCTGATTTGGGTTAATTGTAATCTTTATTGCTAAGCAGGACAAGAGAACTGTTTGAGCGTTCAAAAAGCTTCCAAAACTACAAAACCCAGCCCATTTATAAATTCAGAAACATCAATAATTTTGAAAGACCATATCACAGATCAGTTTTCAAAATCTAAACTACTAGATCATCTCTTTATGATGAACAAATTTTACCTAAGTGCAAGATCTTTTTCCTGAAGTTATTTTCCTTACTTTTATCTTGTATCCACATATAGAGACTTTTTTTAAGATGACACCAAGACATATTCAGTCAAAAAAGAGCACTGGGGGATTTCTACATGCTTTTTTTAAAGGAGAGTTTTACCAAAAAATAGGCTGTGATGCACTAAGAAATGAATCTATACGTGATTGTTGGCAACAGAGGCCCCCATAAACTGGCATTTTTAAATTATAATTAGTACAGAGCAATGCAAAGTTTTCTTTAACCTGGATTAATTTGTAGCTTTGTAGTAAGAAATGGTGTGGCGAATCATGCTGTGAGTGCAGCAAATTAGTCTGTAAAATTTCATTTATATCTGCACAAGCCAATCAATCTCCACAGTGTTAGGGGATTATAAAATGAATTTTCAGAAAAGTGTTATGAGGTTTATATACCGTTCTGGGTATATTTCCACCTCCTCTGTTATCCTTGATACAGAAGCATAAGAGGATGTATACATCTATTTCTTTATTATAATTATAGAACAGAAATGAAAAAAGCTTTTCTAAGAATGAACTATGGATTGTTTACTGGATTTGCTTTTCAAATTTATCTGTCATTTAACACTTTAACTAAAATTACTGCTATTCCTCCATAAATAGAGAATGAGAAGTTAGACACATAATCTCCAGTCTTCATTTTAATTTCAGTTAATATTTTGAATGAATTGTTATATTTTATACAATATTATTAAAGGTAAAATTGCAAAAACAGTTCTAGTATTATTTGGTGCTTTTCCATCATAGAAAAAAATCCACTGAACCAGCTGTTGAGCAGAAGTTATCTTTTGCTTGAAATGAATTCTGATACATTTTTCTATCAAATAAGCAATCTTATGAAGTTCAACTTCCTTTGCACTTCATAATGAAAAAGATCCAATCTAACTAACATTTATTTACTCATGGGCAAAAATGTCTAGAATAAACCTACAAACAACATGAGGAATTACAATAATAACATCTTCTTTACCATATTATAAAAAAACGACCAAAAAATCTGATTTCTGCATCTTGTTAATAAACTTTTAAACAATCTTCATTCTTGCTGCAGTTCAAAAATACTGGCTAAACATGAATATAATGTGAACATAAACTCTTCTAAGGACGTAAGTGAGGCCACTCACAATGTTCTAACTTGGGCACAAGTATTATTGAATTAGAGCCTATTATTGAATAGGAATATTCACTATTTAAGTATCAGGCTATAAATAATACTACTACCTGGGCACACCACTATTAAAAAGGCTAGAGCAGAGGTGAACTGCAGCCAGCATGGAAAAAAAAACTGAGTAAAGATATTAGAAGCAAGAAGAGATTATCTAGAAGAAATAAATCTGTCTAAATACAGGCAAGAGAGACAATCATAAATTTCTATGGACAGTAAAAGCAATGAGACAGTGAAAAAGAGAGTCTGAGAATTAAATAGCAAAATTAGTAAAGTAATAATAAATCTGTTTTCAAACAAACCCAGAGTAGAAAACCTGACAGAGAATCTTGTATCTGCATAAAAGCAGAACTGTTAATCAATTCTTTTGAGCACTGTTCACTTCAGGAGATACCCACACCAGCAGAGGATCTTCTGAAACTGAAACAGCTCTAGAAGATGTTAAACAAAGCTACACTAAAAAACTGCTTAGGCCAAATGTCATTAATCCAAGAGGTCTGCAGGACCTGAGAGCTGAAGCAATGAAGCACACAACCTCTCTTTTAAGATGCTTTGATACTTCTGACTAAATGTTGAAATATGGTTCTCTTGTTTAAAGAATTGTTTATGGATTTCTCCTGGAATTGCAGCCCTCTAGTTCTGTTGTTCTAAGTGGAAATAAGTAGACACTTTTAGGAAAGAGAGGAATTAGTAGATACGGCTTAAAAATAATCAGTATGAAAGGTTCAAAGTGACTTTTACAAAAGTCCTGTTTTTTGGGAGTGGTGATATTTGTAATTCTTGAGCAGTTGAACAGGGGTGATTTGATTTCTGCAGTCTTCTTGAATTACTGGAAGGCTTTTGATATTGCAAGACCAAAGGCTTTTAAGGAAATGAAATGATCATGGCTCAGGTAGTAAAGGAAGAGTTTTCACAATATTGGGGACACTGGAATTCTACAGGCATCTTTGTTGGGACTTATGCTGTATTCATGAACTATTTTAGAAAAGAATATATAAGAGAGCAAAAACATTTTGCTGATGACATTAGTTTCCTTGTTTTAAGGACAAGGACAATTCTAGATAGCTGGAGAAGGATCTTATGGTACTCCCTGACTAATTAAAATGTCAGAAAGAACTCTGAATTGAGCAATGCATTTGCCAATGACAAGCAAAACTCATTCTGCAGATAAATCATGTGCTCACAGAATACCTTGGAGCTGATATTATCACTCAGGTATGACTTGTGTTTTATGTTGGATGATTCCTATGATATGCTTTCTTTTATTTACTGCTGCTCAGAATTAGGTTGACAGCATGAAACTGATAGGTAGGGAATACAAAATAAAATGGACTCACTTTATCATTATGTGAGTGTTTGAGACAGGAAACTCTGCTCCTGGAGTCCCTACATCATGACACTGCACAATGCCATGGCTAATTTGCATGTGCAGTGTGAAGTGATGCTCTGGTACATTCATCTCTAGGAAGATATGTTTGATCTCATTAAGCTTCAAAGAGAAAGTTGGTCAAATATGTGGAGGAGTCTGTGTATGGGGAATAAGCAGTTCAACTAGGAACTGTCAGCATGGAAAAGATATGCTTTGGGTGGGGTCTACAAAATAATTAGTAACATGGTGAACAAATCATTGTTCATATTCTCTTCCAGCATAAGAATTAATGGTGAGCCTGAAAATGCCAAAGGATCTGATTTTGCTGATAGAAGAACTGTGGCACTTCTGTCACAGTGTTGAGGCTGCTAAATTTTGGGCTTGAAGGAAAACAGTGCAAATGCTTCAAAATGATTTAGTGATGATTACCTAATGTGTAAATTTGCACTCAGAATATTACATTAATAAGAGGAAATATGCTGTACATGTGAAGCCAAGAACTTAATGATAGCCTAATTAAAACTTAATAATATGATCAAAAATGCAACAAAAAGTTAGTTGTTCAGTTAAAATAATACTGAGACTGACAGAGCAAATTAATAGAGAATAGCTGCCTTACTAATAGTACATCTTAAACTATTAGGCAAGAAAACTTACCAATGTTTACCCATTGCATTTTTCATTTTGATCATTCTGCAAAAATCCCTGTGGATCTTCAGGCTGACAGTAACAGTTTTCCTGAGGCATAGCAGCAGGGAAAAGGTTATCAGTGACATTCCCAGTTCTTTGGTGCAAGGAACAATGTGCTGGTGGCAAGAGTAATTTCTCCTCACTCTTAGACCTGCTTTTATGTCTAGCAAGGTCTGCTTCCACTTCACTGGTTCCCAGGTAAAGTTTGAAAATTGTGCACTAGCATTTTGCAGTAATTACTAACAGAAAGTGCTCTTGTTTGTTGTGCAGTGATAAGCCAGAGTTTTCAGACCTCATACAGATCTAGTGTGTGTAGAGATTAAGGAAACACACTGTGGAAACAAATTAGAAATAGCTCACATGTAGGTAAGCTCAGAACAGTGCTGAGACCCTGCACTATCAGGGCAATAAAAGACTTATGGCCTTCTTCTCATAATAAAGTCCTGTTCTCTATGCTGCAAAAGAAAACATATCCATCTCAGTTCTTGGAATTAAAATAGCCAAATAAAAAAAAATACAGACAAGATGTGTACAATTGTGGTGTTGGTTTTTTTTTTTTTTTTTTTTTTTTCTTATGAGTTCTGTTAGAAACCAAGTCCTGGTGCCTGGATCTCACACAGCATGGGTATAATTATTATCTCTAAATAGATTAATATATATTGCTTCTTAACTCTAGTAAACCCACACAGTTTTTCTGTGACTTAACCAAGAAGGTAAAATTGAGGGTTTCACTTGTAGCTGTAAATATGTGATATTTGCCTTTGGGTTTTCCCTCATGACTTCTCCATCCTGCACTTTTATCTGAGGCTGAAAGCTATCAAGGGTCTCCTATCAGGAATGGCCTCACAGAGTTCTGAGGGTGTTTACAGAGGAGTTAGGATTTGCTTCTCAGACAAAATTAACTTTATGATGAAAAGCTAATTTTTGTAATACAAAATAATCTTGCCTGATTTCCTGCCAGGACAATGGCCCTTCTGTCTTGAGAGAAACATTTTAGGTTTGCTTTTTCTCATCTGTTCACAGAACAGGACAAATACAGAACAATGATCCTGAGTTTCTTCCCTTATTGTCAGGTCCTTCCATACTATCAGGATCTTAGAAACATGGGTGAACCCTGTTGATCAGTATATTTGTCAATTTTCATTGTACCCTTCTAAAAAGCAGCATCAAGGACTTTGTCATCTTAATGCTAAACCTCATCAGACCCTTGTTACTGATTGAAGAGTAGCACCCACCAGAGGACAACAGTGGACACCTGTAGGAGTTTTCTTGATCTTAGTCAGCAGTGGTGGTGGTGGGGGGGTGGTTTCCACACTTCATAGCAGCCTGTGGCAGAGTAAAATGGAGTTCCTGGGTAATAGAAATTTAATTTTGGAATTAAATTATTACAAGGTGTTTTTTTTTTTTCAAGAAAGCATGCAGAAGACTTTAAATGCAGTAGAAAAAAAGGAACAAACAAACCTCCTCAAACAAAACCACACAATTTAGAAACATAACTAAGCAACTACCCCTCAAACAAACAAACAAACAGGACCCAACCCCCAAAAGATCTCTGGGAGATCTCCATGTTGAGTTTTGCTTCCTTCTGTAATAGGAAAAACCTCAACCAACAAACCAACCACCAACCAACGAAAAACCCAACCAACCAAAAATACAATAAGAAACCATTCAGAAAAATAAAAAATACTAAAATGTACTTCCTAGTAAGAAAAGAAACACATGGATCATTGCTGTTTAGAATTGCTGTGATATCTAAGATGTTCAGCTTACTAGTAGATGCCATGAAAAAAACCCAAATTCCTTAACCCTCCTTTCAGCCAGGAGGAGTTCTAGCACTTTCCTGTTACTGTCAAAATGATAAATAACAATTTATAGTGTGGAAATTTGGAGTTCTCTATTCAGGTTCTTCTTGAGTAAAAGTATATTTCATGCTGAATATTAAGAAGGTATTTTGGAGAACTAACCCAACATTGCGTGCTACCTTCTTGAGAAAAGTAACATTTCTGCTTTAAATAAGACTCTCCTCTTCAAAAACACCCACTATTGTAAAAAAGTTTTCTCAGTGTGTGAAAAATTTATGTCACCTATATCAAAATCTATTAAAAGTGTAGTCTTAAAAAGATAGTATTGAAAGCAGCGGTATCTTTGTAAACAGAACAAAAAACACATGCAAAATTATAGCAGGATGGAAAGAAGCCACCTGTTCAGCCACCTTATTCATTCCTTGCTAGTGAAAGGCTGTTCCCTAAGGTGCAGACCTAGAGCTTATTAGCACTTTCCAAAGCATCAAGCAGTGTAGCATTCCATTCCCATGGGAGATTATTCAGTGATTTCAGTGATCTTACTGTCAGGAAGATTATCAGTATGCTATTTAACCTCAGTTTTCCTTATCCTAATTTAGTGTCATTACTCTCAGTTACCCCATCATAACATGTTTTGAGATGTAATATGAACAAATAGATACTTAACAACAAGATAAACATCCCATCAGCCTTGCATAGGGAGGATTATTTTCAGATTCTCTTTAAACTCAGAGGGTCTAGTCTGATGTCTCAGCTGAGGCAATAAAAATAGTACAAGAAAAAAAATGTTAATGTCAAACTATGCATTTTCATAGATAGCTACCACATAACAATTACTGCAGGAGGTCTAGTTTTGTAACTCTTCCTTTTTTGCAATTGGTTATCCCTGGGTGACAATGCTTATAATCATTTTGCTAACTCAGATTTTTCTAAAATTAAACTCTGTGCTGCAATAATACGTGTCCAAAAAAAAAAAAAAAACCAAAAACAAAAAAACAAAAAACCAAAAAAAAAAAAAAAAACCAACAAACCAAAAAACCAAACTAGCCTCAGGATGTACAAAACATTGTGCAGAAAAAAATGTCAGACTACTCCCTTAGCAAAAAGAACAGCAGATCATTGTTTTCTTTATTGGTATTTTGCTTTAGACTGTTGATTTTAGAATGCTCAAAAGCCAAATCTGGTTCTTGTTATAGCTCATGGATTTTTTTCCAATCAAAAAAGATCAAATCCACAGTGTTGTAGTATTACAAGGACTCAACTAATGCTGTTGATAAGTTTCCCTACTAAAAGAGCTCATACCTGTGTAGTTTGGAGGGATACTAATTAATTGACAAAGCTGACTGATGTATGCCACAAAGAGGGATATGAACTGAACCTGCCCTAGATGTCATCATTATGAACGCTAAAAAAAGCACTGCCCAGCTTTATAATGACCTAAAAATATGCGTAAAAGTCAAAAGTTTTCCAGGCAATCTCACATAGCATAAGTTGTTGCACTTCATTCCATCTCCAACCTCTCCCAAAAATTTTAATTGGAGTATACTTGTTTCACTACCAATTACATCTACAAAAACTATTAAGACAGGGCTTCACACATTCTATTACAAATCAGGTGCTCAGCTACCTTTTGATCTTGCCTTTCCTAAGGCATTCCTCATCTGTGCCAAAGGCACAAGTTTCTCCATCTGAATGGCTGTGCTAAATATGTGTGCCCACATTCCAGTTTTTTTGCTAGCCACAGACATCAGAATCTCTATAAGTGCAACAGGAGGAAAGAAACAGTAGATATTCCTGCCTTACAAGATTGGGCTTCTCTCCTGTCACGAGAATCTCACAATTATTCAGATGTAAGAGCTCAATTACATGAAAATGAAAATTTACATGAGTAAATCCAAGCAGGCAGTTTAAGGGTAGCAGTCCAGTACAAAATCTTAACAGATTTCCCTATATATGTGTATATATTTATATATGAATTTTCCATTTAGTGTTTGTTAACATAAAACCATTCTTAGAAGAAATGTTTAAATTCCCTGTTGCCAGATTCAAAGCTCTGCATTACAGAGTCAATCTGATTTTATTGCTTACCTATAACTTTTTAAAAACACATATACAGAGACATGCAATTTTCTTACACTAGGAAAACTCCACAATTACTGAAGGCTCTTCAGTAGTTACTTTGAAGAGCTCATCTTTGGCCAGGAATCAACATAGAAATTTTCAGTCCAGAAGAAAACTACTAAGCAGGTATCACTGTCACAAAAATAGGTGTGATTATAAAATATATTTTACAAACCTAATGATAGCATTTCTTGCTTAGTGACAGCTATAACAATGATTTGCTGCAAGATCACATCACAATTTTCAATAACCTTTCCATTCTCAGCATTTGGACACTGGCATGAAAGATAGTGTAACTAAGGGGAAGAGAAAGAGAGGGTGTCATCCATTTGTGTCTTCACCTTTTACAATCCAATTTATCTAACATTTTAAAACCAGTATATGAAAAACCATTTACAATTCACAGAGTGAACAGATGGCACAGCAGCATTGAAAAAGTGTGTATACACACTGAATGAACTGGTGTTCTGCTCTAGTTAAAAAGTTGCCAACATTTGTATTACAAACCTCAGATTTGCAGGTTGTCTCTTTTAGGTAACATCTGGAAAGATTGGCTTACAAGCTACATGCCTAGATACCATGTTAAAAAAAAAAAAAAAAGCAGCATGTTTATTACTTTCATATCCTTTACACTCATTTAATAATATTGTAAATGTTACCTGGGAGTTAAATTGCTGAGCAAGTGCTTTTATTTTCCAGAGGGATTTGTACGGGTAGGTGGGTGTGTGAGTGGTTGTGCTGGCTGGGCACAGGAGAGTGTGGCTGTCCCAGATCTCCTCCTTTCCACGTGAGGAGATGTTCTCATGACTGCTGAGATCTGCCCAAACACCCAAACACTCCATACCTGGGATGCTACTGTCTTCTGGGGCATTTCCAGACCCTGTGTGAAACGATTCCCTGGAACAAAAGTGATCAAGATGCCAAACACAAATGATAAACCATTTTAAGTAGAACTATGTCCAAAGTAGCATAATGTTTGGGTTAAATACTGCTTTTTGGCTTAGAAAGATTGCAAGCTGTGCTGAAACAATTGTTTTTCACACTAATAGTCTCCAACAGTGGTTTGCATAGGGATAGGGGCAGTTATGAATCGCATGAAAATCGTGCTTATACAAAGTGTCAATTTTGGCCACAAAGAAAAATCAGAAGATTGTAACATTTTGCCTTGAGAGAATGTAATGGCAGCTCAGGAGGGATTTCAGGATTTGGCTCACCAACCAAACAATTTTAAATTATATTCTTCTAAGCGCTAAACTGCTTACAGGATTAGTATCAACATATTGTGCCCACTAGCTGTAGGTTTGAATCTGTACCATGATCTCTGTGGCTGGCAATAATCTTGAATTGAACATAAAGCCAAACTTTGTTCTTACTTGATAAATGGGTCTACACTGTTTAGCTTTGAATTATAAGTGAGAAATCAGTAAATATTTTAGTAAGAGATTAATTAAAGCTATTCTGTGAAGGGGTGTTTTGGACTGTGAAAGAATATATAGAAAAAGCAAAGAGTTAATTATATGTACTAGAAGCAATAATGTGATTTTCAACTTGGATAACTGCAACCTCATTCTTTCAGGAGGAAACATCAGGAAATGAACAAACTAACCAACCAGTCAAATTGGAAATTACGTTTTTAGTGCCATTTAGAGGAAAAGAAATGCAGTGCAATCAATCTGAGCTGCACCCACTGAGACGTCCACATATTTGAGAGATTCTTTCAATGGAATTATGAGTTATTCCCCTAAAGTCCTAAATTAGGATTTTCACAAGTGTTTGTATCCAAATGCTCCTAGAATTCCATGACTACTGTATGCACCAGGCACATTTGAAATACCTCCCTTGGAGGGAGTATGGATTACAAAAACTCTTCTGTTTCAGGACATTCTCAGGAAAAACTTGAGGCATTTAAAAAAAGAAAATATAGATAAAAGGCTAGAAATGAGTGGGAGATTAATGTAAAAAAACCTGAATATTAATATTTTACTGAGAGAGTAAGTAGTGAGTACCAGTATTTGCTGGTATATACAAATATATTCTACTATGCAGCCAGCATCCAAGTGAGAATGGGATAAATAAATAAAAATTTCTGCTTTGTATAATATGACTTTAGGCAAATAACTAGATTCTGAAAGAGGAAAGTTAAGAATAACAGCTTCAAATATGGAAAGTGATGATAAAAAAAAAACCTAGGGAGGAAAGAATACAAACACTAGGACTTTAAATGGGGATCTCATCATCTTTTAGCAGATGAGATCTGCTCAACTTCTGTTCCTCACAAAACTAGATGGAAGCTGAAAACTGAAAGTTGTGTCTTTCAACAAATGCAGCAGCAATGTTCTTTTTGTCATTTCCCTTTGATTTACTGAAACAACACTTGCTCTTCCCTGTCTCAGAGAGCTGCAGGTACCTGTCTCCCTGTTCCCAGTAAGAACCCATTTCTGAAGGTCAGCTCTCACTCAGTTTAATCAGGTATTACATTCTTAACACATGATTTGGTCTCTTTTACCACGCAGATGTTGTACTCACTGTGCCCAGGCTGTGCCCCTTACCTTGCTCTGACCCACAACCTCCAGTACACCAGGTGTCCTCCAGCTGTGTCCTTTGCTCCATCCATGAATTTGGGGTCTGTGATGTACTGCCTCCCATTCCCTGTTGGCTACTTGAGTAGTACCTTGATCTTGTATTTTGAAATTAATGCATTTTGATTTCTGAGGAAAAGTTAATTAAAATACATAGTGTTGATCCTTTTCATCATTTTTGAAGAAACCTGAGATTCAAATATCTCAGTACAATGTTAAGATAAACCCCATGTTTCCCAAGCTTTCTCTAGAGATTGTAGGGACTAAATTACAGGGTTTCCATGTATCAGAAAATACCTTTTGAAATATTCTTTGGAATTTGAAATCTTAATAATTGACACATTTTGCTGGAATCACAAATTAAAGATGGCTATCTGCTAAAGCAAAATATTATTAAGAAGTTTATTTTGTCCAAGCAGAAAATAAGGTCTACAGTTTAGATTGAGCCTTCCATGTAGGAAGATTTTCAGGAAAATCGAAACTGGAAATCTCTAACTACTGACTGTGACATAATCCAGGAATTTTCTCAAAGGCCAATGTTAAAATACTCTGGAAAAACTGGAATTTGATGATCTTTATGGATAAAGTATTATAGAAGACGTGAAATGCTGTTTGTTCTCTAAAGATTTTTTAAGATTATAACAGTCTTCAAACATGGTGTCCAAAAGGCACAATCCAGAAAATGAGCTACTTTCTCTGACCTTGCTTAAAAAGTGAAACAAACGTACGTGACAGTTTGGAAATTTCAGGTCCTGTACATTTGGCAATGTCTGAGAGAAAAAGATATTTATTTTGAGAGACTGTGAGGTAATTTGAGGTGTCAAAGTGTGCCAAAATGACCTGAACTCTAGACTGAAATTCTCTGTGCCACCATCTTTCCAACTTTTCTGACATATGTGTATGTCTGCAGAACAGATCAGTGTTTACTGCTGTTTATCTCTGCTAATAATGTGGGTCAGGTTCAGCTGTTAATGTGTTTCCTTCGAGGTATTTGAAAGCCTGGGTATATCAAAATTAGTAATAAATGTATGTCTGCACTGCACCATCCAGCTTCTCTAGGACTTTGCAGATTCTTTTGCCAAAATAATTAATAAGAATATCAATAAGTATTTGCTGAATTGGCAAGCACTGCTTGAAAAACATTATTAATAACTTAATTTCAACCTAATGTTTTTTTCTTCCAGGATTCTTGAGTATTGACCTTTTATCAAACCCTTCTCTGTGTCATAATACTTTTATTTATTCTCCTCTTTTCCATCTTAGTTAACAAGTTTCCTAATCTGAGATTTTATAAATTTCTGATGTTGTTTAAATAATAGCATACACAAAACAACAGTCACAAAAATAAAGACACTAAATCAAGGTGCAAGAATCTCTTTCTATTTTCTTTTATTTCTTTCATTTCCTCACTCCATTAGCACTGGCTGGCATGGAAAATGCTTCTGGACATCACATGTCTTGTGGTTGCACAGATGCTCAGCCCTTCATTCAGGTCAGGGCTGCATTGGCCCTTGCAGAGAGCTGTATATTACAGATGTCAGAATAATGAGCCTGAAAGAACCTAGATCACTTCACTGTCTTTTTAAAGCATAAATATTCCTGAGACTGCAATTTCATGCACCAATTGTTTCAGATTTCTGAAATGAAGATTACCAGGTCCCTTCCCTCACTCAAGAGGACTACAATCTTTGAGTTTCTGACTATCTCTTTTGTGATAATTTCTGTTTCCATATTATTATTACTTCTTTCTAATCCTAGATTCAACAATAGTTTTTTCTTTCCTGAGATTTTCTTCAATAACAATGGAGAGGCTATTGAATCTGAGCCGTGTTTTCTGTTTTTAGTGATCTTTTAGCTCTACTTTAAACCTTATGCTGTTGAGAGCATACTTGTACTGTTTTCTTAAATTTCTGACCAGTAACATTTTGGACATTTTTTTGTTTACTGTACTTCCTGGTTTCTAATTATTTTATGAACAATAAATATACTGTTGGTCCAGGTTGACGTGATTCAGTCATTCTTTAGACAGTTGTACTGTCCACATATTCTTTCTCACTAACTTCTGTGTTGTTTAAATATTGCCTTTTAGATACTAAGTCCATAAAATTAACTTTTTATTATGCAATTCAATGAACTCTTACTAATATGGTCTTACTCACTTTTCCCCCACTGTGATATCCAGGAACTTTCCCTTCCCTGGCCATCATTGTCTTCTGCTGCCCAAATTCCTGAAGTAGTTTTCCACAGTTAAGCATCATGTCCATACTTCATTCCCGAGCTGGAAGAGGTGGAGGTTTTCACTGTGTTTAAACATATAGTTATACTGTCTGTTAAATGAGTGTTCCCACCATCTTACTTTCTAAACTCCTGGTGTTCATCCTGTTATTCATAGTTTCATCCACGGTCAAACTTTAAGTCACCCAATTTCCCGCTTTAAAACCTATAGATTAAATTGATTTTCCACTATTACTCTTGTCTAATTTTTTAGTTTTAATGGTAAAATCTTCATCTTGGATTGTAGAACCACATGAAAACTCTTTACCCCTTAACCACTGGTTACTGACAGGGTATTTTTACCTCTATCCTAAGAAAATATGCCTGTTGCAAAGTCTGACAAGACTCTGGGGACTAGCTGTGATGAAAAATAAATGCAGCTATTCCAGGCATTATCTGAAAGCTGCACTGAAATACATTTGATAAGTTTCACCACAAATATTTTTACCTCTGTCCCCAGCACCAACTGAGAAATCCAGTGGCTATTGTGTGAGGCTAAATGCCTCAGTGAGAAAGAAAAAAAATTTCCTTCCCATAAAAAAGATAAATCTGTACTTAGGACTGCACAGAAGAGGTGAATACAGCACATTTCCCTTCCCCTCCCCCTTTTATTAGTTTGTAATCACCTGTTTCATGAAGCAGACACGAGTCTCATCCGGTATCTCACTATGGTAAATGGTGTTTGATATTTTGTGAACCATTTTGTCACCCAGCTGCCCACAGATTGTTACTGTAAACATACATTTCTTCAAACAAATGAGGCATTTTACAGGAGCCCCATGTTGCATCAGCTATCAATTTTGTAGCTGCAGACATTTAAATGAAATTGGCAAAGAACTCAGTTCTGTTCCTCCTAGAATGAGAATCTTTCTCTCTTAAGCCACTGTTTGAGAATTGGAGGACATGTAAAAATGAAAGAAAATCCTGGTGTCGCTGTTGGCTGTCCAAGCCAACCAACTGCATATCTTGACAAGGGAGAATGAAAAAAAAATATTTACTGCTACTCAGACATATTGCATAAGCTTGTTGTATGTTTACATCATTATCTATGCAGCATACTCGTATACACCTTATCTGAAGAGCTGACAAAATAGGTAGATACCAAAGGAAAAGGCAGCTAATGCATTTTTATGTCCAATTTTATAAGCAATTGAATATGGTAATGGGATCATTTTAGTACATGGATGTTTTAACTGATACAGTTATTAATGAAGATATTAGTTAGCTTAAGATCTATTTGATCTATTGTCCATATACTTATCTCCTTGTTTCAATGATAAATCAAGGACAACAATAGTATTTATTTCATCTGTTAATTGTATTTTCATGCCTTTTACTTACTGCTTGCTATAAAAATTTGTTTTGGACTGTATAGGATAAATGAAATGTGTAAGATTATACTAGGAACACAAAGCATTGATCAAGTTAAACTTCTGTGCACAATTTAAAAGTCATCATTCACATATGACAATATTTTTGAGCATTTTCTGTTACTCAGATTAAGAAAGGCAGAAAGTTATTGAATAATTCAGGTAAGAACAAGCTTAATTAAGGTTAGAAGGACTTCCATAAAGCAAGATAAGTATACTGTTAGTTTAAAAGTTTAGGCATTGATATTTGGGAATGAAATCTTGTTTACAAACCCTGTTAGAATAGTGGAACATGACCGTTCCTGGTTTATTCTCAATTTGCTCTATTCATAATATTATTTTATCTCAAGTCTCAAAATTGTCCTAAAACTATAATGGAACATCCTTTATCAGATTTTAATACAGCATAAAAACTTTGACTCTTCTAGGTAAAATTGTTGGATCCAATAAATACATAGTAATACATACAGTAATACAGGAGTACTTCTGTGTATTGTGCAAAATGCAGGAGATGTGTTTCTGTTTAAAATGAGATAGCAAGTCCCATTTGACCTCTCAGCTTTGTTTGTTTAAGATTGATTGACATTTTCTGCTTGCTTGGAAGTGGTCTCCTCTTTGTCTGTAGGTGGTCTCAGTGTAGCAAACTGAAGGACCATCCTGCAGCTTTTTTTCTGTGAATGCATCTTTACCTACAGGCATAACTTCTTGACATAATGCTTCTGCAATTCTAAATGTCCATATTTCAGTCAAATCTGGTTGACGATCAGTTGCTGGTGTCGACAGAAATGGGACACATATGTTCTGATAATCCCAGCTATTTAACTTTGGCTGTCAGATTGGAGTGCACATATCTAAAGTCAGATTGAAGCCGCATCCTGAGGCTTTGCTTTTTCCCAGCAAAACACCTGAGGAAAGCATCTTGAAAGCTGGGTCAGAATGGAAGATCAACACAGTACTACATAGTCTCTGTTACACTAGGAAGGGAATGCTGTTATCTGACTTGACACTCAAGATAAAGAGCTTTGCTGATAATGCAAGATGCTTTTCTTTTGATTAATACAATAACTGTGCCCGAATCCAACCTCACCTCTCCACTGTGTATGAGAATACCCAGTCTAAACAAACTGCACCATACTCTGCATCATTCTCCATAGTGTTATGCAAAATAGCAAAAGATATTCTGCTGCTAATGAAGAGAGGTACTTAAAGGAGGATTCATGGTTATAGCCTGCAGGCAAGAAAACAACATTAAGAGTAAAGAGTGTCATTTAAACGCTAAGGGTTATTTAAGACTGCTGAAGTAAAATTACTTTAAAGGGCTGAGTTAACAGCTTCAGCCATAAAGATGTATCTTAGAGATATTTTTCTTGAAGTGATTGCATGCTTATTTCTGTCATCTTTCCCAGTCCATTTCTCTTTACTTCCTAAGACTTTATAAATGATTCTTACAATTCCGTAAGCTGAGGATAAGCACTCTTCTACATGAAGAAGGGGAAATGAGAGCCATTGTCTGTGGAATATTTCCACACTGCTTCTCTTGTTATCTTGTATCTTGTTATCTTGTATGCAGGTACTGGTGGCCTGGTAACATTAATGTTCCATTGTTTTCTCACATGCACAAACTTCTCTTTGTGATTGCTGCTGCTACCAATGCTTCACAGCCTGTGCCTTTTCTGCTTCCTCACGGCAGAAATGTTCTCCGGATTTCCTCATTCCCAGAAGAAAGAACTTAGAAATTATGTTTAAAAAAAAGGTGCTGAACCTTTGAAGCCCCCTGTTCTGCCAAAGCAGGAGGGTATTGTGGGTATCACTGTGGATAAACAAGCATGAAATCAGCAGAGGCAGAGAAGAAAGAAGAGGCATAAACCAGAATTTCCAGAGCTGTGACCTCCTGAAGCAGAAGTGGGGAGAAACCAGCAGCAGGAGAGTCTAAAGAGTAAGGGAGGGAACCCAGGGGAATCAGGGCTGGGCAAGCACTGTGGAGCAGAGACCTGAGGTACTGCTCTGCTACAGATGTGGTCAGGGGTGGCTTAGGGCCTCCTGCAGAAGCTGAGCTGCTGTCATGTCTCAGGCCCCAAAAGAAGGAAAATAAAGTAATTTTTTGTGAGTCAAATCAGTAGAAGTGATTCACAAGCTGAAATGTAGCATGCCTGTGACAGGGAAGGGTAAAGAAAACAAGGGGGTCCAGAGCACTGCCAGAGACAGAGCAGGCAGGATGGAGCTTGCTGGCACTTGGACTTCAAAAAAAGGCATGCACTAGTTTTTAAGCAGGCAGCAACAGAAGTGAGTAATACTCAAGAGTAATCAGTCTGAGCTGTTATAAAACAAATGCGAGCATTTTGGCAGTGCTGGTTGTGAAGTTTCTCTTTGCAAACAGCTAAAGCTTAAAGGATAGGTTGATGTTTCTAAAATCCTATCTCCCTCTCAATATCTTTTTCCTTCAACCAGAAGTGCGGCAGACTTTACACACAGAGACTGAAGACATTTCCAGAACGTATTTACTACCTGGGTTAAAGATGAAAACATAATTATTATAAATCCTGACCTGGACATAGTACCAGAAGTTTGAGGAAAAGGTGACTTTGTTACCCCCTGTTTCTGTAGAAATGACCAAAGGATTCACTTTATCAAAAATGCAGGCTGTTTCTTAGGGACAGGTATATCTACCTATGTAACTGAGAAGCACTCCTTGGGTTAAAACAAGTACATGATCAGTGCAGAGGACTGCAGTGCACAGCAGTATGTATTGCCATTTTCTTACCTTTAACACTTCGTATAAAAATAGATGCATCAAAATATTTGTCCCAAAATGCCCCCTCAGCTGTTAGCTCATGTATATTTATCAGCCAGTTACAGATTAAAACAAAGGACAGTGTATGTATTTTATCAGTCTTTCTAGTGGATTATTCCATTAAGTATTATAAATTGGCCATTTGAAACTGTATCTCTGTGAGGTAGGATTGCATCCTTCTCTCCTTTCATCATCCTAAGCTAATATCAATTTTCAAGAGCAGAATTGAGAGATAAAGAAATCAAATAACTTCCCATGCCATTCCCTTAATGTGAATGAAGTACGTTATTTCAGCTAAGTATTCAAAGCCCCAACAATATTTCATCTTCAGTAAGTTGCTGAAAAATTATCAGTGCCAGCAGATCCAGGCTGATGTATTCCTACAAGTAAAATCCACCAGGACATTCATAAGGTTTGCTGTGTTCTTGAAATGTCTTGCTTTACAACAGAAAATGGACAGTACATTTGACCTAACTATGGATAACTGTTTTCTAAACCACTTTATAAATAATTGTTGCTACATTATGGATTAGTAACAGCTTAGTTCCTAAACTGAATATTGATTAGGTTATACACTGTGGTTTCTCTTTTGTCTCAGTTGTCTTGGCTTATATCTCTCATATTCTTTCAGCACCCCTTAAACCAAAGTAATCTAAGTTGAACTCTAAGTCTGGTCTCAGATGCATTCCATGAACTACAGAAGGGCTAAACTACCCACAAACAGATGTTACAAGGCTGGGAATTTGCTATGGCAAGACTAACTGGGATGGATGCATTCTGGCAGCAGGAGCTCTCCTGCAAAGCTGTGCCGTAGTAATTCCAGTGGATTACAGTGATTACCAATGACAAAGCACCTTTCTGTGGATTTGTGGATTTTTTTCCAGAAACACTAAATCACTGGAGTTCAGTTCTAGGGCGACAATATAGAAAAGCACAATAATGCTTTACTACTAGGTTGTGGAGGGTCTAGCACTGGTTAAATGCCAGCGCACCCACTAGAATATAGTTATTTTCCTGCTGTGAGATAGGATTAGAAGGATGGCAAAGCAGGCTCAAAACTTGAAAATGGTATAAAGAAAAGTTTATTAACAGTAACTAAAACAAAGAATAATAAGAATTAGAATAAAACTTTTAGAACACTTCTCCCCCTTACAACCTTTCCCACTAACAATGTAAAGAGACAACACCTAAAATTTTTAGTCAGTTTACCACCTCTAGAATAGTCTTTCTTTCAGTTTACTTAGGGAGAGGAGTCTCTCTTGACAAGCCATGGAAACTTCTCTACAAGAAACAGTTCTTTTGTGGTTTTAATTTCTATGAATTACACCTCCCCAGAAATCCGCATCTATGAAACCCCTCCCTTCTTTGGCAGCCTTCCCACAGCTGTGTTCATGGGCCATGTCAACTTATGGAGTATTTTGAGGATGAGTTGTTCAAAAGCAAAAGTTCTTTTCATCTGTATCTGAGATCATCTTTATTTCTGGGAACAGAGATCTTCTCTGGGGGCAAAGGGCCTTCATCACTCTTATCTCTCTCTGTTTAAGTTTCATCACAGCTATTTCAACATTTACCTGCTTCAGCAAGGATGCTTTGCTCATACCTAGAGTTTGAACAATCATCACCCCATATTTTCAATGAGTTACAGGGGTATTTCAGTATATTACAGTCCATCATTATGGCTTATAAAACAATTTTTAGCCTAAAATTAAGCTCAAAAAAATCTAGGAAAAACTATTGACATTAATATTTTTTGAGTTTGATAGTAATTTGGCCATGTTATAAATACATTGTTAAAAATGATTTAATAAATTAAGTATCCATTGCAATTTTATTACACAGACACATTTGAGATAATAGAATTGCAGAAGTCACACTGATACAGAAAAGATCCATTTGCTGATGACATCAGTGTCACAGTTTATCTGCATTACAAAATGTAATTAGTTAGGCAATTGTTAGGCATTTTTTACTTTAATTAGTTTTAATAGAGGCTGGACTGTATGCTACAGAATGCATCTCATTCTTCATACTTCTCTAAAATTCCTTTCCCTGTTATGAAAAAATTCTCAAGTTGTAGATACTCTTTGGATAAATTTTTTTCTCCTTATACTCTTTCCTTTTGTTGTCTTCTCTCTCCAAGATGGATTTTTACTTTTTATTTTAATCATAAAGACTTAAGGAATGGAGTATAATATAAAATACACTTGTTTGATGAAAATCTATAGACATCCCATCACATGGCAACAAATCTATAAAATAATGGAGTGTGGGTTCACCATTTGAGTATATTGAACCTACACAAAATAATTAATTTCCTCTAGTGTACTACAGGAAAATAATTACAAGATCCAGCACTGAATTACTGCTACAGTCTTAATCATCTCCTATCCACCATGAGGTAGTCTTGTCCCAATTATAGATCCAGCTGGAGATGGATTTAAAGATAGATAGCTCTTCAGATTTTTCTTGGCCAAGTGTAGGAATAGAAATGTCTTGACAGTGTAATTAATAGAAGCACCACTAACATTAAAATGCTCACTATGTAACACTCCATGTGCCAGGTGCAATGCTGTGTCTTTTTGACTTAATGCTACAATTTGAAGCAGCTATGAAATGCTTTTATGGTATTCTCAGTAAGACTGAGAATTAAATTTCATATTTAAAACAGGGGTAGTTTAGTGGTTTAAGGTTAATCAAGTTAAAATGTGATGTTATACTGGAGATTCCTTGGAGATTTTTAAAAACAAAGCATTCTGCAAACTTGAAACATTTGAAGTTCCTAATATTGTTGTTTGCTAAGACATCTGTTGTGAAATATAAAATATTCCTGAACTACTTTTTCTATAAATTCTCTGTTTCCACACCTGAGCATTGTCAGAAAGTTCCCAGGATGTCTTGCAGCTTTTTTTTTGTAAATGAAAAAAGGGTATATCATCTACCCATAATACTCCTTCCTGAAAAATTGGAAGAGCAAGTTTCCAATAAGTTAACTATAGTATTTTCCTTCAGTCTCACTTAGAAAAACTATTTCACCCTGGTAATTCAATCAAACTTCTGCTACTCAAAGCCAGCCTGTGTCTTCCATTTTGTCTTGTGCCTTTACAGTAGCTGGCACAAGATTTTTTTTATTAATAACCATTCAAAACTTTGTTTCCAGTCTTTGAGACCTTGTAACACACACATGGTCATAGTGCCTTTCTTTTATTTTCTTTTCCTTGCTGCTCTTCTGACTCCTTAGACCGGATATTCCTTCTTTGTCTTAATTTCTCTTTCACGTTTTTTAAACAGGTAAAAAAGCCAGCTCAACTAAATTATCCAATGGTTTTAATATTTTAGTTTGTCATTTGTCGGAAGCCAAAGTCATTTCAAAGTCATGAAGCTTGACTATTCAGTCTTCCGTTCCACAACCAGATGTCTGCTCCATTTTCTCTGAGGCACCTCTGTCATTCACTGCGCAGGCTGTGTGGAACTCATCTTTTGTAGCAATTATAGAACACCTTCATCTGCTTTTTAGTTTTTGGTTTGCATGCCTAAATTTCAGTTATGTATGAAATCCTTTCAACATCTGGTCTTTGTTCAGAGTTGCACAGGATGAAAAACTTAGGTACCTTGGAAACAATTCCTTTATCTGTGAAGAATGTTAGGCTGGCCAAGGCTCATTCTTGCTGATACCATGTGCTAGGTGGAGTCAGCTGTGTGCTGTTATGGATGGCTACAATTTGGAGGCTTATGTTAGGGTAGTTTCAAAGCTTGAGCATTAAGCCTGTTCTGTGCGTTCAAGCTTGGCTGTACCATGAGTGCCTGCCTTTTAGGAAGTAGCTTTACAGGTTTCAAACTGGATCCTCAGACCAGAAAGATGGTATGACACTGACTACTTTGAGTGACTAATTTCTGATCTGGGGTGACTGCAACATAGTGTGAATGCACATAAGTTATTTTTCATGGAGCCAGCCCACCTCTGGGTATCCATCTATTACAGCAGCAGGAAGTGCAGTTTGGCATCATCATGTCATTAGGACTGATTCCAAGTCTTTGACCTCTGAAAAGCTGACAAAATACTAACAACCTGCATTGGAAAAGAGTGAGCCATATGTTTAATAAGCCTCTTTTCACAAAATTTACTAACTAAAAAAAGCTCACAAATGTTTGGATCTGCAAAGCAGTGATTTATCAGGGATGACACTTGGAGTTGTTAAGATTACCCGCAGCTAGGATCTGAATGGATAATCTTTTTGAACTCATTTTTGTGCTATTCCCACTCCCATTAGTCAATGGTAGGCTTTCCTTCTTCTTCACTCAGTCTTGATTTGCTCCAATTTACTTCTCTTACTTCAGCTCCCTCAGAAACAATGTTGATCTTTACAGTAGAGTAGGAATTGATGATTTCTGGGTAGTTTTACCCTTTTCCTCCTTAGCCTTGTCTTCTCTTCCAAAGAAAGAACTCTGTGAAGGAGGTTTATTTTGTTTTAAGAATAATTGAAACCGTGCCTTTTAACAAATTTTGAAGTTCTTCAGCCAGTTCAAAAACTAATCCTTTTCATAAAAGTCTTTGCACCTTTTCAATAAATCATAATTTACTTTTTCTTTAGGAGATTCCTGTGAAAATGCTGACAAAATTAAACTGACTGAACTCAGAACCTTATAACATCAAGTATGATGCAGCCTGAGCATCTTAGAGCTGTAGGATGGGCAGCATTATTGATTGGGAGGTGCTAAATGCAGCTTAGCTGTCAGCCAGCTGCCTCACATACAGGCAACAGCCTAAATAATAGGGTCAGAGAGCTCAAATCAGGGTCACAAGGCTGTGTATGACAGCCTTAGCTGCCTGGCTGATGGTGAGCAGAATAAAATCTAAGAAAGCTTCCAGGCTAACCACAGCCCCTTTCAGTAAGCGACATATCATACAGAATGATCAGCAGTTCTGCATCTGGGCAGCCTGGGAGACAGGGGGTTGATTATGTGCTTAAGGAAATAAATTTATCAGTAATAAAGCTAATAATTTGGTATATACAGAAAAAAATAGAACTAATACTGAAACAGTAGAAATTAAGCTGAAAACATGAGGGTTTGATGCACAAATTTTTCTCCACTTAAGGAGGTTTTTAAAATGCGTGCATACTAATCTGTGTCTACTTGCAACTTTTAAGGACTTTCACAATTGCTAGTAGAGGTCATTAATCTTAATGCAGCTTACTAAGACATTTCTTCATTTGTTCAATTGAATTTAGAAAAATTAACTACTGTGATAAGAATTTTTACTGTGACTAGATGAAAAAGCAAGCTACAAAATGGTGGAAAAGAAAATGTTGGAAATTATTTGTTTTCATTTGTCTGTTTGTTTTCTAAATAATTAGAAAAGTATTTTAAATAAAGAAAAAGAAATCCCTCAAGCTTTACTAACCTATTAAAGAATTAAGTATTTGAACTCCTCCCAAACATCCAAGTTTTACTCAGAATTTGAGTAATTTTTAATAAATGTGTTTTAGCACAGTTTATCCATCATATAATGCTGGAGGTCTTTTTTTTTTTTTCTGCTGTATTCTGTTCCTCCTTACTGCATTTTTTCTTCCTTCACTTTCTTGTGTTCAACTGCACTTCTCTGGAATTAGGGCCAGGTACACAGCCCTGGGTGAGCACAGCTGGTGCAGGGGAGAGATTTGTCAGCAGGGGTAAGGAGGGGTTATTGTCAATGTAGGACAGTTCATGTGTGTGTGTGTGTCTCTAAGTATGGAGAGGCTTCAGGCTACAGCTACCAGAAGAACCAGACATTTTGAAGTGTTCACGTGTCTGCAGAGAATTTGGTCCAGTCCATGTGATACTTCAGGCAGACAACCTAAAATACTTCTTTTATATTGATAACTAAAATCTGGCATCTGAAAGTCAAGAATCCTTCTCCTTTTAATCTTCACACACTAGAAATATTTGTCTCTGTAAATCCTGGAATGATTAATTTCTAAATCAAGTTGTCAAGGACTGGGTTCATATTCCACTTGGTTGTAACTTTTCTTTCTTTATCTATAGCACAAAGAAATAGTTTTTGTAGTGCGTTTAAAGACTTCATTTCCCTTATATTTTTTAATAATATAATTTCCAAGGTGTCTGAATATTTATTAGTTTTAAGAGTTATAATCTTTTTTGAAATAAGAATTGCACCATATAGTATGTATTGTCCTCTGTTTTAACAAATATGTAGATAAATACCTATTAAAAGGAACACCCCCCCCCCCCCCCCCCCCCATGTTAAATAACTTAAAAAGCCTTGTTTTCTGGAATATTTCTAGACCTCATCTTATGATGGACCTTAAGAAATCATATTCTCTAACTTGCAGGAGAGGTTTAATCTAATTGTAGGGAGTTTCATTGTGCCTATAGATTTATCCTTCAGGTCATGGTTTTCAACCTAGACCTTTTGGAAAGTTTTCATATATTGACAAACAACACAAAGACAAACACCTCGGACAAAAATCTCTCAATTTGTGTACTTAGAAAGAGATACAGAAAAGTAGTTTTGGAAAGTTTTGTAGGGCAGTGATCAGATTATCTCTATAACTCACTGGAATTTTGAAATAAACCTTGAATCAACTCTGTCACTGCTGAGAAAATCCTACTATGAATCTCTGTTTGTTATTCAATGACTAAATAAATTTGAAAATCTGTCCTTTAAGTCAGGAGATCAACCCAAATATCTGGGGAAAAACAGCATAAAGAGTGCAGACCTGGCATCCTTGTTGCTGAAGAAAGAGTAATTAGATGGGCTTGGTGAGGTAACACATTTAGAGACACATTAGTACTCTAGCTATTAGTGCTTTTAATATGGATAAAATGTCTTTGTGTTTTGACTAACAATGACAGAAAAGCTAAGGTAAAATGCTATTTTGCTACTCTTTCCCAGACATGTTTGCCTTACTCTATTAATGACTTCCTCAACTTTGAACCATTTTGTGAAGAACTTGGGAGCATAACATTTACCTAAAATTTGATGCAGCCATCTAAAGACTCAGAGATTTTATCTGTAAATCTGAGAAATCACTGATGGAATGTAAGAAAAAGATTGGAGTTATAATACTTCTTTTGAGAAATTTAATAGTCCAGAGACATAAAAGGAAGATGGGATCATGGAAAAGTCTATTGACACAATAGCAAAATAAATGCTATGTTTTTTTTTTTTTGACAGATCAGTTGGCTTTTTGAATATCAGTCTTTTCATTATTTGACAACGCTCCCAGTATTGTGGGGAGATTTTTAACCAGAAACAGAGAAATGGGAATCAGAAAGTATAGATCAGCAAGGTATGGCAGTAAAACTGCACTTATTTGCTACTCCTAGGTGAAAGCTGTCTCAGCATTTGAAGATATTTCTTACTCCTCTTAACAAACTCAATAACTTTAGTAACATGAGGCCCTTGTAATTAAGGAAAAATAGCAAAAAAATTATTTTATTTCAAGTAGCATTGAATTTACGTGGAATATTTCAATATATCTTTGTCACTAAGTTGCTGGTATTAAAGTCAGTTCATTATATCTGTACTATCAACCAAATTAAATATTGCCCTTAGGCCACAGAGCCAAATGCTTTTAGGAACGTGGCTTTACTGCATTTAGCCACAATGTCTGTCTTAGAAAAACTAATTTATGCAAGCAAGTGTCTGTGCACTGGTCACAACTGTATAGGAAACTGTCTGGCACAAGAAAAGGGAGAGGTCTTTACCCCAGAATGTCTAATGTTGCCTCTCTGTGCTGTGTCCACAGACAAGGGGGCTGCCAAGCTCTGAATCTGGAATAATATGGTTAAATCAATGGAATTACTCTGGATTTTCTCCAACTCAAGGGCATGCAGCTTTTGGCAGTGAGTACTCACCAGCTCATAGAAACCTGACCCTCACTTTTATGTGTTGGCACAGCTCTCTTAGCTCATTTCTGGCAGTTTTATTAAGTAAAATTGGCTTAAATAAACTGGCATGTGATTTAAGATCAGTTACTTCAGAAAACTCCAGTGCTGGAGTTACTGCTTTGAAGGCCCACAAAAAGTCAAAACCTTACACACAATAATATGAATATCTATAAACTAATATCTCAATATCTAAACTAAATGTCTCCGTATATATAAACCCCTAGTTAATAAAGGCTTGAAAGTACTCAAATGTACAGATGTGAGCAATGTTTGAAATCAATCCAGTTGCATGTCAGGAATGCACACCATGTCTACAGGACAAAAAATCTTTTTTTTTTTTTTGAAAATGCTAATGTTTTTCCACCTGTCTACTCCGCACATTGAGCATTTTCCAAGTGTGTTTCAAATTATTCGCCACAAACAGACTTGAACAGTATAGTTTGCTACATAGGAACTAGTTCAGTAAAGAGATGACAATGACTGATTTGCTTAATGACAAAAATTTGTCTTAAAATTTTCTTTCAAAAAAATTTCTTCTTCTGCCTAGTTCCTCTTAATATTTGTTTACATTATAGGAGAGCTTTATTTTCTAGCAAGTGGTAAAACATTTAGTCTAAAATTCCTTAGCATCTATGTGTAAGGGGATAGAATATAAGAAAATAAAAATAGTGTAGAAAGTAATCTTACTCCTAAGGAGTTGCAGGTGGGCCAATTATCAAAGATTAGGAACAGGCCTGACTTTAACAGGCCACAGCTGTAACCAATGAGAAGAAGAGTGCTATAAAAGAGTGGGGTGGCTGATTAAGAAGGAACAGGAGTTACTTGGTTACTTTGTGAAGAAGAAAGAGTCAGTGGTCTGAGGAGCTGCCCATGAGAAAATACCAAGAAGGTATGAAACTTTTGCAATAGGAGACAACAGTATGGAATGCTAGCAATAAATTGACAACAGCTTTGGATGCAGAGAAACTGGAAATAAGGGCTTGGGGCTGACTGGTTACCTTCTTTTGGGCCATGAAACAGGTAAAATGCATATCTGTATTTTCTCTAGATTCAGTCCTCTGAAAACAGTGAAAGGTAATGATGATCAAGTCTGTCTATTGATCAGTGGAAAAGAGGAGATCTCACCCTTGCATATACATACTTACAGGAATCCCTCAAACAGTTAACACACAATGGATGGCTTCTGCAGTGGTATCCTTCCTTCTGCCTTGGGAAACCTGCAGATTCCCTGCTTAGAATGAAAGGGACTCAACAAATCCCTGTCCCTTGAATAAGCTTATGCATCTCTACATGGGACAGACTGGCCTGTAGGTAAGGACGTGCAGGTAATTCTGTGCTGGCTGAGGTCAGCAGCTGATGGCTGCAAGGAATTAGACAGAGCAGCACCTTGAAAAACTATTCTTCATGCGCTTACCAGGAGTCGATATACTCAGCCATAAATGGACAGCAAAGGCAGCAGGAGTTGAACTTGATGGAAAAATTTGCAGAGAGGATACCTGCTATAAAGGAAATGGATCAAATTTTGCTCAAAAGTCAAACTGAACCTTGTCTACCTCATCAGTCATCATTTTATTATACCAGATATTACTGTGATGTCTGATCAAGCCAGGCTAAGATCTACAGAATAGGAGCTATGAGACATTTCCCCTCACATGTGCAGGAAAGATCCTGTTACTCTCAACAATGAAGTCAAAAGTAACTGAAAGAAGAAATGAGTAAGAATCAATGAAATGTGTTAATAAATGGGTTTTATTGTATTGAAACCTCTCAGAGAAGCCAATTTATAGGAGGGAGAGGGAGTGCCTTTGATTTTATATCACGGCTTTATTAAGTCCTTTTTGGCTGAAGGAAATTCAAGTTTGCTAATACATTTAAAAGAAGAACATCTTTTTAATAGAGGACTATAAATTGGCAATATAATGCATGGTAGTAGATTGTCTGGAATTATCAACAATAGGTCAGCACAGATTTATCACTTTTTCTTTAAGAAAGATGAGAAAAGGTCAGATATGAGCCTTTTCTTCTTGGACTAGTCTCAAATAACTAGCCAAATAAGTAGTGGTGTAGCTAGAAATTAGCTGGCTTTAAGGTGTTTATAAGGGTGAAATATCATTCACTCAATTACTACCTAGCTAGAATTTGGCCTTTAAAATCAACTGTGAAACTCGCATCAGCTTTAAAGGAAATGGAACATCAGCCTTGCCATTACTTTCAGTAGAGGATCAGTTCTGAAGAAAAAAGATGTCTTTCATGTTCCTCTGAGGCAAAAGCCTGTTGGGACTCTAAACCTTTGGAAAATGGTAAAAATTCCTTTTTATGGAAAAGTTGGATTTTTTTGTGTATTTTTCTTGATGAATATTTGTAGAAAGACTTGAGTAGTGCATTAAAAATGGTGTACAAGGCCTCACTCGAGAAATTGTCATCTCTAAGGAATTTTTTTACTTGACAGCATTTATAAGATGCTTATTATTTATAATACCTCTGTCAGTATAATTCTATTTATGTCTTTTCACAAACCCATTACTTTAAACCTTAGGAACTGCATAGTGATTTATATTACCTGGAGTTGATATTCTATTTGATTGACTTTGATTTTACCTTTTAATTATTGGTTCTACACACTTGGAAACATTTTAGCTATAGAATCATAGAGTATCTTGAGTTGGAAGATACCCACAAGGATCTTCCAGTCCAAGCCCTGATGCTCCACAGAACAATCCCCAAAATCACACCATGTTTTTCCATAGTGGTGGTGATACTAATAAACAGTGTGTTCTGCCTAAAGTGGTGAAAATTCTGCAGTAGAGGCAGTCCAGAATCTTTAATGGTCTTCCTCAGCTGAGAGAGTCTCTCTTTGATTAATATTGTTCCAGTTTATATGCTGGAGTAATATGTGTTCTCTCCACAATGAATTTATTTCATCAGAGCCTGAGAGTTATTTTGATTCAGAGTCATTCTTACTCTTCAGTTTGGTTTATACATCTTATGAAATTTTTAAGAGATGTATCAATGTTCAGCACCCTCTTGTTAGGAAAAGCTTCCACATTGCCTATGAGAATCTATTGTTACCTGATACTTTAGTTTCAGTGGTGGCCTTTTTCAATTTACTTTTCCAAAGAATGACTTTATGTATAAGATTTCTTGGTTTTCTTGAGGTAACCTTTTCTTTCTAACACCTGAAGACTTGCTGATCCATAAATGTGCAAGAGATACCTTTCATAACTTTTCTCACCTATCTCAGGAAACAAGTACCCTAATGCAGCCAGTTTCTATGATATTCCAAATTCTCTAATCACATGTCAGTCTTACATTTGTGCTAAACATTTCACAAGACTTCTAGTTATGTGTGTGCATTGTGCTGACTCAGTACTTTCAACTTCAGAAATGTTTCACTGTAAAAACAAAGATAAAGAATAAAATAAAAGAAAAAAAGCCCCAGCTATAATATTTCAAACTGAGAGCTGTGTATATCTCTTCCTTACTGACTTACCTTTCTACCTCAGCTCTCTTCAGCTGGCATTGAGGAATCCAAACAATCAACATATGAATAAATGACCTCTGACTTCTTAAGTTAAAAACCATCAAATCCATCTGGTTTTCAATGAAACAAAAGGAATTTAATGTTATCTTCTTCAAGGCCTTGGAGGTGCAAAACCAATGCTCCCCAGGTCTCACGTCACATTAATTGACATGTCCTGCTATGTTATGATTTCCTTTTGAAAACCTTTAGTTTACCCTTTATGGCATATCTTCACTTTTCCTTTCAAGAAATTAAAAAACTTTTGTGTTCAGTTTTGATGCATTCTTCACTCTTATCAGAGGGTGTTTTCAACACCATTTCATCAGTATTTAAGCTTTTTCCCATGTTACTGAATCTGTCTATTTTTCAGTTTCTCTGCTACTAATCTGTATTCCTCTACCTGCAATCCTACAGGCTCTGCATGTGTGAAAATCTGGAACAAGTCAAGTAAACAAAACTTGATTAATTAAGCACAGTTGTTAACCAACAGCAGTTGGGGAAGTAAAAATGAAATGGCTGGATCTATGTAAGATGTATCTTCCTGTCTGAATCAGATGAGTACATTCATACAGAGACCACTTCTTGTTTATTTTTCAGCAACTGAAAAATTTAATCTATATTCAGAATCTCAGCACTACTGCTGTTAACAATTTGTTTTTAATAGAAGCAATAATTGAACACCACTTCTTATAAATGAAATCATAATTACATTCTCATTATTACACTGGCATCATTTTCTTGGATAACAAGTTTCCTGAAGGTGCAATTTCAACTTTTAATAAAATACTTAATGCATTGAGACCAGCTGTTGTTTTTAAGGAAAAGAATAACAAAGAACATGCAGAATTCACATATGTTTGTCCTTTTTTGGAAATGATAATTGAAATTGTAAGACTGTATAAAAATGTTAGTGTAAGGTACCCAAAAGACACAGTCTTTGCACTGAACGTGTCTACAGTCCCTCTCAGGAGAATGAGGCTTCATACTGAGTTTCCAGTAACTGGGACTTTTGCAAATATTAATTTATGAGTGGGACCAGATTTTCAAAAATGCTCTAAGGCTATGTCAGGTAACTGGGGTCAAAGGAGCATCCAGTGAGGTGGCATCCAATGAAGTTAACTGGCTGGACAGATGAGAGGATGTGTGAGAATGCCTGAAGCACTGTCTCTAATCTCTTACAATCCAATCTCACCCCTGATAAGTTGCAGCTGTGTATGACAGGTGACCAGCATTGAAGGAGAAGAAGCATGGAATGCTGATGTGCATTGACCAAACACAAAAGAGTAAAAGGGCACACAGGTGTTATGCATGTGAGAGGGTATAAAAGGTTGTACTGGAGAATAATGAAGTGCAGATGCTTATCACCATCTTTTGGTGTCAGTTTTGTGCTCTCTGTTAAGGGGATAGAGTGGGTGCTGTCTACCTGGATTTCAGCAAAGCTTCTGGCACTACCTCTTGTGATATCCTCCAGCAGATAAGTTCAGAAACTGAAGGCTGGATGAGTGGACACTGAGATGGGTTGAGAACTGGCTGAATGACAGAGCCCAGAGGATCATAATCAAAGGCACAGGGTCTAGCTGGAGGTCTGTCACTGATGGTGTCTGCCAAGGTTCAACACTGGGCCCAGTATTGTTTAATTCACACATTAATGACTTGCAGGAAGGGGCGGAGGCCTCCTCAGTGAGCTCACTGCCAAGCCAGAGCTGGGAGGAGGGGCCGACACCCCCGAGGGCTGGGCAGCCCTTCAGAAGGGCCTTGGCAGGCTGGAGAGATGGGCAGAGGGATGGTCTGGAATTCAGAAAAGGCAAATGCAGGTCCTGCTCTGGGGAAGGACCAGCCCAGGCACCAGCACAGGCTGGGGGTGCCCTGCTGGAAAGCAGCTCTGCAGAGAAGGGCCTGGGGCTCCCATGGACAATGAGCTGTCCATGAGCCAGCAGCGCCCTGGGGCCAAGAGGGCCAGTGGGACCCTGGGGTGCATTAGGGACAGCAGTGCCAGCAGGGCAGGGAGTGATCCTGCCTCTCACCCAGCCCAGTGAGATGAGTGTGTCTGGAGGGCTGGGTCCAGCTCTGTGCTCCTCAGGACAAGACAGATTTCCTGGAGCAGGTCCAGGGGAGGAGAACAGGAATGATGAAGGGACTGGAGCACCTGTCTTACAAGAAAAGACTGAGGGAGTTGGGCCTGTTCAGTCTCAAGAAGAGAAAAACTGAGGGGGGACCTAATCAATATCTGTCAGTATCTGAAGGGAGGGTGCCAAAAGGATGGGGCCAGGCTGTTCTTGGTGGTGCTGAGCAGTAGGACCAGAGGCAGACACTGGAAAAGAGGAAGTTCAACCTGAACATGAGGAAGAATTTCTTTGCTGTGCAGGTGATGGAGCACTGGAACAGGTTGCCCAGAGAGGTTGCGAAGTCTCCCTCACTGGAGATATTCAAGAAACATGTAGACACAATCCTGTGCCGTGTGCTCTGGGATAGTCCTTCTTGAGCAGGAAGGTTGGGCCAGATGACCTTGCTAGCAGTCCCTTCCTGCTTTAATCATTCTGTGAATGCATGAGTATAAAGTACACTTCTGAGGCCAAAGTTTGCTCTCAATGATGACATATTACTTTGCTATAGCTTAGATAAAAATCAGCCTTTGTTTTCATCTTATTGCAAAGGTTCCATACCTTCTCAGTGACTTCTCATGTGCACCTCCTTCACAGCACAACCCTTTTGTACCACTTGTCTTCTTACTGGACACAGCTGTGGCCTATTAAGGGCAGGCTTGTTCCTAATCTTTGGTGATTAGTACAGCTGCAGCTCCTCAGGTGTGAGACTACCTTCTGCACTATCTTTATTTTCTTACATTCTATCCCTCCACAAGGCTTATTATCCCCCACTTTAAAGTGTAGCTTTGATAAGCACAGTCAATATAGGAAGCCCATAACGGATCAGCATTCCTTTTGATCTCTGTGGTACAAGTGCAAGCACTGGAATATATCTGTGTCTGCAGGGAAACAGGAGATCCTTACACAAATCAGAAATACGTGAACTCCTGCCTCACTTCCCAAGAGACAAAACACCTCAAACACTATGTAATGACCAACATATTAACTTCTGATGCCACCAAAGCAGGATATTGTTGTCATGCAGAAAGCTAATGCAGGGATAGACATGGAAGCTTTCAGATTTGAAGCACCCACATATGGAGCTATACAACACACAGGACAGCATCCAGCACCCACAGCCGTGTTCACAGTCTCTCAGTACGTGACTCCATTCTAGCAAACGTCTCACAAATGCTGTCAGTGTGTGACACACCACAATGAGGTCTCTGGCTCTCACTGAAAGATTTTCCTGGCTTCTGTACCTCAGCTCCACACAGCCAGTTTTTTCTCATAAAATAGATCCTCTTTTCTCTGTTCCCCAGCCATGTTCAGGCTATCACTTGTTATTTTTTCCAGTTTGTCCTTGTCTCAGTCCCTGAGAGACTATTTGTTTTTTCAAGTGGAGATGAAGGCATCTTTCTTTCATTTCCAAATCCTATGATCTTTGCTACAGCTCCAGGAAAGTTGCACTTGACAAATTCACAGGTTTCTGAGGGGGAAAAGAAAGAATTCAACCTAAGCAGAGAAATATGGAGGCGCAAAATATATTTTACACTCCAAAAGAGACATTAGGGTGACTAATTTAAAAAAATGTTTTCTTTAGCTGCTTTAATGCAAGACCATAAAGAATACTTTAATTTTTAATCAAAATATTCTAATATTTAACGAAAATATTATTCTAAATATTCAAATGTTCTTTTATATAATAGTCTCCAAATATAATGCTAATATTCTCCAAATATAAAATTTATATAATATTCTTTTATGCAAATCATACAGACAAAAAAAGTCTCCCCACTACATTCAGGGGGAAAAAGGGAAGCATAAGAAACTAAATTGAATGATTACAGGACTATATATGTACATTTTTCAACATTTTCCAGACTCTCATATCGAACATATTTATTTTGGAAAATGCTGGCAGAAATAGATTATTATATGAAGGTTTGCCATGAGAAAACAGTTGGTTAATGAAAGGTTGATTGCCCACATGAGAAGAAAGACTCATTTCTCAGTATGGACTTGGAAAGTGCATTGCCTGAGATTTGAATAATGAAAAAATAAAATAAAAAGTGAGTACAAGTGTCCAGAAAAATTTTAGTTACACATATGTTTGTTCCTGAGACTTCATTTCTGAACCCTTACAGATATAAGAAATCTTATAATAGAGCCAACCTGAATTTGCTAAGTATCAACTCATTTTTTTCAGCTGGAAAGCCAGCCTTTCCTTCAAATTCTGAATTAGCCTCAATTTTTTAAAATAAGTATGCAAGAAATCAATGAAGAAAAGAAAGGAAGAGTTGAGACAAACACTCAGAAGTACTTAGTAAAAAGTACTTAATAAAACAGTAATTTGGTCCTCTAAAAAAGGGAATCTTAAAATATTGAGTTATACTTTTAGGTGTGGGCTATGAAATTGTGAAATAAAGAGATTTTTGCTGTGTATTTTTGTTTGTATCAAGTTGCTTTATGGTTCAAGAAATAAGAACCTTATGTTGAATTTTACTAGAATGCCATTAGGTTTTTGACCTGCAGACATTTGCCCATCTGTTGGGTAAATTAGCTTTCAGTGAATGAAACAAGAGCAATGCAGGCAGAAATTAGTGTATTTTAATTAACCTACTTTCTGAACCCTAAACTTATCTTACTCTTGTAGCACTTATGTAAGGTTATGCTTTTATACATGCTAGTGAAAAAACTAAACTTTTCTAAATTAAAAGTCTCTTGAGGAAGGAGGTGATAATTTATTAAAATTATTATTATTACTTTAATAGCTGGAGAGTTAATAGGCGCCACGGAATGTGAATTTCAATACAAGTTTATCTACAAAATGCTGGACGTACAGGAAGAAAAGAGGATCATGATCCATGACAGAAAGGTCTTAATTTACCATTTTTGCCTTAAAGTAGGTGGTGCTGAGCAGTCACAGATTAAGAGGTGAAGACTGATACCTAAATCATAGTGAATATACTCCACTTGTATGAATATGGGTCACTATAGAAGTAGAATTGGAGCTATCTGATTTTCCTTATTTTCCTCAGAGTTGCAAAACTCGGTCTCTGGGGTTAGTGCAATTTTCCATCCTGTTGCTGGAGATTTTCAATTCTTAATGCTGTTAAGATGAGTGGGTGATAAGCTAAATGTGAATTACACTGAAATCATGAGCAAACTGTCTATTTCTTTACCCAGTGTGAACACTGGCATACCAAGGTATATGAGATTCTTCTTTTACCATTACTGTAAAGTTTTCTTATTTTCCTCTTTCATAATAGAGGCCATTCTTAATTTCACAGCAGTCCCAGAATGGCTCTTCATTCACACAAAAGATGGAGTATTTAATTTCAAATAAACAGGTGTTACAGTTATGACTCAAATAAAAAAAAATTACACTTCCCTTCCTCACAAATAATTTTATAGAATAATGACCTTCACCCATTGACTTGTGTCTTGAGTTTCAAGCATGCCTTATGCATATGGATTCTAACCAGTAGCTAAGGTCTATGATGGCACAAACAAGGTGAAGCTCCCAGACAGGCTTCTCTGAATACAGCATCTGCCATGTACTTGTGCCCCTTTTCTTGTTGAAAGGGTTTAAAAGTGACTTAGGAAGATTCAGCTTTTCTCAAATTGAGACACAATACAGATGGTTCTACATGAACTGTCTTCAAACACTGAATTTTCATATGCTGGAGTAAATAAAAATCTTGGACTGGACATCAAAATAGTCACACTTAAAAAAATTTGCAATGGTCAATGAGCATCCATTTTGTAGTTTTCTCAGAGCACTGGCCACCCACCATCCAACCTGTCTTTGAGTCTGTCACATAATTTCTTTGAGCTTCTGTGTTTGATTTCTGTGTTAGCCTATTTGTCAGTGTACTAAAGATTGAGACTGATATTTAAAATTTTATATTTAAAATCAAATATTTTGATAGTATCCAATTCAAAATTTCACACTTAGAACAAAAACTTGCTCACTTCCCCCTGGTGTGATGGAGGACAGAATTGGAAGGGTAAAAGTGTGGAGTCGCAAGGGTTGAGATGGAGATTGTACAGGTAAAGCAAAAACTGCCAATGCAAACAAAGGAAAATGGGAATAAATGCACTTCTCCCCATGGGCAGGCAAGTGCTCTGCCATCCCCAGGAAAGTAAGAAAGGATTCTTTGTGCATAACAGCAACTTGGGAAGACAAATGTTCTCATTCCATGTGTGTCTTCTCCTTTCCCAGCTCAATATCTGATCATGAGGCTGTATGGCCTGGGATATCCCTTTGGTCTGTTGGGGTCAGCTGTCCCAGCTGCACCCCTTCCCAAATTCTCTGTCTGGGCAGCATAAGAGGCAGAGAAGGCTTTGATTCTGTGTAAGCACTGCTCAGCAGCAGCTAAAATTCCCCTCTATAACCAAGGCTGTTTTCATCAAAGGTCCAAAGCATATCAACATGCAAGCTGCTGTGAAGTCAACTCTGTCATAGATAAAACCTGTATAATAAACTGCAGTACTTTTTCATAAGTACATGGTAATAACTACAGAAAATTAATTATTATTTTGAGTGGAAAATGTGCAGGATATATTTATTCTTGGTGATCTCTTCTAAACAATCTTACAGAAAATGTAACAGGTTTTCTCCACTGCTTGAAGAAATAAATATTCTGTGTCTTCACTGATAATGTACTATACAAGTGAAAAAGACAATCCTGGAAGTATTATTGTGCATTGTCAAAAATATCATCAGTTTGGTACAGATGTGGCTATTTTTCAACTCTTCCTCCTAATTTTACTCTAAGATCACTTTTTTTGAACATTAACTCCTTTCAGATACTGAAAAGTGTGATTCAGTAGTTGCACCATTGTTATTTGGGTAAGAGACAAAGAGAGAAATTGTTCTGCTGCAGAACTGCTAAGGAATTAGAACTAGACTCATTGCCTTCAAATTCTAAGAGGAAATGTTACAGAGTCTTTCACTGGAACATTGATAATACACAATTAGAGCTGAAATAAATTCCTTAGAAGCAGAAAAAAAGGATCTGTCATTTGGAATGACCTTTATTTGCTTTCATTCACAGTGTTTGGGACATCACTCAAGACTTAGAAAACATTTTCACCTTCTCTCTTCAAAGACATTTATTAATGCACCAATTTTATTTTTATAATGCAGCTCTATCCCTCACACACCCCAGAATGTGTCCTTTTCTCCTCTTCTGTTTATTTTACTGTTATAGTTAGTGGCTTGTGCAATTAGGATTAATGATCAAATTAAAAGGTATCCCAGTGGGTGACTGAAGTTAAATATTCGTACTACACTGGTAATGCCTTGTTATATCTAATAGATCTAGAAAGCTCAATTAAATCTTTACTTGAAAAAAGCTACTGAAATTTTCACCTGACTCTTTATAACACTGATTTAAATCAGAGGAATTCTCATTTAAATGAACTCTTTTTCTCACATAATTCTCACCTGCCCTGATGAAGCTTAGTAGGTGTTTGGACACCTAATTATTCTTAAATTAATATTCCACTAACCTTAGTTAAATCTTCAATATTACCAAATTTGTGAACAGAAAGGTTTTTAAAATATTGATGAAAAGCCACTTGTTTATTACTCAAGAATGCTTCAAAGGTGGGGGGTATTATGTAAATATGTACAGATTTCTTTTAGTTTGAATGGCATTCAACACTCTGAGATCCAAACTAAGACCTTAGGACAACTTTTGGAATTGCCACAGAGCATGATGCTTGCACAAAGCTAAACAAATCTAGCAAGTATCATGTGTTCAGTGAGTTTGGTAAACCTAAAGCATTTTTTGGTCTCTAAGAGTAAATTTCTGGGGAGAATTAGATTTGTTAGATTAGTTCATTTTCACAAAATATGAGCTGGTACAATTTTCAGTTCTGTTAAAGGATTGTATATGAAAGTAAATTTTAAATGTATCTAGTTTTAAATGCTGCATATAATATGACTAACTCCATACATGTTACTTAGGCTTACAGGTAGGATTGATTATTTCTTTGATATGGCTTTATTCTAAAGACTAAGATTAATTGAAAAAAGATTTTGGGATTTACCCTCTTTAAGATCACATCAGCTACAGATTCCTTCACACAGAATCACTAGGTTGGAAGAGACCTGCAAGATCATCGAGTCCAACCCATGCCCTAGCGCCTCAACTAAACTGTGGCACGGAGTGCCACATCCAATCTTTTTTAAACACATCCACCTCCCCAGGCAAACAATTCAGTGCTTTATCACTCTTTCTGTAAAAAACTTTTCCCTAATATCCAGCCTATAGTTCCCTTGGTTCAGCTTAAGTCTGCGTCCTCTGGTTCCGTCAGTTGCTGCCTGGAGAAAGAGACCAACCCCACCTGACAGCAGCCACATTTCAGGGAGTTGTAGAGAGTGATAAGGTCACCCCTGAGTCTCCTGTTCTCCAGGCTAAACACCCCCAGCTCCCTCAGCCGTTCCTCACAGGGTTTGTGTTCCCAGCCCCTCTCCAGCCTCGTTGCCCCCTCTGGATGCGCTCGAGTGTCTCAACGTCCTTCCCAAACGGAGGGGCCAGAGCTGGACACAGCACTCAAGGTGTGGCCTCACCAGTGCCCAGTGCAGGGGCAGAATGACCTCCCTGCCCCTGCTGGCCACGCTGCTCCTGACACAGGCCAGGTGCCATTGGCCTTCTTGGCCCCCAGGGCACACTGCTGGCTCATGTTCAGCTGGCTGTCACCAGCACCCCCAGGTCCCTTTCCTCCTGGGCATTGTCCAGCCACACCACCCCCAGCCTATAATACTGCAGGGGTTACTGTGGCCAAAATACAGGACTCAGCGCTTGGACTTATTTAGCTTCATCTTATGGACTCTGCCCATCCATCCAACCATTCCAGGTCTCTCTGCAGAGCCCTCCTATCCACCAACAGATGGACACATGCTTCCAGCTTAGTGTCATTGCAAATTTACTAATGAAAGACTCAATACCCTCATCCCTGTCATCAATAAAATATTGAACCGTGGTGTCCCTCAGGCCCCAGCACAGAGCCCTGAGGGACACCCCTGGTGCCTGGCCCCAGCTGGATGCAGCACTGCTCACCACCACTCTCTGGGCCTGGCCATCCAGCCAGTTCTGAACCCAGCACAGAGTGCTTCTGTCCAAGCTGTGGGCTGCAGCTTTTCCAGGAGTGTGCTGTGGGACACAGTGACAAAGACCTTGCTGAAGTCCCAATAGACAACATCCACAGCCTTTCCTGCATCCACCAGGTCATAAAAGGTGATCACATTAGTCAAACACAACCTAAACCCCTGCTGGCTGGGTCTGATACCTCTGCCAGCCTGTAAGGGCTGTGTGATGACAATATAAACTGTTCCATCACCTTACCATGTACTGAGTTCAGTCTAACTGGCCTATAATTACCAGGATCCTCCTTCCTACCCTTGTTGTGAATGGGTGTCACGTTGGCCAGCTTCCAGTCCTCTGGAACCTCACCAGTGAGCCAGGATTGTTGGTAAATTATGGAGAGCAGCTTCCCAAGCTCATCTGCCAGCTCCCTAATCACCCTGGGATAGATCCCATCTTGTCCCATAGATTTGTGAACTCAACAGTTCTCTGACTGCCTCCTCCTGGATAAAAGGGACCATTCTGCTCCCTGGCACCCTCTGCCAACCCAGGAGGACAGCTGTGCTAAAGACAAACCATCTTCCCACTAAAGACTGAGGCAAAGAAGGTGTTAAGCACTTCCACCTTCTCCTCTGCAGGTACTGAGTATCTCCATTACTAAGTTCTCTCTCACATTCAGTAGAGAACAAAGGTTGGTCTTACCCTTCCATTAATATATTTGTAAAAGCATTTTTTTATTATCCTTTACCAAGGATAAGTTGCCAAATAAAGTCTGAACTGAGCTTTGGCCTCTCTATTTTTTTTTTTCGTACATGCCCTAGCAAGTCCCTTAAATACTTCTTGAGAGACCTGACTCTCCTTCCAAAGATGATGCATCCTCTTTTTATTCCTAAGTTCCTTCAGAACCCAGTTTCCCATCCAGGCTGGACGTTTGCTTTGTTGACTCATCTTTCTGCACATAGAGACAGTCTGTTCCTGTGCCTTCAGGATCTCTGTTTTGAAGCACGCCCACCTTTCCTGGACTCCTTTGTTTTTAAGGGCTATTTCCCAAGGAACTCTCTGAATAAGTCTCCTGAATAGGCCAAAGTCTGCTCTCTGGAAGTCGAGTGTAAGAGTCTTATTGATGTTCCTCCTCATTTCACCAAACATCGAGAACTCTGTAATTTCATTATTTCATGATCACTGTGCCCCAAGCGGCCTCGAACCTCCACAAGCATCAAGTGCATATTATGAGTAAGATAAGAGATGCCAAAGATTTTTTGCACTCATGCTAACCCAAAGGGCTTGTATGGCTAGTAATGTTGATTTTTTTTCATACCATAGATGAAGGAGAGGGACAGAACTTGATAAATAATTGAGTTTGTTCCAAAAAATTCAGTGGCAAAAAGTAAGAAATATACATGAAAGGGGGTGAAGAGAATGGATTTGCCAGAGCTAAGGAGTGCAGGAAGAGATGAAAGTAGAGATGTGGCTTTGAAAGAAAGCTTTGAAAGAAAGAAGCAGCATGGATAAGGGAGATTTGAGGCGATACACTGAGAGAGGAGCCACAGAGAACTAAGTTTCAAGTGCAGTTGAGCTGGAAGCATTGAGAGTGAAACTGTATTATGGAAAATAGGAAATGAAGTTGAATATTCACAGTGGGGATGACAACAGAGGGCACAGCTGGAGATGTAGACAGTGGAGAAGCTTCAGGGTTTGGATATGAAGGTTGTGCAAGTGAAAACAGTGGGGATACCAGCAATAAAAAAGCTGATGTCATCACTAGTAATAGGGAAATGTGGTATTATTCACATTGAATCATGTTCTCTGTGACTTAAATGCTCTTCACCAAACAGAGTTTACCTATCAGGTACACTACTAAGAGATCTTGAGGAACTATGATATCAGAACACTATAGACATTTTAGGTATAACAGGATCAGTAGAAGATGGGGAGACAAGTTTGAGAGTACGGCACAGAAAGTCACATTAGAGACTGAAAAAGTAGTTAGTGTGGGGGATCTTATATGAGAAAAAGTCAAATGAAAAACTCTGAATGTAACCTGAGAAATGTCACTGTTTTTTATCAGTTTTGCCTTTCCTTAAGATTTATAAAATACATTTATTGCACCAAGGAGTTACTACAATGCTAGTGGACTACAGATACAGGAGCAGAAAGCTTGGTGCTTAAAACAAATGAAATTGCCTCTTGGGAGAAATGTGTGATAGTCTGCATTTTTAATTTAGTTTTAAAATATTGATCAAATCTATTTGCATCTGCTATTAAAGTGGAAACAAGCTGAATCCTAATCTCATTTTGCCAGTGTTCTAGGATTTTGGGAAAAAAAAATTCAAAAGCCTGAACTCTACTTTGAAGAATCAGCATGAATTTTGAGAAACCTCATATCTAGACACACAGGGCTGCATCTTTGAATTATTTTTACGAAGTGTGTTTATGGTAAATATGATCAATTCATCTTTTAAACCGCCTCACTTCAGGGAGTGATGTAGTATAAAGTCCATAGTTCCTATTCTCCTCTGCATTTTATAAAGAGGAACCTCTATAAAGAGGATTTCATATGAAAAGAATGCATTGATTTCCTAAAAATGCCTAGAGAGTAACCACACTTAAAGATAGGTTGGTGTTTTGTACCTTTGACATTCTTGGGTTGTCCTGTGCAGGACCTGATGTTGGACTTGAGGATCCTGATGGATCTTTTCCAACTCTGCATATTCTATTATTCTGTGATATCAGACAGAGAGCAAACTGGGCTGTTTCATGATTGTTTAAATAGAGAATATACTTCTGGCTAGTTTTTTATGACAACTCCTTGAGAAAATCAAGATGCAGCTCTACTTAGTGATTCTTTAAATTTCTTTGAGAGGAATAACCCTTGACTGTGGGGGCAAACGGGTTAGCAGTGCTTCTCTTCACTCCTGGGAAGTAGAATCGTTGTGGTAAAGAGATGTTAGTGGTCAAGGGTGTAAAGGGATGTCACTGAGGTCAAATATATATCTGAGTTCAGAGAAGGAAAAAATCAGACATATCTCTGAATAGGAAGCCCTTATGAAAGGCAGAGGACCAAAAAAGGAGCAAAAGTTTCAACCACAGAAGTACAGAAAATCAGTTAGCAAACAAAGGCCAGCTAAGGAACATATTTGGAAAGGATTAATGTTAAAAACAATAAATTGAATTTAACAGAATATTGAAATTTTGCCTTGGACAAAAAAGGAAAGTTTTTTCTTCAACTGTAAGATAACACTAAAGTACGTGATATGCTAATTTGTAATATTAAGAAAAGCTGAGAGAAGTAAGAAAGATACCTTAATTTTTGAGATTTCTGAGGCTGAGATTTTTTTATACTAAGAATGTTGGCTTGGTATTTAAAAGTGATTCTTTTGTTTACTAATGGAAAGAAGAAAAAGGGCAAAAAGTATTATAGATTATACATAAATGGATAAATAAATAGCTTGATTTATAAGGAACCTACCTGAGGAATGATTCTTTGTGCCTATTCTCCATATCATGCCTTTTGAGATCTTTTTTTCACCATGTTTTGCTAAGGCAAGCATAGAGAGAGGCAATGACATAAATAAGAATACCAAAGTCATAACAGATACACAAGTTTTGTGTTTTAGTATTTTGTTTTTTCGGGCAATAAAAATGTCTCTTAATAACTCTGTTGCTACAATAGCTTAAATATTGTTGTCTGAAGTCAAATGTTACAGAAACAGAAAATGTTAATTGGGCATTGCACCGACTGATTATAAACTGATGAACAACAAAATATATTCCTTTGGTTTGATTACCATATTAGATTAAATCCTAGATGTGTGTTTTGGGATAAATGGCAGTGCAAAACTTAATAGCAGAATGGAAAATTTATTATGTTTTTTCTTTTGTTGTTTTTTCTTTATAAGTATTTGGTAAGGCAGCAAGTGTCTTGTTAAGATTACTTTGAAAGCAACTCCAAAGCTATAACCAGATTCGTGAAATAACATATAGTTCATGCAAAGAAAAACTCATTTGTGAAATACTAAGTACCTCCTCTTTAATAATACTATGTCTAATTTCTCCCTCAACTGTCCTCAGGTTTGTCCTTGGAAAAATGCTGTCCAGATGCAGAGGGCACATGCAGAAATTAACCCATGAAGCATTTAATTTAAGATACACCAAAACCCATGAGAATAAATTGAGTGTTTTTTAAACACCAATTAAATTACCAGCATTACCAATATTTATAGTTTATGGAACAGTGGCAGAATGAGTCTGCATTAGAGATTGCATACTCTGCTCCTCAGTTTAAAATACTTCCATGGAGCTCAGCTGGATTTTTTGAGTGGAATGGGAGAAGCAATACAAGTTAAACAGGAAATATTATAACAGTAAAGTAGGGAGAATCTTTCAGGAAAAGACAAAGTTACACTGGCACTTCTTTTAAAAAATATGTGGTTTTGATCACATTGTATTACAAACCATTCCTTCTCCACCAAAATTCACAGATCTTATTATTCCCTGCCTCTACAGGGACAGGATACTTTGCAGATGAATAAAGAACTAGCCAGTCTCTTTGAACTGTGAGGGGAAAAAAAAACTTTTCTTTGAAAATATCAGTGAGTAATACTGTGCTAACAACAAAATCACCAATCACTTCTGCTGAACATATGTAATCATAGAGCTTGTATTTGAAAATTAATAGTCAAATGGATGGATATAATAAAAACTGGAGAAAGGGACACTGAGGCTGACAATAAACTTGTTGAGAAACACATTTCTTCAAAAGTACCATAAGTTTATAAGTAGATAGATAGATAAAGTAAGAGCAGAACAAAAGCAGACTAGAGTCTCAGTTTATGGAAATAAATTTATGTGAATTCCTCAGTCTAAATGCTGCTGTTTTGCTGCATTTGTATTCTCATCTGTAGTGGAATGCTTCTGCCACCAAAGATAAGGCAATCCATGTGGACTCAACTCTGATTTATGATTAGTTAACTCTTAAGCCTCTTTCAAATCTCTGCAACCTAAGCAATCTTTTTAACTGTAAAGACATGACATCCATAATAAAAAACCTCAGCATTCAAGAATCAAAAATGTCCTTTTTATCATTTCTTCATTTATGGTATTATAGTATTACTTTGACAACCTATTGATAAACACTGATTTCCTCTAAAAACTGTGGAAGGATTATAGACAGAGACCTTATTAAATCCACATATGCTGTATGGTGTCCATAAGCTTCATTTTCAATGTAGTCCTTATGACGTATTCTAAGAGATATGTTACTGCTTTCCATATTGTTTCTATATCAAGTGACATGTGAAGAGACAGTGAACAGCAGTAAATTATAGCCCAGTTCTAAATTTCACTTGCTAAAAGTATTACTCCCTGCAGGCTGACTGTAAACATTCAGACAAGTATTTTTTTCCCCTCTGCTACATTCGGAGTTGTACAATTAAAATCCCCAGAATGGAGTGATAGCTTAGCTCAGGTGAAATCTGAACAGAAAGAGTATTTGATGTGAATTACATTTCTCTAGTGCTTTTGACAAGAGTAAAACCAGAAATTTTACTTAATTAAGCAAATGTTAATCAAAGCTCATATAAATTTGAGTCAAAACAAATGCCAGTATATTCAAAGAGGATGGGGGAATTATTTGTTTTATAAACATGATGAGATATTTATCCAATAACATATTTAACAAGAATTGCTCAAGAAGTATTTTAAAAATGTATTCTGAATTTGGGAGTGTTACTATAAATCTTATCCTTAAAAGAGTTTCACTCATTTCAACAAACTGAGCCACAAAATTTTTTGCCAAGAGCCACAGCACTCGTTTTTTCCCCTTATTTTCTTACTTCTGAACTCACCCAGAAAGCAGCATTTGCTTTTCAAACTTCTGGAGTCACCCCCTAACATAGTGGAGTCCCTAGGATAATGCTGGTTTAAGAAAGCAGCAATTCAACTACCTTAGTAAAGCTGCACACTTAGGTCACAGACAAAGCAATTTCCTCATAGATATTAATAATTTTGTGCATGTAGGTAGCTGCTGGAAAAGCAAAAGCAGATTATTTCATCATGAAGGAACTTGAAAGAAATGTGAAATCAGTGTTTGGGTTTTTGTGAAAAATGGCAGGTTTTAGCTCAGATTTGTTTAAGGAGTGCTACCATGATACTCTGAGCATGCAAACCAGGCACCCAGGAGTGTAATTACAAATGTGAGTTTGCATCACACCTCCTGTGAACAGAGGAAAAAATGTCAAATCCATACCAAATCTAAATTAGTGTTTTGTTTTCTTTGCCAAGCTGAAATAATTAAGATAGAAAATATTTTGCACCTCATTAATTCCTAATCATTCCCTAGAGTTGCTGTTTTGCTTTGAGTTTGGACTTTTTAAATTATTGTTATTTTATTGAATATTCATTTCATTATCCTAGATGTCATCTTTTGACAAGCTAGATCTAAGTTAAGGTCTAATCTAAATCAAATTGGTTTTCCTTCATTGCTTTGTTCAAAATACTGACATAAATAGCTGAAATTACTCCTAAATATTTTCAGCCTTGAAACAGTAGCATAAATTCTGTCCACTGTGTATGTGCCCGTGATTGTCCATCATGAGCATTGCACCAGTGCCTGCTTCCACCAAAAAAAAAAATCCCAAAACCCAAAACAAATGGCCAAACAACTCTTACAGTCTGAGTTAGTTAAATAAATTATTTATGAAAATTTTTATACCCATGCTTATTGGAATAGCTTTCATATTTAAAGTATAAATAGTAGTTCTTATAGTAGTTCTTTATCTATAGTATCAAAGTAAGTTTTGAATTACTTCCATTAAATCCATTAAATGCAGGAGACAGTGTCTTTCAACATATTTTAACAATAATTTATTTAATGTGCTGTCCCTGATCCATTCTGAATTTATAAAGGGGAAGCTTAACGGAACAAAAAACAAAATATTTTGAAAACTCAACTTGTTTGAAATCGTTTTTGGACAGGAAATATGTTGCTCTTGGGTTTCCCTAGTCTCAGAAAGTCAGACATGATTATTATAGTTTTTTCCATGTGGAAAGGACAGGGCAAAATTCCAAAATTTCAATGCCCAAAATTCCTAAGTTGCATAAATTATTTATTTGTAGAACCTCACATACATTGGAAGGATGAGCCTTAAGGGCTGATTGCCAACCGACTCCCTTTTTTTGGCAGATGCATACTCCAACCCATTTCAGAGTTTTCCTTGATTTGCTCAGGGTATTGGGATGAAATCTTCACATCAGTGCATTCCCTTGCAGGTCTTGGAGCCAGCTCAAGTTTGTGATAGTTCTGTGTGACAGCCTGAGCAGGCTCTTCTACCAAGAGCAAAGCAAACAATATGGAATCATTGCTGCATGAGCAAATCACACCACATAAAAAAGCAGATTAACAAAACACTGAGGTGAACAAATCTAAATGAACTAGTAAGAAATCAGGTATTTTGCTCTTCTATGTTTATCGTTGTTCTTTGAAAAGATTCAGGATAAAAGTTAAAAAGCCAGATAAATGTATATGTTGCTCATATAGTTTAGCTTGGGACTGTGTAATGCTTTCACTTTGCCTACCAAAGTCACACTCAGGTGAGCTGGTTGTGACATTCCAACTCTCATTCCAACTGTGACATTTGCTCACGTGAAACTTCCCAGCCATGGTACACAGTGTGTGACCATAGGTCTAATTCAATAAACATTGCCCTGTTTCCATGTGTATATGATGTTTAAATCACCTAGATATAAAACAACTCTTAATTCTCATGAAAAATATTCCAGGGATGGAATGAAAACCTTGAAATATCTCACATCTTCCATGTTTGGCACGATATCTGTGGAAAATAACACTGAGGCAATTATAAAGTTGAAGAATTGTACCATTTTATCATCATAAAAATAAGTATATTTATTAAGGAAAATGTAATAATTGTGAATTGCAAGTCCCCTCTCTCTTCTATGTCATCTAAATTGTTCTTGTCTAAGCCATTCGAGATCAATGCATGTTCAAGTCTGGCAAATAAATTCAGAATAATTGAACTTAATGTTCATTCACCACTATTCTTTTTTATCAATTATTTTTGATGGCAGGATTGCAAGTCTTGGAATGCTTTCTTCATAGGAAAAATTATATATATATATATATAATTTGAGGAATTCTTGAATCCAGAAATTTCTGTTTCAAAGTATATTTAAATGGCTGTATTTCCCTTTGCTGATACATGTGGAAGACAGAAGGGAAGGGAAGGGAAGGGAAGGGAAGGGAAGGGAAGGGAAGGGAAGGGAAGGGAAGGGAAGGGAAGGGAAGGGAAGGGAAGGGAAGGGAAGGTGCTAATATGAAAATGTAAGTTTTCTCAATTGTTATAAAATAGAGTAACGCTTCTGGATTTGCTGTCATCCTTGGGGACTCATTGACTATCTAGTAGATTTGAATCTCTGTTTTCTGAAATCAGAATTCAAATATTCCTCTGGGGACAAGAGAAGGAATATTCTGAATTTTTTTGTTACACTGTGTATTTTACCTGTCATTTCAATGGCAAACACCACCAGATTCCACAATGCAGCAGTTTTTCCAACTGATTTATACAGCTCAATACCAGCTGACATCTGATAAAACCCAGCTATTAGTCTCATCAAGAGAATTAATTGGGGGGATATATTTTGATAAATTTTATTAAAGCAGTAAAATGAATAATAATTTATCTTGGCTATGAGGTGGAAGCCCCTGGTCTGTTTCCACAAACAGACTTTTCTTTTTTTTTAATGGCATATATAGATAAATTATGTGGGAGTGAGAGAATCAAGGAAACAGAGGGAAGCGATGAGAGAAGAGTGAGTAGGGTAAGGAAAAGTACATGTGTCAAGCAGAGACCAGACTAAGAAATTAAGTGGTACTTTCTTTTGCAGATGGGAGAAGTGCATCAGATATGCATTTTCATAAAACATGTGAGACTGGTTTGTCCCAATATGTTCCTCCTCAAGGTAGTTACCTTAGATCTGGTAACTAAACACTGCTGCCTCACAGAAGAAAAACCCAAACTCCAAACTACCAAGGACACATGTCTTAAAGGACATATTGCTGCCATAGAGATATAATTCAGAGAAACAAAAAACACTGGGATTTTTAGCAATAAAAATTCTTGTATACCTCAAATATTATTAAACAGGGCTTCCTTGTGCCATTTAATATGTGCTTCCTCAGAAAAATAGTACAGATGTCCTCTCAGGTGAAAAAGCTTTATTTTTGGACTGCATGATCAGATTTTCTGCTATTGTTTAACTAAAAAGCAGTGGCTTGCAGCGCAATAGTGTCAGCTACAAAACTATAATGCAGCTATGATCAGTAATCTTCTGAGTCCTTTGTGTGAAGGTGAGTAGGAAATTGTTACCAAGGAAAATTAATGAGTCTGTGAGACCTCAGCTTTACTTCCTTTTGCCTTTTCTTGGATTTTAGAGTTGCCAATAGTTTTGTAAGTGAATAAATTTTAAAAGATGTAAATTAATTTTACCTAAACAAGTAAAAAGTTAAAATTTTTCTTAAAATTTTCCCTTGTCAGACTATTCAGATCTCAGTCACCCAATTTGGCAGTGCCTTGAATGATTAATATAACACCAGTAGGCAGTGCATTTTAACTTTGTTTGCAAACCTGCACACTGGAAGTCAGTGTTTAAAAACTATGTAGCATTATGTACTCATGCACTTCTCATTTTGTAGTCACCAAGGTATTCTGCTTCCTAATTCTATACTGCAGAGCCTGCTGTTTGTTTTAGGTGCACTTCCAAATGTGTGAGGTTTGCGCTTCTCCTTGAATTATGTAGTTATGGTTCCAGTTTATTTTTCTTGATTCTACAAATGGATTTTTCTTCCCTTTCTACTCTGGAACAGGAAAAGAAATACTCTCAGCTGTTTTTTCTGTTTGTTTGTTGGTTTGGGTTTTTTAAAAAATTAATCCACACAGTGCTTAGTCAATTGAATTTCATTACTCATTGTTTAACTATAATTTGTAAGTTTTTTTCCTATCCCTTTGCATAAGGTCTTAGAAAACAATAGATAAAAAATTAAAGGATCATGTAACAAGTTTATGTTTTTCCAATAAAAATGGTAATTTTTTACACTTTAAAAAAATGGATTTTGAAATGGAATTGTTACCACATCCCTATCTTTATGTTTGTACATATGTATGGGTTTATTTGTGCATGTGACTCCTGTCAAATAAGGTCAATTGATTAAACACACAAATTAATGGCAGTAGATATTAATACATTTTTGTAGTTCGTGTTGTTAAGGCGGCGGATGGAACTTGACTCTGCTCCCTTATGTATTATTAACCACTCCATCAAATAGAGTCAATGGGCAACATTCTCCTCCCTTTATTCCCAGCTGAAGAAATCAAAACCCTACCTAGCAACAGAGCTCGGAGTGCAGACTGCTGTGCAAGATACTCACCAGTTTTGGGTAAGCAAGCCCTGAGGTACAGGCCGATATTGATGAACTTGAGATGGCCACTTGTCTTCTGAGAAAAGATGTGGTATGGCTTATAAAGCTCTAGAACTTGATTGTTCAAATATACTTGCATCAATCTCTATTTTTAAAGGAAACAAAGCCTACCTGCTCCAGTTTCCTGATTGCTAATACTTAAAAAATACAAATATAGCCCATAACATATTTTACAAAACTAATTGGAATTTGCCATACATTTCTTTCAATCCTTATGTTTTATGGATGGAAATATCTTTTCAGCTTCTCTGTACTGTTCCAGAATATCATCATATTCAATAGGTTAGGCTCAGTCTTCATCAGGACTGTGTTATATGAGAGACAGATTTAAGACAGTGAATATTTATTTAACGGTGTAGAGGGGGGAAAGACATGAAAAGACATCACTAATAAATTTGCATATTCATTGGTAGATAGTTGATAGTTCTATGGCAAGTGGTTCTTTGGAGAAATGTCCTGCTGTGATAAACACAGACACACAGAGGTCATGGCTTGTGGACAGGACAGAAAAGCAATCTTGTTCTCCTGATGAAAAAGCAGTGGCAAATGAGCAAATGGAAGTGCTGAACCAGCATGACTTGTCTGCCTGCCAGGAACAGCTATTTTGGTGCATTGCCAGGTGGACAAATGCTGAATTGCTCCTGGCCTGTGAAGGTGGAGGGAAGTAATCCAAGCGTAGGTTAGCAGAGCTGGCATGGCTCAGAAATAAGAGAGGAGAAGCCTGGCTCATATCCAGGTGAAGGAATAGCAGGGTGGATCAAGGGGGTGAAGAAATGCAGTTTGTAAGTCCATACACATGAACCTTTTCCCTTGGAACCTGTGGTGCAGCCACATCACAGTATGAGCTCTAGAGATGAAATAATGACAAAGGCTGGTTTTGAGGATTCAGTAAGAATCATTGTTCTTTATGATCAAAGTGTATTAATTTTGACTCTCCCTCCCCACACAACCTTTCTGCTATTTTACAACTGTCTTTTGCTTGGGAACACTAAGCTGCTGTGCATTGCTGGTGCAGGCTCTGTGTAGACGCTGCCAGGCTCTACGCACGTGGCAAATGCAATTCCCACAATGTGAACTCTTGCCAGCTGACATATGTGTTGTGAACCTCAGCTACAGAGCTACCTTAAAAGCAGCCCAGATGAATGCAGTCTCCCGATGAATGCAAATCTAGACTAATAAAATTATGATTCCCAAGACAAAGTGGTGATAATAAGGGTTGTTTAACAGGGACAAGAGGAAAAAATCTCAAGGTGCACCAAGGGAGGTTTAGACTGGATCTTGGAAAAAAAAAATTCTTCGCCAGAAGGGTTGCCAGGCACTGGAAAGTGCTCCCCAGGGAGTGGTGAAGTCACCATCCTTGGAGGTATTTAAAAGAAGCCTAGTTGTGGCACTCAGGGACATGATTTAGTGCAGGACTTGGCGGTGTTGGGTTAACAGCTGGACTTGATAATCTTAGAGGTCTTTTACAACCTAAACATTCTCTTATTCTATGATTTTGATCACATAATACCACCTTGTAGCTTTCAAATTTTTTTGCTTACTGAAGTTAGCAAGACTCACTTTTTTTGTTATCTTTATTTTTTCCTGTTTGGAAATGATCTTTTTCCTGAGGAGAGCACAGAATTAAAACTGGAAATGTATATACACATTGACATGCTGTGGTCACACAATAGCATGCAAGAAGTAACACCTGTAAGAGTTCCTCCCTTTTACTATGTGAAAATGTTTATGGCTTGGGAGATCCAAATTCAATTTGTTCCTGCTCATGGCAGGATGAGTTGGGACTAGATGATCTTTAAGCTCTGTTCCAAACCTTTAACATTCCATGTTTCTGTGAATTCTCTTTCTCTGCTTCATGGATTTTCAGTCTGTATTTCAAGTTTCTGAATAGGGCTCAAACCACTGTAATTGCAGTAGTCCACATAGGCTTCTCTCAGTCTCTATTAATGTTATTTTCTCTTCTGAATGAATATTCAGTAGTAGAGGGACTGAATCTCTGTCCTCTCCTGAGTTTTACAGTTAATGCAGAGTAGCATTTTTATGTTTTGGGTGCTTGGGTTCTTCTTTTTGCTTGAGGGTGAGGAATGAAAACCTAAGGGAACATTAATTTAGCAGCTATTATTTGAAATTATGTATTTTTGTGTGCTCTTCATGAGCTGTTCTACTTTCTATAAAAAAATATGCAAGTCTTGATAGTGGTTTTCTGGGAAGTGTGGCACCTGAGTGTAACATCTGTTTTGGAATACATTTTTTTTTTTTTGTAGAAGTGGAAAAGCATCAAGAGAATACAATGAATTAGCTTATACTTAAGAGACTGTAGCTTGGTGAGTCCCTAGAAATCAGGAGGTGGTAGGTTCAAATTGACTGAGGGAGACCAAAAAATTTCAATGGTCCCCCTCCCATGGTGACCAGATGCCCAACCTCCCTGTTGCTTGACCGTAAACACTGCTGCTTGTGTCAGTTTTGTGAAACCAGCCCTTCATTTTCTTCACTTTTCACATCTTCTCTGAAATGCAATATTATATTTTGGCTCAGAGAAAAGCAATTTCATCTAAGCTTGGTTTTGGGAAGAAAAAAGCCCAAACAATTCACATTTATTCAATTTTTTTTTTTTCTAAGTGAGCCTAATCAGTCAATGAAGTGGGCATGGGGGTGGGGGCATCTTTGATCTGTGTGTCCCAGTCTGATTCTCCTAAAAATTTTCCCCTTCTAGGCCAAGAAAACAAAATATGTGTTTATTTATTCAGAACACGAGCAAGGATGAAAATCAACACATAGGAAAAATTGTGGTTTGGATAAAGGGAGTTCTATTTACTTCCCCACAAGTAGCACTGTCTAAATCCTTTACTCAGTATACTGAAATCCTTACAGTGCTTTGCAGGGCTCTGTCTCTAAATTGTAAATACACAGGAAAGAAGAAAAGCAGCAGTAACAGACTAAGGCAGTAGTAATGAACTGTGGAGTCAAACTGCTGATAACAACAGGAGTTTGATATCAACCATTAACCTCTGCAATATCCCTGCATTCAACTTGGAACCAGCTCTAAGAAAATATTACCTTCCCTATTGATATGCAACTGAGAGAAATATTCACTTCTAGAGTACATGCAATTACAATATCTACTGTTGGTTAAGAGTGTTGAGAACAAAAGAGCTGAAGTAACAGTGAAGTTTAAAATGTAGGGATGGTCAAAATTTTGCAAGCAATTTTTTTTTTTTTTTTTTTTTTTTTTTTTGTGGAAGAGTTTGTCACTTCTGTGCAGCTAAATGATTTCTCCTGCAGAGTATGCAGGTTATCTTCAACAGTTAAAGATGGATTTTTGAACTGCAGGAGGCAGGGAAGTGCATGTCTTGCTGAAACTTCAAGCAAATTCTCAGAGTTAACTGAGTAATAAAAGAGTTCGTGTGCAAGTACAAACACACTACAGGAAAAACATATTTCTAAGTGCGGTGGGGGAAAGAGAGGGAGACTAAGCATTTCCTTCATTATCCTGTTTTAAGCAGCTCTTTTCTTTGAAAAGACTGCTGCTAGCTCATATGATGGCTTGAGTTTTCATGATGACAAGTGGCCAAGTTTTTCAGGAAGAGATGAAGTATTTTATTGACTAGAGTTCACCTTCTTCCAGCTTTATCAGACGAGCTTGTGGGAACACAGTCTGAAGTACATGCTACAGCCTGGGGGCACAGTCTGAAGTAATACAAGAAGGGTAACAAAAATAGTATTGCTTCCTGCCAAACACTACCTTGCATTTATCTTTAGGTTGTTGTGGATGCAAATAATGTTATTACTATGAAAATAATACCAAAGGTGGGGATTTTTTTCAGTTTTGGAACTTCTCACAGGTCTAATTTATTGTTCCGGACACATTTAACTCTTTGAACCATTATTATGCTTACTGCTCCATAAACCTTGATTCCCTAAGCTCAGTTCTTCTGGAACTTATAAAGGGACTTATGTATTAAAATATATGAAACATTCAAACTTCCATTAAGTTCCTTTTGTTCCTAAGTTTTACATTCAGTATGTAGAACCAGAGTAATCTGTGGTTCTTTCATTCTGTGAGTATTTGAAAACTTTTCTCCAGCCCTATTGGTCTTTGAGAGGGTTTCAAATTATCTTTTAACTTTGCCACCTTAAAACACCACGGTATTTTAATCATGAAATGCAAACAAAATAACAGCAACAACAAAAACCCAAAAAACCATCCCCTGGAAATGCTGCACTAATTTTGTGATGCAATTAATGTATAATTAATTGGGAATGTAAGCATTACTCTTAGCCTGTCATCTTATGATATTCTTTTCAAAATGGATCACAAGATGAAAGGAAAACAAATTATGACCTTCCAGCATGACTTATCTTGCCTACATAATATTTCTTCTCCTCCAGCTAATTTCTCTCCTTCAGGGGAAAGGTGAGGGCTATTATTCGAAATGCTGAAAAAGTGGGAAAAATCATCAGGATGTTTTGCTGGAAGCAGAGAGAAACCGAAATTAAAAAATTAAATAACCAACCTCCAAAGCCCCAAGAAAACAAACATCTGTGTGGTTAACAACATATCTACATTTTTCCATCTTATGGATTTAAATAAATTGTGTGCTTTGGGTTTAGATACTGAAAAGAAAATATTAAATTTTAACAACAAAACTTCAGACCAAATGAATCCTGTAAGAGTTTTAGCACCAAAGGAAAAAAACTCTTCTAAAATTCTTAAACATTAGAGTTTTTCACCATATTAAATGTGGTTCTTCATCACTGTCTCATCTCAGCGTCAGCTTTTTTCTACTCTTCTGTTCCATCAAGAGAAAAAAGTCTTATTTCAGAGGCTAGTTCTTAGCACTTTGTAGACTGCATTTTCACACTGATTTGTCTCTATCATCCTTTTGTCTAGTTCAAGTTCCTTCCTAAGTTAACATTTGCCTATCTAAAGGATTTTATTGATAACCATAAGCAGTCTACTCCAAGCATGTCTTTTAATCTTCCATCTTGCAGATTCATAATCAGGTTATTTTTAACTGATTCAAATTACAATGATGGTATGTATCAAGGCTGTTCTGAAAAATAAAAACAAGATTTAAACGAAGAAAAGGGTCAGGAAACATCTTATATGAATTCACCTTTTTCATCCTTAAAAATTGTCAAGTTTTGTAGTTTTTCATGCAAAGTAAATAGGGCACTAACCCCAAAATCAAAAAGTAGCACACTGGGACTTTCAGAATCCCAGTGGTGAAGGAGTTGAAGTTTAAAGAAATGTCCAGTATTTAAAATATTGAGATAAACTAAAAGAGTTTGCACTATTATAAACATAATGTATACCATCTTTTCAGTAAAATTTTGCTGTTGCGTATAATGCTTCATGCATTAATGCCAATTATTTAGTTTCTTTAAAAAGAGTAAAAAAAAAGAGTACTATTCTCTTGGGCAAGACATTATTCAGGATAATGAAAATTTGTTAGTTGACATGTTTATGGTATGCTGAAAGCACAATAGAAAATATTAAAAAAAAAAACCACTTCAACTTCTGCATGATAAATTTGTTCACTCTTGCTAAAATAATGTGTTTATTTTTAGCTCTCCAGGAAGTGTTATCACCAAGCTAATGATAGTCATAACTTTCCACTTTGATGTCTTAATCAAAGTTCCTCTTTCTTTTAAAGAATTAAAATGTTACAAGTTACTTCTTGGGGTTCAGAGGGTGGCTAAACTCCTTAAAAGAAGGTGGTGACACAAAATACTTGGGGAAACCCTGAATGCACACCTGGATTATATGACCAAAAGCCAAGGAAATGTATGACTAGGTTCCTTTCACATGCCCATCTCCCACTGAAAAATGGAAAGGGCATAGCATCAGTTTCCTACAAATATTTCAGAAAAGGAGGCTAATGTAACAGGCAGAGTTCTTAGCAATATATGCACCATCTTTTTGCTGCTTCTTTCACCCAATAATATCTCTCCTATGCCGGGATATTTTTTTCATTAGCTATCTTTTCCAGAAGCTAATAGCAATAAACATATCTTGTGTCAGAAGCCAAAAACTGCTTGGCATATATAACAATTTTTTTATATACAGGCCACAACCATATCCTAATTATTTGGTGTTCTAATTTGATTAAAGGACTTTAACATGCAAGTTTTTTTGCAAGATTGAAGCTGAAGATTATTGACATGAGCAGAGCAGTCCCATTGGGCTGATGAACTACATAGGTTCTATATTTGAAAAGAGAGGTCACTTTAAAGAATATAATGCATCATGGTTTATTAAACTTCAAATCAATATTGTTAAAAAGAGCTACCTTTTTTTGCTCTCAGCCTAATTCTTTTTCCTTTTGCTTTTAGATATTTTTTGTCCTTATTTTCATCCTCCTTTTAATGAAGATCTTTCCTGTACATCTACATCTTTGCCTCCTCACACTGCTTTTATTCTCTCTTTCCTTTTAGCACCATTTTACTTGTTCTCTCTTTATACTTCTACTTAGTAAAGGGCTGTGACTGCAAACTTTTCTTGCAAGTCACTACTACCTTTCAGCAGATGGCACTGTTATTTAGTCTAACTAGCAGGGCAAGATAATTAACTTAAACCCCTTTCTTAAACAATGAAATAAAGACACCTTTTTGACTGCATTTCCACCTTATAAACAGAAACAGTGGCAAAATTACTGTTAAAATGCTGCAATATTATTTTAACCATGCAGAAATATGTTGCCAGATGCCAGACCTCCTTTAAAGGGGCTCTGGAGCCGTTTAGAAAAACTGCTTTCCTTAGCAAAAAAGTTTTGGGGTGCGGGGGTGGGGGGATTTATAGCATGCACATAAACCCTCATTACCCTCCAGCCTTGCTGTGGTTGGTATGGTTACCTTTGTGTGTGTGAGAGGCAGTGCTCCAGGCAGGCGTGCAGCTGCCCTGCCTGCGTGTGGTACCTGCTTGCCTGGCACCCAGCCCGCCAGGCTCTGCACTGCAGGTTCCCACAGATGCCTGGGGAGCCTGGTGGAGAACAAGCAAGTGCTCTGCCAATGCTGTCAGAAAAACATGCAACTTCTGTCAGCTCCAATTACAAGGAGAAGATGAATCACATCTCTTAGCTCTGTCCCTGGTGGCACTCTGGCTGCTGGAAGGCAACTGTAAGCAGGAGTTTCTCCAGTCTGCTGCCAGCCCCACTGTTTTTCCAGCAGCTCCATTTTGAGGTTCCCTGAGGTGGAAAACCATATTCTATTAGTTTGCTCCAACTGATCCACAAGCTTCTACTTGCAGTTTGCTCCCATGATGTTTCTCTTACAGTTAGCACTGGTTCTTTTACCTCTAATACATCCTGTGGCCTTCCAGGTTCAGCTGCCTTTTGTGTTCTTGCCAGAGCAAACTCCAAATGGTAGAGTTGCAGCTATTACCCCCTGTTGTGCTTCCACCATTTGGGAAAGAGCAGGAAAAATGGACTGGGATGAGAAAAAAAGTTTGATGTGAACAGTGGACTCCTTGTGATCAGCAACACTGGGCTGAAAGGGCCCAGCTGGAGTATAGGCACATTAATAAGAGACAGCCTACAGGACATGGTTGTGGGCAAAGCTCTCACAGCTTTTCTGGGTACTTCTCTGAAGCACCTGAACAACAGGATGCGCTGGAGGTCTGTGTGAAGTTATAGGACTGCTGCCTCACTCAGATGATATGGGCAGAGTGGTACAGCTCACACAGCTGCAGCACTGTGATGGACAGATAGAGGCTCTGGGAAGTGTGGCTGGGAAAGTAGGGAGAGTGAGCTGCCTTTTATGGGAGCTACAGGAATGCATAAAGCTCTGCCTAGACACCAATGATGAGCCAGTCATGAACTGGGCCAAGAGCAGGCTGACAAATATTGGTGATTTTCTGGTGGGTGTCTGCTACACACCCCCTGATCTGGATGTAATAGAAGATGAAGTCTTCGGGCAAGTGGGAGCCCCCTTATTTTTGCCAGATCTGGTCCTCATGGGTAACCTAAACCACCCTAATATCTGCTGGAGGGGCAACACAGGTTTGGGTACAGTAGTGACAGCAAGTTGCTAACACAGATGATCGAGGAATCAACAAGGACAGGGCACTCTGATAGGTCAGATTGACCCAAGAACTGATCAGGGACATGAGGGTCTGCAGCAGCCTTGACTGCAGGGAACATGAGATGGTGAAGTTCAGGATACTCAGATGAGAAAACGAGGCTAAATGAACACTAACATCCCTGGTCTTCATGAAAGCAGAGTTTAGCACTTTCAGGGGCCTACTTTGAAAAATCTGATGTAATACAATCCAGGAAAAAAAGCAAAGCAAAAACAGACTTCGGGAAGAGTCGCAGGAGGCCTTCATGGATGAACCAGGATCTCCTGACTAGGCTCAAATGTTAAAAGGAAGTAGATAAAAGATAGGGGCAGCACTGGGCAATCTGGAAAGAACATAGAGATACTGTCCAAGTAGGTAGGGATAGTATTATGAAAGCCAAAATCCACTTGAGCTTACATCTGACAAGGGATTTAGAGAGACTTCTGTAGGCCCAGTGCCAGCAAAGTTAAGAGCCTTTTCTCCCTTTTCCCTTCACTCTCACTTACCTCAACCCTTCTAAACATTATTGTTGCTCTCAACAGCAGGCTCCTCTTCTGATTTACTTTACTCCAACCACCACCATGCAAGATACACAGTTCCTGAAATATCATCTCTTTTCCTATTCGCCATCTGAGTTGTATTTGTTTCTATGCTTCTCATCCCTGTTTCTCATTCCTTTCATGGTCCTGTCTTTTTCCCTTGACTATCAAGACACTTTCTAGAGGAAGTGATAGTCCACCACCTCCCTGACAAATACATAATTAAGGCAAATTAAGTTGCCAGGTTTTGTACAGTATTTGTCTATGATTCATAAGCTGAGAATGGAGGTACAGAAGCAAAGCCTTTTAGATGCTGTACTTTTATTTCTGAAAGACTTCCTGCTGCTATTCCCATGCCCTCCATTGCTCTTACGCAGCTTCCTTCTGTGTTTCATGATTCCTGGTGCACGTCCATGTCCCATCCTGTCAGAGTATTTCCATTTACCATTGTCCATTTACCATTGTCCATTTGCCATTCACTGAACAGTAACCAAAGCCTTTCATCCTTCAATCATGATTCTGTAAGTTTCCCTGAAAGCCTTTTAAATTTCTTTAAATTTTTATCCGTCTGCTTAATAATTAGAAAATATTATGAATTCTTCTAACTTCGGACGTGACTTTCCTACTCATGCATTCATCTTAGCTATGATTCTGCAAATCTTTTTTAGAATAAGATGCTCATCACAGGTTCCTTTCATCAAGACTTAATCCTTACTCCAAATGTTATGTTGCAATTGCTTTCCAGTCTTGCTAAAAGGGAGAAAGTTAATATTGGAAAGCTTCCAAGTGCATCAAAGTGAGGAAAGGGTGCTAAACAGTAATGAATCTGTGAGCAGATGGTGTGGCTGTGTGATTGCTATGGAAAATATTTAGATTTTAATAAACATACAAATATTAGAAGAGAAAAAAAAAAACATTTCAATTCTGTTAGTATTTTTATTTAAACATATTTTTCCTGGAAACATGGTAATATGAAAACCATGTTTTCACAAGACTGTCATTTAATGCCATTAACAAATAAGAGTATCACTGCAGATGAAGTTGTTTTTCAAATCACATCATTGCATGCTCATTAGAATAATTTTATGGCATATAAACATCATTTACATATGAATTGTGGTAGTATCCTATTATCTTTCTTGCTGAAACAACTCTTCTCACAAGAATTTTAGGTTTCTGGATTAAAAGGAACAAAAATATTTTGGACACTGAGAGATGAATGAATTTACTACAAATTTAATATAATCTAACTCGATGGTTGCAAAAAGCCCTTTATCTGTTGGACTAAAGATGAACAGAAACTGCCCTCTTATTGGGCCAACCAGGTAGTGAGCTCAGAAAATGTGGATGGAAAATGTGACTATTGTTTTCTGAAGAAGCCAGAATATAACACAACAGCCTCATTTTTTATTAACTGTTATTGTCCTTTTTTGGCATGAAATGTTTAAGATTTTAAAATATTTAGTATTTCAAAAATTAACTTCAAAAATAATGTGATGAAATCTGATCTGTGTTCCTTGTTTAAATAGATCATCTAGAATTGGATGAGAGTTCTTAAGCTTTTGAACAAGCAAATTAATTTATACTCTATGAATTTGCCATTCTTACATTGCCTTGTTTTTTCAGTAAAAATACTGTCTTACATCCAAAATATTTTCTGTCAGAAAACAAAACAGATTTTAGCATAAAACCCCCAAAACTCAATATTTTTGAACCATTTTGCTGTAAATATCGAAAGGACACATTCAAAATATTTTGTCTGCCCTTTTGGAAAAATGATTGTTACCCCTCCTTTTTCCCTTCCACCACCCAAAGCTGACATAAATTGCTTTATTACAAGTAAGAGTGTCAATATTTAGCATTCTTTGATTCAGAAACATCCCAGCATCCTCCTCTGGCTCAGATCAGAATAAAACCTGCTCCAAGAAGAAGTGTCATATACAAAGGAAGACTTTATTTATGTACTAAAAAAGCACAAATGTGACAGAAACAGATGCACTTTTCTAGTATTTGGAAGCAAAATGACTTATGAGATATAAAACCATTTAAACTACTTATCTACTTCATGAGCATTGATACATCAGTAATATTACACATCTCACCATTGATTTTATTTGATTTAATTCTGTAATATTGTTGGACTCCCATTTTCATCCATGTTCTTATCCTTTGATTTAGTCTTACCATTGATGAGAAGTAAAAATTTTCTCTACCTTAGTAGAAGAGCAATATTTATTAGAAACAACATTCTTTAAAATTTTGGAAGTCTTCTGAAATATCTGAGCATTTTTTTTAGTATCTTGAAAACTCTTCTGTATATTTCATCCTTATGCCTTTTCTTTGCAATAATATTGCTGAAACATTTTTGCAGTTTTTCAGACAAGATGTTATTTTAAGAATTTTTGTTCATTTTAAATAGCAATTTTTAAAAAAACCAATTTTGTAATTTTGTGCTTTTACATAATCAGGGAGAATTATTCTTGTTACTTGGGGGAAATTGTTGTTATCCTTCCTTGACTGGTGTTTCTTTGCAAGTAACTGAAACTTTAAATTAGTTTTTGATTGTTTTGTTGGTTTTTTTTAATATTACAGATTATTTTCTTTAACCACTTTCTTATCATTTTTGATGGAGCAAAATATCCTTACCTACTGTAGAACATCTGACATGAGATGAATTATTAATAATGGCAAACTACCTACCTTAGCAAGTTGTGCCTCTTGTGCTTTTGAAAGTAGAGCTCTTCACACATCTAGAATAAATGTTTTCTAATTTTTATTTTTATTTATCTAGGAGGAAAAAATGGTTGGAGGATAGGGGTCTAGGTTAAATAAGAATCTGAGTTTTATATAAGTCTAGGAAAAAAGTGTGTATTTGAAAATCCCCAAACCTTGTTTTTCCTTATCAGAATGTATTTACCTATTAGGGTTTCTTTTGAGAAAAAATATGGCTAAAGACTAGGTAAGTGAGTACCACATTTCAGAAACACTGAAGAGTATCAGCACTTTTATTTTCATTCTAAAACCTAATTACAATACGAAAGTTAATTTTTAATTAGATGCAACTCATTTAATGGTGATATAAAATTACTTCCCAGCTATAATAATGTAGTTAGATAAGGTATATTTTAATTAGTTCAGATATCTTAAATTGGAAGTACGGGAAGGCATCGATTTGGACAAATGCACAGTTAGATGCATTTCAAGTAGGAGAACTGCAATTTATTCACATGACCAAACACAAAGGTAAAAGCCTTTTCAGGACTATTAATAACCAACTGAGGAACCTGGTTCTAAAAATCCTGAAGGAAGCATATGGCAAGGAATCTATTACAGTAATTGTAGTGGCATCAATTAAATCCTTACTCCACTAGAATAATATTTATACAGAATATTTTGGACCAGAGCAAAGTATATGCTTATACCTCTATCAACTGTATTTTAAATTGAGCTTTCTCAATGGCAATGTGGGAATTCCAAGGCTTGCTCCCACTTTCTTTTTCAGTTTAACTCTCTGCAAGGAGATTGTTGCAATTTCAGATCAAGAGGAAAATGACAGAGGAGATTTATAGCAGGTTGACCAGACTTCAGTGAGATTTGGAAGATTTTACAGGAATTTCATTATTAGATACATATCCAAAGCCAGTAGGATTCTTTGTGATGCTGATGAATTGCTTCAGTGTGACAGGACTAGAAAGCCTGTAACATGTTTATGCCATCTGCAGGGAGGAAACACAAGAGCTTTTATGAAGCTGATGCAAAAGTGCTTGGTGACCAAACATAGTCCAGGATTTCCCATCTCAGGACAAGTTGTTAATAGAAATTCCTGGATAGTGCACATCAATAAATTTACCTCTATAACTCAAATGGGCAATGAACAGTTTACTGAGATACATTTACTGTGGTTAAAAGTCTGGTGGTCAGGCTGGACAGTACACTTTCAATCTGCTTCATCATCTTGGTAGTGAGGTCAGGCTGACAGACCTGTAATTCCTTGGATTGTCCTTCCAATCCTTCTTGCTACATTGTGGGTGTTGCATTTGCTAATTTCCAGTCAGCAGGGACTTCCTCAGTTAACCAGAAGTGCTGGTAAATGAATGATTGAAAGCAGCTTGGCAAGCTCTTTTGCCAGCCCAAAGATTTGTGGGTGTCTGTTTGGCATAGCAGGTCACTAACCATTCCTCCTGCATCATTCCCTCAGCTCCCCATCACTGCTTCCAGCTCTGAGGGATACTGAGTACAACTGGTTTTGTTACTAAAGACTGAAGCAAAGAAGGCAGAAAGTACTTCATGCTTTTCCTCATCCCTGACAGTGTGCTACCCTCTGCATCCAGCCAAGGTTAAGAATCTCCTTAGCTCTCCTTTTGCTGTTAATCTAGCTATAGAAAGTGATATCCAGTCGTCAATGATTTTGCCATGTCCATGGTTTTTCCTCTTCCCTACATCCCTTGATTGCAGGGTTTTCCTTATAAAGCATCCTGCTCCCTGAGTGTGGTTTCAGCAGTTGAAGGACAATGCAGGGCTGCTCTCTTCCCTGGAATTCCTAAACCCTTTTCCCGCAGAAGCCCCAAGGCCCCTCTTATCAGAGCGAGATGAGGGGGCCAGGACAGCAGGGAGTACACTGGGGCAGTGCTTCACTGATAGCATGTGCCAGCATGAGGACCAGGGTGTGCTTCAGATAAAACATAATTTGGCAGCTTTTCTGTCTGCTTCTTCCTTTTCTTTCTCGATTTTTTGTTTAAAATTATTTGGTGTGAAGATTAACAACCTTCCCTCATTTGCACACAAAAACTTTCCTAACTGATGGCAGGTAAGGTAGAAAAAGATGAAAAGGGAAGAAAATTGTGCATCCAGCTTAGGTGTGTAACATACCAATGATATTTATACAGTCTTTATCTGTGGCCTGAGACTGTCATTGCTTCTCCAGCCAGAAGAACTTGGATTATATTATATATTACCATGAGAGTTTCTCCTAACTTTTCCCCTGATCGCTGACAATCATTATCATTATAGCTTATCATTACAGGTTATCACTGTAGCTTACTTTGTACAGCTTTCAGTCACTGTGGGAAAGTGAATATATTCCTTTCTGGGAAAGGGAAGGAACTGTGTGTGCTATCTCAGAAAGGCTGTGGGGTAAGTACCAATCCAAAGCTCAAAATTTCCTTCCTTCTTCTGTAAATAACTGCAGTGCAACTAATGTAGAGGAGGAAAGAGCAATCCTTCAGCAGCAAAATAGAAAAGACTTCTCTAGAGTTGAGTTTAAGGGTAGTCATGACATAGCAATTAAGAAATTTGCATCTTCTGTCCTTTCAAATAAAAAAATGAAGTTCCACAGAAATTAAGGCAAATAGTAGAGGCCATTCTTTCTGTTCATGTGTTTTCCTTTGCCATAAAAATGCACTAGGATGTCTCTGGTTATGTCTCAGTTTAAAGCTGACAATCATTTGTTTCTGAGCAATCATGGGTCTTCTCAGGAGATGGGGACTGCTTGCCTCACCCCTGCTATGGGTGCAGTCCTTTGGCTGCTTGGCATCTGCTGTGAAGGACAGCTCTGCAGTGATTCCCAGCTGACCCAGATTCAGTGTTCCATGGAAATCCAGAGTTCACTGATGCAGAGCATGCTAATCGCATCCTGTGCAAAGATCAGTAAGGTTGTCCTCACCACTGGAAGGAGATGCAGCCTAAGTGACTAAACTGCTGTATTGAGGTGGCAAACAGCACACAAAACCTTCTCTGCCCACTAAAAAGTCAGGGCAGTAAATCCATTCTAACAACTTGACACTGATTCTTGTCAAAGTGTGTGGGACAAGAATTTTTATTCTCTGTAGTTTTATGTCTATTTTTATGCTGTCGCATGCTCTGTGTCTTTCCTGCCACCCCTCCTTGTCCTCCTGCCCACATCAGTCAGGCACAATTACACAAATCTATCTGATAATTCATATCCAAGAGCAAACCTGCGCATCATCCTTCACAATTCTCTCTGGCAACACAGGAAATATTAAAATACAACTCTTCACAGTTAATAATTTCTAAAATCAACACTCCATGTCATTTTACAGGTAAAATATTTAGAACTTTTTAAAAGTAACTTGTCTTTAATCTAGAGACTGTATATTTTTTGAAACATTGTACTTTTTCCATTTATAACACTCACATTTGTGTGGACATATGTGTATGTACACATACAAGAAATTCTCTCTTTCCAGAAGTGCTCTGGTCTCCAAGTCAATTTTAAAGATGCAGCAAAGACATGCGATAAAAGCAGAGATTTTGAGATTTTTGCATCTAAGGATTGACAAATGCAATATGATGAATGAATTAATTTTATATTATTCCAAAAATCTGGAAATGAATACATTAACAAATTAAATTTCAAGAGATACATAATTTGCTGTCTGAGTTAACAGTCAGATTAATGAAAGAATCATGCAAAGAGTGATAGGACTAAACAATTTCAAATTATTTCATTTATGTCAGTGGCAGATGCAAAAGTTTGCATCTAGAAGTTTTAGTAGCTGTTTTATTTCTGTATTACAGAAATAAAAGAAGTTTTCACCAAAATATATATACATATATATATATATATATATGTGTGTGTGTGTGTGTGTGTGTGTGTGTATGTATTTATGGTGCCAAAGTATCTAAAGGGGTTTTTTACTTGAATCTGGAAAGGAATTTGAAACTCCCATTAGGAGGGCTGATTTTTTGGTTTGTGGGTTGTTTTTTTTCTGTTTTTAATTTATTTTTAGGTGAAAGAGAATGGACTGGACTCTCATTTGTCATTGCAAGAACTCTTTCTCAAGCCTCAAAAGTTGCAATCTTGCTTTCAAAGTCTTCAAAATTCTCTTGCAGTTAGCATCTTTCCAACTCTGTAACTTTTCTGCCCTTCTCCTTACATTATTTTCTATAACATCAAACACCAGCTACTTATTTTTACATAAGTATCTTACAGCCTGTCCTTCCTGTGGTTATATCTCTATATATCTACCTTATTATAAACAGATAAACTCACAAGACTTACTGTGGTTTGAACATAATGTTCTTAGGTATTTTTTCTTATTTTTTGACTTTCCTTGTCTTTACTCTTTTCTATTGACAATTTTTTTCCCTTCAAAATCCATGTAGTTATTCCATTCTTCTTTTTCAATTCCACAAGACTCTATCAGTAATTTGCTCTTTTCTAACAAGCTTAGTCTTTCTATTCTTCATAAACATGGGATTGCAACCTGATCTGTTTAATGTAGACACTGCCCATGGCAGAGGGGTTGGAACTAAGGATCTTTAAGGTCTCTTCTAACCCTATCCTTTTTATGATTCTATGACTTTTAGTTGGGTTTTTGTTCCTTACCCATGCTATTGTCAGCTACAGTCTGTGCCCTGCTGTATTGTATCTGACAGAAATATCTTCTTCATTTACATTTTTTTCATTCAATGTCTGTTTGTCATTCCTTCCTTCAGGTGGATTAAGGTATTATCTCTGGATTTGGAGAATAGTGACACTTTTCCCATTTCAATTTACATGACTGGCTTTCCTATTAAATCAAGGGGAAATTTCTTCTGATTCCACAGAAAACACCACTGAGCACTTTTCATTTTTTTTTCAGTTAAGAACAGTATTTCCAAAGGGCTGTAAGCAGAATTCATGTTTATGTTTCTCAAATTTGCTTTTCTATGAGGGTATTTATTATAAGAAAGTGATAAACGTCACTGTTATACATAATGTACATGCCATTTTTTCCATTTTTTTCCTTAGTTTAAAAAATGAAACCTAGTTTAAACAGGGAACTGGTTCAATTGTTTGTGCTTATGTAAGGCACTGTTTGTGCAAAATGTTCTCTCAGGGGCTTTCGTAGCAGTCAGAAGTTATTTCATGATAATTTTCTGATTTGTTAAAGAAGGGCCTAAAGTTCTTGCAGGAAGACCAAACTCAGAATGTACCAGTTGTCACCCAGAGCCACTTCTGCTCTGGTCTGAACATCCATAAACTACCAATGAAAGTCAGACATGAAGCTACTCTTTAATAGTCCATACCAATTAATTGGTTGTTAAAGCAATTCAACAAAGAGGGACACTACAACTAGAAAATGCTTAACTGTTTATTCTGCTTTCTATGCTAGTTAGTTTCAATACAGTCAATCCACATAAAGTGCTTTTTTTCATGAGAAAAGAAGTAGCTGCTCTACCTTTCTACTTCCAACTCAGTTCCTTTAAAAAATGTTCTTTACTGCTAAGACTCCACACATCATTATTCATTTGCACAAGAGAGAAAGATTTTTTTGTATGTTACAATTCCAATAAAAAGTAGTAGGGGGTAAACAGCAAGCCTTACTGTGCACCAAACATCCATTTATTTATGCCTTTCTGCATGTCCAGCTTTGCAAAGTCACTCAGACAATTCAAACTGACTGGGAAGTTGTTCAAGTCAAAGTCCAAAATACCTGGTTGAAGAGGAAAATTGTCACTTGGCTTAGAATAAGTGCTGTCCTTCAATCTGCAAGAATGCAAACCTACTTTCTTATTTTACTTTCTCCTTCTCTTAATCTCTGACAGGGTGAAAGGAAAAATGCTGATTGTGAGGAACTAAAGCAATTTTTTTAGAATTATTCAGTTTACAGAAGACCAGTTCTGCTGACTTTAGGTGACCCTCTAGGACTGTTTCTTCCCATAGGCTTTTCCTGAGGGAAAACACAAACTCTTAAAAGAAATTTGGTACAGCTGGTAGCTGTGTCAAGAAAAGTTCAGGCTTCAGAAAAAGCCAGCTTGTTGGCTGCCAAATCTAATTATTATTGCTTTATTGGATGTGCATATGTCTGGAGCAAGGAATACACACATTTTTATCAGCATGTTTAAAAAACTGAAATGACAGCTAAATCATTAAGTTGTGTATTTCAAGTTCAATTTTTTGTTTTGCAAATACTCCTTTATACTAATGGCTATTATTCATTATACTTTGAAAAAATTATAAATATTCACTGTTGCTTGTTTTTTAACACTAATTGAAAATGCTTAACATAGACACAAAAACAGTCTGGTGTATGTTAAAGCACTTACACCAAACCTGCTGGTTCTCCTGAGCCTTACTTTGCAATAAAGTAGCAGAGGGGCTTTTTCAAAAAACAAAACAAAACCTCAAAAAGCCAACCAAAGTTTTTTTAAAAAACTTTGAGTGTTTTGTTATGGTTTTAGAGTATTTAGTTTTTTTTCTGAAAGCACTGAAAATTTCTAAGTTTCTAAAAACTTAGAAATATACACATTAATTATTAATATTAATAACAATTAATTATTAATTAATTTTTTATTAATTATTAATAAAATAATAAATATGCACATTAATAATAAAACTTAGAAATATACACATTATACATGATTAATATACATCTTAATATACACATGATTATAATATACTTCTTAGGTAGCTTTTTCAACTTAAAAATAACATTATTACATTTTCAATTGACTACTGTAGTCTTTGTCATTAGAATTCTAGTGTTAACTTTTGTACCAATATCTGAGATCACAACAAATGCTAAGTTTCATTTTGGGCTTTGATTTTTTTTATTTTGTTGGAATTTGTTTTTGTTTTGGGTTGGGCTTTATGTGTTGACCATCCACATGAACTTAAACCAACAAGTAAGCACTCATTACAGTACCCTGTTTTAAGAATATCTTTAATATTTTTATTAGCAATAATCTCACTGAAAGAGTGAAATCCCAAACAGAATATATGTATCTATATATATCTGTGTGTGTATATATATATACATATATATCTGTTTGTGTGTGATATAGATAGACACACACATATATATATATATGAATTGTTCAAAAAACCTGGATGAAAAGTAGATTGAAAGCCATATACATTTTAGTTTTATCAAGCTTAAGAAATTCTACGTAAACCTAGTATATTCTATGCTGCTGGATCAGCATATCTGACTGCCACAAATTCCACCTGAAGTTACTCTCCATCGTGAATGTTGCAGATTTGTGCTCTGAGGCTGTGGAAATCACTTGTTTGGATGAGGTGGTGGCCCCAGAGAGCACAGGGCATGTTCTCTGTGGGACTGTATTTATATTGAGGTAGAAAAGGGCTCACAAGGTTTTCCATTTGACTTTTTATTTTGAATAGAGAGAACTGCACTGGATTTAGAGCAGCAAGAAACTCCTGGGTTTGGTAATGTAAATAAAAGTATAGATTTAATCTACCAACAGGTCCAAGCTTTGAGCCCACACAAATTATTTATTTTTTGGCCATAATCACTGTCCCTTTCCAGCAGGTGTGTAATATCCTCTGTCTAGAATGGAAACCTTAAGAAATATCATTGTCCTCCAGTGCTTGTACCCTTTCTAATAATGGTTCAGAATCAGGCTTAAATTCATGGGTTACACTGCATGGGGTTTTCTAATTAACATTATCCATAGCTTTTTTAGCCAATAGTAAGGATGTTTTTCACTTTGTAAAAATGTACTTTGTGGTTTGTTTTTGTTGTATTGCAACATCATAGAGTGGTAAAGCATGGCTGAACTATTTTGCTGGATCTTGGAAAACCCTAATGGCCCAGCCCAGAAATTAAATTTTTTTTAAAGTTTAAAGGGACATCTCTGTTGCACTGCCTTCCAGTGACCAGAGAAGTATAAAGACTTCCAACTACGTTAAGAACTTTTTTTCAGGGAAAAAAACCAGAAATACAACAAAACAATTAGGTGACATGAAATTAAAGTAATTTTTATATGACAAAACTCTTAATTTGCAGAAATCAAATGAAAATAAAAATCACAATGAATTTTTATATTTTAGAATGTGAGCTACCTCTTTTTTTAAAAAAGATAATAATTTTCTTGTATGAAAAATCTAGATTGCTTTGTATTATAGCTATGGCAAAAGTTCATTTCAAAATATATCAGACTAAGACATTTATGGAAGAAAAACATATTCACTTGAAGCTCAACTTAGGAAACTTAGTAGCTGTGGGAGAAATTGAAACACACCGTTCTCAAATAGTTTGGCATCTTATTATTTCTGAATGTGGAGGGCCTCCCTTGTTATGGGAAAAAATGCAAAAATGGAAAAAATTCTTGACTAAAATTCTACAATTTTTTCCCAAACCTCCTTACACAGCTCTTAAGTTCTTGGGTATCATGAAATTAGGAGCTGAGTGCTGCCTTGAAAATACTGAAAAGCTGTGATTCTTCATCTCTATGCATGCACCTTATCAGGCTTTCCAAATTTAAAATTACACTGAATTACTATCATGGAAGACCCCAGGAAACACATGGAGAACAAGAAGCAGCACGTCTTGCAACAGAGATAAATTATTCCATAAAGTGTATTTGGCTTTCATAACACACACTTACATTCACGCCTGGGGGAGGAGGGGCCATGGGGGGGAAGGCTCAGATCCACTTTCTAAGAGCAGGAATACCAAACAGAATCATTATATTCACCCTACTCCAGTACCTGTTTTCTGGCCCACAGGCTGTTTCCAGGCAACTCACACATGCTGCCCTCTTTCCCATTATTCATACACTGCAAACTTTCCAGTGTGTTAACCTGCATTCTTTCATCTTTCTGTAAAACCTGCCTCACAGCCCTTGCATGCTTGCTGCAATCCTCAGTGCTTTCCCCAGCACACATGTGTCAAAAAATCATCCTTTTAGGACTTTGGTTATATTGTCTAGCTCATGCTTCTTTTAATTAGTTTATCACTTGCAATATTCAAGCACACTTTCCTGCCATATAGCTACTATTAATTATTATATATAATTATGTGGCTGCCTTAATTATGTTAATCAGACTTTCCCAGCTAATACAATTAACTATAATTAGCTGATCCCTTTTCTCCTACACTTTGTTCCCCCAGGGGGATTAGAAGTTACTAGACTAGATGAATACCCAATCCCTCTTGCATGACTATCCCCCAGAAGAGCCCCAGGGCCAAAAGGCAGGAGCTGCACTGCCTATGCTCTTGTGTGACCCAGCCTGAATGAGCAGTAGAAGACCCTTGAAGAAGCTTTGACTAAAAAATGTGCCTTCCATTATAATCTCTTTACATGGAGGTTGGAGATCATGGCAAGTCATTCTGCTTAATCATTAAAATGTATTTTAAATCTGCTGTGGACTTCCCTGCAGTACTAAGCTAGTGCTTGTCTTCAGCTCTGCTGCAGAGGCACATGCTGCAGATGCACACACTGCAGTTACTGCTGCACAGCTCTTGCTTTTCTTATTCATGCTGCAGACAAAGCTCCCCTTACAGGTATAGAGAGCTGATTGTCTACTGCCTGGCGTGCAGAGTGGTTCTGTACAGTTAGATGAGTCACATTCACTGTGCATTTACAGTGAATGAGTTGCAAAGGAATCACATCCCATCCGGCATTGTTCTGTCACTGTTTTGCCACAAGTGACCACCACACTGCTAAAGCAATCTTCAGAGATCTCATATGAGATTTCTCTATAAGTGCTGTCACCACCTGTTGTAGCCATGATATTTTCTGAAAAATCCTTTCCTTAGGATTTTTTCTCCTGAGAAGCTGAGGGGCCTCAGGAACAAAATGTAAACAACGATTATCTGCTGCTGTGGAATGCAACAGCTGGATCTGTGATTGGTCTCATGTGGTTGTTTTAATTAATGGCCAATCACAGTCAGCTGGCTCGGACTCTCTGTCCCAGACACAAGCCTTTGTTATTGATTCTTTTCTTTTCTATTTTTAGCTAGCCTTCTGATGAAATCCTTTCTTCTATTCTTTTAGTATAGTTTTAATATAATATATATCATAAAATAATAAATCAAGCCTTCTGAAACATGGAGTCAGATCCTCGTTCCGTCCCTCATCCTCAGTTCCCTGTGCACACGCTCACAACCTGTTGCAAAAGCTCATTGCTCACCAGCTAGAGGTTCCAAATGCTTTGTACAGGCTTCTGATGCAGAAGGCATATGTAAGATCTACAAAGGATGCAAATACATTTAAAAAATCTATTGAAGAGGTAATTTGGCTAGTATGGATGACCTGAAAATACATGATCCAACAACACAATAAAGCTTTTGAAAGCCTGGTATAATGGAATAGAGAAAAGAAGTGAGCATTTCTCAAAAGCATGCTTATCACCACAAAACAGAAGTACCTGCAACTTACTGACAAATAGAAAAAAATCAGGGAAATTACTATTAGAAAAGGGAAATATAAACGAGTAAAAGTAAAAAGAAATGTGTGCCAGGAGCAGTCCTCAATTAGCAGGGATAATGGTAGATGACAGAATAACCTATTCAAGCCCAAGCTCAGCCTTTTACTGACACCATTCATCTCTTCCTGCCTTTTATATGCTCAGTGTGCATACAAATGATCACAGTAAGTATGGTGACACAGTGCAAGATTTGAAAGGGTATATCTGCTAGCATCATCCTGAGTCACATTCTTTGCATACTTTATAATTCCAATAATTTTTACCATTGTGACTGTAAGTTCAGGATGCTGACAGTGAAATTGTAAATGGCCATGCTCCAGGGACAGAGAGCCTGCTCATACATCTCAGCCTCAGGGAGGAATTTCAAACTGAAACCACAAACTGATTTGAAGACCTACTGCCATCCTTCATTTGTGTATTTAATGAAAATAAAGTGATGCCGTGACCTCTGTGAAAATGACAGTTTCAGGTTTAGAGTCTACATGTTCCAAGGCATGTGTATTGCAAATATAAATGCTTCTTTTCATGGACAGCTTTACAATATTGCAGGGGGAGGACTCTAGGAAAGTGTGTCAAATGAGACTGCAGCAAAGAACAGAAAAGATCAGCAGATCTTGCAGTGATAGGGATGAGTTAAGCACAGTTATACCTTGAGATTGCCTAGAGATTAATAAAGAGCCTAGGATATTTGCTGAATGTATGTCTCTCTATATTTCTGCGTTGTATTCAAGATCTTGTTTCTTGGCAAAATGGAAGGACACTTTAGATATGAAGCAAATAATTTATCGTTGATAAAACTGATACTTTTACAATCTAATCCAGGCATCATTAATACTCCAGACGTATTTATTATGTAAAAAGAAAGAACCTTCTATATGAAAAGGTCTCAATGATACAGTTAAAATTGCAATATGTACACTTAGTTGCTTACCCTTCCCCTGGTTCTCTGGGCCCTGATGCTTGTGGTTTCACTCTTGTGGTGGTGGTGGGATATTTCAGGGGGTTGTTGGCACCTGGAGTCCTCTACTAGTAGGAATTTGATGATCATCATGGTGGTTTCTTCCTCCTCACATTAGAGATCCAGGTCATATTTATGTGTTTATATTTATTTTAAGCTAATATGCTTTTACATCTTCCTCTTTCTTATTTGCCTCTGTATCCACATTATATTCATTATTCATTATATGGTACATTTTACTTATGGCTTTAAAGATGTTAATTGTTGCTTTTATAGTATGTGTATAGATATATGTAAGCCTTTAGTTTATACATCTCTCTCTTTCTACACTCATATACAGAAATTAACACTGTTTTCTACAGTACATTTTTGCAGACTTGCAAGTGAATGCTTTTGGAAGATTGTGACACAAGGTTTTACATTCACAATTTTTAACCTGGTTTCTGTGTGGCAAGCATATCCCAGAAAATAATTCCTTCCACTTTTGTCTGGGAAATTACCCTGTGTTCCAAATTCTTCACATGTAAGTTATAACTGCTGGGGTTTCATTAGATATTGGTTGAATTGTCACAAGCAGATCTAATGGAATCCAAATTAGCATTAATGGATTTTAGCTCATCACATGTGATACACACTTCTGAATTAGGCTAAAAGAATTTTAATCTGATCTGTAAACTTAATTCATCCTGAAGGACAGATTACATTAAATTTAACTTAGTGGGAAAACATACATACATAGATGAACTTTAGAAATAAATTTCTAACACACATCTTATCTGTTTCATATCTGTGTGAGAAATGAATCTATTGCAAGGGACTGTGTAGTTTCAATACAATTTACTGTTTCCATTCACGGCCATAAACACTGGGACACAATGAAAACAGAGTTTGGCAGTAAAGTGCAGCCTTGTTATAGAGCAGGGTACACTGGAAGTGTCAAAGCCTTTGAGTGTCACCATGATTAGTGATAAAGAGTAGAACAGTAACAAGATGTGTCATAAATGGGACACCTGTGAGATGGTGGAAGTAACTTACAGATTGAAGCACAGCAGACACAGCAGGAAAAAAAAATACTACTGTGGAAGAAAAGTGAAAACAGTTTAATTTAAAAAAGTAAATCTGGAAGCAGGGAGAGTCAATACCAAACAGAACTGTGAGAGGAGCCTGGGAGAAATTACAATAGATGTGCCAGGACAGAAGGAGCATGTGGAGGAGGCACCTCTTCTCTAAAACAAGGTTACAGACATATCTTTTACCTTTCCATTTGTCCCCTGTAAAGAGATAACTTTGCTCTCAGGTATTTTTGCTGTGATATGAACACTCCTAAACCTTATTTCAGATGGAAGGACCCAGTTTAGCAAAGAGTACTCATTAAAATGTCTAAAGCTAATCTGGCTTCTTTGAATTGAAATACGTTGTAAAACTATATTAATGGGAATTTATTCTATATTCATTTACAGAAGTAGTGGAGGCAGCTGATTGAAGGAGGCAATGGCAACCAGCAATAGGCTGATGCTAGAGGCATCATAGACAACACTAGAAGAGAATACTTTTTTCTCTTACTGTCTTGCAGAAAGATTCCCTGGTACCCAGGATAGAACAGACTTCTAGAGTGCAGCATGTCCTCTTGGTAACTAACTGCGCTGGATGACAAGAACTGTACAAAAATCAATGTTTAATAAAAGTAAGTTGTAGAAAGCAAGAAGAGAGAAACAAAAAAATCCCCCGCCCAATCAATAAAAGCCCAAACTGAAAAAAACCCCAAAGAAACCAGCAGAGATACAAAGTGTGCTGGGAGGAAGGGGTTAAAAGTGAAGGACTTGGTGAGGAGGAAAATAGGTTTGCTCAAGTGACTCTGCAGCTGGGAATGCCAAGGCTTGGAGAATATGGAAAACCATCTACTTTGCCTACTGTTGTTTATCCTTTGTCTGTTTTGAGAAGTAGAATTTCTGTGCAGAGATAACACAGGTGTTTGCAGAGACCTGCACACCCTCTCCCAGATGTGCTTGCTCTCACTGTATTCCCTCTGTCCCTGGGAGAGAGATCAAAGCAGAGATCATAAAGAGAGGAAAGCCACAACCATGGGAAAGATTGCACAGGTGCCAGGCCTTTTTGGTATGTGAGGCTGGGAGAGGCCTGGGCACTTTTTGGGATAAACTTAGCAGTGTGGGTGTCTGCATTACCCAGAGTGGTGATGGAATAAATCTACTCTTTACACTTCAGCTGTGGATTTTGGCCAATTTTCATTACCTGCTGATATTCAGTTCACACCATATACCAGCAATTCTGCTCTGTACAGAAATCAGACCACCAGCAGGAGGTTTGGAAAATCCTGCTCTGTACATTAGGCATGTACATGATTTTAACAGTGGAAATGGAATATTTTATTAACAATGAAATAGGCAGAGCTGTAATAGATAATATGGATTTCCTGTCCTATAGAAAATTTTAAGTGTAGGCTGCAGCTTTTTCATCAATACAGGTGTTTGTATGACCACCTCTTTTTTCAATTTTATTTGAAATTAGAGAGCAAGGGGAGAAAACCCACTAAAGAACACACTGTAATCCTCTGTAAAGGCTATTGAGCATGAACATTGAACAAATACATGTTTATAGTTACACATATAGATATACATATATATATGTACATATATTAATATCCCAAAATAATAAAATGTAAATGAATTTTTATTAATCATTCTTACTCTTTGCCTCTTTTTTGGGATTTTAGAGACATATCTTTCTATTTAGCTTGCTTTCTGTAATGTAGTTTGTAAATAAAATTTGTAAGAATCTATGATTTGTAACATTTTTAAAGGCAGATGTATTACTTGTATCTAATACTAGAGTATTAAACTAATATTTATTTATTTTTCCGTATTTTTTCTTGATGACTGAGTTATTGTAATTTTAATTCATTGTATTTGACCAGTTTTGTATTTTCTTTCTGCTTAAAAAAAAAACAGTGCGGCGATCTCAACTCATATAAGTAGATATTTTTTTTGCCTTCTGCTAATCGAAGAAATTCTCTTCTCCTACATATTATTAGGAAAGAGGACAAGATTGTGTATTTAGAAATATCTTCCAGGTGGAAACATTTGCAGCTGGAAATGAAATAGGGACTGTGGGACTATTTACCCCTTAAAATTATCTCTCCATTTGCTGGAGACAGTGACAGTGTCTCTCATTCAACAGGACACAGTTCAAGCTTTTTAAGTTTCTCTAGTTTTGGTATAATTTTGGAATAATTTTAACTGGTCTCATTTTTATTTGTATTACCTAGCTACATTCTAGTTTATCCTAACCACTAATAATATCATCCCTTCCATTTTATTGTGGCAGCTGACTCCACAAACAAATTAATGTCAAATTGAGATGAATAAATTACATATAGTCATTACTTTAGTACATACTTCCATAATTAATAATGATAATTACAAACAGTAATTTAAAATCCCAAATAATGTATGGCAAATTCTTTACATTTCAACTCCTATTGCAAACTTTCTTCATCATTTCTGTTTGTAAATTCATCATCAAGCTGAAACTTTTGCACTCAGTTTCCTAAATAACAGGTTTTGAACATGCTCAGTTTTCTCTTTTCTCTTTTGCATCCATACACATGGAGTAGGATCTCATCAAAGAAATATAAGAAGACCATGTGAAAAAACCTTGCCCACAGTTAAATTTACTAGAATACTCAAAGTTACTTCATGGTGAAATGCAAGCCTTGCTACCACTTGAAAAAGAAGTGCCTAGATGCTGCCACCTCATAATTCCCTGCCTAATTTGGACATTTGTCTAATTTGGGGATTTTGGTTTCAAGTGTCAGAAATATGATATTATTACTAAAATTAATTAAAAATTAAAGAGATGGTAATGGTCTTGATGGCAGAGACAGGTAGTGTATTCTTGTATTATTTACAGTGGTTTGGAATACTGATGCAGCATATGTGTTCTGGAAATTAGATATAGAGAACTGTATTTAAGGTTAATTGAAGAATCATATACTGTTAATCCTTTCATTACTGTTTGGATGAAGAAACAGCAGTGCAGGGTGATTTGCACAAGTAAGGTTACTTGCAGATTAGAAACTGACTGGAGAAGAGTTTATATGCATCAATATATTTAATTAAATTTCATGTGTATGTGAACTTCTGTACTTACATACTTGTAAGTTTGGGTTATTGATCCAGTAAAATATTACTTGAAAAGCAAAAATGCTCTGGCACTGGCTTTCTGAATTGTTGTCATACCCATTTAGTTGAACGGAATCAAACCAGGTCTCAGAATCTGCGTAGAATGTGTGTCCAAAGGATCTTAACCAGGCTCTTTAGCTCACAGTCCTAGAGAGTGGAGGAAGAGCTTTATGCATTAAAACAACTCAAGTAGCTTTGTCCTAGGCAGTGGTTTCAGTAATCAAAACAAATCTTTTTCTTGCTGTACCGTTGAAGTTTCAGGTGAGTCAGCAGCCATGCACTAATTAGAATTCACCATCAAGGACTGCAAAGGTCATGGCTGGAGCAGCATCAGTCCTCACTCTATCTCCATTATCGAACTTTCCTATACAGGTAAATGTGTCCTTTGCATCTTTGCTTAAAAAAAATTGGTTAAACACAGCAGAAACAAAAAAGGGTTCAGTGAGCTGTTCTGGGAGAACAGCTGAAGGAGATTGCACCAGAATGACTTCTCAGAAATGTCTGAAATGCACACCTTCAAAATAAATATTTTGCAATACTTCAAATAATGAAGTAGCAATACTTACTCTAAAAATTTATATTAAAGAGAATGTTCTGTTTACAGCCCTGTCCTATTTATTAATCAATGTCAGAATCTGTATATGGCAAAATTTTCCTTGATCCTGAGTATGTAAACACCCTGAAAAATAATGAATATTTGACTAGTCTGTGCTCTGCTATTGATTTCCTAATATTAAAACATATTGCATATTAAATCTTATGTGTGCTGTTTCTTCAGTTATGGAAGAGATACTTTACAAGTAATTCTATAAAATTAAAAAAAAAATTAGCCTTTGAAGTCTCTTAGATTCCTCACACAAGTTGGATCCTAAATGCAGCTGGACATTGACAAGGTCTGTAAAAGCCTTGCTGCCCTGGGCAGCTCTGCACAGGGAGGGAACCCAGGAGCAGAGAGTGACAACATCACTGGCACACCAGCAAGGACTGACATCTTGCAGGGCCTGAGCAAGATAAAGTCCAGCGATGGCAAACAGTGCCAGTCAAGAGTTCAGTGATTGACAAGCCAGTCCATGCTGAGGGCAAGCCAGAAAGTCACATCAGCAGATCAAGATCCTGATCGCCGAGAACAAGAAAAGTTGCAAAATACATCAGACAGTGAACAAGGACAACTGGACTGTTAAATCATACAAATACTTATGACTCACCTTCACTGTATGGTTTTAATTCTGGAAAATTCTGAAGCACAAAATAATAGAATTACTAAAATAAAATAATAATTATTATTTGTTTTATTTCTAATATAATAATAGAAATAAAGTTATAGAGAAATAAATTTCCCCAAACTGGGAATTCCACATTATTTTTAAAGTAATTTGGTATATTCAACTTTATTGTCATTTAGGAAAACTGATCTCAAGTTTTGGTTCCAGTATTTTTACTACTCACATGTAGATTTTTGTAGTGATTTTAATTTCTTGTAACCATGAACCACCGCTTATGCAAGCAAGTTTTAAAGCCTGTGGTTCCTTTCAGAACTTATAGTTTTCTCCAAGAAGTTGCAATTTCTGAGAATTCATAATTCAAAGCCTTATGACTGGCATATTTTTATTTCTGTAGCAATGCTCTAGTCTGATGGCCTAATTAGATAAATTTAACAAGCCAATATGCCCACAGTCATGCAAAGCCTGCAAATTTTGTATTCTGATGATGATATTCTTCTTTCCAAGATGATGTAAAAAATTGGGTTAGAGATTACCATAGAGAGCAAAAAAAAAAAAAAAAAAATCAACAATTTTTGAAGAAAATGTGTGCTATATGAGTTGATGTTTTTAGTCCTTTTTCTTGGCCTTCCTTTTCTCCTTCATGTAAGGGCAAAATGATTTGATTGTGTTATTCATATTAGCACATATTGGTGTAATTTTAGTTCTCATTATACTCTGTGTACCTGATTTCTGTGTCTGAAGGTCTTTAGTGGTGTAGCTGGACAACTTTTGTAGCCTGAAGTGTTGATGTTTCTACCACTAATTGGTTTTCATGTTTACTTCCCCTGAAGTATTTAAGAATGGATTCGTATCATCCATCTCTAAGTAGAGAGGAAATGTTTCAGCATTAAGCTTTATTACATTTCTAGCTCCTTCCTTAATACTTCCTCCTTACCACCTGCTTGGCCTCATACTGTTTGTTCTCTTTGCCTCGTAATTTAAGCTTGCTAATCACCTGTTAATGCAGCTTCAATGAAACATCCCTTGCATGAAACCTCATCAGCTACCTCATTACAGATCTTATTGAAGTCTCTCCACCTATTATCACCTGGCCAAACTTCCATTATGTTTTGTCATTGAGAGCGTGGGCAAGGAGAGATTCAGTTACATGAGCACTAATAGGAAATAAAAAAAATTAATTTGACTTAACCTTGGTACAATGAATAAATGTTTCACCACTTGAAAAAATAGAGTCCAGCTTAAATTACACTTCCAGGCATCTGTTTGCTTGCCAATTTAGCTGGATATAACATTCAAGTACTATAAATGCGTGCAAAAGCCAAATCAAGTACATGTAATGAAGTACTCAGAAAGACTAGCCATTCCAAATAATCTCTGGCATTAGAGGATACAAGGCAAATATGCAATTTAGTAATATTACCACTTATTTGCATTTTAGTTCTTGGGTTAATAATTATTTGTTGTTCTCATCTTACACTGAGACAAGAAATAAACAGGCTAGAAAAAAAGTCACAGGTTATGATGTCAATATATACAAGTGTCAGTTTTGCAGAATTCTATCATTTTCTTTGTATAAGACTGTCTTTTCCTTTAGGTATACCTAAGTAAAGTCCTTAGAGCAGCTGTGAGATTATTATTTAAAGATAAACTTTGCACTGCAGATGTTAAAAAGTAGTCCAATGAAAGTGTCATAGGCTTTGCAATATTTTAAAGAGATTAATTTTCCCTTCTAAAAGTTATTAATTAGAAGATTTAAGTTACTGGGTCATGCTCACATGGACAAACTCTACAACAAATGCAACAGCAACACTAAGCAAAAAGAGTAGTTATGTGAGTACAAGAATTTAGTCTTTACAATTTAACCCATGTATTGCAGGAGAGAACTATAGTTATCATAAGATTTAATCTCTAAACAACATCTTGCTCATGAAGACTGTCAATTGCTCGCTGTGGTGAGTGGACCTATTTGTTTGATCCCTCTGCAGAAGCTGAGTAAATGTTTTGCCTTGCCAGTATATTTTTCACACTCCAGAAATGGGAACAATTCAGTTTCCATGGTGGCAGCAGTTTTGCCCCTTTTTTGAATGATACTGACAAGTGAAAAATCTCTGTGAGGTTTTAATATCAGAATTGAAACTCACTGAATTTCTCAAAATGTCAGTAAAAGAAATAAATATTCAGATATCTGATGAGATAAGCAAATTTTTCTCAGAGAAAGAACAGTGTGGAAAATTTTCACAAATGAAAAGCAGTGAAGTATCTCATATTCCAACCTAAATTTGAAAGTGTTTGCTTATCTTATGTACCAGAATTGAACTTCAAGTTATTCTAATCTGATGTCATATATAATTCAGATTGTACAATGCTTTTATTATTCCTATATGATATCTAGCATCCTCTAAGTGCAAAGCCTGTAACTTTACATGTTCAGATTTCATATAAAATAGTAATTTCTTTGAGTTCTGCATAAGAATGATTTGTAAACTTATTGTCATGAGGTCTACATAGTTATTATGCATATCTTTACTATAATGGGGATCTGCAATATCATCTTCCATCAAGACAAATAATCTTGACTTGCAAGTCAGAGAATTTTTCTCTTCTTTCTAGTTAGTTCTGGTGGCTAATCACACTCTCAATTAAAAAAAAAAATCCCTAATTTGAATATGCCTTTCAGGCAGTAATTTTTTTATGGTTTTCTCTCCTAGATCAACAAATTCTTTGGGAGAAAAAATTCATATGGTGAAGAAGACTTGATCCATTATTTGCAGACCTTCCAGCCAAATTAATAGAGTCTCTAAAAGCTATCTTAAAATAAGACTTTTTCTACTAGCCCTTCCATTTGTGGTTCTCTTCTTATTATTGTCCATCACTTTTAAAATATGATTCTCATGGTTGAATTTCATTCTTAATTTATGTACCATCTTTTTTGGATTTGTTTTTAAATTAAAGACATATTTTCCTTCTTTGTTATGGTTCTGTTTATACTTCAGAATTCCATATATCCTTGACAGGTCTGTGTTCTTGCTGTGCAATGTCCACTTCGCAGATCAGTATTACATCTTCCTTTATGAGTTAGATCTGAGGGAATTTTTAAAATTTACTTTTTCATCAGAATTTAAAATCATGTCAAAATAAATGTTAATACTTAAAGAAGCTGTTTAGATAGATCCAGTGTATTGATTCTTACATAAAACTACTTCTTGCTGTCTTCCAATTGGTCAGTTCTTAATCCCTTTTTCCAAGGGATTGTGAATATTATCTGTTAATTATTTAGGTCTATACAACTGTAAATCATGCTTTTGTAACATGTAAGTATATTACATCTGTGGTTGCCTCTGTCAGTCCAATTTGTAATCTCATTAAAAAATTAAATGAGTTTTATTTTATAAGACCTGTCCTCCATCATGTGTTATTGATTACATTTATATTCCTCTTAATTTAATTATGATTGAATCATGTCAGCTTTCCATTCTTCTGCTCAAGGATGATAACATGGTAATCATATATATATATATACTTAAGCTGGGTCAACCTAATGTCTCCATTGGGATATTATTAATCTCTTATCTTGAGAAATTACACTTCTATTCTACTCTTGGTGTCATTTTCTATTAATTGCTATCCATAAATAATAAATAGAAGGAAGCTGGACAGAACCTCTGCTGAATAATTACAAGCCTTGGGTTCATTTATGTTATTTGGACCTGCTAATTTGAGATGTCTTAATGAAGAAAAGAAATAAACATGAAGAGTGACATTCATATGATTTGTTTTTATTTGCTTAAACATCATATTTGGGACTTTGTTCAGGATCCTCTGTCTCAAAGGAAACATCTGATTTATGAACAAAGTGTGATCACAAGATCTTTTTGTTACCTTGAGCACAGCAGACACACAATTATTCAGAGATTGTTGGCATGTTTTTCCAGCTGGTCTCAGATCTCCCTCCTACTTTCCTGTGAGTGACAGGAAATGCCTCTCTACAATAATTGTTTTCTATTTCTGTTGTGTAGAAATGCGCTTGAACTCCATAGAGTGTTCTGAACTCTCTTATTGGCAACATTAATTATTTTCTCTTGATCTTGCTCAGATTGTCCTGTAACCAGGGCTTTGAATGGGGCTTCCAATACTCTGGCCAGCAGCCTCCATGACACAGCAAAACTTCCTCCTTCAGGCTGGTATGGAAGGTTCACATCCCCCCAGCTGCCCTGATCTGCCATCCCTGACACAGAGACAGAAAGGGAAATGGAGACAGAGCTGGGTGGGTGTAGCTGATTCAGCCTGGAAGAGTTTAGATCTACTTGCTTTCTTTACAGACTCTGCTCCCTCTTTGATCCTGCCTACCAGTGCACTTAATATTCCTAATTAATTCATTCTATCACTGCAATCACCTCCACAATAAGAAGCTTTACTGGTAACAGAAGAACTTTTGTGTCCTGAAGGAAGCTCCGTGTATTTGAGGGACAAAGGCTCAGATATCAACAGAACAGACACAACTATCTATATGTACCTTACCTGACACTTTAAAAAATAGGTGTTTTTGTACAAACCAGTATGCACCTAAGGTTGCAACTATCTAAATTCATCAAATGCATCTAGTAATCACTTATTTTTCTGTTTGTCACTATAAGGAGTGCTACTTCTTTCACAGGAATGACAATATATCACTTTTCCATCTGAAGAGCTTTTTAGCAGACCTCCTTTCAGCCAGACTGAGAAAAAAGTATTTAAAGTTACTACTAGTAAAATTACTCATAGTTTCTATGCAGTGAGCAGTCAAAATGAGTGCCCTAAAACAGGGGTAATTGATGATCAAAAGTTTTGAATGCATAGTGATAGTGTTCAACTACCTAAACCATTTCCACTCATCAAGAAAAAAAAATTCCAGAATTTTCTTTGTGAAATAAATGGAAACAAATAAATAAAATTTTGGACGTGAAATTAACAGCAGAAAGTTAGTTGTTTGAAGATTCACTAGAATTACATACATCACTATTCTTCTAATTACATTTTTACCGAGTTGACACAATAGTGTGGTGGTTTAGATTTTCAAATCAGTAAGACTAATATTGCATTTAATGCTTAGTGCTTGTATCCATCAGAGCACAAATTCATAGTACTCATCCATTTAGCCATTTCATTGCTAACACTAAGAGAAAAAGAACCACTAAAACTTGCAGTTCTTCTCACAACAGATGTATTTTATCCTTAGGGGTATCCACATTTTTTAAGTTCCATCATTGCATTGATCCTTCATTTCTACAACATTAAAAAATATTCACTTCCTATCAGTTTTTATAACCAGTTGGTGTAAAAACTAAAGTTTAAATACATGCCCCCAAATCATTGAGTACCTCCCAAATCTTGTTATTCTAGAAGGATGTGCATGTATTACTTGAGAAAAATACTAAAAATGTATAACTCCAGTTATGATGCTTAGTTTCCTATATTAAAAGGAAAATGTGAACCACTAGAATCAATACTTCCATTGGAATTATTATTTCTTCCACAGCTCTGAATACAAATAGACATGAGATCATTAAGCTTTTACCATTTATGGTCCTTAAAATCTATATCCTAATCTCAGAACCCACTGTGTAATACCACAGAATAAAACTACTCAATGAAAAACATGCTGAGCTGAGGACAGCCTTCAAAGAGCAGAAAAAGTAAGTCAACCCAAATTTCTGACAATATAAGACTAATAAAAATAAGAACTCTCTTGTGAGATTGGAAAGAACTACACTGGGTCACTTTCAAAGGCATTCTGATGAGTAAGGTGACTTTTGTCAGTGATTTACTTGCATTTTTTACATTTACTTGCACAGAGTGGTCTAGATTGGCTGGATGTGATCCTGCTCTGCCCTTCCCAGAAGTGACTGCTCCTGGCTCCCAGCTTCCATTAAATTTATAATGCAGAGGAAACCCCTCCTATAGAATTTTGCTAAGGGAGGAGCTAAAGACTCTGTTACATGGGAACTCTGCGGGAGCTGGGAGCTTCCAGACCATGAAGATGCCCTTGGCCACAGTCCTTGTATTTTGGGATCACAGCATACAGGTCCCTTGTGAGCAAAGCAAAGTTTTAATTTACACACTGAGTGATAGTAAAGCAAAGCTGACACATCTTTAATTAGAATAATACAAATAATCATATCTCCAAAAGCAAACTCATGAGAAGATGATTACCTTCAGACCTTCAACATCCAGTTGTTTTCTGACTGAAATACATTTTTGTCACATTATCAGTATCTCTTTTAAATTGCCTGCCATTTTTGGGGTATCCCTTTCATTTTAATTACAGGTTATATATTGGATTACAGGGGCAAAATTTGTCATCCTTATTAATCATTATGCAAATTATTTGTTAGATATTTTGAATAATATGTATTTCCTCTAGAAGGTGAATAAAAGCTAACTATATTTATTAACTGGTAAGCTCCATTCAATAATGAGGTAGTTGCATCTGCTTCAGGCTTGGGTAGACTTATGATTGTAATTTGTGACAACTCAGTTCTGTGGGCTGATTTCTTTATAATTTTGGAGTGATGTAGCTTCATCCTTCTATTTTCTTTAACAAGGTTTATAGAATTTGTAATTACTGATTGTTTCTGCCTTCTTTATAATGTGCTGAGCTCATACAAAATCTGAAAAAAAGAGAAACATGAAATTATAAACACTATTCTCATATAGAGATTAGTATATTTGCTTGATTTAATTTCTTTTAGCTCTTTAAATCTGCAAGGATTCTGCCTCTTCTATGAATTAATATTTTGAAATGGATGACCTGTGAATATGTGAGGAACAGCCTTTAACCTGACAGGAATAAAGCTGCTGTAATTAGACTAACAAGGGAAAAGAAAGGAAATTTGAATGAAACTCTCTCATTTTCCAATAGACATGGTTCAGGCAGGTTGTATCCTGTGGATTCCCACTGTCTGTGATTTGGCAAGCTGTGGCCCTTGTTGAAGAGACCTCTTCAAAGGAAGCAGCAAATTTCTCATCTTCAGGTGCAGAAGCAACATAAAACCAATTCTAGAACAAGAGGAAAAAATGTCAGATACAGAAATGAGGTCACTGAGCTGGTTCCAGCATCTCTTTAACTCTCAGCAATGTGGCCACAGAAGATTAAGCACCAAATCATACTGCATAATTCTTTACCAGTGTCACCTTATCATTCTATTAATTCATAGTATGAGAGATAATTTTAAACGAATTTCTGTTTCAGCTTTTGTGCAAATGCCAAAGAAAAATAAAAGATGACCTTGAAACTCATTGAAAGTCATGGTTAGGGACTCAGGCCAAGTTAGAAAAAGTGCTTTCTCAGTACTTTTTCCATGAGACCTTATACACTGGGAATTATAGATTATTTTGGGAAAAAAATAGTTGTCAGAGGTTTATGTTATGTTTAGCTTTGATATACACATATTCACTGGGCAGAATATATTTACTATTCAGTTTCAAAATAACCACAAGTTAGTTAAGGAATTCCACAGGAAGCTGAAATAAATTATAGATTATTTTTCATATTCAGCTTCTCTACAGTTTTTCCCCAGAACATCATAACCTTTTTTTTGTTTTTTTGAGGGCAGCCAAAAGGGGGACTTTTCTGAATACTTAGAGCTTTTTCTTTAATAAATAATTTTTTTTTCATATGAGAATTTTCAGTTAAGTTGTATGGTCTTATTACTTTAAGTGTATGGGCAAAGACACAATGTATCATATAAAATTATCTTGGATAAGTAAATAGAAGCTCTCTGATAGGATTAACTCCTTCATGAAATGCCCATGGTGAAAATTTTTATCAATATACATTTTTCAAACTTGATCACTGCATTTATCCCTAACCTCACTTGGATTTCAGGAAAATTTCTTACCTCAATATAGAATTTTAGCACATGCTCTACCTGTTCTTCATACCTTTATGCTTCCATTTATTCTAGTAGTGTTAACACCCCCCATAATTTCTAATATACTTATTGTGCTACATATCCTGAGTAGTCTGTAGAGCACTTTGACTTCCCAGGGATAGGAGTGATCTGCTGGCAGGACGAAAAACATTTACTTCTGTTCATGATGTCCTTTTCTTAAAAGGCCTTTTTGTAACTTTCTTTTATTGCAAAAAATGAGCTTGATTCTTACTCATCGCCAGAAAGGCAACATGGCAGCTATATTTAATCTTCAGCACTGACAAATACTTAAAATAGTAATTTCTTACATCAAAGTGTAGAACATATCAGTGTAAAATCCTGAACATTCTCAATGAGAACTCAGCCCAAGTTTAATCAATTAAGCTCTCAATTTATTGTCTTTATCACATGTTTTTTTCTAAGTCGGTGTATACTCAAGGGCCTTATCTAAAAGAGAATACTGTGGTGTTGCTTTTTTAAATTACGCAAAGATAGTACCAATTAAATCTGTCTGAAAACTGGGGTGGATGTTTACTAGTGCTTTGTGAGTGTGTAATACAGATTTTCAATGAAAAACAAAATTATGGTTTTCAATGAAAACAAATTTGAATGTTAAATATAATAAAAATAGTAAAGAAGATCACTGGCTACTGTTAAAAACACTCATGGAATTTGGGCTTTTCCTTTTGATACAATCTTCAAATGAATATTTACAATTTTGCAATAGATAATCTCCTTAGACGCTGAACTGACACACATGACAAGAGAAAAACTGTTTTCTTGTCCATGGCACATACAGCTATAGAGTTAGTGTAATATTCTCATCCCACCAATAAAATTACTGTCTGTTAATAAGGGAGGATGCCTACAGCTAATAGAGCATCTGAGACAGATTAATTTGTTGCTTTCTCTTTCTGCTAAGACTAGCAGATAAGGTGACAATTAGTGTCATTTAAGTTCCTCTTTCTGTTGGTACAGATGTTTATGACTGTATTTAAATAGTCACTTACACCCTATTTTGAAGCTCCATTTCCAGTTGTATACTTTTATTAGGCCAGGTGAATCCACTGAAGGGTGAATAGTGATGACAAGAAGAAAATAAAATGTTCATTTACTTCCGTACCTAGAGGGGCCTACAGTTATATGTGTACATTGTAATTTGTAGCTCCTTAGGAATGTCACAGCATAATTTTTCAGCTATTTTTTGAGTATACTTAGAAGATATTATACAAACACATAGCATTTCAATTGAGGGAAGGGCATTAAGTGACAAAAGCAATAACACATATCCTTTGATGCAAAATGCTCTGCTATGTTATGAATAATTTGTTGTTACAAGGTTGTGTCAAAAAACGTCAGGACAACATAATCTTGTCTTGTATTTGCAGGGTTCCCAGATGAAGGAAGGAATGATGAATCTGACTCCATGTTCTTAGAAGGCTAATTTATTATTTTAAGATGCTATATTATATTAAAGAATGCTATACTAAACTATACTAAAGAATACAGAAAGGATACTTACAGAAGGTTAGAAAGATAATAATGAAAAGTCGTGACTCCTTCCAGAGTCTTGACCCAGCTCGACCCTGATTGGCCAATAAGTCAAAACAATTCACATGAAACCAATGAAACAACCACCTGTTGGATAAACAATCTCCAAACACATTCCACATGTGAGCACAACACAGGAGAAGCAAATGAGATAAGAATTTGTTTTCCTTTTTCTCTGAGGCTTCTCAGCTTCCCAGGAAAAATCCTGGGCCAAGGGATTTTTCAGAAAATATGACTTCCACAATCTTGTCCTCTGAGAATCTTGTTGGTTTTGGCTGGGATTGAGTTAGTTTTCCTCAGAGTGTCTGGTGTGGTGCTATGTTTAGATTGTGTGACCTAAGCAGTGTTGATAAGACAGGGATCTTTTAGCCACGGCTGAGCAGCGCCTAATCAGTGTCAGTGAAGGATTCTTCCTCATGCTGTACAGCCAGGGAGGTTGTTGAGGAATGTGCCATAGGTTAGGAGGGGACATGACCAGGCAGATGACCGGAGCTAACCAAAGAGATATTTCACATCATAAAGAAAAATTAGCATGTCTGGAGTTATGGCATTTCTATTTCAAAGTCCCCATTATGCATGATGGAGCCTGGCTTTCCTGGGGATGGCTCCAAGCAGCTGCATAGCCATGGGAAGCAGTGAATCAACTCCTTCTTTTGCTTTGCTTGCATGTGTAGCTTTGGCTTTACCTACTAAATTGCCTTTATCTCATCCCATGAGTTGTCTTGCTTTACCCTCCTTGCTCCCTCCCCCAGGAGCTGCAGGGAGCAGCACATCCTGCAGTGATAAGGGCTGGGTGGGGCAGAGATACATATTGGGGTTAAACCACAACAGAACTAACATTCAGGGTTTTTCCAAAGTGCTAATCCTCAGAGGTGGGTGCTCAGCCTGTATTGAGCCTGCTGAAGGGATTTTTCTCTGCATATCTGCAGAAGGCTCTGTGATCAGAAGGATGGAAGGAAGAAACCTCTGTTTACACAAATAAAATCATTATTGCCGCTGTCCTCAGTGTGCTGTCTGAGCTAGCGCTTCAGAAACACAGCACCACATTTTTAAAATTAGTTTGAACGCTGCTAATATGAAATTAATATTGATTAATATTGTCAAAACTGTGCAACTTCTACACTCTGACACCTTTTGTCTGTATTGGGGCAGAAATAGAGTCTCCCCCACCAATTTCCTATTGTCTTAATAGTATATGTTATTTTAACCTCCACTTCTCTCAATTTTTCTGCCTTTCCCTATCTCAATCACTCTGCATAGTGAAAAGTCCATGTATTAAAAAGGCATGCTGAGTCTTTCTAGCCAAGTCTCCACTCAAACTAACCAGACTTTCAATTCTACTATGTACAAAAGAGAATATTGATTTCCCCACTGTCAGTAAGACTTATTATACAACATGAGGATGAAACAGATTGTATCATTGAGAGCTGCATATTATAAATGGAATTGCTGTGAATAGTGAGAAAAAAACCAGAAGAAGGATTGGAAATGTCTTTGCTTTACTTTTGGTTACCTAAACTGTGTCAATTTATGATATTTAGTAGTAAGGTGGCTTGTTAAAAACCATCAATTAATATTCATAAGAATTCCAATTATACTTAGTTTAAAGAAAGAAATCTAAGGATCTTGCAGGGATTGCTTTGGATGCTGCGGCATATGCTACTATGATTTTGTTTTTCAAATACCTTGTTTACCTGCCCATGTCCTGCACTTGCCCTAAAAGTAAATTTCCATGAGTCTTTCTCAATCATCAAGTAGATTATCCTTCAACAATCAATTTATCTTCCTGCTGGACTCAAAACTAGAGAGATTTTCTTTTCTTTCATCCACCTATGAATATTTATTACTCTACTAGGTGAGTCTAATAAGAGTCTGATTTAAAACCCATTCAACTCAAAAGAGGCTTTCAGATTATTTTAATGGGATTTGATGCTGACCCTAAGACTTTATGTCAGCAGACATTGCTGGAGCTGTAAGCATCCTGAGGAGATAGGGAATGAGCACAAAGGAGCAGAGTTGGGGTTGCATGTATAAAAAACTGGATGTTTCAGGTTTCACTAAGAGGTTTTTGTTTAGCGGCTACATCAGCTGAAGCTGACTTTTGTATCTTACTCACATGGTGTCAGAACTCTGCTTAATTCTGTGTCTTTTATTAGCCTACATTCTCTTGGATACCCCCAAGAAAAATAAGATTGTACTGTGCTGCAAACAGCAGAAAGATATTTGCTGGAGTAGCTGTCTAAGTTGTGGTTTGAAGATTCTTCCTCAAAATAATGGGAGAATATACCTAGCAGAAGTTTACAAAAAAAAAAAACCTCTAGAAAATAACCCTTGAACCAAGGTATGTATTTTTCAAATACACATATATGTGTGTGCAAGCTGAAAAGCACCAGAAGTTTATTATTCATATACGAGCACATAAAATAATATATAGGTATTTAAATATTCTCGATGTCCAAATGGAAACCAGTAATGAATGTTACATCAGTCCAAATGAGGGCCATGGAGATGGCCAGAGGTCTGAAATATTTCTCCTGCTAAGAAAGTATGAAGGAGTTGATGTTTATTCTGAAAAAGAGAAAGCTCCAGAAAGATTTTATTGTGGCCTTCCAGTACTTAAAGGGGCTTATGAGCAACACCAATAAATACATTTTCCCAGGGCCTGTAGGGTTCTGTCTATTTATAATATTTCCTGAACTATGGCTCTGTATATATGAGAAAGCATGAATATAAATAAAAGTAGATTTAAAAAATATTTTAAGATGCAAATCTTGCATTTGTTCCTTGGTACAATTTAAAGCAAAAACATAATTAGACTAGAATATAGGACTGTCAAAGTTTGGTGTTAAATTCATGTTTACACTAATTATTTTTTTTAATATTCAAGAATATTTTTAAACAGAATTAGAAAGTTTGTCAACATAAATTTAAGTATGATCAGCAAATATATAAAATTAACACAAATTATTTCTGTTCTGCATTTTGCATTTATTATTTCCTGTTAAATCTGAGATGCTTCAAATTAAATATTTCTTCCTTCTATTGCCGCTGAAAGATGGAGTTAAAGTGGCTTATGTGGTCTAAATATCTTATTATATCAAATGACAATATGGTGCATTTCCACTTATAAGTAATTAAAGAACAGAACAAAAATTTATCAAAAAAAGTGTTAAAAATGGGGGATTGCACAATATCTCTGCAATATGAGTAGACATCAAATTGCAGTGTGGGTATCACCTCCACCATGATACTCCTTGGGATAAAAGGGGGCAGCTCAGTCAGGTTCAAGGGTCCTAAATCCAACAGTGAAAGGACTCCCCAGGGGTGTTGGGGTGGCCTTTGAAGCTCCACGTCCTAGAGCCTAAGGTACAATAACTACATTAAATAAAAGTGCAGGTTAAAATTTCCTGTTTCAATGTTCGTTTCACAGACTGCTTTTACACCAATTAGGGCAACATGTGGTTCATGACATGTCTTGGTCTCCAAGTTTTTTAGGCCATTGAACAGTAATTTCCATTTTACAGTAAAGGTAGTGAAAGAGACTGAACACATAGCTTCCATGAATGAGTCTTAAATTTCAAGGTAGAGTTTAAGTAAAAAAAAAATAAATCAGTATCTTCTTCAGACTCATGAGGATGATTTCAAACTCCTAATAAGAGTATGTCAATTGGCCTTGAATTCTGCACTCAGAAATATGAAGTTCTGCTGGGTATTACAGTCATATTTTTAAACTTTTTTTCATAAATAGTTAACAGAGACTAGAAATATTTTCTATATTAAAATAGAGTATGAACAAGGTTCAAAGACACTGTTTTCCAAATTTTTATTATGCATATGTATGTGTGTGCTTTTGTACTCAGAATCTGAACCTCTATCATAGAGATGGTAATTATTTTGCTTGGTAGGGCTATTATTGCTCTGCCATTTTATATCTTTGGAAAGATAGCAAATTTTGTTCTATTTCTTGGCCTTAAATAGTCCACTATTCTTCATTAAATATTCTCTTGTTAACTGCATAAGGACAGTAGCATATCCTTTAGCTTCAGCTAAATTCCTTGGGGTTTTTTTAAAGCTAAAGATGGTGAGCTTATTTGAGTTATGTTTACTTTGAGGTTCTGTTTCATTACTAGAAAAAATAGATGCATACTTGGGTCATTATTTAAGCTGCTGTATATGCTGTTTTCCCTCCTGCATCTTACTCTTTCACTGAAAGAAGCTGAATGTACTATTGAATAATACAGCAAGTCACTTTGTGTACAACTAAAATATTTAATTGCTGACCAGATTTCCTTCCTTCACCAAAGGTATACTTTAGGACTTTAATGATGCATGAAGACAAATCCCACTTGCAAATGCACAAGCCTTCCTAATATTTTAGGGAACCAATAATTAGCATTTTGGAATTGTGTGTGCATCTCACAAGCAATCTGGTTCTCCTCCTCCTTCTTCCTGTTTTGAAGTCAATAGCTGGTGTTACAGCAGCCATCTGCAGTTCTGCAGGCAGGTGCAGGGTCAGTATCACAGCTCCAAGCACGGGGTTCAGAGAGAGATGAAAAAATTGCTAAACAACTAAGAAGAATTTCCAGCATAATTAAAAAACCTCCACCAGCATTCATTTCTAAAAATATGCATGTTTTTATTTGTTTTTTTTTTTTTTTTTGCATTTCTCTGGACATGATTTGTTCAGAAGAAACAACACATGGACTTGCTTGCAAATTTAAACTGTGTAGGAAAAATGAGAAATATATAAAGCTAACCATAAAACATAGGGAAAAATCCTCATGGTTTGTTAAGACTTGTGCCTTGGAGTTAACAGACTATCCCACAGTACTGATTGCCTTGGGAACATGATGCTGCTCTCTAAAAGCAGTAGACACCAACCAAAATGCTGAGGTGGTGCAAGTGTCAGATAAGAACAGCACAGGAAATCAGGCTAGTGAAATCTCCAATCTTTACACATTGTTACACCTGATCAAATTTCAGTTTTTTTTCTTTTTTCCACTTTACTGTTGCTTTAATAGACTGAACACTTCCTAGAAACTCCTCCACTTTCTGCATATTCCCTCTCCCTTTAATTTGGACCTATCAGTGGGGTTTTAGGCAAAGAGAATTAAAATAACACCATCCTCTATGTAAATAATTATAAATGTAACAAGTACATCCTGGTTGAAATAAATTCTGCACCCACATCTGTCTAGAAAGCAGGGGTTCAGTGAAGTACACAACTGGGGATTTTATATGTATTGAAAAGCATTTCGTCCTTGCCAGGCAAATATAATTTTAATCCAACCTCTTCTGAAAATATTGCTATTGGGTGAAATTATGGTTGTAGCTAGGAAAAGATCTTTTTCCTTTTTTTTTAATACACAAAGTGATTTCAGGATCAGTAAGTCTAACTAGCATTCACTGGTGAATTTTTCATATGTAAAATATTTTCTAGTTGATATTATTTATATATCTAATGATGAAAACTTGGTATTACTGCCTAGTGATCTCCATAATAATTTTTCTTTGGTTTTGATGTCATATCAAGGCTTTAGAGAACCCCTAAATTATCAAAGGTTTTAGAATATAAAAATAACAGCTTTGATTATTTTATGTTTCACTAGAAAAATCTCAAATGTTAATTATATTATTAATGAAACATAGATCGGTAACATTGAGAAAAGTATAAATTTCTTCAAAATACTGTGATTTAGATGAAATGGAAATCCTGGTTTTTTCTTAGACTAAAGCCAAGAAGTCTCACTTAAAGATCATTAAATTTGTATATGCACAAAATTAAATCATAGGTGGCATTTCAGTTTAGCAATTAGAAAGGTTAGGCAAGGCATCAATATCTTTTCAGTGAAAATCCTTGCTAAATGACACTGTAAGCAAAAAAAAGAAATTATGTTCTTTAATTGTGTTCCAAACTTATCTTATCCTCAAAATGTGAACTGATTGTATAAATTTGTAATTATCCAGCCCTGGTTTTGCTTTGGTTTTTGTTAGTTTGATTGTTTTTCTTCAATAAAGTTACTTGCTGTGATGTTCCTACTGCTATAACATAAGAAAAGCATGAAATAAATCTTATTTTCAAATGTAGGGTATCCATTTAGTATATTGACATTACTTCTTCATTTTCTTCTGTGCATTATCTAATGCATTTGCATTGTTTGATTTCCATTTATATGCTGATATTTCAGAAGAATGTTCATCCATTCTGGAAATTTAGATGCCTAGTCATACACAAATTTTGATATGCTTCTCCTTCTGCCTACAAAATGCATCACTTTCCTATTCTAAATCTAATTTCCAAATTAAAATATAATTTTAAAATGAGAATCTGAAGGTCTTTTTGAGAAGATGTACTGTTTAATAATTAATTTCTTATGTTCTCTGATGCTGAGCAGTAAGTGTTAATAATGATTAATCCAGTCTGGCTACCAAAAGGTCCGTTCTTAACTCATTCCAGCAGGAAAACATAAGTGGAATTCTTGTGAAGAGTGGGCAAAATAAATGTAAACAGGCACATGTTAGGGCATGGCCTGGGGTTTAACCAACTAAACTGGACATGAGAAGCTGCTGGACGTGGCAAGAGAAATTGCTGGGTGTGACAGGTAACAGAGGGAGAAGCTGGCAAGTGTTATGGGTGCACTGTGAATAATGGCCAGATTTTGCACATAGTTACTCACCAGTGAGGGGAGACATGGCCAAATCTCATAAATAATTGAAGGGTCAGCTGGGGATCTTTCAGAAGTGAGATATAGCAAGGTCAGCAAACCCTCAGCAGCCACAATCTGTGAGATACCAAACTGGAGCACAGGTGTAAAAAAGAGCAAGTCCAGTAGGGAAAGTGTAATTAACAACAGGGTGTTGATTTGGGATGAAACACAGGTGGAGAAAGGGAAGGATGAAGACGGATGGAACAAGAGGGGCTAATTGAGGGCAAGTAATGTGTTCTCCACCTCAGTGCTGATGGGGCATGTTCACAGGGAGCCTCTGCATCCATGAGTCCTGGATAGTGGATACCACAAGGTCTGAGAAGGACAAAGGTCCTCTCTACATGGCCAGGAGGAAGAATTCCCTGAGTCACAAAGTCTACCAGGTCTGGCTGCCTTCTACTGTAGGTTTCACAATTTAATCAGGATGAACACTAAGTTGTCCTCTAGTCTCTAATTCATCCTTAAAAGAGCCATCAGCAGAAAATTAGTTTTTTTTTTTCATGAGAAAAACAATGCAAACTTGTTGTAATGACCTTTACTATTTGTGTTAAGGCCCCTAAAATCATAGCAAATTAACTAGGAACAAATGATACAAAATATACCCATCTTATTTTCTAATATATCCAAGCTTGAAAGTCAAATCTGTACTAGGAAAAAAGCTAGGTTATGTAATTTATTATTTAAACAGGCCTATTTCTAAATCTTATTATATTTTGCTGCTGGTTTCTGCTGAAAGCCAGAAATTAAGTGCGTGAGGTGTCTTGGAAGGCTGCAAAATCTGACAGGAAACATTCATAATTTTTTTTTTGTTATACGCAAGTATTTTGACAAATATATTTGAAATTATATGTCATAAAATTTATGTGTATTTATTACTCCTTGAAGGACAATTATTTTTGTATCATTTTACCAGAAAATTTATCAGCACTGGTTTTATTTCCTGATTATGTAAACCAATTTCCAAGCACATTTACCTTCTATCCTGCACCATTACCAGCAGTATGAAGTAATTTGTAGATAAGTCATTAATCATTTCCTTTTATGTTTAGTGCAATAATATTAATCATGAGCAAACAAATTGAGTAATCACATAGCTCTAATATGTGATTCCCTCAGGACCCCAGTTGTAATTTACTAATTGCAACCATGACACAATATTGTAGACTCAATCAAAAAGTGCAGTTTACTACTTTAATAATCTCTTAATTCCCAAGCTGCAGCAGCAATACCTGGCCATGAACATGCCTCCTACCTCAATAGAGTCTGCAAGGTTGACAGTGCCGGGAAAATAAGAGACAAAGAGGTTGAAGAAATAATCAAATCACCAGTAACTTTAGTGTGTATCTTTTGCCGAAGACTTAATGAAATTATTAACTTTTTCAGATAATCACTTATTTAGCAGGAAAAAAAAATCTAGTTCTTGCTTATGATCTGATGCACAGTAACTATAATGCTGACTAAACCCAAACAAAATAAAGCAGAGAGGCTATCGTAATCTATGTCACTCTGATAACATGGTTTCTTAAAAGTTTTACATCTACTTTTCATTTTCATTCATCTGTAAAGATACTATCATAAATGTGAACATTTTGAGGAAGGGTAACCAAAGCGAGCAGTCAGTGCTGTAAAAGGAGTACAATATGATATGCACTTAGGTCTACAGTCAAAAAATCACATTTTTTTTTTACATGACCTTAAGCAAAGATATTTTTTCCTTGTACTTGATTGTCGTAGATTTGTGCTGACCTTTGTATTTCAGCAGGGGTCCACAGAGCCTTATACAACATTGCAGAGGGCCTGTTTTAACAGAAAAACAAGGTTCACAGTTCTTTGTGTCTAAATACACCAATGTAGGTTGAACATGGCAAACATTGCTAAGCATCTATTCTAAACATTTTCTGCAGTCACCTGTTGGAACAAACGCTCTGCATCTGTGAGGAGTTACCTACATGTTATTGTAGAAGAATTAATAACACATATTTTGATGTTTCATTTCTTGGCAGTCTTTAAATCCTCTGTGCCTTTTTAAAAGTCTTCTGTCATATAATCATAAAACTACCAAAAGACACTGTTTTTTCTTCAAAGCATGCATGGCTCGTAGACATTTTCATTAAGCTTTATTCAATGTCTGATTATTCCCTCTTAATCCATAAACTCACCAGAAATTTTTACCACCAAGTATTGAAACAAATTTCTATATCTCTCAAACAAAATTCTCAATTTTCTACATCTCTCAGTTGTGATGAAATGTTTGGGAAGGCTTTGGTAGGAAAAGTTTCTGTGCTATCATGTGTTCTCAATTCTGAAAGGGTTTTTTTGGTTGGTTTGTTTGGGTTTTTGTAATCAGCTCCCTTTATTATAAAAGGTATATATTTTAGTTTAAAAACTTCCTTAAAGACAATGAAAAATAGAAGACCTTATCTAGTAGACTCAGAATGAATATTTTGCTATTTTACATGTTATTCTAGCTTCATCATAATCCTACTGGAAACCCTTTCTTGGTTTCATGTTTGCATTATCTCTTTTTCAGTCAGTGTTTTATTCCAGAAGCCTTTAGTGCAAAATATTATCTTCTCCTCATTTCTGTTGGTGAAAAGATATTTTGTTTAATACAATACTGTCAGTTATGAAGTCATTAATATAGTAGTATTTCAAAGAGCTGTACTTGGGAAAAGGGTTAATGTGTTATCTCTTAAGAGAGAAACTTGTGTGCTGCAAGAATTTTATGGAGTTAAATTTCATCTGAATGCCTGACTTAACTATGGACCAGTACATGATTGTGGTGCCTCCAGCATGTTCTGAGTGGGGAGAAATTTGAACAGCACAAATCTATTCCTCTGCTAACTGTGTTACCCTGCATAGAAGCTTTGTCACTGAGATCAGCGATATCACTGACAATTAAGATGTTAACATCTGACCACTAACTTCCTGATGCCTTTGTTTTTGTCTTAAATTAAGATTAAAATTAAACATACACAGAGATTTGATGAACCATAGGAGATTAATATAAACTGACCTCTTTTAGTCTTGTCAGTGATGCTTAGGCCCCTTGAAAATGCTGGGGGGTTTTGATTTTATTTTATTAGGCTTTTTTTTTTTTGTGGTCGAAATCAGCTTTTTTTCCCACTGTTCACACTTCATGTTCATAAAGATTTTTTTTTAAACTAGTAAATTTATGAAACAGAGATCAGGGATGAATAGATGATATAACAACACTGAAGCAAGAGTTTGGTTCTTCCTGCTGTGCGTGCTATTGTGCTTTGGTATTCATCCTAGAAGAGTTTGGAGGAGACAAAAGTATAAAACTAAGGAATTAGGAGCAGAAAGTAGGGTAGTAGTCACAAAACATTGCATTTAGTGCATTATGGATGCAGTGCACTGGCAACAATCTGTCAACTGTACTCTTAGCTGGGCATTTGATAAATACTACCAGTAATTCTTAGTGGAGCAAGAGATGGGAAATGTGACTACAAAGAGGAACAGTGAATTCACTCAGGAGAGTGACATGATTTGGTGATGCTTCCTTAAGCCTAAATGTCTCCTAGGCCCCTAGAGCTGTGGGAGAGAGTCACCTGCACTCCCCAACAGATTCAGGACAACCTGCGCAAGCTGGAGAGCTGCCTCAGTCTCTGAGCGTTAATCTTGTTACAAAATTTGTCTTGTAACCTGGTTAGCTTTTGTTTAATCTACATAAAAAACAAGAACCAACAATTTCTCATGGAGTACCAGAATGGTTTAGGCTAGAAGGGTCCTTAAAGATATCTGCCTCCAACACTCCCTGCTATGGGAAGAACACTCCAGTAGACCTGGTTGCTCAGAGCCCCATTCAACCTGGTCTTGAACACCACCAGGAACGAGGCATCCACAGCTTCTTTGGGCAGTCAGCTCCAGAGTCTCATCACCCTCAGAGGTATGTTTTTTCCTTACATCTAATTTAAATCTGCACTCTTTTAGGTTATAGCCAGTGTCCCTTGTCCTATCACTACATGGCCTTGCACATAGTCCCTCTTCAACTCTTTACTAGGCATCATTTAGGAACTGGAAGGCTGCTAAAAGGTATCCCCAGAGCCTCCTCCAGGATGAACAACTTTCAGCCCATATTCATGGCAAAGCTGCTCCAGCCCTCTGATCATCTCCTTCTTGTACCTCTCTTCCTTGCAGGACTTTATCCCACAGTCTGCTCTTCTAATGTACAGTGAGCTTGCTTATAAACCCTCCTCACATCCCTAAGGATATTGAATTCCACTGCTTCACGGTCATTGCAGCCCAGACTGCAGCCCAGGATGCCCCTTCACGTTTCCCAGCAGCCTGTCCATGTTGGTGAGAACAAGGTCCTGCACAGCAGCTCTCCTTGTTGTCTCCTGGGTCACCTGGAGAAGGAAGTCGCCATCAGCACATCCCAGGAACCTCTGGGATTGCCTGTGCCCTGATATTTTGTTCCTCCATCCTGTATCAGGGTGGTCAAAGTTCCCCATGAGGACCACAGCTTGTGAATATGAGGCTGCTCCTATCTGTCTACAGAAGCATCATCTGCTCAGCTGTCCTGGTCAGGCAGCCTGCAGCAGATCCCCACTATAACATCGCCTGTCCCTGCTGTCCCTTTAGTCCTTACCCTTAAACTCTAGGTCAGCTTCTCACCCATCCTCAGGCAGAGCCTCAGGCACACCACATGGACAATCTGGAGACTGCAACTTCTTTTTCAGAGGGATATGTATATTTGACAAGATTCTTTTCCAGAGAAAAATAAAAGCTATTGCCTCTACCAGCTGCTCTGAAACTCTTGACTATGGTATGACAAATGATAATAGTCTTTCCCTTATGACAGTGTAGAAATGGTAAAATTGTCCCATATTCAACACAGGAATAATTCAGGCCCTTTAAAATTATTTGGATCTAAATCTTTGATGCAAAAATGGTTGCAAGAAAGTACTTGTCTGACTCCTTGACAATTTGCTAAATGTAGCAAAGAAAAGTGAACATATGTATTAGATTTGCTAGGTGAGTTTCTTTCTTACAGGTAAGGAAGAACTATTTAATTTTTTTCTGGTCATTGATCCCACCTATTATTTTTCATTCAAGAATACACAAAGTGGGAGTGACTGATTGCCTGGGTGGGTGTTTTTTAGGGAAAGTTAATTTACCACAGATATTGAACAGTCTTTCTTATTTTAAAGAAATTAGGTATTTTGAATGTTTAATTTCATTAATCGTATGCTGCATTTATGTAAACACCTCACTGTTACATGAGTGTTTGTAAAAAAAGAGTCAGAAATAACCTGTGTACAACATTTTGCAGAAAAGCAACACCATACTTTTTATTTCAATAGCTACAATTAGTGGATGAAATGTGCATTAATCTGGAATAATAGATATGCAGAATTTGTTTTATATATACAGTGTATTTAGGCCAGCCATCCACACACAAAATCTTTTCTGGTCTGTAAGACTGTTAATGAAAATTGAGGTGGAATATTAGCAAGAGGAGCTAGGAAAATAAAAATGTTTGTTCAGGGTCCTCCAAGGAAACTGTTCAATTTTCTCATATTGACAAGGGCAAAGCTTTGAAGTATCAAGCACAGGATTCCATTTGATCTCAATTCTCTGAGTATACCATGAAAAAGGAAACATCCCTTTAGGAAAACAGAATGGAAACATTGTTGTAGAAAGTTAATGACAAGTTATATGTGCCCAAACTAATAACAATCACAATAATTAGGATTAAAGCATAAAGGTATGGTAAAAAGCCTATATCTTCAACATCAATAATCAGCAGCAATTAGGTTGTTTTCTCACCAAGTGCTTCTATTTGCTCCCTCAATGCAATTTTTTAAAACGGTTTTCCAAAGGGGAAAAAACCCAAAACTGATTAGCTAAAAATATAGATGCCAAATGCAGAAGATAGTCTGAGAAAATAACATGAATAAAATGCATCCCTGTCAAAATGTGCTGCTTGCTGCAGAACAGCAGCACAGCTAATGTGTAGAGCTGTCTCATTGCTGTGTAAAACTTTCAGAGCCTTAATTAAAACAGAAGAAACAAATTGTCTTTTTCCTGTTCTGACAGCCACAAAATGCAGTCTGGTTGAGCATTCCAGCTTAAGGCACATATGGAGAACTATCTATTATTTGACATCCCAAATTTCAACAGAGGCTTCAAAACAATTATCAGTATCTGTAACTTACTGATACATCTGATGCACTGTAACTTCATTGTCATCAGCAGGTATATTCTTATTCCTATTTATTGTTTTCTCACTCTGAATAACAGATGAGTTGATAATCACAAGTTTAAGGGCTTTTGGACACATTAGCTCTGTGCACAATTTTTTATAAAGTAATTTTTGCCTATTGGGTGCTCCAATAGGCAGCAAGGAAGAAATAGGCTGCCTTGTATCCTACTGAAATAAGAAGGAGAGAGACATATTTTTCAAATGTACCAGAAATTAATTTCTTCTTAATCATCCAAAGAAATTTCTCTGCTATGTGCACAAATGCACCTCATCAAGTGAAAAAGCATTCTAACTTTTCAGATTAAATGTAGAAATGAGTTCTCTATTCCTCTCAAGTGCACGCACAAAAGTGAAGGGTCACAGAACTGTTTTCTTGACTCAGAAGCAACACTTTGAAACTCTGAGCCCTAAATTTAAATGAAGAAAATGAAAAATCTGAGTTTTTGTAGAATTTCAAAGAATGTCTGTTCTGTGAAAGCCTTTAAGAAAAATCCTCCAATACCTTGGTGTTTCCAGAATTGTTGTGATAATGGGATATTCCCAAATGTCCTGCTAGAAATTTTAAAAGGCATTTCAGTTTGATGGACTCAGGAAAATGAAATCTCTGAGCAGATCAGCTGAGGGCTCATATAACTTTACTTACCAAGCTCTGATCCTACAAAATGGAGACACAGAAAGGTATAAAAGAACCTAGTGGGCTAAGTGTCTTATAAAGCTCTGAAGGAGCTGGAACAAAGGCTCGCTTTCAGTATTGGATAACATTTTGTCTCATAACTGCCTTCATCCATCTCCAAATCTGGGATGAAAATGTTGTCATGAAAAGGCTGCTGCCATGGCACGAGAATTTCACTGCTGGTATGAATGAAAATATAGAGGTATTCATTCCTGCTGTCAGTATTCTGTGTCATTTTCCTAAATAATGTTTTATTTCTCGGTGAGTGAGGCAGATATTGCTACTTTCAACATGACTTAACTAGTTTGTTCCCATTTGAGGCAACGGGCTCTTTCATTAATAACTTACATAACTCATAGTTCATGATGGTATTCTAAGCTATAAGTAGCATCTCAATTATTAGTTAACTGCTCCTGATGTGAAGGGATATAAACTAAACCAGAAATCATAAAATTGAGCTTAATGACTTATATAGAGTCAGAAAAAAATATATATGCATACTTATTCTTTAAAAATGCTGATTTCCACCTTATTATAAAACCTATAAGTACAATGTATTCGGTATTTATGTCAGTTTTGACAGTCACATATTTTCATTATAATTAGATATGTGTTATTACTTATAAAACCCTTATTTCTTATGCTAAAGCATTCAACCTACTGATCCTGTATACAACAGATCTGGATTGTCCCAATGTGGATATTGGATTTTTTTTTTTTTAATGATTTTAGTGGTTTGATATCTTAATCATAACATCTTTTCTGTTTTGTAAGTGAGGGCAACACAATAAGTGTTGTTCACTTTGGTGCCTTTAAATGCTCTTAAGATAAAATTACTTTTGTAATTAAAAATGTAGCTTGTCTATTCCTATTGAAACTGTTGCTTCTTGAAGCATTGCAGAACCGGTTAAATTCAGGCTACTCTATTTTGTACTCTTTATGGAAAGTTGTTTTGTCACATTTAAATAGTTCCATAATCTGTAGCCTAACTGATGTTTTTTGAGAGGAACCCAAAGCGCCAATTTAAGTTGCCTATCATAGCTTTTCTGCCTGAAAAATTCTCTGCCTCTTGTGGAGGCTAACAGGAATTTTTCAACTGGGAAAGTTTTGATTCCCTATGAACTGCTCTATGGTTGAATGTTGAGAATTTCAGTGGATGCTTTCATTTGACTTCTAGAGAGAGAATGCTCCTGATATTGGTTTTGTTCTGTGTCTCTCCTACCAGGAAGCACATCAGCTATTAGAGAAAGGTTCGTCCAAAACTCTTGTTTACTGTTACACCAGGATAAAATGATTTCAGAATAGATATAGTTCTCTCTTACAAAGGGCCATAACTTTAAATAAATAGTCCCAGTGGTTTGAGCAGGCTTCCTAAGTGTTCAGACCTGCATGTAGTGACATCTACGTAAGGAGGCTTTGTAATTAGTATCATTGATAAGTACAGCTAAAACAATTACTTGATTAACACAATGCTGCTTGAATCAGCAGATATTTGTGCTTTCAACATCTTTTTAGTCTGGATCCAAAATGTGTTGGGAAGCTGTCAAGGGAAAACTCTGAATCAGACAAAAGTATTGTGTAGAGTAATACACAAATCATCAGGAACATGAAATTCTCTTAGTAAAAATTTATGCAAATCCCATGCATTGCTTAGATTACTTATAGAGCTGCCACTCTTGTTGATTAGATTAAAACTCATTCACTTTTCAGCACCTCAGTATGGTTCTTAAAAAAAAAAGTTGTCGTATTTTGATGTCTCTATGAACTCTTCAAATATATATTTCTATGCCTTCATTCAGATGCAATGTTGCTCTGGTTTGGATAGGCTTGTTAAATAAAAAATGAATTCAAGAGCATCAGTAATGGATTAAAATTGAAGAGAGGGCAATGGCCTCTAAAATAGTAAACACACTTTTCCTAATCTTTGAAAATGAAGAAGAATTATTATAATGTTGCAAATTCTCTTCTCAGTAATTTGAAAATTTCAATTACATTTGAAGATGGAAAAAAACTTGTCACAGATACTTCAGATTAAAATATCTGGCTGGCTTCTTGTCCAAGTTTACAGTGGACTTTACTGAGAGCCAAAAAATATTCTGCTTTAGAAATCTTGGTTCTAAAACACAGGTGCTAACGCAGGACGCAAGCCTATGAATTCGTGTTTCAAAGCAAACTGGAGCAAATGTGGCATATAATTGTTCACGACAATCTCTCCATATTAAATTGGAGATCAAAGCTTCTGGTTGCATCCTCAGGTCCCAGAGGTTATGAAATTTTACTGTCTATAAAAATATTATTCATTATTTCCTTTACAAAGGGAAACAACTGGAACACAACTTTGATATCTGGATAGTTTGTGGCTGTTTAACTGTCACAAACCGGCAGTTTATCTTAAATTTATTTTAAGCTGTTGCCACGTTCATGATTACACCGCATGTGTTGTTTTGATTAATCAAGTCCTTTTCATTACCCAGCATTAGCAACAACTGACATCTTCTCTGAACCACAAAAAGCTGTGCTTAATATTTTACAGAAGAACAATAATATATTAGTTAAATGTCTGCAATGTTTAAAAAGAGGAATGGCATCATGGGAAGGGCAAAAGAATCATATAATTGCCAAGAATAACAGCATCTTCTGTCACTCTGTGTGTGCACAGCAAGAGGAAGATATAAGTGAAGTAACTCAAGGCTTGCTGGGACTGAATTGTCTCTTGTGCTTTTAATCCTCTGGGACAAATAGCAGGTACTCCATCCAGTGTCTGCCAGATGCCAGGAAGAGCAGGAAATGAGCTGTGAACCAACCTCAACTTGGCTGATTTTGCCATGCCCAGTGAAAAAAGATGCACAAGACTTGCACTAGACAAACAGCAGTCAAATGGCATGTGAAGTATCTTCTCCATGCATGAACTAAATCAAGGGACTCCCTCTCTGCTTGTTCCTCTGACAGTTCAGCACCACTCAACTAACCAAAGCTTAGTTTTTGCTAATTTATGAAACCTAGAAATGTAGGCAACAATGGGAAAGCACAACCAACAAGAAAGTTTTCAGTCAGAACAAGACATAAAACAGGATGCCTTAGAATTGCTATGTTGTGACTGTGGTCACAGGGGTTTTCAGGATGAAGAAGAGACGAGAATGTTGACTCCATGATCAGAAGGTTTGATTTATTATTTTATGATATATGTTACATTAAGACTATACTAAAAAGAAATAGAAGGAAAAGGTTTCTTCAGAAGCTAAGCTAAGCTAAGCATAGAAAAGAATGAATAACAAAGATCTGTGTCTCGGACAGAGAGCGAGAGCCAGCTCTGCCATGAGTGGTCAATAAATCCAAACATCCACACAAGACCAATCACGGGTCCACCTGTTGCATTCCACAGCAGCAGATAACCATTGTTTACATTTGGTTGCTGAAACTGCAGCTTCTCACAAGGAAAAATCCTAAGAAAGGATTTTTCATGAAAGATGTCTGCAACACTATGTATTTGAATTTCTGAAAATACCTATTAAGTCTGGATGTCATAATTTGCTTTCACACTTCAAAAAATAAAAATGGAACGTATTAGTATAAAGTTAATGTAATTAAAAATGAAACAATATTTTTATCAAAATGAGTGATATTTAATAGTCTATCTACTCACAATACAGTAATTTCATACTGGTAAACAAAAAAGAATGTTAAAAGAGTGTTTTGATGTCATCTCTATTCTCCTTGTCTACCACAAAAGTACAATGTATAAAAGTGTAAAACACTCAACTGTTCTTGGGAAATACAAGTTATTTTAGTTCAAGGAGTACAAGTTTTAAGTTAAATAGTATTTGAATGTTTCCTCAGGATACAGTGATATTCATCTTTTTCTCAGTACAAAATTGATGGAAGAAGTAATCATCATTGGCATGTAATTCCTATTCCATTATTAAATGTTATTACCTACCCTGCACTGTTGATATAAGGGTTGAGATAATCTACCTAGTAAATCAAAACAATGAAGTGATCCTGATTAAAATAATTTACAAATATTTTATTTCTATTAAAATCATCCATCATAAAGATTTGCTTCTATGAATGCATTGATTGTTTTTGCTAGTTAGTAATATTTCACAAATTTGCTTCCCATAATGAACCATTCTGAAACCTTTTCATTTTGTATATGGCATAAGTCACCTAAATCAAGTCAATGGTTTCTAAATCTTATCAAGATGATTAAAATTGGAGCTAGGGACATTTTTCAGATACATGTAGAATATTGAGTGCTTCTCAATACATATCTGCACTGCCATATCTTGACAGCTGTTTTGATCTGTAGAAAATAACATAAATGTGCATAAAAATGAACAAGAGAGAGCTAAAGCTCTCAGAATTCTCTGTCCTGGCATAATTGTGCTGTAGTTTTAAAAGCAATTATAAAGTTTCTCTAGATCAGTACTACAAACACAATGAATACACCCACAAACTGGTTCAAAGAGAAAGAACCAATGTAGCTGCACATATACATCCTCTCTTACTGCAATTAAATGGTTCCTTTTGAAACATTGAAAAATGCACACTTTTTCTCATAATTCTGCATAAAATTTCCCGAAGTCTTTTAAAACTTAAAATATTAGATTGTTATTTGAATAAATTGCATATAATTAATTTGATTTTAATTACCTAATAAAATCAAACATATTTTTTTAATAAACAGGAGGAAGATTGTCCTGGGTTCAAGTCAGTTTTGAAAAGGGCTTGAGGGTTTGTTTTGTTTTGTTTTGTTTTGTTTTGTTTTAAGTACTTCTTTGTGGTGCCTTAAATGTATGGATTTTTTTCTGGCCCTTTTAACTCATGCTATTTATATTCAGACAAAACTATGGTTCTTTCCCATTAAATCAATAAACCCAAAGTTATTAAAATTCTCTTAGGCTAGACTTCATTGCTAGCAAACATGTATTGAGGAATACAACTCAGTGTGTTTTTAACATTACACATATCCCTAAACATCATTGAGTTCAATGGGCTTTATGGACACACTTTAAAATTATCAAATGCCTAAGTGTTATTTTGTGCATAAGGAATGTCAAATAGGAGCTTAGTTAGTTCCACAAACCTATTGATATCCTGCAGCAGAACTATCCATATTTATGATCCACCAGAGTAAATAATTATTTTCTTTGACTATTTAAAAATATTTTTAACATTAGAATTCACATCCATACCTCAATCTAAAATACCTAATATTTTAAATATTTTTCATCTAAATAGAATTTTATTAAGCAGTTAGTATTTGATCTGATTTGTATCACTTACATGCTCTGGGTCATCATTTTCTTCAGTTATACATGGCTGCATTTGTAATTATGTCTTGAAAACTCTTCAGCTGGGAGATAAGAATTCAGTTCCAAAACACTCCATGTCAGTTCTGTCTGCACAGAAACTGGTACAAGGCTTAATAGAGTAGATTTACACAGCTGTAGGAGCTCTGCCTTAGAATTCATCTTGTTGAACACCAACAACATTAAACACACTTTTTTTAATCAAACAAGAAAACAGAGACTGTTTATTTTCATCCACAACAAGTGGAATCTCATAAAGACAGTCATCTTTCATTTAAATCAGAGAGAAGTTTTCTAGGTACTCCATTTAAAACTGAATCAGGTCTCAAAATATCCTGCACACACACCAAGGAACTCCTGAAAGCTTTCTCAGAGCCAGACTCATGTGCTGACAGCTTTGTGACACACTTGAACAACTCCTATTTGCTAGTGCTGCCTGAAAGTACTTGAAGAGGTTGTTTCTGAATGTTATTATGGGAGCTCAAATCTCATTATTCCCCCGGCCAAATGTAAGGTGATTTCTGAATAGAATAAAAATGAGTTGCTGTTGTAATTTGCTGATATCAAAAGCTGCATTTATTAATTCAATAATATCATCTTAGATAAGTAGGCTTCAGAACAGAAAAAATAAAAATTTCATGCTCCTGCATTCTCTGTGTTTGTTGTGGTGTTTACAGGGTCATTTAAAATGTGTTACTACTAGTTCAGAAAGGGCTATTTCACTCTCATCTTTCAGTGTATTAGCTGCTAACGTTTTCACTTTTTGATCTTTGCTCAGTAAGTAGAAAATATTCCACTGCCTCTGTTCATTAAAATTTAAATATATCATTTTCCTTACCTTCTTGAATTAGCAACAAATTTCAATGCTTCATGAAATATGTTTAATTTCTAAAATTCCAAACCATGAAGGGATTTTTCAGAGTTTTTTTTTTTTTGCTAATATTTAATTTTAAGTGTTTCCTGGGAACAAGAAATATCTCTGAAATCTGATTATATTTTGATCTGAATCTGAATACGTAAAAATATATTACATAGGTAGCCTGCATCAAAAAATGCTCAGTCAGTCAGAAGGACAGGTCTAAATTCTTCTTTTATTTTCTGACATCAGAATCATACCCTAGCAGTACATTTTCAACCTTATTTTCTAGAAAATATAAAAAATAAAAGTTAGCCAAATCATTGCTTCATCCCATTTTCTTTTACACATGATTTATTAGAAATCCTACATGTCAAAAATATTTTACATATTTATAAAAAAAAAGAACATCCAAAAGCAGTAGAAAAGTTTTCCTTCCTGAACCACTGAAAGTGTTTCAATCACAGTCCTAAATTTTGCATATATGGTCCTCAAGTATTTCAGGTTGAAAAGGACACCTCGGGAGAGCTTTGGTTCAACCTCCTGATCAAAGAAGGTCTGATCAAGGCTTTATACATCAGAGTTTTCAAAACTGCTAAAGACAACTGTACAAACTTTTGGAGCATGACTGTGCCAATGCTTAGTCATCCTCAGTGTATGACTGAGGAGATTTTGGATTTTGTCTTTTTTTCCTTTGTTTTTAGTTCAAATACTTATGTTTCATGAGCAAATTAAAAACTATCTCAAAATGATCCATGGTAACCAGGGTGATTCTGCTGCACCATTCTTGTGGCTTGATACATCATTTCATACTTTTTCAAGTAATACAATTTATTTAACTTGGTGGACATAGAAGAGCAGAGTTTCTCAGCAGGGGCTCAGCCACAGGAGGTGTGCAGTATTAAAGATGTCTTTTTTTTGTGTGTTGAGAAAATTCATCTCAAAAGTCAGACCAGATATTAGTAATATGATTTTACCAGTAGATTAATATAAGGCATGTGCTACCTGCTGTTAGGTGACTGAATGTTATCAGGGAAGCTGCAAGCAACTTTTATATGTAATGGTTTCCAGTAATTGCACCCTTCACTGATATTTTACAGTGACCAGAAATTTGTTATCACATGTCACCATTAAATCCATGGCCCCAAGACATGTATCTGTGGTACCAACCCTTTGCTATGTAAAACATGACAGGCATAAGCCTTTGAACATCCTCGTGTTTGGCAATGCTTTTCTGTAGGAAAATGTGTAACTTTAATATATATGGACAAGAAACCTTACTGTCAACAGTCAGTATTTTAAAAACCTTCCAGTGAGGGAACTGATGTTGGCTTGTCTTGTATCATCATCATAAATATTACTCTGGATAACATTCAATGTTTCTGCTCATGAAATATTTGCCCAGTTGATCCACATGCCAGTCTCTTCTGTCCTCTTTGTGAAAGTGATATAGCCACCATATAGAAAAGTTTACACTAATTTATCACACAGCAAACAGAAACTGCTATACATCAAGTGGAGAATATTTTGCAGATATAATTGTAAGACTCAATATTCATAGGTATTTACAGCAATGCATGAACATGATCTCCATATTTTTGCAGATTTTCTTACCTCAGCCTCTCCTAAATTCTATTTTGTCTTCTGGACTCATTGCTAAATTGATAATGAATTGTTGCAATAGGTGTTGGTCAACTGACTTAAAGAGATGGTAAGTGATATAGGAAACAAAATGTATTTATGAGATCTTCCCTTTTGGATTCTAGACAAAAAGGGAAGATCTCATAATACTAGACTTGCTTAATAATTCTAGACTTCCTTCCCAAGTATGTTTCAAAGGACATTGAGGTGATGGACTTTGTACAGGGAAGGGCAACAAAACATGTCCTTTAAGAAGAGGCCGAGGCAATTGGGGTTGTTCAGTCTGGAGAAAAGGAGGCTTCTGAGGGATTTCATTGCTCTCTACAACTACCTGAAAGGAGATAGCTGGTTTCTTCTGCCATGTATCAAGCGAAAGGACAAGAGGAAATGGACTCAAATTGTGTCAAGGGAGGCTCAGATTAGATATTAGAAATTTTACTTTTCTTTGAAAGAGAGATCAGGCACTGGACCAGGTGTCCAGGGAGGTGCTGGGATATTGTCTCTGGAAGCGTTCGAGAGCTATCTGGATGTGGCACTGGGGATATGGTTTGGGGTTGATTATGGTAGTGCTAAGTTGAAGAGTGGACTGGATGATTTTCAATAGCTCTTCCAACTATGATGATTCTGTGATTATAACACTGTCATGGCCAATGAAGTGGCAGTACAGCACCTGTATGTTTGTCTGTCTTACTGAAAGAAATCACCTTCCTCGTTGCTGAGTACACTGGAGAGGCTCATATGAGATGACTGCAGAATCTGGACCCTACACAAATACTTTCCTTTGCTTTGGCTCATGGCCGTAGTAAATTAAAAAAAACTCTGCTAGCTTGGCTGTTTCACACACCAGTAATTTACAGTCACCTCAAGGGAGCATCATGCACAGCCACAAGGATTTCAAGCACAGGGTCTGGGTGACTGAAAACACACATAGGAAATAAATATATGCATGTATGACTCCACTGGGCTGGTATGTGGCCACGAGCACATGCTGCTCTTGAATAGATTTAGTCTGTTGGCCACAATACATAGAGTAGTCTAAGAAGGGGTAGCAGGGAATGAAAAATGCAATTGATTCTTCTGTAGTGCCTATCAGCTGCAAAGAGCTCACTGTTCTTCAAGTGTTTATTTAGGCAGAGGAAGGAGGGTGATGATGATATTTTAGAGCCTTGGAAGTCTTAATTAGGAATGTGCATCTTAGGAATATGTACTTCTTTAGCTTGAGTCTCAATTATTTGTATTCCAGTGTTTATATGAGATTTTCTGTTGTCAGTTATTCTATGTTAAATTTGAGTCTATGTTGCATCAGAGGTTCATTTTATAATTCCCTCCTAGAAAATTTAAAACATTAGTTAACTAACATTCTGTTAATTTCAGAGAACTGCAAGCCTGTTTTTATTTTGTTTTTTGAGATGCCGAACACAATCCCTAAATAAAGAAGAAAAATAAAAGTGTGTGCTTGTTTGTTTTTGTAGAAGTCTCTGGTACTAAACTGCACTGTTGCAAGTGTTTAAAGGGCTGAAAACCTGAGTGGAAAATTTTCAGTGTTGTGTAGTTTATTGTATTTATCTGAGAAACATGTATTTATACATGTTTCTAGGTTCATTGAAATACCCAGCTAAGGCCCTAACCTCATGGAAATCCTGTAAAATACGAGAAAGCAACCTGCTGGTTGTGTCAGAGCTGGGGCACCCCAGGTCCCATAAAGAGGATGGAACCCTTGCCTCCTTAAGGCTCAGAAGTGAGAAGAAAGGATGAACTGATCTCCTGTCCCTCACAAATGGCAAAAAGATCCTTCTGTAGAAAGGCATCTGCTGCTGGCTCACAACTCTTGCTAAATTCAACATTCTAGCTCCAAAGCTGGGAAGGGCCCTCAGCATGTCCTTTCCTATCCCAGGCACTAAAAATACTTATCACTGTTCTTGATAATAATAGCATGTAATCCAGGAAATAAGAACATAGAGATAAAAGTTTTATTCAAGTAGCCAGAAAAAAAAAAAGAAAATGTTGCAATACTGGTGTGGACATAATGAGGGGATTGTACTCTGAAGTTGATGTAAAGAGAGAAATCCTTAACACCTGCTGCCATAGACAGAGTGAGAACAAGGGACATTCCTTTCTGGGAATCTCAAATCTGACCATTCACCTACAAAACACACCTAACAGGCCATGTGCAGGAGGGAAGGTGTCCTGCCCCTTCCCAAAGATGCAGGAGTCTCACAGGCCAATGGTCATTTTGTCCCAGATTATATAGTCTGGAGGTGATCATCCAGCAGAATGGCTCAGCGCCAGCTATGTTAGCAGATAAATAGGCACGCTGAGTTTGTAGCTGGAAGAATTTATTTCTCAGGGGCTCAGTAATGGCCTCCTTTAAATGTGAATCTTGATCTAGAATTGTGTCAAATTTAAGAGCAGTCAAGCAACCTGGGGAGTGAGAATCAGCCATTACACAGTTGCAGGTAGTGCCCCAACAACAGAAATTAGTGTGGTTTGATTAGATTTGCCTAACAGCTTACCTAGAAAGAAGAAATTGAATGCTCCTGAAGAAATTGGATTGTCTTTTAAATGGAAAAGAAACCTTTTTTTTTTGTTACTGTGCAGAATTATAGAGTTTTCCTAACCTTTACAGTGTGTTGAAGAGAAAAGAGTTTGTTATTTTCAGGATCTTGTCTGTTCAGGTGCTACTCTCCTTATGAGAAAAAAACAAAAGAAAGAAGGAAGAATAAAACAGATGAATTAGAATGACATTGCAAAAAAAAATATTTTTTTACATTTAAAAAAAGATTATTAAAAATATTTTGCAATCTTAGAGAATGATAATTCTTAGAAAAATCACAATATTTTCAAATTTACAGTAGAACTTATTTTCTTTTGCTTTCACATCAATGATACATAGTTTTTTTCAACTTTAAAATTACAACAAAGGATTGATTGAGATATTGTTTTCTATTTCACATCATCTCATACATTGCTCTGACTCTTACTAGGATTCTTTCAGTTTGAGGAAAAAAATTGATGCAATATCTAATTTGAGTCACTTTGACCAGATGGAAATGGTGATTAATAAGGACATTTTCTTGTCTGTTTTGAAAACTAAAATTGAGGAATTTTGTGTCTAAAGAGTTGCAAATTATGAATTCAATAGTAATTAGCCTCCCTTTTTTTTAACTTGTTGTCCAACAACCGAAAATCAGCCAGAAACATCAGAGATACTTAACATAATTCCCCACGTGCTCTGTGTGATATTTGTTAATACCTTGGAGTGCGACCTAGAACAGATTAATCAGGGAGGTTCTGGAGTCTCAATCATTGGGGATATTCAAACTCTTTCTGGACGTGGCCCTGAGCAAGCATCTCTAGGTGAAGCTGAACTGGTGAAGCCGGACCAGGTGATGACCAGAGGTGTCTTCCAACCTCAGCTCTTCTGTGATTATGAAAATATAGATTGGAATCTATGGAAATAAAAGAATAATAATCCTTGCCCCATTCAGATCCACCTTCTCCTCGCCCTCACATTTCTATCTATGCAAGTAGTTGATCAAATAAGGCAAAATAAAAAATGGACATTCAAAATTTAGTCTGTTTTGGAAAAGGAGAAATAATTCACCCTGCTCTAGTTGAGGAGAAAGCTTGTGCTTACTGATGTTCTCCTGTGACTAGCCCTCGTACATCACTGTGGCTCCACTGAAAGGAGTGGAATTAAAATGGAGGAAAACTGATACAAGGCACTGATAAATAAGGCCTGTATGTTTGTAAGAGGAAGTTTATTCAGAGCTTATGCCTTTCAGAATAGATTATTAATCAGAAAAAATATCACACTGGAAACACTGTGGAGGGAATATCATCCTCTGGATTTAACTATGTTGGATTTTCTCTGTAACTAATAGATTTGAACTCCATTATCTTTTTCTTAATTTGCCATTTATTACTTTTTAGTTGCATTTGCCAGTTCTGCAGTACTGGTTTTTAGAGAACACTTATCCTTAGTGTAGTACTCTTACCGTATCCTACAATACCTAAAACATCTCCGAAGGATTTATTGCTTTCCATGGATCTACAGATAAATTAGCAGGATTATTTTTCTTTTGATTGTGGATATATATTATGCAGTTCTAAGTTTCATCTGTTCAGAGTAGTGTTTCCTACAGCAGATGAGTAAATGTGTCATATTATTTCACAGTTTTGTACAGTTGTAATACTCAACATTTCCATGAGATACACTAGGGGGAAGGGACATGATTTTAAATAATATAAATGTCTGAATGCATAAATAAATGCTTAAGGGTATTAGCACTTTTACAGAATGAAGGAAGTAGAAAAGCTACAAATTATATTGAAAAGTTTTAATCACTTCAAGGAAAGCTCTGATGTTAATGAATATCAGAGTACTTTCCAAAAATACTCGAGGCAAAAAAACAGCCACCAGAAAACTTGAAACTTGTTTTTCTCTCTGTGTATTGGCATGTTGTCAATCCTTTTCACTTGTGCTCCCACAGCCTATAGGCTCTTAATCATTTTGTTTAACATGCCTTGATAGAAAAGCAGGTTTTTATTCTTATGAATTCCTTCTTGAAAATATATATATTGCTCACTCATTAATTTCCATTTTAGTATAATAGTATGTATACATATACAATAAAGGCATCAAATTAATTAATTTTTAATTTTCTGAAAATTAATTATCCTTCATTGTCTGAAACTTCTATCTCTATGGATTAATGAGCAAATTATATTTCATGTAAGCTATTACAGGACACTTTATTTTGGCTGATCCAAACAGCCAGCACAGTCTTTTAGCAGAGAGAACATTTCTTTCTGAGCTGAAGATACAACATATCAACTCTACAAGCCTTAAAAAGGGTTATCAAGTACTAAATCCAAAGGTCTCTGATCCCTTGAAAGTTTGCAACCTGAGTGGCAAATCAGGTCTTACAAATTAAATAAAGGGTGACAGAAATTGATACCTGTACAGCAGCTTTATAGTACACTCTTCAGGGGAAAAAGACAGAATTTATTTTGATATGGTACATAAATTTTGATAGGAATCACCAAAACCATGTAACACTAAGGTTTATTAATCTTAATTTAGTGGGTTTTTTTCCAAAAAAATGAGGGGTGATACAACAAGAAAAGTTATACTCTTGATATTAAAGCCTATTATTGAATTTTATTAGAATGTAAGCTGAAGTATTTAAGAGTTTTCAAAGTGGTTTTTCTTTCATCATATCAAAATTAATGGTGAAACAGCAGATTTATCCATTGTGGCAACAGGCACACAGCAGTCACCCCTAAGCATAAGTGGTGCCTGTCCCTTTCAGTAATCAGTGTCAGACCTGGCTGAACCAAGATAACGATGTGCAAAGAGTTACTGAGCATCTCTCCTGAGGGGGTGCATTCTCACACCAAGCTTTTAAAGAAGATGATGATGCTGATCTGCTGTTGGCACAGAGTAGTAAGAAAGTTAAGGGTTTTTTTCACTGTTAAGTTTTAATCACTAAGGTTCTAAATACTCTGCTTTCTGCTCCCAGTAGACGCAAAATAGGGCAGCACAATCTGTCCTCTCTTTGCGCCAGTAGTGTGAGGCAAACTTTGGGGTCCAGTGGCTTCTGAAATCTGTGCTTCTGGGTTTTTGTGAGTGTGGGAAAGCTTTCTGGAAGGCAGGACTAGCTGTACACTGCTCCTGGACCACAGAGCAAATATATACAGATATATACAAAATATGTTTTGTGTAGAAAATACTCAGGCAATATATCTCCAAAGAGCACTACTTGGAAAATCAAGTTGCAGATTTCCTTATATCTGTTATAGCTGAAATAAATTGATTTGAAACAAACAAACAAACTTACAAAAACAAAAGCAAAACAAAAAAACAGGGATCAGAAGTAAGAGAACAGGTCATTATCTTTTTAACTGAAGTGTTAGAAAGGACTCAAGAACCTTACTTTGCCTTTTGCTTCTACATACGTGGGAATATGGTTTGTCCATAAAGAGGGAGAGTAAAATGTTTTGAACTACCAGAGAAGAGAGACTGAAGATGAATCAGTTACATCAACCCATCCCTGCAGGAGTCATTTCAGTGGAGAGCAGTCAGCCCTCAGATGACCATTGTTTTGCCTAATACAAGGTGTGGGCAACACTGAGATGTCAGGTCTCTGAAACTCAGATCTGCCAAATAAATTTTCAGTTACAGGAAATTTGAGGAAAAAACCCAAAGTTATTTCTCCTCTCTTATGTTATCCTGGAACAATTTTCACATGAAGCTTGGTAAATAATTTTGTTCAATACAGTTTTTCCAGAATTTTGTATTTAGGAAATAACTCAAAATTGCTCTAGAGAAGGAAGCTGCATCAATTTTTTATTTACTGGATAATGCTTTAATGGGCATGGGAGATAGGTTTCATTTTCTCATTTACCTGAAGGCATCTGAGCTCACTTCTTTCGTCTGACATTTTCAGCCATCATAGGACTCAGAGCCCCATCTCTAAGAGCTGTAAACTTGCAGAAAATTTTAGCAGATCGATTTGATCCTGCCCTATATAATTTGCCCAATCAAGTGACAATCTAGACTAATCAATTATTTCAAACAAATATAATTACAATAGTGTAAGTGTTCAGTGTGGAAAAAACACAAAAAGAGGAATGTGACATATAAAATATTTTCTGAACACCTAAATTTCATATAGAATTCTGCAGGAGTTAGAGACAACTGCCTTTGATAATCAGATCACAGAAATGCAGACAGAAGACATCTAAATTACAGGGTGCAGCTGTGTACTTCATTTATTATCTATTCTAGATCTGAGAGGGAGGTGAGAATCCCCAAAATACCAAAGACTGTAATCACCATGATCATTATTAATCTTTTCCCACCAGCTGCACACAAGCAGACAAACACAAAACTTTGCTTTTGGCACCTGGTTAAACCCTCATGCATGTCATGTTGTTTCAGGAATTGGAGAGAAGGCTTATAAGCAAATGGAATAATTTCAGTTCTTCTAAATATGGAGCATTTTGATTTACCTTAAAATGAAAACCAGACTTAATAGTTAGGGGGTTATTTTTATACAGTGGAAAATTCACTGGATAGTCTATCATACTGAATGAACGACATAAATTGCACATTTATTTTTTTAATATTTTAAAATATACCTTCTTCAAGGTCAAAGTAAAAATCTTAGTGAAATATTGTTAACTGCAGGGAAATTATTTTTAGAAAATTTTAAGATTGCTCCAAAGAGGAAAGTTATGAGGTCTGTGCAGAACAGCTACAAGATGGGAAGAAGATATTGTGCATTTGCTACCAAGTAAAAGCAAATTCAATTTGTAAAACTACTTAAATATTAGCAACTCCAAATTTTATTTGAATATATCCAAACAGAAAAGAAAGCTTCTACTAATATACAGAAATTCATACTTTTCTGTGTAGGTAATTAGAAGGATGGAAAAACCCTAAAATCCTGCATAGGAAAAATGAGATTGAGAAAGAAAGTTTATTTGCCCTTAGCTTCTTGACCTAGGTCTGCACAATCTGTATTTGTCTGGTGAAATGTACAAAGGTAAAGCAACTCGTTATTGGCACATGAAAGAATCTTCTCTTTTTGTCTCCCTTAAATGAAATAAACCAGCAAGGACCTATGGAAGAACTTTATTGTTTTTCATTTAGAATTTTTATTGATCTGTGGAAAGAGGAGGCAATGATTTTGCTCTCTCTAGGACAGTAGGTCCTCCCTTCCAAGGACACCAAGCACAGATGCTGAACTTGGCCATCTGAACCAGTGAGTTTAGTGAAAAGGAAGTCTGATGCAAAATTATCTCTGGAGTACAACATGAATACTGTGAGCTATACAGTCTATAGCAACAGACAAAAGTGGAGCAGCTGCTGAGATTTTGTTCAGCAGTCATGCATTTTAGGTAGTTTAGTAGGGATTTATGAACTTATAGTGACAAAAATGATTCTATTGATTTAAACTACTCAAATACCTCATTGTAATACCTGTGGAAATCAGTAAGATCCTGACCTAGGCAACTGAAATTGTTGGCTGTTCAGGGATCTCTGTCTGATTTATCTTTGTTTCTTGGAAGGGTTGAGGGTTTACCTGTAAAATGGGGGACATAGAAGAGGAAATTCCATTTTCTAATATTATACTGCCTACCTGAATGAAACATAGGTGCCTGAGCTGGAACTCCATCAATACAAAAAAAATGAATGAAATGGAATTGGAGCCTGAGCCTCTTTGATAAGGTATTCAATGACTCTGGGATGCAGAAGCACAGGCTGGGAAATGTATCATTTGATTTAAGTGTCCTCTGCAAGGATTACCAGGTCCATGGCTGAGCCAGCCCTCCTTTGATTTTGTGACTGTTCAGTAATGTGTCAGGACTGGGGCGAAGGCACTCAGGTGATGCTGAGTGGGTTTGGTGAAAGAGAATGAGGGGGAGAGTTGATTCATGGAGCTATAGTATTGATCTAGTTAGCATTCTTTAATCATTTTTACATATTTTTATAATTATTACCATTTGAGATAGAAGTGTTGGCTGCTCCACAGAGCTTGGCTTTGGTTCATTCTGCTGTGGTTACTTCTCACCTTTGGATGACTTTCACTGGCCCCTTGGTCTTCTCCAGCTCTGGGAGTTATTTCTATTTTTGAACCTCCACTGTGTTGCTGTGGTTAGCTTTTTGTTCTCTCTGAGCACTAGCAATCCTGCCTGTGTTATCTTGATTTCCTCTAAATTTATGACAAATTGCATCATGTTAGAAAGCCTGGGGAAATTTTCATACTATACAGGGTGTGGAAGGAACAGTCTACTTATCTACTGACCATAACACAGTTTGATTTGAGGGCAGGATAGTAGTGCCATCATTGCTATAATTTATTTACATCAGTGTGGAAAACATAGATTCTAACCGAATTAATGGTGTGACTCTCTTCTAAGGAATAGCCAAGACACTGACAGAAAATTAGGTTAAAATCCTCCAGGAGACATGATCAGATATTTTCTCCAAGGCGTTTTTGGGGGTAAATGCTGCTAGTTTTTAGCCACTATTTGCTATGTTTGCAAGAATATGCCCCTTCCAATGACTAGGATTTTACCTCATAATGGAATAACCTGGCCAAAATGAGAGAGAACATCCCACAGCTCAAAGCACAGAATGGCCAGTAGCTTAGTAGTGGTGGTTTTCCAAAAGACAAGTGACTTAAATTCTTGATGGTTACTGACTTGAAAAGAAGCCTCACCACCCAAATCAGTGTCCTGCAAGATGTCCAGGTGTGTCTACATAAGGAAGAGAAAAGATACCCGCCTTTTCCCAATCTAATGGGAATTTAGAGGGACACTCAGTGCATCTTTAGTGCAGTGCCCCAGCTCCTTCCTGCTTACTACCACATTCCTTGCCAAAGACAATTGGCAACTTGCTAGACAAAAAAATTATTTTTCTATAACTGACAATTTATTACTTGATTTGCAATGAAAAATTTGCAATTTAGTGGTAGACCAGTCTATATATTCTTGGAACCTCAACTACCTGCATGGTGAGAGACGTTAAAGGAATTTGCCATTGGAAAATGATTTTGCAGTGCCTAGATGTGTGGTATCAGAGCTTATGTGTAAGAATATTTAGAGTCAGTTTTATCACTTAAAACATAGAAGGGGAAACTTTTAAAATATATTATATATAAGAAAGGAAAATATTTATGAAACATATTTTTCTATCATTAAATCTATATGTACTACTCTTTTCTATCTTAAGGCTGAACAAGCATCATTTACCTTTTAAAAAACTTATTCTTTTGTTGCTTCTTCTTGGACTGTGTGACATCCCACACTGAAACAACGTTCAGACCATTTTCTCTCTTCCTAAATTTCTTGGAAAATATTTCTATTTTGTATCCTAATTAGCAAATTCCTTGCTTAAGACCTTAGCATACTTTCCCCATTTAAAAGAATTAAAAGGTTTATTTTGAAACAGACTTTACAGAGAGTTTACTACGAAGTCTAAACACATCAGAAAACTGATTTGAGGATTAGTTGCCAAGAATCCTCAAAACCTGCTTTGTTATTATTAGGGGAGCCACAAAAAGACTGGAATTTTTGCCTTTCATTGTTCAAACTACACAGAAACAGGGTGGCATTTAGCCCTTCAACCTTATAAATAAAAGAAAGAAAAAAAAAAATATCACAGAAAACATTTTTGCTAGCTGTTCTCAAAATTTATCCTCTTCCTATGACTATCATGACCAAACATTTATGTCCTACAGCTCCCTTTTCCAGACCTTCAAGCAGTTTTTTGTTGCAAAATCTGGATCTTCACTATTTACCCAAGGTGTATTTTTTGAGGTACTGCATTTTGTTTTCAGCAGGTTCATTCTTTAGCATCACAGAGATCAATGCTGGATGAAAGACAGCAGGCTACCTCTCCATGGATAACAAAATAATTCAGGGATTATACAGTACCTTGTCATCACAGCACAGCACATGTCATTTCTACCACTTATCACCAGTAAAGGCAGGCACCCCAGCAGCAGAATAACCAGTGCTCTCATTTGTTTTGGTAGTAGGTATCACCTTTGACTGTGCAGCCGAATTTCAAACTACCATTAAAAAATCATTACAACCCCAAATGGGAAATTGTGAGCCTATGCTTCATCCAGAGTAGTTTTCCTGAGCTCTCACAAAGATGAGAGCAGCAATATCAGTAATGTAAATAAATTGCTGTGCCAAACCATCGGCATTTTTATTGCGGGTTTCTTTAACCCAGTGCTTCTTTTAAGCCTCTCTGAAGCACAAAGTGAACTCCTTTTTACACATTGAGAGACTAGGGAGACTGTGTAAAGCTGCACCAAAGACTCTTCTTTATGCAGATCATTACTGGTGCCATGCTATTCATTTTCCATGAGGCACTTCATTTTGAAATGCCTTGATGCCCTGAACCTTAATGCTTCCTTTGAGAACTCGAGTACTTGTAAAATCCATGAGCCAGTCTTTGTGTAAATGCTTTATATCACTCTTCAATTGCATATACACTTTTAACTAAAAATAGTTAACTTAAAACAGACTAAACCTGATTTAATGGATAGCCAGTAAGAGATGCTATTGACATCACAAACTTCTGTGGGACACGTATTATGTATTTTACAGGAAAGAAATAATTTTCTTCTTTGAGTCTGAAACTTTTCATTTCCTGACCAGACACAGCTCTTACCCTCTTTTGCAGCCAACTTCTTCTAAATGGCCCAATGTCAAGCAGAGTGAAAAAATAATGGTCTTTCTTTACAGAAAACCTGAGATTTAAGTGCATGTGTCAAGCAGACTTAGCTATTAAATGCACTGACATGTTTCTTACTCAAAGCACACAGAGTAGCATCACCCAAAGAAACTGTTTCATCACATTTGCTTAGCAAAGTCTAACTTCTTTCTTATGAAAGTATGCTGATAGGACTGCAGTAAGAAACCTAAAATTTATATCGCATTTCAAGCCAGGAAAAGGCCCTACCCATATCATCTAAAGGAATTAATGCAGTTTGTCTGTCTGTCAACGTACTTGCTTGAAGAGGGAAAGTTCTGCAGAGCCTTTTTAGAAATTAAAGAATTTAGTTTTCCCAAAAAAATATTCAATTACATACCACGAATAAAAATTTCTTTGGGGAAGATCTATCTGCATGGAAACTGCAGCTTCTTATAGCTGTGAACCCAGCCTCATGAATTTAATGTTCAAATTCATAATCAAAGGTCATGTAAGGATTCTGGCTGGGGAATGCCTACTCATTTAATTCTTTGAGCTCCCTGGAGACAAAATTACTACCAGGATATAAAATAGGCCAGACTCTGGTGCTTACCAGCATCATCTACAACATCTGATCACATATATGTGATGGAAGGAGGATCCTCCATAGGACTGATCCCTATGGATAACAAACAAATTTACAGCTCTTGCTGACATGTAGGATCACTCCTCCCAAGGCTGACATGATCCTGCAGTGTGGCACAGCCGCTTCTTATGAAGGGCAAGTTTTCTATTCCTTCCTCAAGGAGGGACTCCTCATTATGCACTGTTCTTCACAGAGACTGTAAGGAAGGTATCTCCCACTCCTCTCTGGTCCCTCTGCAGAATGGTCCTCAGGTGTGTGCTCCCACTGACGCCATAGAATGAGAACATTCAGCAGAATGGGGTGATGAGGGTAGCAAAGGACTTCATGAGGCTCTTCTGGAGGGATCCTGGAATATTTGTTTACATGGCTTCTGAAAATGACACTGCACTTTCTGGATTTGGAAAAAACTGTCCTTAGCCTTCTTGAAAAGTTCTGTCTTTTTATTCATTCTCTGTGTAGGATTTGATGAAATTTTTGTGTGTTTTCAGCTGTAACTATTTCATCTTTTGACTTCCAAAGTGTCTGCAAAACTTTCTTAGTCAAAAACAGCACAGGAAAATACTCAGAGTGAGAAGAGGATTAGAAGCAGAAATGAAGTAAATATTGTTTCACTCCATTGAAGGTGGTAATAGATAAAACACAGGAAAAACAAGTCTTGTTATCTGGAAGTTTGAAAAAACTTGCATGAAAAGCAAGTTACCTTTTTCAGGAGAAAAACAAGTGTTTTCTTGCTTGCTATTTTCTGGTTATACAAAATGCTGAGAGAGATTTAAAAGGAGAGAATTTATTTACAATTCTGATGGAGGAGTAGGTGTTGAAAACATTATGTGTGATTACAAGCATGATGTGGTCCAGGCTGCTAGAGACTGGTGTACTGTGCAAGGAAACTGCAGAGCACTTCCCACCCAGCTCTGCAGGGCTCAGCTCTGCCCTGCCTGTCACTGATCAGCCTCTGCGATGTGCTCTGGCTTCTGCCTTGGGAGGGCTCAGCTGTCCTGCTTGAAAAATATAATTAATATTTCTATCCTATTTTGCAAGGGGTGGAAAAAAGGATAAGAATAGATAAGTATTTATTTCCATCTTATTGAGAAAAAAACATAAAGGAGGAAGGGTTTTGCTGTGGGTGAAATGTGTCTACAATGCAGCAGGTTTACTGAGGGACTGTCAGGACCCAGGACATTCCCCTGGGTGTCCTGAGCAGCCAAGACCCCTGCCAGGGGTTTCAGAGACCCTGGCACAGAGCCCAAAATGCCCCTGTGGTATTGATTATGACCCGTGGAGCAAATTACCAACCTTGTATAAAGATCAGCAAGCCACAACACTTTAAGTAGAATATTAGTGAAGTTATCACAAGGCGGAAAAGTAGATTTTAGGGTCTTTGGTATGGGGGTTTGGGGGGCAAGATGGAGGGAACTGGGTGTGTCCAGCCTTTCTCCTTCTTCTTCTTGGCCTCCATCTTCTGCTGTGATGTTGGCACTTACAGATTGATTTAGAGTAGAAGCTCACTGTCTAACATAGGTGATGGATATTGGAAAGCAATTGTGAACATTGTACAGGTAGTTTTTAGTATAAAGACATAACACCGCCCCGGGGGCAGGCAGAGTGCCTGGAACTGTCTTGGTGAGCTGACCTTGGCAAGGCAGGAGAAAATTTTTTATAGATAAGATGCAATAAACAACCTTGAGACTGAGAAATGAAGAGCCCTGACTCCTTCTTTAAGCGCCGGGCTGGGAAAACAGATTTTCAAACTTTTCTCGGGGTCACTCTGACAAGCTAATGATCCCGACAAGGGACCTAAAATGAGATCAGATGCTTCTAAAGCAATTGAAAAAAAGACATAAACTCTCTCATGTCATGGTACTTGTGTCATTCATGGCACTGCAGCAATAGCGAGAAACTCAGGAACTGCATGGAGCCTCCAGTCCCAGCCTCTGTCAGATAAAATGTGCTCATTTATCTGAGGGCGGGATTTTGACTGACTGTCATGTGCATGTAATCTATGATAAAGGTTCTGGATACTTAAGACAAAATGTTTTAGGGACAGTGAAGTACCAGAGCTCCTAATCTCATGAAAAATTCACAAGCAAGAGACTATTTAAAAATGTTTGTAATATTTTCACTTTACCTTTGTTTGTGCTGTATTTCATGTTTTTTTCCAAGAGCTGAAAATTATATTTTTTCTAAAGAAGACCTAAAATGGAGATTTTTATGTTTCCTGTTTTTCACTATTCCAACTGCAATGGAACTCAAGAATATTCTGCATTTTTCCTAACAAATAAAGATAATTTACATCAAAATAATCAGTGTAAATTTACACATACATTTCAATATATTCATAAATAATTTTGAAAACTTGCTCCTGTTTTGTGGGTATTTACTGTAGGATTGAAAAATATTTGCAAATGAGGTGTCATGACAGGAGCTGTGCCAGTCAATGAAGCATTAAAAAAAAGATTAATTGTCCATTTTATGTCTTAAACTCCTTTCTCTTCTCTGCCCCCTTGCTCAGTTGAGTGCTTGCTATTTTTCACTGAAAGCTCTAGGAAAAAATATCTATTTAATTTAAGTAGAGAGCTCAGGTATTTTTACTGATATCTATAATCTCTGAAAGCAATTTGCTTCTGGAGTCAGCTGAAAGGATATTACTATAAAACATATATTTATTAGGAGCTTCCCATCAGCTTTTAGCTCAGGTAATCACGGGAATAAAATATTATATTCTCTTGAAAATATATATACTCAAAACAGTGGGCTCAGGGAACTCACATAAATAATTTTTAACGTTACTTCAGTGGCGAAATCCAAGCACAGCTGCAAAATTAGCCACCTTAGAGAGAGTGTTTCAGATTTGATTTACAATTCATCTCAAATCCCAGAAAAGCCATCTACATCTGTTTCACCAGTGCTTGTCTTCCTCCAGTGCTCTAGTACTCTTGACATAAATGTTAGATAAAGATTTTAGCAAAAGTTCAGATTTATCATATATGCATTTATTTCAGGGACATTTATTGTTTTTAAATGTCTAATTTGCATAGAGTTTTTTGTGAATTGCGAAGGTAAATCTTTTCTGGTTCATTTCTATTTTCAACAATAATATTAAGTGGATTAAACTGATCCTTTCTGTAACACTACAGATGTCACTGGAGTGACATTAGGGAAATATTAAACCTGTTTGTCTCATCAAGCATCAGGAAAATATGCTTGGAAAATGCTTGGAATTCAATGTCTTTTGATGCCATCTAAATATAAAATATAAGTTCCTGCAAAGATTTTCCAGTCTGGCAGGGTTCAGAATTTCATTTCAGTAGATAATATGGAACCAAATACCTTAAAAGATGGCAACAAAGGCAGAAATATTCTATAAAATCAAAAATGAATTATTAATAGTTTGAAAACAGTCTTGTGAGTTACTGTAATTTTAAGGAATTTTTCTTCCTTTGATCCCATCCCAAAGTATTGTATTTAAATTTTTAAAGAAGCTTAAAAAAGACAGTAAGCGCAAAATGAAACACATGAGGCTCCTTTTGAATATCAGGAAACATTTTTGCATTGTTTGGGTAACAGAGCACTGACACAAGTTACCCAGGGCTGTTGTCTCCATCCTTGAGGATATTGAAAAGTTGTCTGGACAGGATCTGGAGCAACTGGCTCTAGGAGACTCTTCTTGAGCAGGGTAGTTAAGATCAGCTGATCCCCAGAGATACAAGCCCATCTCAAATGGGATTTGTGATTCCATGACTGGAGCCAAAGATGATCCTAAAGGAAAGACTTTTGCACAAATCTCTATTGCCTTAATGTTTCCTTTCCAAGGAAAGTAAAAAGGGCCTTGCTACACAGCTATGCTTTAATATTAGATTACAAGGTCAAGGCTAATTGGAAAAAAATATCCATTATTCCTTGAATTTGCATTTTTTCTTTTTCTGAGAACTGTTAGTATCATAGCTCCCTTAACATTCAGTATTAACTGATTGTTCTGCATTTGATTTTGTACAGCAAATTTATACTGAACCACATTATTTAGACACTTTCATTAACCATTGAGACTTCTATTGTTTCAAAACTGACAATAAAAAGCATGTTCCTTGAAATCAGCTTTGCAACCTGACAGCACTGGAAATAAACCCTACAGTCCTTTATTTTAAAATACTGCCTCAAAACCAGCTTATGCATCTCTGAATTTCCTGTTCAATAGTTGTTGTCATAAGACACAGCAAAAGATTTTTTTAATTGTCTCATTATCTCACACATTTCCCCATGAATGCTGCATATGAACTGCATATATTTAAGAAAACAAGGTCAATTTTCTCAAAAAGATGGCAATTTTTTTTTAAATACAAATTTATCCTGAAAATCTTTACTCATGATCCATTTTTTCTCTACTTTTTTCCCAACTCTTCTCTGCTTGCTGAAGATATACAGTCTCAGGTTTTGCTCTGCCTTTGATGAATTGGAGTCCTGAAGGCATCTCTGGTGATGAGAAAAGGAAAGCTCCATTTCAATAGCTTTTTCATTGAAGATAATTGTGGTGTTGTGAGGTCCCCAGGACGAGGTGAGAGATGAGAATTTGACTCCAAGTTCTCAGAAGGCTGATTTATTATTTTATGATATTATATTATATTAAAAGAAACTATATACTAACACTCTACTAAAGAAAGAGAAAGAATACAAACAGAAGGCTAGAAAAGAATGAATAAAAAACTCATGACTCCTCAGAGTTTTGACACAGCTGGACCATGATTGGTCATTAAATTAAAACAATTTACATGGTGGATAAAAAAATCTCCAAATCGCATTCCAGAGCAGCAAAACGTGGAGAAGCTGAAGCTTCCCAGCTTCCCAGGAAAAGAAATCCTGGTGAAGGGATTTTTCAGAACATATCATGGTGACAGATATTTCAACAGAAAATGCAATTGTATACAAATAGAATTAGGAGAATAGGAAATTTTCGTAACACATAAAAACCTTCTGAAAAATTAGCATGTCTGCAATTGTTCTAGGAAAACAATATTAACTGGATAGGAACTTGATGAACACATTATTTCTCATGTGGAGAAAAAGTCAGTTGTTGAATCACATTGTTATCACTGCCTGCACCTCTTTCTCGTAAAAATTTAGGAAAGGGAGTCCCTGATTTTTCTTGGTTAACTGCAAACACAGCCAGACCAGGGACAGCTGAGTCTTCCCCTTCTTACTTGCAAAGATTTTGCAACAATTTACCTGACTTTGAAAAAAGATTATCTTGATTGGTCATTGCAAAATCAGAGGACTTGCAAATTGCATTGTTAGACTATTCAGGTGTTCAAGTAATTTTCCTTGCTGTATTTTCTGTCTGTCCAAGAGCCCAGGAAAACTTCACAGATAATATTTCAGGGGAACCAATTTGGCACTCCAAGTCTGGTCTCATTAGAACTCTCATGATCACAAAAAATAAAATAGGGTGGTATTGACACGGTAAGTCTGGGCACATTTGCAGTCCCAGATGCACAAATAGCATGACTTCCACTATAAGCCTGGGCACATTCATTAATATTTCAGGTTCATGAACACTGCAATTTATTGATTAGTGTGACAGGATTAGTGTTCAGAAATTGCCATTGATAAATCCACTGATATCAGAAATCATAAGCAATAGTACTACTGCAGAATAAACCTTATCCAAAAGGCATTCTTGTAGGGGAGGAGATGGGTATATCCTTTTGACCTCCAGTATACAGAAGTAGACTCTCCAACCTTCTTTTTCCCTTGAATTACATTTATATTGTTTTCTTTAGGAGAGAAGAGAAAATTTCATCACTAGGTGGAGTTTAAGTGACTTTAGTAATTACATGTAAAGCATGTGCAGGTTTTTACTTTACTAACATATCTGGAGCATAAAAATTCAAATGTATTTTTGAGTTGATAAAACATGGTTCAGCTTTTGGTTGCTGTTTAGGTCATTCCTTTGGCTTAATTCCCATTACCTGCATTGATTTAAACAGAACATGACCGCAACCCCTCAGTGCCACTCCCTCCTTTGTTTCCTGCCTCTCCCAGGGCAGTACACCAAGTTCCCTCAAAGTCCCTGCTCCTAAGGTTTGCAGTTTGTTTCTGGTGAACTATTGCCAACATGGCACTTCTCCTTGCTGAGTTTTGTCTTTCAGTATTTTTCCACAATCTCCCTCACTGAAATGTTCCTATTATCATTTGGTTTTTCTCCAGGAACCTAAAAGTTATTTCAGTCAGATGAGAGAGGAAAACAGAATACATGATAGCATTGCCATCATAGCTCTTGCTTTTCTATTAAGAAAAACCAATAAAAGCTCTATTTGTATCCTGGTTTTGCTTTATTCCTGTCACCTCTTATCATTTTATAGTCACAGTTTGCTTCCACTTCAGTGGAGTCTGAATTAAGAAAATGCTTGAGACTCAAACATTGAAATTTTTCAGTTGTCCTTCAGAGCAGGAGGAATGGTCTTGTGCAGGGCCAGGAGCTGAATTTGATGGTCCTTGTGAGTCCCTTCCAACTCAGCATATTCTGTGATTCTGTGATTAAGGACAAAAACAGCTGTAGTTTCCTGAAGTGTAAAATAAAACATGCATATCATAAGGCTGGAATACGGGTTACTGTATAAGGGTATGATATGTTAGAAAACAGTTACTTAAATGGAGACATGATTAAGTCTTTGGTTTCAGTTTGATGGTGTGAGCAGCAGCAGGGACACTTTCTCTGAGTTTCCAGTCAAGAGAGGCTCAGGGGAAAAAAGCTGATGCACTTGTTTGGTGTAGTCTTATGTTTACAATGTATAAACATATGGTCTGTAAACAAATGTTGACAGATGTTTACAAGGTAAACACACCCAGGTGTTGGGATACTCTGCCCAAACCTAGTGCTTAAATCCCATCTTTGTAAAATGAAGCTGATTGTCAGCTTCCTGAATCTGTTCTTTGGCACTTCTCAAATTTTGAAATTTATATTAACCTTTCAGATGAGGAGTTATCTGTGCTTAGTTAAATATTCAGTGTAATCAGACAAGGTCTAAAGTCTCTCCTAGGTATTTAAAGCCTTTTATAGATTTTCTGTTCTAAATAATTTTTGCTTTTAAGTATATTAAATTTTGGGCACATGAATTTCTTAGATTTACTGAGGTTTTTTTCCTGCTTCACCTGTTGCCAAATCTCAGCTGACCAGTTTAAAAAAATGAAAATATGCTGTAAAGTTTCAAATTATATATCAAATATTAGCAGGCAGCTGAAAAGCAGCTTTTATCACATCTCTCTGCGATTTTGCCAAAATACAATGAGAATTAACATTTTACCGGCTGCTAAAAAAAAACCCAAAAACAAAAAAGAAACCAAAACCCAACAATCCCAGAAAAATAAGCACTGTAGAAACAGCACTGGCGGCATCCGCTGAAGCATCAATGTAATGCAATATAATGCAGTGTAAACTTCAGATACTGCTCTCACCCTCTTTGGTGACTGTGAAAACATTTGCTAATTGCCTGTACTCCCACGATCCTCCTCCCTTCTGCTGAGACTCTCCATCAGCAGCTGCATAATCATCAGTCTTTGAAGTCAGTAGCAGTCTGCTAACAGAGCAATTAGTTGAAGCACCATGAGCCAAAGGTGGTAGATGTGTTCCTTTTTTTTTTTTTTTTGTGACATATAAACAGCATTTATATGGACTTGAAAAGATTAATAATATACACATGGATTTGCTACCTGCTTTTATTTTTCCTGTTTGAACAAGGTGAGTGACTGCCAGCTATTATTATTTGAAGAAAGGGTTGTCAGGCCACAGAAGCTGGTGCGTCAGATCCCAGCATCCTGACCTACAACACGTCATGTGAAATCAAGAACCACATCTGAACAGCTGAAATGACATTCATCTGACTGAATGTAGTCATTTTATATTGGAACCATCTATATGGACTTCCACTTTTGTCAATGGGTACAAATAGATTAATTGCTTCTTTAAAGTGCTTTATTTAAAGTATATGTATAATGGTGCATGGCTATCCATAGATAGTTTTATGATATTAATCAAAATGGACATAGTCATTGTATTAGTTGGAACTCAAACCAAAATGATCTTTCCTGGGCATCTGGATATAGGAACAATATTGAGTATATCTGGGTAATAGCAAAATATCCTGCAGTAGTACTGATTAACAGATAATTTCTCAGAATTTTTACTGTTACCTGCTGCATTTCAAAATCATAGGAACACTTCAACATTTTGGGAAGCCTTGAATGTGATTTTACTTCTTTTCAAATCCATAAACTTCAAAATCATCTCTACAAAAAGTCTTGCAGCTGCAACAGTTTTATGAAAAGGGTCCTATCAAGGTTGTTGCATTGATCTACTGAATGAGCTCATCAAGGCACCTTTACAGACACTTCCACAGTATATGCCTCTCTTTTTAATATATTTAGTGAAGAAAAGGGGAATAAATAATAGTGTTCAATAAAATGACACTTGTTTGTATTAAGAATTATCCATTTGAAATCAATGACAAGAACAAAACATAACCAAAATTACATAATTATGCCCTGATAATCCACTCCTGTTTTATTAATAAAAAATTCTTTAAAAGAAAGAGAAATGTAAAATCTTGTTTCTCCATCTGCCTTTCATTTTTTATCTTGTGTGAAGTCTCAGATTTTTTCAAAGACTGGAGGCAGATGACATTGAGCTGAAGAATCACCTTTGCTGCAGAGTAGAGGAAAAGTGAAGAAAGGAAAAAAAATAGTATGCATATTGCTATTATGTGTTATTCAGTGCAAACAGAACTCTAGAGAGCTGCCCAAAGACAGCACCTCTTTACTGAAATTATTTACTATATTCACACTGTGAGCCACAGATGCATAGTTTAAGTAACAAATCTTCCTTGTAAATGTGTTCTACTGCACCCACTACAGCTTAGACAATGCAAACTGAATTTGTTTCTCTTGACAGAAACATTTAATTATTAAAGTTCAGCATGTTACACAAACAGGCTAGAGACACATTAGGCTGCTTTTTATTGAACACAGAACATTTTCTGATGGGAATTTTATCTTAAATTTGCAATTAAAAATTTGGTCAGTGGACATATAGTATTAATAATCATGAAAAGCTATTTTATCATGTGTGGACAGATGTGTGAACTGTGGTGCAGTTTTAAGGTATTTCCTTTTTATAATAAGCGATATGAAGGTACTCCCTGTCTTCCACTCTCCCTCCCCATTAAAAATTCTAAATACAATGAAGGTATGAAGTAGCAATACAGATAAGTCTATCATTGGAGTTGTAGTACAAATGGACCCTCTGTCCCATGGAAAAGGTGGAGTAGAATGCAACAGGGCATGGTGCTAGAGCAGAGAGAAGTGAGATCTGGGAAGAGCCCTGAGAGAAGGGATTCAGCTAGGTGCCTTTATTCTAAGACTGAAAATTGCACTGATGTTCATGTCCAGGAAAGTAATTTTGTCCTGAAAGTTTACTTTTTATTGCAAAGTTGGACATTTTGTTATTTTTCCTCAAAGTGGGGGAATTGCTCTTCATACAATGCATCTAGAGAACAAATGTTGTACTTTACATGAAAGTTACCTTGCATAGTTTCAGGACATAAAATTTCCTCATATTATTCAAGCCTAGCAAACAGGTAGATTTAACAGAGGAGTTAAATCAAGCTTTATTCCATACATTTGTACAAGTATGATTTGTGTTCAGTCAAGTGAGAGAGTATGCTGAGGTATTTAAGGCCACCATGACTTGTAGCAATCAGTCTACATACAACAAAACAGAAATCCCGTGCCTAATCAAAGGTACAAGTGCAATCACAGAGTGAAGACACCCAAACATGGAAACAACAATCTCTCTGTTAAATTAGGCAGAGAGCTCCTCTGTCTCCAGTGTGGTTTTGGTAAATGCAGTAACCCTACACTGACCTGGTCTCACACCTTCTGAGACACTTGGTGCGGCTTATGCTCTTCTTTTGAGTTGGTGAATTCTCTTTTTATCTGTGTATCAACAATTATGTGGAGATCTGAGAAATTTCCAGCTCATGAACAAAAATTACCGAGGGAAGCAGGAGGAGCAAGAAGGCTTTGAAAATTCTGGCAAGGACCAGTGCAGCAGCTTTTCCTTTGCCTGCCTGATGGAGGAATGGCTGCACTGTAATGCAGCACCCATCCAAACTTCAGCTGCACTCCTACCCACCAAAGCTTTGCAAAGGGCAGGGGGAAGACAAAACTGCCCCTGTCCTGTCAGGCTCTTAAAGATAAAACAGCTTAATGTGTTTTCTCAGGAAAGGTCTCTTCAATAAACAAACTTGAATACATAGCTTTCTCAAAGATGTTGTTACCTCCGTAGGGAGAAACACATTTCTCAGATTAATTTCCCATCTTATTAATTCAGAAAAGGTTATCTCTAGGCTGAGTACTGATTAGACTTTCAGGAAAGGTAGAAAATTCTGTATATTACAAAAATTTCTTCAGAGGGAAGAGAAAGGGAGAAGTAAAAGGTGTGTCTGCTTTAGGATACAGCACAGACCAAAAGGAATGAATGTATTGAGTAAAACAGGTGAGGCTGAAGATTCACTACAAACACAGTTTTGTGGGCAGAGCTGGTTGCTACAAAATCTCTTGTCTGGTCTCATAACCAAAACCTTTTCTAATCAATGTAGTTTTTCTCTAGAATTTGATGAGTTTTTTTTTATTTTTTAATGACTAGCATAATATTGTGTCTTGATTATTTAATGAATATTTGTTAAAGATCTTCCTGGTTTTGCATAATGCTACTGATTGAAAACATCCTGTCCTGTATATTTGAATTCATTTTCCTCATGTACAACTGGTAGTGACTTATTTTTATTTATATGTCTACACTTTCAAAGATCCTTTTAGTTGAGGACTTATTTGCAGAGTACTCCTAGAGGAATTCCCTCCCACTTCCACTTAGCAACAGGTATATATCTGGCATTGCAGCAAGTAAAAATTATCTTTTGAAACTCCATCTGCTTATGTGGGAAGAAACTAGAACACAAACATCTCTGTGAAGATGTATTTGTTTCAAAATGCAGTTTAGAATTTTTTCTTAATGGTCTGAAGTATTGCTCTGATGTATTTTGCTCTCATGTATTTATATATGTTTTAGCAGACAAATGTATTGCCCAGTATTTGAAAAACTGACAAAGCACCTATTTCACCAGTGTGCATCTATGGCTACTTTTACATCAAATAGTTTAGAAAAGGAGTGCACTTTCAAAAAAACCCCATTACTTTTGTTATATATATTTTTTCCTTATCGCAGACCAATATCAGAACACACGTAATGGATTCTTCTAGTGTAAAACTAAACCCAAATACTTGTTCCAAAAACTTTGTTAAGACAAATAATCATATGGAGAAGATCGTTTCTACATTTGTGTTTCCAACCTAATTTAAGAGATGTTCAACTTAAGACAGGCAAAGATGTTCTGAAAGACAGGGATATGGTGTTTGCAGCAGAGGGAGAGTTCAATAGAAACAATGTTCAATAGAAACATAAGAGAAAGTCCTAATCTCCAAAGACATTGAACATAAGCTTTTCATGATTAGATATATTTCATGAGTATATTTATTTCTGTTAGAAAATTTTTTAAGCGAGGAATTGGGAGACTAGTTCAGATTGCGTGAAAACCAATGTAATTTACAGAATTTTCTACCTATCCTGAGAGGCTAATCAGTACCCAGCCTAGAGATAACCTTTACTGATCACCTGAGCATTTGCCAGCGCCAGATCCATGCCCTGGCTGAGGAGTTCAAGGCCATCCAAATCCTCCAGCTCCAGCTCTTGCTGCCCACCAGGGCAGCCAGATTCCAGTGTCCTGTTGAAGTTGTTTCACTTTGCACAAAATATCTAAATACCTTCTGGATGAGGAGAGAATGGAAAGTTGATTCATGGAGGCAGCAGTACAGTAGAGAGACCATCGTGCTTCACAAACTGAATTTACACTTTATACCTAAATTGACCTCATGTCCTAACATAGAAATTGGAAGATTTAGGTTTTACACAATTTTGGCAGAATATTTATGTTTATGGAGGGAGGTATTTGCATGAGATGAAAATCTTGTGCAGCAACTGGCATTCCAAGCTTCAAACTTGAATTTTTATAATTTACAGACCTTACAATGATGATGGGCAGTTTGAAACAATAAGATAACATTCATTTTTTTCTAATCAAATTTTTGCCAAAGCTTTTAAAAAATTATGATTGTGCCAAAAAACCCCAAAACCAACAAAACTGTCAGGAAAAAAGATGGTGTAATTTAACTGAACAGTCACAAAGTCCTAGAAATACCTCTGGTGAGTTTATTCCATAAATTTAGGAAGTGGAGAAGAAAATCAAAGTACAGCCATAAAAACAGGGAAGAGACAAAATATAAAGAAAAGATAGATTATCTTCTTTAAACTGGTAAGTACTGACAGGAGGATGACAATCTTCATGACATCTACAAGTGTGTGAGTTGTGATAAAGACTGTGAAGAACTTGAAAAGCAGTAGAAGTATAAAAGGTATAATTTGAAAAATTCACATAGTGTTTTGTCTTCCTTTTTCAAAATTGTATTTTTTTAAAGAAAACTTTGCATTATGCCTATCAAAATTCCAATTGCTCATAGATGTATCTTCCAGTACCTCTTTGTTGACAATCAATGCAACTATTCTAGGAATTCATGTGGCATGCTGGAGAACATCTCTTAATTAAGAATCACTAGGAAGGACAGGCATGTCAGCAGATTCAAAATAGTCTGCAACTAACATAAAGGATGCATTTATCATCAATGAACTCTAGTTTTAGTTGTTCTCCCTACATTAAATGGCAAAAATGGAACGCTTTATTGGGCTTCCAAATAAATGTGCGCAAAGTTGTCTTAGAGGTAGGAAGGATTATGTGTTAAGAGCTGCCATATGGCTGACATAACAGCGTTTATGTGCTTAATATAGGACGTGTATAGGCAGTTAATCATTTGGATATGGAAATATTCATGTGTATTGAAAGTTTTTAAGGTTCTGTTTACAATGGCTGTTGTCCCAAGAACTCAAAGACAATTTTCTGAGGCGCATGACTCTGATTTCCTGTTTCTGAATCAGAATTACTCATATTTCATTACTATTTGAAGATGAAGGTCCCCTGTCAGTAATATCTGAGGAACACACTGTCAATAGCTTCCCTCATGTGTATAGACTGCCTGGAATAAATTACTGTCTCCTGAGTGTCTACACTTGTGACAACCTGTCAACAAGCCACAGAATACTCACAGAACTGCACCAGGGCTCTGCACATGGCTCACAATTTAACCAGCAAACCAAGAGCCTGGGCTGGATGCTGGCTCAGGAGTCCAGCTCACCATGAGGTCAAGCTGAAAGGCTGAAAATGACACAGGAAAGTGAGGAAGTGTAGAGACTCCCAGGGGATGCCCACTGGGCTGCCATACCAGGCAAGGTGTTTCTTTCATCCATACAGCAACTTCAGTTAAGAAGGAATACAGCAACTGGATCTAAGCCATTTCTCTTTCACTGTGAGAAGGGTCTGAGGATCTTTATTATGCATCCATTGTGTCAGGTGTCTGAAATATTTATGATAATTCCCCTGATCAATAACTAGTGATGCAGACTACAGACTTTAGCTAAGAAAGGAGGAACTATGCTGGTATATTTCTGTTTATGTGTATTTGTACATATTTCTTGCAAGCTCAGGACCACTGGTGGAGTTTTGAGACATTTCCTGTGAACTCTAACCTGCTGTGAGCACTTTTTGGTACAGCACAACAGAATATAATTTTGTGATTGACAGGAGGGAATTCTGACTCCCTGACCCTTATTGGAAAGATTTAAAAAGACTGAATGGGCTTTAGTGAACAAATGTCAGTGCCATGTACTGTTTCATCTCCCTTCAGAGGTGAGAGGTAGTGTAACCTTCCATTTTTTAAAGTGTAGTGCATTTTGGGCAGTGACATGCAGACTACCTGACAGCATAAGCTTGAAAGGATTAATTGATCCCTTTTACTTCTGTTTTAACAAGATGTAACTTTAATATCTCAATGTTCCCTGAATATTTTGCAGATTTCAAGCATTAACAGAAGGAGTTCAAAAGGGCCCTGAAATGAGACACTGAATCCAGCACACCAGTCTTGGTTACCAATCCCAAGCTTCCAAAGCCAGTTGAGGTTCAGATTTACCTTAGAGATCTCTATCTCAAATTTCAGGAAAATTTATATCTGCATATGCTCATGGGAGAATACTTCCTCAGGATGCTGTCCATGGAGAATATTGCAGCAAATGAAGCATAAATAATTTTCTCCTAAATAATTTTTCTTTCAGAATAATTTATATAGAAATTGTGAGATAAAATGTGTATACTAGTCTTAAACTGAATTCTGCAGTCCTAGCTCTTTGATAAAAATACCTTTTTCATTTGAGAGTTATGAATGTCAGGGCATCTAAATTCAAACACATTTAATGCAATGCAATTGATAAAGAATTATGATTAATAGTTTATGTCTTGGTGAGGTAGTACTCCCAAACTGACTGTGAGAGGTTAAAGTGCTCTGTCTCTCATGATAAAGAAACTACACGGCACTTCTTTTACCTAAACAATGAAATTTTCATCTCTGCTGTGAAGAGGTCAAAGAAAATGGTAAGAAATCAAATGCGCAGTGGATAATAATCAGAATTAGTAGAGGAGTTGGAAAAAAAATTACAGGTTACTTGCCGCTGTTAATTGTAGGTTTTGAACCTTTTGTTATAATTCCAGACATCTATGTAAGAAGAACCACTAATTAACCTCAATCAGTAGCAAACCATGAACATGTGTATTACATGCTGGTTTTTGATAATAGGCCAGGCTGTGCTAAGAAAGGAACATGTTCCAGTAGAATGTCACTGAAAAGAAAGAAGGGATGGATACCCAAAGCATGGCACTCTTAAATGTGATGGCCTGAACAGTTACCTGCTTTTGCAAAGGCGTGAATACTCTTTTGATATTTGGGTTGTAGTCCAATTAATGTAGTCCAATCATTGCACATTTTCTGGCTCAATAGAAAATCATCATGATGTTTAAAATTGTTTATTTCAGCCTTGTAAAACTGTCACTCCTCTAGCCAAAGAATTTTTTTTTTTTATCTCTCAGACAAGAAACAGTGCAAGAACTCTGTGCTTGTTCTCATACCAGCTGCTCCCAAGCTGATGGGTGAAAGGCCTTTGGCAGCCACAGTCAGATGCTATGAAATTGCATCCAGCTCTTTTCACGTTTTTTCACCATTGCCAGTAGGTAGGGATGATCTTTACAAGGCAGCAGATTTCACTGCAGTGGTAGGAAAACAAGGTAGGCATTCAAGAAGTAGCCCCTGACTGCAGTGAAAGTAGGGGACAAGGTTCCCCATTGTGTGGACTCTCATTTGTTGAACTGCAGAAAATTACATATTTCTTTTGACTGCATGGTTTTATTTTACATTTCTGAGCAATCAAAAAAATGCTAAAGCATTTGCAGACCTAGATTTATGAAAGCCTTACACGTGCTCATGAAAACTTAAAAATTAGATTACATTATTATTTAATTGCCTTGTACCTACTTATTAAATCTTAAGACTTCATATTATTGTTATTCTGAAATTTATTATTATTATGTCAAGATTAAATATTATTAGGCAAAGCCTTAGCTAGTATGAACAAAAAATATTTTATATTAGAATTAATTTGTAGTAAAACTCAGTTATTTAACTTCCTTTTAGTTTAAACATATGCAGAAATTCTTATCTTTCTTGAGGTGTGTATAGGAAAGGGCTGAAAATAGTATAATTTATGTGCTTCTAATAACAAAGCTTACAAAGACATTTTGGTTTCTTACTCATGTTTTAATGCCTCATTGCTCACTGTTTATCGCAGGAGTTTTAAGATAAGTTCTGAGAACTTTGGATGTGACCTTTTTATTTTGTGCCTATTTAAATGCAGATAAACTCTCCAGGATGTTTTAAATTTCCTGTAGGTACCTCCAAAAGACAGACCAGTCCTCCCAGTATTCACTATGCATGAATGAGAGACTCGGATGTATACAATTAAAATAGCTAAATAAATGTGACTAAAAAAAATAAAATCATAGCGACAGATCACCAGCTGAAGTACCAGGGTGCATTAGTGCAACTCTAACCGAACCAAGTATAATTTTGGGGCTATTTTCATTTTAGGGCTAATTCTGAGCTCATTTACTTTAGATATGTGCTTACTTGATTTAATTTTATATGCCTAAAAATTATATGCTTAGAAAATCCCATTCACAGGTGTATCAAGGCTAGCATCAGCAATAGTATAAGGAAAAAAATTAATTCCTGGGTAGACAGCCAGCAACATGCACCCCTTTTGTCTTCTGTATCAGCAAATTAATCCCTGAATCCTTTGAAGTTATCTGTTCCTGCTGCAAATGACCTGGCTCATTTCAGTTACTGACTCAGCACCACTCAAAGCTCTGGTTGTGGGTTGTGGTTGTACAAAAGTGTACAACTTCATAGCAGGCACCTGCTCAGGAAATAAAGGCTGATGAAAGAGATCCCTTTTGTAGGATATGGTGAATGGGTTGGCGTCCAGACTCTCTGATTTTGTTCAGATTAGACCAGTGGAATTTGAGGCAAACTAAGGGAGGCTCTTGTACACAGCACATGTCAGTGCTGGTGTTGCACAGTGCTTTGCTCTGTAAAAGCTTACATTTTTAAGTTTGCTGTCTTTCACTTCTAGGACTACAGTCTGCCTTTCATTTTGTATTCAGCCTGAAATGTGCACACAACCCCAGCCTGCTGTGGCAGTACCTTTTGCTTTTTATCCCAAAGGGCTGTTAGCCTCACAGCCTCATGCTGGAGGATTCAGGAAATATTATCTCATCTGTAAAACTGGGATGTGTAGGAAATGATTGCCACCAAAATGTGAATTTTCCTTTTCCAGCCATTGCTTCAGAGTTTTTAATTGATAACTTTATGCTAGGGAACACATAAATCTTAAAATATAACTCTCGTAGAAAATAGTGATGTAGGTGGTGAGTAAGCATTTGCTGATAATGCACATGCAGAAAGGTAAACAGCTAATCAGTGAGTGCAGCATCTGTGCCTGATAAAAGCACAGTCTCATACTGCAGTGCAACAGTCCTGATGAAATCATATTGTTTCTGTGTAAAAAATACTCAGAGGAACATCTGCAATGGAGACTATCAACAGATGAGGATGAGCTGGAGCAATCCACACCAGTTATTTTATTGACCAGCGACTTGGAGTTTCCCTTTCCCTTTCCCTTTCCCTTTCCCTTTCCCTTTCCCTTTCCCATTCCCTTTCATTGGCATGTTACACAACAATGCTTTTTTGCTGAATACACTCATGACCCAGGAATAACTCCTTGTCCTTGTTTATTAAGTGTTTTTGAAGACACTCATTTTATCTTAGTTGACTCTAAAGACTTTTATATTTATTGTGAATACAATAAACTAAAAAATGCTCCATAAAAAAAGGAAATAAGTAAATATGTATTCCAATACTAATAAGAAACACTGCTGTGACAAAATAGAGCAATTTAGGCATGCACCAATATAAAATATCAGGATTCTCTTATTTTTTTAGCAGATAGTCAATATCAAGTGAGATGGCACAGCTGTATTTTCTTATAGATTCTTCCACAGATTGAACAATTAATTGTTATTTAACAAGACGTGTATAATTTGTAAATATCACTGAATATTATAGATCTTAAATTATATAAATTTAATTATTTTGCATCCCTGTGCACTAATTACAAGACCTTTTATGATTTTTTTTTGCTGTCATTGTTGCCTTAAAATTGACCCTACTGATTTTACTTTTTTTCCTTTTCCTATTCTGAAAGAAAAAACTACTCCTTGGTGCTAGGCAGCTGCCATTTTACTGAAGAAAGATCTGTGGTCCCTCTTAACCAACCATCTCCCCAAAAGAGGCTAAAATGCATGAAAAATGAATCCAGTTAGGAATGGAAGTTAATTTCATGAGTGTAGTGCTACCGAGGAAAAAATAGGGAGAGAAAGTTTTATGATCTACCATAAATCCCCCTTCCCTCATTCCCTGTGTGCTGCACAGGGTGGGAGGAGGTGGAATGTAGAGGAGTTGAGAGTGAAGGACTAAAAGTAAGCCTGGTAAGGAGGGATGGGGAAGAACACTTTTTTAAGATTTGTGTCTGTTTCTTACCACTCAAATCTATTTTAGCTTACAAAAAAAAATTTCCTCAGACTGAGTATTTTTTTCCCATGATGGCTACAGGTAAATGACCTCTCTGTCTTTATGCTGACCAACAAGCTTTCTCATCACATTTTCTCCCCCTGTCCTGTTGAGGAGGGTAAGACAACACCTGTGTGGCATTTTGACCCTTAAACAATGATCCCCCAAAACAGTTGTTTATGTGATGGAGAAGATCACTCACCAGAAAGATAGACAGAGGAGAAATAACATCATTTTGACCAATAAAAAGTATTGCATAGCAGTATTCTCAATGGTTGTTAGGACAAATCATGTAGACCATAATGAAGATGTTTCTGTACTGAAAAGTAAAATTCTATGAGCTTGGTAAAATTTAGAATTATATTAACAGAAAATGCTGTGTCAGTAATGTATTAAATGAGGAGAGAATCAGTGTGATAAGTTAGAATAATAAAAGTCAAATAAGACTGCAGATCTGATGATGCTGTCCACAGTGGTACAGAATGGAGCTGAGGGTTTCAGAAGAAAAGGCCAAGCTGTGCTTTTTAATCTCATTAAATTTTATCTGATGACTAATTATCCATGATGGGCTTCAGAGGAACAAGGAGAGGTTTTGGACAGGAGAGGTAGTGATATAAATTTGTCTTGTACAAACAAAGTTTGAGGTTGAAAATGTACTTGTGTAAAAAGTCACTCTAGCAAAATTTTTCAAGATCATATTCTAAATGACTTATATAATCTTTGAGTTTAAGAGATAAGTTAAAATTCAAAGCCTAACCCCTTCTATTTGTCTCAGCATCTCAATATTGGTATTATCAAAGTTTGCTTTCAAAGTTATAGGCTTCTGTTATTAAGTCAGATATCTGACTTTACCTTATGTTTTTTTCTGTCACTTTAATTTCTGATTAACTTTAGCAAAGAATTAGATCCATCTTTCCAGGACAGTCACTTTATCTTTATTATTGCTATCTATATTTTAAATGAATTAATTAGCATTCTCATCACAAAACCCAAGTTCATTATCTGATAAGAATAAAATTTCTTCAGATGCATCCTGAGGTATTTGATTTGTCTTATTTATATTCTCAGTAGGCAGCTTTTTTTCACTTGGTAGAGATGGGTAAGCAAATCATGATTCTGCTCATTACTTTCCCCGATTGAGATTTTATTTCTGTCCTTTGTTACATGGGATCTTTATTTGTTTTCTTCTTCCTTTGTTTAATTGGTTTGTGACTCCTGAGATACAATATACTTCCCATTCTTGAATATGAAAAATAGGTTCTAATTTTTTAATCTTGTTTGTATTCAGCAATATATTAAATTGAGAAGCTTGTCTGGGTAATAATTAAACAAAAATTTAACTCATTAAATATGTTTTTGCTGAGATGTGTTTAGTACTGAAGTAATGATGGCCATACTACTAAATATGTACAGACAGCTTAATTGGAGGGGGACAGTTTTTGCATTTAGTCTTAGCTTTTCCTCTAATAAAAGATGTACTTTTTCCTCTGTTAATCTAAAAATTATTATTCCATCTCTATTCAGTTAGTACCACTCCATTCAGGTACATGCTGCAGCTTTGGCAAGACTTTCTCTAATATCCAAATGTATGCCTCCAAAAGGAAAACAGATTATATTTAGAGTATGGAGACTTTAGGTCATTAAAATTCTGCAATAAACATCTCTATTTTCTGAATCACTCTACAGTATTTCCTTAGTAGCCTATGAAGTCTTTTCTTCAGAGTTAATAAAAAATTTTTGATTATTCTAATCAGAGATTGAAGTACTCTAAAGGAGCCCTTTGCCACCCCACAGCCAGGCCAATAAAATATGAAAAAGCATCAAGTTGTTAAAAGACTGAGCTCATCACAATTATTCTCCACCTTATTTCCCCACTTTACTTACAGAGACCCATTCTTTATTCAGTTATTCCTATGGAAGTGTTCAGTGCAATTGTGAGACCCCTGAGATCACATGAAAGAACCTCAAGGGTCCTGGCACAGGAAGCTACAGGATGCCTGGGGTGATTTCCAAAGGCAACTGTAGGCCAGATAGACCTCCAAAAACATCTGGTGGTGCCATATTGCTCATTTAAGGGAAGTGAGTTGAGCCCAGGGTGTGATACAGCTCTGTCTTCCAAGATCTGGAAGCAAAAATTGGAAACTCCAGGGACTCTTTTAGAGATACTCCAGATACAAATATGTTCAGTTTATGGGACTAGACTAGAAGGGAGACAAATGAAAATCTAATGTCTATAGTGTGGGTATCAGATCCTTGTCACCAGTTCTCCAGTTCTGCAGATCCATCCTTTCCATTTGGCATGGCTTTCTTTGCGTTTGGAATAGCCACGGCATCTCAGCTGTTGTTGTAGTAATTTGAGATCCTGTGAAGAAAAATCATCCAGACCATAGTTCAACTGTCTGAGATGAAAAAAAGTGTTAGTTATTGGTTGACAGTATCATTCTACCCTTTGTTCACTAACAGTGTCCTGGTTTTGTATGGCTGTCATTAGTGAAATGATTGTTCAGGGTATATAAATGCACAACAAAGTATTGCATTCAGAAGGTGTCAGAAGGATGGAACCAGATTTTCTCAGTGGTGCCCAGAAATAGGACAAGAGGCAATGGGCAGAAAGTGGAACACAGGAAGTTCCATCTGAGCATGAGGAAGTTCTTTGCTGTGCAGGTGAGTGTGGAGTCTCCCTCAGTGGAGGCATTCAAGAGCCATTTGGACATAATCCTGTGCCATGTGCTCTGGATGGCCCTGCCTGAGCAGGGAGGTTGGATCAGATGACCCCACTGTGGTCCCTTCCAACCCGACCAATTCTGTGATTCTGTCAACAATAAATTCTTAAAGGCCTTTCTTGAAGCTTCTTGCTAAACTATCTTATACTGACAAGATACAGACAGTTTGATTTAATGGCAAGCACACATCTTGCAGCAGTATAGCTAAATCCTTTTAAAATTGATTGCTGAAAAAAAAAATCAAAGTTTTGACAATTTTTGTAATGCATGCCTTGTTTATTTTTTTCTTTGCCTGTTAAATTTGAGCCATAAGTAACCCTTTCCTTTGAGGTGAATTCAATGCATGAAGAACTTAATGATTTATTACTTAACCTCTGCTTAGTGGGATTCACTGTGACCTGGAATGCAGTTGTATAGAAAGAGTATTCCCAAATAATGTATTTACATTCATAAGAGTACAAAGTGAGATATTGCCAAACTGAAATGGGTACCCAAGGGTACCTTAGCAGTGATGTAATTCTGAAACACAGGTTTTTAGGAAAAATGGGTGCATTGGGCAGAATTGATGCATTTAAACCTAGAATGATAGCTAATGAAATGGTGAAAGAGCAAAAGGAAAAAGGCCATTGAGTCATTCAGTCAAAAGAATATTTAACACAGAAATGACCATTTACCTAAAGAGATGAAATTTTCAGTCCAGCAGCTTCTTCATTGCGCTTATAAGTCAAAATTCCTGTTTCACAGTCACACCTGGGTTTCAAGGAGCTTTGTTGCCCACTAGTCATGCTGCTGACAGCTCTCACTGTGTGCTGGCCAGCTGATTCTTCCTTCCCCCAGACAGGGGAATCCTCCCACACCAACCTCTGCAACAAGGCTCATATCAGAAACAAGGCAGTGAGGGGGACAGAGAGGCTTCCAAGGCTTCAGCTTGTGCTGGGCTCTGCATATGACCAGAATGCATATCCAGGTGATACCAACTGGGAAGTGCTTAGAAATCCCAGAGTAGTAACAGAACTAAGGGTTTGTTTGTAGTATTGTAACCCCCAAAGGGTAGGTTTTGCAGCGATTAGCTCTCTTTGTAGAGATAAAATATTTTTTTTAGTTCAAGTGCAACTCACTTCAGATAGGTCAGACCATTTGCCTTTACCCAAGAGGCTTAACTTTCCAGATCAGCTGAGTATTTCCTTCAAACAGAAATTGAGACCTAGAGCGTGAGGATTTCCTGTCAAGCTGCTAGAAAATCTGACTAATTATTATTGCACTAATTATTCTTGCACTAATTATTATTGCATTGGACTAGAGCTGAATAATCTTAGAGTATCTTTAAGGAAGACTTCATGATCTTGATCTTCAGCTTCACCTTTTGATGATGAATGCAACATAGCTCTGACCACACTTTTCCTGTATTTCCTTCAAGAGCTTCTTGACATTCATCAAGTCATTTAACATTGTCATCTTAAGTGGTTCTCAGGCTGTGTTTGGTATGAGTGTTTTATTTACATAATGGACTGAATTTGTAGAGCAGAAAGAATAGCACTCCAAGTGAAAAAGAGGGGGAAAGTTAAAAGCAACTCCTAAGTTTGACTCTTCATTATTGAAAGGATGCATCATGTCTATAGGCATGCTACAATTCGAGTAGGTCAGTAACTGAAAATAGATCACAGGCAGGGGAAATATTTCTCTTTGCTTGTATTATAATAGCTTCAGAAGAGCAAAACAGCTGCTGTAAGCACAGTGCTTACCTATTTAAATCTCCATTAAGCAGCAGTATTGTTTTTCTTCTGCAACACTTAGGTGATGATGCAAAAAATGTTCTCTAGGTAATTATGACTATATGGCAGCATTCTCTATATCATAAGTTAAATTTGGAGATTGGTATATTAATGATGGGGTTTGTATAATAAAGAAATGGATGCTCTTACAGCCTCATTCAGACATACTTTTGTTCTGTAAAGATTTTCCTGTCCTACATTAAATGGACAAAAAGCAATGTCTTGGCTGACAAGGAATTGAACTAAATCTGCTAGTTCTTTCCCTTGTCACACTATATTGTTGGTTTGAGCAATAATCTACTGACCTCAATTATGCCTGGGAGATGACCTTCTCATTACTGCCATGTCTACAGCTGAGAGATGGACAGAAATCTTAGCTGTGGATCACTTAATACATATTCAGCAAATCACACATGTTTCAGCACACATCCCATGTCTTTTAGTGCCGCTGCTGTTAAAGCAGATAATAACACAGCACCTAAAGTGCTCTTGCTTTGAGGGCCTGGGAGACAGTTTTAATAGGCAGAAATTTATTGGACTTATTCTTCAATATACTCTCTTTTGCTTTTCTTTAAAAGTACCACTTTCTGTGATGCATAAGCATATTTTTCTGCTCATCCCTCCTAATAAAGAATCGCTGCTGAATTTCAGATATGGCCTTTTTTTTTTCATTTCTCTAAGCCTCTTCCTAATCCATTCTCTCATCTCAATTAGAGTCAAATCTGAATTCTATTTAAACCATAATAGGTTAGGAATTCAGCATGATTAATTATCAACAAGACTTGGTCATAGAAAATTAACTTGTTGGGTTTATTTGTCATTTGCACAGATTCTTCCTTCTGTCTTGGCTGTTTGACAGATGAGGCACTAATAATGAAAATGTTCTATAAACAGCTCCTGAAATGCAAGTTATTCTTATTTAAAAATATCAGGCAGTTAAGATATGAACATAATATGAAACAAAATAAATTCAAACTTCTTCAATATAGCATATCATTTCCTAGCAGAAAATGTATGTGAGCAGCTTACCTATAGCCCCAGCCTTTCAATATTCATTTTAAATAGTTCATCTTGGCAAGGCAGGGCTTAAAGAATAAAAGCAAAGCAGAGCAAATGAAATACAATAAGTAATAACAAGAATAACATAACCACAAGCAAAGGAACACATTTAATGGAAGAATTAATTTTGAACTAGAAAACTTTTGGAAATTCCCAGTGTGAGATCAGGGAAAAAAGATCTTTCACAAAAGTTTAAGGGCAGCAGTTATTCAGCTCCTCTAACTCTGTCTTTCTGACATGAACTGCAACCTGTCTTGTCGACATCATTCATAAGAAAGCAAAAAAATGTTTCTTAAGACTTCTCTTATAACAAATTTTGACCAAGTAGTAGATTAAAAATTTCAGAAGAAGTGCACAGGGTGGCAATGCAAATTCCTTTTCAGAACATTTTTGGAACATGCTAATCAATCATGCTAATCAACATGACCAAGAAGTGAGAACACTGAGTACCTTTTATTTTCTTTGCTGGAAAATCTGACTCATGTCACTAATTTGAAAATGGAAAAAAAAAAACAACCAAACAAACAACAACCCAAAGAGCAAAAAGCAAATAGGATATGGTTTGAAAATTTTCTGATTTTCAGGCAAAAATCATATTTAGAACTTTAGCCAAACCCAGAAATGTTGTGAAGGAGCTTGTAGGATTTTATCATAATTGTTTTTCAGGACAATTTGAAATCAGTGGTTCTGACATGGAACAATGCAAAATATGCCTTGGAAATAAAACATTACCTATTGCTGGAAATGTTAGCAGAAACCTGAGTCTGTATGAGGCCATATCACATTCTAGTTCTCTAATCTATTGTGGAAGAGACCACTGTGCAAACTTAACAAGTCCTGGCTTAACAATAGTGCTTCCAACAGATCCACACAATACTCTGAAATAAAAAATTCCTCTGCAAGGAATCAGCCAGGAGAAAGGCTGATGTTACAGCAGTCTGGCTTCGTGCAGCTAATGGTTCAGAGCAAACCTTCTGGGACGCTTGTTCTAGTATCAAAGTCTTAATAGAGCATGACCTTGAGTGGAGAAACAGGCAATTTGTGAGAAACTTTGGGCGTCGATGCTTGCTCAGCAGCACTTTGAAAAGATCCACACGTGCAGGTCATATCATGTTTGAAATCTGCAGAGGAATAGGGAGCCTATATTCAAGCAGAAACATCCTTATGTTTCAACCTAAATAATAGAAATACTATATAATATGCTGCTATTTTTACCATTTAGAATTTTTCAGGTTGTTCTCATTTAAAACCTTCAATGCATATGAATCCTACAGTTTCACAAAGAAGCCCTAATTTTGTGCTCGTGTTTGTATTGTCTTCTGTAATGAATAAATATTAATCTCCAGCGGCATACCTGCTATATTTGTGTAAGATACCCTGGAGAAAATTTACAAAAGCTGAAGGAAGAGTCAGCAATTTGCATATAAGATACATCTTTTTAAAATGCAATAAGGCTTGATCAGATATTGAGAAGAGATTTTAAACACTTGAAAAAGATCTTCCTTTTTTGTCGTAGCATTTTAGTTTTAGGTACTCTAAGATACAATTGCAGAGCCCAGAGACATTCATGAATTTCTATTTTTCTTTTAAAGATGTCTTTGCAGTCTTAACATTTGCAGCATCCCAATTGGCCAGAGAAAAACCAACCAAACCCCCAAGTTTTGGGGTTCATAAGGATAGTGAAAATGTCATTGGACCATCTTGTATACACAGACAACTTTTGAAAGAAAGATACCTTTTGATTACATCACACATCACACAAATAGCCATAGTATTACTTGTGCAAATGAAGACTAGAAATACTGCTGAATGATGCAGTTTAAAAAGCTTCGTTTTCTTTGTAAGTCTTAAATAGTAACACTTCATGCATGCTGTTCTTGAAATATTGACCATCAGGCACTGATCCTAATTTTCTATCTAATCAGGGTAGAGAAACCATGCCTGTAGCAAGTCATCTGTCACAGAGTTCCATTAGCAGATTTCAAATATTGACTAGCAAAGAAGTATTCACTTTCCTGAGATTAACAATCTATAGGATAATATACAATGTGTCTACAATAGCCATTAATGGAAAACTGATGAAGATAAATCTAATTTGTAACAAAGTTACTGGTTTGCAAACACTTCATAAATAAAAGACAAGCCTAACTCAATGAACAGTTCCTAATGAGTATTTCAACTTTATTGATGCCAAGAACTGAAGTAATACCTTCTATGAAGTAATAATATTGTTTTAGCTGTATGGATTAAAGTTGTAACAGTTTCCTTGTGATCTTCTTTCAATAAACTCTTCTTACTAAATCAGCATGTTCTACAAGTTTATAAGGCATACTGTCTCATTTCAGAACACAATCAAAACTGGGAAGTGCAGGTATCAGCTCTTTTATGTTTATAGATACATGTAAGCCTAAGAAACATAGGTGAAAACTTCTGTATATATAAAAATATTTGCATTTGTATAATTTCTCAAGATGAGCGTTCCTGATGGATAAGGAAGAACACCCAATTATTATTAAAAAGTGTTTTAAAAATATTATTTATGGGAGTTATTTTAACACTGTAATAGAATTTATGCTTGTGCCACTGAAACCGGAAATCTAGCATCCATTTCATTGCTCCTCTGAGAAAATGTAACAATTTGTCTTTTGCATGTATTTAGGCGACTGTCGCTTCTTTAGTAGTTAAGTAGATATTTACTCAATTCCCATTTCTTCTATTATAAATCTCTGGAGACATGTTGTTGAGCTCTCCTCTCAGGAGTCTCATCTTGAGACTGAACAGCCCCAGCTTCCCCAGCCTTTCCTCACAGGAGAGGTGCTCCAATTCCTTCATCATCTTTGTCAGTCTCTGCTGGACTCGCTTCAGGAGCTTGGAGTCTCTTTTGTATTGAGGAGCCCAGAACTGGATGCAGCACTCCAGACTGGCCTCACCAGGGCTGAGTGGAGAGGCAGGACCACCTCCCTCAACCTCCTGGCAATGTTCTTCCTAATGCACCCCACACACCCCATCATTTCCTGCCAGACAAAAGAGAACACAGCTTGTGCTGGAGATCCCTTGCCCAGTTGTCTCCAGGGCCCTGCGGTCAGTTATTGTTCATCTCTTGTAAAACCATAGGTAGAACTTCAACACAAAATCTGGAGACATTAGGATTGTCTTTCAGTAGCATCCTTTCACCTGGGTACATGAAAACACCAAAAATGTGATCATCATCATTATCTAAGCCCAATTAGGTATTTTGGAAGATGATTATGTCCAAGGACAGGACTGCAGAAAAGAAGATTTAGGCAACCTTCTCATGGTTGCTGCTTTGCATTTTCACTCTTTTCAGAAGGTCAAGTCCTTCATCCTGCTAGATGTTTATACAGTGATCACACACTGGGCCTTTATTGCATTGTAACTTCACATACTTTGTACCTCACTTTTATTAACAGGGGTTTAGTAATTGTACTTTGGCATAGCACAGATCACAATATTTGTCTTTCACCATTTCCTTAGTTTTAATCCAGATTTACATTCTTCAATTCTCCCCAATGCCTTGATGGTTTATGAACTTGTGTTGCAGGATTCATCAAAAATAAGGTATGACTGTCTGTTTTCTCCTTGTTGATTTTAATAGAATATCCCTATAATCTTTCTAGTATAACCTCCTGAGTCTTCTAATAGCAACTCTTCTACCAAAACTTCAAGTTATGGAATTTTTTAAAAGCTCTTTACTACTGACTATAAAAGGTGAAAATTAACCCTTTGGCATGGTTTTGTGTATCATCTTTTGTAAGAATATTGCAAACATCTATGTTCTGACAGAGAATGAAACCTTTTTTTAAGTTTTGCATTTCTGTGTATATATGAGTGAGGAAAGAGAGAGAAACTAATCTAGGGATATAGCAGTAACAAAATATTTTAGGCTTCAATCCAATCTTATATGTAATCATTAACTTCCAAATTAATTATCCCACTTGCTATTATTCTTGTCTAAATAATTTTTCCCTCAAATGATACCTTAGTTTTCTAAGATGGAAAATACACCTACATATATGCATCTGATTGAAGAATCACAAAGGAACTGAAATTTCACTCACTCTTTATTGAACCATTAGATTAGCATAGATTCCACTCCTTCTTTATCACTTTGTCACTTTTAATGCACATCATATTTCTGCTACTGAAGTATTGCGGGGCACAATGACATTGCAGCCATCTCCCCTGTTGCTGGAGGGATCCTGAAATAATGATATGAAGAAAATGAAGAAATTATTATTGCAATATTGCGCTGTCAGTCTCTGGAGGTTTTTTTGCACTTCCTCCTCCATCTTCTCCAGGTGTCTAAAACTGTTTTGTCAAGATAAGTCTCTACCTTGCAAAACAGCTCATTGCTACTGAGATGCAATGTGAAGTTTACTTTGAGACTGAATCCATTTTATCCAATTAGTGCAGCTGATAAGTAACCTACATAGCAGAAGGAATAAAAGCATGCAAAAAATCCACTCCAAACCCCACCATTGTTCTATAGGAATGGTAGATTTTCCTCTAACAGATGACAAAAAGGAAGCAGGAAAATTTAAGTTTACCTTGTTTACATTTTACTGTGAACCTTCTGAAGATGTATTAGCAAACATTATAAAGAAATTAGTGTCAACTATTGGTTTTGTGCTCTGCAAGTTTTTTTTTTTATTTTTATATTCAAATATTTATGAACCATTATTTCCCTGGCAACTATTTAAAGATGTCCTGACTACACCAACTTTCATTTTAAATGTTAATTATTCTATTGAGCAAATTGTGGCTACCAAAGCATATCCAATAACAATCCCGTAAACTAGAAAATCTTCCAGAAGGTACTTTCAGATGGAGTAAAAATAAAAAATGAAGAATAAAGTCCCCTTTCCCAGACTGTGTTTAACACCATTCTGTAGTCTAAATTGTGCCAACAGTACATACTCATGTATTTAATCTAGCCTGTGCTATTGACGCAAGCAATGTCTTAACAGCTTTTTCACTTTTGTTTACATTTGAAGCCACTATAAAGCATTTCCATTTCTCTTATTTTACAAGACCTTTTTTTGTCCTTTTTCTGACTAAATTTTTCTGTAATAACTATGGAACTGTCATCCTTAAAGGAGATATACAGTAAAGAAGTCCTGTTTTCCCCCAGCTGATCTCTATATTCAGAAAAAAAATTCATATCCAATGAAACTTTAATTTCTCCTGCATCTCCTTAGCCTATTTTTACTATCTGATATTTTCAATGATCTTTCCACACTGAGTACTTACAAAGGATTCATGTAATTTCCTTTGTCAATCTGATGAGCTCCCCATTGGAGCATGGTGCACTGTCCAGACTCTGATGGGGAATGTCTTCTGCTGTTGGAAACATCCACACCACCCCCACACCCTCCCCAGAACAATGCTGCCATCAATTACATCCTCCTTCCCCATCACCATTCACTCATTCACTCCAACTTTGGCAGATATGAGACCATGTCATTGAAAATCGTGACTCCATCTCAAATAGTTTTGCACAGTTTTACTAAATCTCTCCTTAATGATTTATTCTCAGCTTTCAAATGGACATAAACATGCTACATAAAATAAAGAAATAATGCAGAATGTGTTTTTTTGGGTGCAGCAGCACTGGAGAAGGAGGTAAATTCTGTTCATCATGTATGTAGGCATCCATCTACGTACACAGCCAATGTCGTCTCTAGCTTCAAGAGGAAGAACAGGGACAATAATGTGGAATCATTCCTTTCCAGCTGGGAAGAGAAGGATTCCTGGACAGATGGAAAATTCTCTACTAAGATCATATTGTGAAAATCATCTGGCATTAATACATTGTAAGAATAATGTATTATTTCCCAGAACTTTCTGTCTGAGTTATGAGCAAAGGTCAAAGATGTTGAGTGAAGATCTTAGTCCTTTTCTTTTTTTTCCCAAAACCTAAACAAGCAAACAAACTGCAACAAGAAGAGAAGAGAAGAGAAAGAAGTCAGAATTTAGTCACAGATTATTTTTCCAACACTATATTAAACTTTTTATTGACGTTCTCTAAAATGAGTTATATAAATCCTTTATGACTAATACTATGTTTATTTCATTATGGTATAGCTACTGATACTCCTGCAAACATATCTTCCAGTCTTTTACTATGAAAACGAATGGAACAGATTTATGACCTACATATCACCATTATTATTCATTTTTTAATCTTCCTTTAGTTTCACAACAAAGAGTTCTTCCCTGAATGAATTTACTTCGATTTGACATGCTAGTATATTTGAATGATTTATTCTGTGTCTCTTGGAACACAGAGAATCTTATGGTGATCACATAGAAAGAGTTTGTTGTTTTTTCTTATCATATTTAAAATACCATACTGAAGATGCAAAAGTACGTGGGGCTTTTTTTTGTTTTTTTTGTTTGTTTGTTTTGTTTAGTTGGTTTTTTAATTAAGAAATGTCTTTCTAATAAATTTTTTCTACACACATATGTATTTGCAAAACACATAAATTTCAAATGTAAACAGTGGTCAGGAAATCATTGTTATGGTATTAATTAACTTTTGCATTAATTCATTAGTTGAGTGCATAGGGACACAGTTGATAATGTAGCTTTATTTGCAACATGGTCAGTGTCTGGTACACCAAAATTCCCCAAGGTTTAATAACCTACAAATTGCCTACATCTTGATGACTTATCTATTCTTCTTCTTCCTACATGGCTAAAAATAGCTTTTCATTAAACATCAAACTTACTGTTGCAACATCTATGAAGAGCAGAAACCACAGATTTCCCTCCAGAAAAGTTGCTTCCAGGTCAATTTCCAGTTTGTTTATATTTTCAGAACAAAGCAAAGCAGAAAATAATTCAACCACCTCTATGGGCAATATATAAGTATATAACCATAGTTACTGAGGAAGTGTTTAATTACTCCTTGCCTTTTTCCTTTTCCCCCCTCTTCTAAAACTATCAATTTATATGTGTGAAATGGAAATTTAAATCATTTGTAAAAAAAAGAAAGGGTTTCTACAACGTGATTTGATGAAATGAGAGAGGAAATAAAATTATCTTGGAGAAGAGAATAAACTGTTTTAAACAGATTAGAAATTGTTACTATAGAAAAAAGGTCATCTGAAACAAGAACAATATGTTTGGGGTTGGAATTTCATAATGTTTTAGAATCAAATTTCAAAGTTTTCAAAATTTTCCATCTTTGTTCTATGAAGACAACGGTGAACAAAACAAAAAAAATTACATAATTTTATTTTCTTTGTTTCAATAATTTGAAATTAAGAGTAAAACTGCTCTTATTTCTTTAGCTATAATGAATTTAATCTCTAATTTGTGAAATCCAGAATGAAGAACAAGCTGTAGACAATCTTAAAGTAAATGTTTTCATAGGTTTAGCTCCACACCTAGCATGCTTGGGATAATTAATGATAGTGCTGGGGTTCTTCACAAATTAGAAATAACTCTGATATTATTAATAAGCTGGGTAAGGACAGACATTTTTGCACCCTCTGGAATGTAGCAGTAGGTGCTTTGGAGTCTTCTGCTCTGTGAATTCACAAGATAACAAGTGAGTCACTTTGCTGACCTGAACCCATGCAAAATGTGTGTAAAATGCCAAAAACTTCTCATCACTCTAAGATTTCTACACAACCCCATTACTGCACTGTCTGACTGTGATATAATCCTACATCTGTTTATTCTCATATTAAAAAGACAGCGACTGTTCTTCCTGGTACTGAGAAGAAGAAAATGGACAGAGGCCCCAGGAGCTGAAGAGATTTTCCCAGTGTCAACAACTCTAGGATGGTCCAGAAATTAAACTTTCAGCTGAAGAGCCACCAAAAAAAAATTCTTCCTTCAATTATTTATGTAAATTTATTTATGAGTTTTACATTTGTGCATTTGAAGAAGATGAATGGTGCATTGAATAAGAAAACTAAAGAGCAGAAGAACAGCATAACCAGAAGGAGAGAGATAGATTTTGAAGTGTCTTTGAAGCAGGAAACACTGATGAAGACATATTTTGAAGATAAGGCAGATGGTAATAAAATCACCAGATGAAGGAAAAAAAAATTATGGGAATATCACAAAAGAGGAAGACTACCATCTAAAGGGGGAAAAAGAAAAGAGATGATAAAGACTTTGAGAAAATTAAATTAGGCAAAAAAAGAGTAAACAGTCCTGAACCAAAATCAAATAAATAAGTTGGAAGAACATTTTTGTCCAGTGGGTTCTGTATCAGGAACAAACTAGAAAGTAAGCAAAAGAGAAATTTAGGCTAAAGAAAGTAGAGAAACTCTAGAAGTTAATACATTAAATGTTAATATTTTACCTCTAGAACCTAAAATACATTAAATGATCAATAACTTAAGCCTAAGCATCAGCAAAACTCAAAAAAAAAGGCTATAATGACAAAACTTGTACATTTGTGAAGAAAAATAGAATTCAATATAATAATGCAGTCATTTTCTGTTTGCATGTTGAATTACAAACCAGAAATTAATTAAACTGTGTCTTTACAGCCTGGGTAGGATAGAGGATTATTGAAGAAGGAAATTTACTTTTTGTCCATGCAGAAATGTCAGGTCTTAAAGCTTTCCAAGAGAAAATACAGATATAAAAAAATCTTCGTAAAGCCGAAGGTTGTAGGCACCTGCTAATATGCATTTTCTTGGAGAGCATTTAAAAAGGAATGATTTTAAAATGTCACAAGAAACAATAAGCTCAAGAGTAAAGAAAAAGTTTAGAGGTTCTTAATACTTCTAACATACATCTACAGTGAACAAAAAATTTTTTTCAAACAATACCTCTTTTACTGTCACGTCAGGATTTAAGTTATTCTGGGGTTTTTTGTTTGGTTGTTTGGTTTTGGGTTTTTTTGTATGACAAGTATTTGTGTCATCATTTGTTCCTTTTGTTTTGTTTTTAAATTTTGCTAAAGCTTTATTTTTAAGGCATAAAACATTTCCTTGATGTTTGTGATGGTGCAGTGGTGCTGCTACCATGAATTTGTGAGGTGACTGAAGATGCCACATAATGTTATAAGCCTCATGTGAAAGACAAGGATCATTCTCACTCAAAAGAAAACTCAATCACAATTCTTCACATGAGGTAAAAGGAGGACAGCATTTCCACAAGTGGAGGAAAAAAACCCAACATGGGTAAAAAAATCTAGATTGTTTAATTCACAGGAAAACAAACACTTCTCTGTGAGAAAATATGTGTTAGTCTGTGTCCTCTGATCTGAAAAATAGCAGGTGTTTTCAGTTTCTATGTATCAGCTACCACTGCAGCTGGAAAAATATCAGAGCTGTTAAGAGAAAAGAGTGAATACTTAATAGTGCATATGCAGATTGCTGTATCTCCTCCCTTTTCTTTAGAAAGGATAAATGACAGGTAAATTTGGTGGGGCTTTTTTTGTTTGTTTGTGGTTTTTTTTGGTTTTGTTTTGGTTTGGTTTAGTTTTGGGTTTTTTTGGGTTTTTTTTGGTGCTTTGTCACTATACTTCCCCCTTGCCAGTGTTTCTTCCTTTCAGTGTGAGCCTCTCAGTCCAGCTCTCAACTTTCCAAAAAGCCCTTGTGGTTTTCCCAACAGCAGCAGCAGCTCTCCTCTGCCTTCCCTTTGCCTCCTCCATCCTCCCTCCTGGTAAGCAGCCAGAGGAGCTGGGCAGGGGTTGGCACTGCAGCCAAAGGAGGAAAGTCTGTGTCAGTAAATCCCCAGGAGCACTGGCTGAAGGAGCAGGAGCAAAGGCAGGGACAAGCTGGCAGCCTGTAGCAGCCTGCCTCCTCTCCCCTGCTGTAAAGGTCCCAGCCACTGTCACCTGCCCACGTGGATAAAGTCTCCTCTGGGCTCTGTGACAGGGCTGATTGGAGAGGTGAGTTATACTGGCAGAATATGAACCAGTCCTGAATTTCAGCCCCACCTGTGCAGGTCCCTGCCCTGGGATGGAGCATTCTGAGTGCTCTCATGCAGTGTCAGTCCCACTGCAGCTCAGCAGCTTGCTGCATAGCAGTCCCACACAGTCCCTCATCTAGGCCAGCATGTCATAAATGTTAAAAAAACCCTGCCTGTGTGCAGATCCTGGGGAGAAAAAAAAAAAAAGCAACCCAAAATATTATCCTTATCTTTCTTTGATACTTTTCTCATAAGGGAAGATAAATTAGATGGTTTGTCCTACATCCTGAAGCCTTTATATGCCTCAGTAGAATGAAATCTTGTTCATATTTTAAAGCTTTTCCCTCAGCCCAGTTATCTCAATCCTAAACTATATCTTATTATATTTAGCAACAGGAATTCCCTATTCTGTTTAATCTGCCACTGACTAACAGTGAAGATCCTTTGCCTTCTGCTCTGTTGGAGTAATGGCCAAGTACTTCAGAACTACAGAGAGTGTCTTTCAGTTGAAAGTATTAGGACAAAACACATATACTAGTATAATATCAAGCAACAAGAATTTGCATTCTTTTGCATTCTTACTTTTTTTTTTTTAATATCAGAAGACTACAAGATTTAAACAGGAACAAAAAAAAAATAATCCTTTGAAATTTCAACTTCTTTCAAATAAACAAATTCCTGATTAAGGTAGCCATACTTCACGCTTAATACCATCTACATGAAAATAGATTTTCTGCCCACTTAAGAAATTGCCAGTCGTTATTTAACAAGTGGCACATTACATACAACCCATTGAAATCAATGTAAGAATCCTGTTTTCTTCAGCAATAACTTGCAGGAGAGGACAAAGAAATAAAGCTTATTGCTGCAGCAATGACGTCTTTTCAAAGGATGTTTGCACCAGGAGCAAGCAGGCAAATACTTGATCATGAAACTGATACTTACTGGTGACTAAGGTCTAGAAAGTTGGGCTTTTTATTATTTGACTGGCTTATCAAGTGCTTTGAGATCACATTTTGCACTCTGTGTATGTGTGATTGAATTGGTATTTTATTCATGCAGCTATTGGTGTGATGCTACTTTGCAATTCAAGTCTGTAAATGTTAGGCCAGGAGCACTCTCAAGAATTTTGCTCTCAAAGTCAGCACTAGGCATGGCCTGATGACTCATGGAAGGGACTCCAACACAAACCAGCCTCCTGTATTTTAATTTCCATAGACATCTGATCAGACATGCATATTTGTAGGATATGGAAAGGCATAGAATGTGAGTTTGTATGTAGTTCTAGTGATTAGCTTGTCACCCATTGGGAATCCTGGCAACATGAGAGGTTTTTCAGATCAGTTGCAGTAAGAACCCTACTTACTCACACAGGTTTCCTGTAATCATCTTGAACACTCCCAGGATGAATGACTTCTGGCAGTACCATTAGGTATTTTGACAAACTAAGAGGTATGGAAGCACCTTTGAGTGATATGAGAACAACAAACTTCTTCCTAAGCATTAGTAGATAAATTCTCAAATGTTATTTTCACATATTCTGTCAGTTTTGCCCCCTGAACTGATATGACATCTTTAGTTCAGTTTTCTTTCTTTGTATTTTTAATAAATGAATCTGTCTCCATAAAACTGTAAGTCTTTGCTCAAAGGAAATGTAACTGCTGTCATTCAAAATTTTTGAGATCAGTTATTGACCTTCTTATAGCAGTGGGCTTGACAGCAGCTTTGACTTGTTAGAGAAAAAGCCTTTCAAAGTCTGCTGATATACGCACCACTCAAAAACTATCATCTACCAATTAAAGCAAATACAGTGTGAAAAAAAATTTAAAAACTGCTTGTGCTCTTGAAGTAGTCTGATATTCTTTATCAGCTCATCTGGATTTTAGTTGTGACAATATGAATACAGAGAAAAAGGAAATAGCTACATTAGATAATCTTAAAAATCAAAGTGCTACTTTCCTAAAAATGTTTCGAGGCTATAGATATTAGTAGTGGGATTACAGGTCAAATAACAGTTAGGCAATCATAACTAAAGGTCTAAACCCTGGGATCAATGAATAACACTCAAGTTTTTCCTTTCTTTCCCACTAAATATATTGCTAATTTTTCTTTGAGAATATGCAAATCAGATGATGGGTTATTTTTTTTTATTGATGATGGGACCTAGGAATACAAAAATTTTAGGGTTTTTTAATATATAATTAAATTTTTTTCAGTATTAGAGCTGATGGGACAATGAAACCTCTCCACAGTGTTTTAAGAGAAAAGATAATTTTAGAAGTCAGATTTTCACCATCACTTTTACCTTAATTTTAGTAAAATAATGTTTTGAAGATGGAACAGATTACAGTTTCTTTTGCCCAAAAATCATAGAATCATGAAGTAGTTGTATTTGGCTGCTTGAATATAAATTTAAAGATATGGAAGTCTGAGATGTGTATGAAAAAGCATCCCAGAGGTCTTTTTTAGATGCACCGGCTCTTTCCTGTTCAAAAGAAATGAGAAATTGAAAGTGTACTCTATAACCTGATTCTTTGCTGCTTCTCAATTCTCATACAAAGTAAAGATAAAATGTTCTGTCGAACGCATAGCTTTGTGTTTGCTTTGTGTTTGTTTTATAAAATTTTATATGTCTGCTCCCTTTTATTTCACCTCACCCTTCTGAAAAGTGTCCTAATCTGCTCTACAACCTTCCATCATCACCTTGCAGTTGTAGAGCAGTACATCAGAAAAAATGCCCTGATCTTTCTTTTCTGAAGGCTGAACAAGCCAAGGTCCCCAGTCTTCTCTTCAAAGCCATATTCTCCAGTGTCCTGACTGCCCTGGTGATCTCTCTCCAATGTAAAAATGGTGTCAGAGTGCCTGCTCTGTGTGTGTTTGCATGTATCAGAACCCATCACAACTTTGTTCTCAGCCTCATTTGTCATTTAACCTCGACTACCAGATTCAGTGACCTCTAATCATTTTTGAAACACATCTCTTCACACATGATCTGTTACAGATTCAGCCTACCTTCAGGGCCAGTCATAGATCCATAGTCCTGCTTCTCTGCACCTGCCCCATCAGACATTTGGGAAATGGCACTTGTATTGGCACAAAGCAGTGAAAAGGGAGGGGTTATGCTGCCTGAATAAAATTGTGTCAGGAGAGGTTTATATAATGATGTAGATGTTAGGAAATGATTCTTCATCCAAAGGGTCATTGGACCCTGGAACAGGAAAATAGTCACAACACCAAGCCTGACAGAGCTCAAGAAGCATTTGGATGATGGTCTCAGACACAGGGGGGATCCTGGGGCTGCCCTGTGCAGAGACAGGAGTTGGGATTCTTGTGGGTCCCTTGCAGCTGAGGATATTCTGATCCTGTGCTCCATATTTGGGAAAAACACGTAACTTACTTTTTTGTGAATCCAGCCATAAAAACACAACTCCAGTGCTTCCTCCTGTAAGGCTCCAATGCAGTATGTGGATCACATGATTACATGCTAGTTTTGATCATTTCATTCTGCCTTTTCACCTACTGATGCTGTTTACTTCATGTTCCTTTTAGGTTGTTGTGGTTACTAATCTACATGTAAACATTTTTCACTCCTTTCCACCAGTGGATCTGCCCTTTCTTACAGCCAAAGTTTATAAGGGTGCAGACAGACAGGCTGCAGCAGGCACTGGTGCATGGAGCCATTCCCCCTCAGGTGCACAACTTTGCATTTACTTTTTTTGAACTTGATGTTCCCATCAGCCCATTTGTCCAATCCCACTTGTCAGGTACCTCTGAATATCAGCCTTGTCAGCATATCAGCTTCTGCCCTCAAATCTGTCTGATCCTATTGTCCAGATTTTAAAAGGTCACAGTTTTGATTGTTGAGAGATATCACCTGCAATCAGCTGCCAACTGGAGTTTCTATTGCTGATATTACCCTTTGATCCCAATGGAAAGCCAATTTTTGACTCAACTGCCCATTTACTGAGTTCTTATTTGACCAATTTAGCTCTAAGGTTACTCTGGGGGAATATGTCAAAGGCCATCATGAAGTTAAGGTATACAATATCCACTCTTTTCTCCTTGTTCACAGATCTAGGCATCTCAACATGGATGGTGAGTTATGATTTTTCCCTTGAGGTAGACATTAAGGATAAACCATCTTAGTTGTGTTCCTGAAGTTTTTACGTTAATGTTTTGAGAACTGTATATACTTGTAATGAGCAGCTCTGGAAACTACAGTAGCTGAGGCAATGTGTCAGATGTGATTGAAAAGACTAGGAGATAAAAAAGCAATTCCTCTCTTTTGATAGCTTCTTACACAAATGAAAAACCACCTACCTTTTATATAGGTATTATTATTCACCCTGCTCATAAAAATAAAATGGGGAAGAAAAATATGAAATAATAAATGAGTAGATTTTTTTTTCATGTGGACATACTCCCAGTGGCAGTGGAAACTCTCTAATTTTGACTGAAACCAACGGTTTCACAGTTTTTGGAATCCATACAGAATCAAGATTTGGCCAGTCACAAAAAGTTCAAGACTTGCAAAATGATAATACATTCTCATTGATAGAAACTCAGATTTTTTTTTTTTGTTTTCAAATCATTAACTAAAAATACAGCAAAGGTGACTGATTTCTCTAAAAGGAAGTATCTTTTAGATAAAGCCATAATATATTCACTAATAAGTTGTTTCCATAACTCCTCTAATTACTTAGAACAGTACTCTTTAGAAATGGTATTTTCTTAAAATTGTGCTGGAATTTCAAGTGCTATTCAAACCCTACCAAATTAAATGATAATGGGTTTTATATCAGACTTATATAAAGTGAAATTTTTGGAAAATGTTGTAGGTAGGACTATAAGTGATGTACTGCGCAAAGATTTGATCTTGAAAAGTAGGGAGATAAATTTAATTTTGCCACACTAAAATCTGAAGAGGCACTTTTGATGAACACAGAAAACAAAGAAAATCCAAATTATGCCTCTAGGAGTCACTCTAGGAGCCTTTTTCCTTCTCCTAGAAAGAAGACATTAATTAAATCTGATTTTTTTGGTAATGGTGGACTAGTCTTGGCTAGGAGCCAAATGTCTACCCAGCTGCTCACTCAGTCCCCTCCTCAGTGGAACATGGGGACAAAACCAGGGAGATTGCCTAGCAGTAATGTTGTAGGCCAAACAGTTAACAGTTGTAGGCCAAATTAGTTTATTGACAATTAAAACAGATTTGAGTAATAAGGAATGAAGACAAACATTAAAACAATCTCTAAAAACTCAGTGTCAGTCCTTTACTCGAGACTCCCCTACCCTGCCCCTTACCAACACAGGGAGGAACCTGTGTGGAGGTGAGTTAGAAAATATTTTCTCACTACCACTCCTTACTTCTCACACTTTCTTCCTTTCCAGCTGAAGTCCTTCAGGTAAAAATTCTGTTCCAGTGTGGGCACTCCACAGGCTGCAGGGAATGTCTGCTCCAGTACCTTGGGCACTTCCTCCTCTCCCTCCTTCTCTGACTTTGGTGTTCACACTGTAGTTTCTCACTCTTTTCTACTCCTCCACCTGTCCAGCAATTTTTTTCTTCTTCTTAAACATGTTTTCCCAAAGAAACAGGAAAATTGCCCTGTGGTTGGCCCAAAACAGACAATGGGAACTTGCACTCCCCCCTTCCCACTGTCCCTCTGCTGCAAAAACCTTTGCTGCCTATTGTAGCAGTGAGCCACTGAATGGGGAATAATTAGCATTGACTTTATGATTCCAGAAGGCTGATTAAATGCTTTATTATGCTATACTTCTAAGAAACTTATTGCTCTTGCAGACAGTCTGATACAGCTTTGATCAGATTGGTCTTTGGTTTCAAAACACCATCACCAGTGGCCAACTAAGAAATCACCCTTTGGTAAACAAATTTCCATAACACATTCCACATGTGCACAACTTCAGGTGCAGCAAGTGAAGATAAAAATTGTTTCTCATTCTTTTCTCTGAGCTTTCTCACAGCTTCCCAGGCAAATCTCTGTTCAGAGAATATGTGATTACCACAGCCACCCACTCCCAGTACAGTGGTAATTCTGATTAACCAAGCCCTGGAGCAGAACCAGGGCAGGATGCTGCTCTGCTGTCTGTAGGAGCATTACAGGACTGACATTCAGACTCAGTAGCTGTAGGAATCCCACCTTTCCACCTGGTCTGGCAATTCTGTCACTTACCACACTGCTTAGAGTGGAAATTACTGGAAGGATCTGGAACAGCTAGATTTTTTTGCTCAGTATTTTATGCTAAGATATTCAGATAGACAGTGGAATTTCAGGAAGTATCAGCCAGATAGGTGCACGTGGATCTATATGTCCCTCCATAACCTTGTAATTCATGCACTAAGTTCTCTAGGATATGGATGAATAATTCAATACAAAGCACTGCATTGTCTAAATAATCATTCTGGAGGGATCTCCACCAGCCAGGCATTTACAGACAGTCATTTCTACTCTTTAATCATTATGGGAAACAAATACATAGCCATTTCAAAAATCCTTTTTAAATAAAACTCTATTTTTCTGTGCCTGTACCTGTTGTGGTACATTATACAACATTAGTTGTTCGGCTTAAATAAATAAGCTTTAAACAGAATGAGTCACTTATTGTGATAATACTATGTGGTTTAGTATGCTGATTGCTTAGCTCTGTTTGCCTTATCTGAGAAGCTGCATTTGTTGAAGCCTTAGGCCATAAGCTGGGGACCTTCACCTAGATAGGCTTTCTGCTGTAATAGAGTGAATTTTCTTAACAATTTTCCAAGTAACTGGCGTGGTGCTGTGTTTTGGCTTTTGTATGAGAAGACTGTTGATAACACACTGATGTTTTAGTTGTTGCTAAGTTATGATTATTCCAAATCTAGTACTTTAGTTTTCCAGGCTCTGCCATAGGGCAGGTACACAAGAAACACGCACCAGAGATAAGGAGAGAGGCTAAAAATGTCAGCAGAAGCTGCAACTCATCAAGGTGATAGCAGCTAATGCCCCACCTTAATGGAAAGAAGAGAAAGAATCTGATAAAGTGTTAGAAGACCCCAAACCAAAAATCACCACTGAACTAAAAAGGTGTGTGGATAGCATGTGAAGGATTTGTGCATAAATGGCAAGGGTCTATTTGCTCAGGGATTTCTTTGTTCTGGGTCCCTTTCTGGAGACACCCAGCTCAACCTGATGTACTGCTGTAAAACACTGTTAAATTATTTAATTTTTAATAAAATCTGATACCTGAGAATCTTCTGCAGTAAATACAGGGTTGAGCCTGAAGAAAGAGGAGTCCCATCCGGGCATGAGTGTGTGAGTGAGGAATTAGAAGGGGCTCATTGGAACCACCTGCTGTGAAGGGTCTCAGGCCCCAGCAGCTCCACTCTGAATTGTGCAACTCTGGGACTGTGTTTTCTCCCTTAACGTTGCCCTCCTGCATTATTTCATTATAAATTCTTGTATGAATAACGTTACATAGCTGAAAAAAATGCAGTATATTCAAACTGAGTCTTAGGTATATGGGAAGTTTGTATATGTAAAGTCTCCATGTTTTTTCTTCCACAAGTTAGATGACAGATTTAATTGAGAGCAGGCTAAACAGCTGAGAAGAAAAATGAACCATTATCTAAAAAAAAAAAAAAAAAGAAAAAAGAGGGATAAAAGGAGGCAGAGGGAAGGAAAGGAATCCTGTTGCATCTGTGTAATAAGGTGTTTACAGCCTTTTTTTTTGAAACATATTTCATTGCAAATCAAAATCCCTGTTTTTCGCATTGAAGGCAAAGGAACTTTCATTTCAACTTTGAGTCAATGTAACACCCACTTTCAAGCATACACCTATATTAGTTCTTGTTCAGTGAAATGGATGGAGGTAAAGATATCTCAATGTAAGCATCCATTTCATCCATTTGAGCCCTGGTGACTTCAGTGAGAAGGTAATTTGCTTTGGAATTGTTAAATTTGATGACTCACATAGTACTGGTAGAAACCTCTTCATCTCTTCAGTGTATAATACTCGGAAATGTAGCCCGTATTTTAATGGTATTTAGAATAACTGAAGTCAATAGAATGCCCTGCGCATGCATCATCTTCAGTAGCTTAATATTACGAATAAAAGTGAGTGCTCTTCCAGAGAGACACTAGTTCATTATTAGAAAGATATACTACAGATCAGAGTTGCATTCAAAGATGCAGTAGTCTTTTTTTTCATAGATTTTAATACTCAGTTTTACAGTCCGTATTCTGAAAAGTACACCATTATGTAATGTTATTTTGTGGATGGAAAATAGGGGATGTACATGGCCATTGCACTTTGCATTTTCAGTTGCAGGGATAATATATTCATTACTGTTGGATTTACCGACTCCACATTCTATTTTAGTTTTCTAGATCCTTTCTCTTCCTATTTGGCTTTGATGTTTAATGCATAACAGATACAGACAATAAAAAGATGCAAACAAATCACCCCATTGTGGAAATCATATGCGACTTCACAAACATCAATTTTGCTCTATCCAGGTGTGATTGTGAGTGCATTAACTTCCTTTGTCTGCCATTTCCAGCCTTACCTGGAAGGACTATCCATGTATTCTCTGTTAGTTTTTTCTGAGAGCTCTGTGTAAGCCCTAGAGCAGACAGACAGTTCTGGCTTCACCTGCTCTGTGGAAGTGCCTCTGCTCAGCCCTGTGCCCTGCTGCCCTGATCTTTTTGGAAGGATCCCCAGATCTGCCTCCTCTGTGATGACTCTGTCCTTGCCTGGGCTCCTGCCTGTACAATTTCTAAAACAAGTTCCCACCTGAGGATTCTGGTTCCACAAAAATGCTGTTTTCCTTGGAAACAAGCTGATTTTTCTGCATCTTTTATGGAAACCAGACAGGCGAGGAGGCTTTCCTTCCACCTCGTGCAAGCCAGCTGGCACAGGGCTGGGTGAGGGGCTGCCTGCCCATCTCGCCGGACTCCATGGTTGTCCTGGCTGTCCAGCTGCCCTGCTTCCCACCTGGCAGCCTGCTCCAATTGCCTGGCTTCCTGGCTAGCTTTCCACCTGGGTAGCCAAATCCCTGTACAAAACTTCTTGAGACACGCTCTATGCGGTCTCAAAACAATCAAGTTTTCAGAAATTAAGTTAGGCAATAAAGCAAAGTTTTCTTTGTTTCCAGTGAGAAAAACAGAAATAAAAAGTAGAAAATTGTTAACAAAACAAAAATTGCACTTTGATTACCTCTTTAGATTTCACAGCTGTCTCTGTGAAAAAAAAAAAAAAAAAAAAAAAAAAGACTCTCATGGTAACATTGCTTGTATTAACAAATAAAAAGGACTGTATAAGCCATTTTCCCTTTGCTTAGGCTATTTAGTCTTTTAGTCTATTTAGCATTTTCCTTTTTATTTCCTTAAAAGAAACAATGAAAAAAAGTCACTCTGAAATGTTTACAAGGGCTTTGAGATTTAGCATTGTCATTAAGTGAAATTAGGAACACATTTAACATATCTTTATGTAGCTTTCTGTCTTGTAGCCTAATTTATTGTACCGAGAAATTAGGATATTTGTTTTATTTTTTCAGTGTTATCGCTTATATATAACTAAAAAAAAAAATGCTTGCACAGATAATGTACAAACACAGAATTCAACTTGGGCGAGAGGCAACTGCAACTCCTGGGCCACTGGGTAAAGGGTGCTGGGGTGGAGGATCCAGATGAGGTTTTTCAGAACAATTAAGGCCTGTTAGTGCACTTGGGGTGCTGAAAATGAGTCCTAGTCCAGGGTCTGCAAACAATCTTTCCACCTTGGTCTTTGGCATGAATCATGACAGAGGTCTCAGGGCCCTGGGACAGGGCCCAAGCACAGAGAAATCTGAGATCCCACAGAAGTATGAGGCCAAACAGAGCTTTTCACAGAAGACAGCTGTGATGGGAACACTCTCCAAAGCAACCTTTTCACACAGACCTTCTTTCTCTGTGGTACACGAGGCAGACACTGGGTTGATAAGAGCTTTAAGACTGACTTGTCCACACATTTTGTTGAAGTACACATGTAAAAATCAAGAAACAGATTTTCTGTCTCTTAAAGTGTGTATTATTAGAACAGAACTTAAGCAGTAGTTTATTAAGAGACAAATACTTCTTCTCATGAGTGAGAAAATAAAAATTAATTACAAATATGCCCTCTACCTGTAAATTACAATAAAACTTGTTAATTACAAAAAATTAATTTACAAATATGTCCTCTACCTGTTATTGCTCATGCCTATAGATCTGATGCAAAAGTTTTCAAATTCAATATCATGACTTTTCAATTGTGATTAAATCTGCAATATTTCCTGTGAATTCAATTATTATTAGTATTAGTGTCAGCATCAGCTTTGGTATTATCATTAGTATTACATTTTCCTTGGTTTTAATTTTTAAACTTTTCCTATCTTATGAGGGTTTTTCCTTTTTTTTCCTCTGATTATTCTCCTCATCTCACTGGAGAGGGATGGAGGAAATAGTGAGACACAGTATGGTACTTTGTGTCTGGGGTTAAACCAGTCAACTATAGTAAAATAATATCTTAAACTAGAAGACAGCAGCTAGGACTGGGACAGGCAAAATCTCTGCTGTTTAATTACATCCTTTGCACAGCATTCAATGAATAAACAGAATCTCTAAACAAACCAATTAGTTATCACATTCATCACACTTTGAATTTCAACTCCTCTTCCTTGGAAGTTTCCCAGGAGTGTTTTCTACTGAGCAAAGAAGGAAGATACCAGGTGGCTGATTCTGGATGTTTTGAATAGCAGCAGTTCAGGCAATTATTTGAGATCATGTCTTTGCTAATATAAGTTAGCTTCTAGGCCAAGATATCTAAGAACTTAGGAATGTCTCTAAAAGTCCCAGTCAAAGGTCAGTTGAGTCCAGTGGTGAGTTCAGTGGCCCTCAATGACTGCTTGGGAAGAACATTAGAAGTTGTGACATTTCCCTAGGACACAATCCTATTTCAGGTAATTTAGTTCAGAGCGACAAGCTGTCTCAGGCAATAGTGTTTACAGTCAGTGTAGGAGCCATGGTAGTGGAGCAAAAGCAGAATTCTGGGGTTTTTCTTTGCTTTTGCCAGTGTGCCCTTTTCCATGAAGGAAGTGCTCATAGGTGACACACTTGGTGTCATCTTCTAATCTCAGCATGGGCTGTTACCTCAGGGAGCTGAGCTGTGAGCTCCAAGTTGTCCTACAGAGACATGGATGAGGTTTCTACCTCAGAATTTTTTGGTAATAAATACATTCCTGCCCCCTAACATCCTTCTAGGAACTGCCTCTCTCCTTTGAATGGCTGCTAAGAACCAGTCTGTCCTATACTTTTCACACCTCTGTAAGAATTCTCTTTTCTTTTGATTCTCCTTCCACTCTTCTAAGTACTTCTCTCTTCTCATAAGAAGGGTGGATTACTCTGATCCTTCCTGCTTGAGTATTTACTTTTGATTTTCTCAATCCAATGAAAATTAATAAGATCAAGTGAGTCAAGGGATATAAAGGGAAAGTAAACAGTTCATTTTATGAAAGAGGGAGAGGATAATATCTGAAATACTCTGTTGGAATCATTTCACCTGATCAGTCCAAATTCTAACAGATTAGCAGATGGCAAGAGCATTCTAAATGAGTGCAAATCTGTAGTTTGTGCTTTTAGGATCCCAGGAACACAATTTTTATTCTAATGGTAAATAAAAAAATCGCTGGGAAAAGAGGTAATATATCATAACTGGTACAGCACAAAACTGAACATACAGAAAGCTATGAATTTTAGGATCCCTGGCTCTGATGAAACTTTAAAATTAAATCTGACATGACATTGAGCCCCACAGTGCTTGTCCAGATTTTTTCCCCCAAAACTTATGCAGAAAAGAAATCCGGAATTTTTAAAATTGCAATGACTTTGCAGCTTTTTTGCATTGGATTTTCTCTCATTTAACTTGTTCTTCTGGCTTAAACTCTCATACATTCAAATTCTGTAGAATATGACAGTCATACCTGATGGAAAATACTAACACAGAGGTTTTCCTGTTTCTATCTTTCCTTCAGATACAGATAGTTGGATGAATTCAATTCTTATATAAATCCATACATCATAAGTCTTACCATTTTACTTAAATCTGGAATAAAAATGAATGCATTTTATACTAAGGATTTATTGTATCAATCTCATTTTCTCTGTTATTTTCTTCCTCATCTACAGTGTCAGTACAAACTGAGGTAACCCAATGGAAATCACAAAGTTACATGAACATTATCCTTGTACAGGTCAAGAGAAAGTAGACAGTCTTCCTACAACTGAAGTGGAGAATCTGAATATATACCAAAGACTTACTGGAAAAAGAGCTTAGTGATGCAAATCTCTACAAATAAGAAACTAGAATGGGCAGGAATTCAAAAGTAAGATGATACTTAAGAGGCAGCTAAACATTTTAGAGAGGTGAAGAGCATAGCTTTTACTGCTAAATGCTTTAATTCATTGAAATAATTGAGTAAAGCCCTGCTCAATAAAACTGGTTATTATGCACTTGCTGAATTCTGAGTTTGTTTGGCAGTGGATTTGATTTGGTTTTGTGTAGTTTTGTTTTGGTTTTTTGGTAATGTTTGGTTTTTTGGTAATTTAGTCTGAAACACCTGAATAGCCTCATTGCAATGAGATGACTGCTATTAGCTAGATTTGGTGCTGCATAGAAATTCTAGTTGAAAGATCCAGCTCCCTGCTACTACTAGAAGATTAGACAGTTCGAACACAACTGAAAGTTGCTTCTTCCCAAGCTCACCAGCAGCATAATTTCATGGATTTTATCACTAAAATGCACAACGATGTACAGTGAAAACACAGAAGAGATTTAACATCTTTAAGCTGTTAGTATATGCGCAGGAATTAGAAGAAAAATCTTGTATACACAGAAGCTGACCTACTTATATTTAGCAGTCTATGTTAAATATCAAAAAACACATTCTGCTGAAGGCATTATATTCCTTGGAAAGTAATGGCACCTCTTCTAAAATGTTTTTCATTTATTCATTCTGAGACAGCTCTTTTGGACTGTTTTTGTGCATGATACAGCAGTTCTTGTAACAGAGATGGCTCTGAACTATTGGAATAAGTTATATAGAAAACAGAGAGATACCAAGGAAAAACAGCAACAGAACACAGCTTTTAAGATATAGTCAAATCTTTAAAATAGGATCAAAAATAGGAAATACACGTTTATGGCTACTGTTTGGGAATTAAACTTCACGAGTGTTAGAAATGATCAAATCGTGAGCCAAAATTATCAAAAATTTAGCAAAGATTTATTAATTTGTCTGCGAGACCGAAGTTCAGTCTTTGAAACCACCGCAGCCAAAGATAATGTGTCGAGCCCGGGGTCGACACCGGGTGAACCTGGATCTGACCTCCAGAGCGTCAGGCTCTCCCCCTCGGTTCACACATGCTGCCTCTTGCAGCAGGGTTTTATACAGCTTATTTTGCCCGAGGCAATGATGACCAAATTTCCTCTGTATCTCTTCACGTGCATAGCTGGACAAAGGCCGAGTCCAGGTGCGTCATCGACGCCAACTGGCTCCTGGGAAGCCGTGCATTCAGATGCATCAGCTTGGCGACGCTGACTATCTTGATAGATGCAATCGGCAAGGCGATATTCTTACATTAACTTAACTTGTGTCTGGGAACTAGGACAGCTGCTCCCGGCCGTGGGGATCAAAAGATATGGTTTGGATTTCACAATATTTTATACCACACATTAATAGCATGAATTATCCCTACCGTATACTGCGGGAGGAAAGTTTTTGTTGCAGAGTTGTCATGACAGGCTGCTATTATGATCAGTGATGTCACTACTGCTGGAGACTGCCATGATTGCAAATGTCTATAATTCTACCCTGCTAAATTTGGCAAATTCTACCAGCACTCAAAGGGGAAAAAGTGATATGACCAAGGACAATGAATCATGAATGAAGGCAAATACAAGGGTCAAAGTGTTAAGAAAACATGGCAGCTTATAACTGAATCCTAAATAGCATACCCAACAACACTGTGATCTGACTGTCAGATGTAAATAGCAAGATTTTGATTGTTTAGAATAACCAAAAATTTAAAAAAAACCATTCAAAATAAATGAACTATATATAATTATTTTGCTAATTTTCATTTTGGTTTCATTTAAGGGTACAATTTCATATAATTATGAGTCTTCCAAAGTTTGCATTTTCCTCTTTTTGCTACTCCATGTAAAAGAAGAGCTGATGCAATTGGACTTCAGGATCCAGAGGAGTGCTTCTTCCCAGTGTGCTCAGAGCTGACTCTGGCACACTTGGTGTTCCCAGTTCCTGCTGCCTTGGTCAGATGGATGCAGCTCTGCAGTTCATAGCTGTGGGTGCAGTCAGCAGCAGCTTTTACAGACCTATATATTGCAGAGAAACCCAGCTGGATCCCTCACCACTGGCTGATCAGCAGGAGGTTACTGGTGAGCAGTGCCAGCCCCTGCACTCTGCAGAGTGAATCTCCGCACTTTGCATCAGATGGATCATCCACTGATTTAATCCCATGGAACACTAAGGCACTTACCCAGCCATCGTGCCAGACTGTGGACATCTCTAGGTGCTGGTGTCCTCCTGCTCATCAGCCAGTCCACACTTGAACTTTGCTGACAACTAAGAAAAACACACAGCTGGACTCACCTCCTGAGTCAGACCCAGAAAGCTGCTTGAACAAACATTTCCAGTGCCATTACTGAGTGTCATGCTGTGGATAACACACATAACACAAGATTTATCCATGTGAGCAGGATAACACAGCAGTGGTACCAGGAACCTGTGTTTGGGCAGCTGAGTCACCCTGCTATATTTATATATTTATGCCTACAACATAAATGATTACATGGGACCAGGTATCTAAGCTCCTGTTAGAGTCAGTGGCCATATAGTCAATACAGTCAATACAGAAAGAAAACTATTCAGCTCTCCCAAAGCAGATATCTACTTTAGGAGGAGATAAATAGTTCCCTAGACTCCACTGACTGTGCTGGCTACATGAGATAAAACAAGAACTCAATTCTCATGTTTCATCTAGAAATTTGTCATGAAGAAGAGGCTGAACTTCTATTTCTCCTGTCTGGTTTTTCTTGGTTTATTTTTTTTTTATTTGTTTTGTTTTGTTTAATTGTTGGTTTTTTGTTTTTTTTTTTTTTTTTTTTTGTTTTTTTTGTTGGTTTTCGTTTTGGTTTTTTTCCTAAAAGAGAAAAAATACCTTTAATATAAGAACTGGTATCAACCGGAAAAAAAAGAAGTCTATGCTTTCAAGTCTTTCTTCATATTATAAACTACATCCGGCTGTGCTCCAGGGCTTTGATTTTCCAATCTTCTAGAATGGACGTCTGAAGAATGATACAACTTTACCAAGGCCACGTATGAAAAAAATAACCGTTCCTTTATATGGAATCAAGAATTTCAACATACAGAGGTCTCATTCTTATGGAATCAAAATGTATCAAGTGCACATTTTATAATTCACTATTTTTCTCAGCTTCTCTTGAAGAAACCTAGCCTTAGTTGATCTAGTAAATGGTATTTCTTTTCCCTCATCTAACTGTAACGCACCAAAGTTATTGCAATACTGTCATTGCTACTATTGGATCTGGTAGATGTAACAGGCAAGTCCAGCTGACTGAAATTCAAAATGAAACTTCAGGGGTTTGAAACCAACAGATGACTGAATCAGGAATGAGTGAGGACTTCAGAATTTTTGGATTCAGTTTCATTATGAGAAGCTCCGTTGTTATTAGACCATTATTAAATTTAATTAATAATCCAGAAATTAAGTCCGTTTTCATCCTTATTTTGTTATTATAAATCCTAGTATTGCTTAACATGTAGTTGTGTCCACAGCATCGGGGGACATTTTTAAATTTTAAAAAGGGAGAATTTTTTTTTTTTTTTATGAAGAAGAAAGTGGGCTCTTTTTTTAGCAGCAACAATAGGATTTCCCATTTTTACTGGAAATTGCCTATTTTTTATCAGATTTTTAAAAATGTTGTTTAAAACATATTTCTAGGGAGTTAATGAAGGATTATACAAATATTAGTTTACAAGAAATAGCTCTTTTATACCAAAAAATGTCTTTATGTTTGGTAATTTTTATGAGAAGTCACTTAGCACAAGTGGACTACCAGAACAAAGAAAGGGGAAGAAAAAGATGTTAAAGTAGTCTGAAAAGACAATATATGCACAGATAGGAATTGGAAAATAAAGTTTTGGAAAACTTGTTTTACTCATCTTCTGATAAATATGAAACTATTTTGTGGAGTTTATAAATTCAATTAATCTTTCCACTGACATTAAAACTTGCAGCTGGTCTTCCATGTGATGTGCACACCAGAGATGTGAAGCTGTATAATTATGAGCAGTCATTGAACAGAAGTTTAGTGAGCTCAGGCAGAATGACTGAGCACCAAATGGAGTGGAAAATTCTATTATTGTGTATTTGGTTTGGGGTAAAGAGCTTTTACCTACAGTCAGGTTTAGAGGTTACGTGTCATCTTTATATCACTCATCAAATTAATTCATTTTTCAGAAAGAACCTTTCTTTTCTGTTACTTCACTCCCTGAGTGCAACCACACTGCAGGAGGTTGCTGCTAGTGATGTAGCTTTGTTAGAAAAATTCTTTTAAAATTTTTGATGTAGCAGGAACAGAGAGAAAAGCTTTAGGTGTTCCAAGAACCAGCTTCAAATTTTAAGCTGAAACTGGCTTCCATTTGCATTTAAAAACCTCATTCACATTCAAAGACCTGATCAGAATAAGGAAGAGAAAAGAATGGCTAAAGGTTATAAAAGCGCAATTTTTTAGTGCAGTTTCTAATTTAATTACTAGGAAAAAAAAGGGAATGTCTCCTATAAACCCAGGCATATTGCTGGTGAGATACGAGGAAAAAGCAGAGGCTGTGCAAAGGCAAGGGTTATCTCTGCTTTCTGTTTCCTTGTGCAGAAAGTGTGTCTCATTTGAAATATTGTAGATTTCAGAGGAAATATGTTAAAATTCAAAAAGAGTCTGAAAAAATACTTAGTTTTGAGCTGCTTTATTTGAGAATTGCAAGTATTCACACCTGCCAACCTTCTACAACAAGTCTTTTGGAGGCTGTTTCCCTTGTCTTGAAGGAGGTTTTCATTTACATTTCACTATTTTCTCACATTCTAATCCTCTGCAATTTTAAATGTATTTTTTAATTTCAGAGCTATGATATTCTTTAAGGCTGGATATTTAATTTAATGGGCGGTGCTTGCAGAGTGCAACACATTTGAACAGTATCCTATACTAGACATTGTCTCTGTTTTCAATCAGTTTAAAATATTAGTATTAAGTCTTATGAATGGAGTGATTTTTGTCAGGTTAGTAGTTTGTTTTTTTTATTGTGTGAATCCTTCAAACCCATCCAAACCCAAACCCTAACCATTTACATGACACCACACACAAGAAACTATATTTTGCTTTAAGAAAAAGGAACATCTGTAAATTTGCTTTGTGAGGGCTTTTTCCTTCCCCCTCGCCCCCCCCCCCCCCCCCCCCCCCCCAATTTTTTACTATAGTGTAGATTTGAATTTGTAAATTTAGATTCTAATATATGTTGACAGAGAAGCAAAAATTTCATTCGTTTTTTTTTGTTTTGATGATGACTAAGAGTAGACTGAGGTAGGTAGATTGCTAGGACAGCTGTTCTCCACTCATGGCAGTTTCAGCAATGTCTGCAGTTGGTTCTGTCTGGATAATGTCAGCATTATTTTCTGGCCTTCCAGTGATGAGAATAATTCCTGTAGTAGTAACACAAGAATGTCTTCAATTTCTCACTACTGGCAATATTAAGTGACCATAAAACTAAGAGATATAAAAGTCATCTGACTCCTACTAAGCAGAGGTAAGTTTCTGGATTGTTGCATTATATGTTTCTTAAATTCATGAACTCCCAGTGCATGAGATTCAGAATTAAAAAGACAATCAGCAGCTCTGTTTTTGTGTTGAAGACAATTAGATGCCTGTAAGTATTTTAACTAGATTTATTTAAGTATGAAAGAATTAAGTATAAAGATAGAATTCTGTTTCCTCTGATCAAAAGAAAGCTCCAGTAAAAGAAGATGTAGCTATGCAAGAATTACAGAAACACAACTGTCCTGTTTTGAAAAAGGAATAAATTTATTAAAATTAGAAAAGTATATGTGGGTTCTTCACAACTTAGACAATTAATTTCCAGTGTTTGAAACAAATAAACCAAACGAAAGCAAAAAAACAACCCTCCCCAAACAAACAAAACAAAGAAACAAACAGAAACCAAACCAACCAACCAGAAAAATAAAAATATTCCCAACCTGTTTAGGAGGCAAACATTCCGTGTTTTGCTGGTTCAGTGTATGTTATTTTCTGTGTGCAACACATTCAGATATCCAAAGTATTTAGAGCAATACTAAAGTAAAATAAGAATTTTTCTCCTTCTTTTATCCACCTCCAGACCTTCTAATACATCATCTTTAGACATAAAACGTTAGGTTTTAAGCTAGACACGAGTTGAAAAGGTTGCACTCCAATTTCAGAACCCAAGAGAACAATGAAAGAAATGCTGGCTAGCTAGTTCTTTGGAGTGTGCTTTATAGACATGAGGGAAAGAAAAAATGGCCAACTTTGGAAACTGTTTCTTTTTTAAGAGATCATATTTATTAGTGTCCAAGCCTTTACTTATTGGTGACCAACCCTTTACAAGCTCATTAGCCATTTTGCTTTTTCAGATTAGCAGGAATTATCAGCCTGGGTCGTGATTAGAATTAGAATGCTGCTATAACATCTCTAAAAATGGGCCAGGATTGTCAAACATGAATAGCTAAATTTTGGCATTTTAAACTATATATAGAAACTGACATACAGAGATGCAGTTCTCAGAAGTGCTGAATATCCAAACCTTACTAGTTTAATGGGAGCACTTGGGTAAGAAGGAAGTGCTCTATGAAGCTAAAATGTAATTTATTTTAACAGCACTCTTCATGCACCGTGGCACAAAATGCTTTTCAAGAAAGGCAAACTTCTTTTCTCGGTCATTATAAATTCAGCAGCATATTTACACTATAAATTCAGCATGACTTTGGATTTAAAGATATCAGAGAATAAATTTCGTCCAAAATGTTTAAGAACTCTTTTAAGTTCCTAAAGGCTTCTTACAAAGGTAAGGACTCAGATTTATGATAGAAGGATGAGGAGAATGAGGAAATTGTCTTGATTTTGATTTTTCTGATTCTTTTTCTGCCTTATTATTTGGTGGCTGGGATGATCTGCCATTCCATGGTGATGTCTGGCACTGTTGGGTGTCATGTTGGTATGTTTATATATGCTAGTATGGCTTTTGTTGGGACTCTCAGGGCATCCCCAGCAGCCTGCCCAGGGCCCAGGAGCAGAGAGCCCCCAGGGCCATCAGCTCCTGTCCCAGCAGTGCTGCTGCAGGGGGGCCTCCAGCTGCCCACAGCCAGATCCTGCCCATGGGGAACTCCCAGGGCATCCCAATGGTCTCAGCTCCCAGAGCATGCCCTGACAATTTGCTGCTCTGTTTTAGTGACTAATATCAGTACAGGAGCATGTAAGGAATAATTATGACAGCTGGTATGCAGTAAGTAAAAAGTTCATTTGGTTTTTTTTACCTTAGTCTTATATGCAGAGAAAATAAAATAGAAAAAATAGTTTTAAGGTTTTATTCAATATCTCTTTGAAACAGACATAAGGGGCTCGTATTTTATCAAAGTGCACTTTCTTGAATCCCACCCAGGCATGTTTTAAATAGCAAAACATCATTTCCTTTTACTGCATTGCAATGTAAACTGTGGCATTAACAAATTTTTGCTGCTTTAAGGAAATTACTTATTTTAAAAGAGCTGGCTGATTTTCACAGACTAGCACATGTGTGGCTGTGCACAATTTTTACTTCCAAATACTCACTGTCAGATAAAAAAAGGAGGAGATAAAAGTCATTGGGGAAGAGAATATTTCTTCCCAATTTTAGTCAGAGGTTGGAATCCTTGGGCTTTTTATGACCTGTTTTAGTTATAACTTTATTAACAAGTGAATGCATTTTAAAACTTTAATTCCTATAAAATTGAAAGCAAGAATTTAGGGACCAAGGTCTAGGAAGTAAATTAGAGAGCTACAGTTCTGTATATCTTGGTGAGAGCAATATGTCCTTATGACATGGTTTAACCACAGCCAGCCTCTTGCTCTCTCCACACTCCTTATTCCTTGTCCCAGTGGGGAGGAGAATTTAAAAGAAAAGGTACCCCTCATGGTTTTAGATAAGAACAATTTACAGGTTCAAACTAAACATAATCATAATAATAAATAAATTAATAAATAACTGTAGTATCAACAACATCAACAATAATAACAAACAAAAATACAACAACAAAACAAAAATAATAGGAAAAGTATTTTGAATAGGGAGGAAGTAGCAAAACCAGAAAAACAAGTAATATACAATCCAGTTTCACACCACCTGCTGACTGATGCCCAGCCCATCCCTGAGCCATGAACACTCCCTTTCCAGCTAACTCAGTTCAAATACTGGGCACGACATTCTGTGGTGTGGGATATTCTTTTGGGGATTTGGGGTCAGTTCTCCTGACTATGCTGCCTCACAACTTTTGTGCAGCTCCTCCCTGGCAGAGCATCAGGCACTGAAAAGGCCTTGATTTAGGGTAAGCACTGCTCAGCAACAGCCAAAACATCAGTGCGTTATCCACATAATTCTCACACTAAATCAAACCCACAGTGTTGTACCAACTATGAGGGTGAAAAATGAAGTCTGTTCCAGACAAAACCAGGATACTGTGTAATAGCCTTTGAGTCTGGATAAAAATTCTGTTCCTTCAAAACTTCTTCGATAAATAATGCAAAAAAAAAAAGGCTAGAAATTGTGTTTAGCTGTAGTGATTCTAATTCTGTGACTTGGTTCATAACACTTTGGCCATGACACACATTTCTACAGCCAAGAACATGACTGAGCATCTTAATTTTTTTGGTATTTTTGCCATTAACATGATGGTCTGAGGACAATGTTCCCATAGAATGGTAGGGTAATAAGGAAACAGTAAACATTTCAAAACATAGAAATATTCTGGCTTGAAATGAACTCAACATGGTGAAATTCCAATAGCTCAGCCACAATGAATATGCAATCACACCTGACAATTTCAATAATATGCATTTTTGTAGTTGTCTAGAATCCCATAGGGATTTACTTCCACTCAGTTTGTTTCAGAATAGATTAATGATAGGTTTGAAACTGTTGCACTTTAGGGCTAAAGGCAAATGACAGAATGCCTTTGAAATCTACCATCAACATTGCTACTCTACCTAAAATGCTGATCAGAAGCTGTTCTCTTTTCTTTCTAACTTTTCTGCTATTTCCTCTGGGATGAGGGGACCTAAGAATCAAAGGCAGGGGAACAAAAGATATTTCCCACATGCAGCATTTTCAGTTTTCCAGTTTCTTTTGTTGTAATCAGTTCTTGAATGAGACAGACAAAATGTCCAAAATGTTGAGTATTTCCTGACCTGCTCTTTTCTGTGACAGTTTTTTTGTGTAAATCTAATTTTCTACTGGCATCCCTGAGGAGTCATGGGATAATAATGCTATGTACAGCCATTCCTGTCTCATTTGAAACAGCCCTTGGCTGCCCTTCCCAGCATGACTGGACAGCTGACTTAAGCTCTTTCAGAGAATGCTGCTTCTGAAATGGAGGATGGGAGAGGCAGTAGCCAGCCTATTGGAATAATCCACCTATAAGGAATTACACACTTACAACAGGATTGGCCAAGTTAGTTTAAAGGCATTATCAAACATGAGAGAGCAGAAAAAAAAAGGGAAGTAACTACATTACACCCCAAATAATTCCACACATATGCAACTGGAGTAAGATCAAACCGGTTTTCAGGAATATGGCCTATGTACAACTAACAGGGATGTTTCTACCACCTCTCAGGGACTAACACAAAAGGCAGAAAAGCAAGGAAATTATCTGATTTTGGGGCAACAGCTTTGCTTTGGCCACTGATAGCCAAGAGCTGTTGGCTAGAAAGGTAGAGACGCAGCAAGAGAACGCTGCTAGGTAGAGGACACATTTCCTTCAGGCTCTTCTGCTCTGAAGTAGGAAAGCAGTTGACCTGCTGTGACAGCTGAAAAAGAGGCAAATCATTGCTCTCCTGGGCGGTGGCTTAGCAGTGTCACAGTGCCAGGCAGAGAGGGCAGAGCTGCAGCAGTGCCAGAGCAGCCCTGGAGTCAGGGAAGTCGAGGCCTCCTGCAGACATTCCCTCCAGCTCCATCCCCCTCTCATCATTTTGGTGCTGCCGCCAGAGGGCACGAGGAGCAAAACTTTGGTGGCTTCACAGCAAAACCATCCCCCTTTTCCTACAGAAGGAACAGAGTGACTAAACTGTGCTTTGTCATCTCTGCAGTCCCTAATCAGGCTGCTAATTGGGAAGGAAGAAAGTGGAGGTTTCCTTTTGAAGGAAAGAAATCCAAGAAGGAAACCCTCATGTACAACTTTATTTATGAGTCTTTCTGCTTTCCCCTTGTATTTCAGATGTTCAATACAGGGAACATATTTTTTTGCTGTGGGAAGACATTCCTTCAGAAGAGGACCCATTTGTGTCCCAGATTTTGGATCAGTTCAGAGGGATGTCTTCCCATGGACCTTATCAGATTTAAGAAAGAGATTGGGGCCAGGCCTTTCTTACAAATTTATACAGGCTACTGGCACAGTATTGTGTGCCATGAAAATTGCTATTTAGTGATGTTGTCACTTATTTAGCAACTTTTAGCTAAATTAAGAAAGTCAGTTTAACTGAGAAAATGCAATAAAATTAAATAGAAAACCACAGGTTCTGATAAGGTTGCCACTCCAGTTTAACTCTTCTTTGTGGAAGAGACATGGAAGAGGTGTGGGGCAATGTCCAACCCTGTGTGTTTGAGAAGAAGGCCAACATACAACTCTGTTCCATCCTGTCCCATCCCATCCCATCCCATCCCATCCCATCCCATCCCATCCCATCCCAGTTTTCTATTCATAGAAGCAGACAGTTCTCTGAGCCTGATCAGGCACCTCCGCAATCATCCCCCAAGCAGCCACACAGTACTGTGGTCACACAGCATTTGTGCAACAGCCTGGGGTCTTTTTGCCATGCCACGACCAGGCTGGCAGCTCCCTGTGGCCGGAAACTGGGAGCGTCAGGGATTTCCTGTGGGGTAAAACTCAGCAGTCAAGGTCCATTCCACACCCAGCCAGAAGCAGGCACCTGGGGGTGCACATGGACAGCTTCAGCCCTGAGCTGCTCAGGGGACTGAGGCTGGACAAGGATCTGGACCCACTGGTGGGTTTGGGTTGTCATGGCCCCTCTGGTCGGGACAGGGCTGTGAGGAACTGGGAATCAGCTCTTCTGTGGTGTCAGTGGGACAGAGCCATATGGCTCCAGGGGGCTGACATGGGGCCATGGGCAGAGTTGGAGGAGTCACACAGCAGCTCACACACCAGCCCGAGCTGGTGGTGCCTCCTGGTGCCTGACACTTCCCTCTGCTTCAATATACAGGTCACATTTCCTACAGAAACTGAAAGCCAGAAAAAAAAGAGCTATTCCCAGGAACGTGTGCTTGTGGTCAACACTCATTTTATAAAGATGACCTGGCTATCAAAGGAAATACAGCAACATTTGAAAGGAAGAAAGAAAAAAGGCTGAAAAGATCAAACATAACATCACCTCTTCTGGTCCCTGATTAATAAAGGCTCTTCAACAGCTGTTGCTTCACCTTCTGTTTGAAGATTTTACATGCATGTTTTAGCTGTGTTTTACTAGATATGTCTGCCAGAATATCTATTAAAAGACATTTCCTATGTTACTGGGGAGGTAGAAAGGTTTGTTGGTGTAATTCCAATTTTTCAAGGTTCTAAGTGGCTGAACAGTTGATATTAGCAGAAGCCAAGTGGCACCATGGCTTGCAAACCAGGATGTATGCAATTTGCTCAATTCACTGAAAAACAACTTTGAGAGTAATAAAGTGATTGTGACCTGTGTGCTCAAAGGTAAGTTCATTTGGTGCATAAACATTATTTTTCCAAACTGAATGACAGCATTGTACACATCATATTTCTGATAAACAAAATATCCATGAATTCCTGGACTGTACTTTTAAAAGGCAAGATGTGTTCAGAAAAAAAAAAAGGCTTTTAAAAACACCTTTAGTAGGAACATGTGCCTCAGAAAGTAAGCACTGACTGTGAAAAATAACTTGTAAAAGGAAAGGTATTAAAGCAAAATAATATTAATTTTTTTTCTACTAATAATACAGTAAAAATCTTCCACCTCAAAGACAGTAAAGCCTAAGATGTGGATATATTTTACATGTAACACCTTTTGATATATGGGTATGTTTCTAACCACAGCTTCCACAGCACTGTCAGATAAAGACCTATGGAAATAAAACCTTCAATCCTTGTGAGGCATTGGTTTAAAATGAATGAAATTATACATCTTTGAAAGACAGTGCACAGGATGATAACTAGAGCTAAAATGAAATTTGGCATCAATCAGTTCATAAAATAAATTACAAAAAACAGTTTATGAAAGAAATATTTATGGTATGTGAAATCAGGTGAAAGGGCATTAGAAACATATGTACCATAAAGTAGATTAGAGTCACAAACACAGCAAGGGAACTTTTTACTGCTAGGAACTAGAAAATGAGCCCTGAGAAGGATAGAAATATAAAATTAATTCAAAATTCACAAAAATAATCAATAAAGTCTCAGTTAATGGAAAAAGATGAATATTTGGTTTAGTCGTGTGAGTGGACTTTGCTAAATACAGAATTTTTTCTGGCTGTCTCAAGAAGGAATATGCTTCTGTTGCCCAGGCTTATCCTGCACATTTTTCAATACTTCCTGAACAATGTTATCAGGTTACTCATGTACAACTTCTGTTTAGATGTTCAAGTAGAATGAAACTTCATCTCATTTTTCTTGATCACTCTGTTCCGCGTATCAAGGTTTGCCGAAGAGCTCTGCTGTATACCTTAGCTCTTTTACATCTTGTTACACCTAATTTTTGGAAGCTTTCCCTTATTTCTACATCCAAGTACTGAAAAGTGTCATCCATAGTGTCTTCACCAGGTATGGGTGGTATCCTTACCTGCTGCTGCTGGTTTGCAGATACCAAGTAATTTTTTTTTCACATTTTCTATCACTACTTAACAGAAAAACATGGAAATGGGCAAATTCAAAACTTAGAGGATAATAAGAGGATTGTTTCACTAGCAAATTTTTTCTTTTGAAAAGCATCGTTTTATTCTCCTGGTTTTTAATGAATTTGTGACAGCTTTTCAGCACATATATCTGGCAAGACATTAAGAGGACATTCTCTTTCAAGGTATTCAGGGAAATTCAGAAATGTCTTTTATCAGGTCATCAAAAACAGATCAAAGAATAGCTTTCCTCTGTCTGTGGGGAAGAGATCAACAGCTCCAGGAGGGGCAAAAGCTGTTCAGACATTGGGACATCATACTCCTGTTTCTGCCTTGATGTCAATGCAAGTATTTTGGATCAAACCATCTGTTTTTATTTCTGAGTGTTGGCTTTCCAAATATGAAAATGGAAAACTGTTTTTGCAAGTAAAAATGTCCTGTTCTCAGCCCAAAACCTCCGGTCATAAATGTTTAAAACAACAAACAATTACCCATATGGTGACTCAGTAACATCTTTGGACGCTTCTAAGAAGACCAACTCTTCCCATGACACGTCTGTCTGGAGGCAAGGTTTGGAACATCCCTCAGGGGTTATAAAGAGCACTCTGTATTTAGTTGATGCTGCAACTCTTTCTACATGACAAAATAATTTTGGATTTTAAAAAGGACACCAAGATGCCTGTGATATGTACACTTAGAAAAGTCTTTCTTGGTTTTGACACTTCACAGGCAGAATTAATTAAATCATTACAATCATATTTACCTTATTTGGGGAAATAAGGGATTTACTGTCAGGATTTCAGTTAAGTTACCCACAAATTTGAAAAAAAAGACATTTACTGAAAGATTTCTAATCTATTAATTGTGAGAAACTATAACACATACAGTATTTTCAGGTGTTAAAGAAAGTAACTGATCATCATTCTCCAAGGAACATTAAAAAAAAAATAAAATCCTGGTGTATCTAGGTGACCCTGCAAGAATAGTGATAAAAGAGTGTTGCTAGAACTTCTGGGTCATCAGAAATAGACAAGAAAAACAGTGAGAGCTGCTGCCAACATTTCCAACTATTACCTATTTCCTACAGACCACCCTCTGCATCTTCAGGAGGGGCCTGGTTCCTGTCATCCTCCTCTTCTGTGAAAGCTTTATTAAGGAGGGCATATATGGATTTATTACAGACACCAACACCTCCACACCGCAGAAGTGAATTTTCTCTTAGATGCATTTAGAATGATAACCTTAAGTTTAAGAAAGTGATTCCCCTGGCTGTGAGAAGCTGCATGTTTTTGGATTTTGAAAAAATTAATGGGGTGATATGTTCATGAAATTGAAACTTAACACTTCAGCTAAGTAGTCACCAAACTGATGAGCTCCAATGTCCTGCAGAATTTCTGAATATCCCAGCTGTGGATATCACCTCTGTCATGGTAAAGGCAGTAGGCATGCAGCACATGGAAGAGAAAGCAAACATTGCACTATGGGGCCACATTCCCTTTGGCATGCTTCACAAGGCAGCAGAAAAGATCATTGACAGGTGCATAGTATGACCTTTTCCTTCAGAAGGAGTCAATCCCGGCAGCTAGGGGACAAAGCTGTGTCTGTTTCCTGTACACATCATCTGGGATATAGAAGATGAAATGTGCAAACAGGAAGACTCACAAATAAAGGTGTGCACAAGGATATGCTCTTGGATTTCCTCCCTTCTGAAGGAAACCTCCACTTTCTTCCTTCCCAACCAGCAGCCTGATTAGGGATTGCAGAGGTGACAAAGCGCAGTTTAGTCACTCTGTTCCTTCCGCAGGAAAGGACGAGTTTCACTGTGAAGCCACCAAAGTTTGGCTCCTCGTGCCCTCTGGCGGCAGCACCAAAATGATGAGAGGGGGATGGAGCTGGCGGTCTTGTGCTTCAAGGGAGAAACAAAGCAAAACATACCCCAACCCAGACCCATTTATGTGAGGCTTGCAAGGCCCTTTGCCGCAGCTGGAGTCAGCACAGAAGCTCCTGGTTTGGCCCTGGATATGTCCCTTGACCAAGTGTCAGCACAGGGAATGTCTGCGGCAGGATGCTTCAAGGTGCCCGGTCCCAGGGCTGCTCTGGCACTGCTGCAGCTCTGCCCTCTCTGCCTGGCACTGTGGCACTGCTAAGCCACCACCCAGGAGAGCAATGATTTGCCTCTTTTTCAGCTGTCACAGCAGGTCAGCTGCTTTCCTACTTCAGAGCAGAAGAGCCTGAAGGAAATGTGTCCTCTACCTAGCAGCGTTCTCTTGCTGCGTCTCTACCTTTCTAGCCAACAGCTCTTGGCTATCAGTGGCCAAAGCAAAGCTGTTGCCCCAAAATCAGATAATTTCCTTGCTTTTCTGCCTTTTGTGTTAGTCCCTGAGAGGTGGTAGAAATATGCCTGTTAGTTGTACGTAGGCCATATTCCTGAAAACCAGTTTGATCTTACTGCAGTTGTACTTGAGCGAGTGACATGATTTAGGACTTGTTTTCATGTAAAATTGTGTCACTGAAAAGAGCAGGACAGGAAATTCTCAGGTTATTGGATGTTCTTGTTCATCTTTCTCAAAAAATGATTAGTAAAAAAGAACGTGGAAAGATGCAAATATTGCACATGAGGAAAAAACCTTTTATTCCCCAGTCATTGCTTGTTAGCTCCCATCTTCCCAGAACTACAGGTCAGAGCTGTAGGTATAAAATAACTATGCCCAAAATGAATTTTAAAGGACTTCTGTCATTTCCCCCTAAGCCTGTGGTGAAAAACCTATTTTTGAATCTAGTTTTTCCTGTATTCAAATAAGAACAGCATAAAATCTTACCCATTAATATAGTAAATGGACATTATTATATAACCACATATTTGCTTGCAGTTTGGATGCCAGTTCCAGAGGAACCTTCTCTCACTTTTTTTTTCCCCAGAGCTTTTGATCCATGTTTTTCTGCTGATAGCTAGGGCTCACATTATGAATGCACCTTCCACACTCATAACAAGGGTTATAAGGAAAATGGGATTACCTGTTACAGACAGTTACCAACAGCAGAAATAAACATTTACTGGATTGCTCTGCAGAGATTTTGATACTGTAATGTGGGGATGGGTACACAAACATATGTACAATATCCTTACTTACATTGTTTCAGTAAAATAAAATACTGAGTTTCTTTTTCTGTAGTACCACATGATTTTAATCCATGCTTCAATTCTGGTGTTTCATTATTCTTTAAATGGATTTGTGTCACTAGAAAATTGTTTTGGAAAGAAGCTGCATGCTTCTCACATCCACGGATGGGATCCAATCCCTATGGGATTCAAGACAACAATTTGGATGCATGCCTCCATTTTTACCTGTGCTATAACATGTGAGGCCACATGTTCATAATTACTGGTATATAGAAATGTTTACCTATTAAGAATAAAACATTAGTCTGTACGTGACATTATTCATTTTAATTTGCATATTTGCCATAGAGATATATTTTAAGAATATTGATGCTTTAAGTAGTAATTTATGCAGTTGTCATATGGATGAGATATGAGTCTCAGACTTAAATCTTGCTCTTCTTCATGTCAGTGATACTAAAAACAATGTTATACTAATGATGCTACAATATAAATATAGCTCTTAATTAACAGAAGTCTGATAATTAATAAATTACGTTTTATGTCCTGGAGCCTTTTGCTATTAATCATGATTTGTTTGGGGATATAAGCAAAACATAGTTAATGATAGTAAGCAGACTGTGATTATGAAATTAAATGTAGCTTTTTTTTTTTTTTTACTGAATCCTGCTAAGATAGTTTTCCAGTCAGAAGCCCATAGTTATTTTCTGCTGAAGCCTTGAACTTACTAAGCATAGTTTTTTGGGTCGGGTGAGAATCAGCAAGTTTTTGATCATTCCAGAAAATAGGACTGAAGGACCAACAGTACCATAACAGTCTCATCCTCTCATTGCAAAGTTTGATCTTGCTTTTCTTTGTGAGACAGATTTGTTGCCGTTCCTTACTCAGGACAAAAAGATACAGCTGTGCTTAGAATATATTTTGGAAGATAGATCCTGTGTCTTGCAAAATACAAGACACAGGATTTAAGTCCTTTCTGCAGCTACCTCAAATTTTGTGTTGTGATATTTTATACAGAAGATAGTCTAAAATGTGTTACTGAAAAAACACAGCAAAACCAGAAACTGTTCAGGCAAGCTCAGACAAATTTCAAAATCTCTGTCTCTGCATTACAACATCTGCCATGAATTGTATAATTGATCTTCTGGTATTTAGGGAAACTCCAGGGGACAGCACAGCCCTCTTGCAAAGAATGAACCTCATCCTGAGAAAATCACCTTCCCTGTCATGTTCTCCCTCCTCCTGTACAAGATGGAAAGATTACTCCCACACTTAATAGTCACATTATTTGACTTTAGAAGCCTCCCTTCTTCCATAAATCATGAATTTAACTTGAAGCAAAAAGCTGTAACAGACCTCTGGTCCCATCTCCTTCTGCTTTTGAAAAGATTCCCTGGATGGACTCTGAATCTCATTGATAATTGCTTGTCTTGACTGTTGGCAGATGGTGTTACCAGCCCCTGCTCCTGCCAGCCCTGCTGGTGCCCTGGGGGACTGCACTGTGGCCATCGAGGCTGTGCCCCCACCTTGGCCCATCCCTGTTCTTGCAAATCCCTGTCAGGAATGTCCTGCCTGTCCATTTCTTCGTCTGTGGGAGCAGTTTCTGCTCACCTGACTGCATTTTACATACCCACAGTTTGGTCCTCTCTGCCACGAAAATCACTTGAAAAATACAATGGGACCACGTCCAACAGGAGATGCCTGGGGGAATTTCTAAAACTGGTTGAAATTCACACCTAGAGGGATCCAGTATAAATTAGTCCAATAATTTGTTGTGCAGGTAGAGAGGAGCTAAATCAGCCACCTTGGCTAAAGTCAATCTATTCTTTCTTATCAACAAATTATCTCAGCTGGGAACTGTTGGGGTGTTCCTGGTCCAGCCAGGGAATTGACCATTTGAATGCCCTGGGTGTGCATAGGGGCACAACTGCTGTGAAACTCACCTGCACCACAAATATAACTACAGAGCAAACATCATTTTATGCCATTATCTCTCTATTTCTACTCTTGTTGCCAAATAATTTACACAAGTTTTTCAGAGTCTTTCAGATAGTAAAAGTGTCAAATGTGTAGCTTAAGTAAAGTATCCACAAGTTATTACACATTTCCACAATTCCTTTTTTAACAACAGTGTTATTTTAATATTTCTGACAAAGTACAAGACTAGGAAATACTTATTTCTGATAAAATTTTGCAGTTTAAGGCAAATAAATACTGTTGTTATTATTGTCGTCTGTAAGGACTAACTTTATTTTCTTTTACAAGTTATTTACTTACAAAAAGAGGGAAGATTTTAAGAGCTGAATGAAAAGCAAGATTTTTTTTTAAATATATAACTTACTATTTATTTTTGTCAGGAGTATTTTAAAGAGGAAGAACTTTACCTAACACAGACAACAAACCCATATTCCAGCTCTCTGGTAGCAATAGACTATGTGCTTGTGTCTCATTGGATTAGGCTAGCATAACAACTGAAAGGTAGGGTAGCACATACAGCTTAAAACACATTTCATCTGATTTTAGGGGCAAACAGAGCCAGATCCCTGTGTATGTACAGAGTAGCCAATATATCCAGAGAAAAAATTCTGTTTATGCCATCTGCAGAAGATCATGAATCAAGCAAGGTGAGTCAGACATGTACAAGTCCTTCAACATACCCCTTGATCTCAGAAATGGTGTAAACTGTGAGCTAATAAATACATTCAGTTCTAGTATCTGAATGTTCCTGATAGCTACTGATGCATTGAAGGAATTCTTGGTAACATGTTGAAATTGTGAATTTTACATACTGGAGTCTGAATGATACCTGTGAAGCAGGTCAGCTGTGAAAGAGAGTCTCTTTTCTGAGGATTATAATTTTAGATGGATTCTCTGGCAGTTCTAAGCTCTTCCTATCTTTCTTCCACTTTGCAGTTGGTGAATGGACCATAGCTATTTGAAATGTAGTATTTGAAATATAGGAGAGAGCATCTATGTAAAATTAATCTCTGGCAGCTGTTTTTGCTTCTTGAAACTGTTCAGAGGACATTACAAGTATAAGTGCTTTTTTATATGAGTACATATGTGTAAATAGATGCACAGTACGTAGTTTCTGGATATATGTACTGGTAATTTTATGGTCTCTTTAACATCAAAAAGGAAAAAAAAATGCAACATACAGATTCCTACTGAGCTGGCTAATTTTCAATATCTACCTTGAGATGGTCAATTGTGCTCTGAACCTTAACATTCAGACTCTTGAGCAGTTTATCATTTGACACTGAGTGTAAGTGAAACTAGAAAGACTAGTCTAAGTGTGGACATATATCAAAGAATCAAAGAACCATTAAGGTTGGAAAAAGACCTTTAAGATTATCAGTCAACTGTAATCCTAGCACCACCATCATATTTGCTGTCAAATCCTTTCTCAAATGCCATACCCACACCTTTTTATGAATACTTGTAGTGGTGGTGACTCTTTCATTTCCCTGGGAAATCTGTTCCAATGCTTTACAAATTTTTCTGTGAAGAAATTTTTCCCAATATCCAATCTAAGCCTCCCGTGTCAAAACTTAGGGCCATCTTCTCTCATCCTGCGACTTGTTAGTTGGGAGAAGAGACCAAAACTCACCTTAGAATTACCTCCTTATACACTGCTACATGTGATTTCACATTCCATATCACTTCCACAGTGAAATTGTACACTGCACTTTGTGCACAAATACAAAGACTTACACAGTTTTGCAGCAGAAACGTGACAGTTGGTTTTTGTTTGTGTTTTGTGTGTGGGATGTGTTTGGTTTTTTTTTTTTGTTTGTGTGGTTTGGTTGTTTTTTGGGTTTTTTTGTTTGATTTGTTAGGCTTTCTGTTTTGTTTTGATTTGGTTTTTTGTTTTGTTTTGTTTTGCTTTTGTTTTGAGAGGGCGATCTTAGAGGGATGTTGTATTTTTCCCAAGAACATTTTGGATTTGGTGAAAATGAAATGTGTGGGCTTGAATATGGCCCAAAATGAAGCTAAGCATTATGAAGCTGTGTCTGTAACTTCTGGTGAGATTGCAATTATTTCTGAGTGCCACCCAAATGCCTTTGGCAGTCATAGGACTTTCTCTAGACAGCGGTGGAAATTTTTATGTATTGACAAATGCAACATAATTTAAAATCCATAAATCTGCTGTGTTATCTCCATAGCTTTGACAAAAATATTAATAGAGAGCTAGGGGGAATCTTTGCTTCCCACATTTTCCCTTTTTTATGTATGTGTATTTCAGTGTGTATATATTTGGGTCAATAGAAAATTTTGGTCTTATGCAAGTTGGTGGCAGTTTTATTACTGAATTGTCATTCACCTAATATGACAATGACGCCTTGCAAAAGAGAGCTCCGGGACCATTTTCTGTAAGTTTTTCTCTTTACCTCCTCCTTCTGCTTTCTAATCTAGTCTAATTTACTCTACTCTAATTCAATCTTTCTGCTGCTTTTAGGAATGTAGATAACAAGTCAGAAGATGGAAGAGTCCTTGTTTTGATCCATTTGTATAGGAGATTTTGTTAATTTTTGGTTTTGTTTTTGTTTTCTTTCTAGATCTTTGTATATTTTATTTCCATTAACAAGTTACAGAACAAAGCTATATATATCAGAGTAAAACTATAGATTCAAATAACTTGCTTTCCACAGTTTCTTATTCACTTTTACCAGCTCAGAGTTTTTCTAATATACCCTGTTGAAATGGGATAGGGGACAAATATAAATTTTGTAAACAAGTGAGAAAATCCTGTCTGTAGCAAGGCCTTTGGGCAAGTCTTTCCTTAGAGGAAGTGGACATTAATTGTGGAAAATGTTTTTTTTTTTTTAATAAATAGAGTTACATTCTTTTTAAATCAGGTAACCTATTCATAGAAAAGCCTACTGTGATAGTTTGACATATTACACTCACAAAACAGCTACCTATTTAGATGCTGTTCAGAATATGGGGTTTATACTTTTAAATCTGTGTTGGCAGGGGTGAAACAATGGTGGGAGAGAGAGTTCACAAGGAACTGAGGAGTTGTCAAGTGGACATGAGTACACTACAGCTTTGCTGCCTGCCACTTGGCTTCTGCCAACAAGAAAGATTTTTTGAGTGAGGATTTTTTGAAGCCAGTGACAGATGAATAAGGTTAATTGGTGAGAAGGCAAAGGGGACACAAGTGTCTTTTTATGGCTTTGTGTATTGAAAATATCAACTGTAAATTGCATGCAGGGTGGTGTGGTGTCAGAATATCACACCAGCTTTTCTTAAATGAAACTGTCCCAGGTTTACACCTCCTTCACTAAAAATATGTGTTATCTTGTTATTGAAATGTGCATAACTAGATAATGTCTAATATGGCAATCCAAAACATATCTCCTTTGTTTGAATCTTTTGGGTATCCCACATAGAATTTAGGATATTACCTTTACCACCAGAACCAATAACTGGGTGAGTTACTGCTTTGATACAATACATGATTTGCAATAGCTGTGGAATATTCAATCTGTTTTTCAACTGAGAAAGGAACTTCAAAGGACCTTATGGCTCATTTAATTTGCTGGAAATTCCAGAGAAATAATAATAAAAAAATCGACACTTATTGTAGAACCTTCTGGGTTTTTTTTTTTTTTTTTTTTTTTTTTTTTTTGTTGTTGTTGTTTTATTTTTAATAAAGAATTGTATATTTGAATTCATAGTAATATTATTTAGGACATTGTAATACAATAATGTTAATTTTCTGTAAGTGCATTTAAGGAAAAGGGAAAATTATGTTCAGACACAGGGTTTAATGACTTAATATCCAAAATAGGTATCTGTTCAATGGTCCTTTTAGAATAGCCTGTTCCAATGCCATTAGAAGAGAACAGGTCTGTAAGAGGCCATTTCTCATCAGCAAGTCAGAAAACTTATTTCTTCAATAAAATTTTGAAGATTCATATTGTTGTCTTGTACACTCCTAAGATTTTAGCATGCAAGAGCTTTCACGTCAGATATGCAAACACAGAGTTACTTAGAATGACCAAGAAGATGCCTTTTTTCTTTTTTATTTTTTTGTAATAGAGGCAATCACCTTACTACTTATCATTTCTGAAGTTTAACCATGCATCCTAGAGTCCTCATAAAATCCTGTCATTGCATGCTCTGCTTGACAGGTTATGTTAACCCAGGTCCTTCCTCCTCGTGTCAAAAATACTGGAAGGAAAATGCAGAGCAATGAAAATACAGCTCTATCAGGAGGAAAGCAGGACACCATTGTTAATTTCCTTTCAGTCCCAAACCATTGGCTTCCACCCCTTGCAAAGAGCAGGACTCATCTAGCAATTATGTAAGAAGTTCTTGTAAAGTACAGGAAGGGAAACAAACTCCATTTTAGCATCAAGGATGTAGTCTGATGGATATGCAGGTAATAAATAATTCTCCAGGTTTGTTGCTTTCCTTACTCTCCCGTTTTTGTATTTCTGCATATGGATTATAGAGATTTGTCTCAGTATCCTCCTATTCTCATTCCTCATTTTGGGCCAAGGCATTAGCACTTATTCTACTTTTATTTTATACTTATCTTCACTTTTGTAAGAAGGGATATTCTGGATTTGGTAAAAAAGTTCATAATTATTTAAGTAATGTAACAGCATAAATTAGTGAGTCCCCACCATGAATTCATCATCAGAGTAGAGTGCTAATTATGCAGAATATAAAGACAATGAAGGAAAGCATGAGTAAAGGCCAGAATTTTCAGTCATTTTGTATAGTTCAGCAATTTGCAATCCCTGTTTTAACTTAGACAACTGAGAGCTCAGAATAATTTTGGCTGTTATGACCAGAGCCTTCAAACATGCAAATAGACTGTTGTTTATTTTCTTTGCCTTGATATTTCAAACATCTGGTCCTTCTGTATTTTATATTTGAATTTTTACTTTTTTTTTTTTTTTTTTACTGAGATTTGGATGAAATTCTTTTTATGTGGGAACATGTTTCAAATAAACAAATGCAACTATGCAAGACTGAAAGGAACATGGATGGATGGATGGATGATAGATAGATAGATAAAGATATCTTAGAGAGCCCTATCTGTTTTCATTTTCTGTTTATGGGGCAAGGTTTGCAAGCAGGAGGGCTGCAGGGGTGACTTTTTTGAGGAGTCATACAGAGCCAGTTTCAGCCAGTTTCAAGATGGACCTATCACTGGCCAAAGCTGAGTAAAACAGTGATAGTGGTAGTACCTCTGCAACTTCCTGTTTAAGAAAGAGTGAAAAAGAGCAGCTGGGAGAGAGGAATAAGAATATGAGAAAAACAGGCCTACAAACACAAAGACTGGTGGAGAAGTAGAGGGTAGGAGTGCTGCAGGCACTGGAGCAAAGATTTTCCTGAAGCCCTTGGAGAAAACTTTGGGGATGCTGGCTGTCCCCTGCAGGTGGTGGAGCAGATATCCACCTGCAGGCTGTGGATGTGCCCTGGAGGAGCCCGGAGACCATGGAAAGCCAACACCAGAGCAGGTTCCTGACTAGGAGACCACTGTACACCAAGGAGTCAGTGATGCACATGAAAGCTGACATGAGGGTGACCAAGCCTGTGCTGTGCGTGTATTCAGCACTTCACTGTGCTGTAAATGCATTATCTTGTAAGAACAAATTCCAGTGACTGAAATGGGAGATCTTTCTAGGGATGGGGTCTGCTCAATGCTCTGTACATGGATTGAAGATCCATGAGAAGCAAAACCACCTGGAGTTCCATAGAGATTTAAGATTATCCATACTATCATGTCCTTGTGGTGCAAGCTCTAATAAATTGGATTTTCTGAGTTTCCTTCTTACCGAGATCATAACAGATCATCACATCCTGGAGCAAAACAGAACTAAGTTTGGGATTAGTCAGAATGCATCCTGGAATGTTGTTCAAAAGGTAATGCTGAACCCAGTAGACTGTCCTTGATAACTCATGGTTGCAGTAATTACAGATGCAAAATACAATTCTCAGGACACAGAAATGTTTTTTCTTGAGTGACTGCATATGTAGGTCCCTTTTAATTGACATGGCAATCCACACAGTACATTTTTTTCTTTTTCATGATTTTTCTGCACCAAGAAACCATTTGGCCCTAAGAAAATACAGTAGCCAAGTTGCAGCTGCTTGAAGCATTTTCCCATTAAATGTAATGGCACTAAAGTGGAAGTGCCAAGGGCCATTATGCACTGACAGCATAGTCAAGAAAATACCCATTTGCAGAAAACATGCAGCAAGGTAGAAACAGAGCAATGAAATAACCATGAAAGCAGTTGGAGCCTCAGGACAAGAAAAACAAGTGATTTGCTGCAATGCTTAACAACAAAAGGAGAGATCTGAACAGTTATTTGGGCTTTCAGAGCTACAAGTGTAGTATGAGTGAGCAATATTGCCTTTGGCATAGATCCCTGTTCCCACTGAAGTGTTCTCTTCCTTTCTGGAAAGCCAGCTCCCCCCAAGAGCAATCATAGCCTCGTCATGAGAAATAAGAATTGAATCACAAAAGGCTGTTTCTGTAGAAATCCTCCATACCTCAGCTCTTGGTGCAATAACAAAACTCCCTAAAAGGAGTTAAACTGGGAAAAAAAAAAAAAAAAGAAAAAAAAAAAGCAATGTGCAAAGCCAAACTACCAAGATTTATCTTTAAAGCAGAATAGAAACAGTTGTTGAAAATTTAAATGCTTTATTAATGTTCTAGCTCCTGCTTTGCATAGTACATTAGTTGAAGCTGTGTGGAGGTCAGGACAATAGCTAAATCTGAAGTGTAATTCAATACAGCATCAGCTGGACAAAGAAGAAGAAGTTGGTTTTGGTTGTGCCATTTCGAGTGTATTCAACCTCTATCTGTCATTGTATTGTTGATTTGTGATATGAAAATGTCATACATGGTCAAGCACAGGGCTGTAGACGGCAGAAAACTGGATAAACAGTAGCTTAGCTACAGAGGGAAATAGCAATTTATATATTTTTGAGTCTTTTCTGAGAGTAATAATGCAGGTGCAAAGAATGGAAATTTCATGAATAAATATTTACTAAAACAGAGACCAAATTTTGCTCAGTCCTGCTAAGAGCAAAATCTGATTTTTTCCTTAGCTATAGAATAATGAATTAATAGAATTTTAGTAGATCAATTATATAGTTCTACCAGTTTGAATTTCCTATTAATTTAATTACCACCACTTGAGTCACACACTGATTTCTCTAGCATCAGTGAGCTTTGTCTTCCTCTGGTCCCAAACAGGCTGTCAGGTTCACAAAGGGTGAAGTGCCACATGATGACTCAATTTAAAAACCCCAAAAACCTGCATCCTTCTTATCTCTCTCAGCTTTTCTTCAATAACTTTTTAAAACATAGACTGTGAATTCATCAAATGCTCAGCAAGTTGATTAAAAAGTGCAACTTATTTTCCTGATTAGTTGAAGATTTGTTTTGAACAGTATATTTTGCATGCTTAGAATAAAAATGGCTCATTATTAGTCCTTTGTATTGTCATCAGATCACAGTAGCTTTCACTTCCCTTTTTCTCACTTTATCTGCTTGTTTTCTCTCCTCTTAAATGCTGCTCTTTCTCTATGGTTTGCATCTGGTTAAGCTTCTATTTGAGATTCTCTTTCCAAGCTCTACCTCAGTCACCTGTGCAGCAAGCATCAATGGTCTCTGGTGCCTACTCAAATCATTATTATTATATAAACTTCTTATTTAATTCTCCCCTGCTCTCTATCATGTTTTTTTTTCATTTTTTTCTTCTATTCTTTCAGAAAAAAAAAAAAGAAAAAAAAAGACATAAATGAGAAGCAATTAAATAACAAACATCATTTAAAAATGTGCAAATAAAAGATTACCTATTAACTGATAATCCGATGTCTATACATACAAGTAAATTATAGGGAGACAAAAATAAAACTCCTTCAGAAATGCATGTCTTCAGCAATGAATTACTGCAACAGCAGGGAACCAAAAAAAGACTTGGCAGTAAGTAGCAAGCTCTGGTGGAAGATATTTCTATGGCTAAATTTCAAGGTTACAAAATATTATAAACAAAAAAGTATATGCATTGACTAGGATTTTGCCATGTTTTCTGGGTATTATTGTGTGCTTTTTTTCAATAGCCAATGATAGAAGTTGAGTAGTTGAATTTGAAGTAAGGAATTGAAGAGCAAACTAATGTAAATATAAAATATTAAGCCCTATCACGGTCCTCAGGAAAAGAATTAGAAAAAGCAGTTGGAACATAGAGTTTATATTTGGAGAAAAGGATGAGTAACCATGAAGTAACCCATTGTACTGAGTGTCCATGTTCCTGAGGTCTGAGGATGGTGGGAATGACTCGGACAGCCTCTGCCTCCAGCCTGTGAGGCTGCTCCTGGATTCAAGGGAAGTTAACGGGGTTCAGGTACTGATGATGTTTTCTCTTTCTGATCCATGCCTCAGATCTGAGCTACTCTCAGGAATAAGTCTAGCAGAGGAAATGCTGGGTTACAAGCAGCTCTTTGTTCTCCCTCTTTCAGTTCACCCAGAGTGCTACGTGAGGGAAGCAGGGGCGCCACTTCTGTGAATCAGCAAGTGACCCGCTCCTGCTCAGCCCTGTGTGAGCAGAAATTATGTTACTCTCAGTTCGAGAAGCGAAACTCCTGAGAATCAGCACATCCTCCCTATTGATTCTGCATTTCAGTTTAACATCTTTAAACTTAAATTTCTGAAAGAAATTGATTCTAAATGATTACACAATTAATGATTGTACAGCTCAGCAATACAAAAAGATAAACTGCAAAGCAGGAGCATGATCTAATCTCTCACAGAACATTTTGAGCAAGATTAAAACTGGGCAGCACTTTTCCATTCTCAAGAATTTCTAGTTGCCTGTAACTATTGTAACTTTTTGCTAATCAGCAGAGTGAAAATATTTTAATACACTCAAACTGTAATTCAGCTTTATATTCAAGCATATAATTAATTTACATTCTCATGAAAGGATTATGTATGTGCTTAATGTTAAGTAGCTGTTTAAGTAGCAAGCAAAGAACAGGAACAAAACCCCAGAGTGAATTAAAAGCCAGTTTTTTAACAAAAATATAGAATTAAATAATGAAACCTTCTGCCACAAGATGTTGCTCTTCAGATTTTTTTTTCTATATATAATATCAAAGACAGTCTAGACAAGCAAATTAGCGAAAATGGATGTAAGGTTGGTTTTAATATTTTAATCAAAATATTTAATAATAAAAATCTTCCTATTGAACCTCAATGTTCTGCAGTCAAAACCTATGTACATTGAGGAAGTTCTATGCCATGCTTACCCTGTTCTTGTATCTTCTCCTGTCCTGAGCATCTTTTGGCCACAGCCAAAAACTGTGCAGCTACAAGAATTGTTATATTAGTGAGTTATTTGGCCTTGAGGAGGACACAACACAACCCTTCTACTGGTGCTTTGATTAGTCACCTGCAGAGCCATCTGGAGAAATGAAAAAGCCCCTGTCATTGCCTACAGGAGACATTTAATTTAAAGTCTTCTCTTAGTCACTGCCTTTAATAATGTGTTTTTGGAAAATAACATAGCATCTCACCTTACTTTAGAAATTGTTGGATTTAAGTGATCTTACCATTAATTTTTTTCATTGCTGTATTTTTCTTTATATAGATTATTTGCATATTGGATGTGTTCAAGGAATGATGATGCATTCTTCATAGGCAGAGGAAGATATACTGCATTTGTGATCTTGTAAATTTGTTCTCCTTGAAATGCATGGCAGCATAGTCCTGTGTATAATTAAATATTTTTAAATGTAAAAATATTTTTGTATAAGGGTTATTGTGCCTGCTTTACATTCCCTTAAGCTCTTTTTTAACCTTTCTGGACTGTGTAAACAGAATCACAGACAGGTTGAAGGTGGAAGGGACACCTGGAGGTTACCTGATCCAACCCCTTTCTTAAGCAGGGCCAACTTGGCCACCTAGATTGTCCAGGACCACATCTGGATAAATCTTTAGCATCTCCGAAAAGGGAGACCTCACAAATTCTCTGTTCAACTTGTGCCAGGGCTCAGTCACCCTCCCACTGAAAGATTGGTTCCTGATGTTCAGAGGGATCCTCCTGTGATTAAGTTTGGGCACTTCTGGGGCCTGGCCTCATCCTCTCTTCACCCTCCCTGCAGGTGTTTGTGCACATTAAGATCCTCCTGAGCCTTCTCCTCTCTAGGCTAAGCAGTCTCAGCTTTCCCAGCTCTTCCTTTTATGGGAGGTGCTCCAATCTATTAATGTGCTTAGGGACCCTGTGCTGGACTCTCTCCAGCAAATGAGCCCTGCCAAAGGCATTAAGAAGCTCTAAGGTGGGAGTTAAGTTCCTAACTTTTTAAAGCTCTCTTGAAAAACCCTATAGATAGCTATTTTTAGACACCTAAATGCCTTTGAGTATCTGACTGTAATGTTCTTAAAATTATTTTAATTCAAATTATACAGAGATGATTTCAAAAGAAGGTTTTTATTAATTTGGCCTTTCTACATTGATAAGTAAACTTTCATTTTTCCTCCTTTTCTGCAAAGCATATAGCATATAATATGGAAGATATAGAGTATTTAAGATTCCAGCTTTCTTAACATGGTAACACAACTGAATACATAGGGAAAGCATATTTATGAATTTATGACTAATGTCGGCAATAATTTTACACAATTCTGTCTATTTTCATAGTAATATTAGCAGAAAAAAATTCAATTCTAATTCCTAAGTTTTAAATCTAGGGAGTACAATCCTGTACTGAAAAACAAAAGAAAATAAATCAAGCCGTTGAGTGGTTGGCTGCGAAATTGACCACTGCAATTTCATCATAATTTTATTGAATTAATTCTTCCCCTCTTGGTCTTCACAAAAGTAAGGGATAATGTTTTCTCTCAAATAACATGATGACTATATAATTTCTGTTTCTATGCAGTTTTGGCATAATGTATTCTCTGGATGCCATTAATATTTATAAAATACGTCTTCCTAATTGGTTTTATCTTGGTATAGTCAACTAACAAAATACTTACTAGTAAAATTATTGGAGAACTTCCATACTCATTTTCAAGAAATGGATAAATATCCAGAGACCTGAAAGATGCTTTGGAATAAATTTTCAAATTATTCAATTTTATGTCAATAAGCATAGAGGAAAGTCGAAAAACAAAGAAGAAAAAGGTGAATATTAATCATGAAATGTGCGTATGAAATTTTTTTTTCTTACCAATCCTTTTATAGACTTAAAACATTTATGCATTTTTCTTGATATTTACATCTTCATTTGAAAAATGCACTCTGCTTTGCAGTTGCTATATAAAAATAACTTGCATGGTCTAATGCTTCTTTTTCTTCCAATTTTTTAAACTGAAAACCCTAGAGTGACTGACTGCTGGCAGCCATACTTTTACATGTCATCCTTTATTATTCATTGGCATGAAGATTATTGGCAGAAGAAAAGAGGAGATAGTCAGCCCAGTCAAGCATGCTTTCTGCTATCCAATTTTTCTTGAAACACCACCAGCTTTCCAGATTTCCTTTTTTCTCTGTTGTTTTTTTAATCACAAGACATACACCTTACTAGCAGAATGTTAGCTGAAAATAGCACCACAGTAAACAGCTATATTTGCTGAATTCTAATATCATAATTTTCAACTCTTTCCATGCCCACAAATCTAATCATTTGCTTTGTCTTGTCCATCATACTATGACAATTTGGTCCTTGAAAGTTTTCTAATGTATTTTAAGAATTATTTCTTCTTGGAAGAGTTGTCTCTGCATCTCCTAATCCATGCACTGACTTTTTCAAGTTACGTTGCCTTTCTATCATTTGAGAGTACTTACTATAGCTTGGTACTGACTAATTCTATGGCGTCTTGAGTCTTCAAGCAAGAATTTAGATTTGTTTAACTTGGTTTCAAATGTTTTGGGTTCTTTTTTTCTGAGCTATTTTAGGGCTTATGAGATAGCTGTTTTAAGGGTTGACTGAATGCTGAAATTTGTTCCCGGACTGTAAAAAGATGCCATGCCTTTTTTAAATGTTTTCCTTGTAGTATTTGAGAGGAAATATTTGTCAAGTGATTTGCCTTTAAGTGTTTGAAGTAGACGGATAAGCTTGAGAAATCCATTGGAAACTCTCCCCAGAGTGCGTTTACTATTTGTACATCAAATCGAAAGGTCTGCTTTTAAAACAGACATTGTAAATCATGAGATACAAAGAAAGTATTGCTTTTCTGCTTAGTTTCTTGGCTTCAGCAACTTCCTGGGGACATTTAGCAAAACAGAGATGGTAAATTATACAGGAGTATTTTGGCTAATTCTCCTTGAGACAGCTTAGTAGTTTAAGTTGATTAATGTAATTTGGATATTGGCACAGCTGTGCTGATTACACTAAAAATTTTTTACCTATAGTTTTCATTGAGTATAATTTATACATGCTAAAGAGACTCAGTGTTTCATATATTAGCTTTTTTTTCCAAAATATTGTTGTAGCTTGTATTGTTTTGGTATGTTGCTGTTCTCTTCAAATGAGTCTGATGTCTCAAAGTCCTTCAGAATGCTCAGAAGAATGAATTTCTGAGCAAATGTTAAGACTGAAAATTAATATATCCTCTTGTGCTTGAAAAAAAAATCCTCTGAAACCACACTGCATATCTGCAAAATGACTCTCAAAGGTGATGAAACATAAGGAACATTTAAAAAAACACAGATTCCACTTCCAGCCTCCACATCCTTCCTGTGCTGAAAGACATGTTGGAATGCTTAAGACTGCAAGAGTTTTGGGGTTTTAGAAGGATTTTTTTTTCTTTGCCTGTTCATATGTTTTAGCTTTTCTTTAGGATCAGAGGTATTGTTTGGGTAGGACAATCCACACTGGGAGCCAACAGTGCGGCTCATGTGCAATTGGTGCACTGTGAGTAGCACCCCTGTGAGCTCAGGAGTTCAACTGGAGACTCAGCAAAGTGTTTGAGCACCTTTAACAATTTTCACTTAAAACCACAGGATGGCAGCCATGAGGAAGATATGGCAAAGCAGCCTTCCTTTTTACCCCATGGTATGGGTTACTGAGAGCAGCTTTACTCTCAGCGCTTAGCCAGCAGATTTATAAACACAGGCAGACCAGTGTGGTTTGTTCAGTGGACTATGCTCTTTTGGAACTTTTTATTCTGTGAGTATAACAGCAGTAACAGCTTTGGAGAGGTTCTTCAGGTCTTTACAACCATGCAAGCCAAAGGATGCGTAGTCAGAATGTTGATCCCCATGGCAGTGGAACTATGGCTCTCAGATATTCCTATTAGGAACTGGAAAGTCAGTCAGATTTCAGGCTAGGATTCTTGAATTTCGGATTTAGTTCTAACAGAGTGAGGACTTCCATTCTGGTTCATCTTACTCTGGAAGGCTCCTCCATTGTTGAAAAGTGGAGTGATGGACTAGATAGTACTGATCAAATTTTTTTGGTTTTGTTTTTTAGAAACCTATTTCACTTTCCCCAAGAAACACACTTGAGAGCATAATCCAAATGTTTCTTGAACTCAGAAAAGCTTGGTGCTGTGACCACTTCTCTGGAAACCCTGTGGCAAGTTACACTGCCCAACCACCCTTTGGGAGAAAAACCTTTTCTTGACATCTAAACTAAACCTCCCCTGACCCCAGCTTGATGCCATTTTGTCAACTCCTGCCACTGGTCATAAGAGTGAAGAGATCGGTACTCACTCCTCCTCTTCCCCTCACAAGGAATTGTAACTGCACTGAGGTCTCCCCTCAGTCTCTCCAGGCTGAACAGACCATGTGCCCTCAGCTGCTCCTCACACGGCTTCACCTCCAGACCCTTCACCATCCTCCTGGCCTCCTTTGGACGCTCTCTAAGAGCTTGATATCTTTTTTTGTGTTGTGGCATCCAAAACTGCCCCCAGCACTTGAGATGAGCAGAGCAGAGCAGGACAATCCCCTCCCTTGCCTGGCTGGTGATGCTGTCCCTGATATCCCTCAGGACAGGGATGTCCCTCCTGGCTGCCAGGGCCCTGCTGGCTCATGTTCACCTTTCCACTGACACATATGCACAATTCAGAAAATGTGCTTTATTATATATCATGTCAAGTTAGTGGTAAAAGTTTCCTCTAACATAAGATGTAAACTGCATTATAAAATACTTGGGGCATGTGTTTACTGTAAAAAAGCAAAATTATATAGGTTCTACTTCATTGATGTTGCAATATAGTCTTTCCAGAGGGATGGAGACTTATTTTTCCTCCATTGTCATGATAATTATATCTATATTGTGTTTTCATCAGCTGGGTTCAAAATAATTTGACAGTCCTGTTTCATCAGCAGGAAAAATACAATAATCATTGTGAATAATAAATCAACAAATCATCTCCTGTAAATAAGGAAATTAATTGAAAGTATTTACAGAGCTCAACACAGTGGCTCCTATTTTTAGAGATAATTCAGACCTCTTGCTCCACAGGCTGCTGTTTAGACTCCTAGACTGAGGCAAAGCATATATTCTGTTAAAAAAACAGCATCAGATAAGGCTCCATGGACAGATAACACCTGGAAAATCTCCCTGCAATGGCTTTTAGGATGTGGCAGAGTTCCTGTTGCTGTGGCCACATGTGAGGGTAACTTCCTCAATGAGGCCTGGCTGGCAAAATGCAGCTACTGTGGCTTAGGCAGGTGTTTGCCCCTGAGGCAATGGGGTTTGCACAGAGGGCAGAGCAGCCAGCAAAGGCACAGCAAGGGTTAAAGCACTGCCTCTGTTTGCCCCATTCATGAGAACCAGCACCTCCACATTCCCCTTCAGAAAACCTGCCTCCATTCCTACCTAAAATAGAAAGAACAAAATTTGCCTGAATTTTAACTTTTCATCCTGTTCTAGGGAGGAGAAAAAAACCCAGCACAGCATCTGAAAATTAATGTAGAAATTTAAACAACAGAACAAAGTTAAAATGGATAGAATGTAAATCCTAAGCTACTACATGTTCAGCTACACAGACATGTAGAAGCCTTTTCACTTAAAAAAAATACCAGTTTTACATTATACTGGAATTAAAAGGTAAATTGTTTTATTAAAAACCACATAAAAATCTTTTTTTTAGAATATCTTGCTTTACAATCGAAAAAAAATCCTGTGTTCTTTTATTTAGTATATGCATATGCTAGAAATTTACTAGGGAAAAAAGAAATATAGATAGAATTGAAATATAGAAAAGTAGAAGAATTCTATAAAAAGATAGAATAGAAATTATATATCTATAGATAGATAGATAGAATTCTATAGAAAGAATAGAAATATAGAAAAAATACATAAATGATGCTTGTAATAAAGGTATTACAGTACAGGATTATCTAGGTATTGTTTGAGGTTTTTTTTCCACGGGTACCAAACAAGATGACGGGAGAAGCCTGCATCTCTGATTTAATACCTGCAAACAAAAACTTCTTAGAGCAATCAAATTGCTGGTCTGAAGGAAAATATTTGCTACCATTTTTAGGACTTCTCTAATTTTAGACAGACACTTGTGGAACACTGGCACTAAAACTTCAGGATAGCCTGCATTAAAAGAACCCCACCTCACAGGCCCATGGATTTTGCCCAAAGTACCTAAATCTGTTTATTAGCTGAGGTCTCTGGAGCTGGAACCCATCCAGTCCTGACGTGTGGGCAGCACATTTCACTGGGTCCCTCATGGCACTGCCTCTCTCTGCTGACTGCAGGCAAAGGTAATGCCCAACCCACCTGCCCCAGCAAGGAATGCAACACTGGGGAAGAAATCTGGTAGATCTGGAATTCCAGCTAAATAGATTTCTTTCCATGATGCAGCAACAACCCACTTTGAATGTTTTTTTTTCCCCAAATAGTGTGCTCAGTTAAAAAAAAAAAACAACAAAAAAACAAAACAAAAAAAAAAAAAAACAACCCAACTTTTGTGTGCTAGAAGCAATAAGTGGTGGCTTTATTGTTCAGCATTATTGGACTACTTATGATGAGTAAAGAACGCATTAAAAATTTCTAAGTAGGATGTCTCATAGATGCCATAATCAGAGGAATTACTTTCTCTGTCTGAAAAGATAACTTTTCACAGTCAAACTCCTTTCCAAATAGCAGTAAAATTGGAGAAGGGTGCAAAAACTCATTTAGGCTGTTCAATGTGTAATATATTTTCATGTACATCTTGTATTTAATATTTTGAAATTTGTCAAAACATTAACATTAGATTTTTTCATTACATTTTTCTGTGTCACGTCATAAGTATTTTTAAATTTTATTTTTACTTTTTAATTCCACTTTCACAGAGCATTTCAAAATATTAAAACTACTGAAAGGAGAAGAGTAACCATTTCTATTGCCCTTTACTATAGTATTTTGAATAGCAGTGCTCATGTGCCACAGTTAACAATGTTGAGTAGAGCAGCTAATTGTGTGAAATGTTCCATTTCTTGGAATAGGGACATTACATTTATTGTCATCTGCTCTAACGGTTCTTGAAGTGAAGCTATTCTCTTTTAAAAGGAGCTGTATCTATATAATAATTTAGTTCATCTTGTATGACAGTACTCTAGATTTATAAATTGATTTGCATTCCTCAAAAGCCTTATGTGTGAACTTTTACTGATAAAAGTAAAAATTATTCTGTTTCATAGAAGTAACTAATTTCAATCAAATATATATAAGTTGACTTTGTTTGGAATACAAGATTCAGCACTTGAAGATCAACACAAGTTGATCTTCCAAGTATATTTCTTGTGTAAAATCATAATTTATTATTTTTGTGGTATTAGAGAGTGATCAAAGTGTTTGGAAGATGGAAATCAAGGAATGGTTCGGGGGAGTGGTACTTTGGTCTTGATTGGGTTTGGGGTTTTTTCCCCATCAGACACAAAAAATAAAGGAAATTGTGGAACTGGAGATGCATAGAGAAAAATGCAATTTAACACTTAAATCTTAAAATTAATAGCCCACATTGGGAAATTAAATTATAATTTAGTTGATTAAATATCCCTACTCAAACTTATGGGTGGAGAGGAAGGAAAGAGAGAGGATAAGAAAGCTCAGATTTCAGATGTCTCTTCTAAAGAATATTTTTCATGTCAGAAAAAGAAAAAGGAATTGTTCGAATGTTTATGATTGCTGACAATTAAGCTTTAATTAAAATAACAGCTTGAAATAGATACACCATCTATATATCATGAATCCAAGCTGCACAGTCTGTTTTACCACCTGATTTGGCAGATTCTGTCAAGGACAGTATTTCCTGCCATGAGTCAATGGGACTCATAATGGGGGGTTGCAAATACTTTTTTCTTGTCCTAACAATACTTGCTTTAAAGTCAGAAATTTTGCAGTTGCAACAGGCAACTGGCCCTGGAATAGATCTTTCTGCTAATAGTTTCATTAAAATTTGCTTAACTTAAATATGGCATCCAGCCAGCTGGCATCTAATTCCTGGGGTCCTCTGTTAGACATGCTTGAAGTTGTGGGAGTGTAGAGACTGCTTCTGATGCAAATAGTCTGCAAGTTGCAGAAAAACACTTCTGTCTGGAGAAACACAACTGCTTGCTGTCATAATAAGCCGAGAGGAATTGGCTGGGGATGAGTCATTTCACCGTGGCTGATTGCCACAGTGTCTGTACTAACCAAGTTTTCCTGGTAATCTGCATATAATTCATATGACTGAGAGTTTATATTAAGTGTTTTTTAATGTACAGATTCATTTCTTCTGTGAAGTTCAGCATTTCTCAATGATGAATACCGAGTCTTTCAGTCTAGTGAAAAGGAAAATCTAACAATAGAAGGGAGAACTTCCACTCTAACAAAGTAATACCTATGGAATTGAAAACCTCTCATTCCCATTAAAAGAGGATTGGATGGCTCTGGAGTGAGAGCACGTGGGTAGGACTCCTGGCAGGTGCTGAAGGAAAGATTGACCATAAGAGAAAAGATATTTCTTGGAGGAGAAGGACAATCAATGTGTGAATCCTCAGTCCTTGACTACCATCTCCTCACAAAGCAAGTTAACAGAGGTGAAAGATTAACTCTAGTTTACAGTCTTCAGGGTTATCTAAAGATATTTTTCTCATCTATGAATTTTATATTTAGTTACAACTAGATTGACTGTTCTGGATATATGAATATTTATCCTCATCCATGTGAAGCACAATTTTAAAACAATGCCTAATGGAAAACTCTTAAGTGTATAAACTAAACACTCGTAACCATTTAACAGGACCTATCTCAGCAGTGATAATCTCTAGAACAATAAGAATAGTTAAGTTTTTATTTGTATTGCTAGTAATAGTGTGGTGCTGAAAGATACTGCATGATTTTCTGTTCATGCAGATACTATAAAATCTGATTAAGTGGTCATTTTATTAAAACAAGTCTAAGCCAAACAGTACTTAGGAGGCAAGGACTCAGCCAGGCTGTGAGGTCAGAAATTCACCAGGGGTGTGCCAAGGGGCCACACAAATGAACTGCTCACTTCCCTGTCTGGGGTCAACAATGTCTTTTAAGAAAATGTAGTCTTTAAAAAATCTTAATTACTATTATTACTAGAAAACAAATAGAAAGCACTAATGAAAATAATTTTGACTTCTATTTGAAATGTGCTTTAAATTCCTCTGAGTGTTTATCCTACTGAGGACCCCCTCCTTTATTTGATGATGAAATATCTCATTAGGACTCCCCCATATTGCATTAAATTCCTTATATCTGGTTACAGATGTAGTCTGTGAGACAAAAAGAAAGGTTTTGCCTGAAAACCCTCCTCCCCTCTGCAAAACAGGATTCTGTCTGTTTAGTTCATCACTTCCAAACAGACTTTGGAAAAACTGATGAGTACCTTTTACTTTGAATAGAAAGGAAAACTGTGGACAAGGGATTTTCAGAAATGAGAATATTCTTAAAAATGTGTATGTTCGAAAGATCATAGAGACATGATGTCTGTGCCATTCAAGACAAAATTTTATTCTCAGGTGAATAGGAGGATATTCCCCCTCTTCCATTGTATACAGAATGAACAAGAAGGAGTTATATATCTGAATGCACTCTTATGAGTGGATCAGAAGGTTGACTCCCTGCCATTGATTTCTTAAGAAAGCAAGAGCTCAAGGCATATCGTCAGACAGAAAACAGAGTATTTAAAATAGCATTACTCTAATGCCTTAACAGTTGTAATGATAAAAAAAAGAAAAGAAAAGAAAAGAAAAGAAAAAGCTAACACCACTGCTGATGTGCTATATCTGTGGGGCAGTAACCATAACAACTCAGCTAGCTTTTCTTTTAATTTCTAAAGCAAATATAAGTATTTGTAGAAATATTCATAAAATGTGTTCATACAACGTTGATAACATTCAGGGTTTTTAAAATAAACCTTTGTTAGTGTCCCTTATTTTCTCATACTTTATGCATTCACATTCTTCACAGTTGTCAGGACTTTTTAAATTTTATTCTCATCATTTTGATATTTTGCCAGAATTAAGCTGAGTTGTTTTGATTTTCTTTCAGTGTTTTTTATTACATTGCTTTGTTTGTGCATTTTTTCCTACTACATTATTTTTAGATTCCTCATGTCCCTATATTTTTTCTGAAATGTTAATAGTTTTCAATTAAAACCAGCTCTAAGAGTTTATTGATTTATTTTATTTGGTTGTCCTGCCAGCTCTGTGGAGCATTTCAGAACAGAAGCCTCCTGATGAGTTAGGATCCAAAATAATTTAGCATGAAGCTCTTGGCAGCATCTCTGTTTATTCACAGCACTGCTGTACAATGTATGGTTAGAAACTTAACATTCCTAATAGGTGTAATTTTGAATATCTGCCCATTCTTAAGGAAATTAAATAGAAAAATATGTGCCTTAAGAGTCCAGAAATTTTCCATTGTCTTTGCACTAACTGGACTTCTTTTAACACAGTGCCATGTTAAAGGTCAAATTCTGTTCAATTTATAAGTATAATCATTTCCAGCATGCATTTGCTTGCAGGAGTGAAACAAACAGGCTTTGACTACAGTGCTTGAATTTTCTGAAATATGTGCTGAACTGTCTGACCAGCTCTTTACATTAACACAGGCATTTAAGACAAACTGAGTTACTGTGTTTTGGATGAGAAATACTGCCTGAAAATCTCTCTCTGTACTTGGTTACCCTGAAACAACTGAGGGAGTAAGTGAGCTGGGCTTAAACAGGGTGACTGATAACCCCTAGTTTCAAATAAAATCTTGGCGGCACTGCTCTAGTTAATTTGCTTTATTTATATTTTCTCTTCTTTTGTGAATTGGTAAGGTTTGAACCCAAACCTTCAGCTGTTTCTAATTCCCTTTTGGTCTTTGTTTCTTCTTCAGGTGGTCTGGCCTCAGCATCTTATTTACATCTCAGAATAATAATTTTGCATTTCAGAAAGGATAAGAACTACACAAAAATCAGCACCTTTATCTGACATGAAATATATCTGAAAGATATTCTAATAGGTTTAAAACTTGATAATTCAGTTTTCCAATTGATCTTTTTTTAGTTGCTGTTTATTTGAACATCATCAGAAGCATAAGAGCCTTTCTTTTTTTATGGAGTTTGGTGGAATGAAGCACAAACTTTGAGAAGTAGGCTATTAACAGAAATGTTTTCTCTCTATATCTGATCATGAAAGCAAAAGTTAAAAAGTATCATTCTGCTTCAAATTCACATTGCAGCCATTCAAACAACTCATGATAGCTGCTTAGGTTAAAGAAAAAGTTGCAAGTTACCTGCAAAAGACAGTAAAACCATAGCAATAATAATTGTCTTTATTAAACTACTCAGATGATTCCTCTGATGTTAAACTTGGGATTGATGTACCTCTTAAGGTTCTTGTAAAAGGGAGAAAAACTTCCCTGCAGCCAATTGTTAAGATGGTTTTAATATGGGTAGCATATTAATAAGGGTAGCATATGGTAATAATAAATATAGAGGTATTTGTCTTTCTCCAATACATCATTTCAGTTGAGATGGAAGAATAAAAAATCAGCTGAGACAGTTTTAAAAGAGCTAGAGGAGAGAGAATTCCTAAAAATCTTATTCTCACTTTCCTCTCTGTCACATATCCTGCCTCCTGTAACAAGTTTCTTGCAATGGTGTGATATGAGTCAGCAGAACACACTCAACAACTTTGAACATTTCCTACCAGTATCATTATTTGATAAGAGAGGGTTTTTTTCTAAGCAAATATTACAAGCCTGTTTTCATTTTTATGGAAATCTTCCTGGCACAAAAAGCATCTCAAGGAGATGTACTGAAAAGTGTTATTTAATGTAGGCAGTAGAAAATATTTTGACTATAGGAGAAAAAAAATCAGCTATTCATGTTTTACATGGTGTTTTTATACCCTCTTGTTGGTGCAATGAAGACAGGAGCTTTGCAATCATTAAAGTTTCTTGGAAGGTCTTACGTCTAAACTTGTGAAGAATGAAAACTAGAATTTTCACAGGTTTTACATGGAACAAAAGAAAAACCCTAATGCAGTTTACTCAGCACAGCTGCTTGATTGCATCTGAGGATATATGACAATTATAAATTTTTATTGCATTTTATTGTTATCATAGCCCATACAACTTTAGATCACCCTGGATAACAGCCACACTTTGTTTTTCCTATCAATGATAGGCACTATTTCTTTTAATCTTGCATGTAAGTGCCATGGAAACTTATTTACTCTTTAGTCCTGGCTTGAGCTGACTCTTTAGGGTTACAATACTGTTATTTAAAAGTTATTTAAAAATAAAAATGACAACAATGAAAAGGATTTTTGGTTTGGATAGTTAGCTTTCAGCAGGTTAAGTTTTTCTTCTGCTGCAGTTTTGCACAGCACAAGCATGGGAAGGAATAAAGGGATGATTGATAACTTATCTCAAAAGTAGTCAAGTTGCCATGCATATCTTGTAGCTCCTGAATCCACTCTACCAGGAAAAGCAGAGAAAAATTAAGAGGGAAAAAAAAAATATTCTTTTTTTCCAGGACAAATTTGAAATTAATTGGAAGGTTGCTCAGGTGGAGATTCACTAAAAGGTTGCACTAGCTTGAAGAGATGGAAGAAGAAAAGCTGTGTTACCAAAAGGTAACAGAAAATGAAAATAGTTTCTGCAAGGCTACAGAAAACGGAAATTAAAAAAATAAACTCTATTTACAGTGTTGATCCTAAATATGATCCTAGGTCTGCAGTCTCTGGAAAAAAAATTGTTCCACCAAAGAACAAACCTTATTCAGGACTGTATGTTCTGCAGTGATAAAAACCATTAAGTCCTAATATGAGCTCATCCTTGTAAGGGAACTTGTGTTATCATCTCTGCTGGAAGAACAACAGTCAAACTACTTACTGGCCTCCAAGCATAAGTGGAAATTAAATGTGTCTTTTTCAAAAGTGAAAATATTTCCTCTACATCATGAATAACTGGGGGAGTTAAAGGTTAAGAAATAAATTTCCCCGTATATTAAGAAAAAGAGTATCTGAGTGACTGAGGTTGTGAATTCAGTATTTTTCATTAATTTTTTCTTGAATTTCTATACGTGTTTGTGCATGTCACCATTATGGGCTTTTTGTACTTTGTGCTTTTTAATTAAAAAAAAAACTGTTATCAAAAAATCTGGACTTAATTCAGCTTTAAGTTTGCCACTGTTTAAGTAACACGATGGTGATGTTCAGTCTTTAGAGGTAGGAATAGAACATTGTGCAGCATACAAATGATTGCCCACTGCACAATGTTCTATTCCTTTGGTATTAATAAGAAATGGGAAAAGTTTGAATGGAAAAGCAGGTCTTTATTCCAAGAGGGGATAAAGTCACCATCATTAACCATCAGCTATAAGTTGACTTCAGTGTTACAAATATTTCAGCATAGTAATAATTTATACAAAATACGCTGTTAATTTTATGGGGTTTTGTACTCTCATTGTTAACTTTGGAAAAGTTTTGCATAATGATGCTTAAATATCTGTGCAGTTTTTTCAATGGCAGATTGCTATACACATAGAAGCTAGAGATCCTCTATTCCTACCTTTGCTTCTATTATTAGACAATATTGTCCCCAGCAGATTTGAATAATTCAACCAACAATAAAATTTGATTAATATATTTTTCTTACTATTAGTATCTCAGAAAAAGCCCAATATCCCTTTGCTGTTTCTGAAAACATAAAATAGTCATAAGATTATTCTTCTTCAAGGTAAATTTGTTTCTAAGGCATTTGACAGAACAAATTTCCACAGATTTCTCAGGTGATATTTATTTCCAGAGAATATATTCAGTTCTGTGGAAATACTTTCCTGTTAGCTGCCTTTATAATTGCTGGCATTTTGTGAATAGTGCAATGAGAAGAGACTCAAGGTTGATTGATAGGCATACTCATGTAGGTCTCTAAACAAACAAGTGAAAATTTTCGTAAGCCATGCAGTCAAATTTCAAATAGATTTATTATTAGCAATAATTATTATTGCTACCAATAGTAGCACCTGATGTGAGAAGATATGTACAAATAGGAAGGATGCTAATTTATCTCAACAAATCACAGAGCTCACAGGAAAGACTCAAGTGGAATAAAAGATTCTGTATGACCTAACACAAATACAAGAGATTAAGACATTTTTCTAGGCATAAGGAAAACCATCAAGCTGTGTAAAATGTTATCTGAATCTTGCAGCAATGTCATGGACTGTCAAGAAGTCTGTGGTAGAGCAACTGCTGGCCTTCACAATTGGTGCTTCATATCTCTTTTTAGTGTCAACCTATGAAAGAAAATCAGATATGAAACATCCAGAAAAAGGACAGTATGGAAGAGCATGTCAATAATCCATCAATGAAACCAGAATGTCTCTATTTCAGCTCATACAGAAAGCAAAATATGAGCACATATTACAGCATGTATAACCAAGGAGCTAACTGTGGAGCAGATACATGACTGTATTTGAAGCAATAGAAATGCAAAGGCACTAAATATGAGCACATGTGTGTGTGTGTGCATGTGTCTATGTAAAAACTTTAAAAACTGAGTTACAGGATGGGATTGGCTCACTAAACTATGGGACATTGAAAATCCAGATATCCATGGCTACTTACAGGACCCCTACAGAAGGAGCACTGAAAAAGCCAACAGCAAACAGTTCCATATTCTGTTGGAAAAGAGAAAACAAGGCAATGAGTGTCAGGAGTCAGGATGCTGAAGTCAGCATCCACTTGTCATATATACAATATGCTACCCTCTGTTTGGTCAAGCCATATGTGTTTTGCAGAAACTGGCTTTTTAGATGACAAAGAGAGGGTGCTATCTGCTTCCCAAAGTATGAGGTTATCTGAATAGTTAATAATTTGGTCAACAGCTATTTTTAGCAAAGGAATATACATTATAAGCATTTTAAAAAACTGGAATTTGCTAAAGGCATGTCTGTGTTTCAAATCCTGTTTATGCAAAGTATTTCCTGTTTCTGCAGAGGGGTGTGTGTGTATTTAGATAAAACTACTGGCCTGTTTAATTTGTCAGTAGTTAGTGTACCAGTACCTCTTCTATTATTTATCCTATCACTACCAACAGAGTTCCACAACAGATGGAGACATGATCCCACACAAATGGCATTTTTACTGGGCAGAACTAACAGGCTTTTCAGTAGATTGATGCTTTAAGTGTATTGAATGAGGCATTTTAAACTTCCTTAAGATATCCTTTTCTCTGTAAGTCTTCTGCATAGAATTAGTTAGTGTTATACTCCAGAGAAATAAGATAGGATGCTACACATAAAGGAATCCTCTGAGACAGAAAGATCTGCAGACAAATGTGAAAGATGTTTTTCTTCAGTGTAATACTGGTACTCCTTTATAGCTCTCAAGACAGGATTTTGATGTGAATAGGGAAATGTAAGATCTTGTTAGGAAAAAAAATTACTCTTCAGACCCTCATTTCTGTCCAGAGATTTAAATTCTTAGTTATGGAAAAAGGCTTTCGGTAATATTAGGGTTTTTCTTTTTCCCAGGGAATGATTGCCAGGAGCTAATGCTTTTAACCTTGGTTTTAGTAGCAATATTACAAAGTAGCTCTGTAAAAGAAAATAAAGTAGGACAACTCATTAGTTGATTCTATTTCTGCTAAATTTAAAGATATTATTATTTAATAAATAACTGTTTTAGTATTAAGAGATAAGCTGAAACACTAGAAGAACCAAAGGAAAATATCTCCTAAAAAACCCAAAGGACTCACTGGATCTCTTCAGCCCACAGTGAGTGCCCAAAGTAAAATTTTCTTAAATCTTAATGATCCAATCACAAAATTTATATTTGGTTCTTATGGTATATAGTGGTACAATTCTACAGTGAGCTCCAGGAAACATTTTGCTACACCAGGTGAGCTTAATGAAACAGACAGTGATTTATGTCATGATAATTGTCAGCTAATGAAGGTTTTGCCACCTCTTGCAGTGGTTTCACTGCACCAGGTACTAGGAAGGAGTAACTAAGAGATCAGCAGTGCCTAAGAGATCTTGCTTTGAGACTCATCATCAATGTGAGAGAAAAATGCTCCAATAAATCTGATTCCATATTTATATCAGAGTGAAAAATAGCGCATTTAAACATGTCTCACATCTTTTATTTTTTTATCAAAATATTGGAATTCATATGGGCTTGAATCTTTAAAATTCAAAGGAGTAAGGAACGAAGTAATGAAGTAACGAAGAAATTCATTACATATGAAGTAATTGATATGTTTACATGTTAGTACAAATGACCAAATAATGTCTGCATTTGGTATGTAGAAACTCATATCTGTCTAAAAGAGTGTTTACTAATGTAATATTTACTTTTCTAAAAATAAACCCAACAAAATCCTGCAAATAATTTACAATTATTTTCTGGAAGTAGAGGAGAACACAAGTAGTGAGGAAGATTTAATAAGGGATACTGTACTTTGCTCTGACTCCACAGGCTCAGCAATCAGAGAGTTTAAAGAGAGTACAGTGACACTGATGCTGTGTCACCACGCTGAGGATCTGGGAGTCAGCAGAAGTGACTGCAAATACCTTGATGTGCTCATTTCTTCAATTGTGCTAGCAAGACCCGGATTTTTATATGTTCTGGCAAATGCTCTTAAAAAATGCCTAGAAGCAGTCCAGATAGTTAGATACCTATAAAAATCATTTGCCAAATAAGATTTCTAAAGCCTAAACTCTCATAAAGTGTTTGAAACCTAATGTGCCCAGGGACTTTTTAAAATATCCCAATGTACATGATAGGGATTCCCCACCTAAATAATTTTGAAAATCCATATTTAAATCAATTTCAAGGAACTATCTGAAAATCCCTAACTTAACAGTGACTTGAGCTTTGAGTAGATGCAATCAATAATCTTCAGAATATTTTCCACTACTGTTCAGGAGGTAGATGCCAGGATTATGAATTATGCAGAGCTGTGACAGAAGCACAGACCAGTGCCATTCCGGGACAGTATGCAAAAGATTTTTTGAAGGCAGAAAGAAGGGCCTGTGACAGTCACAGAAAAAGATAAATCTAAATTTCATAATAAGGAAGAAACTTCAGAGGATGTAGCTCAAACAAGAACAGTCAGCAGTGTTTTCTTTTGTGATGTTATGAGACTGTGAAAATAAGATATAATAAGGTAATATTTTTCACTATCAAATTCAGATTTATTATGCATTTATTTTAAAGATTTATTTTCGCCCCTAAAACGCTGCCCTTATTTTTAATAAATTCATATGATAGGGGGTGGAAACAGTAGCTGAAGCAAACCTAAAGAGCAATAAGCTCTTTAGGAAACATGAGCTGTCCAGAAATCCTGCAAATGGTATGCAGTGCAGCAGATCTGGACAGCCAGCTGGCACCACCAGTGCACCTTATATATGGAATTGCAGTTCCCACAAAAATCTCTTTGGTGATTTATGTATGCACCTTTGAAATGCACTAAATGGTTTGGGAAATGAACCATGTGACTAGCAGGAACAGAAATCCCTTTAAAATACTTGAAATCACAAAACAGGAGGCCCAGAAGGTGAAGAAGAAGGCAGCAGATTTCCATGCTTCATTGCCTCACACCTGGCCGTGAGAGGAATCTAACAGATGAGCAGTTTAAAAAAAAAGGATTCCACTGGGATTTCCAAATCTCTGAAAAGTCTGTAGTGACTATGGACAAATATCTTGTTAAATGTAAAGATTAAAATACCCCAAAAAATAAATGTTAAGATACCCAATTATCTCTTAACTTCTTCCATTCCTCTATAACCATTCCTTTGAATTTTGTTAATTAAGATATTCAACTGTATTATGTGCACCCAATGTTGGATAGGTATTATTTAAAAAATATAAATATAAACTATTTGTCTCCATGATCTTTGTAGCAGGTTTTTGTTCTTTCAGGCTACTCTGAAAATTCACTATAATTATGAGCAATAATCACTAACCTCTAAGACTTCATATTATGTTTCCTATTTTTGCTTGTCTTTCTCTCAGTTTTTAGAGTATCCAATTCTCATTCTCATCTAACTCTTTTTGCTCACCTTTTGTGTCTCTTTTCTTTAGACTCTTCTAATCCAGTTTTTCTGTCTGCTCACCTGCCTCCAGTCATCTCTTTATCTTAACATATTTCCTATGTTTTTATTAGAACTAAGATATAGGGTTTTGCTGGACTTTTTTGCAGTCAATAATAAATGCTTCCTGTGTACTGCAATATTTAAACAATTCCTGAGGAGGCAGCTCCAATGCAGTAAAGTACTGCAAATGGAAAGAACAATAGAAGCCATTGTGATAAGTTGAAATGCAACATTCCAATGATCTCAATTTTTTTTTCTTCAAAATTGTTCCATATGAACTAAAAGAAGTCTAAATTAAAGTGACTTCAGTCAGGGAGTAGAAAATGTTTTGTCTTTTAACTAGTTACCATGATCATAATTGTAAATCCATAAATATATTTGAAATTATGGTACAGTTAAAAATAGTTAAAACTCATATTTTAAATATCATGAAAATATCATGAAGATTCAGTGTAACAGCTTAACAATTAAATATTTTTCCCAAAATATTAGTAGTTTGCTTTTGCCAAGAAATATTGTTTGCTTTCAGTTCAGTAAATATTATGTTCTAGAATATGTACTCTCTCTCTTTCAGTCTAAGCAATACCCCTATAGTGCTAGCTCTCATTGCATGGTTGGCTCTCAAAGGAGATGATGCTTGTTTAGTTCATACCTGACACTTTCTCAAAGAGCAATTTTACTTGGAAATGAAATCTTCACACAATGAGAAGGCAGAGTGTCTTCCCCTGTACTTTCCCAGTTTGCTGGATAAAAGCTCAAGAAGGAAAATAACAGGGAAATATTAGCAAATGTGCCCGAAAAATAAAACTCCTTAGCCTGAAATATATTTTGCTACTTGTTTGAGCTTGGAAATATCTGTGCAAACACTTCAGCCATTCAGCTAGTGAATCTAGCAGAAAGAAGTTCTTAAGGAGTGAGAAAATGCAGGTTCTGAAAGAACATAATCACAATCAACAGCACCCAAAACCAGTGATCTTGGAAAAGAGAAAGCTTATGCATCTCCTCCACTGGTTTATTTGAAGATCTTTTGTTTAAAATGAGGTTCATACTGTGCTGGCAGATGTCCCAGCATTCCCTGTAGCAGATTGGGAAATCTTTAATGAGGTTTGCCTACAAGAAAGCAGTGCCACTGAAAAACCTGGAGACAAGATCACCCCAAACTCCCTTGGCCTGCTCAGCCTGGATTTTACTACAAGAGCACATTCCATATCTACTTTTCAGATATGGAACTTGTGAAGAGAGAAGCAGTCTTTAAGGCAACCACTCAAGTAACTCTGATCCTCATTATCTGTGCGACTCGTACAAAACAGGGAATGACACCTTGATACAAAATTTACTTAAAACAATTTGCAATGAAAAAGCAGAGCGTAGACCCACTGCAACACGCAGAGGTGACACAAGTGCTCGTGCAACTTAAAATTTGTCGCTCTTTGGTAATTATTTGTGGGATGAAATCTGAAATGTTGGACTATGAATTTTTTACTTTTCTTAATGAATATGGGATGATCAGATTAAAAAAAATTAATATGTTGCTTGTAACAAGTTCATTTGAGGAAATTATCCAAACAGTAAGTTCTCCTGTGCTGTATAAGTATTCCAGCATTGCTCATGGCAGAATAACTCTTTCCATCACTGCCACAGGTCTTCCTCTAGGCATTCAGTTCCTCCATTAGTTCCACAGTGATATAGATATTTCTCTCCTTTGTAAAGCATGGCAATATATTTGATTCAATTTTATAATAGAATTATGCTTAAACCCTTAACCTCTCTTTTAGATTCTAATCTATTTTATTCCAAACACATCTATTAAAATGTTGTCATTGTACTGATGCAAGTGATTCCAATAGTTCTTCCATTTTTGTGACCTTGAGATAAGGGACACAAAAGAAGCAGCGGTAGCCAGGGGTCACAGGAGTGCTCACAGACAACAGGCTCTAGAAAGGTGTAGCCCTCAGCAAATGGATGAAAGCCAACAGAGGCCATCTGGCTTCAGGGTCAGGACTTCTCCCTGACCTTTCTTTTTTAACAGTACAGATATAACAATTCACAGCTCTAATTTTTATGCTAAATCAGTACCTGCACACTGAGGTGCATTCAGTTTTAATATCTTTAATCACTACTTCACTGAATCAGAAAAATTTTAGCGTTGGAAAGAGACCATCCAGTCCAAAGCCCCTGACAAAGCAAGGTCACCAAACGCAGGTGACACAGGAACGTGCCCAGGGTTTGGAATATCTCTAGAGAGACTCTGGGCACTTTCTGGGCAGCCAATCCAGTGCTCTGCCACCCTCAATGTAAACAGGTTCTTCCTCATGTTGAGGTGGAACTTGAGTTTTAGTTTCTGGCCACTGCTCCTCATTCTGTTACTGGGTACTACTGGAAAGAGTCTGGCCCCATCCTCTTGGCACCCACCTTTGAGATATTTATTTCCATTAATGAGATTCCCTCTCAGCCTTCTGCAGAATAAACAGACCCAGCTCCCTCATTTCCTTCTCATGAAAGGAGATTTTTGGGGATTTTTAAATTATTTTTTGTTCTGAAGACATAGGGGGTTTGAATAATCTAAAAAAACGTGCAGCTGGTGCTTTTTTACATTGTCATTTACTTTGCTTGAAAAGTGGAAAAGTTATAAAAACATATTAGAACAAAATTATGTTCTTTATGGGATACTAATTTTTTTGTCTATTTCATTTTTTCTCTCATGAAATTCTCAAAAAACAATAAAAGAGATGAAGGACAAATAAGGAATTTTTTTATATATTTATAAAAGTTAGAGTTCTGACACTCAATCCACTTTGATCAAAGTTTCAGAAATGAAAGTGCCCTTTAAGTACAATAAATACTGTTGTAGTATGGGTACCCAATTTTAATTAAAACATTTTTGAGAGAGATTATTCAGCCTTTGATTTCCCAAGCTCATCCACAACTTGCCCTACTCTCCAATTTTCTATGATACACTATTCCCTGAAAAGAAAGTTACCCAGCTTTTATCACAATGGTTCGCAGCCATCACACCAGGTTACACATTTGAAAACTGGTGTAAGTAACATAATTTGTATGCTGAGATGATGAAACAAAGCAATTTCCTGTATGTGGATCTCACATCATCTCATTGATTGCTATTAAGTAAATATCATGTTGCAAAAACTCTCTATAAGCCCACTTTCAATGAAATATCTGTCAATTAGAGACATAAATTCAGGTGTATTTTAATAGCTTTTCTCTTACAACTTGTTCCTCAGTTGAGACAAGTGGAATTGTTAGGCTTGTTAGGAATGTGTATATTATATTTAAAATGTTGTATCTCACTCGACTCTCTGCATCTAAACATCAGAAATAAACCTCAACTGAGGTGTCTGTGTTCTCTCCAGAGTCAAAGGTACAAGACAGTGGTTGTGCCCAACCAATAATGTCACACAACTGATTGTGAACCCCAACCCTCCTGGCCCCCAGTGTCTGATCCATGCCCTGGGTATGGCATGAGAATGCAGGACTGTTTGAAAGAAAAGGCTCTCTAAAATGGGAATTGAGCTAAACCTGTAGTGAATTCCTTTCTCACAACCTGGGCTTTTTTCAGAGGACTGGTAGGTGTGACTCAGCAGGGACTCTGGCAGTGACCAAAGCTGCAAGTAATATCGGGGTTCTGGTAGATACAAGAATTAAACCAGAGGTTTTTTGAGATGTAGCAGCATTCATGTGTCACATAGACGTTTCTCTGCCTTCAGGAGCACTAGAAGTACTTCAGGAGGCTGTGTCACACTACATATGTGTTTAAGGTGATTAACATACTGCAGAATAAACCTCACACCAATGCTGTGTCACTATTCCTACAGAATGTGAAAAAGAAAAAAAGAGGATGGAATGTTCTCTTGGCAATTTCCATAAAGTGCATAAAGTAAATTTGAATTTTCCCTGTTTAACTCTAAACATATAATGTAGATTGCATAGGTTAGGATAAAAATACAATTTCCTGTCACTGACTATGGGACATAAAAAATGTCAATATAAGGGTAATACATATTATTGCAGCAGAGAATTCTATTCACTTCAGTGCTTTTGCCATAAAATAATTGTCATATCCAAAATGTCACCCTGTCCTTGGTCTCTGTACTTTGTCCATTCTGAGGCTGTTAGTTAAGTGCAAGACTGCAAACAGTTTCAGAGGCTTCTGCAGGGAGTACTGTACATAACTGACCTCTCTGGAGGCTTTGCCTCTGTTCAAAGCCGGCTGAGCTTCACTGCTCGGTCTGTGATTTCTGCACAGTGAATTAATCAAAATACATGTTCAAATAAACAACAGGGATTCTAACTCTTAGAATACCATATGAGTAAGAATTTTGAAAACTTATCTGTAGACTATTGTCTTTACCTGACCATTCACTGAGAGTAAAACACTCTAGGAACATCCAAACTTTATTTTTTTATTTATTCAGTGGAGTGGGTTGTAGGTGATTCACGTTTTCCACTAAAACAATTTAATAATATATCCAGAGACCTTTTATTTTCTGACAGTATAAGACTAACATTTCAATTTATAAAATCTTTTCATATTGTCTTCTGTAGCCCATTCATTTTATGCCTATGCCCATTTTGTATTGTAATTCACAGAGTGAGATATATGGGCTTTACTTTACCTGAATTTATGACTATTGAACATTACATTAGATATGGCCATTTTTTTCCATGCATTTTGCATTGACGGGATGCTACATTTTAATAACTAGAGTAATAAAGTATATATTTCTGTTGTTTTTCACATTATGTAAAAGTAGGCTGCTGATTGGTAGTAGAATGATATTGTAAAATATTAAGCAGTCATTTATTTTGATTTAATAATAAGCATTCTTTGAAGATACTTCCTTTCATCCAGAATTGGAATAGTAACTTTCTGTAAGATTAAAAGGCTTTTGAGGAGAATAATTCAATATGATAGGAATAATTTGGACCAGTCCACTTGACTTTATAGGTTTTTAAGGCAATGCCATTTTAACAGTGCTGTAGATTTTTTTATAATGGGAGCTTTTGATTATTTAAAAAGAGATTTTGTAATTTTGATGTGCTGGTCCTGACAGACTCCTGTATTTAGTTTTTCTGTAGAATACAATATGACATGTATTTAAGCCAACCTTATTTTACATCCTTCCAACTGCTTTGTTCCTTTGGGGCCTGGGGGAGTAGGTAGTCTGTATTAACATGCATGAGCACTCTTATGACATATAGTTTAAGCTGCCATCTGTTCAAAGAAAAAACTTTTATTCACATGGGGTTTTTAAATTTTTTTTAAAAAGAAAATAGTTCTTCAGAATGCATTGAATTTAAGAGAAACAGACAATATTGGAATTACAGGTGTCTTGAAATTAGTCTATTTATTTAGTAAATTTAGACATGATTTTATTGATTCTTTTTCCTTAACAAGATATGATTCTTAATCATGAAATCACATTATACTTTGAGTTGAAAAGAACCTTTAAAGGCCATGTGTTCCAACTCCCTTCCATGGGCAGGGATATCTTTCTCCATAAGAGATTAATCAAAGTGTCGTCCAACCTGACCCTGATCATATCCAATGATGTGGCATCCACAACTTCTTTGGACAACTTGTTTCAGCATCTCACCACCCTTACCATAAAATATTTTTCCTTATGTACAATCTAAACTTATCTTCCTGCAGTTTAAAAATGTTGGTTTTCTTATCCTGTCTGTTACTACAGGCCCTAGTATAAAATCTTTCTCCATCGAGGGTTGGAAACAGATGATCATTAATTTCCCTTCCAACCCAAACCATTCTATGACACTCTGATCTTTCTCATAATCCTCCTGTACAGAACAAGGGGAATACAGAGCAATAATGCCTTTGCATCCATCAACAGGACAGTTCTTCAGATAGAGTGCAGACAGATGGGAGATAAGGACAGGAAGATCGCTCACCAATCACATTTATGATTCTTTGGGACTTCATCTCAATTTTAATGTAATTATGGTTTGCCTGGCTCTTCAGCAAAGAGAAGACAAAGAGAAAGCTGTTTGACTTGCAGTGAACATGATTTTTTAATTATATGTTTAAAAATACTAGTTACACATTATATGCAATAATATATTAAAACTGTGTAACACTAAAGAAAGTACATTTGGAAGTAACAGCATCAAAATCAATTTACAGCTGTAGCATAGAATGTGAATGTCTGCTATTTGGTGTACAGACAGTGTTTTAGCAAAAGCAGGATCAACTAAGAGGGCAAATGTACCTACAAAAGACTGCCATTTAGAATTTAAATTTCCAATGGGCCTTAAATACTACTTGTTTGGAAACAAAAAAAAACACCCAGTGGTTATTGCTTCTATGTCCAGAGACTGATTTTCTTGCAACTGCAGATAACTTTTACATCTCTATCCTCATGGTTATATAGGAATTTAACCTGTGTTTCAGCTGTGACTCATTTGTAGAATGTCTGGACTGCATAGGTTGTGCTCTGGAATCTTTGTGCTAGACTAGAAAGTGCAGTGGCACCTGATATTTAAACTATAAATAAAAATTTTCATAAAACTTTTACAATGATGACGCTTGGGTATGTTTCTTAAGTCTCCAGTTCTGAGATGGAGTAAATTGACAGCAGCAGACATAGATATAGTAAGTGATACTCTTCCTGTAGTAAAAGTGATAACTTTTGCACCTACTATTTTTGATTTGCATCTGTTATAGCTCTGATTTGATCTCTTTTATGAGTGTGTGTATATATATATATATATCAATGATCCATAGGCATTTCCCTTCTGAGTCATCTGCCTTAAGTGTCTGTGCTGGTGGGATCACAGGCCATCTCCATGGAAACAACTATGATACTACATAGAGTGAGTTGTGACATCACTAAGTGAATCAACCAAGAGAAGGAGTGCATGTGAATAAAAAGAAATTTCTATAAAAAACAATTTAGTAAATAAATCAAGAAATGCATAATAATGTCTAGGTAGTAGATCTATGTAATAATGTTCAAGGACTATTTTTCTATCAAGAGAGTGATTTTTTTAAGTTTGCTGGAATGTTATAGCAGCTCTTTACATTAAAACACTGTCAATCTCTCTCAGCTGACAGTGTGAGCATATTTAAATTGCTTTATAGCTACAGTACCATATGCTGCTATGAGTATGAAGATGCAAAATTCACCACAGAAAATATTCTTTATCTTAAGGTGAGCAGAAAAAGTGACTTAAGTCCTGGTCTTGTCTTTATTAATATAGCTACTGACACAATTAGATTATATGAAACTTATAAATACACTCCCTTCTCAAGTTGCCTTTTCTTATAGAAATTTGCTGTAAGGGATAGACATTTCAGCTCATTTCATTTGTATGTTTGCTACATAGTTTTCCTTTTTCTTTGTTCATTCCCCCCTAACTTAGAAAAATAATTACAGCACTACAAATAAATTATTTTTCTCGTGACCTTCTGAACATCAACAGTCTCTTCTATAAGTACTGCAAACATTCATTTACTTTTCCCCTAATTAATCACAGCTTTCTTTAGTGGTCATTATTTTACCCTGTGGGCTTTTTTAGAAATGGACATTTATGAAAACTGCTAAGCACCTCAACAGCTACATCACACATTTATTACTGTCCTGAAAACAGCAAGTCTTTTGCCTGTTTTTATTTCATATATGGAATCCACATCAGTTCCATCTGAAAAAGTTGCTCCTACTCTCAGTGTCGCAGAATGTAATTTTTTTTATTAATTTTTTACCCAAGGCATATTTTAATCAAGGTTTGGCAATAGAACTGATTAAAGCTGTGTTAAATTCTACTCCAAAATTGTTCATCTGGATGTCCAGAGTTAGTCATGCATGATTTTTAATCATTATCAGGTGCCAGAACACTCAAGACAGTCCAGAAGAGAATTATTAGATTGCTTTTGCTTATGGCTCCATCCTTCTGCCTATTCCAGGAAGTTTGTGAAAGATTTGTGCTGTATAACAGAAGGAAACACAAGTTCCTTAATCCCTTAAATTTGTCATTTATAGCTCTATAAATGGTATTTAAAACTGTCACATGAATAAGCAAACACTTTTACTTTGAGAATTGTTTTGCCTATGTCCATTGTTCCATCAACTTTTCTGCACCTGATGACTGAAAGATAAGAATTCTGAGGGACTGTAAAAGCAATGTAATTTGCACCAGGTGTCAGTAAGTATATCTATTGCAAGGTGAGGGAAAGCAACAGGCTGCAGCCTGAAATGGTTACGCTCTGAAAAAATCTCAACCTAAATATCCTTGTAGATGTAACCCATCCATTTTAGTTTAAGCTGCAGAGAAGGTGTATTTCCAATGTCCTTTAGGGATTATTGAAATACAGACAACATTGCTGTGAAATACCATTATGTGAGGTGAGTGCATCCAAATAGAAGCAATGAAGCTGGTGAAGGGTCTAGAGAACAAGTTTTATGGAGAGTAGATGAGAGAACTGGAATTTGGCCTGGAGAATAGAAGGCTCAGGTGAGACATTATTACATCCACAGCTCCCTGAAAGAAGGGTGTAGTGAGGTGGGTTCCTTCTCTTCCCTGAATCCATAGCAGACCAGGAAAACTATTGGAAGCATGCTTCCTGAATCCCTCGTAAAACTCCATTATGCAGAGCCAAGTATGTGGGCTTTGGAACAAAGGAAAATTATCCTTCCTGTTCCAATAGAGTCAGATTTATCTCAGACCCCATGGTTCACTCAGACCCAGTGTGATAAAACCATGGCTCCCAGGTCCAGCCTACAGCGGCAACTATTCCTGGTAGGTGCTCATCACCCACCCACTCATGGTGTGAGCATGGGCAGCCACAAAAACCAGCATAAGCAGAGAGCAGTGTATTCACTGGCACTGCATGGAGGGGCCAGCACAGACAGCAGAGATCTGTTCCTCCTCTCTGGCTGATCAGAATTTAGGGTCACTCAGTGAAGGATACACCAGAAATCTTCTGGTTCTCTGGCACAGCCACATTCTCAAACACCTGGAATGTTACCACATACTCTATTTCTTTGCAGATCCCTTTACCCAGTCATTGGCTCAGGCCTATTTTTTTATCAAGTGTTTCCTCTTACTGGCTAGTCCAGCTCATCACTTGAAAGCAGAAATTATACATACACACATGTAAATGCATCCAGAGATCTGAGAGGGGTCACAGCAGTTTACACAGAACGTTTTGAGGAATGATTTTTAATTAGAAAACAAGACAGCCTACGGTGGTTAGATGCCTCAATTAGGCAAATGCATTGGTCTGCATTTTTTCTTGCTCATCTGGACCCCTTTATCCTCTTTTTTCTCCACTTCTCAATCTTATTTTTCCTCCATTCACATTGATAATTTCCTTTATTCACCTATGTCTCCTCTCTGGTACAAAGGCCTTCCTAAATTAGTCACAGTTTTGCTGTATCTATATCTAAAATTGCCACTTCTGTTATAGTTACCTTTGGCATTCCAGCCTTGTGCACCGCGAGCCACACAGCTCAGGCCAACTCACCAAGGCTGTGGTAGGTTGCCATATGGCATTGGGAGATTTGACTCCCCAGGAGGTCTCCAATTCTCCCAATTAATTGCCAGTGGGGTTTGCCTGTCTATTGCCTCACCCTCCCTTAACCTCCAGAAAAATGAGACCATTTCTTATAGACACAAACATTAAAGCTTCTTGCTCCTACATCCCAGTTTCTCATGGTAAGGTAACTCGGCTAAACTTCAGGCCAGGGCTTATGGATGTGTCAGTGCACCTTAATAAATCAGATGTGCACTCTGCAGTTGCTCTGCTTAATTTTAACTTTCTGAGAAACAGTTTTGAAAACTAATGAAATTTGGATTTGCAACTTGATAAATACATTGTCTTTTTACCTTTTCACAATTACAGGGGAAAATTTGAAGTTTTGTAGCAGCACTCATCAAATATATTCCTCTGGAAGATCTACAGTATTAACACACTGTTAAGCAAAACTGCATAAAGTATATTATTATAGATGCATATATAATTCATTATTCACTGACATATAGAATTAATTCTCCACTGCCTTATACGAAAACTTTGATGAATGATCTTCATGGTTTGATCTTTAATTACTAAAAATTGCTGTGTATATATAAATATACACACAGCAGGAGTGAAACAACATTCAGTAAAAAAAAAAAAGATGTATGCCTATATTGATTTTTTATTTTAAATTATTGTAGATGTTTGTGGCAAAGTTCAATACAGCAGTAGTTTCAGACTGAGAATGATCTGAAAATTTTTAGATTTATCATTTTGTATACATTTTTCTAAAAGTAAAAACAGAAAACATAATTTCTTTTCATCTACAAGTAAAAAAATGATCCCCAGCAATTAAATCTTAGGTTTACTTTTCTAGAAAAATAAGTGATACAGATAAAAAATGCAGACTGACACACAAACCAAATAAATCAGACACTACTAATGAACTATGCTCTGCAGGACAGGTAATTTAATCAACAATTGGTTTTATATTTATTACTGCAATTGACATCAAAGTTCATGCCTTTATGAAACTTTCTCCAGAGAATAAAAACATAATTGGAAGGCAACCAATGATGTTGAGTAAAGTACTATTATCTCAAATAGACTTGCGATGACTAAAATGTACAAGATTTGAAGAATAAATAAAATAAATCCTGTGGTTACTCTAAACCACTTGGAATATTCCAAAATGTCAATAAGAAAATGACAGCATCAGGCATAGAAAAGAACACCAAGACATCAAAGGATGTTTTAATCTTTTGTTTCAGAACAGTGATATTTGGTAATCTTTGGGCAGTGACTGATAGAGGTTTGCTTAACTTACCCAAAACTTCCAAACTTAGAGATATTTTTTAGGTTTCCTTTTTTATTATTTTGTCACCTGTTGCGCTAAAAACCCACAGTTTTCCTAATATCTAATTTAGTTCCTCTGTTTTGAAAACCAAATTATTTTCTTGTCCTTCCCTGAATAGATAAATCCTGTGGTCACTAAATAACTCTGCATCATTGTCTTTTTAATCATGTTTTATATGCTGGAAGACCATTAGCACTATCCCTATGCCTTTTTCCTTTTTTTAAACATAAAATGCATTTATTCAACCTTTCAAAATAAGAAGTCTTATTCTTTGAACATTTTCATTTTTTTTTTTTTGTTTGTTTTCTGTGGACATCCATTAATTGTGTTTCTAAAAATTGTGTTACCTGAAGCAGATGCAGTACACTATTAGAAGTCTTAAGTAGGAAAAAGATAAACATACACTTTCTATTCTTCTCATCCAGCATTCTGCTGATTACACTCCAGATTAAGATTTTCCTTCTTGTATTGTCTTGTACATTTTGTCTGTTCTAAATCCAACACAATCTTAATCTTTCTCATTTCAACTAAAACCTCCCACAGTTCAGTTCTTTGTACTAGTGCTCACTAAACTTCATACTGTTAATTTTAGATGCCTTTTCCAAATAGTTAAGATGATTCAGGCTTGAATTCTTCCCTACAGAGTGCTTGGAACTCATTAACCACAGCAGATGCAATGCAGGTATTGTCCATTCAGTCAACTGGCAGTCCACCTGGCCAGTAGCAAAAATATGTAGAGATTGATCCTTCACTAAATTTTTCAAATTGTATTTTCTCCACCTTGATTGAAAACTATATGTAGATAACCTTTGGAGTGCAATTTTTCACCTAATTACGTACCTACTCTGGCAAATATTCAAGAGGTTGTCGTACAAACATCAACAGCCTTTCTGAAGTGTTGGTTTAAGCCATCTACTGATTATTCCTTACCCAACAGTACTGTTATCCTGTCAAACAAATAAATCAAATGGTTTTCTACCATTCAGTGTAAATATACCAATTTGAGCTCTTTCCCTCACTGCCATAAATTTCTCTATAAACTTATAATTTATTTCATAATTTATAGGAATTTTTTTCTGAAAACAAAATCAGACCCACTGCTCTGTGACTCTACTTACCCTACTTTTCTGCCTTTCTTTATGCAAGTAAGTTTTGTGTTTTTATTCCGCCAGCCCTCTGGGACCTTCCTTCTTTTCCAAGAGCTCTAGTAATCACTAACAGTTCAGACACTGCATCAGCTTATTCCTTTAGTGCTCCTAGGAGAATTTAATCAAATACTGCCAACGTGTATATCTCCAAATTTCTTCTGACTATTCTCTCATACTTTATTGGATATTCTTCTTTTGATAATATTAATTTAATTAATAATGATAAATTTAATTTATTAGTAATATTGTCATCTTGGTTTATTCAGGTGCAACCTACATCCTGTTTAGTGAAAGCATCCCGGAGATTTATTAAAGTATCATCAAAGTGAGGGAAAGAAAGAAATAAATGTTGAAGTGGTGATAATGAGCTATTGGGAACAATGGGTAATTGTTCTTAACTTTAATGATTTTTAGCACTTAGTTGTTGCTATAAAGCAAAAGGAAAAACAAAAGTTTTAAGATATCATGAAAAGTGTAGTAAAAATGCAGATTCTCTTTTTGTAAACTCATTTTAAAATACTGAAGTTGTTTTAAAATTTTCTCTCTAGATACATATAAGGAAGAAGTAGACCTTCGTGTAAATGTGATTCCTGAGAGTCTTCACCACTAATGGAGCTGGAGACAAGGCTAGATGTTTCAGGTTACCAACATGCAGAGAAACTCTTGCATCAGTGAACAGTGTGCTGAATAATGACTTCATGCTGTTTAGTTTTCTCAGTTGCACTACAGTAACAATTACTGCAGTCAATAGGAAAGACTACAGTGAAAAGAGATAAATTATGATGATATCCTTCTTCATTTGCTTGATCAGTTTTCTTTCATTATATTCTTTGATTTTTTAACAAAATAGTTCATAAAACAAACATCGCCTTTCTTAATATAGAGTTTTTAGTTAACAAATCTTTTTTTTTCTCACTAATGAACTTTTGTGATGTCACTAAATGAGATCTCAGTTGGAATTTGTCAAAGCAAAAACAATTTGAACAAGATTGGGATTGAAACAATTTCTTGACACATAACACACACTTACCCAGCAATCAGCAAACTGTACATACAGAATCAATACTGGTAATAAAACAGATTAGCTGTAGTAGTGGACACAGGATGTTAAACCTGTAGAATTTTATACATGCCTTTATCGTGTCACAAATTTATCTCCAGCGGTTCTAGTCACACTAAATTGTGATTACACATGAGCAAATGCAGAGATGTGCATAGGGTTACAGGCAGAGCTCGTCCAGCAGAGTGTGTGAGGTGGCAGTGGCACCCCAGTGTCCCAGCAGTGCCACACCTGCTGTGTGTCTGTCCTGCTGTCACACTGTTGAAAGAAAAGTCACTATTTGAGGAGGATGAAGGAGAGACGTGTACATCTTAGGGGTTGATGATCATTGGTCTCTAATTTATTGATTAGGTTACACACTTTTATAATAGTGTTAATAAGCTCATACATATTTTGTAACTTAAGCATTCTATTCGTTAAGCTAAATATCAACTCTTCTTCATTCTTTCAGTCTTGCATTTTACTTTCTCACGTCACTCTGACTCTTTGTTATCACATTTAGAGATGTCTAAGGACACAGTATTTTCGCAGGTGCAGACTCAGATCAGAAGGCTAAACACAGTACTTTTCCAGCTTTTAATAACTAACATTCCCACATATCTTCTGTTTTCTTTTAAATATGCAAGGCTTCATTGGTTAATTACACTACACTATTTAAAATATAAAAATAAGCAATTCTAATAACTATTATAAACAATATTTTTTAACTAATAAAGTTTTCTATTATAAGGAATTTAAGCTAGGAAAACAAACTGACAAAACTTATTACAATTTATAGTATATGCTATGAAATAAACACAAAAAGAATTTGATGCTTTTACAAGGCTTAAACAAAACTTAGGTGTGTTAACACAACTTATAAAAATAAGTTAAAAGAGCAACATGTGTGCAAGTTTCATTTGCATTGATTGTTTGATAAGCTTGTTTTTTATTTTTTAAATAACAAATATTTTTTAAACAAAAATGATTTTATTTACAAATGTTTCTAATTATTTTTTATAATTAAAGTTTCTCTGATGTTCGTGGTGACACTTTGCACACAAGTTATAAAATAAACATCTAACATAAATCTATTTAATATTACGTAAATTTAATAACACTTAGACTTAAAACACTTAGACTTAAAACACTTAGACTTAAAACACTTAGACTTAAAACACTTAGACTTAAAACACTTAGACTTAAAACACTTAGACTTAAAACACTTAAACTTAAAACACTTATACTTAAAACACTTAAAATACTTAAACTTAACAGAACTTAAACTTAACAGATTTTCAAATCAATAAAACTCATATGCGACATCACTTAAATTTAACAGAACTTAATTCAATTGACTTTAAATTTTACATAACTTAAACTTAATATAAATTAAACATAACAAAATGTAACTTCACTTAAACTTAATAACACTTAAATTAACAAAAATGAAACTTAACAGCACTTAAACTTATCAAAACATAAATTTAAAATCACTTAACTTTAAGAGTATTTAACATTTAATGGCACTTAATAGACAATTTAATTTAAACTATTTAGCAACAGATAAAATTTACTATAGAAATAAAATATAAAATTTACTATAATCTACTTACAGGCTTGTCTCTAAAATACTAATCTAAAACAACTCTCTTCATGTGTTTGTTTTAGCATTTTTAAACTTGCGTGCACGCAAACATAAGAAATTTGTTCAAGGTATACTTGTGGAAAAAATCTCTCTGAATTCAGTGTTTGCTTGTTACGTCTACTACATTTAAGTAAGGCTTAAGGAATACGAAAACATACTTATTGCATCTCACTTATACAACTGTTTCAATACATTTCTAACATTTTTAAACTTTTCAAAATACAACTTGAGACTCTGGTGTTCTACCGACTGAGCTATCTGGGTTTTTAATGTTCAGAGTCTATGCTGATTTTTCTTTTGCAGTCTCTGTTAGGAAGAACAAAAGATCTTTTAATTTAGATGAGGAATGTCTTGATAGCAATGCTCTTTGGTGTTGTTTATTTATTATCACTGGTGTTTTAACTGTAGTAGGGATCTTTTTGTGGTTCTTTGTGGAAAAGAGTTACATTTATTACGGCTATTAGGTCTAACACTGAAGCTTTCGCTGGCTGCGGGGCAGAGGGGGTGAAGTAGTCACTCTGGGACGGTTTCTGGGGCTGCTGCTTGACTTGCTGTGGTGTGCAATGGGTTAACTCAGCTTCTGCTGCAGCACAGCACTCTGGTGGCGTGAGTCGCGGCCTCCCCTGCGGGGGAGCCCCCCCGCGCTGTGCTGCTCCTTCTTTGCTCTGTCGCTGCTGCTGCCTCAGGCTCTCGCTGGGGACTCCGGGCTTCGCTGCGGGACTTGCTCGCTGCTGCGCCCCGCGCACCCAGCCCCGCTGGCGCGCACCGCACCGCGGGCACAGCGCTGCTTGCCTTGCTCGGGTTCTGTGGTTGTTCGTATTTGTTGCGAGCTGCCGACAGCTGAGCTGCTGCTGCACTTTTTATCTGAATACTGTTGCTGATCTGTAACTCTATGTGCATTTCAAAGGCTCGATGTAAATTGCTGCTACTTAGTCTAAAACAACAACAAGTTCTAAACATGCTAGCAGTTCAGTGTTCGATACAAACTTTTTCTGCCGGCTGCAGCACTCTTAAACTTTCTTTTGGACACGCTGCATCTTGCAGTCTTTTTAAAGCACAGTCTATTGAAGATGCTAGGCTCAAACTAAGGCCTTTGCTGGCCACTGGGTGCTACAGCACTCTGAAAACAACAGCGGGAACTGTGCACTCTGGAAAACTGCAGAAGCTTTTTCTCTAGGTTTATAATCTATAGTTTGCTTTTCTACGCCGCTTGTTGATAACTTCATCGTTTTCTTTTTCTATGGCTTTTCTGGCCAGCCCAGCTAAAGCTGTCTTGCGCTCTCTTGCAATAGCTTCTGCTAGGTTGTTTTCTGCTTCAGGGATCAGCTCATTGTGAGCTACTTTCTATAATTTACTTAACTTCTTGGCAGTTTTACTGTCGTCTAAAGTGGCCTCCCATAATAAATCACCAAATTCACGCCATCTCGTTAACTCGTAAACCGTATGGGGCTTAATAAAAGCTCCCTTAGCATATCCATAGGTCAAAAACCCTTGTAGATTCTCCATTCCTCTAACCTGCTGTTTTTGTAAAAAGACAGTAAATAAATAATATGTTGCTTGCTTTTCTATACTAAAATCGTCAGCGCTGTTTGCAGCTCATCAAGGTCTCGGCAACACGTTTCGGCCAGGTTCGCCTCTACGACACCTGGGGCACGGCGCGTCTAACTTGTCTGTTTGTCCCCCTTGTCTTTTTTTTTCCTTTCTCCGCGCTTTCTGCCGTCCTGGCTGCTCTCAGGACCCGACCCGGTTCTTCACCTCCTCTGTGGCGCATCGCATTATCACGTCGGGGTCACCATTTGTTGAAAGAAAAGTCACTATTTGAGGAGGATGAAGGAGAGACGTGTACATCTTAGGGGTTGATGATCATTGGTCTCTAATTTATTGATTAGGTTACACACTTTTATAATAGTGTTAATAAGCTCATACATATTCTGTAACTTAAGCATTCTATTCGTTAAGCTAAATATCAACTCTTCTTCATTCTTTCAGTCTTGCATTCTACTTTCTCACGTCACTCTGACTCTTTGTTATCACATTTAGAGATGTCTAAGGACACAGTATTTTCGCAGGTGCAGACTCAGATCAGAAGGCTAAACACAGTACTTTTCCAGCTTCTAATAACTAACATTCCCACATCACACCACGGGAGATGTGGCAGTCACAGCTCCCTGTGCCCATTAATGTCCCTCCCCAAAAGGAAGCAGCCACTCCCCAGGGCCAGGGAGGCCACTCAGGCTGCTCTGGGCTGGGCAGTATCTGTGGTGGCCCAAAGTTTCCTCTGAAGTGCCAGTTTCACTCCTGATGTTTCCACTTTAGAGTCTCTTCCTCCAGATATGAATTTTCATGGGGTTTTTTTAATACATCTTATCAGGCTAATTCCTGCTTTGTATCAAAAGCTTCATAATTCTCTGATTGCTTTTTAATCCTGCTGATGGTTATCCTCCACTTTACAAGATCAATTTAGGCAAATGGATTTAGAAAATTTTGAGTATTCATTCCAGATATACATAATACTTCTCAAATTTTCATTTCACCAGGTTGTCACATCAAATCATTCACCAAAGGCTGGACAATGCAAATACCCTACAGAATTTAACCCTAACGTTTAGATAGATATAAAAGCCTGTCAAGAGATATGCCAAGGTAGAAACTGCCTAGGAAATAGAAAACTGATTTTAACAGCAATGTTGCACCTGTACTATGGAATGGGCCTGCCTTATGGAGCACTCTGTTTTGTCCTGATCCCAAGAACAAAAGCAGACTTTTTTCTTTTCCTTAGAGGGCATGTGAAAGATAATGTACTATTAGATGCACTGCTGTACCCAAGTGTTTACTGCCTACGCTCTAGACAGGACCAGGACAGTAGAGACAGTCTCAGAAACTTCAGTTCTATTCACAGAAAAATTATTCTTTTAACAAAGGAGTTGTGGTTTTTCTTAATATTTCTTTAATTCACTTCCATTTGACAATATTGTTTTCAGTCTCTTTGACTTTTTCTCGGACTATGTGCATTAATTTCCAGTGGATATGCTCACATGCAGAAAGTGGGCAGGCAAACTGAGTCCTCCTTTTTTACTGTATTGCTCTCCATTGCTTTCATGGTCAACCACTGTGCCAGAACCTGCTTTGCTATGATCACACAATCTAATTTACCCCTTTTTTTGTTCTATTATTATAGTAATAGTTTCTCTGCTAGACCACTACACTTAATGTAACTAATCAGCTGTGCTACTTTAAGTAAAAAAATCACCTTTCCACATCACTCATGAACAGCAAAACAGCCTTATAGGAAGTTTGCCATTTACTGCTTGTTTGTTCCATATTTGCCTGGGCTTCTTTATATTAATGCAGCTTAAAATTATTTTTCTATTTACAATTTTTTCTGGTTTGGATTTTTTTACACTTAGGTCCTTCTTCCTTTGAAAGGATTTTTTTCTTTTAATACCATCAGAGTTCTTTCAAGAATATTGGATTTTGAGGCCAAATACTTATAGAGCTCCCCTGATAAATGTCAGTCATTTCTCACAGGAAACACTTCTATTTATATGTATTACACATGCAAAAGTCTAAACAAAAGTTAAAAATGGATGTATTCTTTTCCTCTTTGAAGTAAAATCACATATGGAAAAAAAACATAAAACAAAGATTCAGAGTATAAATTTGCTACTGCCTCATAGTATCAGATAAGCAAAAACTGCAGTATGACTTTGGACACTGGCATATCTGGATCCAAGCTTCTGAGCCTGAGAGCATCCTCATTCTAACAGAAGTGGGAAGAACACATTGTAGAAATTCAGAACCCAGATGAAATCCCCCAAACCCATGAAAACAAACCAAACTAAGATGTAACAAAGTAAAACAATGAGAAAGTAATATATTTGCAAAGTTATTATACTCTCTAGATGATGGACTTTGACTTACAAACTTCATGTCTGAACTTTGGACTAAGATTTTGGCCCCTCTATCAGCATTGCATATCTTTGTACAGTGTTATTTCAATCAATTTTTGCATGAAGCTAAAAGATAGTAAACAACAGTGTTGCAACATAGAATTTAACTTACCACTGTAGAGAGGAAAAGAAAAGAATTAATATTTAGACCGAACTGGTTTTCAAGTAAAAATCAAGAAAACTAGCATCATGTATGGTATACATGAATTACTGGTCATTGCCTTTATAAATTGAGTGCAAAAGATATTCAATGAAACTATTAACTATCTTAACTGTATAAGTCTATACCTTTTTTTTTTTTTCTTTTAATTCAAATTTGGTATTGCATGCATTTAAAATCGCCATCTTCTTCTCATACAAGCTGCAAGCACACTGTGCTGGAGAACTAATTTCACACATGTGTCTCAGGTGAGTAAAAGCCTGCAGGTGAGTTGATCTTCAGAGAATCTTTGTTCTGCAGGCATCAGTCTGCCAAAGCCCTGTTTTGTGATGTAGCAAAGAGCAGCTGCTTCTGAGAGCATGGAAAGTAAAGTAAGAAGAATATATCTTGGCTGAAATTGATTAAAGCTCTATCAAAACTCTTTCCATTCATCTCTAGAAGAAAATCACCTGAATAAAAGATGGTTTTGAAAGGTGAGCAGATGTATTTTGAATTTTAGAGGCTTTCCGCCTGTGGTAAAAGCACAGTCCTCTGTAAAGAAATCTGTACTTGGAAAGCAGACTTATTTTTTACCCCATCTCTCTATTCTGTCCATTGTTTTGAATAAAATTGGAAGCATAGAACAATGTCCTAAATTTTTTTGATCTTTGCAGATTTATTTTCAGATGTTCTTAAAAAAAAAAAAAAAAAAAAAAGGAAAATTTCAAACCATCAAGAGAATGGCTTATTTTTGTTTTCAAGAGAATGATAAATGCACTTACTATTTCTACTCAGCAAATCTGTTTTAATTAGAATTGCCTCAAGGATAATTGTGAAGAGCAAAAAGAATGATGTTGCTGTAGTTTTGTTTTCTTCACACTATTAAAATACACATTTCCAGTTGATATTTTGGTGAATTATTTTTTTAAAAAACGTTATCTGTGTTGAAGGATTTTTCTTTAAAACAGCAATTATTTCCTTCTCTATTCTCTTCCCTTCACAGCTTTCCTGGTGTAATCCACATCAAGCATATTTGTGAAATAGAAACAACGAAAAGTTTTGTTACTGCCAAAGGAAAGTGAATGACATAAGGATAGAATGATCTATACCATAGATGTAAGTGTGGTCAAGAGCACTCAGAAAGTTGCCTTTTCCTTCCTGCTCAGCAGAAGATCCCATACACCAATCATTTCTCCCCATCTCAGAGAACGAATTACAAGTACAAAGATAGTACCATTTGGAAAGAGAAAGAAGAGTTAAAACTACAAATAAGCACATGTATAGTAATTATTGGCCAAGAAAAGACAGCTTGAATTCTCAAAATCAAGAGAAAGAAGAGTCTACCTATGGTTCCTGTTTCAGTGATATCTGTAACTGATATCAGCAGTTCTTTACCAGGCAGAAGGTAAAAAATTCTGATTTGCTCAGACAGACTGCTTTTTAAAAAAAATCTTTTAAAATAAAAACAGAAGATATTTTTTCAAAACCAAATTGCACTCAGGCAGCTGCTTTTTTAAAAAAAAATGACTAAAAAGATTCACCATGAACTTAAATAAAAATGAAGAAAATGTAAATATCTTCAAGAGGCAAAACATGTACTCATTATTAAAATGCCTTTCTTAATCTTCTGTATCATGCAGTTTTATTTGTATACCTTCCTAATAAGAACAGCATGCAGCTGCTTCAATTTACATGATTTTCTATTGTGTTTCCTACAGGACTGCTTAAGTAGAGATCAGCATTGGCTGTTGTGGAAGGTGAGTGATATATTACCTTGGGCTTAATATTGTAAGTGACTCAGCTGGAGTCTGTGTCAAATTTACAACACAGTATCTGGCTAATACTGGCAGTAGCACAACCTCTTTCAAAGCTCTTGAGAGAACTTTCACAGATGTCAAATGTGTCATATTCTGCTGAAAGAGGAGGGCAGAAATTCTGTTTTCTATCACCTCCAGGAAGGTACCAAGCTTATTTTTATCCCTTCTGTAGACTTTTATCACTTTCTTCCTCTTCTAGGCTTTTAAAATTTACATCTGGAAGCAATGTGCTATAGTTGAATTGTATTACATTTGTATCTTGAAAGCAGCAATCTTTGCACCTGGGTTTGGTGTGGATCACAGCGTTGATATTCAGCACTTAAATCATGAGTGTAAGTATGCTTCTAAATGCTCAGTAGGAAATATTTTTTCTAATTTCTAGGTAATAAAAGTATGGCTGAGATGGATGGGATTACCCTAGTGTCGCAAACTGGCATTACCAGTTTACCTTGGTCTCACACACTGGCACTGAATGAAGAGCACAGCACATCTTCCCTGATTGCAACCTTTGGTCACTCCATCTATGAACTCAGGGAATCAGCTGAAAGTATTACTTTCTCTTGAGCTATAGCTGGTGAGCATCTCTACAGAGAGATATCTGTTCTACATGTGTGCTGGAAATACATTACATATAGGTATATTCATAGAAGTCTTCCATCTTTTACTTACCTGTTACTCTTATCAGGTTCACTTTACCTTTGAGTCTTTTGCCTGAGTTTTGTTTTAATTCATCTCTGATCAGTTCACAAGCCTGTGTTTTCTTCCATGCAGTGTAGAAACAGAGGGAACAGGGTTACCCTCTGGTAGCTGCTATGTGCTGAGGTTGTCTTTAGAAGTGGGCTCAGCATGCAGCAAGGTAAGCATCCAGCTCCAGTCTCTCTGGATTACACCCTCGTTCACCTGTGCACCTCGTTACCATTGCTGACCATTTAGCTACACATTCCTCCAGTAGCAGACCTTTACCCTTCAGCTACTCTGGGACTGTCTCATTATTTTCTACCTCTATGCTGTACCTCAGGCAACAGGAACTTATTCACTCAAAAACCTCACTCAGGAAGCTTACGAAAGCAAGATACATGCAGTCTTGTCCTGGGGAGCTGCAACAGAGTGATTAGGGAAGCTTTTTCATTGCTGCTTTGTATGTTTGTGCTTTTTCATATTAAATCAAACAAAATATAAAACCCATAGAACAGTCAAGGTCCATTATTTTTTTTGGCTGCATATTGCAAGACCCAAGTGCTTTTGGCATTTTTTATGTATTTCAGTCCTTATAATTTATCCTTAGTAAAATGTGAACTGAACACAGTCTGCAGACTTTAGCTAGAAAGGTGCTAACTTGAGTATTCTTCCTTCACATCCCAGCTTATTTAAAAGGACTGTGCTATATTACAAGTATGTATGTATGCATGTTTTCTGGATCCATTTTTATGTTTCCTATTTAATACTGACTGCTTTGTTATTACCTAAATACCTTGTAATGTATTACTGAGCTTTGAAAAAAATTACATAATGTACCTCATCCAAGGCCATACATAGATCACAAATTTGTACTCAATATTAATTATGTGTCCTCTGAATGTCTTACCCTTAATGTTAGTTTCTTTCTCCTTTACTGTTTTTACTTAATCTGTAATTAATGCTTTCTGCAAACAAATGTGAAATGTCCATAAAGTAGCAAATAATTTAGGTGGTTAATTAAATAGAATACAAAATAATTGTATGCTGAAGAATCCTATGGGAATTTTTCATAACTGAAGACTCAGCTACATTTCATTTAAGATTTATGATGTCCTCCACAAAACAAATTTTGGTTGATACAAATGGAAAATCAAAAGGCTTTATCAAACTCGGGTGAGTTATGTAAGCAAAAAATGAGTCAGAATACACTGCAATAAAAAAAACCTGAAGCTGCAAAGTTTTATGTTTTATAGGGTATCTGTATTTCCCCATCTAAATGCATCAAGAATGTGCATGTTACACTAACATAAAGGCTTTGTATGGTACTATGGAAATAAAATTCCTCACGTTTCTATCTATCATTACATCACAAGACAGTTCACATGTGAAGTAGTGAGTAGAAAGACACTTCCTAATTTTTCATGATGTTTTCTATCATCATGTGTGTTGCATCCCTGAACAAGCCAGAGTATGGCTGTAGCTGGGAAATCAGTGTACCTGAATAAATTCTGACTTGATTAGAATCATAAATAGTTGAAGCTTAAGTTACTGTAATAATGGGAATGTACATGTTTGTTGTCCTTGTAAGGAGACATCTCATGTTGTATTAGTTTTCTTGCAGATTTTTTTAATGTTGTCTGGTGTTTGTTTTGTTGTTTGGTTTGGTTTTTTTTTTTTTGTTTAGTTTCTTTACTCATCCTTAAAAAGTTTTCACTTAAGTTTTTGAGAGTTTTTAGTAGCCTATATCTTGTCAGGTGTGATAGCTAACATATTTTAATATACGATAACCAGAATAAGCCATTTGGAAATAGCAATGCCCCTAAACATGAATAAAATATATGAATATATCAAATGAAACTAATGGAAATAGGAGGAGTTTAAAGAATGCTAAAAACAACTCAAACAGTTTCAGTAAGAAGGAACCAGAAGGACTCTAAGTTATATCATATTCTCATTTAGCTTCATGTCTCAGCTGTTGTTAAATGGCATAATTTCAGCAAAATCAATGAAGCTGGTCTAATCTGCATCCTTTCAGTTGAATGGAAATACACCAGTTCACACCAGCTGGGAGACCAGGCTGCTCCAGCAATGCCATGTCCTTGGTTTCAGCCATTTACGGTCAGTAGATTTGCTTCAAGTTATGATAATTCCAAGAAGGATGTAAATTCATTTATGTAAAGAAGGCCAGAACTGTTTCCTATGGAGAGATGTATGGAAGTGCTTTGTGGCAGATATCTTTTACAAAAGGATTTACATGCATAACTGAAAAGTAGTGACATTAGCAGGATGAAAATATCTTGAGGTAAACAACACATAGAAAAACTGGAGTAATATGAAATGACAGCAAAAATATGGATGAAAGAGGCCAACTGAGTATCTGCCAACAAACACTGATAATTCATTTTCCAGTTTGAGGATTTCTGGGAAGCAAATGCTGTTCAGTAGATCTGCTCAGAAATGGATCACAGCTCCTCTTCAGTAAAGAAAATGTAGGGAAAATATCATAAGATACCATATTGATGCATTGTCTTTCAGCAGGAACTTTCAATTTTGTTTATTTATAACAAGTTCTTTGTGTTGTAGAAAATCCTATCATTTGACAATATCATTAGATTTAATTAATTAGGACGTGCCTATTTGGTATTTCAGTTGTTCTGGTACATTGGAGCCTACGAACTGATTGTTTTTTCAACAGCACTGGGAATCCAATCTATCTCCTTGGCAAAGCCTTTCAATGTAGCTCTCAGCAGGCAAAGTCACTGGGCTTGTTTTCATAAAAGTTACTCCTATTATTGGGCCTTAGACCTCCCCTAGGGAAGTATTCACAGTGTAATTAGCTACTGAAACAAGAAGTCTTTTCAATTGCTTTCAGAACAACTTCAGGCTGGTGATTGATAGGAATATGAGAATTCGGGGAAAGCTGACAATAGTAAATGCTTTTAATTAGGGAGAAAAATCCCAGAGAAGGCTTTAAACCATGTCTTAACTTACTTTACTGTAAAACATGCTCTAACTTTTCTTTGTTTATTTTTTCCCCTTTGGTTTAGACTAGATATGTATTTAAATGAGGTACATATTTAAAACCAATAACAAAAATGAATAATTTCTCTCCAGCTATCAGGCCTTTGTGGCCTGATTTTAAGCTAGATAATAGCTTTCTGATATCTAATGATCATTGTTCACATTCAAGCATTCTTAAAAAATCATCACTGAAAACAAACACTAGATTGTACATATACACATATCTTGTCACAAATAGAGTTGATTGCACAACAAATGAAATGTTTTAATTGGAATACTATCCTTCTAATTATTTGATAATTAAGTATAAAATTTGAACCTTTGAATTGTATGGCAAAGATAATACTATGTTAAATGCAAAGTATTTTTCTGCTAGTCCTGATTGTACATAGGAGGAAGGTTTGGCTGAAATGTATTTTTTATTTTTTATATGGGTTTACTTGATTGCTAGGAGTTACAAAATGTAACACCAACGTCTCTTCTTGAGAGAAAAGACACCCAGGGCTTCTTATAAATGAAACAATAGAACTTCAAGGATAGTGAAATATTTAGTTACTGTTTATTGTGAGACTCCTGTTATTGTTAGATTTTGAAGAAAGGTTATTTGTTTTATAGCAACAAGCGCCCTAGAGCTAACAGCACTGCTTCTCTTCTCTTTTTTTTTCTTTTTTATTTTTCCCTTTTGAAATAACTGGCAAATATTAGCTGAGAATTTTTGCAGAGGAATTCCAGAAAATATGCGCCGGTCCTCTAACCAGAGATGGATTTTGGTAAGAACTGCTGGACTTTGTCCTTGTGTTGTGAAGTCATTCTACGACTGAGGGTTGGAACTTCATCACCACAGCGTTTGGTCAGCAAGCAGGGACCCTGATCAAAGAGCAGGAATGAATGCTCCAGGAACCACCTTCCAGGCATGCTTTGGGAAAATGACACAGGAGAAGTCCTGGAGCCTGGGCACCTCCCCTGGATGTTGGGTGGGAGACCCACAGCTGCTCACAGCTTCTTTACATGACACTTTTCCCCCTCCATAAGCCAGAAGAAAGTTAGAGTGTTGCCGCTCTAGGTAAACCCTTTCCATTCTAGCTGCTGCCTGATGCAGTGATGTGCTTCACTTATTGATCCTTTCTAATACACTTAGACACTGAGGGGTTCTGCTCATAAAGAGTTAAACTGGCTTCTGGGGGAGAATGGTCACAATAGAATGTCCTGTGAGTGGTGTACACAGGTCTTCATTTTTCTTCAGTCTTCATTTTTGTAGATCAGAACGGCCTTTAAATATGAAAAGTTATTTTTATTATAAAAAAGTTATATATATTAAAAAGTCTAGGTGGGTGGATCTCATCCCCATCCTAGGAGGCTGTAATCATTCAAGTACAACCCGCTGTCATAAAAGCCAAAACCTTCTTGATGGCATCAGCAATGAAGGTGGATTTTGAAAAGTTATAAAGTAACCCAAATACACTGTGACAAAAAGTATTTATATTGTGATCTGTAAGTGACTACATTCTAGAACATTAGATAAGGGGTTTTTTTTTAATATTATTTGGCTTAATAAACAGCTTTTGCACCTGATTTTTGACTTCCATTAGAAATAGGGTTCTTGTATGCAGGAATACATGGAGAAAGCTTTCTGCCTCTGATGCTGAGCATTACTCTCTGCCATAGTATCCTGGCTGTCCACAGTATAGACCAGGTGGTGTAAGGAGCCTTTGGCAGGACCAGTGGGCCTGTGAAGCCCTTAGGATTCCATCCCTCTCTTTAATCATTCTTCTGTTATTAAATATCAAAGATACGGGTCAAGGTTTGCTTCTTGCCCTGTGTTTGATCACATCAAACAAAATTCAATTAATTATGACCTTAGAAACTGTTTTTGGGTATCAGACCTCAGGACAGAATTTTTCTGAAGCTGTACCTAAACCTCCTTCTCTTTTGTGAGATATGCCAAGCTAACATTTGGCCGGAGAGGCCAGTACAAAGCACTTTTTGCAGCTGATCTCAATGCAATACCAGAAATTGGCTAGATCCCACATTAATGTGGTTTCCCACTTTGAACCACATCAAAGGAAAATGCTAATTCCCTGAGAGAAGGCAGGATGTTTAGGTACTTCACTGGTGCTGTTTTCAAATCAGGTAATTTAATGAAAGTAGACAGAAGGAAAATTGGCTTATGATTGTGCCTTTGGAAAGGGATAAGTAAAAAGCTTTGCACCAAGATATCTTCCCTGAAGATGCAACACTGATCTGAATATCACAAACCAGCAGATTGAAATTTGAACTGACTCTGTTTGCACTGAAAAGAAATACAATCTTTTCCCTCCTTAGTAGGAAGAAGTAATTATTGTAATATGCACCATAGCTGCATAAATTAAGCTTCTGACTTAGAAAAAGAAAACAAGGGAGAGGAGAGGATCAAAATGCTAACAAATGTACATTTTATCCCTATACATAGATGAAAATTAAAAAAAAAAAGTAATTAAAGACTTCCAGCTCTCTTCTGGAAGAGTTTTAAATTACACTTGATATGTACTCACCAGAAATCAGACTAATGTAACTCCACCAGAACAATACAAGAGAACCTATAAAAAAGGCCCTAAGCTGTCACCTGCTAAAAATGAATGGGCCAAGTGTGTGGTTCAGCATCCATTGCTGGGGATTCCTGACTGATCAGTCTGTGCTTCCAGGAGCCTCCTTGCCAACTGACCAGATAATGAGAGTGGCAGGTGACAGCACACTAGGGCTCCAGATCTTTATCTGCTGCCTGCTGATCAGCAAAACTTGATGAACCCAAGGCAATTTATTTTAAGCAAAATATTTAGTGTGTCAGAATTTTACATTTTTCTGTGAAACTTAATTTTTGCTATAAAATTTCAACTGGCTGAGAGTTGTTCTTCAGTGTGCTTTCAATCTGAAGGCATTATACAATCTGAATACTATTCGGAGTGATTTAAATTTGCAAATTTGCAGGACATTTTTTGTTTGTGTTTTGTTTTGTTGTTTGGCTGGTTTTGTACCAGTGGGTTTTTTTTGGGTTTTGTTTTTGGGGGGGGAGGGTTTGTTTTTTTTTTGTATTTCACAACACATTTTTACTGTACCTATCACTTTAATTGCTAATTACCTATATTGATTAACACACTCTAGAAAATGCTTTAATTTAATATAGATAAGCAGTGGAGACCGTGCAATCCATCCCTCTACAAGCACATTTTCCTATTATAAACTTGATTTTTCTCCTACAATTCAAAGTAAAATAATACTCTCACCAAAAAAAATCCACATTCTTGGAAGTCTCTGCAGATATATTTTACAGTTAACAAAAAAAGGATTATCTCTACTTCTGTATATTGAAATGAAATATGCTGGAAATTTTTGAAACTCTTAGTAATACACTAATGAAGTAGTGTTTTGTAACCTCAATACAACACTGATAAATGGAGTAAAACAACCATTTCTGAAAGAGACCTTTCATTTTACATGAAATCCCAGCAATAACTCCATAAAATAAGAGAACTTTTTGTTCTGTCTGAATATAAAGCATGATGTCTACCTCTCAAAGATTTAAACTTGGTGAAACTCAACAACGTGGCTCCATTTCTTAATTTTGCCATGATGATTTTCACTGTTGAACACCTACAATTCCTTTTGAAAACATTTTGGGTGGTGCTTTGTTACCCTTTCCCTGCAGCAGTCAATAAAAATGGACACAGATCCATCAGTGCAGATCTTGACATTAGCTCCAGCTGCTGATGGACGTTGTATGGGATGTAGCACGTGGGGAACAGGTGACACTTGCTGCTTTGGATGCAGAGCAAGGGTGCTGACCTCTGTCAGAAAGGCAAGACAGAATTTTAGCATTCATAACATCTTAAACTTCTGCAATAAAATTTGTCAGTGTTTTTCTCTCACAGCCAGAAACTTGTTTTCTCTTTCTCAGTTGCTTGGCTGTACAAAAATGCCAGAATATTGAGCCTAAAGCTTCCTCCCTAATCACTGGCATAGGGGAAAAATCGCAGACACACTTCTTTGCTTGTCATCCTGGGACTAAAGAATTAGATTTTTGTTTTATTGAAAAAGTTTATACATTTGTAAAAAATAAAACTCTGCACAGAAAAATACATAAATCATATAAATTTGGTTTTATTCTGTTTTTGAAATTAACCATCAATGATTTTTTTAAAAATCTGTGTGCCTCTGGATGAGCAGGTTCCATCCACAAACCTTGCTCATCTCTCCTTGGGATTTCTCATCAATTTCCTTTGAGGAGAAATGGCTCAATTGAGCTTCTTATTTCAGAACTAGGTCATCTCAGGTAATTAATCTGAATGTATTATTTCTTATTTTGTTTCACAGAATCCCAGAATCTCAGAATTGTTAGTATTGGAAGGGACCTCTGGAAATCATCTTGTCCAGCCTCCATGACACAACAGGGTCACCTAAAGCATGATTCACAAGGACAGGTGGATTTTGAATGTCTCCAGAAAGGGAGAATCTATGACTCTCTGGACAGCCTGTTCCAGTGCTCTGCCATCCTCAGTATAAAGAAGTTCTTACACTGAGATGAAAATTCTCTGGCCATTGCTACTTGTCCTGTCACTGGGCACCACTAAAAAGAGTCTGGCACAATTCTCTTGGCAGCCACATTGGAGATGTTTATATACACTATGGAGATTCCCTCTCAGCCTTCTCTTCCTACACTAAACAGGCCCAGCTCTCTCATCAGAGGAGAGGCTTCAGACTCCAAATCATCTTTGTGGGCCTCCACTGGACCCTCTCCAGTACTTCCTTGTCTTGAACTGTGGAGAATAGAACACAGTACTGCAGATGTGGCCTCTCTATTGCCAAGAAGAGGGGGAGAATCACCTCCCTCAAACTGCTGGTCACACTTTTCCCAGTGCAGGTGCCTATGCTTGCCTTTGTTGAACCCCTTCAGGGGTTTCTCCCTGCCCAATTCTCCAACCTATAAAGGTCCCACAGAATGGCAGCATCACCTTCAGGTGTTTCAGTCACTCCCTCCAGTTTTGCACCATCAGCAATTATTTCTGAGGGCACATTCTATCCCTTAGACCAGGTTGTTGGAAAGAAAGTTGAATAAGGCTGGACCCAGTATTGATCCCTGGGGAATGCCACTGACTAAAAGCCTCTGACTGGATTCTACTCCACTGGTTGTGATCCTCTGATCTCTGCCATTCAGCAGTTCTTAATCCACCTCACTGCCCACTCATGAAACCCCAATTCCCCAGCTGACCTATGAGGATGTTATGGGAGATGGTGTGAAAAGTAGAATCCAGTCCCTCAGCTCAAAGCTTGTCGGACTGAAGTGGCCAGCCTGCTGCCAAAGATTCTATTGCCCTTTTTAGGTGGATGGATCTCATCCCCATCCTAGGGGGCTGCAATCATTAAAGTACAATGCACTGTCATAAAAGCCAAAATGTGGGAATGCTAATTATTAGAAGCTGGAAAAATACTGTGTTTAGCCTTCTGATCTGAGTTCTTGCACCTGCGAAAATACTGTGTCCTTGGGCATCTCTAAATGTGATAACAAGGAGTCAGAGAGGCGCGGAAAAGTGGAATGCAAGACTGAAAGAATGAAGAAGAGTTGATGTTTAGCTTAACGAATAGAATGCTTAAGTTACAGAATATGTATGAGCTTATTAACACTATTATAAAAGTGTGTAACCTAATCAATAAATTGGAGACCAATGATCATCACCCCTAAGATGTGCACGTCTCTCCTTCACCTCCTCAAATGGTGACCCTTCCTTAAATGGAGTTTTTCCTTAAATGGTGTATTTCTCCTTAAATGGTGACTTTTCTTTTAACACCAAAACCTTCTTGATGGCATCAGCAATGAAGGTGGATTTTGATCTGCACTATGCTTCTGGCTCTCCCTCTTTCTCTAATCAGTAGAATGGATGAGAGGATGACTTGAGCACTGCTGTTTTCCACCTGCCTCACCAGAGGTTTCTAGTCTTCCTTGATCCTACCCATTTTTTGCCTTGTGGTGTCATTTGTACCTAAGTGAAAAAATAGCAGTGGAGAATAATCTGTGCTCTCCACAAGCTGGGGCACCCTCTCAGAGTGATGGATTTTAACTCCCAGACGGCAGCATTCAGCTCATGACTCTCCCTCAGGCCAGCAAGTGGGTGCCTCAGTACCCTTTAATAGAGTCACCCACTATGAGCGCTCAATATTTCCTTTCATGACAACCCCTGTGTGAGTGCAGGTTCTCCTTGTTGGCCTTGCTCATGGACATCTAAAGCCCAAAATTACACATTAATTATTTTTCTGCTCAAATCTATTTATCACCTAGGTATCACATGGGTAAGAATGTGGTTTAATTTCCATTTGGAAGAAAAAAGATCATTTCCTAATCACTATTATTGCATTTTTTAAATAAATCCATTTAAATATCTTCTTGTTCGCCCCTTGGAATACGACTGACCTAGAATACTTATTCTAGTCTTTACTAAATATATGACCCAAAAGATTCTATAGAACTAAAAAACAATTTTTGTAAGCATGACTGCAGTGCCATTGATTTAAGCCAGTTATTTCTTCCTCCACCTTTGTCGTGTCAGGCCACAATTAAAGCAAAATGTTTTGATTTCCTGGCAAATATAATCATGTATATTTCTGTACCTCTTGGGACAGCTAACTCAATGAAAGTTCAATTTCCAAAAATTCTGTGTTGTGAAATATAGTCCATTATTTAAAGTTCTACTGAACAGAAGAGAAATGTAGATTGATTTTTTTCCCTGTCCTTTTACCACAAGGTTTTAGGTTCATACACAGTTCACTGATCCTGACAAGTCTTTCTTTAGGAGGATCAGGATGGGAGGCAAGCTCTTCAGCTTTATCAGATTTCCTGTATTATGTTTAAAGCCATAGAAAATTTCATAATTCCCTTTTTTATTAAAATGAAGTCATGCATATATCCTAGCCTGGCTAAAACACTTGGATCCTCATTAAATATTCTTCTGTCTGGATTATTTTTCCTGTGTTACTTTACTACTTTTGTTCCTTTTCTCTTCATTTGCATTTACTTTGTGCAAAACTTTATATAGACTTTATGTAGACTTTATATATAGCTGCACGTCACTGCTTGACTTCAAAGTTTTCTGGCTTGATTTGAACTTTTCATTTAAAGAAATTTTTGTTGATACGTTTGCCCAGTGTAATCTTAACATACTTAACAAGCTTTTGCGCACATGACCTGGGAAATAGAGTTCTCTGGTATACCTTCCAAACTCAGTGGTAAATATGGGCAAATGTACTTTCAGTACTGAGGCTAATTTCTCTTAGTGCATTTGAGGGTATCCGTGCCAGTGAAAATACATGTGCTTAAGTTCCAGATAACCTAATGTCCTTCATGAAGTGCAGCCACACTGACAACTGAATGTTCTACCAGGTGGACCCATCAGCTTTATTTTGCCCAAATGTGGAGTGCCCATTGAAGACACCTTTAAGATTCAATTTCAAAGGATAGAGGACGAAATCTTTGATGATGAATAACTTAAAAAAATCATATCCAATTAATAAAGATCACATGAGTCCTGAAAATATCTTATTTTGTTGTTGTTATCTTTTCTTGGGAATTTTTTAGCTAATACAGTTGAAGAAAACCTTATTTTACACATTTACTTCTAGAAAACTTCTAAATATGAATGCTCTTCTACTGAGATCAATGGAGTTTTGCTTTCGTTTGGGTGAAAGAGGAATAAAACATATTAATATATACATATAATACACACATATTTTCCTTTGAGACTTAATCATCACTGATCTAAAATTCTAATGTAATGAAGGACTTAAATGAATGCCTATCAATGACCTGGTAGTTTTCTCTCTGCCTTAAAGACTGATGAAATTCATTATGCTGAAAACCAGGTCAGAAGCTCAAAGTATCAACCTCACCTTGAGGGTTTATCAGCAGCTATAACTCTGCCACTTCCTGAAGGAAAAGGAGCTGGGGGTGCTGGTCAGCAGCAGCTGGACATGATCCAGGTGTGCCCAGGGGCCCAGGAAGGCCAATGGCACCTGGCCTGGATCAGCAATAGTGTGGCAGCAGGACCAGGGCAGGGATTGTCCCCCTGTGCTCGGCACTGGTGAGGCCACACCTCAAATCCTGTGTCCAGTTTTGGGCCTCTCACTGCAGGAAAGGCACTGAGGGGCTGGAGTGAGTGCAGAGAAGGGCAGCAGAGCTGGGGAAGGGTCTGGAGCACAGGTCTGATGAGGAGCAGCTGAGGGAGCTGGGGTGTTTAGCCTGGAGAAAGGGAGACTGAAGGGAAACCTCATCAGTCTCTCCAACTGCCTGAACAGAGGTGTAGCCAGCTGGGGGTTGGTCTCTTCTCCCAGGTAAAAATGAATACATTAGAAGAAATGGTTTTGAATGGCATCAGGGAAGATATAGTTTGGATATTAGGAAAAAATTCTTCACCAAATGGGTTGTCAGCACTGGAACAGGCTGCTCAGGGAAGTGGTAGAGTCACCATCCCTGTAGATATTTTAAAAAAATGAAGGTGCGGCACTTAGGGACATGGTTTAGTGATGGACCTGGCAGTGCTGGGTTGATGGTAGGATTCAATTATCTTAGAGGTCTCTTCCAACCTACTAAACCATTCTGTTGTAATTGTACTTTGTCTTAAGCAGCTGTGGCCTACATATGATGGATGCACTTAGTCTTTCATAGCATTGATTTTCAGGCTGGCAGGAGCTTTCCTATTGAAAGCTCTTTTCCTCTTTTAGCTTTCATAAACCCTAAATGTTTTATTTTTTTACAAGCTTAACAAAGAGAATATATTTCTAGAAAAACAAACTCAAATTTGAATAAGATTGCTGTTGCAGTATGTAAAACTTCTGTAAATTATGCCAAGGTACATCTCTGAAAAAATTTCAAATATCTTGGAATCCACAGTGACATTCATTTAACATGAAGAAAAGAGACTGGAAACTTTGGCTGTAATCCAAAAAGAGGGGTGCTTTGGATCTGTTTATCCAGATTGGCTGAAATAGCAAAAAAAGTAAAAATTATAGCTTCCAAATTTTAAACAACTTGAACATATTTCAGATTTTAATTGAATGGAACATTTTTATCCTTAAAAAATAAATTCCTCAAAAAGAGAAGCATGAAAAAAAAAATCATATTTTTCTGATAATCTCATGGCAAATCAAACTCAGCATGTTTCTCTTTTCCATTGCTAAAACTATCTTTACCATAATCCTTGTAAACAAATGCCAAAAATCAATAATACAGGTAAATAACTGAGGTCAGTTTTCCAGCAGATATGCCCTAACCTTACCTGTAGGTGTTTTTCTTCAGAAAATATTTTATTAATTTTCTTTTTTCCCTGTCTCTATGGCAATATAAGTAAGGATGTCCTATTCAGAACGGGAGGTGTTTGATGCCACAGCAATAATAACTATTTAGCTAATAATAACTCTAAATACCTAGAATATTTTTCAGAGTTAAAAAGGAGTATCAATAATAGCTGTAAAGGCATACATATGACAAAGTAATGCCTATGAAGAGCTAATTTCACTCCATTTAAACTTTATAAAACCAACTCATTAAATTAATATGAGGTTTTCATAGACTAGATCAACATATGAAATAATCAATGTGAGTGATAAAAGTAATTTTTTTTTTTTTGAGCATTTCACTGTTTGTATCAATTATCTTTGAGTATTTTCTTATCTTTGTAGGAAATATTTTTATTTGTTGAAAAGACAAATTAAAATGTAAAGTTTTATTGTATGGCCTTCAAATCTACCTTCACACCTCACAGGTCACAGTAACAGAATGCTTAACTCAATGGTTTCCACATAGTAACCTCAATCCGATTCAGTGAAGCACTTGTATCTCTGTTGGTTAAACGTGGATGTGGTTTTGAGAAACCTGGTCTGGGTGTCCTGGCCATGACAGGAAGACTAGAACTTGGTAGTATTTAAGGTGCATTCCAACCCAAACCATTCTATGAGCATAAAATTTTATGGTTTTACAAAAATGTGCCATCAAGCCACATGAAATTCTGCAATCAACCGTTCCAGATTTGTATTCAGTCTTAAATGTAATGACAACTGAAGTTAAGCAAGTCAAAATAGAGATATCATTTTATTAGAAATCAATTTGCCTTTCTGCATTGCTGCTGTGTGACAAAATTTCATGATAGTCCTTAAAGCATTGAGAGTATCAAATCCCACCATTTGTGAGGAGTGAGACCTTAAAGTAGCCTGAATCTGGAACTGTTTCTGAAGGCTAATGATGCAGTTGGTAAGAAACTGGCCCAGAGCTTTGGGCCAACTGAAGTCCACAATTTGCTTTATAATCCAGCTTCTCCATTTTCCCAACCTGGAAGGTTACTGGAGTAGGACACCTAGGAGAGGAAATCAGGGCATTTGGTGAGGCAGGCACAAAACCAAGCGTAGAAGTCTTGGCCTGAGTGTCACCTGTTGAGAGTGTCCAACATCCCCCCAGTGTAAATAAAGTAGTACTAGAATACATAAAGAGTATTAGACATAGTGTAATGTACAGAGACACCTAGAAAAATTAAGTATTGAAAGTATTTCATTTTTGCAATATTAAAAAATTATGGAATCTAAAGAAAATTTGAAAACACTACTGAAAACATACAATATGGAGCTTTCCCTTAATTAAGAAAAAAACCCCAAACCCAACTAAACTAAACCAGAACAAAACAACCAAGAAAAAAAAAAGGTGCTATACTTCCATGTTATCTTCAACACTGACATTTCAGGTCAAAACACTGCTTTGTCTTAAGGTAGTGGTGCTGAAAGCAAAAAAAACCTTGACCTTTGTTGCCCTCCCGATGAATTTTACTTCTTGTGGGCAAAGCAGAAGTGCCTTGTCCTTGAGCACCAGTGTGGCCAGATTGCTGCCTGTTTGGACAGATGTACATCACCCCATATTATGCTTTACATATGCCTTCAGGCTACAGTCTAACAGTTCTGAAATGTCAGGCTTAAAGAACAAGATATTTTTAAAATTTATTATTTATTCATGAGTTAAGCCAATTCTCTCTTCTCTTAGTTTTCCTGGGTGTTGAGAAGAAGATAGTAATATTTAATCTGGCATATTGAAAAAAATAATCATAAGGAAATTGCATGTTTTTTACAATGAACGTTTCAAAAAGCAAGCTTGGTATTAGAAATATTTAAGATTGTGGTACCAGTGCATGTATGGGGGCAGCTTGTGCAAGAAAACAAACTAGTGTGTTATTTCAACAATACAAATTGCCTTGAATTAAAAAAAAATGATATAACAGATGTTTACTGATGCAACTATAATTTTCTTCTTGAAGTGCTGGTGTACTACTGTGGAGCATTCATGTAAAGAAAACAGCAGTTCAGTTCATCAATAAACTTCCTCAGTATTATGACTGTCAGGTCAGGTTCATTACTATAGGAAGAAACATTCTGTTTGTAATAGAATCTTTCACAAATCACCATATCCATCCTGTATGCAATATAAATCTAGTTAATATTCCTGTTTGACCTCTGTTGCTTTGGGAAGAATATTTTGTCTTGAGAATGCATCACACATAAAGGGCCATTTGACCTTTACCTTCTTTTTTATCTTAGAACAGAAAAATTTAGAACTCATCTCATGCCCTAAAATATTTATGAATTATGTTTGTTTAGTGCTCACACTTTCAGTAAAGATCAGGGTGCCCTTTATTAACTGATCAGATTGAGCTCTTGGGAGCGGGGTTAGTGCCAGATTTTCAAAACAGACTCAGGAGAATGCTAATGCATTGAAGACTTTCTCACCTGACATGGTAATAGATGTGGCTTGCAAGGTGTTTATGCTTCAGTGTCATTTAGTAACTTGTTGATTCATTTATTAAGGCAGAATGCTATTAATCAATAGAATGAATTTGGTGCAGGAAGAATCTTGAGGAATCTCTTGTGATCTGGTACCTGGCAAAAAAACAAACCAAAACAAAATCATTTAAGTTTTGAGTGGATTTGGTAAAACTCATATCTAGGATTTTGTGGGTTTGGTCTAGGGTTCATAGTTGGCAGGCTGCTGATATACCATGGTAAGATATGAGAGTACTGCATTAGAAATGCTAATACCTGCTCTGTCTATAGGTCTTGATCAAATAATTAGCAGCTGATAACAGTTCTTAAAACTAAAAGAGAAAGTTAAGATTCCTGCTCTTATATGCAAATGTGTGTGTTCTCCACCCTCGCAAGGGACACACTTTGATTTTCTTTTTCCTACCTTTAGCTGCCCTAAAGCACTGACTTTTATTTTTTATGAGCTGCATGAGAAAACAGCAGTACATAAGTAACTGAACCTTGCTTTTTTTAGGAACTGGAAAATGTGCATCTGCAAGTCCTGAACCTGAGGGACAAGCTGAATAGAGGGATAACCTTCTGATCTTTCTTACAAGTACTCTCTCACTTATGTGTTGTGAGTAGAGACAATTACATCAAAGCCAGTTCAGTGAGGTTACCAAAATTTTGTATTGCTGTTTAAAAACAAGCAGGGCCAAGGGGCTGAGGAAGGTGATTCTCCCTCTCTACCCTGCTCTTATGAGACTTCACCTAGACTACTGCATCCAGTCCTGGGATCCACAGTGCAAGAAGTATCTCACAGCCTGAAAATGTTGCTATTTAATTTACGAATATTAGACTTTTGCATTAAAAGGTGATGGATGAATTAATGTATTATCAACATATTTAGGGTGGATAAGTATACTTTTAATTAATTACGTATGTCAAAGTACAGTTTCAAAGTATGATTTGGCCAGCTAATATTTTAAATCACTGCACACATGATATGTAGAATCGTCTGTTCTTAGAAGCATAAAGAAAGGCCCTAGCTCACTTACTACTGTGGATGTCACTGTTATACTGGGAACCCCACCACATGGATGATCTCAGCAGAACCCAGTCTGTTGGAGCCTTGCAAGCACATGATGTCCCCCATCTGGTGGAAAAGGTGGATGAATGTAGGGTTACAGTGTGACTGCATATGTTGCACGCCAAATAGCATTATGGGCAGAAGAAAAAACAAAATAAACATATGGCAGCCAAGACTATTGTTAGTTCAACTGATATTTTAGCAGTCTGATAGTCCAAATCAATCCATTAATACAAAAATACGCTCACTCACCAAACAGCTGAAATTGATATACAGAAAAAAACTGGTATCTCCCTCTCCTCTCAGATGTTGTCTTCACCCTTCATGGACTCCTCAGGGACCATGAAGGCGAACCTTCATTCCTGAAAAAAGACGCATGTTCCTCAAAAGGGAACAGATGTTCCTGAGGAGCCATTAATATCTATTAGGAGGTCTCTGATAGGTGGCATATGTGTTCTTGGGGGTGTTCTTAGGGGTGTTCCTCCCTTTCCTCAGTCCAGAGTTGTCTTGGGTTTAGTTTGAACTACTTTCCTCTCACACCCTGCCTTCTTCTCAGTCATTCCAGATAAAGATGAAAAATTTCAGGGTTTCCCCAGCATCTGCTAACACAGTCTGTCACACAGTGGTGAGCAGAGTTCTTGAGAACTTTCTTGAATCTTGCAGTTGTAGAAGTTAAACTGACCCAGGCTGGGCAACAGTCAGCTGCCCACTAACCAGTTCCTAAAAACAAGTGAAAAACAAGTGAAAACCAGCTCAGGTTTTGGCAAGCTCACACGGGTCTTGAGACCCTGCACTGTCAGGTCCATCCAAGGCCTGTTGCCTCTTCCTCTCAGGAGCAAAGATGCGTTTATTGGGCTGCACCCACTATTGTTTATTGCAGCAAATGTTTATTTTTACATAACTGAATTTTCAGTTATAAAACATTAGACTGTGGGTAGATGTTCAAATAAATTGGAAAATGCACTCTAACAGGGTTTTTTTAAATCTAAAACACTGTTTTCATGTTTATGTAATAAAGTAAGGTATGCTGAGAAATCCAATTTTTTATATTTTCTCATTGTTAAAATAGTTGTGATATTACTTATTTATGCTCCTAGAAAATGGATAAAATTTATTGCAGACTTCAGCACTGTAAAATCTTTACAGAGATGCAAAAAAGTTAGTAGTTTTAGATAAAGCAGAAGCTTTTTGATGATTTGAACAACGTGGTTGGCATAAATTTGATTTTATACTTGCACAGTCTACTTTGTTTGAGATTTACAAGCTAAGTATTTTATTAATAATTTCATTAACTTAGCTATGTTTGTGCTTCTTACACACTTAGGGGCTTCTACAAGTACAGTGAACTTAAGGATGAAAATAACGTATGCTTCAAAAAGGGCTGTATAAGATTTTGAAAAAACCCTAAAATTCTATATAGGCAAGTTTATTTACTTACAAATGATATTTGCCTTTTAAACATTTGCAGAGCTGCCACATTTCTTGGCACTGAGTTCAAGCAAAACCAAGGAGAGTGTCAAAGACATTACTAGCTTTAGATAGATACACTTTATTACTATTTTTAAAAAGGCAAAAATTATTTGAGTTTCAACAAATTGCAAATCTTAAATGGAACCCTAAAATATGTAAGTATTTAGAGGTTTATTTTCTCAATGAACCAAATTAATAAAATGTTAAAACTTCATAGTATATAAACAGTTCCAAGGTTGTATATTTTGTTAAAAATTTTTGCACCATGATGTTTAAATGTTAATATTTTTCTATTTTCTTTTAAAAATAAACAAGAAGACTTTTCAAGTGCATATATGGACCTACACATATGCACCAAATTCTATAGATAAAACAAAGGAAATGTTGATAAAACAAATAAAAACTCACTTTAAGCATTTTTATTACTGTAAACTATTAAACTGAAGCATTGAAATACCATAATACAATTTTGATCACTGAGACTTTGACCTAATTTGTAATAAATTGATTAACAGAAGAAGGAATTGAGACCAGTCTCAGTTGGCAGGCCAGTGTAAGGTGAATCCCCACACAATGTAGCTGCTATGGCACAATGTGGTAGAGCATAATCAGACATTATCTCAAACAGAAAAATCAATAAATGTTAGGAATCCTTAATTAATTGTAGTGTATATGTGCTTAAATATTTCTGTAATTCTTATTATTTTGATGCTCTTAGAACTTGAAGTAAGCAAAATATGTTGGTTATAAATCGGATTAGAGATGTGAGAACAGCTTTCTTGGCAAATATGGATCAACAAATCAGGCTTCAGAGTATAAAAATCTGAGTTCAAGCAGAATACTTTAATGACTTAAAGGAAATAAACTTCATAAGTCATAATAAAACATCATATGATATCTATTACATAAACCAAAAGACAGTTGCATCATATCTGAAATTAATGTAGCACCATTTTTAATCATTCAATACTTTTCACAATCAGGTTGTATGATTTATGGAAACCATCAAGCAATGTATAAATGAGTAACAAAGTTATAATTCATGTTCATAACTTAGAAATTAGTTAAATGATTTCTAGAGATACATGATTTATAAACCTAACAAATGATTTAGTGTAGGTGACAATCCACTATTACAAAAATCTGGGATGCAATTTTCTGTTCTGAAAAACAGCTTTTAAAGTAATTTTTAAAATAACCATGAATACATCAGCAGTGTTAATATTGCTCCATCCTAGATTGTAGACACTGTGTGCAAAACTTTCATCTACATAAACAGTTCCTATTTCTACGAGAAAAAGCAAATTTGGTGGATGAAGGAAAACACCATACTGCATCAGAGCAGTAACAACTGTGGTGCAGTGGGGATTGAGGGAAGTGATTGCTCCCCTTTACTCAGTGCTTCCCATATCTGGAGCACTGTACTCAGATTTGGGTCCTCCAGTGGACCTGAGTGAGTTCAGTGGAGAGGGACCCTCAACCAAGATGGTCAGGATTTGGGAACCTGCTCTGTGAGGAGGGGCTGAGAGGGCATGACTGGAGAGGAGAGGATTGGGGCTGTCTGTGGGCAGGGGTGGAAGTGCTAAGAGACACCTGCTGCAGTCTCTGAGGGCATTATCAAGGATACTGAGGTAGACCTACTATCAAAGTGCTCAGGGGGAAAACAAGAGAAAACTAGTCACAAATAGAGAAATGTCTGACAAGATATAAGGGGGAACAAAACCCAGTACTGTGAGTATCTTCGTATTAAAAGGTTTCTTAAGAGGTTATGGAATCTTCACCCTTGGAAATTTTCATTATTCAGAACCCTGAGCATCTTGGTGTGAATTCAGAGACATCATGCTTTAAGCATGGCATTGAATTAGGGAAATGCCAAGGGCTCTTAAAAACATCAGTGTGTAGCTGACCTATGATTCCATAATCTTTCCCCGTTTTGAAATGTTTCAGCGTTCAGTGTTTTTCTTTTCCTGCAGCAGAATAGAAATTAAAATGTTTTTCCTAAAGAGGAAAATAGACCAATAGTTGGGTACCATATTGTCTCCAGGCTCTTTGGTGACCACAAGTCTTAGGATTTTTTTATGCTTGCATTGAAAGAAGGATTAAAATTGAAAAAGTCACCGATATTTTAATAAAGCTACGTAAATATAATATTTGAAAAGAAAGCAGTAGAAAATGAAAAAATTCTTTGGTACAAACTAAAAGAATGAGAGTACAGTAACATACATATTCTTTACTGCAACACTAGAGGTTAATCAGGTTTAAGTGACTAGAGATTATTAAAAAGAAATTATGGAGTGGGAGAGTATAGTGGACAAGGCATGGGCCAATAACAAGAATTAATTCTGCAGCTGACAGCTTTGGCTGAAATTGTGTTCAGACAAGTGTAGACCAATGCCTTATGATTACTTTTTGATTCAGCAGAAATCATCATGAACAGATAAAGGGTTTTTACCTCAGTATCTAAACATGTTAGAGGTCAGACGGACTGGACTAATTCTGAGTCTGCTTTGGATCCATCAGTACTGCTTAATACAAACAAGAAACATAGGAGTAGGTTAAGGGTGTACTTATCGTTTGTAACTTGCAAATATTTCTATCATAAGGATATGGATTTAAAGTTCAGTTTAGAGTACAAGCCAACAGGAATATATGATATGGATTTATCTCCTTTTGAAGACTAAATTGAATACTGACACAGACAGAAATAATCCATAAAAATGTTGTTCTGGAGAGGGCAGAATTGCTCTTTATCAGATTTCTAAGCTGTTATTAAGAACTGGAGTCAAGTAAAATTTGACCTTTGTACCAGAAAAATTGACAGAAAGTACAACAAACGCTGTAACTACTAAATATATGGATAAATATGATGTATTGTGGATTCAGATGATACAGTTCTTTTTTGAAAGGTTTTCCACAATTTTTTTTTAATACTCTGAAAGAAAAAAAAAAAACTGTCATGGTACAAAGGGGAAAGAGAGTTATAAAAGGAGAGTTATATGGGAATTTTTTTTCAAAGAAAAAAATTTTCTCTGAAAGAAAAGCAGCTAAAAGAGTAAAATCTCAGCAGACACAATGAAGAGTACTTAAAGACACTGTTCTGGATGTTCTGAAGAATATATACCAACTATCAAACAAAGACTTGAGGAAGTCCAGAAGGAATATGATAAGGGCAAGGGAGGTCATTAGAAGCAAGAAAGATTTCAGAAAATCCTCTTTCTTACTAAATAAGAAATATGGAAAAATACATACCCTTCATCTGGAAAAAATAAAAAACTACAAAAAATTATGGGAGATGTGCTCAGGTTTACAGCAGTCAGTCACGCCAACATGCATCTCTCTACATCTCAGGGGTATGGTTGAACTCTGCCTGGACTGTGCCTGAAATCACTGTCTCCTCATTGCAATGCCTTCTGAAGTTGCCTACTACACCTTGTAATGGTATATTGATGTATTATCAAAAATGCTGAACTGTTAATTACAGTGTGTAAGGTCTCTCTTAGTATCTCCCACTCTGCAGGGAGGAGTGGAAAGTGTATTGTTCAGGTTTTCTGTTTCCTTTTTTTCAGAAGTCCAGAGAAGGTACCAGGAACTACAAGGTAATTGTGGAAATTGGAAAGATAGAAATCTTCACCGACAGAAGAGGGTTTGATTTACAGCCCTAGAAGAAGCCTAAATTGATGTGAAAGCAAGATACACAGACATTGAACAGAAAAACCATACATTTATGTTTCTATAGTTATAAGTAAGAATATGCCTTAAGTAAGAAAGAAAATGTATTAGATTAGATAAGATGATGAAGAGTTTTATAATGTAGTAATGCGATTGTACAGAGTAAACTTAGAGTTTAGATGTTATAATAGAGACATGTGTGTACATGTAATAAGACCTTATTGGACAAGTTTCTGCATTGCAGTAGAAAGAAGTAAAGGTGATATGTCAGAAAAGCAAAATAAACTCTGTGGCATCAGCCTATTGGGTCAGAAAGTTATATCTTGCCTTGTAATGAAGAACCTGTGACCATCTTAGACTGTGGCCAACTACTTGCTGTCTTATAAACCTCACAGCCTTTGAGACTGATGTTATCTAAGCAATGAATCGTTCTTAGTCTGATTGAGGTCCTGCCCCTTTGATTAATGCAACGACAGCCACAGATAATGTCATATATTTGTTCAGGAAGAACTCAAAGAAAAAAATTTTTAAAGAACTGAAAATAGAAATCTTACCTATTTGGAAATAAACAGCACAGTGTTTACAAAAATAAAAATTTGCCTCAAAATTGATTGAAAGAAGTTCTTATATTCTTAAAGCTCTTTGTATATTAATAATCTGTTAAATGTTAAAAGAGAGGAAATATTTAACAAATATCTTGCCCAAAGGAAGGGCTTTGCATGAGTCTGTGGTACGAGGAGAGCTTTTTAACATATTGATTTGGAGAAGTTTGGAAAGTGAGATAAAAACTTTGCTGGTGATAGGAAGATATTCTTGAAAAGTTGAATTTCAAGAGTAAGATTTGATAATGCAGTATGTCTGAGAGATAAAGTGCCAGTCAGAATTCAAAGTTGATACACGCAGCAGCAATACAATCTGTTTGCCATTTCACTGCTGGGTGAGAAAATTGTTAAGTACTCAGAAACAGTGACAGGCTTCAAAGAAATTAGGAAGTTAGCAAAGACAAAAAAATGCAATTGCAGGTAACTTTTTATGAAGCATCATCTCTGTAATTAGAAGAGACAAAAATGGAAAATAGAATTCTGAGAATTATTATGGATCACATAAAGAAAAACATTAGTATGACATAATACTCCTGTATTTTGAATATGGTATGCAGTTATAATTACATCATCAGAATATATTATAAGATTTTGACTAAGGAAGTAGAATGCTCAAACCTGTGCAACCTGATTTTACATGGAAAAAACCACATTTCAGCCTACAGGAGATGTAATTGAATGGTGGCATGAAACAAATGTTACTAAAAAGGGAAAAGGAAGGAGCTTCTCACTTTGTAAAGAAAGTTAACACCTAATTAAAGGATGCAGTGAGCATATTTAGAACAAACCTCCTTTTTCTTTCACAGTATGCTAATTCTGTCTTGGATCTCTCTGTTACTGTTTTGTTTCAGCATCGAATTATAATGGGCACTGCCATTGATGGTCTGCAGAACAGGAAGTTCATAATCTGTTATTTGACAGATAGGAAGGCACAGCAGAAATTACCCTGTTAGTGATCCGTAACAGCCATGAAGAGTGATTGGATGTTAGACTAGACAAAGGTTTTATTTGTTTAGCAGAAAGATATTATTTGTTTAGCAGAAAGAAACTTCACAGGAAAACAGAGGTCAAAACAAAGCTCCACAGAACAAGGATAAGATTTCATACAAGCTAAGCATAGCCATTTAAAAGCTACAGCATAGTTCAACTCAGGCATCCAGTTTCTTTGTGGAGTAATTTTGGAGAAAAACACCTCTAGGGCTGAGGAAACAATTTCACTTTACTTACTATGGGTTTGTAAAGTGTAATGAATTTGTCACTGTACCAAGTGAGATCTTTGTCTCTAAACTGGAGAGACATGGACTTTAGGAGTGGGCCACTCTGCGGATAAAAAATCATCAGGATGGCCACACTCAAAGAGGCGGTTAATGGCTTGATGTCCAAGTGGAAACCAGTGACAAGTGGCATTCCTCAGGTGTCAGTATTGGGACTGGCACATTGCAACAGCTTTTTTGGCCTCATGGACTGAGGGGATCAAGTGTACCCTCAGCATGTTTGCCAGTGAGACCAAGCTGTGCAGTGCATCACCACACTGCTGGAAAGGATGCCATCCAGAGGCTGGACAGGCTGAAGAGGGGGTTCCTGTGAACCTCATGAAATTCAACAAGGCCAAGTGTCTGCACCTGGGTCAGGGCAATCCCAAGCACAGGTGTGGGCCAGGTGGGGAGCTGAATGAGGAGAAGAATTTGAGGGTGTTCATCAACACATAGCTCAATGTGAATTGTCAGTAAAAGCTCACAGGCCAGAAATCCAACCTCATCCTGGACTTCACCACAACAGTCATGACCTCCACATTGAGGGAGGGGATTGATCCCTCTATTCTGCTCTTGTGAGAACCCTGCTGGAGCATTGTGTGCATGTTTGGGGCCTCCAGCACAGGAAGGACATTGACTTCATTGGAACAAGTCCAGAGCAAGACTCTGAGGATGATCACACCACTGGAGTGCCTCTTGTGGGAGGTGAGAGGGCTGGGGTTGCTTGGCCTGGAGAAGAGAATGTGCTAGGGAGACCATATAGCAACCTTCCAGTACCTAAAGGGGGCTTGCCAGAAGGCTGGAGAAGGATTTTTCAGAAGGACATGTTGGGATAGGACAAGGGGGGATGATATTAAGCTGAAGGATGTTACATTTAGACTAGATATTAGAATTTTTTTACTGTGAGGGTAGTGAAGTAGTGGAGCAGATTTCCCACAGAGGTTAGGAGATGCCCACCCTGGAGATATTCGGGGCCAGGCTGGACAGGGCTTTGTTTAATGTGGTCTAGTGGGAGGTTGGAATTAGGTGATCTTTATGGTCCTTTACAACACAAACCATTCTATAATCCTATGTACCTTGCAAAGGAAATAATTCTTTCTTTTGGATTCTTTCTTTTCAATTTTAAAATGTGATTGGATGAGTATTTTTAATATATGAAGTATTTTAAGTCAGTTGCTATTTCTTGGTCCTTTTATTTTTTAATATTTTTATTAGCACCCTAAGAGAGTTCAAATATTAATGCTATTTTAACAAGGCTGTCCCGCAATCCATGCATTTCCATAATTTTATCCAGTAACCAGAGATACTTATTTTCAATGCAAACACAACAAAAGAAAGCAAGATTTTCCAGACCCTAGGATTTGGCTAACAACTGCTACAGTGTTCATCAAACAATAGCTGTCCATTGTTCTAAAAAGTTGTTTTTAGCATAAAGAAGTGATTGCAAAACTGAGCTACTTCCGAATGATTCACAGTAATTAATGTTGTTGAGCAGCTGAGGATGTTTCTCCAGTACTTCAGGAATTATTTTTGCATTTTCATTAGACAGGGATTGAACGGAAGACAAAACCTTTTATTAGCTTGAAACTATCATCACCATCCGGATAAGTGTCTAATTCCACGTAAATTATTCTTTAGCCTTCAAATTCTTTTTTGGTCCATTTGATTTTAGTCTGATTCTGAACAGAAAATTCAGGTCCTTCAAAGTTCAATTACTTTTCTGTGTGTTATGTAATTCCTCTTAATTTAATCATAAAACAAGAAATACCACCATCGCTGTTTTAGAGCTAAACTGTCAGGAAGGAGCTCCTTGCATGAAGACTCTTATGCAGCTATAATCCTCACACATTTCAGGGAAATATTTGAAATAATCTAAAATTCATTCTATTTTGAAAGGCTGATAGAAGATTCTACCAGCCTTTCAAAAGTAGAAGATTCATCAAAACATGAGAATGAATATTGTTTTTCTTTTGTGCAGTCATGACAAACTTAGTTTTTTTAAAGGCCAGTTTTGATCCAAGAAGGGATAAATGGCCCTTTTGGGGCTACATTTTAGTATAGACTGCAATACATAGTATGTGAATTAGATTTGATAGAAATATTTATGTTGAAATTAAAACCTTAAAACCCTAAATTTTCCTATTATTATACTAATGATATTCCTGACATTTTCAAGTGTAAGTCCTTGAATATTTATTGTTGAAATCAAAAGTTGCACTCTCTTCTGGATTTGGTTTTGCTAAACCGTAACTCTTATATAACTGGTTTATGTTCCTAAAATATTCCTAAAATGTTTCCCAGAATAAAAATTATTTTGAATTTTTAAAATATTTTAGTTTTATTCTAATTCAATGAATACCTTATTCAGCTCTTTTAATTATATTTATTAGTTTGGCACTGGATTTATGGATTTATGCTTGGATTTATTTGGAATAATTTCAGGCATTTTTGCAACACGTATGTCTTAAAGTGTCACAAATGACCTTCCTTATGTTACCTTAAAAAAGACTGAGCTGTTGGATTGTTTTTCTTAAGCTGTTGATCCTAGAAGCATATGGGGAAATTGCTACAAGCTTTATACTTCATCACCTTATCCAGCATAATGGAAGAGCACTTTAGGCATTCAACCAGGACGGCAGCCCATCAGCACACCTTGGGTGTGCTGAGTCAGCATCTCCAGTGCAAGATGGAAGCAGAAGATTATAATTTATGTATTGAAATCAGAAGGTGCTGCAGTTAATGGAAAATAGGGAAAATATAAATGTTCTTACATTTTTAATTTTAAAAAATTTACTCACCTTCAAAAGAGAAAGTTAAGGAGCATGCTAGTGAGTCATTAGAAAACAATTGAGCATTCCATCAGCATTTCAGGTTAAACATGTCAAGAAAAACTACTTAAAAATAGACACTGCTTTCAAGTTTTTAATTTTGCTATATAGTCCATATGGAAAACCACAGGAGAGTATGTAAATAATAAAACCCAGGCTGGGGCAGAAAAAGGAAACATAATTTTACTTTCCTCTATTTAGGATGTTTGATAGGCTTTTGCTTGGTTTGGTTGCTTGCTATATCTGAAGATTTCCTTGTCTACATGAGCATTTTTTTTTATTTGATTGTGTAAAGGTTTCATCTTTCATTTTTAGATAGTTTTATGTGTGACTCTGTACCTAAGCATAGTTTTAATGAAGGAAAGTATCTTGGCTATCAAAATATGGGACTAACAAACTGGGAGTTCGTAATGAGGTTTCTCCCCAGAGCTGGCTTTGTTTGAGTTCCACTTAAAATATCTTAGAAATTTTGGAAGTTAAAATTTTGGACCTGTAAGTAATATCTCACTGCTTCTCAGTAGAATCTATGAATAGCAGTCTTATACTTTTATTTAGACACTGATTTTACTTTGCATGCGTTATACAATAAGATTTTTTATACTTATATTAATCAATGAAATGAATTCCCATAATACTTTGCTATTCAGGTTTAGGACTGGCTAAACTTATGACCTCTAGCCCAGCTGATTCTTTGGGGAACTCATTAGCCTGTGTGCCTAGAAATGCCTTTTATAGCAAATGAGAGTGATTTGTACATCCTGTCATTTTCCATATTCTTCTTTTAAAGTACCGCCCAGCAAAGCAGTTAGCAGAAAAGACCTACGTGATTGCTACTTTAAGTCACTGGTATTTCTGTTGTCAAAGGTTAAGCAGGTGAGAATTATGCAAATCTGTGGAAATTGGTGAACTGTAGGCTTCGGAGAGGGTATAAACTTGAGTAGGTAATTGCACATTATGGACTTACTGTATTTTTGCTGTCATGTTGTAGGGGAAAATAGAGCAGAAGAGCAAAGTAACACATTTATCTACTGGTTAATTAGTGTCTTGATCAATAAATTGGTTGAGCTGAATGTGAAAGGTTTCTTGAAACATTACTAACTCAATTATACTGAACAGTCAAGGTTTAAAAATCTGTTTGCCATTTAGTTTTCATATTTAGAACTAAATAAAAAACATCAGGAAATTATGCAGCACCTGAGGGATACCAGAACAAATTCAATGATGCTGTGTTTCACTTTGTTAAAAGTCAGCAAGATCCAGTAAATTCAGTAAGGTTAATGGACTTGAACTTGAGTAGGAAGAAAAGTAGAAAGAAATATTTTAATTTATGGTTAAGGAAGTAATAAAACCATAGAAACCTGTCATAAAAAATGTGTGCATTTTATTCTACTTAATATGATAAAACAAATTACCATAATAAATTATGTAAGAAAGAAATTTTGTCTTCCTGAAATTAAAGTGAGTATTGCCCTCTACTGAGGACAAAATTTTATTCCTAAGAAGAGTTAACACTTGTGAACATGTTTGTCTACTTTGCAAATAAAAAGTAGATGTGTAAAAATGATGTGTAGTGTAGATGTGTAAAAAATAGGTGCGTGCTGTTCCTTTAAGAGTTCCCTGAGACTGTTCTCAGGACTAAGACAAGTCCACTCTCCTAATTTGAGTGACACCCAAAAGCACAGATGTCCCTTTTTTCCAACTCCCTAATTCTAATGAATTTGAGGGGTAGATTGCTTTAGGTTCTACTTTCTAGGTATAATGAGAAAGGACAGAAATTCAATTTTGTTCCCAATTATATACCTCGTCTTTTGTTTATAATTAAAATTACTATTTTGGAACATTCTGTTAGACAAATACTAGTGCTATTGCTACTATTGCCACCACTAGAATTGCTAAACAGCAAAGATAATAAGCTTAAATTCAAGAAAACTCAGAAGCGTAAAGAACAGAAGACATACATCACTATATATTCTCTCAAAAAAATATTTTCTAATTTTGATCACTGGCTTTTTTAGTTACATTGAGACACCAGACTCCCATTGGGAAATTTAGTATTAGACATGTTAATTGTGTCTACTAGATTTTTCAAGATAAAAAAAAGCTCAGAGAGACCATGAAAGTTTTCACTCCTCACCGTGCTTAGAAGAGGAAGGAGCAGAATTTACAACACACTGATGTAGCTGTAGTCATAATGCATACAAAATTTTTATTGGTAAAAAAAATACTCAGACTCAAAATCAGTGCTGGAAACCACCTGTTAATGATGATGCAGAGTGTTACCTATCCAAGAACAACACATATGGCCAGCTGAGACTTCTGTGGCTGATAAATAAGATTTTGCCTGTACCTGGGACTGTGGTACAGGCTGAGGAGCTGAAAAGTGAGAGAAATAACTGTGTGTGCTGCATGTGCTGTAAGAGGCACTTTGGAGCCTGGGGGGTCAGCCTGCACCTTCTGTGGGGGATCCCAGGAATGTGACTCACCAGCACCTGTATCAGTCTGCTCTGAAAGACCACTCAGACATGTGTAAATCAAAATGCTTTGACACCCTTGAAACCAGTCCAGCTTTCCAGCTTTAAAAAAAAAGATTTATGGGTTTGAATCCATTTGCCAATATTTATTGTGTTGAAGTTCTGGAGACTAGACAAGATCTGTACTTCCCACTGAACTGACAGTTCTTTCCCTTTCTCTTCTGCTCAGTCATGAATGGTTGATTATTTAAAGTAAAAAATATAGGTTATAGAATTGCACTATCAATACTTGAAATAATTTTTAAAAAAGTAATTTAACTTCCTTGTGTTTTCTACTCTATTCAAAATAAAAAATTGTGATGTGGCATTAATTCATCTATGGTTAAAAATATATCAACAGTGTTTTTTTATCCTTATCAAAGAAATTGGCAAAACTTTATCAATCTGAGACTAAATTCTTGGGTTTATAACATGTGTGACCACTTTAGGATAAAGCTTAATGAAGTTTGCTCACTCAAAAGAAAACTAAACTCTTGACTTTAATACAAGAAAGAAGGTGAAAGGTAAACTGAATTGTCTGTATACTGTGAAGATTGGAAAAAAGAGATCCAGTCATCATTTTCAAGTTAATTTCTACCAAGTGAATGTAGCTTTCTGAATACTAAACAGATACCAAAATACCCATATGAAACCCCTGCATGAAAAGTACCCCCATAGGAAACCTAATTGTCAATGCTCAAAATTAAATTTTAATCCTATTAGAAATTGGAAGAGTTGTGTAAACCACACTAAAAAGCATTAGTGGTGGGCCTGTATGGTAATGTTATCTAAGATTGCCTGGCATATGTGTATGACTTTTCATTTGAAGGTGGCAGCAGTGCAAATTTTTAAGATATTCGCCTTTGAGCCAGAAATCTAACCACTAGATATATGATGGTCCTCAATGTGTTGGAAATAGTACTCAAACAAGGTTTGAGAAGATTGTTAAACTCTGACATGTCCCTTCTTGTACACCACAGAGATCCAAAATTGAAAAGGTGAAAGTGAAGTTTTCTAGAATTATAGTGGGATGTGAGGTACTTGTGTTAAACCACCACTGATTTCAGAAAATGTATTTGCAAAAAAAAAAAAAAAAAACTGATAAACCACCAAAGCTTAATCTTTTACTGGATATGAAGAAGAAAAATCATAGAAGCCAGATTTAGTAAATGAATTCTCAACCCTGGAAATACTTGTTTCAAACCACTCAAAACATGTAGTTGCAGGATCACACATCAGGGCCAGCCTGCTTTTGGGCACTCAGAGCAGTGTCCAGCTGAGTTTTGCATATCTTCAAGGTGGAAACTACAAAGAATCTCTGAGCTGCTTCCACCATTTGACATCCTACAGAATGAAAAATATTCTTCTCTATGCCAGGGCATAATTTCAACTTTCAACTTGTGTCCATTGCTTCTTTTCCTTTCATTATGTATCTCTGAAAAATGTGATTCCAACATCTCTTCTCCCTTCTTTTGAGTAGCTGTAGATATATATTAGAAAAACAAAAACAAAAAAACAAACAGTGAAAGAAATTAAAAAGAACACAGACAAAACCCACACTATTTAGAATTGGATGAACTGGATACTCTCTGTGCCTATCTCAGCTTGTGATTCCATCACTAAATTCTTCATATTGGCTGAGGGCTCAGGCAAGCACAGAGACAATGCAAAGCAAAGCCCTTTTATTAAGACCTTTTCTCTGTGTTCTGCCTCTTTCCCTTTTCCTTTCTTTTCCTCGCATTTTATCATATGTCTGTGTCACCTGCAGGGGCTTGGCTTTATTTCTAAATCACTGTTCCAGAAGAAAAATGAGAGATAGACTGCATTTTGTTGGCCTCATGGTAATAATCCTTCAATGAGAGACTGTGAGCAGCTTTTCTGGGCAAGACAGATGTCTTGAATGAGCTGCCAGATGGGAAAAAAAAAAAAAAAAAAATAAAAAGAGACATATGTTCCGCATGTAATACAAACTAGAATTTGTACTATGATAATACACAAATCTTTCATATTGAAGCCTATAAAACTTCTATTTTTGCATATAGCAGGTTCAATTATAATGTCAGTGATTGGTATTATCTCCAGTTAAAACACCTGTCTACTTCATGTAAGGAGACTGCCCACTAATTCTTCTTTAGCTCTTAAATATTTTAGCAAGAAAAATAAAGCAAATTTTGAAATACGCTTAACACCTGCAGGTTCTTCTTCTCTTCTCTCTTCTCTCTTCTCTCTTCTCTCTTCTCTCTTCTATCTTCTCTCTTCTCTCTTCTCTCTTCTCTTTCTCTTTCTCTTTCTCTTTCTCTTTCTCTCTTTCTCTCTTTCTCTTTCTCTCTCTTCTCTTTACAATGCCTTGTTTTGTAGGCAGTTTTTGTGAAGTTTCCCAGTCCTATTTTTAAACCTTATCATTGAACCCATCAATTTGTGTGTTTTTTTCTGATTTATTGCAAAGAAAAAATTTCCTTTAAGAAGATCAAGAATTTGAATATCTTAGTATGCATAAGCCCTGATTTGAAACGGATATTTATATTGGTGTGCTGGAAGGCATGAGCAGTGATATTTTGTGTTGTAGAAAAAAAACAGAATTACTAGAATTTTATCTATTCTATTTTCTCCTAAAACCTATAAATGAAAATCAAAAGAATAAAAGAGTTCCACATATAAAATTTCTCCATAAAGATTAATCTGTCCAAAAGAAAATAAGTTCATAGCCCACAGTAGAATTGCCTACAATAAATTCTAAATGATCATTATAAATTTACTCTCACAGATATTTTACAATGTTCAAAGCAAGCAAGGGCACTCAGAGTCCTGACAACAATATAAGCACTAATTGAAACGCCATGTACAATTACATAACAATATTTAATTGGATCATAAGTAGGGAGAGAGAGCTCAGAATTTCCTTCTGCACTGATCTGTCAGCAGAAGATATCTTTGAAATTTTATCTGGTAATCAATTTAGCAGGAAGCAATCAGGATGCTGAAAAATGCTGGTTGCATTGCTGGTTGCAATGCTAGCTGCTGCAATATCATTTTCATCAAACAAAATAATAAATAGTTTAAATATGCTTCAATTCTGCTCTTCATTTGGGATAGGTATTGCAATATGCAACTGGTAGAATATAGAGCCAAATGACTGCATCCAAATATTTATGAGGAACATTTTCATTTACTCAGTGGAAAAACTATATAACCATTCTATACATACTGTTAACATTCTTCAAATGTTAGCAACAGTACTTTCCTTTCTTAATTTCTGTATTGCTTTAGGTTCTACCTTGTCATTATAAATTCATATGTGATGACAAAAAAGATGAGAAAAAATAAATTAAAAAAAAATCAGGCCTCTATCATGGTTTACTTAGAAAGCATTTTGCACAATTGTTTCTTTCTGAGCTGAGTAACATTGCAGTAGAAAAATTTTTTTCTCTCAGTGTTTCTTGAGGCAAATCAGTGTTCTGAATAAGAGAAATGGATGGTTTTGATCTAAGAAAATGGAACTGTTTTACAGAGTGGGGATGACTATCTCAATAACTGTGAAGAAATAGCTGTAGAGCAAAGGGCAAGATCCCCTCATCATTTGAAGCCTTTGGGGAATATCATTCTCACTTAGATGAGCTCTTCGGACAAGCTCTACAGAAAATTTGGGAATGAAAAAAAAGGAAAATATTTTACTGCCAAGAAAAGGTCAGGACGTTTTATACAGCAGCAGTAAAGGAAGTAAAGGATGCATTCTATGTTTCAAAGCACAATTATTTTTAGTTCAAGATGTGATATGTCAGGTGCATATCATCTTTTCTCACTCTGACTATTTTATTGCACCAGAAACAGGCAAGACATCTCTGCTGTTCTCCTGATTACTGACAAGTTTTATTTCATTTGACTTCAGCAGTATTTACTCTATTTTGGTTCCTTTGGGAGACCAAACATACACATCATAATGACAGGACTTTGGGGGCTTTACTTGAAATAACCACTCTACCCCTTTTCAACTTACATGATATTTCATGTATTTTGAAGGTATTACTCAGAAATAAAATTTAGTGATAAATGAAGACAAATCATACCACTCTACATACATCATCATGCTGTAAATTATTATACTGTACCTTGAACACCTTCTTGCAAAACTAACAGACAGATAAAATAATATGGAATGCAAAAGACATTTGTATTCCACAAGAAATCTATGAATGTTAGCTGTCATAAGAGTGAGGTGTTGGGTTTTGTAATTGTGTTTATGTATATTGAAAACTGTAACAGATTCTCTACATTACAGGAAAACAACTTTTGACTTAGAATTCTGTTATGGTTTTCATGGTTTTAACTATTTTACCATAGCAAATGCTTTAAAAAAATTAATGGAGCAAGAGGAAGGATTTTTATAGTTAATCTGGAGACAATGTTTATTTTGGAGAAGGAAAACCAGTGGAGCAGTATTTTTAGATCTGAATTTAACTAATAGGAAAGAGCTGGTTGAGACTTCAATGTAGAAGGTAGTTTCAGTGCAAAAGACCAGTGAACAGCCTTCCAAGAACAGAAAAAGTGTGAGAAAAGCATTGAGAAAAAACTGGGCTCCCAATAATAAAGAGACTTTAGCAAATTCAGTTATAAAAAGCAATCTAAGGAAGATATTGCAGTATAATTAATATCTAAAACAGACTCTTCACAGTGCAGCACTAAACTAGCCTGGTGTCAGAGAAAGGCAGAAAGACTGAGAGAGACTCCTTCAGAAAGGAATTTCAGGATGCTAGAAACTGGTACATGTCTAAGAATAATTTTGCAAAAGAATAGAACAAATTTATAGAGATAAAATTGGAAAGAGTAGGGAGCAAAATTACTTAAAACTAGCGAGACATGTAAAAAGCACCAAACAGTAAGTTCTGTAAGTGCATCAGAAATAAGAAAAATTCTGTGCTTATTTCTAAGCAGAGCACAGAACTGTGCTTTAAGTCTGCATGAGCATGCATTTCTATACATATATTAGTACAAGGATCAATTTTTTTCACTAGCAAATCAGATGACTTTCAGATGAAAAATTTCAGAGGGGATTTGAAGATGTATTTTTATTCCATTATAGACCTAGCAGTTTAGTGATGATATTAAATAAAAGACTTTTAAAACTGAGGCAAATTAGAGAAGGATGAAGGGAGGAGTGGTTTTCCCAAGAAGTGAAACAATTCCTCAGACTATATGATTTAATAATTCATATATTATAAAAGTGTCATAAAGCATAATTGAGGAATACTAAGATGTAAGAGGTGATTTGAATACAAACATTTAAAAATGTCTGCATCTATCACATTAGAATTGCAGTTTGTCAGGACAATTGGCGCAGGAGAGGATCAAAACCTCATTTCCTCATGAAAAAAACCCTTTATCTTCCACCTATCCATAATACTCATGACACTGCTGTGGCTCTTGGGGATGGTTCTGTGCAGAGGCAGGAGCTGAATTCAGTGATCCTTGTGGGTTCCTTCCAACTCAGTGTGTTCTGTGGTTTTGTGATTATCCATGTAACTGCCTAATTCTATCCTGAATCTTGCCAGACGTTGTTGCTTATTCCTTGTCTCTGGTTATACTTATCTTTGGACTTTCTTGTTTTTGGTAATGTGATTGGAAGTAAAGCACAGATCCAAATATGAGCTGTTGAAACTGTATGTTTCACCTTGCAGTGCCCTGCTATGTGTTTGATATTAGGGTCCAACTGCATAGTGTAAAATTGGGGTTTCATGTCATAATTCACTTTTAGATTGGCTTAAAGATAAGGGGAAAAATGTTGTGGATCTTGTTCCACTTCCTTTCAGAAAACAGAACTAGCAGTCACAACTTACAGTTTTGTTGTTGTGGGGTTGTTTTATGCAGATTTTTTTTTCCCCTAGAGTTTGAGGCACAAAACAGTAATAAGGGCTCTTAAATCTAGTCAATTGCTACAAAAAATATCTTGAATTTTGCAGATGATTCATATGACTGAGCTAATCATTTGTGGAATGGCCTAACTCAGAGAGCAAAACTCTAGCAAATTTTGCCTCTGTGAATAGTAGAACCAAATTTAAGATGAGTAGGAATAAGTAGAACAGTCCTCTCAACATGGTTAAAATTCATTTAATTCTAGTTGATTTATATTAATTTTATTTACTGTGTGATGGCACTCTGAAACTGCTATGATGTTTGAGGTCAGTGCTGGTAAACAACTTGTTATACTGAGTACAGCAAAGCTGTCATCAAAGCTTTAAGGTTAAATGTTTTTATTTATAGAGATAAAACAGGGTTTTTAAAGGATTTTTTTGATAACCAGGAGAAATAATAAAAAAATATTAATAGATAAGCTGCAAGAGTAATGCTAACCCTGCAAAAGTAATGCTAATTCCGTAGAGTATGTTCTAAGTTCTTGGAAGGAAGAAGTTGCCCAGAAACCTGGTTGAAGGTCTCCTGGCTCTCCCAAGTCTTCCCTACATATTTGGTTCCAGGCGCAGTGCTAGCAGCAGCTTGCACGTTCAAACCCCTCTGCCTCTGCCTGTTCCATCTCAGCCCTCCCAAAGCTTTCAGGTCCAGCTTTTGCTCATCTTTCCCTCAGGGAAGGCTCATGCTGCTGGAGGGTGAGACCACCTCCGGAGGGGAGTGGTCAGGATAGGGCAGACTCATCCGTGCCCAGCCACATCCTCTGAAAAGAGCACAACCATCAGAAAATGTGTCACCCTTCACAGTTTGCTACTCACCCCACTTGCAAGGAGTCAGGGACTTCATGTGATATAAACAGGGCTTCCCCATGTAAGCAGGAGAAACAACTTCAAAGTCAAATCCACTGAGCATTACAAAAGCTCTCATTATTGCTGTTCAGACTTTAAAATAGATTCATAGACTGAGTCACTTCACTTTGATCTCATCTGTATTATTTCTATTACCTAGAGCAGAGTTAGGTTAGCCTTTCAGTTGACAGAACCATTGTACTCTCTTTCACAAGCCCACAAGTTTTACTGAGTAATTAAGGTTTTGATTCTGTGAGCTGAAATAAATGAATAGCTGTAATAAGGATCCTGCTCTGACATAGCACTATAAGGAGAGTAGACTTCTGACAACATTTATGTTCAAGGCAAATCTCTTTCTAAATAGGAAACAAGGTTAGATGAAGCTCTGCTGGAAGTCCTTTTATTTGCCATGATGCCAACATCAAACTACAAAATCATTTTACTCTCATGATTAACTTTTGCAAGAGATGTACTGCTTTCCACTGAGCTGTTTTCAAGTCAGTGGGGGAAAGAGAGATGACTTTATCAGCAGAGAAGAGGATGAAGAGAATTAAAGGAAATTTGATGAGGTGTAAACAAAGTAGCAGCTTGAGCTGGAGGGTGAGCTGTAAATTGCAAGATGGTAGTGAAAAAAAGAACAGTTTGCAAAATTAGCTTAAAAACTGTTAAGCAACAAAGCAAATGACAGGGCATTTTTAAAGCTTACTTAAGCAATAAGCTAAAACAGCATTTAAGTCAAGACAAAAAACAAAAATGTTTCGACCATAAGGTTCAATAGAGTTGCTTCCTGAGATTCACCTCACACTGCTTCAGGGTCAGCTCTAGCATTGTGCCAGATATTCTACAGTACTCTTGTGATGAAAGGCGTAAAAATGAATTTTGTATATTTTAAATGCCTTCATCTAGATTTTGAGTTATTAAAGCATGATTGGAAAGAAATTGCTTGACAATTGCAAATTGATTTTTGATTTTACTCTGTTGCAACTGTTGTTATGGATTTTTTTTTTGTGTGTTGGTTTTTATTTTTTGACAGAACATTAATTGTCATAGCTTAAATAGATGCTTTTTCATGGTTTATGTAGCTGCGTTATTCATTAGAACTGCCAAAGTCAAACAACATTTGAATTTGGCTAGACTGGCACAGAAAAGTGTAGCTGTTTTTCAAGATGAAAAGTATTTTCTACTTGTTTATCAATAAAACTTTTTTTCCAAGTAAGTCTCAGTCTAGAACAGCACACCATCTTAAAACTATTTTTTTCTCTTTACTGCAGAATGGTTGACATCATTATATGCTATTCTCTTCCTATTTATTAAAAAAAACCCAGCATACCAACATTCTTATACTTACAGTCAGTCTTATGTGTAACATGTGGGGCTTTAGAAGTGATCAAATATGCACAAGTTCTGATCCAAAGTGCTTTATTTTGAAATCAGCTGCATATTCAGCCCATACTGGTATCAGGGTAATAACCTCTTTCCCCCTGGAAAGAAAAGAAACTGCATGGTGAAGTATACTTTAAAGTGTAGTGGATTTGAACTTCTTTGAATGTTCTTTGAATGTTGAATGCTTGAACTTGAAAATCTGGAAAAAGAGCAAGCATTGGTATCAGTGAAAGGGAACCCTCTTCAGGAATGGAATATATGTGATGTCTGTAGGAGCAGAAACTACAGAACTGTCACATTTGTGGTGTTTCAGCACACCAATATTCAAAAGATTCAGTTTTATTACATTTGAAAAGGCTCACATGGATACACAAAGCTATAGTTGAATAGATAATCTCATTTAAACAGGAAAAATGTCCAATTTATGTTCAAATGTGTGCTCTGTTTCAAAGATGTTACTTGCTTTATCCAAAAAAAATCCCTATGCAATCATCTGTTGTAAGTGGGCTATAATCTTTCTAATGTGTTCCAGCTCCATAAACATCAGAAGAAACTTTGCAAAATATTCAAGTTCCTCTTCAACATCTCATCTCATTCTTTAGCTATAAAATACCATGTGTTTTTTATTATTTTTTCAGAAACTGGGGAGTGTGCCTACTTTTAAAAAGGTATTGCATATTTTCAATTTTTTTTTTCAGAAATACAGGCTTTAAACTTTATTTAAGCAATTAAATACCAATATATATTTTAAAAACCATAAAGAAGACAAGAAAAAAATCAGAAATTCTACATATGAGACTGAAAATAGTGTAAACTTTAGTTTCTTCACCTGATTCTTTTTATACAGGAATTTAAGAAAGTATTTTAGCATATCCATGGAAGGAAAATGTATATAAAAGATTGTCAATATAAGCCCACCCTTAAGACATTACAGCTCTGTGAGCCTTACTAAAAATTAATAATAATTGATATTTTTTTCACATTCCCTGATTATTTTACCTTCACAAGATATGTTAAATATTTTTTAGGTTTTGTCGATTGCTATCACTCTTTCACATATATGATGTATAGAATAATAGATTGAACATTACGGATGCTTTGGAGAATAAATACATTGGTGTTTAAATGAACATGTGGAGTGAGGTACTCTAAAACCATGAAGGTAATGTAATTCAAAAATATAATGAATATTGTACATAGTTTAATGCCCAGGGAACTTAGAGATGTTATGATTTGCAGAACAATTTTTTACACAATAAATGAACAGTTGAATTACAAAGAATATGGGTGTTTTTGTGATTTTTCTTCTTTAGTGCAAGGATCTGGATAAGTCTGAAGGTTGTTTGGTGATAAATCCTGTGAGTCCAGCTCAGAGAAGATGTCACAATTTCCACAGGAGAAGAGCAAAAATGAAGAAGCTGAAAGATCTTGCAAAAGACCTTCAATGGCTCTTTTCCTTAACTGTATGAAGAAAAGCAGCAATGATGGTCCTGCCCATGAGTCACAAACTCAGGACAGTCAGAGGTAACAGCTGCAACGTAGTGGGAGTTACAGCCATGTCCACTGGCACTGGCAATTCATGAGAAAACTTACAGGATAGCAAGAGCTTCAATTCCATGCCCCATCGTGCACATGGCACAGAAGAGGCTCATTTTTTATCTTCCTCAAAGATCTTTGCATCTTCTCAGTCTTCCTAACTTGGACCCTAAACTTTTCCCCGTTCTCACCTTTTTCTGTACCACCATTTCAGCCTGCCCTTCTTATTGCAGACCCTCTCCCAATTACTAGGTTCATATTTCATGCTTCCTGTCATATTGTTTGTTGATGGGATGCACAGGCAAGGGAGAAAATACAGAATTCTGTTCTCACCACTTCAGAGAAGTTTTCAAGATGTCCAAATCTATTTTATTTCCTAGTTTGAGACAATGCTTCACTAGCCAAATTTAGGCAGTGCATTAACCTAGTGGAATGCTGAGGGACTTGTGTTCCCTGTCAACATGATCCCATAACATTGTGCTGAAAACCATTCAAGATTTATTGAGAAAGAGAAGAGAGAAAAAGGTATGATTTCTTGGTCTAGCACTAAAGGCACTCAGCCTTGAGGGGGCAATTTTAACTGTAATTGCTGCTCTCAGGGTTGCATTTTACTCAGAGGCTGAATAATTGAAATATAGACAGAGCTATAGAAAAAAAGGGCCAGAACTTCCTCCTCACAGAGAAGGCAGTGAAAAAGTAACACTTTTCCTCTGTCTCTGTATACTCTGTAACATCAAATTTGTCCTTGCGCAGCGGCGCAGCTCAGAGAATTTCACTATAACGTATATATTGATGATAGGGTGCTTTTGAGAGATATGTGGGTTGAATCTCTGATAGGTTTTTGATTGAACTGAGCTCATACTTCCAGACAAATTCTCTGAAGTACTGCATAAAAGATAGATGGTGGCATTTTGACACACTTTTAGAAAAAATTAGCAACCACAGCTGCCTTTTACAGGATGCCTGAATGTGTTCAACAGTTTCAGCGCTCACCAGGCTGAGCTTCTTGATATGCTTCAGCATAAGAATGACACATTTTAAAACTTACACTAGCCTATATAAGAAATACAGATTGACTTTTTCAGTACTTATGTACAGGCAGAGGGGCAAACTCAAGACATGAAGAGAAGTTTAAAGTCTGATCTTGGATGCTTTGAATAAGTTGTACTAAATTCCACTTAATTCCTGGTTTGTAAAAGTGAAAAACAGATGCAAAAAAGTATTTAGAAGTCTAATATCTCTTAGGGAGTCTTATTTCCCTTTGATTTTAATTTGAAGTGTAGTATATTTTAGCAGGAGTAGGGTCTCAAATCTTTTGGGATTCAGTTATTTTATCCATGGTTGCATAATTTTGGAAGTGCAAATAACAAAGCTTCTTTGTAATTAACTACAAAAATTTGATAAGTTTCAGGTTTACATTCTTTCACAGATACAGGATATGATATGGAAAGGATGTGTCAATAGCTGCCAGCCTGCTTTATTCAGTCCAGGTGCTGAGAACCAGTTGAACCTCTTTGCATCTTCCCAGGAGGGTTACCATTTGAAGACCTCACACCAACGCCCTGAATGCACTAACAAAGAAACCTTGGAGAGGAACATATTTTACCTACCAAAAGACTGAACACTATTGAAGGTGGATCTTGTCTCCCAGATGAATTTCTGAAAGGTAATTTAACCTCTTTTTTGGCCTTCCTTTTGTGAAAACCAGTTACTTCAGATGTCTGTCAGTGTTTTCCCAGTGCTAAAGGTCCTGTGGACATATGTGGCCTGGAAAGCAACCAAGCACTTCCTCCCCTCAGCATCTTGGGTGTGCAGCTCAGACAAGACTGAAACTGCTATTTAGCAATGAATTAGAGATATGATTCAGAACAAAATGAGAAGCAGATGAGTAAGTATATGTCAATTTTTCATAGCCTTTTTTTCCGAGAACCACACTTCCAAGTGTCAAGTGGGTGAAATCATACATTGCTTTGAATCAAAGGGTCAAGTATTCCAACATGGGTTTGTCTTTGGAATTAATTTAGTGTAATACATGCTCTTTTCCCCTCCCCTTTTTCTAGCACTCTAGTTCCTGAAATATATATGATGATGCATGCAGCACAAATAACTGGTTACCATAGGAACAACTGTAATAGTGATCCCAAAGCAGGGTTGGCCTTTTTTTCAGGATTTTCTTTTTCCCCTTAATACCATACTTTGTATGTACATAAAGATCCTAGCCCTCTTTCATTTGCAAATCATTCTGGAAAAATGCTCTTATTTAATATGATTTGACTATAAATTGAAAAAAAACTTCAGTGTGTTTGCAGCAGCCTTTTGGCCTCATGCATTTTTTTACTGATAAAGAGATGAGCACTAAAGGACTTTGGCATCCATGACATTGTAAATGACAACCTTATGGTTAGTCTTACTACTTTAAACATTCCTGTGATGGCATTACTGAAGTAAGCAAAGAATTTATTATATTTTTCACTTTTTTTTCCCCTGTCAAAAGTTCCCCTTTTACCACATCCTGGCATACAAGTATGAGAAAATGCAAATATGTGTGAGCATGAAACAAGCAAAATGGTAAAAATAAGTGAATTTTCATTCTTCTAAATGTTAATGGCATTGCCTGTTATCATCTAGCTCTGCACACATCATCAGAGTCATAAACTGTGTTTCAGACATGCACTAACATATTGCCACAACCTTAAGCAGAAGTTTATGGGGAAGTAATCAAGGATCAGTCTGCCTCCTTCCCTGAGTGTTCTCAGGGAAATTAAAGGAGCCCTGTTTTACAACAGCATTCAAATTTCTTGAGTATTGATGAAGGGTCTATGATTCTATAGAGAAAGGGGGTGATAGAGCAGCTTGGTGGTCACTAGGCCCCTGGTCAAGGTCAACCCATCCCAAGCAATCATTAACTTCATCTCCACTTTGAGTAGTACAAAAGAATAGGAGAAACACAGTAAATGCCTCACAATGAGTCCTTGGAGAGAAAGATTGTCAGTTAAAAACAAATAAAAGCTTCTTTCTTTCATCATGCATATAACAGTGCTCAGCCTAAAAAAAAAAAAATTAAAAATGCATTAGGAGAAGGTGTAAAATAGCCATGGATAGAGAACATGAGCTACATGGGATTGGAGAGCTCTGTCTGCATTGCTGTCTTTGAATGCAGAAGTTCTGTGTCCCATGTTTTGCCAGAGGGCTGGGATACAGGGATACATCCACACTGAAGCCACAGGAATGTATATGGAGTTTTAAGTGGTTATGAGAGTGCTGTTTGTGGCAGATCTGGACAGCTTAACATGAACTCTACACTGCAGTCACCAAACTGCCACCTGAAGCAGTGATATACTAGTTTTGAACAGTTGTAATTTTCTGACACAAACCACATTTTAGGGAAAACGCATACATCAAATCTATTCCAAAACACTCTTCCCCTGTCTAACAAAAATTAGAGATAGTATTCTGCCTCTGTAGTTTAAGAAAATGGTCACTGTTACAAATTTTGCCTTTCAGAATGGAAGGTTTTTCACACTCTGTAGAAAAACTGCATCAGCTGAAAAAATAAATCATAATAAATGGGGGCCTCTGTTCCTTTCTGAAGTGATACCTTAGATACCTCATGTACTTGTAGGTAACTGTGAAATTTACTGAGGCTTTTCCATCAACAGAAAAAGCTACTGTAAGTTTCTTGTTGCTGCAGGCTGTTGGTGTTTTTCCCCTGCTAACTATTTAATTTGGTTGCAAAGCAGATTCATATCATCTTTTTTTTCCTATTTGACATATATAATTTAATTATAGTAAACATTTGACACTAATTAGATAGTATCTTTGGAGGACCTGATGTAATTTATTACATTTAGATATTTAACTGCAGCGCAGTTAGTGTGTAACCATGTTTAGGGGTATACATTCTATAAACCAGTAATTAATTTACATATACTTACTGCTTCATTAATCTATGTGTCTGCATACCTAAAAATGTAAGGTGTAATATCTATTTTATTAGGCAATGAAGAGGAAAAAATATTGTCATGTGAGAGAGATTAGAACTTGCAAAAATCTGGAAACATTCAAGGGCAAAAACCCCACAGATGCTCTATCCACACTTTCTTCAGAGGATTTTCACTCTCCCATTCCTCAGAGGATGTTTCTCATGGCACCAAGGCGGCATGCACTGTTTAGGTGGGGTTATTAAGGGCTGTGAGGTTACTGCTGTTTCCCACATCATCAAGTCTGTTTCTACCTCCCTCAGCACATCTGCACATGGGGTGGGGTTTTCCTAGCCCAGGGCATCAAAGTGATCCAAGTATTTAAGTTACCATTTCAGAAAAGAGTTATGGAAAGCTGTGCCTAATTAGCAACCTCTAGCAGTGGGAGGGGAAATGACAAGCAGGGAGGTTGTGCAGAGCTGAAGCCCTTTCTGCAGGATGGTAAAACAACGGGGAACTGCAGAGTGCCATCAGAATCTGAGTAGCACCCTGGCTAACTCTGCTCAAAAATTACCTCAGTGCAGGAAATTCACAATATTAACTGTGTTAGCTTCTGTTTACTGCAAAAGGACTGTTTCTGCTGTTCCCTGGTAACACTGAATCACTTCGATGAATAAGAGGAAAAATGTAAATAAGATATTCTCTTCGTTATATTGCAAAAGCTGAGCTAATTTTTTTTTCCAAGCAGAAATTTTCCATAAAATATTCCTTTAGTAAGAAAATTTAAATTACTGCTGATAAAATTCTTTCATGAATCAAACAACTTTTTTAATTTGAGAAGAAAAATATTTAATAACAAAGAAAAAATGCTTCGACTGTGACAAAATGTATATCTAATTTTTCAATTTTTTTTTTCACCTGAAAATGAACTTGTCAGTAATATATAAACTTCATCAAATTCAACAAGTGTTATGGTTTGACCTGGAAACAGGATTTCTGGGATGCTGTGGTCAGGGCCAATGAGTGCCCAGATTTTAATATTGCCATCTGGCCCAAGCACTGGGCATTGGATCCACCTCTGAGAACACAGGGTAAAAGCAGGGCTCTCCTCCTGGCAGTTCCTCTTTGGATTTCCGGCGGGAAGGAGTTGGGTCTCTCCCCCGGCCCTGCTGCTGGCTGGGCGGGCGGAGGGGAAAAGCCATGCGGCCCGGCCGGGAGAGGTAGGCCTGGCCCCCCAAGGGTGGAAGGGTGGAAGCGAGAGAGACACCAGGAGCCGCTGGGAAGCCTCCCCCCCCCTTGGGAGACGGAGGGAGAGAGCGAGAGAGAGAGAGAACTGGTGCTTGGGACTGGACTGTTACCTTGAAATTTGATATGGGCTGCCCGCATAGCCCGGCCTGTGGAGAAGGAGGGGGGGAGGATGCGCCGAGGAGGAGTCCGGCCGCCTGGAGGAGCTTTTAACCCTTCTTGGACAGTGAAAACTTTACAGAACATTAACCCTTCCTAGAAGAGAAATAAGAGTAGAGGATGAAGAAGAAAATGGGCGAGTGATGAAGGTCTGGGCCAGAGAGAGTGAGAGATGTTGGAGGAATGGAGAAGATGGAGTGGCATTTTATGCTGGACTCTTTTGTGTAGCCATGGACAGAGCCATGTTTCCGTGTGATACAGAGACTGAGTCCAGCGGGAGAAATGTCCCGGAGCCAAAGAAGATTCAGTGCGGGTACCCCTCGGCCTCAGGGGATATATAAAATATGGGGGGGACAGATGTCCCAAAGGTGAGAGACTGTGCTTTTCTGGAACTGGACAAAGCATCCTTAAAAGGAAAACCCTGGAAGCAGCCCTGATCCTTGTTATGGTGGTGAGAGCACTGTAACAAGATGGAAAAGGCCACCACGACACATGGAAGGACTCCCTCTCCTCTTGAGGAACTGAAAGTTGAGCATTGTAAAGGGTGGTGCTGGACCCAGAATTGTGATTTTTGGAAGACGTATTGTATTGGGAATTTAGGGGGGAGGAGGAGGAGAGTGTTTTTGTGAGGTTTTCATTTTCCTTGTGGTTTTTTTTTTTTTGTGTGTGTAGTTTAGTTATTGTTTTGTAGTTTAGTTATTAAACTTTTCTTTCTTTTCAAACAAGAGCCTGCTTTGTTTATTCCTGGTCAAAATCTCACAGCAGACACCAGGGAAAGTGTATTTTCATGGGGGCATTTGGCCTTATGCCAGTGTCAAACCATGACAACAAGGCTGAGTGAAGGTTCTTCACCTGGGTAAGGACAATCTCAAACAGGAAGGGAGAAGGGTCCAGTGAGACCTTATTTTGTTTTTTAATCCTCAAAGGGGCTTACAAGAAAGAAGAGGACAGATATTTTAGTAGAGCCTTTAGCAATAGGACAAGAGGTAATGGTTTTAACCTAAAAGAGGTGGTAGCTGCTCCTTCCTGAAGGCATTCAAGGCCAGCTTTAACAGCATTCTGAGCAACCTTACCTAGTGGATGTCATTTCTTATTGCAGGGGAGGCTTAAATGGCTTGATGACCTTTAAATGTCCAACCCAAATCAAACCATTGTAGGAAAAAAAAACAACTTTTAACACCGCCATTGTTCTTGACTTATTAGATTTAAACTGGTCTCAGGGTTTTTTTCTAAATATAAATTTATTTTGTTTAATTTCTATTTTGTGATATGCAAGTCAATCAGCTTAAAGAAATAGAGAAAAATAGAAGTGTACAGAATTCACATAGCAACAGGGATGGATTTTAATAGACCTGATTATGAAGTAGATGGGGGTGTGTGTGCATGTTGGTGGAGAACTGCAATTATTTTTAATTTGCAATGAAAAGCCAAGAATTTTCAAAAAGAGGAAAAAATAGACAAGCAAGATATAAAAGGAACTGAAAATGAGAGTAATAGATAAAATAAAACTCACTTGTCCCTTCTGTCCTATGCATACAGTTAACACAGATTTCTTTCCTTTAGGTTTAATGCAGTGCTAATGGCTTCAGTATCTTCTGAGATAGTCATACTTTTATATTGGTTCCTAAGAAGCCTTATGTTGTAGTAAGTTGTTCAGGAACTATCTTTTGCTTAAAAACAAAATGCTGAACACAGTTATTTGGAAATAGAGTTACTTGGACTGGGAAATCAAGTAATTTCAGTACCCCTTTCAATAATATATTTGAGGATGCCAGTGCAGAGATGGGTTCTGTGTTCTGAACCCACTACACCCTCCAAAAGAGTGGCAAACTCAAGCTTTATTGTCTTAAGAGCATGTGTGATGCTGATTAGCATTTGATTTATGTGTCTTCTGTGTTTATTTGTTTATAAAAATGCCCTGCCTCTTTGCAGTAATCCAAATCCTATGTTGTAGCAGTTTCTATAGCAACTATGCATTTATTATTGAATAAAGAAAGAATTATGTAAACCAAAGCCATAAACCATACATAAATTATCAATGCATAAATTTCTACTGTCCTCATTTCTCAGTCCAATTCTCTACAATTTGTATATAAGCAAGTAAGGAATATGAGAAAATGAAAAGTTGAGAGTTTCCCCCAACCTTTTCTTCCGTAACATTATTGAGACAACTATCTGTCTAGAAATTATGATGATATATGATTCAAGTAACTCAGGAATCATGAGTCATTCCCTTAAAGTCATGAGTCTGGTTTTTAAAATCTTGAAATTAAAAACCCACTAACCCTATGAAAATGACCCCACCACTCTCCTTCCCTCCCCCACATGCCCCCTCCTCCAATTTTTATTTGGTTTGATTGTGGAAGCATGCTATCCATTTTGAAGCATTTTTTGAAGCCTAGTTGAGCTATTAAAATATATTTTAAGGATGGAAACTTAGATTCTGAACTCATTTTGTTATTCTAATAATATGTCCTACCTGCAGTTCCAATACCAGTTCTCTTAAATACTCAAAGATGTACTGAAAGATATTCACCTAAGCCTCTTTAACAAGTTATCTCTGTTGAATTCCATTATTTGGCTCTATCAGTGCAAAACAACAGCCAAAATTTCATTTGCAGCTAGTGTAGTTGAAATTCAGGAACTCTATCCAGGTTTACAGCCTTTAGTTTCTAGATGCCAGCTGAGAGTTAAAATCTTGGAATCTTTCATAAGAAAGAAAGAAAGAAAAAAAAAAAGAAAGAAAGAGGGAGAGAAGGAAGGAAGGAAGGAAGGAAGGAAGGAAGGAAGGAAGGAAGGAAGGAAGGAAGGAAGGAAGGAAGGAAGGAAGGAAGGAAGGAAGGAAGGAAGGAAGGAAGGAAGGAAGGAAGGAAGGAAGGAAGGAAGGAAGGAAGGAAGGAAGGAAGGAAGGAAGGAAGGAAGGAAGGAAGGAAGGAAGGAAGGAAGGAAGGAAGGAAGGAAGGAAGGAAGGAAGGAAGGAAGGAAGGAAGGAAGGAAGGAAGGAAGGAAGGAAGGAAGGAAGGAAGGAAGGAAGGAAGGAAGGAAGGAAGGAAGGAAGGAAGGAAGGAAGGAAGGAAGGAGAAAGAAGAAAGAAGAAAGAAAGAAAAAAGAAAGAAAGAAAGAAAAAGAAAATAAAAAAAGAAAGGAAGGAAGAAAGGAGAAAGCTCAAAATCCTACTGCAGTAGTCAATTTTGAGAGTGAAAATGTTGAAATAAAACATTTTGACACTTTCTGGAATTAAATGTTTTGAAACTTCCATTTGAAAATATTTTAAATGTTGCTGCTGTGAATCAGTAGAAAATTGTTCTGTTAGGGAAACTTTTGGCCCAAAATTGCAAATCCATTCCTAACAGCTGCCAGACTTTCTGAGGCAGACCACAAGATCTGAGCTCAGGGATTCTCATCCATGTAGCTCTGCTGAGCATAAATTGTCAATAAAAGCCACAACTCATTGCTTATCATTTCTGGCTTCCCATGTACTTTCTTATTTAATCTTTGGCTTTGCCTGAGCAGTTTCAAACAAAAGCAGATCTCTCCAAATGAGCAACCACTTTCTAAATGTGTATAAAACTTATGCTGTTATTTTTAAAATGAAACCAAATGAATGTACATAGGACAATAGGGTTGTCTCCATAAGTGCAGTGCATCTTGATTATCTGCATGTGTAACTTCATAAAGTCATGCAATTACCTTCTTTTATGAAAGAAATGTACAACATATATTTATAATATTTACTATCAAAGTCTTTGATTAAGAAACAGAAGTTTGTGTTTGTCACCATGGCTCATCTCATTATCTCAGTGGGGTATTTAGTATGTTTGTTTTAAAGCACTCTTGAAGCTTTTTGAAGACAGAAGGCTGAACAAAAATCCAGACATATGCCATAATTAAAGTACAAGATATAATTAGAAATTTTGTGAAGCAAAGGCTGTATTAGAACCTATTTCATGCTTTCTTTTTTCTTTCAATTTCCCACATTGTCTATTCAAGAAATTTATAAAAATTTCAATCCAGCTCCAAGTGTTCTTGGATTCTTAAGGGTTTAAATTAATCTTCAGTGTGTGTGTGTATATATAAAAAAATTAATATATAAATGTTGTATAACATTTGTATGTTATACAAATACATACCTCTTTTGATTACTTTGCAAGTCCTTCAGACTGGGGCTACTAGTAAAGTCTGAAGGAATATTACAATTATTTAACTTCTATTGTATTCAGAGAAAATAAGAAAGACAATCAATGTTTCCAACAGAAAAATAACTTCCATTCTGCTCTCCTCCCAACAAGTACTTTGAAAATACTTTTTGTGCCAATCACTAAGGAAAAAAAGTACTGTTCTGTGTAGACCAGTGAGTATATTGGTTTGGGAATCCAAATGAAATGTGGTATCTCATAAAATATCCCTTCTTTTTAATCTTTATGATATAATGAGATAAAAATATAAAGGGTTTTAAATCACTACAAAAGTAAAAGACATATTTCAGTAAAATGTGATAAAATATCTATTCTTAGGTTTTAGGAGTACTATGATATATTGTACAATTTTTTTACAGAAAAAAGCCTTTAGCACCTATTGTGAATTTTACTAAAAATGCAAACCTTACTGCTGGTAATACAGAAAGTAATTATACTTTTCTTAATATTTTTTTAATGATAACACCATATTTTCATGGACCATGCAGACTGTTTCAATACAATGCTATCCTTCAAATTTACAGTATTTCCATTTACAAACTCAAAAGGCAAAATGGTTTTCCTGCCACAGACAAAATAATTCCTTATCCCTTGTTCCTCATTGGAGAGAAATATAAAGGCATTTAAAAAGCATTGCTGTTTTTTCTTTTGTTGATAAATACTGAATACCCTAATTTTCTGTGCAGTACTAAGAATTTCTTAATTGAGAAAGTGAGATGTATAAGAGGTATCTAGTAATCTAAGCATTTGACAGAAAACTTGGTCGATCAGAAGTTCAAAACAGAAGTACAAATGCAAAAAATCATCTCTCAGCAGTGTATCGAGGCCACAGTCTCTTTAATGTCATTAACAGATGTGATTCCAGTAGAAGAATAAGAGATGGATTTCTTGCCTTTTTCTTCCAAACAGGTTCTGGTCAGGGGGACAGAAATGCTCATGTGTGACTGCTCATGATCCAGAATGTTATTGCAAACGTTCCCTCTTCTGATTCATCCATGCTACCTGTAGATGTATCCATGTCCCAAAAATGTATTTTCAGATTGTGTACTTCCTCTGGCTGGCTACCAAGAGTGGGATCTGGCAAGGTGGCCATGTAGCCAACTCAATATGAAAAACACCTTCAGAGCCCAATCAAATTCACTTTAAACCTTTCTTCTCCCTCCAGTATTTCCTCTCCCACTGAATCAAGTTTTGTGCTGCAGATTATGAATTCCTAGAAACAAATGCAAGTTGCTCCTGCCTACGTGTAAACAACTTAGACTCCTGAAAACAGGAAGAAGGGCAGATAAGGAAAAGATTTTCTGTAAAACAGAAAATCACACAATCATGTAATGATTTGGGTTAAACATTACCCTAAACATAATCTAGTTCCAACCCCCCTGCCATGGGCAGGGGCACTTTTCAGTAGACCAGGTTACTCAAAGACCCTCCCAGACTTCCCTTGAAAATTCCTGGGGAGGGAATTCCCTCCGCTTCTCTGGGCAACTTGTTTTAGTGCCTTATAATAAATAATTACTTCCTACCACATCTGTATTTCAGGAATGACAGGGAAATCCCAACAACTAACTCTTCTGGAGGCCAATATGAACCCCCAATATGAGGGGGAATGAGTGGCAAAAGCACCCCGTTGTGACCAACACAGAGGTTCCATGACTCCTTAGCATAGACTAATGAAGGAGAAGGTATTTCTAGGACCAAAAAGGGTACCAGTGGACTTTTGGTGTATCTGTCTTGGAGACAGAGGAAACTAAAACACTTGTCTACCTTGCTCAGTCTCTCAGAGCATCCTTCTGCTGTGTGGTTGCTGAAGGTCAAAGATCATATGGAGCCAATCACTACCACACTCCACTACAAAAACATTACAATTGTGTCATGATTTTGGCCAGGATAGAGTTAATTTTCATCCTGGTAGCTGGTCCAGTGCTGTATTTGGGACTTAGGAAGAGAATAATGCTGATAACACACTGATGTTTTGGTTGTTGTGAACAGTGTTTACACTTAGTCAAGTACTGTAAGCTTCTCCACCAGTTCACCAGTAAGGAGGCTGGGATGGAACACAAGGAGCTGGGGTGGGACACAGCCAGGACAGCTGATCCCAGCTGGACAAAGTGATATTCCACATCATATGACATCATGCTGAAAAATAAAACTCAGGGAAGTTGACTGGCTGGGCTTTGGTTAGAGGGCAGTGAGCAATTGTATTGTGTATCAACTCTTTTTCATATTGCTTTATCATTATTATTGCTTTCCCTTCCTTTTCTGTACTATGAAATTTTCTGTATCCCAAATCATGAGTTTTACCTTTTTTCAAGTTCTCTGCTCCATCCTGTTGTATGGTGTTTAGTTGCTTGCCATGTAAAATTACCGCAATATTCCTATGTTCACTGCTGATGCATTTTGGTTCTGTGCTTGATTAGGAAGGGTTGCTATTTTTACTTCACCATGGTCATGCCATGCCCAGAAGTGAACCTGCAGAATTTCCTTCCCCTACAAATTGTAAAGGTTCGTGTGTTCCCTAGTAGGAGGATTTCCTCAGCAATCTGCTCTGAATGCTCCACATTTGACAGGACAATGAGGCTGAGTGAGGTGCTGCAGCTTTTCTGCTCAGGTTTCATGCAAGGAAACGGTGATTATGAGAGGTCTTCAGGTCTCAGAATGAAGCAGTGGCACTTATGGCACCTATAGCAGGGAGGTGGATATCTTCCTTTGCAGAATGGTGAGTTACTGAGTTCTGACCTGATTCTGTAGTAGTATGAGTCAGCACAACAGACTCGCTGCTGCTCTTATAAAATTAGAGGGTGCCTGCAAGTCGTGACATTGCAATATTACCTAGAAATTGTCTTTCCCCATGACTAATCAGTTACAGAATTTCTGGGGTTTTCCTGGCATTTGAATTTCCTTAGTGTTCTTATACATTTGATAGTGTGTGTGCAGAGAAGGAAGACATTAATAACACAAAGTTCAAAGAATCATAGAACCATAGAATAGAATATGTCCTAAGGTAGAAGGAGCCCCCAAGAATCATTGAAGTCCAACTCTGTTGCTGCACAGGACAAGAGCCACACCATGTGCCTGAGAGCATTGCCCAATTACTTCTTGAGCTCTGAAAGGTTGATTCTGTGACCACTTCCCTGGGGAGCCTTTCCAGTGCCCAACCACCCTCTGGGTGAGCTTATGGTGGCTTCTCTGATCTGACTAAGGAATCTTTAAACACGCTTTTAATGGACCAGAATTCTAATAGTCAATGAAGCAAAAACTGTAGCAATCCCTCTCCCCTCCCCTCCCCTCCCCTCCCCTCTCCTCTCCTCTCCTCTCCTCTCCTCTCCTCTCCTCTCCTCTCCTCTCCTCTCCTCTCCTCTCCTCTCCTCTCCCTCTCCCTCTCCCTCTCCCTCTCCCTCTCCCTCTCCCTCTCCCTCTCCCTCTCCCTCTCCCTCTCCCTCTCCCTCTCCCTCTCCCTCTCCCTCTCCCTCTCCCTCTCCCCTCTCCCTCTCCCTCTCCCTCTCCCTTCTGCTCTCCCTCTCCCTGCACTTTTCTTCAGCAAAAAGAGATTCAGATTTAGCACAGACATTGGTTTTGTATTAATTACGGGGCACTCACACACACAGAGTAAAATTATTCTATGCTTGGGACCAGTTTAAGTATCTGAACTATCAATGAATGTCTTGGAGTCACCAAAGCCATTCAGTTCCCAGTTTCCTCATGTATAAATTAAAATAAAATATTTTCCTATTTACTTTCAATAGTGGTGAAAATGTAGCATCAATGACATGATTTACTCTTTTGGATAGAATGGTGAAAACAGCTTAGTTTTCCTAGATATAGTTGATATTTCTTGTGTTACAGAATTAATTTTAGTAAGAGGAGGGGTTCATGGTTTGAAGTGATTATATTTAAAGTATTCAAGATGGTTTCAATGAGAGCAAACAAGTGTGTTTTCTTCTTTGTTTACTTTTGTTTTTCACCTTGAAAGGAGTGGAGAGGCTGAATATATGAATACCATCTGGGAGTAAAGCATTCAAATAACTCAGTGTTATGAAACATTCTGTATTTTTCCATGCATTCATTCACTGATTAAAATCAATCTTTCTATTCTATGAATGGTTTTCTATATGACAGTACTGTAAGTTTCAATTTTATTAACAATGTCTGCTTATCTTAATAACATATCCGTAGCTCAAACCTGGGTCTATTAAAAACAGAAATTTCAGTGACTGACTACACTTATCAACATTTGTAACATCAATTTCTATTTTTATTTTTATTTTCAGGCTGTAACTAGCCTCAAAATTGTTTGCGTAAACTCTAATCCAGTGACTGTTTTCCTAATATGACTTACTACATTGAGCTATGCAGAAGCTCAGAATAAGCTTTATGTGCTATTTTACAAGTATTTTCATAATGCTTTTAGAACAATCATGGCTTCTATACATTGGCAACACTTCATCTCTGGTTTAATATTCCTTAATTTTCCTTTGATGAAAAGCAGATTGCAAGAAAAATAAAAGTACTGTAAAAGTAAAATTAATTGGCTCACTAAGGTGTTATCATAATTTAAAAGACACCAACAAATTAAACAGAACCCAATCTCCCACATTCTTATAGTCAGTCCTTATGACAGAGAAGCCACAGTGGCTACATGACCAGGCTCAAAGAGTGATGGTGAGTGGAATTATATCCAGCTGTGGCCAGCCACCAGTTGTGTTTCCCAGGGCTCAGTGTTGGGAGAAGTCCTGCTTAATATCTTTATTGATGATCTGCACAAGGGTGTCAATAGCACCTTACATTCCAAGCTAGGCACAGTGCTGACCTGCTGGAGGGTGTGAGGGCTCTACAGAGGGATCTGGTCAGGCTGCATTGATGGGCTGGGGCAAATTGTGTGAGCATTAACAAGGTAAAGTGCTGGGCCCTGCCCTTAGGTCACAACAACCCCAGGCAATGCCCCAGATTTGGGGAAGAGTGGCTGGAAAGGTGCCTGGAGGAAAAGGACCTGGAGATGTTGGTCAGCAGCAGCTGGACATGATCCAGGTGTGCCCAGGGGCCCAGGAAGGCCAGTGGCACCTGGCCTGGATCAGCAATAGTGTGGCAGCAGGACCAGGGCAGGGATTGTCCCCCTGTGCTCGGCACTGGTGAGGCCACACCTCAAATCCTGTGTCCAGTTTTGGGCCTCTCACTGCAGGAAAGGCACTGAGGGGCTGGAGTGAGTGCAGAGAAGGGCAGCAGAGCTGGGGAAGGCTCTGGAGCACAGGTCTGATGAGGAGCAGCTGAGGAAATTGGAAGTGTACAGCCTGGAGAAAAAGAAGCTCAGGAAGGACATTTCTGTTCCTTCCAACTGCCCAAAAAGGTGTTGTGGTGAGGTGAGTGTCAGTCTCTTCAAGGCAAAAAGCGAAGGGCAAGAGGAAATGCCTTCAAGTTTCACCAGTCCCTAGCTCCGCTTTCCTGAAGAATACATAAACCTGTGGCAGAAAGCAGAGAAATGTACATCACACACTGTGAATACCAGAAATAGATCTGTGTTTGAAGAGCATGAGCATGTTGGACAACAACCGAGAATATGAGTTCAAAGTTGACTGTACAGCATTCCACAGTCCATAAGACCTGAGAGTGATCTTTGCTCCTTTGTGTACTGGACATAAATTGGCATTTCCTGCACTGTTAAAGTGCTTTTGTCATGGCCAGGGTTGTATCTCATGCAATAGTAGAGTGTTTGCAGTTAGACATGTAAGCAGTGCTGTAATACAAAATCAGATGTATATTCATAACAGACTAAATGGGTTGAAAATATGCTTAGATGTCTGAAGAACAGACTTTGCTGCAGTTCATACTTTTAGCTAAATGCATTACTTTCTTTTAAAATGAAAAATTACTCCAGGAACACTTGTAAGTTTGCTGTCAGGTCAGATTGAAATCTGCTACTGGATAGATTTACCTTCCAAGAGTGCATTCTATTACAATAAGGAGTACAAATCACAAGGCTTTTAACGGTATCTGTTTTATTTGCATATAGAGTCTAAACCTTAAGCATGCTACCTTAACAGAATTCCTTTGAGGCACTTTAATCAACGTAAAATTAAAGCTAGTTATGGTAATTAAATCTTCTGAAAGTAAAAGGTGACTGGAATAGTACTCAGCTTTAGCACAAGCCAAAAAATAAAAAGGGAAGTTTGGTATTAGTACAATACCTTCCTAATGTCTCTGCTGAAGCTTGAATTTTAAATAAAAGTTAGAATTTTCCTTTCATTTCCTGGTGTGTGACATTAGAATTAAATTAAAAACATGGTTGTAACTACAGTGTAACTGTTGGTCTCTCTCTTTTACTCAGCTCTTTTTCAACTTATAAAACATTACTCTCCATCCATAAAACACTAAATTGTGAGATTTCATGTGTGGTCCTTTGGTTTAATCTTCAAGTAGTTTCAGCTAAATCAGGCATTGAGGTCTTGTACTGATGATGTTGTACTCTGATCTAGTTAATGCAGTGACCAGACTCTCTGCAATCCTCATTGCAGCCTCTCCTGGTTATCAGTTCTGTGCCATAAATTTGTACTTAGAAAAAAACGCCATTTAACTTTTCTCTGAGCAGATCTGTATCTGCTGATCTCCTGCTCCAGTACTGAGAGAAATACTAATAAATCTGCTCTTCAGCACTCACTAAAACAGATCAATTTTGTAAGCACCAGCATGGAAACAAATAGGCCCTTTATAGCTATTAATAAAGGAGGATAATTGCTGGCATTAGTCACAGCATTTAATTTCACTGAAGTACTAGTTGGCTGTCCTCAAGGTGAGGATTTTCTGTGAGGTATTTTCAAGTGGCATGGCTCATGTTTTATAAATGGGCAAACTTTGCTTTCAAATGAAAAATAAATCAATAAACGCATACACACACCCCCAACAACATATTGGAAACATTTCTGGTTTACAAAAAGCTGCATGCATATAAATAGAAATTTGGAAGATAGTAAAACTAACATTTTGAAACATGCACCACAGTACCAGTCAATGACTGAAGAGGTGTGTTTTTTCCTCCTCTGAGAAGCATGTGGGGGTTTGGGTAGGATTTTTCCCTTAAAAAAAAAGTTAATTTGATAAGAACATAATGCTTAATTGCAAGGAGCATAAAAATGAAAGCATGAGAATCTAACTTGACAAATAAGAAACAGCTTGATGAGTCAGTAACCCATATTGTGTGTCATGAAGATAGACATGTACCTTTGTTCTCACTGAAGTTTGCTGCTGTCATTGCAAAGATAACTGCTCCAGGCACTACTCCTCTTCCTTACCAAAGACATAATCCCTGTTTTAATTACTTCAACACACTGGAAGATCTGCTTTCTGCACTGCCAAAATAAGTTATATCCAACTGATTGCATGGATATAGGAAGCTGTGGGTATGGCCAATACATAATGGGAGATAATTAAGAAATTTTTGGTTACTAAACAGACAAACAAAAGGACTCACAGCCAAATAAATGGTGATGATATCATCACTGAAATAGGAAGAATGGATGTATTTGGGCCTTTTTTGCAGCCGAAGCTGTAGTAATGGCTTGCAGAAAAAAACAAAACAAAGCAAACAAACATGCTCACAGTTGAAGGGGTATGAAGAGTTTAAAAACTACCACAACTTCTGCATGCATGGTAACTTTAAAGTGGCAGCATATAACTTGGTGACTTGGAGTGCCAGAGTTTGTGTAAATGTTCCAGCTGAGGCTGAGATCCTCATTCACCTCCCCAAACCATACTTTCAATTTTTATGTGTCCCAGTATCCTCTCATCCTGTCTTTGACTTAGAATGATAGGATTTCTCTCTTCTTCCCCCCTAACCCCTCCCAGTATCAAGCACCTCCACTAACAAAGTACTTCCATTCTCTCTTAATCTTCAAAATCACAGATTCAAAGATAGTACAAATAGACATATCATCCTTCATTTATCTGGAAGAATTTCACAGTAATGTCGGATCAGGTGTATCAGAACCTACAGCACTGCTCGGGTGTAGGTCTCAAAGGGTCACCAAGAGAAATGTTAATGTCACAAACATTGATATCCTATTTCTTAGGGTCTATAACTTGTCTTTAATATATCCCATAAAGGAAACATATATACTGAATTTCAGGTTTTCCTACTAGGAACCTTATCAAAGAGACCTTAATTACCATTTAATATTATATTTTGTTACCCAAATGAGAGATTTGTATCTATGTGGGCTCCATTCAAGTGTGGTCAGTGTTTGCTAAGGTTTATGAAACTTCTAAGGAAGTACAGGTCAACAAGGTCAAATAAGATCCAGTCAAATGTGATCCAGACTATTGAGCTCACACAGACACTACTGTTGATTCAGGAGACACTGGAAGCTTAGAGCAATAAAGAAAAGGTTTGACATTGCAGGTTTTTCTCTTGGCAAGAAATGCTGTGGTACTACTGGCAAAATTACTCTAACTTTGAATTACTTCAAATGGCTCTCACTTAAATAGACATCTGAAAGAGTATAAACTTGAACTACTTTGGTTTCTTGGACCACTGAATCCAGTCTTAGAGGTTTGATTTAGTATATGTAAAAGATACAAGGAGTTTCACTGATTATAACAATACTGTGATTTTTCTGGTTGAAGTCATTGAAGCAGAGATCCATCCAGATTGCTTTGTGTGAAAATAATCTTGCTCCCTACAATAAAATATAAATCGAACTGTTTATAAATTCATGTGTTTGACAAAATTCCTAATCTAAACCATCAGAGAATTTTGGAGGCAATACAATGTATTCACATTCAAAATTCTCATGCTGTGTCAATTTAATATAGATGCTCCCTTTATATCTGAAAGTACATAGGACTGTATTTATGAATAAAACATTTCAATTACTCAAAAAAGTGAGTTATAAACTTTCACTATTTGTTTAATTTGAACAATATGTTATTCAAAATGACAACCTGCAAAATCACAAATTCTTTGTGTTAAACTTATTCAATTTATTTAACAGTTAAAGTTATTGGTTGGAATAGTACCCATAGAAGCTGATTCAGTTTTTTATGTCTATGTCCAGTTTTTGATAGTCACATAATAGATGCTCACCTCATTATAGTAATTGGAAAGATTTTGTGCCATTAGAAAAAATCATTACTTCTGTACTTCTGTGCAGTATATAAGTGTGTGTATGTATAAATATATATATATAAATATATATCAAAAAAAGGCATTGCTGGAGCCATATTTTTTTATGATTTGGCTAGCATATATTCACTTAATAGGAATCAAATAGATGAATCTTTACACCTCTCTCTTCTGCCTAAATGCCAGGAATTATCATAAGGAGTATTGTACTGTTATAGAGTATGAATTGTTCCAAAGGTATTTATGGGTCACTGTTGAATTCCTAGGATCCCTATAGAAGAGTGAACACAAATAACTTTTATAATTTGTGAGCACAAATTTTTTATTATTTGTGAGCACACACATAGTTTATATCCCTTGTTTTCAGCTCTGATAAAGTAACCAGTTCTTCCCCAGTTCCCTAGGGTGATGCAGAATCCCAATAAGACCTCTAGCAAAAAATTCCATAGGAAAAAGGCACTGATAGTGGATTTTAACTGAAATCTCTTTTTCAGGTGTCTGAGGTAAAAGGTCTTATCTGGGAAATAAGTCCAGCTGCTGACTTGGCTTAGTGTGCAAAACCAGTTAGGTTAAAAAAAGTAAAGTGGCTATGCTTCTCTAGACCTAAATTAGAGATTGCTGAGTGACATGTAAATTAATAGTTTATTAAAAAGAAAATCTGGTAGGCACTGCGTAGTCTTTGTGATTTTTTAAAATTTAACAGTAAGAGCACTATCTGTATCAGCAGATTTATACATTCTGTAAAAATGGTGATATAAAAAAGATCTTAATCCCACAGAAGAGACATAGCTTTGTCTCAAGTTCTTTTCAGCTAGGTGCGATGTCTTAAATCTGAGACATTAATTAGAAAACTGAAGCATTACCAAACAATGAAAAAAAATTCACATTAGACAAGCTTAAGGTAATACCAGATGTTTCTTATGTAGCTTTTTTTCATATAGAGACTTAGCTCTTCCCTGGGTGGATGGGTTTTGGTACATGATTTTCAGTCTTTTGACGCAGTGAATGGCTAGCAGCCTTTAGACATGGACATTTGCTGCACTGCAGTTTTGCTTTATACTTTTATTTTGTACATTCTCACAATGTACATTGCAAATTCTTAGAATGTATTTTGGAGTACTTTGGAAGTGCTGCAAAGTGTGTAACAGCAGTCAGATGAAAGTTCTGAACTCTTGGTTGAGAAATAATGACAATTGTCTGTTGCCAAGGCTGAGCATGTATGGATCTACCCTTTCTGTTAGGGAAGGTTAAATCTATTGAATTGCTCACTGCTTTCTATTAGTGAATCCAGTAAAGAAACTGTTTGCCAGGTTCTCCCATGGGAATCTTTGTATACATTTTGCTAGTGTATCCCTTTCTCATCTTACTCTGAGTAGACAATTCTCTGACCTCTCTCTCACTTAAAAACATAAAATTCACTTTTTACCTGGTATTCATTTCATCTGGATTAATATAATCAATATATTTTATTTATTTGTTTATTTTAATACATACTGAATGAAAACCATCAATTCCCATGTCAAACCCCCCTTAGCAAGTCTGCTGATGACAAGCTGGGAGGAGTGGCCAGTACCTCAGAGTATTGTGGGGCCCTTCAGAAGCACCTTGGCAGTACTTGTGATTTACAGCCTGGTCATGGCCACGGGACTCACGGGATGTGAGCATTGTCCCTGAGCCACCTTGCAGCCCAGTGCCCCCTTTGGCTTCCTTCCTCTGCCCTTTGCAAGGCAGCCCCATCCTGCAGACGTGGGGCAGAGACACAGCCCAAGGCTCTAGGGGATGGCTGGCTATGTCCTTTGTCTTTGGAACATCTACCACAATCTTGGGAACAGCTGAATCCAAGTCTGGGAACAGCTGTATCCTAAAAGAAGCTATAACCAAGAGCTGTGTTGGAGATCATGTGTTGCCGGTGATGTTTCCCGATGTACCTTGCCCAGCCTGTTGTAGCAGTTTCCTGTGGAATCAGACATAAAACATTGAGTATACTTCTTCCACCTGAAAGATAACACAATACCTACACCTGCACCAAGATGGTGTCATAATTCAAGGTACAATACCTAGCATTGCCTCTTACTGACACAAATGCACAGAAAATAGAAACTGTATCAAAATAAATGTGCATGTCGATATGATTTGAAACTTCACTGATAAAGTAGGAAATGTCAATGTATAATGACTTCAATGCATAATAACTTAATCCAAAGCACCGCTGAATGTTCACTCTCTTGGATATTTTCACCATGTTTTTTATCTAACAGATAAACAAGTAATATCCTCAGTCAATGAAGAGGGCTGTTTAAAGCTCTCTAATGATGAATTCAAATGCCAAGTTATGAGCTTCAGAGGGAGAAATTCAATTGTTGTAACTAGGCAAAGTTATATAACTTGACCTGCAGGTGAAAAACAATTTGAATGTATCGAGGCAGATTAGAAAATCTGTTCTGTACTCTGGTATAAACCATAAGCAGCTGTTTTTCAAGCAAAAGGACTTGAACAAAAGCTGAAGTAGAACAGAAGAAATGTTTCAAAATAGTATTAATAATTTAAACAAAGGAAATAGTTTGAAGGTGACCATAAATGGCAAAAGTAATTAAAATATTTAGCACCTCCCTTTCAATAGATATAGGTATGAAATGAAAATATTTTGATATTTATTTTTCAGCCTCTTTAATGTTTATAGCTGATTACCACAACTGAATTCTTATGATATGACAGCACTGGATGTATTTGCTAGCAGTTTAGTGGTAGTAAAACATCTTTCAGTAGTGCTTCTTTTTGGTTTATTATTTTTCCTAATTAAATTATCAACATTCACAGATTATCAAAAAATTTAAATATTTAAATACATCAGTGTTCCTAAAATAAATATTTTTATGATTTAGCCAATATATTGTGTAATAGTAGTTCATCACCATGGAAGAATGTGTCACTGTCATTTTTTATACTCATATGATCAAAAACTTGTGGTGGAGCTAAAATATCTCCTTTAGAAAAAAACCTATTTATGATTTCAACACTTAGAATTTTGAGTGACTTTCACAGAAATTTGTTTATTGTTTTTCTGCTAATCAACACTGTTGAAATCAAATATTCATCTGTCTTCCAACTTATTCTTTTCTTGAAATTTCACTAAACAAAAGTTAGTTATTGCTTTGTTCAATAAAGTCTTGTCTAATGCTAAATGTTCTGTCCCCCTAGATATGCCTGAAATTGTAATCAAATCCCCTTTTAGCTCTCTATTAAAACGATTGTACTTGAGTCACTATTGCAGTTCTTCTCTGAACCCTCCACAGCACTTCAGCACCCTTCAGAAGGGTGCAAATGAAACTCCATTTCACAAGGCATCATCAGAATCACTTCAATACCCATTATTGCAGTCTCCAAAATGCTGTGTGAGTGGGGATGAGTGGGGATCCCATACTTAGTTGCAAGCAGAGGTTTACAACAACCTTTAAATATCAGTGTTTTCCAAAATAATATAAATTATGGATAAATTGTACAGTCCCTGTCTGTATCTGTAGGCCCTGCAGTTGGGTGCACTAAAGCTTAGCCTTCAGTGAAACAAATATCAATAAGCCAAGACAGAGCTGTATCTCAGTGTATTCTACAGCACTGTTGCTTGTATGTCTTGAAGATTCTGGGTGAGAGCAGCATGTGTAACTAAGACTAACATTTCCACAGGAAAAATCAAGACCTCAGCTAAATAAGAATGCAGGTATCAAATAGACTTATAACTTCTGGGTGTAACTTTAGAAGAGGTTTCTTGTAATTTCAGCATAGTTTGCATATGGAAACATTTTTTATTTCAGAATAAAACAAAAAGTGTATTTTGATTTGACTTCTGTAGCTTGCCTGTGAAATCAAAGTATTTCTTGGTAACCATAAATTTCTATAAATGTTACATTAACATTCTCAAATTACAAGCATGTCTGCTTAGTTTTAGGTAACCAAACAGCACTAGAAATATTCATGTATCACATTTCTAGGCATAGTCAATGTCATACCTTTGAAATTTTCCAAAATTAATTTCAAAAGCTGTCTCAGTTGCCAAACATTATCATCTATTGTGTTCTTGTATCTCTTACATTTCAGTATTGCTAGTATTGCTTTATATTTTGAGGCGGTAAGTCCATTTTTTACTCATGTCACAACTATAATCTTTACCTAAAAGTCACTCTCAAAATGACATTTTAAAGAGGGGAAAAAAGGATCAGAGGGCATCTAAAGTGTCATTTGATTACTAGTCTGTGTAAGCAGAAAAAAGCTTTTTAACAATGTTGTGATGTGAGTGGCTCCATTTGACTTCAAGAGCATGGGAAAGAGCAGACCAAACCTATTCTGTTGCCCTAAAAAGTTGGTAACTTCTGCATCTACTTTATAGACTGTTTTATAATTATTAGTTGTTTTGGAAAGCCCATTGTTAATCTCAAACCAAGTAAGGGGTATGACAAGACACATCAGTGCTTGAATTATTATAATTAAGTCAAAGGTAAATAACAGAGGAAAATGAAGCACTAAGAATGTTGACAGCTGGAGTCAGGCAATGGATACTTTTCATGAAAAGAACAGCATGAAAATCTGTCCAATTTAAATCTTAAAATTAAGTACCTTATTGGTAGTAATCCTATGTAGGTTTGGTTGTGTATGGTGCATATCAATACACATCCCTGACATTGAGTAGATGCTATTGTTACATACTGTAGAGGTAAATTAAATTAAAATAAAATAAAATTTAAATAAACAAATAAAAACCAACACAAATCCAAACAACCAAACCCCCCTAAAACAAAAAGCTGAGTTCAATAAAGTCGATGTTTTGATATTTAAGGGGATTCTGGAGGTGTGGTGGTCTATTTGTTTTTTGCCAGGCTATATTTAGGTGCCTGTGTCTTCTAATCAAATTGTGTTAGTGGAATTAGTTACAGACCAGAATATGGTATATTTCACCCTCTTCTAGGGATTATGTAATAGCTGCCATATGATGCCACTTGATGCTGATATTCCTACCAGATGGACAGATACCCTTCCACTGTTGCTACCCTTGCTTGTACTAATTCCCTTGAAGGGTTAATTATAAAAAGGGTTTATTCCTGATGCTACCAAAAAAATTACACCTTTACACCTTTTAAAAAATCTGTTTAAATAGATACACAATGAAGAAAAAATAACAGGTAATATAAAAATCTGCTGATTTAACCAAATGATGCCTCCCTTGTCACACTTTTAATTGAAGAAGTCAAAGACCTCAAGGTTTTTTCTCTACTTTGTTTCCTTCTCATTTTTTCTGCATAGGGGAAAAATTTGGAAAGAGAACATGCTTCATAGATCTCAGCATAGATATTATAGAGTACATAAAAGAGACTTTCAAGGGCAGGTTGTTTGCCAAATAGCATCCTTTGCAAAACCAACAGTATTTTATCTTTTCTGAACTTACAATGTTAATTTGACCCCCAACTTCCCTTTCAAACTCTTTCAAAGAGAATTTTGTAACCACAAGGTAGCCAGAAGTGTCACAGGGTTCTTAGTGCTGTAACAGAAAATGTAGAGCAGTAATGAGAAAGACGAATTAATTTTAAGAGTGTGAAAATTTATATTCAAAATAGAAAAATGTTCTGGGGCAAAGACAATTAAAATCCATGTTGTTTATCTTTTCATTTGAATTTAATGACAATAAATTCAGCTGGTTTGAACTTTTCTGGAGGACAAATGCTGGGTATAAATGGTATCCTCAGTACAGGAGTTCTGTTAGAGAGTAGTCAGAATATTCAAGGGCAGCTGAACGTGAAAAAGAGCAATTTTCCTGAAAGTGAAAAATAACCTTGAAAATGCATGGAGTACAACTGGTAAAGAATCAGAATACAGTGCACTTCCATGTGTGCTGCAGAATAAGCCCAACTGCAAACACATTCTTTTGAAACACAAAATTAAATAGTGGAGAAACTAGTCCAAAATATTGACATCAAATGAAAGTCATCCTTTTGGCATTTAGGAAATTCTCTTCTCAACCATGCTACCCTGGCATTGTCTTTGCCAGATCCAGGTTTTTAATAAAAATATTCATAGTGTAACAAACAGAAATGTGACAGAAATTACGCGAGCATTCCAAATGACGTAGAAACCTAATGAGATTAATCTGTTTGAAAGGCGCTTTTTGTATATTTTTAAATAAATAAAAATTATCATCATTCTTAAATAATTTTTATCTTTGACACCTTCCAACTCAACCCAAACACGTAAATGCCTATTCCTGTTTTGATAACATTGCTGCAAGATGAATCTTCCTATACTACTGGATGCAATAGCAGCAGATGTTATGAATGGGAGGACAACACTTTTTTATTTTTTTAAATAAAAGACAGAAATGTAAAGGCCAGGACTGATTTGATGAGCTCCTTTAAAGGGGCTTAAGTTTTTTATACCCTGAGGCAGCACGTGACAATGTTTTCAGGAGGTTACACAACAAACTTTTAGTCACAGACTTTGGAAAACAAGGGTGCTTGGCAAATTTTAAAGCCCAATTCAATTGAAATAAAGCATTTTACAAGACGTTGACTTAGCAAACTCTAACTATCCAACTTAAATTACCCAGACTTAAGAAGAGGAAATGAGAAGAAAAAACAGAGAAAGCTGACAGAGAACGGTTAATACCCATTGCTCAAATTCCAGGTTAATCTGGAATTTGCTTGCTGAGATTACATAAATATATATGTGAGATGAAGCTGCACACAATATAGTGAATACTTCGTTAGGTTAAGAATTAATAATAACAAATATGGTTCCTTTGCAGAGAAGTAATAATCATGAATATAAACTAATGTCAATGAGAAGACTGTCAGCATGGATAGATCAGGAGAATTCATTGCCTTTAATGAAGGTAAACTTGCACTCATCATCATGTAAACAATGAGAAATACAAATACCTGCAGCCTTCAGAACACTGAAAATAATTTCATAAGGTATAGACAAAAGGTGACTTGCAAAGAATGGAAATTAAGTTAACTAGCAATTCATGAATACTGGAAAATAAGCCTGTGGAATTGCAAGGGTGACAAATGAGGTGCATTATTCCTAGGCACCATCATTCCTGAAGATCTACTACTGAAAGATATATCGTTGATCATTTTCATGAATTTGAAGACTTTCTACTTCCAAAGTTTCCTGGGGTGGGGTGGGGGAATTAAATAATTGATTATTTGAAGTATTTATGACTAATTTTGATTCTACAAAAAATTCTTTCTTCACTAAGAATAAAACCCACGCTAAGTATCTAAAATTTTTCTATCTTATACAATAGTTATGGAGGTAAAAAACTTGAACGTAGGTTTGATAAACTACCATGACCAATAGCTTGATAATCTTTACTAGCATAAATCAACCTAACTCTCATGGAAGGAAAGATCAATCCACACAAATTAATTCTCTTCCTAAATAAATCATTTTCTTAAAGAAAGATATTTGCTTCTCTACTTTTTTTATAAAATGAGTTACAGTAGAACACAGGCTAGCTCTAAAAGTGGAGTAACAATTCTAAAACTGGAGCTAATGTTTTTTAAACATATTCTCACTATATCTTGATTTTATGCCTATAAAGACACTAGTCCTACAAGCACTAGTTGCTTAAACAATTAGTTTAATTCATTCTCCATGCTAAAGAAACCCTGTTGCAATTAGTTTTGAGTTGTTGTGGTTTAATGCCAGTGGGCAGCTCTGACCCGTGAAGCCTCTTGCTGACTTCCCTACAGTGAAACGGGGAGACAACTAGAAAGGTAAGTCTTGTGAATTGAGATAAAGAAAGTTTAATAGGCAAGGCAAAAGCTGCATGCTCCATCAAAGCAAAAGAAGGGATTAATTCACCACTTCCCAGGGGCAGGCAGGTGTTCAGCCATCTCCAGGAAAGCAGGGCTCCATCACAATTAATGGTGACTTGGGCAGCCAAACACCATCGCTCCGAATGTCCCTTGCTTCCATCGTCTTCCCTCTGTTTCTGTGCTGAGCAAGACACCAGATAGCACAAATATATCCCTGTGGTCAGCTGGGCTCAGCTGCCCCAGCTGTGGTCCCTCCTCACTTCTTGTGGTGATGGTGTGAAGACAGAAAAGTCCGGGACACTGTGCAAGCCCTGCTCAGCAATAACTAAAACATCGCTGTGCTCTCAGCACCAGCTTGGCCGCAAATCCAAAATGTGGCACCACATGGTCTGGTGCATGGCAAATAACTCTGCCAAAAACCAGCACATAAGGAAATTTCTGAGTTTCTGTATGGAATGCCAATCACTGGAACAGACAAACTCCCAGTGGAATTGATATGGGCACATCTGTGTGCGGAGACTAAAAGTTTTAATGGTTTAGTGTGGTATTTTCTGAGACCCCCGTCGAAGGGAGGAAATGATGAATCTGACTTCATGTTCTTAGAAGGCTAATTTATTATTTTAAGGTCTGTATTATATTAAAGAATGCTATACTAAGGAATAGAGAAAGGACACAGACAGAAAGCTAAAAGATACTAATGAAAAACTCATGACTCTCTCCAGAACCCTGACACAGTTGGATGGTGATTGGTCATTAAGTAAAAACAATTCACATGAAACCAATCACCTGTTGGTAAACAATGTCCAAACCAGCAAAACACAGGAGAAGCAAATCAGATAATTGTTTTCATTTTTCTCTGAGGTTTCTCAGCTTCCCAGGAGAAGAATCCTGGGCAAAGAGATTTTTCGGAAAATATGACAGTGACAGGTTAGTGAAAGACCATGAAGTGATGCAGCCTTTTAATTAGCAGCTTTGCTAACAGGAAGGAGTATTAGCAAATCTGAAATGAAAGATAGACCTGTTGTGAGAATTTAAAAATACAGATTATGAGCAATGTTTTTTCTCTAATAATAAATTATTTATAACTTTGTAAGAGAAAAAAATTTTAAGTAATGCATTGGATATTTTCAGATACTGCAGAAAGTTAGTTTTCTATTCCTGGTATTCCTTGTTATTATACACATCTGACAACTCTCTGCTACTTCAAGGTTAACAAATCTGAGAACATTCTTGTAACTATATTTTCATTAAATATTTAATATACTTTCTCCTAACAAATTTATAGTGTAAATTAGTTATATTCCTGAGTATTTAATAAGGAAAAATACCTCCAAACTTCAGCAGAGAAGCTTAAAAACAATACTCATTTCCAACAGAAGTTAATTGGAAATGATATGAGAATTGATGTCCCTGTCACTTAGAAGCAAGACTTTTCAATGTCTGTAAGGAAACACCAGAATGCAAACAAAACATGGATAATTTGATAGGAAAATAAAAGAAAAAAAAATGGGGCTTATTGCTTTTTAAATACATAATGAAGACACACATTTTATAAAGAGACCACACTACCAGCACCAAAGATTGTGAAAAGCATCAGCACTTTATTAGTCCCCAGTGCAACCTTTTATACCCTCTCCCATGCATAACACCTGTGTGCCCTTTTACTCTTTTGTGCTTGGTCAATGCACAGCAGCATTCCGTGCTTCTTCTCCTTCAATGCTGGTCACCTGTCATACACAGCTGCAACTTATCAGGGGTGAGATTGCCTGCAGAACTCTTCCTATTCTCTGGCAATCCATTCTCTCATAGTTTTGAATCTATGAAGAGTTGGAAGTTCTATTTTTCATTATTATGTACTGTAATTTTGATTACTACTGTTGGAATTTCGCTTCAGAATTCAGTCAGAACACACATTTTTTGAATTCATTTCTTATTTTTAGCAATTTGACTCTAAGATAAGCAATTAAAGTTGTTAAGCTCTTTACCAGCTGCTTACATAACAGCATTTTTTTTTTAGAAATGGCCATTTGTTTTATTTTAGTGAGGAAGATATTAAAAAAACTAATGACCTGTCTCTTCCCAGAATTACTATAAATCCAGATTTAACTGAATGACCATTTTACAGTCCTAATTACAGAAAATAATTTGTTATTTACATATAATGAAACATGCATTAAAATTATATTAATTCTTGCATTCAAATGTTTTCAGCAAGGCAAAACAGATGTTTAAAGTTATTAATGCAGTATAAAATCTATTTAGAAGAGGTTTTCTAAGTTGATTCTTTCTATCCCCTTTCCAGAATAAGTGTGACTTCTATTGCAATTTCACTCCATAAAATGTTCATTAAATCAATATATACTCATAAAATTATTGTTGTTAATAACGTTATTAGTAATTATAGTAATATTATATAAAATAAAAGTGCATTTTTCTAAAGGTATTATTTTTGAGACTCCTTCATTATTTTAGTCTTAAAATTATTCTGAAATCTAACAGGCCCATTGCCCCCCAGTTCTGTTACATAAATTTCTTGCATAGCTGAATATATGACAGATGCTAACCTTAATATGACATGAAGAGCTCTACTTACTTTCTTCTTTAGTTTATTGTATACATTTGTAAGAGTTGCTACAAGCTTTACCAAATTATATTTCCATTTTCTTTCTAATGAAGAATTCTCTTCTAAGAGGTAGCAGAAGAAAAGATGTTAATGAGCTTTTTGCTTGTGTTTTCTGAGAAAAAATGTACTTGCAGAAATCAGCAGCTCATTTCCTTAAGCACAAAGATAAACCATGCATTTTACTTTGAGTTTAAGATTATGGCATGTATCAGGAGAAAAATTAAGAATGTAAACACTTCCATGAGCAGTAGAGCCAGTGATTCACTATCTAATATTCTCCTTTGGAATAAGACCTTTTACTTAAAGAAATTAATAGTTCAAATTATTGTTCAGTACATATTTCTTACAGTAGGCACTGCACATACAGGAACAAATACACATAAACTCATACTGGTGTCTGAAATACAAAACATATATAAGGTATATAACCAAGGTAATTTACATTATAAAATATAATTCTTAGATAATATCCATTGCAAGTATTATATAATATCCATTGCACATATAGAAATATATATATAAAATGATGCACTATATTATATATATTATCACTTTGCAATTTTAAAAATTATTCTCAAGTGTAAACTGAATGAAAATTTAAGTGACTTCCTTAAATAAGCTAGCTCCTGAGATTACCAATTATCTCAAGATGGTAAAGCATGCAAAAGAGTTAAAAATAATATAGCTTTTATTTGCTTAAAATAAGTCTGTAATTAATTGATTAAAGTAGAATAATCAATATTTGGTAAGAGGATTACCCAATTACCCAAATACTCTATTAGCACTTCTACAAGGTTCCACAGACCAGAATAGCTGGAGATTGTTATCTTTTTTTATTATCTTTTCCATCTTATAAAGTAGTTGAAAGTCCCCACTGAACACAGCATCATACAGAAAGGATGCCATGTCATCCTGACCTTCCCTCAGTAGGAAGTTGAACACATTTGCTCCAGGTTTTCCAAGGACAGTTAGGACATGGCAGAGCTGAGTCAGCTGCTTTCTCCCACTGAAGCAAGGTTGGTGCAGGCAGCACCTGCTTGATTGCAATGCTGTCACTGAAAGTGACGTGAAAGTGTCAGCCCTGCTTATCCTAAACTTATTCCAGAATGTTTCCCTTGATCAACTCATAATATTATGGAAATACCTCATCAACTTCTTTAGCTAGTCATGGCTACTCATACATAGTCATTCACTGCATAATAAAAAATAAACCAATTGCTTATGATCAGTTTCAACCCTAATTAAAATTTTAAGCTGAAAGACTTAACTTACCAAGCATCCTAAGTTATTTACTCTTCATAATTCATCAACCCTTGATTGACTAGTTCTCCAGTCTTATAATGGGATTGTGATATACACTTAAGCGAAAAGAAAAATATAATTTTGGATAGGAAAAACACTGGTAATATTGTCACAATGGTAATTTACCTACCATGGGAAAATAATAATTCCTCACAAATGTGCAGATGAATCAACTAAAGAAATTTATATACCAATCAATCAAGTGGATATTCAATAAATAAATAATTTTCCTTTTTGATGAAGGACAAATACTTCAGCCCAAAGGAATATTAATTACTTAAGAACAGTGTAGTTGCACTAAGTATTGAATAAAAAACCTCATAGACTTAAATTTATGAACAATTAAGCTTCTGTGAAAAAGTAGTACTTGAAGTGGAAATACTGGTGACATTTTCTCAGCAAAGACTCTAAAAAAAGCCAGATAATTCAGCATTTCCATTAGTTTTTGCTTGATGTTAAAATTCAAAATGGAATTCAGAGAGAAGCTATAGAGCTGAAATTAGCTTACAACCATTTGGCCCAGTATGCTTTCACCAAATGCAATTTTTATTCAGTGGTCATTTACCTAAATGATGGAACTTGCCTGCAGCAAGGAAGGAAAGAGCACAAGGCTAGACCTCTAGCAATCATACAAACTGCTTTTAAAATTAGTAGTCAGAATTACTATTCTTCAGTGACTAGAAAGGCTAGAACTCTAAATGAAGACTCTTAAATAAAGAAAGAAAAATTCCACTGAAATGTACTGAGAACGATAATTTAAAATTTCTAAACCCATTCTTGACAATGCATCCACAAGTGTTTTGGAGAGATCAGCTGAGTTAATTAAACCCACAGGAATTTTTTTTCCTATTGTCTGAAAGAGTTGTGACTGAACTTATTTAAGTTACTGCTGCTAAAGTACACAAAAGTCCAAATGACTCCAACTACATAAAATAATTGTAAATTAATGCATAAATACACTTTCTGCTTGTTTAGAAACATTAACTCCATATTTTTTAAATTTTACACACATAAAAGTTTAACTTGCACTTTCTTGAATCTATTTGATTTTTCATATACAGCATCATCCTTTTTCTCACTACCACTGATACTTTGTCTTCCAAAAGACTATTCACACATTCTGTATTCAAAATTCATGTCTGCACTCATGCTAATATGTGATGACTGACTTAGGCTTCATGCAACTCTTTACCACTAATATGAACACTTTTTGGTTGGATGTCTGAAAATATTTTAATTAATTTTGTCTAAAAGTACACAAAACAGTTATTATTTTCTATTTGGTAATTTTCTACTCTAATATACATTATTCCTAACCCTATCCATCTACTTTGAATTTCCATGAGCACCGTAAAATATTAAGAATAGCACAGAAAAGATTTGGGTTTTGAATCTTTTTTTCCTAGAATTAAATTTTCATTCTAAAATATATTTTTGTTCCAGTTTGCATCATAAGTCAGAATATCACTATTTCTCACAGTCAAATTCTTCTACAGAAAATACTAGAAATAATCCAAATTATATCTGTTATTGTGGAATAATCACAACTTTAGGTTCAAATACTAGCTCACTAAATGGGTGTTACTGAAACAAATTGCTAGAGCAATGGAAAATAGAGCTGAACTCAAAACACTCAAAATAAAATTAGGATCTGAGAAAAATGAGAGTTTTTTCTAAAACATGTATATATTTCATCAACTATTCTTTGCTGAATTCTACTTGTAACTAATTTTTAGACAACATTCAGCTTGTATATTGTAGATGGTTTGAGGTGCCTCTTCAGATGTTTCTTCAATAGTAAGGAGCAAACTGCTGTTGTAGTATCCTGCCCCTTTCTTTTCCACCAACAATAACCACCAGTAGCCAAACATGGATTAATAAAAAGTAGAATAATCAATTTTTGTCCCTAAATTCTCTCTTGCCTTTCTCCCTCACTGCTATTCCCTTTATCTGATCTTGCATTCACTAACTCTTTGTTCTTTTATCTTTTCCCAATATAATGGTTTTCGCCATCTTTAACTTTTAAAGAAATATTGGGAAAATAATAATTTTGTTTCTGAGTTACTCATTATATAATTTTACAATTTAAACGGGGCAGTTGTGAACAAAGGTGAAAAGAGAGGCTCCTTGCCATATTTAGCTCTTGCCATTATCTTTGCTTCTGTGCTCTAGCAAAAGCTTTAGAACCAGGTGCAACAATACTGGGGTAAGGTCTTCTCATAAAAAAATTCTTTTTTCTGAATACTGGTTTCTTCTGGCATCCTTGGGCTTCTCCTGTTTCATGCATTTTGTGCAGGTTTTCTGCTCATTCAGTATAACCTCGGGCATACTGTGAAAATGACATTTCAGCTGAAGCTCTGCTGCTTAGGCAAATTTAAGAAGCCTCAAACTGTGAATATTCTAGCCCTCTGCTGTCTGTCATAAATTTCATCCTCAAATCCCCTCCTCAGCTAACAATTTTCTTGAGTAATACTTGTGCATTCAGTAGTTATTTTACTTCTTTTTTTTTTTTTTTTTCTGGAGCAGAATAAAGGTTCCTTTGTTTGCATGTACAAGAGAAACATTCTCCTCTGTCTGAGATTTAAGAAATGACCATTCTGTCATCTGCTCTGCTCAGTTTCTGTTATTGATATACAAATCATAAGACATCCATTTTGCATCTTTCCACCTGAGTTTTCCTCATTTCCTTTTCCATCTTTCCTCTTGGATTGAAACAATTGAACTGTCATGAGCCTCTGTGCGTGGAACTATGAGGAGTTCTCTGGTTTTTCTTTCTTTCTTTTGAAAAGGTGTGCAAGAAAAGGATTTGAGAATGTTCACCTAGGAAAGGGGAACACTAATTTCAAGTCTTTGTTCACCCCAATTCAAAGTGACAGATTTCGGTTGAAAACATTTTCAGTGTTATTAGAAGAGAGATAACACAAGCATTCATCTTAACCTAGCTCCTTCCTCTGCTCACCTCCATTTTTTTTCAAATGAAAGAAAAAGCATGAACACCCCACTATGACTGTCAAAATGCCCTATTCACAAAATTATGAAGTGCATTAAGCTTTCTCTTGCCTTAAAACCAGCAAAATTTTGGGTCTTGGAAGCTCTAGATAGGCTGGTCCCAGACAGGTCCCCCTTGGGTCTTCTCATGGGGCTTCAGCCACTCACCCCACAGTCCAGCACCCCACACAGCCCCTGTTCCACAGCAGGGACAATCTCCACCCTGATCCCTGACTGGGCATGGCAGAGGCTGCTGGATCCTCCCAGGTTCAGGGGCTGCCTGGCCAACGCTGGATTCAGCCCCACTCCTGCTCCTGGGCATCATCCTCAGCTTTGTTCATTACAGCAGCTGGAAAAGGTGTTAGGGTCTTCTGCACCTGACACCCTGTAGGGATGTCACTCTGAAAAACAACGGCCATCAGTGCAGAAACAGGCACAGGTAAAAGAAAAAACATCTTCAGCTATTAGGTTTTGATTCACAACTTTAGGTGAATCAGAGTCCTGGAAGAGGATTATATTGAGTCAATATATTTAGGATGAATATATTAAGGACGAATAATTTTATCTTATAAATACTTCCATAATTAAAGAAGTGAATGGATCACCTGGTGTTTTTCTCATATTTATATCATTATTTTTCCCTGGAAGTGTCCACAGAAAATCAAGAACATGTTTTCTTTAGCAATAACCTGTTCAGCCTTTTTTAGGTTTTATGGAATGCAAATTTACTTTTTATTGTCTTGGACAGTGACTGAAATGCTTTCTAATGGAAAAATAACTTGTACATAGCTAATTCCTTTCTGCAATGCAGTGTGTGTGTGTTGTCTGCTCATGTAAAAATGAAGGAACTTTACATATAAATTTATGTGCGAGAGAGACACATCTAAGCTTGTTTAATCGTGGCTGAATGCACAGGGCTCAATTCTGGGAAGAAAAAAGAAAACAGAAAAATTACAGGGAGCAGGATCTGGGGAGTTCTTAATTCTGCTACAATTCAAAACTGGAATAGGAGTTCCCGAGTTGGAATTTGTATTCCTGTCAGATAATTTCTATTATTAGATTTGGATTTTTTGTTAAGTGTAAAGGCATTTTGAAGGAGAGAAGGCATGAAAACAAAGGATATGCAAAGGGGAAAAAGTCCTAAAAAACAAAGGCAAAAAATGCAGTTCACATGGCAACAGAGGCATAAATATATTTATTTATTTGTCTTATTGTATTAATTGCTGCAAATTAATTTCTACATAATTACTGCTTAATGTTATGTCTCGTTCTCAAATCTCTAGAGGCCTGAAGCCCCTTTAAAAATGTCTCCAGGTTTTACACACAACCTGAAGTTAAACCTGAAGTTATCAAAAAGGATTTTAAGTAAGAGCTGCTCTGATTTGGGGGATGAGAACACTGGAACTTGTGCCTCCTTTGGTGCTCACCCTAATGGGATTCCTCGTCCATGGCTGTTTCATTCATGGTACAAAATGTGGCCAAGGCTGTTCCCTGACATTGTTTAGTGTCAAGAAATATCTCATGTTTATACTATTCACTTCCTTCTTCTCCCAAACAGGGTGTGTCCACCCAAGCTGCCTTGAAGTTCTATCCTTCTAAGGGTAACCTTCACACAGTGTTTTACTTCTTGTGGAATGTAATATCAATTTCAGTTTAGAACAAAAATATATTATTGTCAAGTAAATGACAATCTAGGAGAGGTAGAAACAAATTGTACATTCAGAATCTGAAAGTATTGCGAGAATGAATAATGTACAGTCAGATTCTGAAACCTTTGTGCATAATGAATAAGACCCAATTCTTTTATTCACCAAGTAATTTAACTAATTTATTGGAGGCCTTTTAATACATAATACTACTCAAAGTGAATGCAAGATGAAGATTTGTATGATAAATTATAAAAACACAGGTTTAGTAGCTTCTACCTTTAAAATTTGATGAATAAATTTCAGCAAGTTTGCAGATGTTACAAAATTAGATTTAGTTGGTGCACCAGATGGTTGTCTTTCAATTCAGAGGAGCCTTGACAGGCTGGAAAAAGGGGCCAGTAGGAACCTCCAGAACTTCAGCAAAGGCACAAACCAAGTCCTGCCCCTGGAAGGAATCAAGCCAGGCACCACTAGAGCTCAGCTGATGAGCAGCTTTGCAGAGAAGCACCTGGTGGACACCACGCTGACCACAATCCAGGGACGTGTCCTTGCAGCAGCAAAGGCAGCAGTATCTTCTGCCACATTAGGCAGAGGGTTGAGGGAGATCATCCTTCCTCTCTGTTCTATCCTGCTGGGCCATATCTGTTTCCCGTGCTGGCTCTTCAGGGTAAGGCAGGCACTGACATCATGGAGCAAGCCCAGCAACTGGCCATGAAGATGATTTTAACAATATATGTATTACCTTACTGATTACACTTGTCTTCTTATAAAGATAAAATTTTCTATTAATTTATTTTTTTTCAAATGCTTCCTTTAATACTAACATAATTAATTTTAAACAATGTTTGCATTTTCATAAACAGGTACATTTATCTGTGTGTGTGTGTGCATACAATTTTACATCATACCCTGGAAAATACAAAATACATTCAAAATAATGGTTTTGATGGATTGTGCTTTTTAATATGATAATTCTCATGAAAGTACTTAAGAAGGATCATAACAATTTCCTTCTAACACTGAAAAAGTAACTTTGAAGGCAAATAGATTTTTTCTTAAATTATGCTTATTGGTATGTCTCTCTACACATTCTTGGGAATAATTAATTTCTCTCACTACAATTGTTAGCAATAAGTTTTCTGTATATTATCAGTAAGAGAGCTACATTTCCTGCTGGAAGTGATTTATGAGAAAACTCAGTCCAATTATACCTCTCATCTTCCATCTAGAAATCACTTAAGTAGCTGTGTTCTGCAAGGTTAAAAATACATGCTGATTGTGCTGTATCTTTCAGATTTTTTTTGATGATAAGGAGAGTGTATGCAGCCAGAACAGTGTATCAAAAATTAGAAATCTGCTTTCATAGGTACACATTCATGGTTATATAGCAAACTGCACAGTACTCGGATTCAGGAATGGTTAATCACATTGTCCCCTTACTGTAATGCACCCCAGGATTATATTAAGAAAGTGAGCAATTCCTGTAGGAAAAAAAAAAAATACACCTAATTACCTTCTTGCCTCTGCAATTCTCTGATTAAATTTAGAAAAAACCCCAAACAAATGCAAATAAGTACAGGTTCTTCAGCTCCCTATGGCAGACTTCTAAAATAACTTGGAAGTCTGTCCTAATCTCCAGCAAGGTACTACTGGGCAAAGTCCTGTAGCCCAGTTTCTTCAGTTCATCTGTCCAAATAAATTTGGTAGTTACATTTTTTCCACTGCAAAAGGTAAGTTTTGACAGTAATTTTCTCAGGTTTTCATCAGCCCATTCAGTAGCTGTGCTTACAAATTTCACAACCCGTCCACAGCTGAAACTCTTTTCACTTTTCCACTGTAGATCTAATAAGAGAATCAGAGGTTAAGTGGCTTTCTGTACACTTACATGAGAGTGGGAAGAACATCCATTATCCAGGAGGACACTGCAATATAATCTACTCCACAGCACAGCACCCAAAACTATCATTTCATTGATTTTTGTAAATGACGTCTTAAAAAACATGTGTTCAGTTCTGCTGGTAATGTATTATCTGACTTCCTCAGATCTCTAGGTGAAGGGTGTATTGAACATTTCTCATCAGAGGGATTCATCCAATAGTGACAAAAGTATATGACAGCAATTGAATACAAATACAACTTCAGGGCCTATGCAAATAGGTGACATTTATTGAACTTGACATGTCTAATAGCAGGAGCACTTCACTGTGTTTGTTGGCATTATAGTTATTGAAATCTTTCAAAATTAAACTTTCCATTGTCTGTTCTTATTTTATCTCTATAATTTTAAGTGCAAACTGTAGAAACAGGGAAAAAACTGCAAGAATTCTTATTAAAGAAGCTGAATGTGTCAAGCCAAAAGATCACAGGAAAAAATTAATATCCTTTGCATTTGGGTTTGTTTACAAGAGACTCCATAAGAGCAGAAAAAGAATATTAACTTAAAATGCACAAAGGGTTTTGTACACTCTCTTCATGTATGCACTTGTGGTGCATGCTAAGTTACAAAAAGCTTTCTGAATAAAAAAAAGGAGGTGCCTTGAGATCTGTCTGTTTTTTATAATTTATTCTCTATTCAAACATAATGTGTTAAATGGATCCCTAATAATATCACCTTTGAAGAAAGTACTTAAAAGCAAGAAACTGGAGACAAGGTGTCTCAGAATTTACTGTTGCAAACATTGATCCAGGCTCAGGTTTATACATTTTTTTCTCTTCAGTCCTTACTAAAATCTGTAAGGTTGCATTATCCATACCATAACACTTATTTCTGTCCTTTCTTCAACATGATTCAATTCTGCTGCACAGAATTATATGGTTATGTGTTATCTGAGTTAATTTTTGTTGTTCTTATGAGCAACTGCACTAGTAGATATAAGAAAAGAGCCTTCATTTGCCAGCTACAGTCCACCAGATTTTCCTGTGATGCTTCATTTGTGTAAGGACACCAAGGCAAAACAGATCTAGCAGTGATATAGTTCAAGTCTGGGATATTTTCTGGTTTGCTTTATTTTTCATTTTTCTTTGATGTTGGGCAATCCCCTGAATACTCTGGGTGATCTTTGGAGTTTAAAACAGCTATTAAAAATTTACAGCTATTCTAAGAAGAAAGAAAAAATTGCAAGCACAATAATTTCTTCCTTTTCAGGGAATTTGACATGGTGGCATTACCACAGTACTCCAGCGTTGACCTTCAGCTTTGAGACAACACTAAATAATTGAAATCAATGTCTTAACAAAATATATTTGTATCTACCAATTCAGTGAAGAAATAATTGCCTCTGTCATCTGGACAGGGGTTAATGAAAAATTTCAGGATATATAGTGGGTAAATTCAATCTTTTCAAGTCAGTGTAGCAAAAGTAAGTCAGAAGGGAAGGCTCTGGAAGGACATTGACAGGAAAAACTAATTAAATTAAATTATTCTACTAAAATTTTTAATGAGGCATACTCTTGATTCATGAAATGTTGAACATTTATGTTGTCATATCTATGGTTAAACCAAGGAAACTATTTCTAAAATTATATTTATCTTGCTATGGGAATAAGGAGATAATTTCTTATACCAAAAGAAAAAACTCAAATTGGTATTTTTTCAAGCAGATAATTTTACCTAGCAAAGGTTGCAGTGATGTTGCTAGAAGCGCCTTGTTTCTGTTTGTTTTAAGAACTCTGTGTGATACAGTGTGTTTATCTCTGATGGCAAAAAGAGCCAGACTAGCAGTGGCTTCTCTAAAATGCCCTCCCCATGGGACTCCAATGTGTCCTCCACATGATACTGTAATAGCCCTAGAAATAAAGTTATTATTGCCACAGATATCTACAAGCAGACACCCATGCACACCCACACGAATGAATTGAAACAGAAAGATGGCTGCTCCATATGTCAAAAAATTAAGACACTGTGCTTCTCCAAATTGCCACTCCTAAGCACAGGTCCCAAAGAATATGTCTTACTTCATGGATACTGTTATTAGCAGCTTCCAAACCCATCAAACTGGTGGTAACTTTTGTTTTAGTGAAGAACATTTCTCTTATCCAGAACAGAACAGCAGTTCAGACTATCATGTACACATTATCATTCTGAATGCACCCACTATGCTGCTGATGACACATCTATCATTCTCAAGAAGAGAGATAATGGAAACATAAACTTCAAAGTCTCTCCTATAAAAATGTTTTCACATCTTTGTGATACATTCACTGAGATAAGCTGCGGAAACATTGCATGTTTATTTGATTTCTTAATTCTTTTTTTTAAGCCATCATCATAAAATGGATCTTGGCATCTTATGTTTTGGGGTTTTTTAGTGTGGTTGGATTTGCTTATTTTTTCGTTTGTTTCTAATAAAGTTCTTCAGGAAAATATCTTTTAAGTTATCCTGAAGTAAAAATAGTATAATGAAGGCATATAAATAATCCTGGCCTTCTTTCAGAAATACGGGTGCTGTGTATTCTTGAGTTTTCAGATAAAGTTTTTTCTACAATGAATTATTAAAGTACCCTAAATACATCCCTATTTTGTAACTATGACTTCAGTAAATTTTCAACACAATATATGATTAGTGTCTCCCTCTTTTTTGTCCTGTTAAATCTCCTGTTCTTAAATATACTTGTCATCTCAGGTATTCAAGACAGAATAGACAGATTAAATATATAGGTCAAGTCTTCTGTCTCTTTTATCTTGAAGACATACAAAAAAATCTGTTACATTTCAAATTTCTAGTCCTCATGAATTTCATTACTTAGTTGAATTTCAATCTGATACCACTGTAATTCCTTGTTTTAAATTTTCTGTTATACATGTTCATTCTATAGACATATCTGGTGGAAAGAAACATATAGGACTTTTAGGGGAGGGTTCATCTACTTGTGTTGTCTTCTTTCCTCCCTGTAGAGTTTTCCTCTCAGTGTTCACATATAGTTTATCTAAATCTCAGTCTTAGGGTGCTTATGCATGCCACAATTTTTACAGAATTACCCAAAGTAAGGCATGATTTCCAGAACTCTGATTTTTTTTTTTGTGTAAACATTCTTCATAACACATTGTACAAAGTAAGAATTTTACTAGAATTTTGATTTGTGAGAGAAAGCTATGTTATTTTTTTCTGTTTGTTTTGAACTCTCCTGCTATAATTACTCTTCCAGTAAGATTCAATCTTGCCTGTGTGATCTGTTTGGTTATCATTCGTGACACCTGATTAGAATTTGACAAAAACTGCTACAAATGTGTCTCATATCTCAGTATTGGTCTCCCTACTCTACATTTGAAAATTCTTTGGTTGTAAACATTGGACTATAAAGAACAATTTCAAAATTTCCTAGTGTGTACAAGATTCATCACATATTATTTTAATCACATATATATTATATATACAAGATAATCTGTGTATAAGAGCAAAGTTGCAGTATCTGCTTTGCCAGATATATGATTTATACTTAGTCCAACTTTAGGTTTTTTTGAAAGAATAATAATGCAAAAGAAGTAACTAAAATACACTTGTGAATTATGGGAATAAGGATTGCCTTTGTGAATATTATGTTTCGTAAATATTTTCACAGATAAACAAACCATCATCTAAAATCTGAATAATGATATTTTTTCTTCTCAGAGGATTCATAACCTCCAACAGTTTTAATAATTTTCTTTAACATATGATACATTTTATGAGTTTAATTAAAATGTAAATTTTCATCTTTTGTTTGGTCTTTGTGAGTAAACAGTAGACAGATTGTAAGCAAATACTGAATATTATAATACCAACTTGTAGATATTTTTCCATTTAAAAAATTCCCAAATCACAATTCTAATTATCAAGGAAAAGTATGAAATGCATGAACAAGTAGAACTTATATATAAGATTTTTCCATAGATATATTGTGATGCTAAATAGTTAAATAGCATGAAGAGACCAGAAAAAAGCTGTTTTTTTCTCGTAAGTATTTAGGAGTGTTATTCTGGCCAATGAGGATTTTTTGCCATTTAGGCAACTGCCTAAAACATTTAATGAAATGCATGAGTTTATTGTGATGATATGTTTCATTATTAAAATTCTTAGTTCCACTAAATGAGCATTTTTACCCTGTTTAGGTTCTTTGCATTGAAATAACTTTGAATGCTATTTTGCAAACTCCTTTTGACTTCAATTCTGCAGGCCTTTTTTTTTCCCCTCCAGAGTAAAGTAGTGCTATTCTGACCTATTTAGGAGTGCTATTAAGGCCTACTAATCATTTAATGCTTCTTTCTGTATCAAATATTTCAATCAGAATTTTGCATGAACTATACAAGAGACAAATGAAGCCAAATAGTTTTTATGTGTGACTTCATCTCTCTTTACCAAACAGTATTCATTTTGCTGTATAAAATAGAACTATAATGGAAAATATGAGTCCCACCACAGAAAATGTAATGCCAAGCATTTGTCTGTTAGGGAATAAGAATTCAAATTCCCTCTGTCACTGGAGAGAATGTAACCTTTTCTCCCACATCCCAGCTGGACTACTAAAATCCTTATTAAGAAGAATAGACACCGTTTTATCTGACAGTGTGGTAGCGAGGATTGGGGCTTTTCCTTCTTTTTTAGTTCCTTCTTTTTTCAGCTCCCAAGACTAATTTTGTGATTCATGTGGGCCAGTTTGGGATTGGAGGTGTCCTGGGAGATGCCTTGCTGAAGGATTTTAAGGAAATCATGTTCTAAATGTTCTGACCATCATGCCAAAGTAAATTTCTTCAGGTGCTGAAATCTTTATGAGGGAGAAGACAATTGCCTACATACTGTAGTTTCCTGAAGCACCAGATGGAATTTGATTGTGGTTTTATTCATTTCAGTATATGGAAAGATGGGCAAAATGAGGAGGTATAAATTTTCTTACAGATTTAGTAGTGGTCTTCTTAAGAGAATGTATATATTTAGGTTTTGATATTCTGTTTGACCAAAATAAAACAAAGATGAAAAGAAGACATAGAAACGTTTCAGTTCCTGTTAGATTCTCAGACTGAAATTTAGATCAAAGAATTTTGGCCTGGAGTAGCTTTATTCTTGTATCTGCAAGTTATCCAAAGGAAAGAAAAGAAAAAAAAATATCTCCCCAGACCTATTCAGAGTTGGCCTTTACTATTTTGGAGCTTATTTTCTATCATGGGATCTGAGAGCAGAAAATATTTTTAAGAGCTGCTGTAGAGAAAGAAAATATCTTAGAATAATAATAAACATTGAAACTCAGTTAAAATATGTGTGGCTACCACTGATGCAGAGGCCTACTCCTTGAAAGAAATGCCAGCATATATAAATGGCATTACATTATATCCATTTTACTTGGCTGAATGTTTCCTCAACAAGTTTTGACAACTGTCATGTTTGAGACAATCTCCCTTCCAAAGGAGAACAATCTGTTAAATTAATCAGGTCTATCTTCAAATGTTCTCCATCCACTCTAAGTACCTACATAAGTCATTCATTGCAGCAAAGGCATGTGTTATAAATAAATAATTACTATAAATTGCTTTAGTATATCTTCTTACTTGAGTAGACCCAAGAGTGGATAGCAAAAGCAAGGCCTCTAAAGAATATTCAGGCCTATGAAGAATAATAAGCTATGACTTTAAGAAGACCTATATGTCTATATATATCATTGTTTTATATCAATCCCAATGGAATAGCAATCAAACCCTTCTTAAATAATTATCTAAGCTACCATAGCTCCAGAGTGAATTTATTTTGTTTTTAAACAAAATTATATTTAGCAAGAGTAGAGCGTCACAAAGAATTAGTGGAGTGACTGAAAGAAAAATCTGCTGCACCTCTGACTTACTGAAAGTATATTCTAATGCTTATAAAATTTTAATTGAATGCCAACTGTATTAGAATTCCTTATTAATGAGGAGTATTTGTCTTGATTATAGGCATCACATTGTATCTTTTATTCCAGAAAATCTGATGTCTTAAATGACTGTCATCCTTTCATTCCTAGCAGACATCCCTTTCTTACATCTCACTTGTATGAAGTTAATTTTTCCCAATGAATGAAGCAAGAGTCATGTTTTACTTTTATTTTTATTGCTTGCAGTTTTCACTTATAAAAGACAAAATCCATACACAGAAAAGGAAAATTAATTTCATCAAATTCTAGTTGAAGCTGTTCCTTGACAACAGCCAGGATAGTGTTTAGTGTGTTCCTAACTTGAAATACCTGAGTCATTTCCACTGACGAAGTTGAGCTTTGCTAAAGTGCACTGTTGATTCAGAAATACTATTTTAAAAACCTTAATTTTTTAACACACAATGAGCATCCAATGTTACCTGCAAATCTGGGAGTGGAGTAAATATAGATTGACTTACCACCATAAAGCTGGAACTGTATTATGCTTGTCCTTTTAGCACAGAACACATATAATTCATAAGCAAGCAAATTAAGTAGGACAACATTACCACCTTGTTGGACAGGCTGACTTTAAGTATCCTTTGGTGACTCATTCTATCCAATTTTATAATAAACTTCTTTTATATAATCCTTTCCTTGAATATGCCATTAAAGGAGGATGACAGAACGTAGGAGGTGAGAATGACTAGATGAGTATTCAGCACCAGATTGGTATTCCATTAATATGAACCACCATTTCCTTGTCTTCAAAGATAGACATTTGCTTGGATATCTGTAACCACAAAGTTTTATTTTTACTAGACTCTTACATTAAAATAACTCTACATCCTCGTATTTTATTTCTTTAAATTGATAAATTATTTATTTATTTAGTGTTGGCAGAGATTCAAACAGAAATATTTTGTTTTCGCACCAAAGGTGCTGTAAAAAGTGTTTTCCTGCGGCCTTCACAGAACACAGAGTATTCTGTATCCAGCCTTCTTTTTCTTCAGACACCCAAAAAGGAAAAAAAAAAACCAGGAAAAGCAGTCTTCTAATAATTCCATTAAGTTTTATTAGACAAATAAAAGTGATATTTGTTGCTACAACAACACAAACTGAAAAGAAACAGTCAGAATTGCCACTAATTATAATTCCTGAATGCGAGTATGCTGGCAGTATTTTGTTCTCTGTAGTCTGTTTCTGTAAAAACAAGTGATGTTTCATCTGACCATTCAATCACACTAAAATACCCCTTAGGATAGTGTTTCTATGTAAAAACTTAGTGAGTATACTGGCTAGAGTGAGAATAGGATTTCACACATAGGGTTTTGTTTTTGTTTGTTGGTTTTTGTTTTTTTTTTTTCCCAGATTACATTACACAGATTCAAGTAACAAGGTTTCCTGTTTTTAAAATCTTGCCTGGTGAAGTTTGAATGATTTTTCCAGGAAAATTTGTAAAATTAAATATAGAGCCAAAAATATTACTGAGTTATATCTGATTTACCATTGTTTTGTTCAAGGCAGGCAAGGTGGTTCGCTGGTTTTGGCTGGGCTGGAGTGAATTTTCTTCCATGTGTCTGGTATGGGGATGTGTTTTGGATTTGTGCTGAAAACAGTGATGGTAATAGATGTTGTAGCTGCTGAGCAGGGCTTACACAGCGCCAAGTCCTTTACTCTTTCTGGTACTGCCTCACTGGTGAGGCAGCTGGGGGTGCTTGGGAAGGTGGGAGAAAGCTCATCTGGGACAGGTGATCCAAACTCATTTAAAGGATATTCCATTCTACACCATGCTCAGGATAGAAAGAGGGGGAAAGAAGGAGGAAATGGGTGACATTCAGAGTTACAGTGTTTGCCATCCCAAGTCACTGCTAAGGGTGAGGGAGCCTTGTTCTCCTGGGATGGCTGAACACCTGCCTGCCCATGGAAGTGGTTAATGAATTTGTTGTTTTTTTTGCTTTTCTTTACCTATTAAAATTTACCCCAACCCACAAGTTTTCCAACTGTTACCCATCCAATTGTCTCCCCCAGCCTGCTGGTGAGGGAGGGAATGAGCAACTGTGTGGGGATTAGGGGCCAGCTGGGCTTAAACCATGACAGACATTCTTAAATTTTGGTTTTAATACTTGACATATATATTTAGATTAATTAACTGACAGCTTATTTGCACCAGCCTCTGCTATTTGCAAGGTAGGCCTGCAAAGTTTCAATTTTCCAAGATTTGTCAAATATCAAAACGTCATTTATTGAAATAACCTTTCTATTTTTGTCTTTTATCCTCTCCACTCTCCCCTACTTTCTAAATCCTGTGAAGACAGTATGTAAGTAACTTTCATTTTTTTCTGTGCATATATTTAGTGTACTTTCAGCACATTTTTTGTGTGGTGAGGCCACTTTGAGGACAATCCAATTGCGGTCTTGAAGGTGCTTGCAGTTACTTGGTTTTATTTATGTTCCTGGAAGAGAGAACAAAGAAATGCAGAAGAATGTTTTATGTATTTCTTCTGTTTTGGATGCCTCAGGTGAGAGAAAGGGGAAGAGGAAAAGAGAGAGAGAGAGAGAGAGAGAGAGGGAGAGAGAGAGAAAGTCAGGGAGAGGGGAAGAGGGGAAGGGAACAGAAAGAAAGGAAGGAGTGGGATAAGGAAGAAAGGAGTGTAGGGGGTAGGGAAAGAAGGAAGAAAGGAGGAAAGGGATGGAAGGAGACAACGTGTTCTCCTGGGATCATCTAAAACATAGTGTGGATGTTGCTCATAGAAAAACAATTTAAGATTTGGATAGATTTCTGAGTTGAAATATCTTTGAAAATCTTGTTCAAAATATAAGTTTCCACTAAGTTTTGCTGTGCTAAGTAATACTTTCTGTAATAACAGTAATTTAAATTTTAGCAGATGAATGTAGAAAAAAAGCCTTAAATGCTTAGCTGTTTTTCAAGAGAGGGAGTTGACCAGCACCACTTCTGTTTCCTCAATAATAAAATTGGCTGGCAGAACTTGGAATGCATTTGTAGCAGCAGAGGCTCAGCTCTTACCTTTATTTTGAAAGCAACATTACAACTAAATAGGAGCTTATATTCTCCCTTGGGATATCCTGAATTGTGTCATTTCCAGAGGTAAAGGAACTAATGTCTGCATGACAAACTCCTCCTCACACAAGACAGTTCTGTAGGATGAAGCTCTTGTACAACTGCTGGCATTTTCAAATCCATCACCACGAGTCACAAACCTGTACTCATCTACATCCAGACTAAGTTCTTGATCAGTCAGCAATTTGTGATTCACATCCTTCATACTGTGGTAAGAAGTTCCTCACATACCAGTTTTTGAATTCAGCCTATCACAGTCAGAAAAATAGAAGGAAAAGATCACAAACAGGGGAAAAAAGAGACAGACTTATGATATTCTCAAGGAAAAGGTATATCCTGTTGTGAATAGACCTAAATGTTTAAAACAACAAACTTCACACCATGGGACAGGATAATTTACGAGGGCAGAATTCTTAGAAGATCTATCACTTAGTTCTTTAAATAGAAAATGCCTATGTGTTCCTACTTATAGTCTGTCACTCAGCTATAAAAATGAATGGAAATATGATTTTTGCTTTCTCCAGTTTACTTCTCAGGTTTTTTTTACTTTATATTTTCTCTTTAATGGTGGGAGACTTAGGAAAGGAAAACAATGTTCTGCTATTTTCCTCTTATATATTTACCCCTTTTATGTTTCCTCTGCATATTTATCTCTTCATTTTTCAGTTTTTACATGTCTTACCCCCAAGTATACTCTAAACATAAAGGCCACAACTTAAGGGACAGTTTTAATGTAAAAGAGACAATTATGGAAGCACAGCTGAGGTTTTAGGAAACTGAAATATCCTGAAAAAGAAAAAAATCAATAAAAATAAAAGGAATATTTGAAATTAAAGCATTCCATTTGTCTGTACTAGATTCACTTGCTCAGTCTCATTGTGCAGTAATGGTGAAATGGAAATTAAGTTTGGCATGAGGCTTTGTTTGCTTGCTTAATTTATGGGAGGTTCAGCAATTGTGAGTACAGATCATTTACAGTGAAACCAGGCAAACCCCTACCTCACTGAGGCCTTGGCTTAGTACAAAAATGAGTTTCATATTCCCCTTGTTAGCATTCCTTCCACAGCTTCTTGGGACAGGTGGAACTCAGGTCAAATGGTTTCATTACCAAGGAGATACAGCTTTGGTTTTATGATAGTCTTTATTCTGTGTCTGATGCAAACTTGCTGAGCACATAGTGGTTCCAAATTGTCTGTTTATCTGCAGTCCTTTTTTTTTTTCAATTCAATGATGACATTAAACTTCAAGAAGGTATCACCTGAAAGCTGACAGCTGCACTTACAAAGCAGTGTATCAAACATCAAACATCAAGGAGCTGATGCAGCATCTTTCACTCTAAACTTTGCCACCCAGATTATGAAATAATTTGAAAATTAAACTTTCATTAGAGTATAATGTTGTAATATAAAAGCAAAATTACTGTATAAACATTTGAGAATGTGCATACATAGAAAATAGCATCTGTAATAGGGTTCATAGCAATTGTCAAAGTGCAGAAGGGGCACGGAAGATTTAGAAGCAATGTTTGCTATGATTTCCATCTGAAGTCAATGAAAAATTGCCCATTTGCACCACATTTTTTATCTATTGTATATTTCATGTAACTCTAACACAGATGTTTTATTGCAAATAAGGAAATCAAATTCCAAATTTGTCATTAATCTCATGTAGGCACTGATCTCATGACCTGAGAAGATAAAATTATTTTTGGTTTTGTGGTAAATTGACTTTTGTTTTCCAAGTAAATTGAAAAAAAGAAGTGTAATGCTTTCTGATTTGAAGTAAATAGTGTTCACAGTTTTTTGAAATGGTTATTGCTAGACAGGTCACTATTACTTCATCAGTGCATTAATTATTATGATAATTACAATTAATATATTTTTAACTTTCATAGTATAACCAACAAGACAACATATTTCCACACATTTTAATTTTAAAATAAATAATTTAGGGCAAAGAAAGAATTATTTATTCATCCACAAATCACAATAATAGGCAGAGTTCAATGCCAGTTCAATACCAGTGAATTTGCAAGACGGTGCTATTTTAAGTCTTTTTCATGCATCTTTATAACAAGGTGTGCAGGGTTGCTCATGGAACCCCAGTTCTATCTTGTATGAAGGATTTAACATAAATATATCATTCACATATTTGAGTGTATGTTGTTATTGGTGAAATTCTGATTTGCTGAAATCAGTAGCAAAATATGCATTGATTTAAATGAAGCTAATATAATAAGCTTTTCAAATAATAAAAAAGGGATTTTTTTCAGACCAGTTGCACAGACAGAAATAATGTGGTAGAGGTGGAGCTGCCATTCTGTCAACTTTTTCTATGTATCACAGAAATGTTCAGCACAGCTATGCAGGTAAGGGTACAGAGATAAACTGCTGAAAGAAAAAAGTACATGATTATCACTGATTTGTGGATTTCATGAAAACATAAGATATTAACAATTTTTGAAGCTATTGAAATTATTCTGAAATGTGTGTAAGATTTATTGCTTTACTAATTTGTTAAATAGGTCTGATGCTCAAGTTACATAAGTTAATGTTGACTTTGAAATCATAGAAAATAAGGTAATCATCCAAATTTGTAATAGAACTTCTAAGGGCTGGTGTATACAGGAAGTACAGAGAGGAGATATCAATATTTTGGCTGTCTGTAATCCATCCCTTGGGTCAGGGCACTCCAGTAAAGCATTCATGTTTCTTTGTTGTATATGCTCAATTTATTCTACACATCTTGGACTTAGATACATTACATGCCCTGATTTTATGATAGGGTTTTTTTTTAATTCATAACACACATGAATTTTGCAAGTTAACTGTCGCGGGTTTTCAATGCAGAATTTATTATTAGACTGTGCTATTACACTTTAGTTCTATAAAACCAATTCTGCTTATCTCTGTTCTCAGGTGACTAAACAAGGCTTGTCAAGAAAATTGACTTCCAGCCTATAAAACTCTCCTTACCAATGACAACTTGACAGGATGATTTCTGTGTTATACCTTTCCCTCTGTAGTGTTGCTCCTGAGGAATATCACTGAAGCAGTGGCCTGTTGGTTTACTTTGGAGTGCTGTGCACTTAGTACTGCATTTTCTGCTCAATTCTGGCAGCAAGCAGAGAAAAAAATGGAGAAAGAAACACAAAAGATGACGCTCCATTATAACTACTTTGTACAACATGATTACCAAGGGTACAATTTTAAAATAATTCACTCCCACAACAGTATTAGAGATCCATGTATTCTATCTCTTTTTCCTGTAAATTATAGTTTATTTGGTTCTGAATATTATTAGTAATAAACTATTGTACAAATGTATACACAGTTATATTGCATTAATAAATGAATAATTAATTTGTATAGATTGTATGAGTTGATCAAATACAGGAAATTATTGCCTATGTTTCTTTCAGGTTTTCTGAAAAAGATGGACAAGAGAGGTCATAACTTTCCTTCTGGAAAGCATGAGTATGAATATTAGATTTGAAGATAAAAAGAATCAAATTGCATATTATATAGGGGATAAGACACACTGGGAGTGTTTTATTATATTTTGTTCCCAAAATATTCACATAATTTGAATGCTTTTAAACAAGTCACCCCTCAGTAACACAGCATAATTAATTTCAAACTTGCATGGTTATTGAAATAACTGAGGGAAAATACTAGAAACTCAGAGTTTACTGTTCTGCTTTTGACCATATATTTCTGCAAACTTTCATTTTTTTATACTTGAATAAATTCTCACCCAGAATAAAGACACAAAAATCCCTGTAAAGAACATCTTTCCTTTCACTTTCAATCTTTCAGTGCCCTGATGCCTTTATATAGGGCAGTATATAAAGTGGTATTCTGGAAAAATGGATTTTGAACAGGAATCTAGATTTTCACCAGAGATTTACCAGTATTTTAATGTTACTTGGAAATGAATGATAAGAAGCTGATTAATAATCAGGCCTGCTGGCTGGATTCCTTAAAAATATGTGGTACCACTAATCAGTGTTACCAATCACTGTGCTGTGACAGCTCACTTATATTTGCAGTCAGTTGAGTAAGAACTTGTTTCTAAACAAGGGCTGCCTCTGATTTTGGTACAAATGAAAATTATTTTTGATGTCATTTACCTTTCATATAGTCACACATTGGAATGAGGATAATCACTGCCTTTATAAGCCAACAGATGCTGTGGCTTACAGTTTAAAGGATGTCCTTTGTCATGGAAGCTTCCTCTGCCTTTCACATTAGGTTTTTTCTGCCTTAATGACTTATCCCATATCTATTAAAGGTCTGAGGATGTTTCACTTCACACTTCTGATTCATTCTCACAGTAATTCCCTACCGAAACTTGTATTTCTGTCCTTGGTACTACTCAAATTTTTTTTTTATTGCAGTCAAGAAAACTTCTAGCAAACCTTTTTAAGATCTTAATGGTGACTGCTTTTGCAGGTGTCATTCAGAGAGTAGGCATCTCAAACGTTTATTCCTATACTGGATGAAGTGCATTAGTCTTAACGCTTCAAATGTTAAGCTGGAGTGCAGTAGCACCACTAATACCAGCACCTTTCATGCCTGTTGCTTGTTTTTATTTTCTGACTGTTCTCCAAAGCAACATTCAAGATGTAGGATTGGATCCACTAAATTTCTGGGGAGAAAAAAACAAGAAAATTATTTCTTTTCAAATTTGCAGTCTGTGAGATTAATGCAGTCATTTGATCTCATGGTGGGCACTCATCCTGGTGCTGCAGAGTCAGTGTCTGAGGAGGGACAGACCACTGCTTGGTCAGGGCTGGCAGCAAATTCAAGAACAATGTAAGCCAGAAGAAACTACACCCACACCATCCCACAAAGGTAGTTTGTCTGAATCCTTTGCATTTACACAACATTGGAGTGATGCAGGACACTGAGGTGAGGAGGAGTCTCTGCTAGGGTGGGGATCTTCCTGAACCAAGGCAGAACACGGCACGGCCCTTTATTTCTGCCACTTTTCATGTGCTGCCATTTTCCTGGGAAGGAATCCTACTGCAGTCACAGCCCTGCAGCAGAGATATCTCCCTGAATCTGCAGCATGGGGGCTGAACAGCTGCTATCTGGCATCCCTCAGGTCTGACATCCTCCTCTGAGTGGGATCTGGTCTTCAGTTTATTGAGTGCTCTTTCTGCATTGCAGAAATGAATGAAAGAGATGAAAGAGAATCCACAGTTGCATACAGGTAGACATATTATAAAAGGAAGGTCTTAAAACATATGGTTTAGGCCCTGCTACTCTAGCTAAGCTAGCAGTCAGCTTGTAACTTCCTATGCAAAAAAATCATAAGAATGAAAGCAGTTAGCACAACAAACTGCTCTGGTAACAGAACTGTTTGCACCTGCAAAAACAATAAATCTATCCCATGAGAATCAGTGAAGATGATGAGTATAAAAATTTAAGAATAGAGAGTCTTAGCATGTACACACAAAACCACCTTTTAACCAATGAACTGAGCGGCAAGAAAACTTCTAGCCAATTGGAGTTAACACAATGTCTGTGAAAACTGTATAAAAATGAGTTATGTGAATAAAGAATTGGCTTTCTTGCATGAAGAAATGGAGTCCTGTCTGCTTATTACTGGAACAATCTACTTTTGGAAGTGTTCAAACACCCTGCCCAGGTAATTTAGGTGGAAATGGAGACAGGGCTGTTCACTGGGACAGCTCATCTGGCAGATGGGAAAGGAAGGGGTGGATACTTCCACCCAGGAGGTGGGAAAGATTGGATGGGGGCGAGGTGGCATCGCTCAGATCAGTCAGCACAGCTGCAGCTGGGAGAGGATGTCCTTCTCCACCCATTGTACTGAGGTAGATGAATTCTGAATCTAATAAATAGTTTCGCCAGTTTCACAGGGTGAATTTGGGTCTGGATGAAGCATGAGTCATATCCCATGGAGGAGGTCAGAAATACTGTTATTGATGCTTTCTTGATATAAATTATGTGGGAGACACAAGTTCGGGAGACTTGGTTAAAGACCTTCTACATCTTTGTTTCATATATGGTTTGAGTGAAGATGGTGAGACTATTGTTTTGTTTGGACTTCTGCAGTGCCAAAAAAATGAAGGCTTTCTTATAAGAAATAAAGATTCCACTTTCTTACATCTTTTATCTCTATTAGTGACAAAGGGTTTCAAACAAGAATAGACAAAATATGTACAGAGGACTTTGATTACAACTCAAATAACCTCTATTTTCCTCTATTTTTCTCTTCAATACAGGAAGTTTAGCATACGAAACTAGCTCTTCTTTAGCTTCAAGAATCAACTACTTGAATTTAAAATGGAATAATTTTATGTCCCATTTAGCATTAAGGAAAACAATGAGTTATGATTCCAAATAAGTGTAAGATGTTTTAATGATTTTTTTGGTAACACACTTTGCAGTTTTAAATAAATGTTTTGGGATTGCATTCAACTCCATTAACTACTAAAAAATGGGATTTTTTTTTCCTTTTTCCTCCTACTCATTTCGTGTTCATCATTAAATGCTGTGTTGCTCTTCTGAACACTGGCATAAGGAAGGCATAGTTTTGTAGGGCACAACACCCAATCCAGCTCAGACAAAGGCATCATGATACACCTGGCTGTGCCTTCAGCATCAGTGGTGTTCAGTGTCCTCAGCTGGTCAGACACCTAAGTATTGACAAAAAGTGAGGATTTACCCTTGGTACAGCAGCGGGTGGGGTCTGTCTGGCACAGCCTCAGGCAAAAGTCCAGCTGTCAGGGAGAGGAGGTGGGAATCTATATTTGTTACAAATAGTTTGTAATTTATTTGATGGGCTTTGTAATGCCATGTTATGCTTGCTGCTGGGTTTTATTCATCACCCTCTAATCTAGAAAAAGAACAAAAACAAAGCAAGAAAAACTAATCTGCAATAGTATATTTCATACTTTGAGACCAAAAAGAAAAACTGAATTGCAAGAAATTTATTTTGCACTAAATGTATTTGGCATCAATCACTATCAGGCTTTCAGAAAACCCAATGTATTATTAAAAATTTTAAAATATTGGCTCTTCTTCTTTCCCTATTTACAACTTTTTTTTTTTCAATAACAGAAATCACACTGATAGAAAATATATAATAAAGAAAGAAGGAGAGATTGTACATATTCTACTCTGTCTACTAACACAAGCAAATTTTTTTGTCAACATAGACAATTTTGTGGGAGAAAGACAGTCAAAGAGTAAGGAAGAGTCAATAAATATTACACAGACACAAAATCCAGGGATGTAAAATGGAGTGGGAATGTAAAATGGAGTTTTTCTGATAGGTGCACTAATAATGCATCTAATTGCATACTAAAGGCATACAGAAAAAATGAGTTAGCAAAATATTTTGATACAATTTTATACCGCAAGTTATAAATTCATACTGGACTGATCATTACATAAACATGAAAAAGGAGAAGAGGAAATTTCTTAAAAAGAATAAAATACTCCATGTGATGATCTAGCAAAATATAGGTATCTCTGGAACAGTCTCTGCTGATGACTCTTTCCTGAGGTTTGGCATAATTTTTCCTTTGGAGCTACGTAGCAAGGACCCAGAGGCAGCAGCCATCACACAGTATGGTCTCAGGTGGACAGCTGAATTCCATTTTCTTGGGAATGCCATGTTATCCAAGTGTTATCCAAGTGTTTAAATAAAGAATTTCAGACATGTATGAATTTAGGCTGTTTCATCACTTCTGTAAAAGAGTCTTCACAGACTGGATTTCAAAAGGAATTTTGGAGGAAGCAGTACTTTTAAAACAGTCAGGTCTTAAACTTTCTGGATCCCACTGCCTAGGAAGCAATATTTTCCAAGAGGACTTTGTATTATTATGCTTTTCACAGGAGAGATGTTTTTGGAGAGCAGAGTGGTTTTGTTAGCATGTGTTTGGTTTGATCTTGTGATAAATTGAATAATATGTTAAACAATATTTAACAACAGGATTCTTCTTAGCTCCTCCTGACCTTTCTGAAAATGCCAGATAATTTGTAAATCTTTTTAAAAATAATCTGAAACTCCCACTAAAAGTTTGCCATTGGCACCTGCCCATTTTGCATGGGCCCATATGCAGATAATTCACATGGGATACATCTCCTTTTTTTCAGACCATGACTTGTTATTTAGAAGTGAAGCCAGTACTACAAATCTACACTGATCAGAGTAATAGTACAAAAATGCTGCATTTAGACAAAGTTCATTTATCTGGCTGCTTCTTGATATGAACTAAATTTCTGACATTATTTTCCAGCTCTCCTTTATGTACTTGTAGCCCATCAAAACAAGAATTTATCCTGCTGTAAGATGGGTACTACTTGGAACAAGCTAGTCTTATTTTTAAATACTTAATGTAAGCCTAACCAAATCATAAGGTTTTCCTTTACTTTTACAGAACTAAAATTTTTAACTTAACAATGTATTGCAACAGTAACTCAGCAGTGTTACTCCTTTAGCTATTGGGAATTAGCACACCTTTAAAAAACTTGACAATTTGTACTTTCAGAAAATAATTTCAGCATAGAGATTTTCAGCTAAAGATATGATTTTTAGCTCTTTGTAATCACTCATTACTCTTTTTAATCACTGAAACATTATTAATTATGCTATGAAAAAGTCTAGAAAAACAATAATAGATATTTTAAATGCAACTTGAACTAGAAATATTTTTTTCCTATATTGATATAAAAATGCTCAGAAAGTAGTTGTAAGAAGAAATGAAAATAAAACAAACCAACCTGTTTCTGAGATTTATTTTTGCACTTCAATCTGCTTCCAAATCAAAAAGAATTGCTGATGTCAGGTGGGTCAAATCTCTGTAAATTAATTGGATTTTCTGCTAGGGAATTTATCTCACAAGAGATTTCTGGCCATCATTATCATGTAAAAATCTTATTACACCTTACTTGAAGCTTTCAAACCATACATAAGCATAGGGTGGGGGAAGGTGGGGAACAAAAGAAAAAGCACTTTGGAAAAGGAGGACACAACATGCTGCCCTTTGGAGGGTATTGTATGACAGGAGTGCAACAATGCAAACCCAGGGTATATTTTGGCTTTCACAAGAAACCAAATTTCCCTTCATCCAGGGTTCTGGATGTACAATGCTTTCTCTTCTTTCTGCATTTCAGCTCAGTAATGTTGCTAAAACAAATCTGTGAGTGGAAAAATAGATACATTAAATGGAATTCCTGTGATTTCCTTAATATGAACAGTGGCAGGAATTGTGTTGGTACACCGTGCAGCAATTAAGCTGCATATGTATTTTTTTTCCCCTCAAGATAGGCAGCATACTAGAGCTTATGAAACAATCTAAAAAGGTTAATTTTAAATATATTGGAATTTGTTTTCTGTGCATTTTATTCTATGTTACAGTTTGTCTGGCTTGTTTTCTTAAAACAAGGAACTGCAAAATAAACTCTTAATAATTATAATGACTGTAACAACAGTTAGTCTTATACTGCTTCTCACTAAGATTTTGAGGTATATTAAGAGCTGTATAAAAAAAAATACTTATTATCCACAAATGTGAGGTGAACACACTGCTGCCACATTAAACATAAATTTGTTCTCAAACAGTAAATGCAGAAACATGGCAGCAGAAGGAGAAAACCCTGAGGATGTTGTCATCAGCTGAGAAAGAAACCTGACGAGGAATTAGTCCAGAGAAAGAAATTGTGGTGGTATTTACAAAGGCAACCCACTTTTATTCACACAGCTGTGTCTGCTGCCAGTACAGGCAGGCAATGACACTGTTCCTGGATGTGAAAAAGCTCTGGCTTATGAATGCACAGACAGGGTGGCAGTGACTGGGCAGGTTGCCTCTTCACTTTCAGCCCACTTTCATACCAGCCTGCTGTGTTGCAGCAAAGGTTTGAACCAAAGGAAAACAAAAAGTGGGGCTGGGAGAAAGAGTATTCAGCAGCTGCAGGGAGAAGAGAAACAGTAGGTGATTACTAGAGCTGACATTTATCATAAGAAATAGCTTAGAGCCAAAGTTTCATCCTGATTGCTCTGATTTCCTCAATTTACACTAAAGTGAAGGATATGTGATGAATGGAAGGAAAAGAGGCCTTCATTAAAAAGATATTGTAATTCACTATCATTTTACTAATTACCTCACTTGTGGCTTTCAGTAGTCTTTAAGTTCTGGTTATAATCTTCTAACTAATTGTTGACTGCAAACAGAATAAAGTGATACAGCTTGCATAAGGATTCCCAGAGAGAAAAAATATTTGCTTTCTGTGAATCCAAGCTGATTTCCTACATCATCATTTGTCTTCAGCATAAGAAAGAATGGAATATCTTAATGTGGTGATGATGTGAGAAAAGAATTGTGTTTACTATGTTATACAGTTATATTTTCACTTCCCTGGTATTTTCTGTGAAAATAAAATTACTCTGATCTTAAATGTGTTTGTTTCTTTTTTAATATTAGAATCAAATAATCATCTTTTAGACAGTCAAATTCCATTCAAATTCTGGCTTTCTGTACTAGAAACCATATTTTTTGATACTGTAGGTTTCACTTTTTAACTATCTGCTACTGAAAACAGCTGCATTGGAGAATCTATCAGTATTTTAAACAGCATTTATTTTCTTGATAATGCCTGGAAAACACAACGTGGTTTCAAGTGTTATTTGTTCAGTATTATTTGTAGGCACAGTTGGAGAGCCCCAGGCCACAGCCTGGGTAGAGATGCCTAATACAGCTTTACTACACTGCTACATATGATTTCCCCTACCCATGTCTCTGAAGACTTTTCTTTTGTTTTTCTGCCCTGCTTTCTCTTCCTCTTTAGATCAATATTCAAGAAACTTACTGTACCATAATGGTCTTTCCTCTCTCTAATTAGTTTCTATCTTCTGTGGTTCACCAGACTCCTAATATAACAATGAAAGCACAAACCCACTATGTTTGTTTTTCCTTGCTCAGTTGTCTCAAACACTTTGTCCTCAAAGTGTTAGGTTCTGTCTTTTTGGAAAAATATAGACATAACTCTGCTTGTTCATATATTTGAAGATTCCAGCTCTCATACAGCCAATACACTTAACTGTATAGAGCCTTTAAAAATTCAACAAGAGCGGGATCTACAGCTGCTCTTTCTAAGGATGTAGGTCCTGTACAACTCAGACACTGCATGTGTTGCTTGTTCTTATATAAGTAGGGTTAAAGTTGTTTCGAAATTAGAAAAAAGAAACAAGAAAAATTGTTCATTTGTATTTTCTGCAAATTTTCCTAAAATCCTTTAAAATACTTCTGTAGAAACAGTATTTCCTTCATAATCTAAAAGTACAAGCTAGAGAAATAGTAACAAGAGACTAAAAATAAAATCTCACTTTTTATTTTTTTAACTTACAGAGGTATTTCCATCCCCATTAGAAAGCTGATATACATTCTGATGACAGAGCATTATGTTCATCACTTTTAAGTGTAAGGTTTTCTCCAAGATTCTTTTTCTGAGCTCTCTTTCTCTATAATTATTCAGCTACCATAGTTCCTCAGAAAGAGAGCAGATGGATTAAATAAGCAAGCTGATTGAAAGAAATGGATTATATAATAAAGTATAAATGCATATTGGAGTTAAATAATGAGAACAATTTGCTTTCAAATTGCAGTGCTTTTTTCATCAAAGGCAAAATAAAGTCTTTAATATTTCATTTCTGAATCTTGTAGACGAAAAATCTACAACTGTTCTCCACAGGACACCAGATCAAAACAATACAAATTAACCACAAGTCTAATTTTAAGTTAACAACTAAAACTGTTATAACTATTATAACTCTTATAACTCTTATACTTCATTTAAACAAACACATATTCTGAAATACACAATAGATATTTTAAAATGGCAAAACACAGCTTGTATACTGTTAGCCTCATTATAAAATAATTTCCAAAAATGAAATTCTACTAAATCTTTTCAAAGTTATTTAGTAAAATTAAATTTCATTAAACATTATTGGTTTGATGATCTTGTCAAAGTGTTACTGAAGTATGAAGGGAATGACAACTGTTAGGGTTCTTGCATGAGTAAGGAATAATGATGCCTCCAATCCATTTGGTAATCTACAAGCTTTATTAGAAGGCACTTTTGGACATTAAGACTATTCAAATCAGAAATACAGAATTAAAAAGCATCAGCAACACCTCCATTGAAATAGATGAGTATTTAGTAATTTGGCATTCTCAAGTAAGAGAACTCCTTTGTGTGTGAGGTTATGATTAAGCATTCACTGCCATGGGTCAGTGGCAGTCATCATGCAACGGCCTGATTTGATTTTTCCACAACATTGGAGTTATTGCAGCTGATTATCCTTAGGGCTGATACTTCTGTCCCTTGTTTCTTTTCCGAGAAAACTTAGCAAATGTGTTTATATAAAAGTCAGCTAGTGAAGTATAAGCCTTTAAAATTGTTTCAAGGCAGAAATAACTTCATAAAAGAGTAGAGAATGCTCTCAATGAAGATTGAAATAATAAAGAAAAATCCTTTCAAGCAGTATTTCAGTGGGCTTCAGCCACAAAGCCCATGCTTGCCACTTTCTTATATTTAGAAATTAAATAGGGTGCCACCTTTTCTTACCTGAAGGTTCCCTAAATCTCTAACTTTCTTCCCATTACTGTCTTTCTTATTTCCTGCCTAGACCACATTTAGAGCCAGCAGGTGAGTGTTCTGACAAATCACACAAGTAAATATCCTTAGGCATCATCTTTCTGACAGAGAACTCTCCTGTACAGAAGAGCTCCTCCTCACTCTTAATGAACCTTCTCAAAATGACCTCTGAATTCTGGATCTGGACCAAAGGATGGAAGATGTCATCTGGAAAACTACCAGGTGTGAAGAAAGGGAAGGTCAGATACAGCTGCTTTTCATTTTGGTTGTTATAACTCTTCACTCAGCAAGTGAGCTTTTTCCAAGCTGTAGATTACCTAACATAAAAGACACTTCTATTTCCTTCCTCATGAACATGTATAAGGCCCTATTGGCAAAGTGTTTGCAATTTTGCTTTCATATAACTTGCAAACTTAGAAAAGCACTTAATTTGAATTGCACCCTTACTAGCTATTATTATATTATGTAACAAATTTACAAATATACATTGATCATGTATAGAGGGTTAGACTAGTTTAATAAAAAATGCTCTATAAACTATATAGCTATATAGTTTCTATATAAAATGCTATATTTTTTCCTAGAAATTTTGTCAATTAAATTAAATTATATATTATTCCAGGCTCATAAAGGAAAAAGTACCTATTCAGAGGTGTTGATTGGTGTGAACATACAATGCACTTTGAAATAAAAAAATTCTAGTTAGTTCAGACTTTGAGGAACCAAGGGACACTTCCAATTCAACTGTCCTTGTTCTTATAGGGGACATCAACTTGATAAAATCAACTGGGAGGATCCCATAGTTGGCTTAACCCAAGTCAGTAGATTTCTAAAAAAATTAGATGACAGCTTGATGGAGGATACTAAGGGACCCAACTCAGAAAGATGCCCTCTTTGATCTTTTTGTCAACAGAGAGGATTTAATGAGTGAAGTGGAGTTTGGTGGCCAGCTTGGCCACAGTGACCATGAAGTAATCAAATTTAAAATCCCTGTTTACAGGAGGAAAGTTTGTATGAACAAAGCTCATTTGGAGCTAAAGCTGGAAAGAACTGCGGGGGATAATAAAAAGGGGTTTTTTTTCAAATATATTAATTCCATTGGAGAAATAATATCAGTCTGTTACAGAATAGGGATGGCCATGTCACGGACAGAGACATGAAAAAGGCAGAGATATTTAACACATTCCTTGCCTCCATCTTCAACATGGAGGGTGGACCAAGGAAGTCTCAGTGCCCTGAGATAGAGGACCAGCACTGTGGCATTGATCAACTTCCAGTTGACCCTGAACTTTTGTAGGATCTGCTCCTTCAGTTAGATCCCTACAATCTATGGCATCTGATGGAATTCACCCAAGAATCATCAAAGAGCTGCTGATCTCATTGCAAAGCCTCCCTTGGTCATTTTTGAGTGGCCTCAGGAATCCAGAGACTTTCCAGCTGACTGGAAGCTGGTGAACATTCCAGTTTTCAAGAAGGGCAAGAGGACCTCAGAAACTACAGGCCTGTCAGTCTCACTTCAGTGCTCAGTAAAATCATGAAAAAAATTGTTCTGGGAGGTATTGAAAAACACCTGGAGGACAACTCAGCCATTGGTCACAGCCAGTATGGTGTCATGAGAGGAAACTACTGCTTGTTGAACCTGATTCCCTTCTACGACAGGCTAACTTACCTAGCTGATCTAGGAAAGTCAGTAGGTGTAATCTTTTTGGACTTCAGTGTCACTGCCATATTTTCTGAAAAATCCCCTTGCCCAGGGTTTTCTCCTGGGAAGCTGAGAAGCCTCAGAGAAAAATGAAAACAATAATTATCTCATCTTGCTTCTCCTGTGTTTTGCTGCTTTGGAATGTGGTTTGGAGATTGTTTATCCAACAGATGGTTGTTTGATTGGTTTCATGTGAATGTTTTTACTTAATGACCAATCACCATCCATCTGTGTTGGGACTCTGGAAGAAGTCAGGAGTTTTTCATTATTATCTTGTTAAGCCTTCTGTAAGTATCCTTTCTCTATACGTTAGTACAGTTTTAGCATAGAATTCTTTAATATAATATAATACAGTCCCATAAAATAATAAATTAACCTTCTAAGAACATGGAGTCAGATTCATCAATTCCTCCTTCGTCCTGGGGGCCCAGAAAATACCATACTCTAGCAAAGCTTTTGATACTGTCTCTCACAGGATTCTTCAGGACCAAATGCCCAGACACCAACTGGGCAACTGTATTATGTGATGGATATCATATGAACATTTCAACTTCATCTTATGAATGTTCCACTGGATTTTGTACTTGGGAAATGTTTTTTATGATAAACTCAAAAATTTTATTCCACTCTATATATATATTTTTTTTTCACTAAAGGTCACTCAAAATATTTGACTAGAAACTAGAACTTAAATGTCAAAATATCAGTCATATTTTGTAATTACTAATACATGTACTGAACTTGGTGTGAAATGATTAGTGATTTCACCTGTTTGCATACAAATCAATTAAATTAAATTCAACATAATTAAAATCAGCTGATTCCTTTAGGGGTATAAATATATTACTCCTTAAAACAATTTAAATTTATAATTTATATTTTTAATTTATATTCAGCAATTTTATTTATCAGACATTAGTACCTTGGGAAAAATATTTTTATTGAAGACTTTTTAAAAATTGTTTTAATGTTAGTTATTATTTTGCCTGAAATAACTATTTAATATATGCTGTGCTATTCTAGTTTTCAAGTACATTAGGAGTAAGATGTTGAAGTGGTAAATACTTTAAACATCTTTAAATATTGTTTTCAAACCAATTTTAATTTTTTTATTATTGACAGATATTTATTTTTTATATCTTGCTATGCACATTCTGTGTAATGTACTACAGAAATTGAGTGTTTATGTTGCTGAAGGATGTGTAGGAAGCAATTTTTTATTTCACATTATGATTCACGTATATTTTGATATTATTTTTTAATACTGGTATTGACTTTACCATTAGATGACTATACAAGAACTTTTCTCTCTTCTGGAAGTACTGGTGATTTATTTTATTTCAAAATACTAAAACAATTTATAAAAGCCATACTAGTGCTTTTGTCAGTTGGATTCAGATGATAGTGGAGAAAAACCTCAGAGAAGACAAAAATTTTTTAGGATGTTACAGCAATTAAAGTTATACGTGCCAAAGGATATTTCTAGCCATCAAATATCAGAAGAAGCCTCAAAAACATGTACCTAAAATTTCAAAAGAAGTTTTCAAATTTTCCAATCTATGGATTAATTTTTTTACTTCGTAATTGTCAAGAGACATATGGGAGATGTACTCTACCTCAACAGTTTTCCCTTCAAAGTAAAAACCCACTTAAATCTGTTGTTTTCAATATGCCAGGATATACTGTGACATTCAACCATTTGTCCAATACTCATTCAAATAAGTGGAGTCCCAATGTCAAGCAATTTAATTTAGTGAGTCTTGACCTGACTGATGCTTGTATCTACTGTGTTCACAAAAGTCTTGCAAGGGAGAGACAATTTTCAACAACACCTCTATCTTTTGCACATTATTAGCATGTAGAAGCCTCAGTCAGGGCAGTGGCCCTGCAACTGATTGATGACTAAACTCACAATAAATTATAATCCTCATCTAAGAGGACAGCAAAAACCAGTCCTGTGTAACACATGGTATAAAAGGCTTCCTGAAGTTTTTCTAACACACCACCAGATGTTTCACTGATCATCAGCAGTATTTAATTTTCTAGTCATCAGTAGGAGTCCATAGCTATGGTGTTGCACTCCATAGTGACCCTGACCTCTTTCCAATTTGGAGCCAAAATATTCCCTACACATGGATCTGCAGGGAGGAGGGTATAGGACAAAGAGAAATTAAACAATTCCTCTTGGCCTTTTGCTCTGTGTGGATATGATTTCCATCCCCAGTGCAGCACTGCAGCTGTTCTGTAATGGGAACAATTTGCTAGCAGGATAGCAGCAGGGGATAACAGACAAATGACAATAATAACAGCATGGTATCCTCCTGCCTCTGTAGAATAGATATGAAGGCAGCTTTTTTCCTGCCCTTTTCTGTTTGGGGCAGTTTATTCATACAGCTTGCACTGCTTGCAGACAGTTCGAAAGCCGGAGCCACCCAGTTAAAAGTAGGAAATTATTGCATGATGCCATCAATAGACTTTAAGGAAGAATTAATTACTACAATAAATACTAACATGTTTCCCTAAGTTCATTATAACACAAAAACCCATGTTTACCCTCTAGGAAGCTGTCACTCAGGTAGTGATGGGTCAGCATCAACACATCCTCTGTGTTGCTTAGCTGCAGCCTTCCAGATCCCTTTTCCATTTCCTTAGTGCTATAAATATTTTCTGGTAGTACTTATCCTGTTGAATCCCTGTCCTGAGAACTGCCTTATTTTCAATAGTCGGAATTCTGTCTGCCACTCTCACTGTTTTTCTTAACCTTTCCTTGCTCTGCAGATTGTCTTGCAGATTTTTCTTTTCCCCACCCTAGAAACATCCTCAGGAGTTTAAGCCGTGGCTGCACAGATATGCTTCATGGAAACCAGGCCTTGCTCTCTGGCCCTTCATGAAAGAAAATGTTGCAATTTCAATGAGGATCAATTTGGCAAGCTTTGGTCCATGTTTCTGCACTCCATGTCACTCCATGCCATTTTATAGTTTTCCCTCAGTGCAAATATTTTTTTTAAGCATTTAATTTCATCAATTTCTTCTCCTGTGTTTTTGTTTGATTTCATTCCCTGATTTGGGGATTTTGGTAAATATAATTTTGCAAGATTTTGTCCAGTTCACTTCACACACCACTGCCCAAACACTGCTCTCTTTATATCTTTCTTCTTCGCACCACCCACACGCTGGGCAGTCAGCAAAAGGCTGCTTTTACTGTTCCACTTGGGATTTACAGTCATATGCTTGGGATTAGGCTTGAAATAAGCACAAAACCTAGAGTTCCAGAGACACTGCAACTACAAAAGTCATTCCAAACAGAACATGGCACTGCCCCAACATTGCTCCCTTAACACCTTTCTTCTTGGCCCCACTCATGCTCTTGGCACGTCAGCAAAAGATGCTTTTATAATGATCTGCTTAGGGTTAGGGTTAGGCTTGTGTTCAGGGTTGGGAAAACCACAAAGCCCAGAGCTCCAGAGACACTGAACTATAAAAGGCATGCCAAGGGGAGCACAGCGCTGCCCTAAAATTGCTCCCTCCACAGCTTTCTGATTGGCCCCACTCATGTGCTTGGCACCTCAGCAAAAGGTGGCTTTTACTGCTTCACTTAGGTTTAGGGCTAGGCTTAGGCTTAGGCTTAGGGTTGAGAAAACAAAAAAAAAACAGAGCTTCAGGGACACTACAAAAGGCTTGGGGTTAGGGTTATGCTTAGGGTTAGGGAAATGGAGGACTAATGGAAATGGAGGACACAGTACCAAATGTACTGTGATGAAATGAGGGGCAGTGAAAAATTTACCATAAATAAATTTAGTTCCAAAATCAGGGAATGAAGTCAAAGAAAGAGAGGAGAAGACACTGATGACATGAAATGCTTAAAAAAAAATTCTGCACCAAAGGGAACACAATAAGATGGCATGGGATGACATGTAGTGCAGGGAAATGGACCAAAGCTTGCCAGGATGATCCTCATTGAAATCTTGAAAACAGAGAAGAAAATGTGACAAACACTCTGAAAAGGAGATATGATAAAATAAATTGTAATTAAAAAACCCCAGAATTAGGTGATGGAGTGACTACAACCAAACCGATTGTGATGAAATAAGTTGCAGTGAAAAGGACAGCTCAGAGACCCAGACCCTTGGGATGAGGGGATTTGGGATGGGGATGTGGCAGCTTGTGGCTGGGGAAAATCTGTATGGCCTGGAGAATGCAATGTTCCTTTGGAGTGTCCCTCATTGAGCTTGTAACCTGCAGCAACATTGCCCCTCCTCTGTTTCTCTCACCAGACAGCAAGACTGTAAACCAGTACTTAGTCACACAGATTGAAAAAGAAAATATCTAAGAGTTAATTTTTCTCAAAAAGAAAATGCCATAATTAATCAAAGATAGATAATTGGGTTGCAGGGTCAGGGTAATCCTAGGACTTTTTCAAAACTAAACCATGAAATACTAAATTTTGTTTCCTTTCTTGATTGTTTGGGGTTTTTTTTTCTTTTACAATAGGAATGTCATAAAACATACAAGTGTAACAAGTTGCATTTTTCTCATATTTTTCTTAGGCTATTTTCTCCACCCATTGGATGAAGACTGGAAAAGCCAAATCCCACCACTACATTAAAAGGACACTTTTCTCCTAAATAACCTGAAGTTAAAAAAAGAAAACAAAATGCATGCAGTAAAGCTTTTATAAAAAAAAAACCCAAAACTACTTTATTTTAAAAAAACAGAGATTGTGGCAACAAGATTTGCAAATAGGAAAGAGTTACCTTCTTCATAAAATCTTAAATAAGCAATGGTACATTAGTTCTAATCAATTGCTCACAGGACTCAGAGGCTGTCCAGTAAAATCAAAACACCATAAGCACAGACTTGAAGTTTCTGGTGGTCCTGTTGTGTTTGACTTATTTTAGACCTCAGTAATGCAAGTTCCTGAGTAAAAACCTTGTGAATCTATTGTTACTCTCTACTTATTTCAGAACATGTTTATCTGCAAGCTTAACTGTTTAGGATTTCCTACGGTAGTTTATCTAATTGTTCTTGAAAACAGCTTTTCAGGAGTTATGTTTGACCGTAGTTTATGAAAATAAAAGATTTGTAGGAGTAGATAAAAATTTTTATGGCACCATCTGAAGTGACTGGAAAAAACAAGAGTCACACAAGTTTGCTTCCATGTTGAAAAGATTGCTTGTTGTATATCTCTTCGAAAACAGCCATTTGTTGCAGTAAAGATATAGTCTTCTATTATAAACCTCGTTTTGTTTGTATCCATTAACCTATCATTTCCACATCAAAAACATTTCTTCTAAACAGAGTGTAAAAATGGTTTACGAGTTTTAATTCTGTCTTATTCTGGTTGACTCCATATTTACTCTTAACCAGAGATCTAGTTTATGATACTAGTGATGAATATATATAGACTATACTTTTTAAATATCCTTGGAAAGGTGATATTTTTTAGCAATATTCTTCCATGATATGGGGTTATTTCCTCATATTCTGAAGGACTCAAAGTAGGAAAGCACAGCATTCTTATTTATAGCCCAGGCAGTTAAATCAAAAAGAAGCTAAATTACTTTTCCAAGATCCCAGAGTAGACCGTTAGCAAAGCAAGTATTTATTATTGGTAGATTTTTCTGTCTTAAAATCACAAAATGATTCTTCCTTTCTAATGCAAACTGACTCAAAAGAAAGGTGACATTTTAGAGAAAAGTTAGGGGAGAGGGAAGCAGAGTTTGTAACAATTGTGTTGTGTTTTCAGTTTTTTATTTTTCTTTTTTTCCTCACTTGTAAAATCCTTTGATGCCTTTCACTTTTTCTATGATTCCAGTAAAATGCTCCTTCTTCCTCATCAATATGCCCACTCCTTTTTTCCTTTAGCATTATTTTTTAAGATATTTATTTTTATTTTTTCATATGGTTACAATTAAGACAGTAATTTATCTAGTTGCTTTGAACTATTATACAGCTTTTTTTCCTCTGTATGTCTTTTTGAATAAATAATACAGCCCATTTAATACATTTTTCTCTATATTCAAATTTGAACAAGAGTATGTATATCTTTTCAAAATATTGCAGTTCTTGATGTATTATATACTGGTTTCTTTATATGCTCATTAATTTATAGAAGGACTTTGTCAAGAAGTATATTTAGATATATTTTATAACCTTAAAATAAAGAAAATATTTAAAAATAGAGAAATTCTGTGAAATTATTTTGGAGAATTTAACTGAGAAAGGCTTCTGAATAGTCTGATTAACAATGAATAATTCAGGTCAAGTAGCTTTCTCATTGCTTTTGTTTTGCACACTTGTCTGACATCACTGCTACAAAGTTTTTGGGCTCTGTAAGCTCTATTTCTTTGTTCACTGACATTTCATCATGCCAGCTTCCCATTTCAGGATTTCATCTCAGTCTATGTTTTGGTACCCCTATTTTGGAGCATGTGCAACTGTAGTCTGGGAGGGATGGTACAAGGAGGCTGTGCTGTCCAGCAGGTAACATTGCCCAGGAGGACCTTTCTCAGATCTCCCACTGCCTTGCTTCAAGACTTTGTTTTCCAGTCCCATTTTCCTCTCATTTCTCAGCTATATTTGCCTTGGGAAAAGTATTTGAGTCTCATAGTGTGTGATGCAAAGATACCAATCACAAGTGGGTTTTCTGGTGCTGTAATTCCAGCATCAAAAAACACCAACACTACACAGAATGAAAGTGTCACATTCCTTTAGTGAGTCTCTGGGTGCTCCTCAGCTTGTTTTGTGCTCCTGGAGCCAGAAAGGGGCTTCCCATTGACTTCAGTGGGAACACATTTAAATGAGTACCAATCCCTGGTAATCACTGCTCAAAAGCAAAAATGCAATATTAAGGAGAATTCTACCTTATTTTTTTAATATGCATATTTTATTATGACCTAGTTTTGATTTGCATATCTGTATGTTAACTAGGTTTAGTCCCATTAAGTTGCTGTTTCATAATTAAAAGGGAAATAATTTCATATAAGTTGAAAAATCAAAACTTTTGCTGTAAGAAACTCTTCATTATAAAGTAAATTGTCCTGTAGTATATGAAGGGATCAATATCGATATGGTGTGGTTTTCTTAATTTCTGATTCACTATAAAATAAAACCATCTAATTTTTTTTCTCTTTAATTAGAATTTTTACCTTCCCTACCTTGTCTTTTGATAGTTGTATTTGAACAGTCTAATTCTGCTGGGAGAGTATTACTGCATTTGGAGAGCATTTGGAAACTTTCTTCTAGGATCAATAGAACTCCATTATTTTGATGTTTCACACTGAATTTATGTCTTTAAAGAAATGTGATCAGGGATAGGTTTATAAGTCTACCTTTTTGTTTCATTTATTTCTTTTTCCTCTGAGTATTTCAATTCTTTGCTATAGCTTCAAAAAATTTGCTTCAAGTAGGGAGATAGTAGTTACTGTAACATAGTTCACACTTGAAAATCAGTTGGTGTAGATTTTAAGGTGTCTAGCAATGCTGGTCAATTGACAGCTGATGAGCCATCTTGGAGCCCCCTGTTTCAGGCTGTATTTAGCCATACTTACCAGTAAATTTCAGTTTTTGGGTTACTGTGGGATGGAAACACTTTTTAAACAGCTTAATCAACTATTTATTTATGAAAAATGTCAAGTGGTTTGGAGTTTTTTTGCTTTAGAGTACACAGGTCAGCTGTTTAGTTCTTAAAATCTACTGCTGTTATCAAGACCTTAGTTCAAGTTTTTTGTCACTATGCATGCAAAATTAAGTACCTCTGTACTTGTAAAGTGAGGAGTGATCCCTAGGAGTGATCCATGTAATACTGTCTCAAAACATTGATTAGCTAAGGAGACAGCACTGCATTGCCTTTTACATGTTCATTGGGAGAATGATGGGTTCTGTTTGCTCTAGTAACTCACAGAGTCATTTCTAATCAGACTCCTGTGGTGCCTTTGACCACTGGTTGGTTACCCAGCAGAAGAGACATTCAAATTAAAATACATTTCAGAATGCGAATACAGCACATCACCAGTAGAAAATTCTTATTTTCTCTTTCTTGTTCCCTTGTCTTTACTTGTGAGTCAACAAATGAGTGTCTGAAGAGAAAGAAGAGCATGACTACTTAATAACTGTTCTGAAACACAGATGGAACCTGAAGGTTTTTTATTTTTACCAAGCCAGAGAAGGAAAACATATCAGGTATACTGCATGTGCAGTCTCCATTGCAATGAACCCAGAATGGATCCCAGCTGTAAACTCTGAATATGCCTAATGGAAGCAATAGTTGGAATCTTAAATAATAAAACAAAGAGTTCTTCACTGCTCTTTAATCCCCTCTGGGAAGCCCAGTTAATTAAAGCTGTTTATTACAACTTGATCAAAAAGCCTAAATTCTATGTGTCCTACATCTAGCTACTACAATATTCTCTGTCATTGAACCCTCGCGAGGCCCTGAAGACTTTGACTTGGTAATGCAGCCATCAAAGAGACAGACTAACTTACTCTTTAGTCAAGCTGTTTGTTTCAAGGTGCAGTACAAAACATGCTCTAGGCTTCCCAAAGCTGCAGTCTATTTCCTCCTTAACGTTATTCCAAAAACCTCCTTGCCATACTTAATTTAGCATTTGAATCAAATTAATTATTTTATAACAAGACTGGTGTGGAGGATGTAGGTTTCTTCCTTAGCGTGGAACATTAATTGATGCAGTGGAATGCTCTCTTTGAGCAGCTGCTGTTATCAGTCCTGTGTTCCAAAGAGCTGACACAGGCACACACATGCACACAGATAAGCTCATGAAACATCAAGATGAAGCAGTTAATTAAGGAAGGGAATGCACAAGTCAAAAAGAAAAAGAAAAAAAAAAGAGCACTTACAGCTGCATTTATCTCTTAATCATGAAGAAAAAAGTTGCACTACAACAGCTTAACTATCACTACTTTTTTTAAAGAGGAGTGTGATCACTGATGAATATTTTCTTACTGTACTTGTTAAGTATTAACTATAACCATGATCATTATGAGATTAAGCTTATAAAAACCAAACAAAAAACTCATTTGCCTAGATTTTCTTTAGTTGAACTGACAGTTCATGCTGGAAACAGTAACGATTCAAATCTAATCATATAAAAGAAAATAAAATAATCAGTGAGCAATTTTAAAGCCTTTTGCTGTAAGTTTTCTACACTGTAAGTAAAGTCTCTATTGAGTAATAAACTGGGGCAGGGAGCATCCTACCCTGTGTTCAACTCCCTTTTATCTCATAAAATAATAAAAAAAAAAAAAAATACCTAACCCCTAAGCAACTGTTTTTGAAAATTAAGCTAAGAGAATGAGCGCATTTCTTAAACCCCTTTTAGTTTTGGCTGAAAGAATAAGTTTTCATTCCACCTAAGAGATTCTTGTGCCTTCTGCTCCTTTCATACAGGATTTCCTTATCAGACAGTTTTAAATATCAATTCCTGCCATTTTGCATTGAAGATAAAGCTGGCAAACGATGTCTTAATGTCTTTGTTGATGATAGTCACTGAAAAAGCCAGATGATTTAAGCCATTTTAGATATCTCCCATAGCAGCTTCTCTTTGGAAAGGGTAAGTGGATTTAATTTCCCATTTTCACAAAATCATAAACCTCCCTTGAGACACAGAAAGTCCTGTTCACATGTTGAAGACTCTAAGACTCTGTAACTGATTTTTTTTTTTAATGAAATTCCTCCAAGATACAAGCAAGTAAGTCATAACTGTGGAAGCAAAAGCAAATATCCCAATTTTGAAAACAAAGTAACCCCTGAATTCAAGAAGAGCAGACATTATGATAGCTGTTTCGTGCTCTTACATAAGAGTTCCATTTTCTCCCTAACAGCAGCATGATCCAACATCTCCACAAAGAATGGTTAAGGGGCTGCAAGTGTGCATCAAACACCATCAGCCCTGATCCACAGCTCTCAGGAAGCTTTCTGCCACCTGGCCAGAAGTGTTTCAGTGCCATAAGTAAGGTCCTCCTTGACACTATTCTCTCACAGTACTGCTTTGAAACTTTGAAAGAGAAGCAATTGCTGATTGTAGGGGCAATCTGATCTGTCTGCATCTGCCACTCAGAGGGTCTTGTGCAAAAGGCTCAGTATTACACCAGGACTTTCCAAAGAGCAGCCCCCGCCCTTCTGCTCCTCTGGAATCAGTGTTACTCCCCTGAGGCTTTTTATGCGATCCACCTGAAATCCCTGCTTTGATGCTTCATCCAAGAGCACCAGTGGCTGCCTTGGTGCAGATGTAGGGCCTCCTTTGGAAATAAGGTGCTGTTCAATTTTCTCCCCGGTTTGACACCATCCTTCTGTAAGTGCCAGCGACAGGCTGAGAAGTGGAGTCATTCACTTCCTCGCTGGGGCTCAGCTGTGTGCTTCAACACACAGGGAATCTGGTGTTTGTGGACCCAAACAAACAGATCAGCATCTCAGGGTGAACAGACAGAAATGGTGGGTTCATATTCTCTTTATTTTTAACTTCACTTTTCAAGTGTGTTTTTCACATTAGCAACAGATTTTTTGTTGGCATATATTTGTACCATGATCTGTTAAGACAAATCTCATAAAATTGCTGTGGTGTAAGTGACTTCCGTGTTGTAAAATATTTTATGTCCCCTCATTTTATTCATATGTAAATACATAGTGTTAGACTATTTAGTGAATTCATATAATCCCTAGGAGACCATAAATGTCTTGTTCTATCCCTGAAGGACATCCAGTAGATATACTGATTTACTAATATGTCCCCTGACAAAAGGGTATTTGAGTTTCAGAAATGTCTTTGTAACTGAATACTTCTTTTACAGATTCATTTCCTTGACATTGCTTACATGCAGCAGTTAAACAACAAAGATTTAATCTATATCAAACTATTAAATCACAGGTAAAAAAAGCAATAGCATAAGAGGATTTACACAATAAATTACAATGAACACAATGAAGAATGTTATAATTCATGATTTTACCTTTACTGAAACACACTTCAGGCTAACTCAGTCAGCAAATGTTTTGACAATTGCCATCCTCATAAAGGACATTAATGACAGAATGATTAGAGATGGATAAGAAAGTGAAAATCTTCACCAAAGCCAAGAAAAAACAAAATTCTTCCCAGTAGTTATCATTGGAAAGCCTGCTGTGGATGATCTATGAATCCATATTTAAATTGACCTAGAAAACACATTGGAATTTCTGCTGCGCTCAGACATTAGATATTTGAGGATTTACTTCAAGAGAATGTGTTGTTAATTCTCAATGATGATTGTTATTTTATGTTCTCTTAAGACCTGGAGAAATGGAATATAAATTGAAAAAAATATGTTTGCTAGAATGAAATGAACATAAGGAAAATATTTCTCAGGATGATATTCCTGGTTTTCTGCTGTTGAGTGCAAATATGTCTGCTCAGAATTAATAATGTAGGCATAGGTAAGGGATGAAATGCCATCTGCACCTAGGAATGACTAGAACATGTCGGAAAAACTTGTCAAGAGATTCTCTCTGATCCTCTCTCTTCTTTTCTCTCCCAACTCTTTCCTTTCTTGGTCCCCATTTACTTTATTTTATTTTTCACCACCTTCTGTTGCTTATAGGAGCTTATAATAAATGTAGGTAATTCTTTTCTGCTCTATGACAGGGTAAGAAAAAACACACTCTATTCTCTTCTAAAATAAAGCCACAATGGGATAAGTTGTTCTGAAAATTATTTTTCTCTTCTTCTGTCAATCTTTACCGTAGACTCTAATAGTGTTATTAATGGTAACAGCAATAGTAATGTTACTTGTTATTTATCCTACAAAAATGTTGACTGTGTTAGACATAGTTCAAATATTTGCCAACAACTCAGGAAAGGACTAATTTGCAATTTCAGTATGAAGGGACAGGCAACAGTTTGCTATAGCAAAGAAATCAAAATATGGCAAAGTACAATGAAATTGTCAAAGAAGGATCTTATTATTCTCTGTCTGTGGCTCTTATCATGGAACAGTCCATATAGAGATTACAGCAAGAGAGAGAATTTAAACACAATATAAGTCAGGGAAGCAATTATCTGAGTGTTTAAAAGGAAAATTTCAGTATTATATTTGTCTGAACATCTGAAAGGCAGGAAAACAGCTGGGCATGGGTTGACTGCTCACAATTGATATATTGCTCTAGGTACAATTAAACTTTTCTCAGGCAAGAGCAGAGAGAATGTAAATTGAAATGTAAGATAATAAAGGCCTGAAAAGGCAAGAGAGATGACAATGAAAATACAAGTATTATTAATGATATGCAGGAAAATTGCAGTCCCTGAAGAAATAACACATGACATCTCAGCAGTAATCTCAGATTGACGAGATGTTGATGGTGTTCACAGTATTTGTGAAATGAGGGAGAAGAGCTTTCTTCAAATGAAATTTAGGAATTCGGTTTGACCATAGATGCAAATTTAATCTCACACACAGTGAGTCAGACTCAGAAAAGGAGAGGAACTGAATTAATTTTTCAAGTGAAAAGGATGATGGAAAGGAATCCAGGACTCCAGAAAAAATTCTTGGTGACCCATTGCATACGTTTTGGGGGTATCATGAGTAGAATTTAAAGATGTGCTTGAAAGCAGATTTAGGATAGGACAAAAATATGGAACCTAATAGACAAAATTAACAATAAAATACTATCTCATGTGCTCAAGGTCATCTAATAGACTAAGGAAAGCAAGGGTGGAATATTGATTCTGAACCTTGCCCAAGAGAAAGTTATGAAAGACATTGAAGACAGACACAGGTTTTGTAATAGGATAAGTTAGCCTATGAAATTTTTTTCCTGACATAAGAGGAAAAAAAGAGCTTACAAGTTTTCAAATTTACCCACAGGCAGCCAGAAACCATGATTTAAGTCAAAGAAAGAAAGAAACATGATGAAAAAAATAATGCCATTACATATAATCTAATTCTACTGGAATAAAATTTCTACCCATTGTTCCTCCTGTTCCTGACCTTATCTTGCTATAAATGCCATTCCACAGACTCACTCCATGCTCTATCCTTTACTGAAGATTTTCATGTCCTCTAAGGGAAATAAAGTGATTAGAACAGTTTATAAAGTCTGAATCTCAAAAAAGTTACCATTTGAAGTAAGAGATATTTTATTTGAATGAGTTTGCTATCTCAAATTAAGATTATGTGTCCAAGAAATTGCTCTTGAAAGTTAAATATTTATTCCACTTCAAAGATGAAGCTGTGAACTTCTGTTCCTAAAAGAGGGTGGTATATCTGTATGTCTTCATCACCCAGTTTTTTCATTATCTCAGAATCTGGAGGGCTGGAAATAGCTTTATTGATGATTCTGACTTGCTTGCCAAGCCCTACAAATGACTATGGCTGCTGAATACCTGATCTTGTACTATTTCTGGCCAAAATGTTTCTATTTCCTGATTATTATTACAAACTATACATTACCTGCAAGTGCTCCAGCCCCATCAACCTTTGTGGTCTCCACAGGACTCACTCTGGTTTAACGATGCCGTTCATGTGCCGGGGGACCTAAGAGATGCAACAGTCAGATGAGGGCTCAGGAGTGTTGAGCAGGGTGATTCAATCCCTTCAATCCCTCTGCTGGCCACACTGCTCATATTGGCGTTGGTCACCTCAGCTTCCCAGCCCTGGTGGTCCAGGGCCTTTTCTGGCTTCCCAGCCGCTCAGTGCCCAACCCGCAGCACTGTCAGGGAGTTCCTTTTGGAAATCCTGTTTTGATCTTTCTTAACAGCAGATGTCAATTCAGTTTGGAGTAGTCTGCAAAACTTTTTGACAGGGAATCATTGCCCCCATGTCCTTGTGAAAAATATTTGAGATGGGACAGGCCCCAGGACAAAGTATTCCACTTGCTCCTCTTCTCCAAAGTCCCGTTAACCTCTACCCTCAAAGCTCAATCATTCAGTTTACTGTTTGAGAAGCATTTATACCTTTTGTTGTTTTGTTTTTTTTTTTTAATTTACATTCAGTGGTTAGAGAGCATTATGCCTGCAAACATTTACAAGGAGGGTATCAAGAGGATAGGATTAGACTCTTTTTAGTGGTGTTCAGTGAAAGGACTAGCGGCAATGGACACAAACTTAAACATTAGGAGTTAATTTGAATATGAGGTAAAAAATCTTTACTTTGGAAATGACAGAGCACTGGAACAGGCTGCCCAAAGAGGTTGTGAGGTCTCCACCTCTGAAGATATTCAAAGCCTGCCTAGATGCAATGCTTTGCAAACTGCTCTAAGTGACTTTGCTTTAGCTAGGGGATTGGGCCAGATGACCTCCAGAGTTTCCTTCTGACTCCAGCCTTTCTGTAATTCTGTGATTTGTCTCATCTTCATTACACCTGTTGGCACTTCTTTTGCCTTCACTTGTATTTTGCTCCAGTTCCTTTTCCTTAGAGATGTACCAGTGAATCTATTTTTTTCATTTGCAATCTTTTGTCTTCCCTTCTATTCCCACAGCATGTTCTTTTCACTTTTGGAAGACTGCATGTTTTTATGTCCCTTGAACAATGTAGTGCCATGCTGTGCCAGCAATGAGCTCTGAAGTCTCTGTGGCTGAAAAAATAACTGGGTCTTATAGAAGCATGACTACGTCCTCCTTTCCTTACTCCCTTCTCATTGTCCCCTCTTCAAATACATTGGCTGCAAAAGCTTTTCTATTTCTCTTTAATCCAATCTCTCTGAATGTCTTTAAGCTTGTAGAAGTCCTCAGAATCTTTTCATTCAACAGGTATAATTTGCAGTGGTGTGGAAGTAACTCCCCAGACTGTTTCCAGCCCTGGTACAGAATGTCCTCAGCAATGCTGAGCGCCGCTCCCCCAGCTGCTCTGCTCCAGCACGGTACCAACAGTGCTGACATTTGACTCCTGTCAGACTGCAGCTCCCAGCTTGAGTGACACTTCCCAGCCATTTGCCAGGCCCTCTGCCACCTCGGACATGGGTGTGGTAGCAGATCTTCTTTTCAGTACATCCCTGCTACGTTGACGTTTTCTTAACGCTATCAGCCTTCTCTCTTTGATGTGGGGATTCAGGATTTCCTTACGCAGCAACTCTAAATCTGTACTGTAAGCAGGGAGTATTAAAGATGCTCTCATGCTCTATGCATTGAGTTAAAAAGGCAGAAGGAAGGGAGGAGGGAAGGGAGGGAAGGAAAAATGGATTTTATATTTTTACAGCATACTTTGAAAATGCATCCTGGAAATTTTAATAAAATGAAAATCAGAAGCATCAAACCCCACTTTGGTTAAGGGCTGCATCTTTGCAGTGCTGCAAACCAAGCTTATTTCAGGCAAAAAATGTTCATAGGTAAATTCCACTGCTTGCAACATTTTAAACATTTCATATTCAGAGACACATCTTTTTTGTAAAGGAAACAAATATATTTTTAAGGAACTGTACTTTCAAGCTTGAGAGTGTTTTTCAGGGCATTTGAGGGAGAGAAATTACAGCACTAGCAGCAACTCATGAGAATCACAACAGGCAGTAATGCTAGGATAGCTAGAGCTGTCTCGTTGCTAGGTAGAGGCTGACCATCTTTGTGAAATTGTAAGACATGCCACTTTTAGTTTATATTATTCTAGGCTGCACATTTCTTCAGGCAATTATAGAGAGAAAATATCTTAAAAGTAATTGGCTGCAAAATTGCTATAGTAAATCCTTTACATAACATTTAATGTTATATCCAACAGGGAAAAGATGGTAAATGTGAAAAAAATTCTGATATAACAACTACTCCAAATATTTATTTAGACATCACTCATTTAAAGTGTGCATGGCGCATAGTGTATAAACCTTTGATGTTTTCTATTTTTTTCTATCAGTTTCATGCACTGGGTAAATGAGCACTGCAAAGATAACCAATTTTAAGACAACATCATTAAAGCCTTAAAACTTTATTCATCACATAAAAGCAATATAGAAGCAGTCTTTAGTATATTTAGGGAGCTTTTTGTTTTAGTTTTTCCTTCAGGCTTTTTTGATTGAAAAGATAATCACACCAATCAATATATTTTTTCTCTATAAACTACTGAGAGCTCTGTATGTTTTCATCAGCGCTCTGTTTGCATGGAAAACAGGGAACAAAAACAGAAGACACTGCATGTTTAGATCAGATTGCTTTTTGTGTAATTATTTTTACTTAAGGATAAAGCTTTTCTGGCAGAAATGCATACATGTGGCTGTAGGTGGCATAGTAGTATAATTCAATGCATTACCTCATGTTACATACTTTGAAATATATTGTCTATATTGTCTCTTCTATTTAGAGACAATGGATGCAACATTTAAAAATGCAAGAGAAATAGTTATTTCCTGTAAGCTCTACCACAGCTAGCAGAGGACTGGCTGTTTTGTAGGCAGCAACAAGGGCAGTACAAGGGTAGTAGAGGCAGCACATTCTATAGCATTATCATTGCCTTATAATAAATAGTCAATTTCAAAATATTTTCTTTGAAAAATTAAAGTCAATAAAAGAAGGGACAATTTCATAAGCTACAGGGAAAGAAAAATTTATATATATACATACATTTCAAGCAATATTGTATATATAATAATATTTTCATGGAATGTAAGATTAATATAGAAATTCATAATACTAAAGAACTTTATATTACTTAAAGTAAGTAAAATTAATCTAGAACTTTTAGTAATTAGCTAAACAAAAGCAGATCTAATATTAGTGTATTATTTTTCCAAGAGGATGCTCACAAATTCTTCTATACACAATTACATTTGAGGCAGTCTGTTCAGTTGTTGTCTCTAATATTATCAGACTCCCAAGGTTTTTGAAAATAGATTATGATTATCAGATTTAAACAATTCAACAAGGGATCTCTTTTTCAAAGCTGCATATATATTCCACCCTTTCAACTAGAGCAAAACTTTCAGTATCACTGATAATTCTGCTTCTTCTGAGGGCATTTGAATTAAAAAAGGAGTAGAATTTTGTATTGGGTGCATCAGTCAGGCTGTTGGTAACAGAGGGCTGCAGTGGTGGCCCCTGCAGGGAGAAGGCATGGGCTGCTCTTCTCTGGACACAGATGTTTCCAGGTGGCTTCAAAATGAACCCACCACAGGACATGGGTGAGTCCATCAGCCCAGCTGGTGCCAGCTATGAAAACGTACTTAAGGGACAAAAGTACTACAGGGAGAGAGGAAAACTAAAAAACCCCAAGACAGCAACAACAACAGCAGCAAAAAAAACCCAAGACAAAAAATGAAACAAACCAACCAACCAAAGAAAAACACAACAAAAAACCTCAAGTGAAAACCAGCAGAGGGAACACAAGTGTCAGGGAAGGAGGAGAAGGAGGTTCTCCGTGCCAGGGCAGGTGTTCTTTGCAGCCTATGGAGGACAGAGCAGATGGATGTTCCTGAAGGAACAGTCACCCATGGAAAGTCCTTAAAAGAGAAGAAGAAAAGAAGGAAGAGCAAAGGAGAGAAACCGCTACGTTCTGACCATAGCATTCTCCTGTCCTGTGCTGTGCATCGCCTCTCTGAATGGACTGAGGGTAACCTGACACAACAGCAAGAGGGACGAAGAGACTGGAACTAAGTCAAGCATGGGAAAGGGGAAGAAAAGGTGTCTCCCATACCTTTTAATGTTTGGGTGTTTGGGGGTTTTTCAATAAATATTATTTTCAAAAAGTCAGGTAATTTGTAATGTTATGTAATATTTCACATCCTGATCCCTGCATGTATTTTTACTGCTCTTTCTGTTTCCTGCCCCAAATCTTCTGAGGTTAGCCAGAGAGAATGAGTGGCTGGGTGGGGTTTTGGCTGCCACCTGGGGCCAGCCCAGGAGGAGAAGGCAGAATGCTGCAAAGCCTGAGCTATGGCAGCTCCAGAGGCATGAAAGAGTGGGGAAAATGACAGCTTCTGGCAGTTCCTGATAAGGAATTTCATAGTTGTCATGAGTTTTCTCATGCTGTATCAATGTGTCAGTGATGGTAAAGTTTCCTTATAGATATCCTTTGTCCTTATAATGACGCAGTCCTTCAGAATTAGGTTTCTTCTGTAATTAATCATTGATACACTAGCAGCCTATTTTGACTTAAGTAACTTTGGTTACATTTATCATTTTTAACTCAGCCTATTAGGTATACTTTGGATGCAGAAACAGTGATTTTCAGCTCCTGGACAGAGGCATATAAAATTACACTTTGGAATTATAAATTTTTGTAGTTGTTAGCATAAAGCTGAATATAATATAAAGAGAGGCCTTGCTGATTGTCATTTGTTGCATCAGATGGCCCTGATATTCTTCATGCAGCCACTACCAGAGAGGGCTTGACTATATGAGCTTTAAAAGTCCCTTCCAACCTAAACTATTCTATGATTCTATAATACTAATAGTATGATCTGACTGACAACACTACTAGTAATGAAAACTGCCTAACAAAAGTTTGTGGAAGCAAACCACATACTTTGTGTGTTAGTGGAATTATTTTCAGTTGTCCCTTGATATTATTTTGACCTACAAAAAAAAAAGATACACATATTTTTAAAAGGACATTTAGATCTAGAAGTAATTTTAATTTGTATTTATTTTCAAGTAGTTTTGAAACTATGGTTCAAAATTACCCCAAACAAGAGTACAAACCAAAAAACACAACCTACATATTAATACAAATCAAGTTATATTAGTAACCAGACATTTTAATTCCAAAGAAATTTAGAAGAAATAATAAATATTACTAGAAAAATAACTGAGTGCAACCAGAATGAATACTCTTGCAGAAAACAGTAATATGTAATGGAAATCAAATCTCTTGTTCTTATTCTAGGATATCTAAAGAATATTGAGATTATCTACAGCAAATCCCTATTTGAACATTATAGCAAAATGTATAGAGTGAGATGTGAAAAGTGTTCTTCAAATGGTATAAACTCTCAGCAGCCAATAACTATTTGTATCTGTCATAATAATTGAAAGCAGAATCAGCCAGAAAGTCAGCACAAAATCCAGCTGCCACTGCTGGAAAAAAAAAAAATTGAATGCATTATTTTGTCTTGTGCCTGCCAAGTTCAACTCTTTAGCAGTGACCACATCAGTCTTGGAATAGAAAGAGGACTATAGAGGTTAGAGAGCCTTATAATGTTATTTCTTATTGACACCTACACAAAGATATTGTCCTAAGCATCTAATATTATTTGCTGATATTGAAAAGGTGTCTGGAAAATCCCTTATTTTTTACATTTATGCACAGCATCCATGTGCATGCTGGGTAGCATGCAGGTATAGATTTAGAGTTTTGCAAGTTACGTATGATCATGATCAATGAAAAATTGCTAGTATTGTTACTTTCTCTACCTCAACAACTTTTCTACTGCAAAATATGAACAAAACTAAAGAAAAATGCAGGTACATATTTTTCAGTCTGATTTCGTTTATAAGGAAAGAGTTGGTTTGTTTTTCTTTTCTCTGATTAATCAATTCCATGTGATTTCTTATGCAGGGTCAGTAACAACATCTGCAGTTAAGTTTGCATACAGGTTTTCTTTCCAACAGTCACTTGTCAGTGGCTTCTAGTCTTGCACAACTGTTACCTTTTCTTTTAAAATGCACTGAGTTTCTTCTCTCTTTGAAAGGAAACTGTCTTGCAAGTGTTGGAATAGTACTTAGGCCGTTTTTGAGAAAAAAGAATAATTTTCTCACATTTTAAAATAAGTGTTTTAAAGAAAATTTCAGCAGCTATTTGAGTTAAAAAAAAAAAAAAAGTTAAAGTTTACCATTAATAGCATACCTTTATAAGACTGCATTATGTTCAGGAGGGTAATAGCAATAAAAAGAATGCTTGTTGACTGAATTTTTATAAGACTATGAAAATAGCATTTGATTGCTGCAAAATGAATTGTAATAAACAAATTTCATAAGTTCTGTTATTTTGTCTATCTCAGCTGTCTCGTGGAAACATACAGAATCTACTAATGGGTGAAGGAAAAATTCATATTTTTAAACCCATGCATTCTTCATCTTTCAGTAAATTCATCAAGCTCTCAAAGGATGTTGTAATTTACTCATATTGCATCCCAGCTAGCATCTATTCAAGGAATTCTGCACTAAGAAGACATAAATAGTATTCCTTAGTTTCTGTAAGAGCAGAGATACCCACACCCACTAAAAGATCCAGGCTGGAGAAGACAGGAAGAGCTGTGAGGGAAAAAAAAATAGAAAAAAAAATCCCAAACCATAAGCAGTATGCTGCAATTATCTCAAAATTATATATAAACTCAAGGTTATCAGGGTATCATTCTGCCATGCAATTTATTTAAAGACTCTATACCAATGACTATTACTTTGACTATGATATTTCATGAATCCAGAATAACCGGGAAAGTCTCTTGATGCATTTCTTTAGAAGTTTTTCCACATTTTCTAAATCTTTTAAAGGGTCTTATAAACCTTACTTAAGCACGACATTACTTTTGTTAGGAAGACATTAATTTGATCAAAAGTAGTCTTTGCTACTCAGCCATTGAGAAAACAGAACTACACAGAAGACTGTTTAAGAAGATAAATGCAACTTATAGACTTTACTCAATAATTGCCATTTTTATCCCCACATGGTAGAGGAACTATCTGCTTCCCATAAAAATGCACATTTAGAGATTTCAGGTCAACAAAGTCAACTGCAGTTTATCAAAGTACAGGAATGCATTTGTTCAACCCAAAGGCAACTAAAAATATTTGTGCAGAAGAAGGAATGATAGAATCTCTAAGGATGGGGCTCACCTGCTCTGTGGTGGAGGCATGGTCCCAGGTGTGATGGGAATGTGCTTGACAGATCATAGGGCTGCTTTGTGCCCCATTTGTTTGATGAACAATCCTTCTTCCTCTGGCTGCTGAAACCAGACCCCATTTTTCCTTGTCAGTTCAAGATTGTGGTCAAATGGTTCTGTTAAAAAAGCTCCAAACATGTACACACACACTCCCTAAACTACACCAAACCAAACCAAACCAAACCAAACCAAACCAAACCAAACCAAACCAAACCAAACCTCTCTCAGCTTTCTCAGAATGTGTTTTTCCAGATTTTGGTCAGTGTACTGAGAAAAGTGTAAACAGGAAGGTTTTCATATGTGTGGAACAAAGCAACCAAAAAAAAAATATAATGAAGACCACAGTATTCAGAGCATTTCACAATCAACATTTTATTATATTAACTTTATTTAAAATATTCAAGTTCCTTAAAGAAAACTTGTCCTTCCTCAAAATATGTGTCTGTCATATTCATTTCCAAAACAGCTTTCTATTTGCCTGTAGATTCTTAAAAAACTATTTTCTCCCAGATATACATATAATTTATGTATATCTATATATATATATAATTGAATTTATTTTGTTTTATCATATATTGGTATTTATGGAATATCTTTTTCAGAAGATAAATAGAATGAAAATATTTTGATAATTTATCCAAAGTCTCAGAAACATTTTGTGCCTGCCATGATGACAGAAACATCATCTTTGCTTTTATCTAGACTGTGCATAAGCAAATATTATGTGAAGAAATAAACTTCAGGACCCCCAGCATTTTTGAAGATGCATATATCTTTTTTTTCCCAACAGTTGGTAGTTGGGGTGGGCCTTTTTTTAAACTGCTTTATTGGGAGGAAAGGGTTAAAAAGCAGAAGACTGGCAAGTCACTTAAGTGACACTGCAGCTGGGAAAAACTTTTGACAAGCCCATGTGAACAGCAGGCCAGTGACCCTCTGGCATGGACAGAGTTTAACAGTGCCACTGTTCTGTTCCTCTGCCCAGGTGTTGCTTCGGGGATCCCTCAGGTATCTCGGTAATGGAATAAATTCACTTTTTATATTCCAGCCTCCAGTTTGTGGTTGTTCCACCTGCCTGTGTCAACTCACACATGTGCCTCATTAGCCACAGCTCTGCTTGTTTGTTGCTGTAAAATATCTTTTTAATGAATCAGAGCTTAGGAGTGACAGAGAATAGCCAGCAGCATATCCATATTCATGGCATATATCCAGAACAGAACTCTACAGACACTTCAATAACTTTTTCTCCTGGTATTCCATTTGTTATTGGACTTGAGAAGTGCCATTTGCAGGAGTTCTCAGACTCCATCATGATTATGTTGTCTACATTTTGCACAATAAACAAATAAACAGCATATATAAAATGTGCTGCCACTTTTCACAGTCATTTTGGACCCTAACCCTTCACTTTGCTCTTGGGAAAAGTCATGTTTGTCATCTCAATTTTTGTGGGGGTGTCATAAAAAAAATAATTTTTAGTGGTGTCTTTTAAATTATTTCAGTGAAAAATCAAGAATGCAGATAGTGCAGTAGCTCATGTGTTATTTTAATTAAACTGGTTTTCCACTGTTCACATATTCTCAGCTCTTATGGAAAAATGTTTTCACAGTAGAAGATAACCTGTTTTTTTTCCAGTGATTAATATATTCATCCAAAATAGTCTCATCAAAAAAATACTTTGAATTTGAAACACTAATGTAATGAAGGTGTTTTCGTTGAAACCTTTCTCAGCAGATGCAGCCCTGGTCTGGAGGTTACATACAAAGATCACTGTCTTTTTGCTCTGAAGGACTTGCATAAGAGCTGGTGTTGTAGCACAAACGTGTTTTGGAGCAAAGTGTCTCCATTTGCCCGGTGCATTTCAGAACACAAAGCATGAATCACAGCACCTTGAGACCTTGCTTAGTCATGGCAGGTCTGCAATCAGAAGCAGTGTAGCTGTGTCAGCGTGCCAAGCCCTGCAGAGAGTGACCTGTGACCCACCTCGGGCAGGCCAGTGTCCATCACGTTTACAGGGTGTCCGCTGTGGGGCCTGAGACCAGACCCCAGGCAGTGACAGTGTGACAGTGACACGACCCTGTGTGAGCAATGATGAGGTGTGGTACTGCTGGGACCCTGCTGGAGCAGGGGGGCATCTGGATCTGCCCGCTCAGAGCAGTGAGCCTGAAGCTGGGGTCTCTCCCCATGGGCTGGAATGATGCCTGAGGCACCTCCTGGAGAGCCCTCACCTGACTGGGTGGGTGGTTGTGCATTCTGGGTTACACTTTCTGAAACCCTGGGAATTGTTAAGTCAGTTGGGCAGTATCAGTTCCATTTGTCATTAAGAATTCACAGTCAGTTGTGGGAACCCAGGAAAATCCTCTGGCTGCCTTGGAGGACTCAAGCCCCTGCCCAGAGGGCTCAGAGACCTTGGCGCAGAGCCCAAGACCCCTGTGCCTTTGATTTAGCCCTTGGAAAAAACAATTACCAACCTTGTATGAAGAATTAAAAGCCACGACAGTTTTAGTAGAATGATAGTGAATTTATCACGGGATGAATTGATCACGGGACGAAAAATAGATTTTTGAGGTTTTTTAGAATTGGAGTTCAGGGGGCAAGATGGAGGAATCTGGGTGTGTCCAGCCTTTCTCCTTCTTCTTCTTGCCCTACATCTTCTGCTGTGATGTTGGCACTTCTAGACTGGTTTAGAGTAGAGGCTCACTGTCTAACATAAATGATAGGTATTGGAAAGTAATTGTAAACATTGTATACGTAGTTTTTAGTATAAAAAGATAACACCACTCCGGGGGCAGGCAGAGCATCTCTGACTGTCCTGCTGAGTGGACCTTGGCGGGTCAGGACAAAGAAATTTATAGATAAGAAGCATTAAACAACCTTGAGACCGAGAAATTAAGAGCTCTGACTCCTTCTTCCACCACTGGGCTGGGAATAGAGACTTTCGAGCCCGTCTTGGGGTCACTCTGACCAGCTGGAGACCCTGAGAGTCAGTTGCTGGCAGAGTCTTAATTGGTTTATCTGGTTGAACTGGTTTATAAAACAGACCTCATTTAAATACATTATTTGTCTGAATTGTCTAAGATTCCACAATAGTCAGATGAGACACACTTTTTAATATGTTCCAGGAAATGCTGGAAGTGGTCACTTCATTTCTTCTCACAGAACACCTTAACAACACAGTCCTAAATTCTCATGGTAATGGAAGTATACAGATGTCTGGAAAAGCAAAGAACAGGGGGAACAAACTCATACAGAAGAAAAAACAGAAAAATTTGCTAATTTTCTTTCAGCAAAATTATAGTGTGCCAGCTTTGTGGAATTTGTTCTATATTCACCACCTGAACACTGGGTACATTGCAAATTGAGTCACTTATTACTTCTGAAAGAAAACTCTGGCCTGTATAATTGTGTTGTTATGAACAGATCTGGGGGTTTTGTTTGCTTTGTTGTTTATGTTTTTGTTGTTTCCAGATGGAAGTGTGGCTTTAGCAATGTAAACAGTTACTAGCTGAGTATGGTTAAGCTGGACACAGCTTACAGCATTCATGTTGCTGGCCTGGCAAGTTTGCCATTTAAGACCCATGACCTTCTGTTTTCTCCTAAGTGTACTTCATAGCCCAGTAGAACTGGGTTTCTCTGCAATTATGCCTGAATTCTTATTATACCCTGCTGGAGCTAAAATAAAATTATATTAGTCATAAAAAATCCCAGAGTTCTTGATGTTTCTTTATTGATTTTCCCCTCCATTCTTCACTTCTCTGTTCCCACTGCTGATGTGTCCTGACCCCATTTATTTATTAAATATGCCTGATTGTCATGACTAAAATAATATCTGCTTGAATTTACCCATGTCTCCCTGATGTACTGACATTCATGCTCTACTTCCCCTGTATGAATTCCTTTAATGGGAGATAAAGATTCCATTTTAAGTATTGGTATCTATTACTGTCCTGCCCTTGGCATTGTAAGTCACGAGGACTTAAGTTTAGTAAAAAAAAAAAAAAAAAAGTGAATTTCTGCACACAGCTCTTCTGTGTATACAAAACCACAGTGTAGGTGAATGGGCAACCTAGCCACCACTGAATTAGCCCAGTTAACATCTGCTGAACCCCTGGCCAAGGGAGGGCTATTCAGTGAATTGGCTTCAAACAAGAGCCTGATATCAATTTTGTTTCAACAAGAGGAGACAAGTAACAATGGTGACATGTTGAACCTGGACTTTCAGGGGAAAGGATGTAAATGCACCATTTTAGGATGCCCAGCTGACAGAAGTCATCTGTTGGCTTATCAGTTTCATTGAAGGGCTGTGGATGTTGTCTATTTGGATTTCAGCAAGGTCTTTGTCACTGTGTCCCACAGCACGCTCCTGGAAAAGCTGCAGCCCGCAGCTTGGACAGGAGCACTCTGTGCTGGGTTCAGAACTGGCTGGATGGCCAGGCCCAGAGAGTGGTGGTGAGCAGTGCTGCATCCAGCTGGGGCCAGGCACCAGTGGTGTCCCTCAGGGCTCTGTGCTGGGGCCTGAGGGACACCACAGTTCAATATTTTATTGATGACATGGATGAGGGTATTGAGTCTTTCATTAGTAAATTTGCAATGACACTAAGCTGGGAGGGTGTGTCCATCTGTTGGTGGATAGGAGGACTCTGCAAGGAGACTTGGAATGGTTGGATGGATTGGCAGAGTCCATAAGATGAAGTTTAATAAGTCCAAGTGCTGAGTCCTGCATTTTGGCCACAATAACCCCCTGCAAGGTTATAGGCTGGGGATGGTGTGGCTGGACAATGCCCAGGAGGAAAGGGACCTGGGGGTGCTGGTGACAGCTGGCTGAACATGAGCCAGCAGTGTGCCCTGGGGGCCAAGAAGGCCAATGGCACCTGGCCTGTGTCAGGAGCAGCGTGGCCAGCAGGGGCAGGGAGGTCATTCTGCCCCTGCACTGGGCACTGGTGAGGCCACACCTTGAGTGCTGTGTCCAGCTCTGGCCCCTCAGTTTGGGAAGGACGTTGAGACACTCGAGCGCATCCAGAGGGGGCAACGAGGCTGGAGAGGGGCTGGGAACACAAACCCTGTGAGGAACGGCTGAGGGAGCTGGGGGTGTTTAGCCTGGAGAACAGGAGACCCAGAGGTGACCTTATCACTCTCTACAACTCCCTGAAAGGTGGCTGCAGTCAGGTGGGGTTGGTCTCTTTCTCCAGGCAGCAACTGATGGAACCAGAGGACACAGCCTTAAATTGCACCAAGGGAAATATAAGCTGGATATTAGGGAAATATTTTTACAGAAAGAGCAACAAAGTACTGGAATTGTCTGCCCAGGGAGGTGGTGGAGTCACCATCCCTGGATGTGTTTAAAAAAAAAGATTGGATGTGGCACCTGGTGTCATGGTTTAGTTGAGGTGTTCGGGCATGAGTTTGACTTGATGATCTCTTCCATCCTAGTGATTCTGTGATTCTGTGATTCAGGGATCTTTCATTTCTCTCACTTCATGTTTACTATTCACAATCATAATGTATTTTTATGATAGCCTCTAGGTAATATGAAAGAACTGGCTAAAGGCTATTTTTAATTTTGTTGACTTTTGCTATAATTTTTACCAAGAAGATTTTAAAGAACTTTGAAAACTTTTTGCAAAGCCTTTGAGAGCTGAACTCCACAGCCTTTTGCCTCTTCAGAGAGAGAAATGGGACAACTGTGCCTTTCACTTTGTTTTCTAACTGAAGGAAATATTTAGGTTCATGAATCTCCTCTCAGGTCTAGAGAGAGGATTCTAACTCATTTATCTATCTCTACTAGCCAGATCCCACTGGGTTTAAAAGCTTGCTTTGTGTTTTTCTCAGATCCTCCAGTGGGAGCTGTTTAATTTTTGTATGTAACTAACTCAGTAACACAAAGAAAGGGAAAAAAATGAGTATTTGGGGCAAGGGTGGGATGAGGGGAAGGAAGATTTCTACTCTCTGGTGGCTAGGGCATTTACTTATAATGGAGTAGAGAGGGTTTTCAGCACTTATTTCAACAACATGCGATTACCTTTTGCTAGATATAAATTGCTTAATCAGGAAATATGGAGGGTACAATTTCATCAACTCTGCCATGAATCTGAAGAATAAAAGGAAGAGCAACACCCCTCAGAAGAGAAATAACTTAGTACTTAAAATATTCGCTTGATCACTGGGAATTAACCACCCCCCTCTAAACAACACAAAGTAAGCTGCTGGGATAATAAAGCCCTAGCACAACAAGCCCCAAGGGAATGCTCATTACCTGTGATTGGAAGACACTCCAATAAGACAGTGAAGACACTGACTCTTCAAGGACTTGCATAATTCAAGTAACTGAGTCAGCTGTGTTAACACCATATTTTTTACTATCCTGTTTCACACTTATGTTGGACAGACATTCCCAAATAGCAGTTGTTAAAATTAAAAAAAAAAAAATAATCTTGAGATCAGATAAATTTTCTTTAACGGGATGGTTAATTAGTGCCCAGATCACAGTAGGAGTCTGCATCTTCATCTGGTTTGTATGACACTCCCCACGCTGCTCTTCTGATAAGTTCTTATAATCTAATTGGCCCACGGTCCTCCAGTACATGCAATATTTATTTCTCCTAATTATCTGAACTAAATGCAAAATACTTCTTAAATGTCCCTTAACTATCTGGAAAAGATGTGACCTTTACTGCCTCTTCAGGAACGGGTTTGTGTGGAAAAGTCTCAGGAGGAGACAGGGCTACAAGGGTGGCTTCTGTAAGAAGCTGCTGAAAGTTTTCCCCATATCCAACAGAGGCAATGCCAGCTGGTTCCAAGATGGAACCACTGCTGGCCAGGACTGAACCAATCAGCAAAACATGATGTGTTTAAGAAAGGTAAAACATTTTGCACAACAACAATGGCAGCCAGAGAAGAGAGGAGTGAGAAAGCGCGAGAGCAACAGCCCTGCAGAGACCAAGGTCAGTGAAGCAGGAGGGGCAGGAGGTGCTCCAGGAGCAGGAGCTGAGATTCCTCTGCAGCCCTTGGTGCAGACCATGGTGAGCACAGCTGGCTCCCTGCATCCCATGGAGATCCCTGCTGGAGGAGAGTGTGTCCACCTGCAGCCTGGGGAGGACCCAGAGCCAGAGCAGGTGGATACACAAAAGAGCCCGTGGCCCCACGGGAGAGCTGTGCTCTGTGGATTAACAGAAAGAGGAGCCCACACTGGAGTGGGTTTGCTGGCAGGACTTGTGATCCCAGGAGGCCCATGCTGGAGCAGGCTGCTCCTGAAAGGCTGCACCACATCGGTGGGATCCACACTGGAGCTGTTAATGATTAGGAGCTGCTGCCCAGGGGAAAGATTCATGCTGGAGAAGTTTGTGGAGGACTGTCTCCTGTGGGATGAACATTACAGTGGAACATGGAAAGATTTGAGGAGTCCTCTCCTAAGGGGCAGGAGCAGAATTATATGAAGAATTGATCACATCTCCCATTCCTTATGCCCCTGTACTGGTGTGAAGGAGTCAGGGAAATCATGAGTGAAACTAAGCTCAGGAGAAGGGAGAGGTGGAGAGAAGGTGTTTTTTCAATTTGGTTTTATTTCTCATGAACCTACCCTGATCTGATTGGTAATACATTCATTTAATTTTCCTGAGAGAGGTTTATTTTGCTTGTCGTGTTAACTGGGGAGTGACCTCCCACTGTCCTTACCCATAAGAGTAGTGTGGGTGGTCACTTGTCATGCAGCCACAATCTACAAGGTTTTATTGGATCACTACCTGAGTCTTATTTCTATAGAGTTCCATCAATTTTACAGGAGGAAATTACTAGGAGAGTGTCCAGAGGGAATTGCCATATTCATTTTCCAGGGTGCTAAACAATGCATTTAAAATGCATCCACAAACTCACCTATGGAAAGTTTTGGGAGATTCTCTAGGCTCTTCAAAATTCCCAGATGGAGAGCTTCTTGAAATAATCAGTCAAATACTTAATTTTGTATGTGTCTTGGAGTTCAGTCAATGACCTGGTTTCACCTCTATCAGCTGTTTCAAGCCAGTCCATTTTCACATCTGTGCACAGAATCTTTGGAATATTCCTGGACTCTCTAGGGAACTAATGACTTGATACACTGGGTATGAATATAGTCATAACTCTGCTAAAGAGCTACACTGCAGTTCTAACTGTAAAATAACTTGATTTCCATACTCAAATCTCTCTTATAAGTTAAAGCTTATAAATCTCAAAGCTTTTGCTTCACTAAACTTGCTAGTTTTTGAAACAGAGCAATGACCCTCTGTCAGGGAGAGGATTTAAGCCTAAAAGGCATCCAGTTACATTATGAAACATAAAATTCCATCACTTGTCCTTCAAAACATCTCTCAGAGGAATTTGACTGTGTATTTCTTACAAATGCAGTAAGTACTAGCTGTGATTTTAGTTACCTTTTAGGTAACTTAAAATGTCACTGACACTTTTTTATATCCTTGGCAGCTCTCAGTGACACCTTTTTTATAGTAGTTCTGTCAACAAATGGCTTCCTTTTTATCACCATGATATGTTCTTTTGAGTGTCACTTGCTGATAGTTTTGCACTCATCTTCTTGAACACTTTTAAATGGAATAATCAAGCTCACCTTTTTCTCAGTAACCTGTACTTCTTTGAAGATGCAGATAATTTCCTTTCACCATTCTTTCCTCTACCAGGGAGCATAGGACCTCAAAAAGGATGCCTGTCTTTGTTTCTCTTCTTGTTTTGATCTTGTTCAGTGACATGAACAAATAATAGTATGAAAGCCTTAACGGACAGACACAATCAACAGTATTCAGTCTGCAGAAAAAAAATCAGTCAAAGAGGACCACAATTAAACTAATAATGCTGCTTACATGATGTACCTAAAGAATCCAGAAGATAAGATTTAAAACTTTCAATATCTTCCAATGCATATAGCCATCAATAGTTGATGTAGCTGACTTCCTTTATAAGGAAATCTGAATACTGCTTCTGAATTCGGAATTGAGTAACCATTAATAAGTGAAACCTGTATTTTTCCTTTTTTACACATTGGATTGTATCATACTGACCTCCTTCCAAAAGGTCCCAAACAAAACACCTTGAATTCTGATTTAGTAGCTTTGCTAACAGACTTTGTTTTTTGCTGTACCACTTTTTATATAGATTTTCTTCTTATATATGAGACAAAAATTTACTTGTCTAATTTTACATATGAGACAAAATCTTACTCTGTTTTGATTTTCTTGTATTTCTTCTTCATTTTTTATTATTTCTTGTGGTCTCTTTCCTATTTCCTATTTCTTTCACATTTAAGTACCACCCAGATTAGCTCAGTTGGTTAGAGTATGGTGCAAATAATATTCAATGTGCTGAGTTCAATTCCTGTTACAGGCCATTTATTTAAGAGTTGAACTTGATGATCCTTGTGGGAATCTTCCAACTCAGAATAATCTGTGAATCCTTATCAAGACTTTCTGTGAATCTTTACTTTACCCACTTCCTGGTTTCTCATATCTGCATTTTCATTTAAACTACCCCAGCCATTTATGCAACAAAGCTAATTCCATTTGACTGTAGGAGCTTGACCTGTATCTGGGATATGTTAGAAAATGTTTTTTTTTTTTTTTAAATTGGACATCTCAATACTGTCATTATTGATTTTCTAATCTGTTTTCTGCAAGAATTTTGCTAACTCTGTCCTCCAAATTTGTATTTGACAGTGAAAGAGATCTCTTGGAAACCAAAGACTCTTAGCACAGATAACCAGGTAGCCATGTCAGGTTCTCATAAACTTCTTTTCTGTCTTTCTCATATAGCCATTTTAATTTTGTTCATAATAAGTTTCATTGCCTCCTGTTCAAAAAAGTAGCAACACACATGTAGTACTTGCTCTTTATTTTTATTACATTTATTCTTAGGGCAAAAAGTAACAAAGCCTGAGAGATTTTAGGAAGTATTTATTGAACATAAAAAAGCCAACAGAAAACCAGCAGCTGCTTGTGAGTTTTAATTTTCATTAATTTTGTCTGCCTCTTTAATAATCCAGTGCAAATTTTCTTTTCTACAAGATGTCATAGCTATTAGGTTTGGCCTAATGCTAATTTAAACTACATTATTACCCGTTTTTTTTTTTTTTTTTTTTTTTTAGTTTCATTATACAAATACAGTTTTTAATTTTCCTTTGCGTTTCATCTTAATTCTATTCTGTTGGAACCTGCTAACACAGCCATTTCCACTGACAAGACATTCAACAACCTGCATAAGTGTGTAAAAGTGAAATTATTGCAATTGACATTTGCCATATCAGACATCAATATTTCAATGAAAATTTCTTCACTACCTCAGTAACCATCTTGAATTCATTCTTTTCTCAAGTTTTGTATTAGTGGTTGTTTTATTGTATTATTTTCCTATTATTATTGCTAATGCATTTTAATTTTAAACAGCATTAAGAAAACCTCTTCATTTCAATTTTTATTTATTTGAAGGATGCATAACAGTTTATCCATAAAAATAATATAATAAAAACTCTACGACTTTTTGTTTTTCCAAAGCCTAAGGGGATTTCCTTGTAAACATTTGGCTCAAAATGTTTCCTAGGCCATGGAAATTTAATAACTAGTTCATTATGAGAAAGATTTCTTGTAATACAAATTTTCTATCTCTCTCTGTCACGTTTCTTTTTGTGCACTGAGAATTATAACCAAGTAGACTGGTGGAGTTAGAGAAGGAGATTTCTTGGAGGTGATACAAATGAACAGTTGGACTGAATAATTGTATTTTCAAATACATAATTCACTTAACTAAGATAAAAGGGCATTTTCGAATGTAAGAATTGAAATTACGAAGAGTTCTGTTACTTATTGAGAGATAGTAATTTTTTAGTGTTATGTGGGAAAATGTGAAATACTCATACTACATTAAATAATGCACACTATGCACACTGAAAAAATGTAGTACTGCAAAAGATAGACAAAAAAATATGTTTCAGAAATATGTTGTTTACAAGTTGCTTTAAGGGCTCTTTTAGGGATTAGCTGGGGAATTTTTTTGAGATTCAAGAAAAAAATTTAAAAGTTCTTCATCTCCAAATCCACTAGTTGCTTTCCTTAGTTCAACATTTCAAGGCATCAAAATCACATTATTCAAAGAGCTTTTGATCTTTTTTCTACTTTTCTGCTGTAGCAGTAAAAAAAAATCTGTTCCCCATTTAGTTACAACATTAAATTACACAGGGAGGTCATTATAAATTGTCTCTGAAACTCCATTTTTCACTGCTTTCTTAAGAATGGGGTTGTTTCCTTCAAGAAAGAATGGAAACAGCGAGTAAAATCAGAACCTAAGAAAGACAGGGAAAGTTAGCTAATTTCCCCTATAGACCTGCTATTTAAGTGTCTTAAGGAAGTCATGTTGAAAGCTGAAAGAGTCAAAGAATTAATATAATCAGAATATCCTGTAGAACAGGAGCCCAGAGGACTATAAAAGCTAGGAAAAAAAAGGAAGTTGCTGGAAAAGAAAATAAGAATGTCAGATCAAGTTTGTATTATTCTTCCTGAAGTGTAGTTACATGATGTGAATCAAATTAATGACAGTTTAAATCTGCAGCATGAAATAAAGATTTCTGAAGGCAGTGAAGCAAACTGAGTGCAATGCTATTATTTCTTGAATTTCTGCACAGAAATATGAGGCACTGTAAGACAGATTTAAAACTTCAGAGACTAATTAGATCTTCTGTAGAACTTCTCACGCTGTGCTTATTTTTAAAGCATCAGTGTTTTACATCTAGGAATAAAGCAATATCTTTTTTTATTTGTTTTTTTGAGCTAGGTATACCAATAGCTTTAAACCATCTGGGAAGCAGAAGCACTTGCAGCTAAGATTTCATTGATTCTATGTTTAACCCAGCTTAACTGTTTTCTAATTTTAATGCCAGTGAAAACATTAAGGTTGCAAAATCAAACACTGAGATTAAGAAAATGTCAGAATTAAGATTGCCCATGCAAATTTTATTTGCTAGCCTTTCTGAGCGTACGTTAGGATATAATCTTTAATTATTTTTTATACAATCTTTAGTTCTTCCACAAGACACCTGCCCCACTCAGGGCACATGCTTATACCTTAGACAATTTTTCAATATTTCTCTTTTCTCTTATCACTCAATATGTGGCTCTGGAGTTTATTTACCACATGTTATCTTAACTCGGCACTGAAACATGATTATTGGCATCTTGATTTTTTATGGATTTCATAACCAGAACAGCTTATAAAGCATTAATTAATTTGTCTTCACAACAATATTTTTACAATTTTTTCAGGGTGCATTAATCTAATTTTGTCCCTTACCTTTTTGTCCTGCCCGGTCATTCCAGCTTTTTTGCTCTGATTCTCCCTCATACTTACTCCCTTCTTCTCCAGTTTTCTTATCTCCCTCCTCACCACAGGACACCCTCATGTTACTTCTTCTCTGCTCCTTACTCTCTGAGCATCAGCTTCTTTTTCTTCTTCCCCTGCAGGCCACACAGCTCTCCTTCCTTCTCCGCTCTCTTCTCCATTCCACAGACACACTCCTCACTGTCAGCACAGGAGCTCTCCTGGTTGTCTTTGTGAATGTTGTCTTCTTTCATGGCATCTTGAAAGCCAGATTCATATTTGGAAAGCAAAGTCTTGGCCAAATTCTGCAATGTGAAACAGATCCCATTTTCAGCGAATTTCATTGGCAAATTTTAACAGACCTCTACAGTTTTTTTAAACATGCATAAGGCAATTTTAGGAAGTGAGAAAATCAGGGAAAAAAATGAGGACAGCAGAAGACATAATCTGCTGGATGATGGAAGGTGTTCCCAAATTAGCATTAGTACAAACGCATACTGTGAGTAGTCCCATGTCTCAAGACTCACTTGTAGCCTGGAGCTTTCAGGCTCAGACTGCTCCCAGACATCCAGTGAAACTCAAAGCCATTGCCACAAGGAAAGGTAGAATTCCTCAGGTAAGCAGCAATATTTTGTAAAAATGTAGCAGTCCTTCATGCTGTTTCTCAGAAAAATGCACAGGTTTTGATTGATAAATTTCAAATAACTGAATACAGAACACTTCAGGTTAATGTCATTAAATTTTGGTGAGTTTATGGCAAGCATAAATTTTCCAGAAATTTAACCACAGGTGTTATTTCCAAGACTGCATCTCATGCAAGTCTGAATATGATTTCATGTGTGGAATTATATTAGTTATATAAATCCTTTATAATATATTCCTGTCAACCATGAATTCTAAGCATTTATGCAGTGGTTTTCTACAGTAAGACCTGTAACGGAAACTGAATAGAATTGAGAGACCAGAACTAGAGAGAAAGTGTGGGAGAGAAATAAAGAAAAGGAAAAAAAAAAAAAAAAGAAGGAAGGAAGGAAGGAAGGAAGGAAGGAAGGAAGGAAGGAAGGAAGGAAGGAAGGAAGGAAGGAAGGAAGGAAGGAAGGAAGGAAGGAAGGAAGGAAGGAAGGAAGGAAGGAAGGAAGGAAGGAAGGAAGGAAGGAAGGAAGGAAGGAAGGAAGGAAGGAAGGAAGGAAGGAAGGAAGGAAGGAAGGAAGGAAGGAAGGAAGGAAGGAAGGAAGGAAGGAAGGAAGGAAAACAAACAATTAGAAATACAACTGGAATGGTTTTTACCTGCCCTTACACTGTTCCCTAAGCATCTACATTGAACTGACAGGGACAGTACAGATCGTGATCAGCCTCGAGTCTGACCCAGTCAGAAATATTTCAGGTGTTACTCACAAGGGGGAAAGCATATTATTATTCAGATTCACCAAGGAGTGTTTTCCTGAATAGAAGTCTGGAATGAACATTAAGCTTTGCATAAATCAGCCCAGAATTAATTAAATAGCCTTTGCACTGCAGCACCACACATTGCACATGCAGTTTTTCAGCGATATTCTCACAACCCAGTGCATTTCATTTATATCTCTAAATACTTGTTAAAAAAAAAAAAAAAAGGTGAAGGGAAAGATATCAGTGTAGTTTTCTCCCAGCTCTGATTAGTGGTTATTTGAGAGCTTCCATCTTACTCAAAACCTGGAGGAGCAGGCACATCTCACTGGATTATCTATGCAGTACAGAAATTGCAAAGTGCAGACTGGATCCTTTAACCCTACTTTGTCTTCTGGATGATATTGTGATCTTTATCTGTCCTTCTCTTTTTATTACAGTGATTTCAAAATTTATTTCTTAGACTGAAAATATTTATACAGAGTTAGTGATCTAGAAATCAAAATATACCATATTATATGATGCACAATTATAAGAGTTTTAAAAATAGCCTTACTGTAATAGAAAGATGACTATAGAACAAGAACATAAGACAAGAAGAAGGGAAAAGGTCAGTGTTACCCACAATATCCAGCCTGAGAAATTGATCATCTTGGAAATTTCAGTCCTTTGTAACTCTGAGAGCAATGTGAGAAGGTTTTATTGGAGTTTTAAATCTGACAGATATCTTATGAATATAGAATTAACCAAAGATTCATAAGTAATATGCATTTAAATTAATCAAATGAAACTTCTAGAAATTCTTTACTGACTGACAAAATAATCTAATTCTACCACTATAAATGGCTATTTATCTTTATGGGACAGGACATTAACTGAAAGGGCTCACTCAGAAAATGAGTGATGCTCAGATTAGTAACACTGCCTAAGACTTGTCCTGCACAACTAAAGTTTTTCTTTTCTTTCACATTTTTGGCCACTGTGAACAGAAAAAAGCCTTCGACAAAATTTTCTTGAAACTATATGTTATATTAAGGCTTAAAGAGTCTTAAAAACATGTTAGAGGCCACTGCAGATCACATCCAAATAGTACACCAAAAGAATTTTTCTCTTTACCATTTGAACATACAGATAATCAATGCTCTACATTTGAATAATTTTAGTATGAAAACCTGATAGAAAAATATATTTACTGTACATTAGTACTGTGCACTTTAGGAGGTCTCCATTGAATTTCTAACTCCTTAACATAATTTTAATAAAAACTTCTATGAATTCCCCATTCCAATCTTTTGCTAATTAACTCTGAGCAAATGACACAGAGATCAGAAGAGAATATTAAATTATAAAGGAAGCAACTCTTACAACTTTGTAGTGCCTTATGGAACATGAATAACATTTCAACCAAGTCAGATCTATGAAAGTCACCTTGCACAGGCTGAGCAGCAGAAATAAAACATAAAATACAACCTTTAAAATATAGAGTATCATTGAAAAATAACATCCTCTAAGTAATATTTTTGTATTACTATACATTCTGATATAGGCAGAATGATACTGTTTTGAGGTAGCCTTTAAAATTGCAAAGTAATGTGTGTAGATATGTCTCAAAGCCTTTAAATTTCTTAGTAAAGTTAGACTTAGACTCCTCCCACAGTCTTATGCTGGAAGGAAGTCATGTTAATCAGAACAGTACTTCTCCAAAATTTTTGATGGTCCAAAGTAAGACTGACCCAAGATGTTCTTAATTTCCAAATCTACAAATTTGGGGAAAATAATTTTTATTTTTCTATAGTAAATCCCAAGAATCAATTAAACTATATAAATAGAAACATATATATTGCTTTCTTTGTATTTGTTGTGAAGTTTGCTGTGATGTTCATTGAGTAAGACTAGCAAAATAAAAAGCATTTGCCAAAATGAAAAAACCTCTGTATTGCTGAATGGGCATTAAACATTTCTCTACTTCATTGCTGTGATTTAGATATTTCTTATCTTGATGCCTTTTCTCCCAATACCTTGTCAAGGAGGATTCAGGAATTCCCAATAAGTTATTCTTTGTCTTTCCATCTTTCCTTTGAATGCTTCGACTGCTGCCACATTCTCATTGGAGATAAAATAAAAAAGAACAACTTTTTCACCATTGGAGCTAACCATAATAAAGAATCTCAGTTTATGAACATAAAAAGCATTTTCCCCCAAATTATCAGTCATATAGACTCTACAGAGTCAAATATATTTTTTCTTTATGTCCAGTCCTTCATTCGCTAACCTTATTGCTATAAAGAAAGAGTTTATGCAAGCTAAATTAGAACCTAATTTACACAATCAAAAATTCTATTTTGAAAGACAACCACAAGTCGATATTCCTTCCAATAATGAATAATGTTTACTTTATTCTGGTTTTAGAGTATAAATAAATAGGGAATAAAGTCCCATTTTTTAAAGAAAGTGCATTTGACCAATTTAGTATTAGATTATTTTTTAACACATTGTATGACATTAGAATCATTTAGCCAACCATGGAAGTTATTAAATAAACATATTGCATAAATCTAATAAATTCTGTCAGTAATTTGCTCATCAAGAATTATCAATTTTAACAGAAAATCTGAGAGCATCTATATAAGCACTTTAATTCTATGCTTCAACTTCTCATTTTAGAGCTAGTATTAAATTTTATATTGTTTTTAAGTAATATTCTAATGTTTTGTAAGTAATAATAAGTAATTTCTAATTGTTTTGTAAGTAATATTCTAATGGTATATGTTCTTTAAGTTACTTTAATTAATATTTGGTGTTTTTTTGATTCTTGGAGAAGTTCTTTTCAGTTGCTTTGAAAGAAAAAAAATTTGTCCTCAATTATTCATATTTCCCGTTATCAGCCTTCCAGGACATTTAGAATTATCAACCCCCCAAATCACTAAAAAATATCACCGTGCAAAATGAAGTAAAATGGAAACATAAGAAACAAAAATTTTACTGTAAAACATGAAAATCAGCCTTTTATCTTTTTACTCCCTATATGTCATATGTATAAAAAAAATGTGTGAAGGGCACTGTTCACCAAGTCTGTTGCAACATTATGGTTTAGAGTAGGTGTGTTTGTGAAACACTCTAGGGTAGAGATATCTCATATTTGGACAAGAGGAAGAGAGTTTGGACACAATACACACATTGAAAAACTGATTTATGAGAGATGTTTTATCAGTGCAACATTTCTGTTCTACGTAAAAATATTACCTTTAATTTTCTTTCTTTTATTCATATCAACATGTCTTAAGGACAAGCATGATTGTTTTTTCCCTGTCTTAATGGTAACCCATACCAGTTGCTGTTGACATAAACAGTGTGTCAAGTCCAATAGAAGCACAGAAAGAAAAGTCAGTCCTTTCCACAAAGGTTTACACTTGCACTATAAAACAGAAGATAACCTGTGAAATACTGCTACAAAATACTTTGTCTAGAATTGCGAAATACTTTTTTTCCTTCTACTAAATGGTGAAATAAAACATTAATAATAAGACCTCTATTAGTATTGTTGATGCTAATTATTTTTATTTTTGTTATGACCACTGGTACTCCTGTTGTTACTGTTACTAGTATTTAAGCCTATAAATAGCAGCTCACTAAAATGGACACTAATTGCAAGCAAGGAAATGTTGCACATCCATAATAACACATTAGCAATAATTTGTGTCCACTTGACAGAAGGAAATGGATTTCTTATATATGGTGTGTCTGTTCTGCTGCTAATAGGAAAAACAGAGATTCTGGGTTCTTCAGAAGGAGCAGTATGGCATGTATTGATCAGTATGCCATGGTTTAAATCTTCACAAAGGTTAAATGCTTTGAATACGTAAGTCCATACTGCTAGAGGAACAGTTTGAGTATCAAGGAGGTTTTATATTTGCACTTAGACGAGGTAAATTGACATTTATAAAGGTATCTCTTAGTAAAACTGGAGCATACTGGAATATACTGGAATACTGGAATACTGGAATAATTTCTGTGGGCAGTAACATTTTAAGTGTACTCAACTCCCTCTGGGTCAGGCAGAGACTTTTATTATCCAGCTGTTAACTTTTCTAGCAGATATAAACAGATTTCAATTAAATTGTTAGTCAACCTGATAGCGTCTGTCCAGATACATGAGGAAAATTTGTTCTCTTTTCTTACTCTGTTCTTCCAGACTTGGGGTCATGAACTGACCCTCATCAACTTGAGGCACTTGCACTGAAAGAAGCAGAAAGACTTGTCCTTATACCATTATCTAATGCAAGTATTGTTTAACCTACACATTGTTCCTGCTTTTACCTACTTTAAATTAGCATGATTACCTGACTGCTTTATTTGATTGAATCCTTCTTTTTGTCTGATCTTCACTATAGTAAGCTACAGGAAATAAAAACCAACATTTGCTTTTACCCATCTTACAAACTTGAAAATCTTCTTGAATCTGCAGAGAGTTTTTGCAGCTTGGTCTGTTGGATTTCAACTTCTGATGACAAAAATTGAGTTATTCCTCAATTTATTGCAAAACCTAATGTAATTCCTATGTACCTACTGAGCAAAAGTAAGGAACGCTGCTGAAAGAGTCTACTGGCGAGCTTGGTGCTGTCACTGATATTTCTAGACTGAGAACTTGCAAGCTTACAAACTCCTGAATGAATAAGTTGGAGAAAGAGTAGAATCTCAAAGAAGAGACTGTTGTAATCAGAGGAAAGATTATGGATTTATTTCTTCTTTTACAGAAAAACTATTTAACTTTTTTTCAGACGTGATTTAGACAATGAACAGGAGCAAAAGGAGCAGTAGTGTTTAAAACAGTAATTTTGTAAATGGTGGAGAATGTGCTGTAATCTTCCAGATCACACCAGATGACAGGAAGTCATCTATAAGCAGATCTTTCAAGAGCTACATCTGACAAAATTAGGGAAACCTCCTGGTCAGGAACAGGTAATAATTAAAAGGTGCGCAAACCCACAAAATCTTATCAGATCTTATGCTGGAGTACATATATTGCTCTTCAGTCTCCCATAATCAAGATGAAAGCTCACTGCAGACAGGCAGAGAGGATCTAGGAGAGCAGGAGAAGTGTATGGGCTTCCATGGCAGGAGAAAGTGTAGAGACTTCAAAGGTTTGGACATGACACAAGCTGAGACAGACACAGGAGGTGGTCCCCACAGCGGTGGGACAGTCTTTGAAAAACCTGCTGTGGGGTGAAACAAGGAAAAAGTGTGTATGATGGATAAAAGCCTGAATGAGCACACCAATTTTTGTGCAAGAGATGTTGATTTGAAGATAAGCACAGCTGCCAGCTTTTGTGCATGTAACAGTACATTCAGAAATTCATTCCTGTGTTGGATATGAGAGCTACTGCCTATATTAGGAGGGACAGTACTAAAAAGGGAAACAAAGAACTCTATTTGGGGTTGTAAGTGGATGGAGAAAACAGCATCAAATGAAAACAAATAGGATAAAAATGTCTGAGAACAATCTGAAATGGAAAAAGTATTAACCTTCCTATGAATATATGCAAATAACCAAGAGGTTAATGTTAATTGAGCTTTATTATAAATTTGGAATATGATAGCCTTGTTTAGGATGTCCTAGAAATTACTATGGGACCAATTCTTACTTTCTTATTTGGAGGGAACAATGCTTTTCTCTTTGAAGAGACTTGATAAGGCCAGGTCCTTTGCAGTTCTGTTTAAACTCAATTATATTTTATTCCAGCTCTAGCAATATATCTGCACTTTTGAATTTTTTCATACAATATTCCTTTGAACGTGGGTTTAAAATTAATTGAGATCCACATAGACACAAGTAGTCTTTCTGAGACTGAAAAGTGAAGGAAAATCTACACTATTAAATAATAGAAAGAAAAAAGTATTAAAATAATGAAGCTACATAGCACAAAATGCAAGGGACGAGGTTGATTGATCACAGCCTTTATTAATGATGTTTAAGAGGATATTCACTAGCATCAGCTACTCTTTCCAGCAGTATAACTAGCATGGAGAAGAAACAGCAGCTTGAAGGAAAGCAGAAATGTTTGTTTCTATTCCTATTGGGTACCAGTGTTAAGTCACTGCATGAAGAAAGTAAACGCATTCCAAGAAACCAGGAATGGCAGGAACCTTAAATAAATTAGAAAACTAAGGTAACTTAAATCAGCTGAAGTAATCCATATTTGTGTAGGCTAAATAAAGCACTTCGGAACAAAAGATGTGTAATGGAAAACTACAGTGTTACTTTCTCGAAATGCAAAAGTTTGGCTGGCAGTGCTGCTGTAATAAATGCATTCCTCTTCTGGCTGTGGAGCTGTCTTTCTGGGGAGTCTGAGGCACAAATGGGGCAGGGAGACTGGGGGGGAACAATCAGGCCATGAATAAAGGCTGCAGAGTTTGAATCTTCTTTTCTTCCCCCTCAAGGCATCTATTTTTATTTCTCATTTACTTGTCTAGTGCCTCGGAGAAGGTTCAGACAGTATGCTTAGTATATCAAAGCACGATCTGTCTGTGTTTTAATAATTACACTGTCTCCTGTAAAATAACTTTACAGTCGATTGCCGAGCTCTGCCTTCAGACAGCTCTGCTTTGCTCCTCCATGCAGAACCTTCACAGCTCGGTGGGAACGGCTGCAGATCACAGCAATGCCCCTCACTTACTGCAAGAGGGAGCATTAGTAACTGCAGAGGTCAAACATGTAATACTTTCTCAGTCTGCTTTAAATGTGAAATCTCAAATAAGACATTGATCCTGACTCCAAAGAGCATTTTACAGCCGGACAGCCAAATTTAATTTAATCTTTTTAATCATTTAAGCAGCAGGTTCTCTGACAACAGCAGGGCTCACAACAAATGACAAAGATTGACAGGGGCAAGGGATATTCCAAGTCAAGAAAAAAAAACCCAGAAACCCTGATAAAATAAATAAAAATTAATAAGGACATGATGCTCCTATATGCTGACAGTGTCTTCTTTAGAGCAAACTCTGCAGATCCATACTCACAGCAAGAATTTTATTGTCATTATGGCATTGTGTTATTGCTTTCTATATGACGTGTCTACACTAGTTATTTGCTACCTAAGTAGGGAAAATCAAGGAAATTAGTCACTGAATTATGATAGCACAGATTGTCTCCTGGAGCACTACTCTACAAATGCTGAACAAATTCATTCTTCTATAAAAGCAAGTTATCTTGTTTAAACATATTATCTTTGATGCTGCAGTATTTCAGGAATATAGTCACAGGAAAAAGATTCTCATATTGCATTTTTTTTGTCAATTTGCAATCTAAGTATTTATAGAAAAGCACGATTTATGCATCATTTGCTTATAAATGTGAAAATGGTAATGCATTTGCATTCCTCAAATTAAAAAAAAAATGTAGGCAAAGTTTCACAGGGCTATATCATTTCACTGACATATGCAATGTAAGAATCAGTTTACATTACTCACAGGACTGAACACTGTGAAGACTTTATAGATTTAGGAAATATCAGGAACATCAATCAACATAATTTAAGTCTGTTCTTAAGAAAAATAGAGCTAAAATAAATTACTTCAGCACTAGGAGCAGATATTATAAGGCACATTAAAAACATTTCAAGAAAAGAATAAAGCAGATTGAAAACCGCCTAAACTAACCAAACCCACAAAACACTGATTTGTTTAAGTATTTCATCACCTGTAACAGAACAAAAAGATATTTTTATAACCAAAACGTTAAAAGACAAGAGAATGCTACCCATATATACTTAATCAGGATAAAAAACAGACTTCTTAGAAGCACATGAAGCCTCTTTCTTATGCACTTTTGATTGGGAAGATATTAATTATATCATTACAATGAGAAATAAGGCGGCTGCTAGTGGAGCTATCATTAAGTGCAGAGCATGTTGCATTTTTCCACCAAAAATACTCATATGTCACTTTTAGCTCCTAGAGTGATGATCCTCCTTTTTCTCTTCTTAGTGTCACCATAAATTGGTGACAGGATAGTAATAATAGCTAATAGTAGTCTTTTGAACTGACACCTGTCATATTTTCTGCATAGCTGTTCCTCTGAGTTTTCCATAAGGACTGGATTTGACCAACATAAGCTTTTTGTTCATCTTTAAATATTCCTAAGATTACTTAGCTTTCTGTACTTGAATTCGTGTCTTATATTTGCAGGGTAAATGTACAGATAAGTACCAAATGAGAAAACAGTTGATTTAGATAAGGCCAGTGAAGATAATGCTGCTAAGAACACAGATCCTCAAAAATACCTGTTCTGGGAACCAGACAGCAGCGCGGGAGTCTTGCTGTTCTTTGGGTATTTATAGCAAGTTATTCACAGAGTGTCTTGCCAGGTCCCTTTCTCTGTCTTTCTCAAACCCCAGCCACCAAGCCACTTTCCTGGCTAGCACCAGCCATGCCAGCATTAACTTCCAAACTCCATGAGAGCTGGAGCACACACCCAGCATGGTTTTATGCAACTGTACATAATACTGGAAATATATCTAAAGATACAATTTCTGTATTGGTAAAAATCATCAGTTCTTGATGTTGTTTTTTAATGTCCCATTAAATTTAACTACCTTCGTTTTTTTTGGATTTTTGTCTTTTGGAGGGGGAAGAAATCTACTGTTAGCTTACACAGACAAGTTCCTGGTATAGGAACGTCACTTTTTTTTGGAGAAAAATCAGCATAAAACTGGCTGTCAGTTAGCTGCCTGCTTTCTCTGTTTTCAACTTTTCTTCTATTTTGGCTTTTGCTATTTTTCAGACAAAGAGAATTTCTTTCAATTTTAAAAATCAGGTTACAATTTTAATGTAGTCCAGTAAAAGTCATTACATACACACTTTCCTTATGTTGAAAAACACTATGAAAAATTTTGTACTTGGAAAAAAATTTAGAAAAGACAAAAGAAATAGCGAAAGGAATCAAAGTCCAGCCTTTACATTAGACATGCAGAGAAACTGTTGTGAGTTCTCTACGCCAGAGAACAATGGAAGCACGTAAAAATAAAATTAAAAAATGTCAATTTTCCCTAATAATGCTGCAGGCTTGCAGCTTGCCTTAAACAAGACTTAAGTAGATTTCAGTTGGCTAAATCTGACATTATTATTCAAAAATAATGCTAAATGCAAATGGCATCTAAATTCTTCCAGTACTTTTGGCTACAGACTTTGTTCTGCACCCCTTACTCTAAGTGCCCTAACCAAAGCATCTTAATTAAGAGGTTAGTAGCTCTAGGCTCCTTTGCAGTCTAGAGAGACAAGGATAGACTTTTCTGGGACAAATTGCACCATAGGCAGATGCTATTTTTTATAGTAGACTTTCTATATAAGTTCATTTTGGAGGAGTTTCAGATTTACCACCTGCTAGGTCTTAGTAAGCAGGTGGATGTGGATGTCACTGTTGCTTGCTGCTTCTTATTCTGGTCTCCAACACAACTGCTTAGCAAAGCTATTGTGGGGGTCTATGCTACAGAGGAGGCAGAAATTTGTATAAATATAGGATTAAGAGTTGAAGGCTTCCTATTGGGTAACTTCAGTGACTTCTCTTTTTTTCTTTCACCTTTTTGAGGCACCTAATACTTCCTACAATCTGGGAGACCACAACCTCATCTTTAATATTCCATGGAGGCCAGGTGGGATTGGACTATCCCAGCACCTAATGTCTGGATATCCAATCAGAATGTTGATGCCCAATCTTGGTGCAATCAGCATCAGTGCTTGTATGTCAGGATGGAGGGGAAGGAAATTCTAACCACCAGAAATACCTTTCCTTTTTTTCTGATGAGATTAGCATATTTCACTGGGGGAATAGAAAGCACATGTGATTTCTTATGGGACTAGTTCAGTACTCAGAATAGTAGCATGCCAGTCAGTCAATCAATCAGTCTTCTCTTGATGGAAGTGAATTTCCTTGGAGGGCTCTGGCTGGGATTGTTTGTGGTGTTTGTTTGCTTTTAAAATATAATTTTACATAAATATTTTCCATCATTTCATATAAACAGGAATTCCACCAGTAATAACTAAATCCTCTCTTTAGACTCAGCTTCCTGAGGAGAGGGGAGAGATAAAGGAAACAGAAGGGCCTCTGTATAACTTCTATAGTGAAGCTGTCCTTGACAATAGGCAAGGGAAGGGCCACAGATATCATTTATCTGGGGTTCTTTAAAGCCTTAGTCATGATAGGAAATACAACATCCTTCTCTCTAAACTGGATGGGTTCAATGGGTGGACTGATAGATGAATAGGAAAGTGGTTGGACAATCACATCCAGAGGGTCATGGTCAACAGCTCAGCATCCCATCAGTGACAAGTGATGTCCCTCAGGGGTCTGTACTGGGACCAGTGCCATTTGCTATCCTCATTAATGACACAGATGGAGGTATTGAGTGCACCCTCAGCAAGTTTGCAAATGACATCAAACTGAGGGTGCCCCTGACACACCTGGATTATGGGATGCAATCCGGAGGGCCTGGACAAGCTTGAGAACTGGCCCATGGAATCTCATGTTGTTTAGCAAGATAAAGTGTAAGGGGCTGCACCTGGGTCAGGGCAACCCCCAGTGTAAATTCAGGATGAACAGATCAAGCCCTGCCCAGAAGGACTTGGGGGTGCTGGTGGCTGCACATGAGCTGGGAATAGGCATTTGCAGCCCAAAAAACCAACAACATCTTTGGATGCACCCAAAGCACTGAGGGCAGCAGGGTGAGGAAGGGGATTCTCCCCCTCTGCTCTGCTGGGATTCCGTCTGCAGTGCTGCCTCCAGCTCCAGGGCCTCCAACACAGGAAGGACATGGAACTGTTGGAACGAGTCCAGAGGAGGCCAGCAAGAGGAACTTTCCCTTGCCCATTGTCAAGGACAGTGTCACCACAGAAGTTATACAGAGGCCCTTCTGTTTCCTTTATCTCTCTCTTCTCCTCAGGAAGCTGAATCTAAAGAGAGGGATGGAGAACATCTTCTTGGAGAAAAGGCTGAGAGAACTGAGATTTCTCAGCCTGGAGAAGAAAAGCCTCATGGATGATGTAATTGTGGCCTCCCAGCATCTGAGGGGAGCCTACAAGAGACACAGGGCAAAACTCTCTACAAGAGTGGCAGTGCAAGGGGGAATGGGTTAAAACTGTTAGAGAGTGAGTTTAGATTAGATATTAGGAAGAACTTTACTGTGAAGGTGGTGAGGCATTGAAACAGGTTACTCAGAGAGATTGTGGATGTCCTATCCCTGGAAACGTTCAATGGAGCTTTGAGCAAGCTGGTCTAGCAAAAAGTGACCCTGCCCACGGTTGGAAGTAGATGATATTTAAGATCCCTTCCAACCCAAGCCATTGTAAAATTCTATCTTCCTATGATTCTATTTCAGTGTTTGAGCTGTATGACTTCTCTGCAAGCAAGCTGGATAGAAATTGAGATTCTTTAAAATGTGGTATCAGAGTATTCCTTTCTAAGCATTCAGAATTTAAGTTTCAATGTTTATTTGTCAGATAAAAAGTTCTGTTTTAACGGGTCTGCTTAAAATGAAAAGAAATGAAAATATTAGTAGAAATTTGTAAAAAGTCATGGATATACCAATGATAGGATCTGATTATGCCTGGTTTGTTGTGTAGGGTGTTTTTGTAAATAATTTCTGTATTAAATGCTTATTAAGAATCCTTCACACACCTATAAATTATGCTTTTCTCCTGCTAAAGTACATCAGAGAACCTGAAATGACATTATTTCTTGTGCATCTAAACTAATGGGTATCAAGATATTTTTGGATTCATCTATATTCAGGGGGATGCAACACTCTCCTCTGTCTGTCTTCCTTTTATAACTGCTATTATAAACTCCTCCACTTTCTTCCTATTTTGAAAAGTTATTAAAGAAAAAAAGGCTGAGAAGATATCTTTTCTTTCTTTCTTTTCTTTTTTCTTCCTTTCTTCCTTTCTCTCTCCCTTTTTTCTCCCTTTCTCCCTTCTTTTCTCCCTTTCTTCTTTCTTCCTTTCTTTTTCTTTCCTTCCCTTTCCCTCCTTCCTACTTCTCTCTCTCTTCCCCCCTTCAGTTCTTCATTCATTCATTTTTATCATAGATTAACCAGTCTCTTGAAGGATTTGATGGAGTCAGGTAGATTTCTTATATGAAAATACAAAACTCTCTCAATCACTTCACACAGAGCTGCAGCAGTTTGCAAAGACCTGTGTGAGATCTGGCCTCATTACCCAGAACTCAAAGAGCTTAAAAGAAAGTCACAGAGGTTTCAGACTCCAGGTTGATGCATAGTGCTGAAAGTGAACTTCAAACTTTATTCTGGTGAACAGTCCCAGGCCAGCAGCTCAACATGCACATTGACTGGAGAGTTGTGCATGCTGCTCTTCTACAGCCAGCTGAGGTGGGTGGATATTATTTCTGTCTTAGGCAACCAGGGTGAACACTCAAATTTAATATTGTCCCAGAGCATTTTAATATTAAGGTTTTGCTACAGTCTCAAAGGTCAGACTTGTGGGCCACTCTTTCAAGTTGTTTCCCGTCTCATTCCATCCCTGATTCAAGCTCCTCTGCAGCCCAGTAGTGCTCCTGGCCACAGGTATAAGGCCAGAATTGTCACATCCTCACAGGCATCTGGAAGCCACCACCAGCTGAGACCAAAACCAGGGAGGCTGATGTTTCCCTCATAGCTGAGCACCAGTGCATGACACCTAAGAAAACCTTACCTGGAAATAAATACAAGGTCAAATGTGAAAATCTAAGGCTTCAAAGAGGCAGGAAAGATGCGGAGAAAGTAATGTAGTGTCCTTATTTAGTTCTTCAGGCAATATTCCATACCTTGTCCCCTGTAAATCATTCCTGCTTCAGTGAATGAGTGGCTGTTCTCCCTTGCATGCACACTTCTGTTCTGAGCTGCTGTTACTTTCCAGGAATATTACAAAGGGTGAGCTTTGTGTAGCCTTTACACCAACTAGAAAATGAAAACCTAGAAACCCCTCAGAAATCAAAAGTATCACCCTTCAAACACTGATAATTGCTTGCTACTTAATTATTTTTAGAAGAAGAATCATTATTTATTAAAAGAAAAGGGTAAGAAGAATGATCCCAAATCAGATACTGTAATTTTCATCTGATTTTGATGGGTTTATTTGAATGTATAAATAAAATAGAACTTGCTAAAAATGCTTGTAAAATTCCATTTTTGTCTTGTTCAGAAGGTCAGAAATTATTAAAAGAAGAGAGAAACTATAACTTATCAAATAGTTCACTGAATACAAAGGCCTTTTTGGTGTTACCTAATTATAAACTGCAAAATAAAAATAGTATAACATACTAACCTATAAATCAATTAATCTTGTTGTGGAGAAAAATAAACAAGAGGTATTTTCTTTAAAAAACAGATAAAAATAAACGTTTTGGTGCATTGTGAGAATTATTAAATCCCTTTTTTCTTCCATAATGGAATTCACCTATATGCAAGTTTTCAGGAACCGATTGGCTTCAATTATTCTTTTGAACATCTAAGAAAGACAAACCATAGACATAAAAAGCTTCTGATATTTTGCATATTCATAATACTTTAGTGAATCACCAGGAATGGCAGTACTGCTCTCTGAATGCTAATGTAGAGGCAGCAGACAAGTAGAAGGGCAAAGAACATAGAAATAAACCAGATTTTCCCATTTGAATTCACTACTTATTTGTGAACACTTCTTGTATTTTTCTTTTTCCACTGTTATCATTGCCTCTCTTATCTTTTTTCATTAAAAAATCTAATTACTTAACCTGCAACACATATATGATAAAGTGCCTAATTTCATAGGGTTTTTACATCAACAACAGTCACAACAAAAGATGTCATTTTTAGTGAAAAAACCAAAGATATGCAATGATTGCAGACTAATGCTTATGTCTTAAGGGTTACTAGGTATGCATAATAGCATGGTACAACATCCCTTTTTACTCAGTCTAGCAAAGAATGCATGCTCACAGCAGGAGATCTTAATCATCGTTTATCAGAGTAGCAGGTAGTTCTATTTTCAAAATATTTCCTTCAAAGGACATATATCTAAACTTTTCCCAGAACCTATTCCTATTCTACCATAAAATTAATTAGCTTTTTAGTTTCACTGAATATATTTCAGAATTTAACATGAAAAATGAACTTGATCTCTAATAGAGCAACACTTTTGCACACAGATGAAAAAGGCAAGACCTCAAAACAACTTTTTAAAAAGTGGAAATATATTTTTCTTTATGTATGACTGCAGCTGTCATTTCTGTGATGCTTTGGAGGGGCACATGTAAATTCAGGGTCACAGTGTTCACAGTTCATTCCCTCAGATAACTTTTCAAATTACTAAATCTTATTTAGAAGAATTCTCTGGAAGGGCACTGAGTTTCTCAGAAGAATATATATGATGAGTGCTGTCAGTGCTATGCTGGGCACTAAGTGTGCCATTCTAACACAGGAAGGAGCTGTCTCAGCCTCTATATAAACGTGAGGATCCAAGCCAACCCCTGCCTTAAACAGAAAACTCATTTAATATACAACTCAGGCTGCAGAGCTGTTTACAGAGAAGGGTTGAGTTGATGAGCAGGCACTAAGAGCTGTGTAGTGTTATGGAGAAGAGTTTCAACAAGGGTGTAAGGTCTCATTTGCCAGCTGTGGAGAACAAGCCTTTTATAAACACACAGAAGAGTCTTGTAGGTTTGATGGCCAAGTCTTTGCAAGTTCAGATTCCTCACATTCTCCATTGTAGAGGGCATCACAAAATTTAATACCCAGCACTTGCACCACACAAAATTGTGGAATGCTTTACCCAAGACTGTTACTAAAGTGGTTAATATGATTCTTTGAGGTGCTGAGTGTCTCCCTGGAATTTTAATCAGAAGCAGAATTAAATTAATGTGTTCTGGTGCATTGTGTCCTGAGGCTCAGTCATCTCAAGCTGCTCCTGCTGCCCCTCTTAGAGCTGCTCAGAAATTGATTGGTCTATATGTTAAGTTATGCTTCTTTCTTGGACTTAGAAGAAATTTTGTTCATCCTTTATAAGTATCTGCTTAAAAGGAGTGGTATGATCAGAGAAGTTTATATGAGTAAGGTTTTACATCGGTAAGAAGTTAAGAAGAGCCCCACTGAGCTGGGTCAGTGCCCTGTATTCTCAATGCTTCTGGCAATGACAGGATGACAGGAGAAGGGTGGGAAGAGCACATGATGCCTTTTCTGATTGTGTTTGCACTCCATTTCTCATTGCATTCCCCAGCATCTAGAGTAATTTTAAGGGTTTTAAATAGCAGATCCCTTCCTAGTCCCTTTACTGTCTAATTATTGGTCTGCCTTTCAATGAGTTTATCTAATCCCTTTTGCAACTCGTGATGTTTGCCTTTGCAGCAGCCTACAGCACCACATAACAGAGATTTATTACATGCTGTGAAAAGAAATGCCATCTTTTTCATGTCTGAACCTGATTTTCTGCCAGTTTCAGCAGGTGCCTTCAGTCCAAGTATTGTGAGAAATGACGAATGAGTGGTCCAGGACAAGCTTGTAAATATCCACTATATTGCTTCTCAGTTTTGTCCTATATAAACTGAACACTCTCATCCCTGAGAGTCACTTTGTAAGTCACTGGGTCACTTTGTGAGGCACTTGCTCCATCCATGTGACATTTTAGTCACCATCTTTTTCACTTTATGAATTTCAGATTTAGGTACTACCTCACTGCAAGCAATATTGTTATCACAGCATAATTTTTGGTAAACTAAGACACTTCCTGGGAATCCCCAGTTATATTTTGAGATTTATTAACTTCATGTACTTGCAAACTCCAAAGTAGATTTACTGATTTTGCTACTCAAAGAGTTCTTCCAGCTTTCTGTTGGAGAAATGTCAGTTTAGGACAAATCAAATTTGTCTGTGGCAGTATATTACAACTATGCCAGCTATGAAAGTGAACTTACTCCCCAGCCTTTTTGAGGCACTAGGAAGGTACAAGACACTCTGTGTGGGATTCACTGCAGCTAACTTTAGACATCTATAGTTTAGTCGTCTACATCTGAATTAGTCACTTTGGGTTCTCTTTATAGCTATCAGAGAGAAAAGGCCCTTTAGAGTATGATTCATCTGACCTATTTAGATATCTACTTAAGAATAAGATGAATCATGTCCTATAACTTTTTCCGCTCCCTTGACTTCAGAGGGAATTAAAATATTGACTTCTGCAAATAGAGTTCGTTGCATACACTCCTCTCCATGTTATTTTGACACCATTTTTCTAACAAAAAGTTAGCCTGGGTATCACAGGATGACTCAATTGTTTTAGCAAATTTTCAGCTGAGTTCCTGCTGAACTGTCAGCCTCTACCACAGCTGCTGTGGCAGGTAGGATGCAATCAAGGACCTTCGTTTCTGTCTTGAATGGTGGGTCACAGAACTGCCCAATACTAAAGGTGAGGCTGCAAAACACTGATCAGAGCAGGATAAACAACTCTTTGATTATCTGCTTGATGAATTCTTCTTTCAAATTACACCTAAAGGCAAGGGTAACTCAGGTACTTTTTAATAGAAGCCTTGGGGAAGATTAGAGTGAAATGACACTGAATGATCAGTGTTTATATATAAATATATATATATATAGGTAGGGTTTATTCTAGAACAATTTTGTTGCAATGGAAAGCAGATATGCAGCCATTTCAGTTATTATTATCTATAGCAATACAGCAATAGGAAAGTATAAATATAACACTTAAGAAAATATATAAAGAAATGAAAAAAAAAACCCAGGAAATTTTAAGAGCTAATACTGGAGATAAATGTTTTAGCTACCTGTGGATCCATAGTGAGATCTGATGCTATACTTTTCTTGTCCATTGGTTGAAGTGGTGGTCTTGATCAGTCATGGGTGGGGGAAACCCACAAGACATAGATTTTAATGTGTTAGTAAGTGTTAGGGCTTAGGTGAGAACACCTAGGTACCTTTATGAACTAGAAGCAGAAATAAAAACTGTTTTATTTTTTCATTGGGATGGAGGATGAGATAATATCCAACTTTGATGAATTTCAGTGAGTTATATAAAGGATCTTAAGAGCTGGTGGTGATACTGTAATCTGCTAGTACTGCTGCCTACAAAGTGTTGCAGTGCAGCATAATTCTTGCATGTTTTTTCCAAACACTGTATTTTCTCTTCACTCTTGTTATTTAATTTTAACCTGTTAAATAAATTTTATTCTTTTTGTGTACTGCAGGACAGGTCCTGAAAAATCTTTCTATTCAAAGTATCTCCTTCCAACAAATTTTAGACTCTTCATCCTAGCAAGACAATCTAAGCACAGCCCATCCTTAACACACTTCAATATGTTTTGCCTTTGCTTGTCAGATTTTATTCCTTGCTAAATGCTACACCTCAATTTCTCCATCATTTTCAGGCTTTAATTTTTTCATTATCTTATCCACAATTAATCTCTTAGGTCCAAATCTTGAAGATCAATCTCAAGACTTTCTGGTTCTTTCCTTTTCTGTAACATGTATTTTTTTTTAAATGCATCCTTCATTTTTTTGCATTGGGTGCTGCACTTCACATTTCTGTACAGAAAATTTCATGGCTAGCTTTCTCTGCCTGACACAACTGAACACTGTTAAAAAAAATAAATCAAGTTCTTCAAAGCCAGCTATTATCAGGATTGAAGCCTACTACTGACTGCCTTCTCCTTTACTTTCATTAATTTCTTGCAGTTACTTTATAAAGAACAGTTTCAATCTTCTGTTCTTGTCTTCATATTTCCAGAATTATAGTGCTGGTGAGACTTAAATTCATCTTTTCAGAATATCTTAGTAGTTTGCTTTATTTCTCATTGTCATTGTCAAGAAATTAGTCAGAAGTGTCATTCCCATGCTTCCTGTTTGGCTCCCATTCTTAGGATAACCTTTGGTTTGGCAATGTGACCCATAGACTCCCTGGCTGATTATTGCCCCTTTGTGTTACCTCTAGCAATCAGTTACATGCCCTCTTTTTTCTTGGCTACTTCATGCCTTTTCTATTTCTTGCTTTTTCAGGTACAAAGTCTGCAGAATTTGGCCCTAAATCTATACTGAGGATTCCTCTCCCATTCTCTCTCATTAAAATTAGTGTTCTGAATGAGTCTCCATTTATTAACTAGTGTCCTAATTTACTTTTTCCCTTGTTCTCTCTTGTTTAAGACTTTCTCCCTTCAGTCATTCCTGCTATATCTCTAAAAGTTGATTTTCTGTTATTTGGGAACTTAATTTTTCCTAATTTGTCAATGAACTAAAATATCATCCAATACTTTCAGATTTCCACTAAATGAGACATCTTTTAGGTTTATACATATAGCACCTATCACAAAGATTTCCTGCTACATGAAAATATTTCTTGAATGCAAAATTAATAAAAAAATATTTTAATATAAATACCATGTATATAACATTATAAATATAATTTAAATAACAGTAACTTTATATTTTAAACAATTAAGATTAAATATTTACATATTAATATTTCATTATCTGTTATTAACAACAGTAATAATGTGGTATTGAAACTGTTACAGTCTTTTCTGTAATATATTGTCCCCTATCTATTATTTTGATAATCAGCTCAGAAATTAGCATGAAAGACCAGTGATGTGCAAACAGGTTTATGAACTATGGAACTAAACTCTTTTCCCCACCTTCAAGGAAGCTTTTCCAGTTATTAAGTAAAATTACTGGATATTAATTTGTTCACAATCCCTATGGAATGCCTGTATAAATTAAGAGTAAACAAAAAAGGAAACTGATCCTCATCAAAAATATTAAATATGTCTAATGTGTTACTCTACTCATATACAAGAATCTGAGAGTTCTAAGGTGTAAAATATTGTTCCTCAATAAATGATATTTCACTGAACAATAATTGCTAGGCATATTCCAGTCACGGCTAACATTTCTCCTTCATCTTTTATCATGATCCAATGAAAAATGACAATTTTCTCTGTGATTTCCTCAGAAATTTCTGCAGGTTTAGACTTATGCAGTATTTAGAGTTTTGCATTCTAATACGGATGAATTTAAGGTAATGCAATGAAACACAATGGGGTCAGGCAAAAAGTAACACTTTTAGTGAAATAGCATAATAACATTTAACTTGGATTGGACTGAAGTGTCATATCATGCACCCAAAAGGGGCCTCCTTCAATACTTTTACCAGATTTTGAAAGACAACACACTGTTTTATTTAGCATCCTATCTTTGCCAGTCACCCAGGGCACTCAGTTATAAATAAATAGAATTAATTCTGGTGAGGAACACATGACACCACCAATTGGAAGATATCGAGAAAATATGAGCTGAACAGCAGCCCTGCTCATTTCACCAGGTTGTCTAACATTTCAGCAACTTTCAGTGTTTGAAATCTGCTTGCAGTCAGGGGAGTCTAAGCAAATGTAATACCAGATCTACCAACGTTGTGCTATCTGTGGTGCTTTCTTCCTGTGATTTTATTGGAAACTCATTTACTAAACCTAGATTCAGTTGGGCTGTTTTAATTTGAAGAAAAACCACCCCAATAGAAAACTCTCTTGAAAAGATAATGTTACAATATGCTAGGAATTTGGCTTGGAGTTTGATTACCTATGCAGACTCCCTGGTTTTGTGAATGACCCTTCTTCTACAAGGTTGTGACTGTAAAATCTTTCGCCAGTTACTTTTACAATTAAGAATTCCTCTGAAACAAGGAGGATGATGAAATTATGTTTGGGTAAAACACACTTCAGTGCTTGCCCCAGTAAAGTCAGAATACTTTAACAATCCTTGTTTAACAGTTACAAAAATATTTCCACATATGTGCAGTCAAAACAATTGAGAAAGGCATTATGAGGAGATTGTTGTCTTCTTTTTGCACTGTTCCAAGGATGCACTCTGTGAGCAGTGTGCAGTGTTTCCTTAGACAACTGAAAAAGAATCTCAGTAAGACATCTCTGTTGCCTTGATACCAGTAACTAGCCTTGTGTAACTTTGTCAGTCAAAAGGCATTGTCCATATTTAGTGGAAATGAATTTCTTCCTTTCATGAGGTGGATTGGGTTCCACTTCACCTGCTGGGCCATGCAGTATCCTGTGAGATCCTCCCCATGTGTCAATGAGATCTGTGAAAGCTCAGTGAGCTACTTTGAAGTCTAATCACTTTTGTCCTGTCCAAATATGCTTTAGACATTACTGCAGATATTTTAATTTAATGACATTATCTGTTTAGTTTTCTTGTGTGTCAGTCATGTATGTCTCTCTCTGATGTTCATGTTGATATGATTTTCATGTTTGGTGGAACAGCTGGCTGAAAAGATCCTTTTTTTTTTGGTTTCCAGTCATTAAAAATGTACTGGAAAGTACTGCCATGGTACCCTTAAACAGTAACTGATGTTCTGGGGCTTTATCTTTGGAATGCTTTTTTTCCCCTTTATTTTCACTGTAACCATGCTAAAACACTTAACATCAGAAAAAGAAAGCATGGAATATAGGACAAGAACAACACCTACTATCAAGAAACAGTTGCTACCAGCTTTCACAACTTAGAACACAGAATCATTAAAGTTTAAAATACGTCTAAGATCACCAAGTTTGACCATTAACCTAACACTGACAGGTCCACCACTAAACTATGTCTCTAAACACTGCAGGGTTTTTGGACATTTCCAAGGATGATGATTCCACCATTTCCCTGGGCAGCCTGTTTCAATACCTGACCATCCTTTCAGAGAAGAAATTTTTGTTAAGATTCAATCTAAACATCTCCTGGCACAACTTGAGCTATTTTGTTTTGCCCTCTCCTTTGTTACTGTCACCCTGTTAAAGAAGGATATCAAATTGGTCAAGCAGGACCTGCCTTTCACAAACCCATGCTGGCTGGGCTGGTGCGCATGTCCATGTCTGGCACAAGCAGCTGGGAAAGCTCCTTGAATGTGTCAACAACTTTTTTACAAGTGATTGATGAGCCAACAAGAGATGCAATACTGGACCTCATGCTCACCAGCAGGGAAGAGCTGGGAGGGAATGTACTGCTCCAAGGGAGCAGTGGCTGCAGTGACTGTGAGATGGTGGAGTTGGAGTTCCCCAGGACAGTGAGGAGGGCCCACAATAAACTCATTGCCCTAGAATTCAGGAGAGCAGACTCTGGGTTTTCCAAGGACTGGCTTGGTAGAGTCCCATGGGATAGAGGAGTGGAAGACAGAGGGCTGGTTGAATTGCAATCATCTCCTCCAAGCTCAGGAGCAACGCATACCGACAAGGAGGAAACCAGGCAAAAGTGGCAGAAAGCCTCCATGGGTGGATAAGGAGCTGCTGTGCAAACTCAGGGGGAAAAGAGAAGCTTACAGGAAGTGGACTTAAAATCTTATCAGGGTTTTATCAGGGTTTTCAGAAAACTTGAAGCCACACAGGTAGTGCCAAGTGCACTTGCCTCTGTTAATTGCATGTGAAAGAGGGCTTTGCAAATCTGTGTTTCCTAAAGTTGCCTCCACAAACCCACTTTCAGATAAATTTTCTACTTACTTCATATCCCTCAAAGAATCCCAACCCTTACACGTAAGTGCATCTGGGAGCAAGGCCTGTTGGGATTTTCATCTCCTAGTTCACTGTGACAGGATACTTCTTTTTGAATTACACATCTTCCAGGCTAATAAATTTTGATTGCTCTGCGTTGTTAGCCATCTGCTCCCATCCCTTGGGATCCCAGTTCAAGATGGAAGTTAAAAGACAACAAAGTGAACCCCCCAGCAAACATAGGGCAACAGAGTTTGTACAGAAAATTAGCAAGCAAGGGAGTTGGTGAAAAGTGTTTGATTGAGACACGCATAGATGTGCACTGGCTTTTCACAAGGTCTACTGATTTTTAGAAGTAATATAATAGCTATAATTAAAGTTTTCTTTCTCTTCTTATTGTAATACACTGTTTTAAGATTTTTATGTATTTACAAATGTATTTTCTATTTATATTATGTATTTTAAACAGTAGAAAAAAAGGCAAGGAATGAACCTTAAAATCCAGAAGAGAGAAACATATGGTAAGCTGAACCATAAAAGAAAACCCTCATATATAATGCCAGCAGTCTTGAAGATCTATATTCCACTGCTTCCAGGAAATAAATTGATCTAAGCAACAAAATAAAGACATAAATAAACATTGCCTGTGACCAGCCAACTGGATTTAACTTCATTCCCCACCACTCTCTAGGCCCAGCCAAGCAGACAGTTTTTTACCCAGCAAACAGTGCACCTGTTCAAGCTGTGAACAGTCAGTTTCTCCAGGAGAATGCTGTAGGAAATGAGGTAAAGTCTTTACTGAAGTCCACGTAGATACCACCCACAGCCTTTCCTCGTCCACTAAGGTCACTTTGGCATAGAAAGAGATCAGGTTGGTCAAGCAGGACTTGCCTTTTGTAAATCCATCTTGACTGTGCCTGGTTTCCTTGTTGTCCTGTGTGCACCATACAGTAATTAAAAATTGTTTATTCGCTAAATGAGAAATAGCCCTTTGGAAACCCTAGGATATTTCATGGTGTACCTGTTATGTATTTCCTCATAAATTGGAAACCTGTAGGAATTTAGTTTGTCAGACACTTATCATGACTCTCAAAGAATACCCAAGAGACATTATCTTTTATAAAAAGTAGTTAATCACAGTTTTTAGCATAGTCTCTAGTTTAAAGGAAGTGAGACAATTTCAAAGACATTAAAAGATCATTGTATGGGGTTTATAGCTTTATTATCTAATGTATTTCTTAACCATTTTTCCTCATATTATCCTGCCTCGAATGAAAGATATGAATAAGGCACTATTTTTGTGTGCGTGTGTGTGTGTGCAACAGCTGATTACAAGCCTAAGATCAGACAGTATACTGCTTTCTAAATAAATAAATAAATGCAAAAAATGAGACCAGTAATGAACTATCATCTCTTTATCATCATGCTCAAGAACAAGTCTCTGAATTTGTGTTTTGGTGGTGCCTTTTCTCTCATTGTCAAAAGCTATGCCATATAGCAGTGTAGTAGGAGTTAGTGGTTAAGTGATCATCTGAAATCTGGCAAGACTGCCTTTATGATACTTATTTGATTACTTCGATCAAGGAGAAATTTATATGCAATAAGTAAAATTAAATCTTTAATAAATAAGGCAAATTTTATTTCACAGGTTTCACATTAATAGAAAAATCAGTATTTTTTGGGAGACAGTGGTAGCAGTTTAAAGAGGAATTGTAGTTATGAGTTTCAATAAAATAGAATTGCATCTGAGAACTGAGTAATAACAAGCCAAAACAGAAATATTTTGATGAATTGATTAAATAGCAAGACCCAATTTCTTTACAATTGGACACTTTGCTGGGCTATCACATGTAACAAAAATGTTCATCTCACAAATGCTACTTTTCTTCCATGTTGCGTCTTACCTCCCAAAACAGAACAGAACTAAACAAACAAACAAACAAAAAATCCAAAAAGAAAATAAACCCAAAACCTAAACCCCAAAATCCCGAAAATCCAAAACCAACAGAAAATCCCCAACCCCCCAAAACCACACATAAACAAACAAACAAACAAACAAACAAACAAACAAACCAAAACAAACACTCCAAGAGTGTTGCGCAATGTTTTTCATATGGTATGGAAGAGTTAGAAAGATTCATAAATACTTTCTGTAAGCTTTTTCTCAGGATATATTCTTCCTTTCTCTAAAATATTCATACTGTGTTTTCTGAGGTTTTCTTCCATGTTTGTACTCAAAATTTCTGACATCTGCTGCCAGACTTTTAAATTATGAATTAGTGAAAAGTAAAATCTTCAGAAAAGAGATAAAAATTTTCAAATTAAGAAGCAGGTTTTTACAATTTTTTTTGTTTTAGAGTGGAATACAGATTCTTGGCTTTTTGTTCTTTCAATCACTTCTGCTGGAAGACTGAAAAGAAAAGAAAGCAAGAAAATATGACTGAAAGGGTAATTAAGTAGTTACCAGAGATATTATTTGGCTGGTTACATTGGATCTACACTGGGTAATCCAAAATATAAGTTATGTCCCTATTCAACACTATATACATTTAATTACATTATATCACAGCAGTTTTTAATCCACTTTTATGTTATGTACCCAAAAAAAAAAAAAAAAAAAAAGAGAGAAAGTAGATGATCTTTCCCCAGGAATCACACTAAACTTTGATCTACGACCCTAATTGAAAGTGTTAATTAACACTCGTGAAATGGCTTTTCTGTGTCTCAGATCCAGAGGACTTTTAGTACACCTTAAGCCTATCACAATAGATATAGGCCACATTTCTCTTGTGATCAATATATGGTACAAGCATGAGAAAAGGCAGGATCAAAAATGATAAATATAAAAAAAAAAAAAGGCGAGGAAATGAAAGAGGATGAAATTGACCTTTTAAATTATTCTTTAAAAGTGGATTTTCAGGTCCTATTCATCCCCTCCCCTCCCTCCCAACAAACAAACAAAAAATGCCATTTAAGACATTTGAATATCCTTGTAGAGAAGATCCTTAGAACACCAGGCATTGCACTAGGTTCCTATCCCAGCAACAATGATTTTGAATTAAATGTTAGGTTATGTACATAAACATGCAGATGCACTACAAAAGTGCAATGTGAATTTTTGTACATTTGTGGGAATACCATTCCACAGAGGGTGTAAAAAATGGTATGTGAGAAATCTTCAGGTTTAGCAGCAAAACTGAGCTACATTTCAAACTGTGTACTTCTGCTGAGTTAAAGCATTAAAAAAAATTTAAAAAGTAAGAAGAATAAATCTTATTCAACACTAGGAAAATGTGGGGAATGGTGTCACAAACATGGATGGACTTCTTTATATTCTACTGCTGAAGAGGAAGGGCTGGTCCCAGAACAGATGGTTACATTGACCTCATCCTGTGGAGGGATCAGTGCCCTCATGTCCATTTAAAAAGCAGTTTGGGCAATCAGACCTCTGCTGGAGTCAGACCTCAAATGACTATTTCCATTTGGTGTTTCAGATAAAAAAATGAGATGGGGTCATGGGCATATTCCCTTCTTGCAATGACCTGTGGAACTGAAACAACAGTTGATGGCCTTGCAGCGAGCAGAAATTGCATCTTCTTTCTTTATCTTTCTTTCTTTCTTTCTTTCTTTCTTTCTTTCTTTCTTTCTTTCTTTCTTTCTTTCTTTCTTTCTCTTCTCAGGATGTGCCATAAAAAGAAACAGCACCAGTGACTTCATAAAACCTCAGAGGAAAGTTTGTTGTTGTCATTTACTTTCTCATGAAAATCTTCACATATATTGTTTGTAGATGACAGCAGAAAAGCTCAGGACAGAATGACTGATATATAGCTGCTATAAAAGCTCAGTCTGCAGCAGCAAGAATTCTTCATGACACTTGGAGAAGTGGAACTTTTGCACATTTTTGTGGATACTACCATAAAATAATCTGAATTTAAAGAATTTGGGAATTTGTCATTATATATTTTACTCCTGTTATTCAAGAGACAGTAGAGACAGCGGCTGCACTGTAATGAAAAGAACATGGCATATTTGATACTGTTTTTCTACACTGATATTTTTGTTACATATATTATAGAACATAATATATGGAACAAAATATATTATAAAGAACACATATATTCTTTATCTTTCTAAAGTGGCTCCTTTTTTGGAGAAGCATGTAATGTTTATATTTACTTTCAAGTCCTGTGTCACATTACATGATTTTCTGATTATTCTGTTTTGCTTACATCAGACTTTTGCTTACATATAACTTTGAAACCCAGACTGCTCTTTGCTCCTCTGATGTCTGGTTAGCATATATTATAAATACTTGAAAGATCTACACCATTTGCATTTTAGTTTGATATTTTATATCCACATTTACTTAACTAAAGGTCCTATTAATATTTAAAATCTCAAAGATTTAGACAGTAGAACAGTTTCATAATAACCACATATTTATCTTGAATCTTTTCAGTGAAGAACTCAGCCACCTTTTTGATATTATTTGCCCATATTCAGAGTTGTTCTGTCAAAATTTACTGATGTACTGATATAAGCCAGTCTATTCAGACACGATGCTTTTAAATAACAGTAAATGCAGGTTCAGGAATTGTTTGTATATTGGCCTAAAAGGGTAAGTAAATTGCATAAAATCTGGATAATTATTACCATATCTTTCAAAAACAAGAAATGCAAAGCATCCAGGTTTAGATGAAGATGATTTGCTAAAGGATTCTAGGGGATGTTTACAGGAGCATGATGAGCATCACAATCTGGTTGCAAATGTTTTAGCTCAGTCAAAACTTGCCCAAAACCAACAGACACAAACCCAGACAGAAAATTTGAAGAGCTTGGAAAAAAATCTTGAGAAGCATGATTTCATGGAATCATGTAATGGTTTGTGTTGGGAGGGACCTTAAAAAATCTCTTTAGTCCTCCTGTAACAGTCAAGGATAGCTTTCTGTAGATCTTTGAACATGACCAGGATTCAAAGGGCCATCTCATATTCAGCCTCTCATCCATCAGCTCTCCCAAGTTATTCTTCCAGGGCTGTTCTCCATCTGCTCATCTCCCAGTGCATCCTAATCCATAAGAAACTGTTTTCTGTTTAATGACTCTTTAGCATATCATATAGATTTCCATCCATGCTGGAAAAAGTACAAGTGTGTATACAAAAAAGATACTTCATACCTGGAACTAACACAGAAGTTAAGTAATTTTTGACTAAAACTGCAGTTATGTTACCTATATCCACAAGTTGTTGGAAGACCACTGCCTTTTGGAAAAATTATTTAGCTTGTTCCAAAAAATAAAAATCCAACAAGAGTTGCTAACTCACTTAAATATAGAGTGTTTCATATTTTTTCAAGGCACATTCGGAGACCCCCAGTGATAGGCTCAGAGCCATAACCCATTTTTGGAGTTAAAGTTTACTAAGAATAACCTCAACTTCTACATTACTTCCCTACAGTGATTTTTCAGTTATAAAAGAAGAAATCCTGCAATTACATGTTGTTTGATTTTGGTTTCTTTTTATTCATGTTTTTAAACAGCTCTAGTGCCAAAACAATTCTAAGAAGAAAGTTGACGTTTGACCTTCATTGAGAAGTACCTTTGCTCCTGTGAAAATTGATTTTGTTTTGACAAAGGGTTTCTACAAATTGCAGCTCTGAGGAGTGAGCAGTTCTTTGTGTAAAACTTAAATATTTTTTTGTCTGACATTTGTAGTTAAACAAATTAATGACAATTATGACATGAGGAATTCTGAGATAAAAAGTGATGCATTTTCATGTAGCCTTCTCTATTTCAGCCTGTGGTTTCATTGAGAGTTTTCTTACAATTCTATAATCAGATAGTTTTTCTGCTTCTTTACGGCACAGATATAAAATGAGGATACCAATTGCTCTCGCCTTTGATCTAGAGATTTCTAGCCATGCAAGAAAGGTAGAATTTTAGATCTGAAATGTACCACACAAAGTTTGATACAGGTTTTGAGTTTCAAAGAGATTTTCAAAGACTGTTTCAAGGCTGTTTATAACTATCACTTACACAGTAGTTCAGTACAAATGTACAAAATAAAAATATTTTATTCTCTAAATTACATAATTTTCTAAAAAATATTTTATTTATCTTTTAATTAATTCAATTCCTTATCTATTCCATGAGTAGCAACAAAAATACCTCTGTGAATAAGGAAAAAATTGCCTTCTGGCCTTCTGTTCTTTCATATGTGTGTAATTGTCATAATAACTAGCATGTTAATGAGTGCCAAAGAGAATCCAGATCTTTCTGGGTCTGAATGATAGTACTATTTTCACTTGTAAATTTGATATTGAACACTGATATAGAGAATGTGTTCATAGAAACAAATATTAATGGAGAATAGCCCAGCATGAACAGCAGAAAACAAAATTCACCCTGCCTGCCATTGTCCCTGACTAAGAAATGAGAGCCGTAATATTGAAATAGGCTGTCGGAAAGACTAACGTGTCTTTTATGTTACTTAAAACAGTGAAAAAAAAGAAAAAGAGGCAAATACCTGAACATTATATTTCAATGAGCTTCACTAAATAATTTTAGTGATTGAAGACTTTACCTGTTTGTTGAGGCTCTACTTATTCAAAGAATCATAGAACCATTGAGATTGGAAAAAACTTTTAAGATAATGTGTACAACTGTTAATCCAGCACTACCATATTCACTACTAAACCAAATCCCCAAGTTTCACATCCACACATCTTTTGAATGCTTCCAGGAATGGTGACTCTGCCACTTCCCTGGACAGCCTATTTCACAGACCATCCTTTCAGTAAAGAAGTGTTTCCTAAGATCCAATCTAAACCTTCCCTGTCACTTGTTACCTGGGAGAAGAGACCAACCCCCACCTGGCCACATCCTCTTTTCAGGTAATTGTAGAGAATGGTAAGGTCTCTTCTCATCCTCCTTTTCTCTTGGTTAAACGAGCCCAGCTCCCTCAGCTGCTCCTCTTAGTGCTTCTGCTCTAGACTCTTCAGCTCCTTTGTCCTCTTCTGGACATCCTCCAGCCCCTCAATGACTTTCTTGTGGCGAGAGACCCAAAACTGAACACAGGATTTGAGATGTGGTCTCTCCAGTGCCAAGTGCAAGAGATCAAGTTTTGATTTTCAACTACGGAGATCAGTTTTGATCTTCTCAAGTTTTGATCTTCTTTGATCTTTGATCTATTCCAATTTGCTAGAAACAAGGTGGCTCAAGGTCCTAAGCCCTAAACATGGTAAATTTGATCATCAGTGGTTTGGATTAGATTGAAACAGATAATCATGCAAGAGAAACATATAACATAAAGCTTGATAATTTCAGTGTATGTTAAGTTTTACTTATACTTTTGATTTTCCACATTTTGATGCTCTTAACTTGCCTACATGTATTTTCCAAAAGCAGCTTCCTCAGAATCTGATATGGATGTTTATTTAAGCAGCTGATAATCTATTTTGCTCAACAAAAGAACAGACACAGCAGCCTCCAAAAGAAGTTAATTCATTTTTAATAACACATCAAGAGAAAGCAAAATTCAGTAATAATGCCTGCATATGACTAACACTTGTCTAAGAGATATTGCAGGATGTTATTCTAAAATACTCTGAATAGCACCACTGACACTACTACTCAGCACTGAGAGCTCAATCAGCTGATGATGGAATAGTAATTCCTTTGATCTGATTAGCACTTAGAGATGTATCTTCCCAGTTATGTTTACAAGTAACTCCCTTCTTTTTCATTGATGGGGAAATAAGCCATTAAAAAGTCAAAGAGCTAGCTGAAGAACATAGTGGAAAATGCTGCTGGAAGAGAGAAAAGGATCATGAACTGGCTGACTTTTGATGTTCAAGCTGTAGCAATTAATTGTGTCCTACTGGACACACCTTTTTTACAAAAAGCCTTGGATACCTGTGTCCAAATATGCACAGTTTAATATTATACAAACTTCCCAGAGCTATTTACTCCATGTGTAGAGAAAAATTCTTCGTGTCTTAATCAATGAACCCACTGAGACAACATGAAAAATTATTAATTGACTTGCTATGTTATATAACAAAATTTTCAAGGTACATAAAACACAGATTTTTCTTTTTAAAAAGTTTAGAGACCAGGATGAATTTAGGACAATCAGTTCTAAACAGTAGTGGAGATATTCCTAAAAGCAAAAATGTTCTCCCATATTCAAGGCATCATGTCCTATTATCTTCAAACTTGGAAATAACGTTTCCTGAGGACAGAAACCATGTGCAATCATTAGAAAATAAAAATCTCAATGCAAGTGAAAAAGAAAAAATAGTATTTGTTGATTTTCTGTCATAGCCTTTCAGGGAATTAGGGCTTCAGGGGCTACAAGTCTTTATAGGAACTTTTTTTAGACAAGGAAGGCCATTACTTAAAGTTTAAATTAGAGAATAAAATAACTAAAAGAAAAAAAATAAAATAATTTTTAAAAAGGCTACACCCATTCCCCTCAAAAAAAAAAAAGCCAAAAAAAAAACCAAAAAAAACCCCACCAGATTAGATATTTCATATTTTATGTTTTATGCAGATTTCTTCTCTTAGTTTGACAAGGCATTTATCTGTCTAAAAATCAGTTTGCAAACACTAAAACTGCTCCAATGGAATTTCCTGTGGCTTATCTTTCTGATTTCTTGGAATCCAGCAAACTTTCAATTGGAATGCTCCCTTTGAGGCATCTCCCTGTGCAATACTAGAGCTGCTTGCTCAAGCAAACCTGGCAGATTTTTCTTAGAGCAAATCAAATTCCCATTGCAAATTCCTTCTTTAATTGGTGCAAAGGGAAAGGACACTGATGATGTCCTATGATTTCCTTGCAGTCCTTATGGAAGGCTGGGTAATATCACACAAGATTTACTTACATCAAACAATTACTTCATAGTATCAAGAATACAAAAGTCCATTGAGTGGTGCAGACTTTGTCAACACATAATTCTGTGGAGGGACGTCACAGCAAATCATTGTGATAAGGCTGGGAAACCTAATTTTTTTGTGATTTACAATAAATTATTGCTGTTGTTCACTAAATCTTGGAGTGTTTCCAAAAAAAGAAAATTCTCACAATTCTGGCATTTAAACATCACAGTCCTGAAAACTCTCTGAATTATCTTAGAGATGTAGACTTAACCTGAGATTACCAGATGCACCCTGAGCAGCTTTTTAACAGCAGCACAGACTTTGTGACTGTTTTAAAACTAACTTCAGAAAATCCATATGAATATCACTGTACTGATAATTTGTGTCCCATCCTTGCTTTTTTAACCTTCTCATTCTTTGAGATCTGTGTATCCCAGTCAAATATAGTGAAATATCTAGTCACACTATGTACTTTCCTTTTAGAGATTAATTTGGTTTCTACAGGATTAATGACTAAAAGAATGACTAATCTGTCCTTTTTCTCTATTATAATGCAATATTTTTCTCTCTTAATATGAATTTCTTTGTGATTATTCCATATTTCTGTCAATGTAGTGGACAGTTACAGTTTGTCCAAGACACATAGCTGTTTTTTCTAACAAATCCTTTTTAATACTTCTAGTCTTTAAAGCTACACCAGCATTTTCTCCCTATTTCTCTCTCTCTCTCTTTCTATTTTATTAAAGCATACGCATTTTTAATAAGCTTTCTGCAGACTTAACTACCTCTTCCCCCAGGAAATAATTCCTGTTCTTATGCCCCAATGATTTATTTTAGTGTTTCCATGGAATAATCTTGTAGACATTTATTCATGGCCAGTGAAGTCAGTAATGTGTTTTTAACTGCTCCATCCACCCCCATATCAGTGCAGAATATTATTAACACCTGTATTTCTAGTTATGTACATATTTCTTCCACATCAGTTCCACTGCATTGCTCCCTTAGGAACAGACTAATAAAGGTAGTGTAGTGTTTACAAATTCTAAGAAGCTTCTCTCATATGAGCTTCCCAGTGATAAGCTAAATAATAAATGAGCATGACCTTTATGAATTTGACTTGGCTGCATTTCCTGAAGAACTCCTATGCTCTTTATTGTGTCCTGATTCCTCATGTCACTCCAATCTGAGCTCCAGCAGATAAAGCAAAGTCATATGAACTACAAGAGCAGCACCAGATATTGCCTTTCTTACAAATGCCAGACGAGTGAAGGTGAGTGAGGTTAATGCCTCCCTCCAACTACAGATTTGAATGAGGCCTTTTAAGTAAGTTTGAGTCTGTGATGAACAGCTTGCTGGAATTATTTTTTCTCCTTTGGAAGAAATTTTGATGCAAATCAGAAGGGAGACTTGAAATGTTTGTATTGCAATTTTTCACTCTAGAAAATTCATAAAAATCAGACTACAAACCATTGGCTCAGTTGTGATCTTTGCTACAAGTCCAGCTCACAGTCCCTTATTCCCCTCAAAGTTTTGTACATGTGTGGTGAATTAATAAATGTAATCCCACCATGCATACAATTCTATATCTATCTTACTAAAAACTATAAACTGTTTTTAACCAACATCTATGTATAAAGATAGTTTCTACTTATATAATTTCTGTCTACCATATGTTTCATCTTGGCAGTCTTGTTATTTAATTTTAGAGTGTATAGTTTCATAGTTACTGACAAGAAATTATACATATACCTCTTTTTGACTATTTGTTATCCAAACATATAAATATATATATATATATAGTAGAAAACCAACAAAAATATTATTAATTTGCCTTACCTTTATGATATTTCTGACAGATAAGAACTTGGGTAGCTGTAGCACAGATACTGTACATATAATACTATCACATTGGTAGAAGTCAGCATTTTGTGAAGACTGGTGCACCTCTCAGGGAAGTGACTGACAGACTGTAAACTGGCTTTTTTTAAAATTATTTAACATACTATACCCTAGTAGACACATGTCATGTAACAAAATGTGCTATGCCTTTAACTTCCATCAATAATGAATCATACACCAAAAATGCCTTTGCTCCTATCTACATTTCATTAAGCTAAAATCCATTTATCTACAACCACCTGACAGTTATTAAACCCCCAGAGAATTAGTCAATAGTCCTAAAAATAAAAGGAGTCCTAAATAAATTTTTCTTAGTTTTTTTTTAGTAGCTGATGCAGTGCTGTGTTTTGAACTTAATAGAAGAATAATGTCAATAACCCATTGATACTTTAGTTGTAGCTGAGCAATGCTTACCCTTAACCAAGGACTTCTCAGTTTCCCCTGCTCTGCCCATGCAGGTGCACAGGAAGGCAGGACACAGCACAGCCAGGACAGGGGACCTGGGCTGGTCAAAGGGACATTCCACACCACAGAACCGCAGGCTCCCCAAACGCACTGGCAGGATTGTCTGGGGGAGGCCAGAGATGGGCTGGGGATTGCTCAGCAAGTGGTGGGCTGCTGTTTCTCTTTGTATTTATCATCACCTTGTCATTACAATTTGTATTATTACTATTGTTATTTTGGTTTGTTGGTTTATTGGTTTTGGTTTTGTTTTTCTTGTCATTACTGTTAGAAATATATAATTATATTTTATATTATCATGATATTTTATTTTTAAAAGATTATTAACCACTCATATCAAGCCGTGAGTCTGATTTTTTCTTCTCCAGTTCTCCTCCCCACTTGTAATTAATTGCTGGCTCACATTAAGCCATGAAAAATTTGATTAAGCTAAGTAAATTCATGGTTGAAGAAAAATGAGGAAAATGCAAGCGAAATATTCACTTTAAGACTTTTTTCCTCTTGTGCATGGTTTGATTCAGACCTGCAAAATAGCAAAAAATGAGTAAATAAATAAATAAAAAATTCTCTCTGTTTTCTTACTTTCCTCCTTGTACTCCCTGATAATGCAGTTTTATGCCCTCTTCTCACAAATAGTAGTTCTTAAACCACCTGGGTTTCTAAGTTCAGGAGTAATGTCTATACAATCAAGCTTGACTCAGAAAATAAACTCCAGATGAAATAACCATTATATATTAAAAATTTCACCAAGTAATATTTTAAAGAAAAAATCCTTTAGAAGGCAACATTAAGAGAAATTATCTCAACTGACAGTTTCCATGAAAGTTTTCAAAATTTGATCAATTGCTAGACTCAAAAAAAAAAAAAATTGAAATTTTTTTTCTCTTTTATATATATATATATATATATATATATATATATATATATATATATATAGTGATTTGAGGAAAATAAAGCATTTTTCCAAATTTCAAATTTTAATTATTAAAGATTTGCAACTAATTAACTCATTTTAATTAGTATTAAAATGCGTTATTATTAAAAGTAATTTCTTACTACAAGAAGTTCTGAAATGGTCACAGGGTCAGAAAAAAGAAATGCTGTTACCCATCAGTGACTGGCTCGAGGCCTGTAATAGCATAAACACCTTTTAGTTTCCTCTTTGTTGAGTATAAATCAAGGTAAAGGTACTGATGACAGTGGTTATATATGGACTTGTAGATGCTGAATATCCATGCTTTTTGCAATCAGAAAAGGCAATACATTAAAAAAGATGTTCTGAACAGTACAAGTCATAAAATATCATGCAATAATTGTGGTAGTTACCTCAACAATTTACTTGTCGTTCCTCCTTTAAGATGTCATCACATCAGTCCCATTCTATTTTATTCCATCCTTTCTGTCCCTTTCTGTTCTGTTCTGGAGTTTTCAGTCTGAAAGTGCATAAAATACCACATACCTGGAATACTGTTCAGTCCTGATCTGGATCAGTATTTTTTTCTGGTGACTCTTTATTTCTCAGTGTAAACTTCACTGATGAGTTTTCAGTCCCTTTCTTGCTGTGAGGGCACACAAATTGTAGAAACTGAAAACATCTTTTACACTCCAGGAGGTTGTCTCAGTTTAAAGCTAGTATTTTTATTGAAAATCAAATCTTGGAAAAAGCTTATCACCAAATCAAATATACTTGCTTGTTCTTTTTGTATGGCAAAACCCTCTGTAATGCAGTTAAAACAGCAAAAGAATGCTTTTGTCAGAACTCAGTGTCAGTTTCTTAAAACAGTTAATGTACATACATCATATTAATCCTTTTTACCAACATGAACATCATACCACATTCTACTGCCCCAAATGCAGCAAAAAGTCTCTCTTGTAATAAGTTTAACAAACCCTTGAATAAAGTAGAAAACTCTTTTAATTCTAATGCATGTTGGCAGAGAGGCAATGCTCTGACAATAAGGAGTTCTTTTTTATGCCAGAAATGTTCAGAAAGAAAATGTGACATTTAGCTACAGAATAATAACCACGAAAATAAAAACTGCATTCACAATTGCATTGCTACTAGAAACTGATTTTCAAAATTATTATAATGTAAAAATAAAGCTAAAACAAAAGCCAGCAGTTTTGTGCACTAAGTCAGCATTCATCAAATATTTCACAACAGTGAATTATTTAAAGTTTAATATTTAAAGTTTCTATAGACTTTTTTGGAGAATAATAGAAAATTATTCACTAGCAGAAAATTGTTAAATATAACAGTGAAAGAGATTGAAAATCCCAAGAAAAGTTGAAGAATACTTATAGCTCTAACAAATATTAATTGTGGCTTTTTTCCTTTAATCAATTAACAACTGGATATCAACTTAAAATTCTAGGGCACTGCATAAATATTTTAAGCCTTTAAAAACAAGAGCAATTTTTTATAAAATTACATCATTTCAAGATGCTTACTATGTAAAATAATCTCCTAAAAATCTGCTAACTTTGGATGTCTCCATTTTTCCTCGTTTCTTTTCCTCAATCCATCTTAAACCAGCAAAAATTAGAAATATGAGTTCCACCATCATGATGTCTCAGCTCCTTCCTTCTGCTGTGTTACTGAGAAATCCACATTCCACAGGGATACCTAAGGTTTCAGCAGTGCATGTGAAACCTTGGAGTGTTTTCTCAGAATGTTCGCACCTAATTTCTGCTTTTCCTTCCACTCAGCTTTCAAATTAATTCCAATTACAGCTCTGGAGAAGGAATTGCAACACATGACTGATCAATTCAAAAGGTACTGGCAGGCCAACAGAGACATGTAAGTGATGCTTCTTTTTACAAAAGTGACCCACATGCAAGTGCATAATAAAACAACAAAAAGATTGTAAATGATCCAAAGAACAGCAGAAACATTTTTCAGAATGACATTTTATCTTTACCATGTTTCTCTCCATGACAGCTCAGTAGTCTGTCATGTTAATTGTGTTGATGACCCTTGGGCAAATGCCCCCATTGTATTTAACAGATTGGTTCCACAATAAACAACATGAGGTCAGAGGTCTATTTTCATACCCTACAAACCTGCTCTTGAATTTGTGTTTAATTATCTTTTTTATGGCCAAGACCACAGGACAAATAACAGAGATTAAATTGAAGGAAGTAGTTTAATAAAAACAGCATTATCTCAACAGTATTTATACAAATTGTGAGTGCCTATGAATAATTAACATGTTTTTGAAATCAAGTCTAACCAAAAACCAAAACAAACCAGCACGAACTAGATTACAGTTCAAGAACATTTGGGATGTAATCTTTTGGGACTCTGGTCTGTTCCAGAGCACTTTAAACTCTGTTACCTTTCTTCTTTCCTGCTGAGGATGAATCTGATCTCTGACACCGACAGCTGCTCAAAACACTTTAAGCTCATTATTTGCCAGTTTAATCAGTAACATCAATGCGCCACTGGACCCTCTGCAGCCCCACGTGCCATGATCCTTTCTTTGTCCCAACCCAAGTCTCTCTAAATGATGCCTTCATCTTCTCCATGTAATTTTTCCACAGGGCTCAATGGGTACAGAGGTCCTCACACTGGCTTTCACAGCACAGACAAATGCTGCCTCAAGGATTAAGGCATTTTTCACAGCAGACTGTTAAGCATTGTCATTCTTTAACCTTCAATCTCTTTTCATGCTTACTCTTCAACTTTTTAGAGCAGTAGGTCATAAAAAAGCTTGAAGCTGAAATACTGCCTTAAGCTGTTTAATTGTGATTTTAATGGGTCATTGTGTTTTTAAATTTGCCATGTACATAGACTAAAAAAAAGAAGAAAAAATTCTAGAAATCTCTTATAAGAAAAGTTTACTTTTTCATATGGGGCTATGGCTGGAAGATCTATCTAGAGAATGGTGTGAAGGAAGTGGCTGAGGGAGTGAAAGACAAGAATTCTTCAATTGGCATAAAGGGTGCCTTTACTCTGGAGAGCACAAGTGGCTCACATGGGGAACCTTTTCTAGGGGAAGAAGAGTGGCTGTTGTCCTAAGCAGAGGATTTCTACATAGTTCTATCAAGAAGCCAAATTGCTTTTATTCTGCTAAGTTGTTACTATGCCTCTTGAATAAATTATTCTCTAAAGCAAGGAAAGGTATCCCTTGATGCTGTTACACAACTCAGAGCTTTTTTCCTTCTATTTCAAAGAAAGCCCTATGAGTCACTTGCATGAAACCACATTTTTCCAGCTTATTAAGGCTTCATATAAAGAAACTACTGCAGAACAACTAACTGAAAATAGTTAATCTGAACTGAGTTACAAGATAAAGATACATTTATTTGCCTTTAAGTAATGAGTTCTTCTTCAAGTCTTCACACATTCATCCCAACAAACAATATTTTTTTCAATTCCACATTTCTCATAAAAAATCCATCTAACCATTTCAATTTCTTCTTCGGCTTTTAGTGTTTTAAGAGATTTATTTAATTACATTTATTTAAATGTATTTCTGTGTATATAAATTGTTTTAATATTGTCCTCCATTCCCATTAATACTTGTGTAATGACAGTACAGCAAGGAAATTATAAAAAAGAAAAAGGGAGGGGTTTGGGTTCTTTTCAGATCAATTTATCACCCAGTCAAAGAAGCAGGACTTTGGCATGCAGCCTCAATTTCTGTAGAGCCTCATGAATTTCCACATTTTTCTGTGAATACAGAAAGTATTTCATTATTCTGGTTAAAACAATATTTTTCCCAGGAAGAGGAAAGTTTCCAGTTGAAAATAAACAAAATAATTGGTTTTTTTAATTATAATAAGGTGAATGTTACATATTCTTCACCACAAAAAGTTATTAATATTCATCACAGTTTATTTTTTCTTGTACTGTAATATAATTTGACATGGGTTGCAGCAAAAATCCTCATGTTATATTATATGGTGTTATTCCAAATTGAGGATGGGTACAACTCCAAAGAAGATTATATACTGGAATCAAAATTTGCCTTTTTGGCATTCACAGCTGGATGGATCTTGAAAAGCTTTCACAGCCGACTGAATTCAAGGTCATCCTAACATATGCAGACACACAAACTTTTTTTTAAGGGGGATGTTTAGCAACTAATTCTGTAGGTCAAATCAATCTCCCTCTGCTGGACACACACTATGTGATCGTGTTTGGACACTGCATTAAGACCCTGGTGCTCTTCCGCCTTTATTGAATGAAATAAACTGCAGTTTTCAAGAACTGTCATTTTCTCTCTCTCTCTCCCTCCCTCTTTCCTTCCCTCTCTTTCCATCTTTTCTTTTTGTTCTTATCCAAACAAGCAAAATAAGAATGTTGGTCCCTCTGAACACTCTCCGTGTTTTGTTGAACTCCTCTTGTAAATATTAAACCCTTTTGTCTTTCTCCGTGGGGATTCCCTTGCCTCCAAATTTCTTTATGCAGTCTAAAGTGGCCAAATTATTTTGCAGAAAATTTTTGCCAATGTGCTCTCCCAGTTTACATATCAAAGGTAAAATACTATTTCCTTTCTTCTATGTAAGTTGTTTGAAGAATCTATTTTGAGATAAAAAAATCCAAGTGAGGGAGATACTGTCTCCAAAACAATGAAGTAAGAAAATGTCTACAATATCTTTATAACCATTCTTCTAGTCCTAGATTCTCTACATATATTGGTGTTCTGAAATTTTAGCTGAAGAAACACAAAAATATAAGCAACTCTCCATACAAAAGAGATCAAGTATATGTCTCAGAAGGACGACACAAAATATCTTGACATGCCTTCCTTTTTATACACATCTACTCAGGAGCGACAGGGAAAAAAATTTCCACTTCTTTTAAAGAGAATTTACAAAGTAATGCATGGAGATTGGATGGGATTTTGAACAACCTGACCTAGTGGAAGATGTCTCTCTCCATGGCAGAGGGGTTTGAACTAGAGGACATTTAAGATCCCATCTCATCCAAATCATTCTGTGATTCCATGATCAGTGGTTAAGGAACTTAAAAGAACTGGCTTGTACAAAACTGTGTATAAGAGGTGTCCTCATAAATTTAAATTCTAGAATACAAACAGGGGTCACACACACAAATAAGAAAAAGACACACACAAATAAGAAAAAACAATAAAAATGTTTTGGTGTATTTGGATAACAGCAGTTGATTTTGTGAGAACTTGTACTTTGATATTTCTAACCTAAAACAAGAGTTAAATTTTGTATGATAAACAGTGTATTAGAAAGTTACAGTACAGAAGACAACACCAAGCAATGAAATCTGATGGGGGTGTATGGAATTAGCATGGTACTGCCAGGATGTCAGAATCTGTCTTCTAGTGTCTCTTCCTCTTGGGTCAGGTTTAAGAAAGGGTTAAATAGATCTTAATTGTATGACCTCCTGACCACAAGTTTGTTATGAATCCTTTTACGATGTTTTTGGGGTTTTGTTCGGTTGATTGGTTTGTTGGATTCTTTTGCCATTGTACAAGATTGCTTCTGTCTTTCAGTTTCTTCTTCCAAACTTCCTACTTTCCACAACAAAGTCTCAGCCTCTCATTTCTGATCAGATTTGTTTTCAATACACCTCTTTTTGTTCTCCAGCACTCAGACTTATCGTTCTAAATGTTCGCCAGTTTGATCTTGTGTCTTTTTCTTGCCTGATTCTTTGTCTGGAATGTCCAATTCCATTTAAACTATTACCTTCCTGGTAAGTCCAGTTGTTCATTATAGGTCAAAACTATAAACTTGTGGATGGAAAGTTGTACTGGTGCTTTAATAACAGCAACCATGAGTCCATTAAGAAGATCCTAACCATTAAAAATTAGGCTAAGTGAGAAAGTGCAAGTCTCTGAAGGGAATATGATGATTTTAGCATTTGACTAAGAAAATTGAACAGAAAATATAACAGAAGTGTTTCCTCAATTTTGTATTTAAAAAAAATAATTATCCCTATATAATGGGAGATCCAGCCTCCAAATGGGACTAATAGTTCATTCATCAATGTTTCTGTGACACCTGCAAGAAATTAGCCAAGCAATAATGGCTTGGTGTAGAAGCTGCAAGAAAATGTCTGATAGCTATATATCAACAAAACATAAAATGTATGTAAATAACTGACTGTTTTCTGTCATTACAGTGAATGGTAGAAAAGCATAAACTTATTTTTGGATTAATATTTTTCTTGCTTTTTGTGCTTTTGTTGATATGTAGAATCCAGTTCCAATATTTCAGTGCAATTTTGTATAAGTAAATTTTATGAAAAGTGTTAGCAATTTTTTTTTGCCTAAGTGATTACATTCTAAAAGCCATTGGGAAAATGTCTGTTCATATTCATTCAAAATTGTGACATTGTTTAATTTTCTGCTACAAAGAACAGAAAAAAGGCTTCTGTTTGCTCCAGTAATAATCAAAAAATAAATTCAATAGGGAACTTTTCTACTGATGCTGTAAGCATGCTACAAACTCCTCGTCCACAAGAAAGGCAATAAAAATGCCTTTCACTAGGTCAACACCTTTAACACAAAACAGATAAACACATTCATTTTCTGTCTATCACAGAGCATTTTCTGATGGATCTCCAGAACACTGACATGTAATACCTTCGTGTCCTTAAAATTGTTGGATATTTGGCAGCATGCTATTAGCCCTGTACATACCAAAAATAAACCTTGTCCTTTCCTTCCTGCTTTCATGCTCACATATTTCAAACAACCAAAGCATATGTAATAACATTGCAAAGGGTTAGAGTTTAACATAAGATATTATTGTTAGCATTCTTCCTTGTATATATTCCTTTCCTCATTTTGCATCCTAAATACAGCAAGAGATGGGTGTGCATTCTGAGAGAACAAAACAATTACAAAGTTAAAGCCAAATAATGTTTTTTATTGCTCTTTGGTGACATTTTTCTGTATAAGGACCTAAATACTTCACACTGAAAATGTGCATATGCATTTATTTTTTTGGTTTTCCTCTCCATATTTTAGTATGTATGGGCACTGCTCAGCAATAACTAAAACATCCCTGTGTTCCCAACACTGTTTATGTCACAAACCCAAATCATAGCCCCATACAAAGTGCTACTAAGAAAATTAACTCTATAATAGTCAACATCAAACAATAGGTTTTATTTAAATTGGAATGACTGTTCAGTAATGATGCTTTGCTGTGACTCAGACCACAGGGAGTCACTGCAGTGCAAACAAGTCACTGAGGAACCTCTGCTGACCAACGGGTTATGGGACACTTTTAATGCTGAGGACAGTGTACAAGCATTAGTAAGCAAATTTGCTTACTAATATCACCTTTCTGTACTTTCTGAGATCATCTCTATAAAATGTCTGTTCAGATAGGAGAATCTGCTGCCAGGCTGTTTATTTTCCCACCTTGGAAAGTAGTCCTGAGATTGATTTATATTTCTCAGACATTGAAAGGCAATGCTAAAGAAACTAATTGGGAATGTTTGCTACCCCTTGCAACATCTTAAGATATTGTTTGATCATGCACAAATAATTATTTATCACGGTAACAGCTAGTAAATTTGCCTTCTTAGTAGGAGTGTTGGCAGCAAAACATTACTTCAACATTTACATTTAATTTTCATTTTTATTTCTATTGCCTCTAATTATGGTGAGCTGGTAACAAAAGAGAAAAAAATTATCAGGTGTAAAATCAATGCTGTAGAAAATGGATTTTAAAGGACAATCTAAATGCAGTTTTAGATGCAGTTAACATTTGAATGCTGAATTTTCATTGCTAAGTGTGATAAAAGTGTGTTGGCTCATACTATTCTCTACATAATTAGACAATTGTTTATTGAGGAATTGTACAAACAGTCTTGTCTTCCATATTTTTAAGCTATTGCACTTTAAGTGTAATCTGTCACTTGATGAGTCCTTCAGTTCTGTAGAACTTCCTGATAATCTTGCTATTCTATTCTACATACCTTTGTTGCAAATGTCCGTGTGTGCCTGTGCTTATGACAGACCAGAACATCTTCATTTTTATATACCTGATTATCCTAGATTCTTAATGGTGTGGAACTGATGTGCAGATCTCCTTGTAGTTCGTAGTTTCCATATTCTCCACATGTAGTCAGTTGGTTCCTTACTCATCTGCCACATATTTCACATAAAATGTTACTAAGAAGTTGCTGGAGGGAGCACAGCCTTCTCAATTTGCTTTCAGATATGTTTGCAACAAAGTCATTGCAAACAGTTATCAAGTCTAATATTGACTCCTATCCATATCAAGCAAGGAATCATTATAAGAGGGAGTCATGTGTGTTTTTATTAGGCAGCAAGTATTCTAAGATTTTCAAGAAATATATAAAAAAAATCAGGTAGAAATTTTATAATTTTAAGATCATATGTACATTAAGTATGGAAAATCACAGACTTCATGTTTAGGAGAAGGACATTCCCAGGTAGCACTACCACCTCCTGACTGAGTTCCCCATTGGTTTGCTGAAGCTTGAAGTTTTCTTATCCTTAGTCAATGAAGTGCAGTCTGTACAACATCTTATAGAACTTTCCAGGAGTGACTAAGAGTGTGTTGGGAATAGGAATGTATGGTAATACTGGACTTGGACACATTTTTATTGAGTCCTTTTTTTTTTGCTGGATTTGTTTGGTGTTTTTGTTTTGTTTTGGGTTTTTTTGTTGTTGTTTTCAGATTTTTTAAAATTTGCTTACTAATAAAAACGGCAAAGCAAGCCATCATTAATATCACACATAAGTGTTGATAGCTGATCTGAGACAGGTTACATTAATACATTAGCAATAACAATACCCACATTTAGGACATTTTCTGAATGGAGATAGATGACCAAAATAGAAAATAAGTTGGATACTTTGCAGACAATGTTAATCAATAGGAAGTTAACCAGAGCAGGACCATGATCATGCAAAGTCAAATTCAGTAATATAAAAATAATAATAATATAATCATAAAATAATCTCTTATTGTGATAAAGCACATCCTTTAAAATTGAGTTCTAAATTTTTATAAATATGGGAGGTGAGAAATTGTCAAAAACAGTAAAGGAGTTTGATGGCGTGGTGGGCCAATGTTGGCTGGATATCAGGTGTCCACCAAGCTGTTCTATCATTCAGCAGAAAAATGGGGGGGAGAAAATAAGAAAAGAACCCAGCCCCCATAGGTGAAGATAAATACAGTTTTAAAAACAAAAAGAAAAGGTCATGCATGGAAGGAAAGGAAAATTCTGCACCTCCCATCAGCAGGCAATGCCCAGCACATCCTGAGAAGCAGGACTTGAGCTGTGTAGTGGTTGCTATAGAAGGCAAATATCATTGCAGCAAATTTGCACCCCTCTCCTCCTCTTTCCTCAGCATTTGTATCTGAGCAGACATCACATGGTATGGAGTAGCTCTTTGGTCAGATTGGGCCAGTTTCCCTGGCTGTGTTCTCTCCTAGGATCTTGCCCACCCTCAGGTCACTGACGAGGGGGAATTTTGGGGAACCATTCTTGTTGCTGCGTGAGCCCTGCTCAGCAGTAGCCTAAGCTCTGCTGTGTTATCAACACCTTTCCAGACACCACAGGAAAGCACAGCTCTCTGAGGATGCACCCCAATTTTAACAATTACTTTTGTATGCATAATGAAGACATTTTCTGTTAAGAGACTGAAGACTCAGAGAAGTAAAGCAAAATTCTGATATGTGATCCCCTCCCAGTTAACAGCACTGAAACATCTTAGCAAAACAATGCCTCATAACAATGTTTTCAGAATGAAGTAGAGAATTTTTAGTGAAGCAGTTGAGAGAAATTCTCTCTGAATGCTTCTTCCTAGGCAGGTGTTCCTTTTCCACCCTGTAGAGACAGGAAGAAAACAAACAAAAAAACTTTAAATGAAATCCAAACATGATAATGATTACTTATTAGCTGCTGTTTACTCACCCTGCAGATAGATGCTTCTATATCCAAAGTCATTCAGTCCTCATGAGATAATAACAATTAAAATTCTTATAGCAGATTAAAAACTTAATTAATTTTTTTTAAAAAGATGAAAGTGTCAAATGGAAGAAGAGAGCTGAACACAAGTACCAAGGACTACTTTCTATGATTCTAAGTTGGGCATACTGTTTTCCAGTCTTTGTTGCTGTGAGATTTGTGGAAAAAAAAGCATGACTGCTTGCTTTCTAAATTTCTAAATAACTGTAATTCAATAATTGCCTGGATTAAATGTCTTTTTCTATCACTACTTTATTTCAACTTGAATATCAAAATGTGCATAATTTTTATGTAAGAAAAACAGTGAAAACACTTAAAGTTTTCATCTCTGTAAGTTAAAATACTTTCAAAAATATTAATCTTATTCTATCTTTACCAAATAAACAAATATTTTATATCTAATGTATGTTTTACTTTTTTTTTACTATACACAAATGAACCAGAAATAGAGTGCAGTTTATTAGGTGTGTTATTTGCTTTTTCTTCTTTTTTGTTATAATTATTTCCTTTATAATGCTGAAAATAATTTGTGATAATGGCATGAATCTCTTGTTTGAATTGTTCTCCTTTCATCTAACCATTTATGCATTTCTGTTTTATGAGTGGAAAATGAGAAATAACAAGTAAAGATTTGCAAAGATGTGCAAATACATGAAACACTCTACTGTCAGCCTGCTCAGATGCAAGAGGAATATTTTCAAAATGTAGCTGAAAATATTCAATTTTGAATTTTGTATCTGCACAAAAATATTTGCACATTTTCGTAAGAAAAAAATGTTTTTTAAAAAGAAATGTTGGGTATGAGCACAAAATTGGTGTAGAGAGGAATCCTTTAGGTACTCTGCATACTCAGCTGCTGAAGAATTCTCTGTGACCGAAGGACATTAAGGATTTGAATGATCAGGTGTGAAGTACGTATGTTTAATTTTGAAGGAAATGTTTATGCTTCTGTTTTTGTTCTAGTTTTCCTTACCCCACTGTGTTAAGCAAGACTTATTTACAGTTTCTCCATGAGGTATGTTGAATAATTTTCAAATAAGGGAAAAATTAAAGAAAAATGGTTCATTTCTCTTTCAAAGTGTCCCATCATTGCCATCTTTGAGATTTGCAGATGCTCCTCAGGTTGTAGAATTTGTATGGAAAGCTCTGTGGGAAAAATCAGAATCAGAATACCACAAAAAATATTTTGTATGTTTTTAGTGGTGATAAAGTTAATTTTTTCATGGTAGCTGGTTTGGTGCTGTGTTTGGTGAAATGAGGAGGAACATCAATAAGACCTTTACATTAGACTTCCAGAGGGCAGACTTTGGCCTATTTAGGAGACTTATTCAGAGAATTCCTTGGGAAGCAGCCCTTGAAAATAAAGGAGTCCAGGAAAGGTGGGTGTGCTTCAAAACAGAGATCTTGAGGGCACAGGAACAGAATGTCCCTGAGTGCCAAAAGATGAGTCAACAAGGCAAACAGCCAGCCTGGATGGGCAATGGGGTCCTGAAGGAACTTAGGAATAAAAAGAGGATGTATCATCTTTGGAAGGAGAGTCAGATCTCTCAGGAAATATTTAATGTTTCTAGGGTATATAGGAAAAAATTAGAGAGGCCAAAGCTCAGTTTGAACTTAATTTGAAAACTTCTGTAAAGGATAATAAAAAAATGTTTTTACAAATATATTAATGGCAAATGGAAGGGTAAGACCAACCTTTGCTCTCTATTGGATGCAGGAGGGAATTCAGTACCTGCAGATGAGGAGAAGGTGGAAGTGCTTAACGCCTTCTCTGCCTCAGTCTTTAGTGGGAAGATGGTTTGTCCTCAAGGCAATTGTCCTCCTGGGTTGGCAGAGGGTCCCTTTTATCTCTGTGATTCTGTGTTTATAATTTGATAACATGGATGTTTTAGGTTCTGCTCAGCAGTGCTCTTGCAGAGTCAAGGCCTTTTTCACTTTTCACACCACCCACAAGTGATCTGGGAGTGCCCAAGAAGCTGGGAGGGGACAGAGCCAGGAGAGCTGACCCCAGCTGCCCAGCAGGATATCCCAGACCATACAGCATCATGCTCAACCATAAAAGCTGGGTAAAGGAGAAGAAAGAGGGAGACATTTGGAATGATGGTGTTCATCTTGCCAAGTCACTGTTTTGCAGGATGGAGCCCAGCTTTTCTGGATATTGTTGAACTGCCTGCCTTTGGGAGTGGTGAATGAATTGCTGATTTTTCTTTGCTTGTGTGCACAACTTTTGCTTTACCTATTAATCTGTCTTTAATGCCACTCATGAATTTTCTCACTTTAATCTTTTCTCTCCTCATCCCACTGAAGAGCAAGTATTGAGCAGCTCTTCTGTGGGCTGAGCTGCCCACCTGGGGTTAAACTACAAAATATGATAGGTAAAAATGGCCATTTCACAGGGGACTCCAGAAGAAAATTAAGTACATTTTAAAAATTTTAAGTAAAACTTGAAAATTCCTTTTGGGTATATATAGTGGTTTTTAATTTAGCTCTGATGGAAAGTTCAGTTGTCATAAAATGCCTTATCTGTTTTTTAATTCTCTGTTCTTTTTTCTAAAGGAGAAGATAAATCTATCAAACTGTTCCTTTATGCCTGATCTCTTTTGACTTTTTCCAGCTATTTCCTGACATTGGTTCTCATGATTAATACGTTTGTCAGGAACATCACTGCTGTTTTTCTTCGTGTTGCCATCCCTTTCAGCTTTGGCTGTTTATTCTCAACATACCCCCACTGATGTGGGGCTCTGAGGAGGCACTCATATCCAATGTCTAGAAGTTGCTGAGGTGCAGGTGACCTTATCAGTGAGTCAGACTTCATTTGGGAAGTGTTAGGCACCACACTGATTTTTAACACAGATGTTCAATCACACAGGCATGTCGACTGAGATGGAAGATGGAATTGATAATAGGTGGCTGTCTACCCCTGTGGCAATTCCACTGTAAGAAGATGGTCTGCTTATAACAATATACTGTCTGTATCAGAGCATGATGAAACCAAGAGCACTGAGACACACTCTTCTGGTAAAGTTTTACAATTTTTTAAGCCAGAGCTTGCCTGTGTAACACACTATTGAATTTGTATATACTTAAACACACAGATGACAGAGGCAGAAGGAAATAGAAGGAGACAAATAGACAGATAAATGGAAGAAAATTTAACTGGCCACAAAGAAAGCAAAAGCTGAGGTGTTTTGCTCCAGGTGTCTCACTTGGTTTTGTTTTGATATATGGTAGGAAGAAGGTTAAGAGTCAGAAAGCTTCAGAGCAGAGGATGGTTGGGGATGGACAGCTCTTTAGAGTTTTGTGTTGTTAGTGTCTGCAGGAGCAACAGACCTTCTCTCATTCTTGGCACTGAGGGCAGATGGGAATATCAGTGACTCAGGACTGCACACCCTTATGTAGGTTCTTGCCTTCCTCAGCTGTGTGACCCACAGAGGGTCTGCACCCCACAACCTGCTCAGAGAGACTCACTCAGGATGCCAGTTTGGCTGTGCCTGGTCTGCTGTCCATGGGATGCTGAGGGAGACAGTGACCATGCACATGGCTAACAGTTTTTTTTTGCTCCTACTTTATTGGTATCTATAGGAAGATTCCAAGGGCAAACACACTATGAATAATTAATTAATCAGTTATGTCTATGGTAGATGTGCTTATCTGTAAACTATGAGGATTGCATAGAATCCCCTGAGATAATGGCATTCATGTATTTCTCACACACACACACTGCCCTTACATACTTCAAGAAGAACTGTATTAGTAATTTATTTCTCAGAAATCTTAATTTCTTTCTGTCTGATTTACAACATCACCTCAGAGATTGGTCACAGTAAGTTTTATACTTCTGTGAAATTCCATAGAGAGAGATTAATTGGAGGACACTCATTCCAATATATTCCCCTGAGAAGAAGCAGACAGATATTTTATTGTAACATCAGTGCCAATTCAGAGTATTCTGGTTTTTCCAAAATACAGGTCAGCCTGTATTGTGGCTATTTATTATTTCCTCCATGCAATTTATCAGTTAAATTGTACTGTTGGTACTTTCCAAGTGTAACATCTAAGTTCAACCACAAAAACTCACATCGTTTTCAGAAAAGCCCAGCATGGGGAACAACCACTTCCAGAAACCTGGAGAGGTTTTTCTGTCCTGGTTTGAGAGTGATGGAAAAGTGCACTCTGAGTGCTCATGTAAGAAGCTCAGGTTAGATGTCACCACTGGTGTTACCTCAAGGAGACTTTCAAATGGTTGCTAACCAGATCTAGTTGACTTGTGACTTCAAAAATTTAGGGTAATGAAAGACAGGATCAAGCATGTAGAGATATAGAGAGGAAGAGCTAACAGCGCATTGTGACAGTGGTCACAGGGGTTTTCAGGATGAGGGAAGAGACACAGATCTGACTCCATATTTCAGAAGGCTTGATTTATTATTTTATGATATATATATTACATTATAACTATACTAAAAACAATAGAAGGAAAAGTTTCATCTCAGAAGGCTAGCTCAGCTAAGAATAGAAAGGAAAGAATGATAACAAAGGCAGCTGGCTCAGACAGAGAGAGAGAGCCAGCTCTGCCATGACTGGTCACTAAATCCAAACATCCACATGAGACCAACCACAGACCCAGCTGTTGCATTCCACAGCAGCAGATAACCATTGTTTACATTTTGTTACTGGAGACTCTCAACTTCTCAGGAAGAAAAAATCCTAAGAAAGGATTTTCATAAAAAGATGTCTGTGACAGCGCATCAGAGGAAATTATAGAAAAATGTTACAAGATCATTTGGATCTTGCTGTCACATGAATGTAAGCAAAATTCTTATGCCAAACATATTAATTTATATAAGGAAAAAAAGATGACATAATAAGATAATAGTGATAAATGAGAGGCAAAACCAAGTTAAGAGGCAAGCAAAGATTTTAAGTAAGATAGTGCAATGCCATCTTCAGTTAATCAGTAATATTTCAAATCTGGAATTTTTTTTTTATGATTCAAAGGGAGAAAGACAAAGTGGAGCTATATTAAATTTGCAGGTTTAATTACCTGGTAAATATAACCTTGACTATACCAGTGCACAAATAACATCATTACACCAGAACCCAAATCACATAATTTTTTTTTAAACATTTCACATATTTCAGGAAACTAAATTCTGATTTCAGATATAACACTGTGACTTCAGCAGCTTACCCAAAATAAAAAAAAATATATTTTTAAAAATAAAATTATACTTCTTTCTTATTATTCTTATTATTTCTTCTTTCTTATTATTCTTTAACTATGACATTGATTCTTTATATTAATTTAGTCAGATATGCATTATCAGTACTTTTATAGTTTTTACCTGGGGCTCTGTATGTTCTCAGCAGTTAAGGTTAATCTCTGTTCCCTCATCTTTGTTTCTACTAAATATTTGTTTTGAATTTCTGAGGCCACACAGCTGTGGTAGCTTTCAGATTAGTTCATATAAAATTTCTTACTCACCAGGATCACAGAATAATGTAGATTAAAAATGGTATATGATTCAATAATGTTGTGATGGGTGGATGCCAAAGAGTAGTTGAGTTTCTACAGAGCCATTTGCTCACTACCTCACCCTTAGTGGGATCAGGGAAGAAAACAGAAGAGCAAATATGAGAAAACTCACGATTTGAGATAAAGATAGATTAATATGTTAAAGGCAAGGGGGAGAGGGAAGGGTACAGACACCAAACAAATGAAACAAAATAAATCAGGCCAACATCTAGCCAGTCTCCAAGCAATGGCCTCTTCGAAAGTCAAAATGTTCTTGCTCCAACTCTTTATGCGGATGCTATTATATGATATTAAATGTTCCTTTGGCCACTTTGGGTTATTTCTCCCAGCTATGTTTCCTGCCAACCTTTTACACACTCATGCTTGATAAGCAAGGAGAAGAATAAGAAAAAGAGAAAACCTTGACACTGTGTAAGTACTGTTTGCAAGCATCAAAACGTTGATGTGTTACCAACACAGGTTTAGCCACAAATCCAAAGCATCATAAAAGCTGCTATGAAAGACAATAAGCCTAGCCAGACATAGACCAAGTGTTTCAGATCCAACAGATTTAATTAAAAACAAATTCATTTTCCATTAATTTATTCAGCTTTAGTACTCACTTGGCTTTGAGTTTTATATATTGACTCATATTTTTCCATGGATATATCAAGCCTCTTTCTAAATAGGGTTTGTGCAAAGTCATCGAAGTGTATGATTTGAAGTCTGCTTTCAGTTAAAACTAGTCTCATACTAAAAAAAGATGCGTTTCAAGATCTTGGGTTTATCATCAGTTTCTAGAAGGCTCCAAGTACAGCAAGTTGATATGAAGTTTGTCTCTTGGTTATCTAATGGCTGTACTAGGAGAATGTTTAATAAGTACAATTACATCACATAATTGCATAAGAATAGCTGTGTGGGATTAGACAAAATCTTATATCAGAAACAATACTGAAATGAATAGAATGGAAATAGTATTCTATTCTTGCCATATATCCATGAGGGACAAAGAAGGGTTATTAAAAGTGTGGCAATAATTATATGGCATTATTATCTTTCTACTTGTGTGAGCATAATCTTACCAATGTACCCTGCTTAACCAGCATAAGGCAAAAGAATAATGAAGTTTTGTAGATTAATGTGTAGTGGAATCACGGCAATCAACATGAGGTTCTGTTTGTAAGGCATTGCTACTGTCACCATAGTTTCTACTTTTCTGCTTCAGAAGGCAAAATATTAATATTTTTCCATTGTGCCTGACACAACACTATATAAATCACACAATTGACACAGAATCAGTTCCAAAAATATTTTTTAAAATTACCTTTTCTGTAATCAAATGTGCCTGAGCATGGCATTGAGGGTGATTTTTTGTTCATGTGTCACATAAATGCAAACCCCACAGAAACATGAGCAAATTGCAGCTGTGACTTTGATAGCTGTGGGATAGTGCAGGGCTAGATATTCCTCACTTAAGTCAATTTTGTTTCCTCTTGTTTAGTGGAAAGCACTGCAGGTGCATTGTATGCAATAATGTGGATTTATGCTGATACCTTTTCTTCTAAATGCAAATGTTTCATTTAAGGGGTTCCACTCAAAATAGCCTTTTGCCTTTCTCCAGATTTCCAAACCCAGATTTTACTCTTCTCTGATTTAATGTTTAAAGGCAAACATATCTTTTATAGTCTCCAAACAAACAAACAGATGAACAAACAACTATTGTCATATACAAATTGCTCATTTTCTTTTTTTTTTTTCTTGAGGAGATAACATCTTCTTCAAAGATCCTGCAAAAATACCTGCATGGGGTGTTCCCTTTTATTTATAAAACAAATCTCTGTCATTCATTGGACTAGGAAAAAGAGACAGTAGTGCTCTTTAGGGTTATTTCAATAGTACTGAACAGTATTTTTGGCTTTCTAAATTTGGAAAGCAGCACGATGCTGCAGTGAGTAAACCATTAGCAAAAGGTGCCTAAAAGTAGACAGGCAAAGATGATTTGGAAATTCAGTGTTGACAACTCTGATTTATATGTTGCTGTAGAAGCTAGAGGAGGCTAGATATCTCTTTTGAAATCAGAAAAAGGAAATACAAAAGTAGATGACATTTCAGGATGTTATCTAAAGAGATATCATATTTCCTCTTAATTTCTTATAGGGGTTATCTTTCCAAATGAGATCTTGCTGCACAGCCTTCCTCTTCTCCCATCCTTAAAGTAGCAGCATAAGGTGCTTCAAATAGAGGGAGAGCATAACTGGAAAACTTACTTACATCTGAAGCTTGATTTAAATTGGATAAAATATATTCTTCTGATCATAATTTAATGACTTTTAATTATTTTTTCCACCTAAATATTTTTCAACCATGTTCATGTCCTGTCTGAACTACTTGTGAGCTACTGGCTTCAGTACCACATTCAGTTAAAAATGATGTAAAGTTGTGTTTATTCTCACAACTTTCTATTTCTTTTTTCTTTGGTTTCAGAACTGCAGAATGAAAAAGGAGGGATTTTTTAATCCATTTTAAAAATATGTGCCTGTATTTTGAACTGTGTAAATTGGTTTTAAAGTACTCTGATACTTTCTATGCTTATAAAATTTATCGCAAAGCTTTTGATCTCATCCACTGCAATATAAAGGCATTCTTATAATTGCATCCATCATTAGAAAGGTGTGGTTGTTAACTTTATTTTTTTCTTAAACAATCTAACATGGATTCTTTTCTAACCACTGACGGTCACTGGTTTACATTGGTAACAGTATAGACTTGATAATTTCCCTTATTTGTTTCAGGTAATTTAACATGATCAATGTTTACAATTTTTTTTTATGTCATCTCTTGTTACATATGCTGCTGTGTTTTTGCCCCTAGAGAATTTTGACTACCATCCTATTTATATCTGATTACCAATAGGTCCCCTAGGAGTCTTCATAGCTCTCTATGACTAATGTATATTTTTGTGGCATGCCATTTTGTCAACTCTTTTTCTAGTTGTGTATTCAACATAATTCTAGCAATCCTATGTAAGTCTTCTTCTAAGCAAAGATTTACTGACTGATGTTTGGGGCTTAGGCACTGCTCTGCTTAATAAGCCGGAAGAATTCTCACTGTCAGTCATACCAAGTTTCCAGACTAAGTGAAAACCTCTGGAGGCCCTTCCAAAAGCCTCTAACTCACTTGTTTGCTACTTGTCTGCAGCTCTGTGTGAAGTATAACACTTTCAGGTCTGAGACATATTCCTTGGCAGCATTCCAGGGACAATTCCATTCCCCACCTTTCCATTCACAAGACCAGAAGCAGCGAGTCCTTACACACTCTATATAAACACGTACACCCAGATTATGGGGTGAATCACAACATTAATTATAAGATTGGCCATGGCACCAGACCTTAGAAACCAATTTCATTGCTTCGTTTGACCAAAATACTGAACAGGAACTTGTTCTTGAAAAAATAATGTGCTAGAAAGGGATTTTAATTTTGTCCAAACTTTTTTACTGAAAAAAAATTTCAGCCTTAGCAAACAGCAATCATAATTATAATTGAAGAAAGAAATGAAATCAAATACGAGGGTGCAAGGTGTTGCTAAAATGAGTCTCTTTCTTGCATTTAATGAATGATATAGGAAGAACTGCTGCAAGAACCCAAATCACTAAATGCAAATTACTATTCTTGACTGAATATACTGTAATTTAACTGTAGTCTGATTTCAGTGTTAGCTAAAAGGAATCATGAATATGTTGGTGTGTACATTTTCAGCACCCTCATCAATATAAATATGAATGAAGAAAAGCTATGTAATGCCTGTGAAAATCTTTTACTTATTTTACATTCTCCAAAATCCATATTTTTCTCCTATTTCTTATTTGCACATTTTTTGCTTCTGATATAATCCACTGATTTCTTTATTATTTGAGTGTCTCTAGACATTTATTTCTATTCTGATTCTGCCTCCACTGTTTCAAGACACATTCATTCTTTTTTTTTGCTGTTCTGCAAGGGTTTTTTCCTCCTTTTTTTTTTTCCTACCATCAGTGTATTTGGGGATCTCTTAGTTTCATTTAGAAAACATTTTTTTCCTATTTAAAAGATATCAGATTGGATCAGAACCCTCTAATTATTTTTCTTTGCTCTTGCTTCCTTCCTATTTTATTTTTTGTTTAAGGATATGCAATTCTGTTCCAACTTAATTTTTTCTATATACATCTTTAATTAGCTGGTGTTCCAAGTCCAAGAAATCAAATTACCTCACGTTTCATTAAGAAATTTTAATTTGCATTGTTACTTGCCTTTCATTATCTTCTGTTGTTTTAAATTGCCCTTTGGAATTGTTATCTCACAAAGTTAAATTTTACCATGTCTTTTCTCCATACAACACTGAACTCAATACTCAAACCTGACGTAACTCATATTTAAGGACACTCTCTTTTATGTTCTAAATTATGATAATTCAAGAGTCCTAAGAAAACTGATCCATGAGGCCCACTATTCTGTGTATTCTTAAAAATGCAAAGAATAGTAGGCAAAGTAAATTGGTTTTGTACATAAGTGGAATGAAAAGGATACAAATAAAAATATAATATGGAAATTTTGGAAAAGAATATGAACAATCAGAATGTGTCTTCTACATGACTGAGCAAAACCTTTTCTATCCTCACATTATACTTATTCTTGTAATTGTTCTTCTGTATAAAATAGATCAGTCACATGGCCTTCTAAGGAAAAAAAAGGGTTCTTTCCTGTTTTCAGTTTTTAGTAAAACAAAATTAATTGTTAAGCACAATCACTTTTTTTAAGGTTTCAATGAAAAGAATCTAGCTTATACATTTTCCTCCTATCTAATTTAACATAAAAACATCTCAGATTTTTTAAGCACTTTTGCCTCTCTTACCTTGAGAGCAACTAAGTTGACTATTAACTAAGTACATCTTTCACTTTATTCAAATCAAGCAGCATTCGATTACACTGAGTTTCTTTTTATAATATTGAATTTTTATCACTTGACTTCTGTGTGTTTTTCTGCTTTTAAAAATACTTTCTTATTACTTACTTTTACTCAAATACACACTACTAATAATTTAATGGCTACTGTAGCATTATTGTAACATTATAATTGCTGGTATTCACATCAATGCATGGAAATTGAGATTAAATCTTGTGTTCCCAAATAATCACAGAGACTTCCCAAGATTTCTGACAGAGCCTAATCTGAAATACGTAAAGCTGTGGTCAAAAAAGCTCAGTTACACAGTTTCAAGTTTCCACCATACAAAACCTGAGTCACTTCAAAAATATTAAAGCACACCCATTGTTTCCCTGTGCTTTAACCTGGACTAAGAGCGGCCACCATCTTCAAAAATGAAGCCATAATGGATGGCCAGATAAAGACTTCTGATTATATTGGCTATATGCATTGTATATAATCAGTATATTGATTATATTGCTGATAGGCATTCTGAAGTCCTTTCACCGCTGCTGGTTCACATCAGGACTTCTGCCTTTGCTTCAGTATATCTTGAGATAGAAATATGATCATTTCAGGTAACAAGAAATGAAACTTGACCTGCTATTAAGACATCTTTTATAAGTGTTTTGCACCTACATTTCTCCTTTCAACTCCTGTGCAAATGTTCCACTGGGATCAACAAAACCTGAGGAAGATCACTATGAAATAAATGCAACATATGCTTACCTTCTCAGTTTTTCTTGGACCTTTTATAAATACCTCAGCATTACCTGGGCAAATGATTATCTGAATTTTTGTTCATCTGAAATTTTTATTTGTGAGATTTTTAATTATTTAACAAATCTAAGCAAAAATCCAAACTAAAGAAGGCCGCAAATCCTATTTGTCCTATTTCTTTCCACTAAGGTTATCAATAATAGATACCCTGAGAAGCTAAAACTGAGAGCATTAACACGGATACCCACATCACTCTGTGAAATGTCAATATTGCAGAAAGAATCAAAAGACAAATTTGAATAGCTGTGTAAGTGAACTCCCTCTTCACTAAATGTAGAGCCCAAAGTGTGTTTCAATGTTCAGAAGATAAACACCAAAGGATTTCACATTTCATAAGTAGTTTTCCTGCATTCATTAGTATAAATACATGCAGGGTTGGATTCTCTAACATAAATATTACATTTTTTCATGGATTTCATCAGCCATTGCTCATGTATGTGGTCTTAGCAACATCAGTTAATCAATTGCCTGCATAAACACCCATATGCCCAGCTCTAAACAATTCTGAATGCTCAAAAGAAATGCATCTACATTAAGTGATTCGATATTTGATTTCAAAAAATACAGATTTTTCACAAAAAATAAAGATCTGTTATTAAATAGACAAATTTGCTGCTGTTATTTATTTCATATCAAGTTTATTAGCTGTCAAAACTGAATCAATTACTTCACAATACCTCTATAAGTCTTTTATTGATATTCTAGAATCTGAACAAGGCTTAATAAATGGACCAGAATATATCCACTAAAAGAAATTAACTTTATTTTATTAATGATAAAAATGTTAGCACTTATTATGCCTCTTGTAAAATCTTATACATTTTATTCATTCAAATGGAAAAGAAAATCTATATGAATTAAAAATATTTCTAAGTTATTTATTAATATATTTGTTTCTATTTTGCATAACATAATATTCTCTTTGTAGATATGCCAATCCATTAAAAAGTACTTCTAATATTAAGGAAGCTTAAACACCACTTAAATCAGCAGAACATCAAGGGATGCTCTGTAGTCTCTATCACTGGTTTTTAAGAATATCTTTGACAAACTCGTTAGAAAGAGTTTAGGTAGAATTTAGCTTGCCTTAGAGCAGAAGGCAGGATGAGATGATCCCTTGAATTTCCTTCCAGTCCTATTTTTGGTGACTCCTAGCCAATTCAGCAACATTATTTCTTGCAACAGTAAGTATATTCCAGGAAGTGGAATGACCTATATCAAATGATCTCCAAGATCCTTTCCAAAGCGTTTTCTGTTCACTAAGATTTCATTTGCTTGGAACTGCAGCAAATGAATTTGAATAGCAGATTTATTATATATGCACATATGCTTGTGTAGTTGTTGGCATTGAATTTATTGTTCTCTATACATTTAGTCTTCTCCTTTTTATTCCAGGTATGGGGAGGACCCCACCCATTTACCCTCCTGTGACTTTTCTATGCTCTGGTGCTCAGACTGAAGGTCGGCTTACACTGGGGGTAATTTTGGTGAGACAGACCCAGTCTCAAAGGAAGGAGGCAACTGGCACATGGCTCAGTGGCCACTGCTCTTCCCAGGATGTGCTGTTTAAGCCTCAGCCATCAGCCCCTCCCCACCCCTGTGGCCCTGACCCCCACGCAGGGCCTCTCATTGCCTGGAGCTGCAGCATCTCCCCAGCACCCAAAATGCCATGTCATCATTTTGTTTTTCATGCACTGCAGAGAAGTGGGAGGGGAGAAAAAGCTCTAACTCCATTATCTTACTGTTCACATAAAAGTCCTAGCACAGTTTGCTGCTCAGTGACAGATTTCTAATCAACCAGAAACTTCAACTGCTCCATTTCTTTTCTATTTTATTCCGCACTAGCATGTTCTTCTCTTGATCTGCCTTACAGAAATATTTTAATGACACGTTTTCAGTCTAAACATTTCAGACTCACAGAAGTCTGCTTCTTTCAACTCAAATGTGGTCTCCCCCTCCCTTTTTCTTTTTTTTTTTTTTTTTAATTCCTTCCTCTATCAATTAAATACTTTGAAACTCATGAGTGGTACTTAGTCACTAAGCTCCACTGACTTTTAATTAAAGGTGGGTGTCTAATTGCCCAGAGTGCAACTGAAAATTGCCCAGAAGCCTTTCTTATATACACTCATTCCTTTATCAATCTCAAATGCCTTCTTCTTGTACAGTGAGTTCGGAACATAATTTTCTCTGAAAAATCTTTAATAATTTTCATCAAAACTAAACAAAAGGCACAAGAACACAGAGGTCAATGAGACCTTCACACCTCTCTAAATTTCTCTGTCAGTATACTATGACATTCATAGAGGAGGTGTGCACTGCTCATGTAGATACCATTGAAAATAGTAATTTGATTTGAATAACATATATTCAGACCCATACAGGGTATAAATCCTCTCAGAAATTATAATAATAACAATGACTTCAATAGATTTTTTTCCTACTAACTATCTCAGATCTTCCATTAACCTTATTAGAAGTACTGTATTTTTATTAACAGGAAGAAGTGTACCTAAATTCATCATGGACTTTTGAGATATTATGTTCAGTCCTGCCTTACAGATGACCTTGGGGATATACACTTATTATTATGGACATGAAATGGCACAAACAAGTTTGGATGAACGGAAATTGGGCTATATTCCTACAAAAAAGAGAAGGAACTAATTTTCTGTGCAAAGCCTAAAGATTCATAGGAGATTATAAAATCCTAGAACCATTAAGGTTGGAAAACACCTTTAGATCCAACCATTAACAAAAGACTAACAACTCCACCACTAAACTATATCCCTAAAGTGCACATCTACAGGTTTTTAAATTCCTCCAGGGTGGTGACCCCAACACTTCCCTGGGCAGCCTCTTCCAGTTTTTCTCCAATCCTTTTGGTGAATAACTTTTTTCCTAATAACCAGTCTAAACCTACCCTTGCGCAACATGAGGGTGTCTTTACTCATCCTATCTCTTGCTCCTTGGGAGAAGAGGCCTTCATCCACCTTGCAATAACCTCATTTCAAGTAGTTGTAGAGAACAATTTTTCCTTTTTTCCTCAGCTCTCTCAGCGACCCTCACAGGACTTCTCTAGATCCTTCACCACCTTCATTTCTCTTTGGATACAATGACAGACCACAGAAAATGAAATTGCTTTATTCAGCACGGCTCCACTAAATGTTTGGAAAAGATCGCTGGCAGCTTCTGCAGAGAGTTCCTTCAGTCTTTGAAGAAATCTGCCATTTTCTAACTGTGGCCAAAATAAAGTTGGATTAACAATGAAATTCTCAGTGCTCTCTGAGTTCTTTGAGTAACACCAACCAATTCTTCTGTCAGTTATCAAGCTTTGCTTCATATAACTATGATGAAGCATAGTTCCTGCAGGAAAGAATAAGGAAATAAATACCATGAAGGAAAGGAAGGAAGACTTATAGAGAAAACAACAGGTTTTCCATAAGTTCAAGATTTAAAAAGATGTCTTGCACAGAAAGAAGCACAACTGCAATCCCAAAAAAAACCCCAAAAACCAACTCAAAACACCACAGATGCAGTGCCAGAAGTTTATATATTAGACAATTATTTTTTGCCTGAAATGAATCCACACTAAGCAGTATTAATATTTATTTAATAGCTGTTGGTAGGAAACTTTACTATCATATATTAGCTTTTCTGCTGCTAGTTGTTACTTTTTGATGAGGAAAAAAAGGGGTTTTATTAAATTGAGACAGTGGTGGAAAAAATTGAATGTCAAAGAGAAGCAGTAATTGGGAAGACTAAATGATCAAAACAGCCTAAATGTATTATTGCATTAATTTTTCTAACTATAGCTTTTCAGTGGAATATTTGCCAAATTTCAAATTGTCACACATAAGCTTGTTAACTTAATATTGCAGAAGTTGTGGAGGTTTTGTGAGGGAAAACTGATTTTTTAAAATTTCAAATTCTGTGTTTATCATTGTCAAAAGAGTGGAAGACTATTGAAAAATCCAATTAGTATTCGAAGAACCCAAGATACTTCCTGCTCTGTTATTTGTATATGACAGATTTTACTAGGCATTTATTAATTCTATTCTTCCTTTGATTTTCATCTCATCTTACATAAAAATGATGATTTCTTCATTAACTATCCATTTTTATTTTTATTTTTTTAAAAAAATGTAGCTTGATAGGTGAAAACAATGGTGATGACCAACTTGAGAATTTCCCTAACCACATCACTTCCATTGCTAATTTCTTCAGGGCCTACAGAATTCCTGCTTTAAAACTGCTCCCTGAAACATAAAATCCTTACTTTGTTTTACTGTGTTGGTGATGGAGTTTTTGGTTTATTGTACCAAAAGTAATTTTTTTTGCAAATAAAAGGATGAAAAAAATCAACTGGTAGATCTGCTTTCTTTTGGTGAACAATTTTGTTTGAAACATCAATTTTCCTATAATGTAACTGTGAAAACTTACTTCAGTCTAGATAAATACTTATAAAATAATCAATCCCTACATTCTATAGAATGTAAAATCAATGGAAAATCTTACAGATTTAAGGGTTTCCTATAACTTTTACACTAATATTTAAATGGGATGAATTAAAGTTTAAATTTTTGCAATACTTTATTTAATTCCTCCCAGCTGCATGGGATATAACCTTGGTAGGCAGCTCAGCCTCACACCACTCGCTCCCTTATGTTGAGACTGGGAAGACTATTAGAAGGACAAATTTGAGAAAATTTGTGGTTTTACATAAAGACAGTTTAATGTGTAAAGCAAACGCTGCATGCACAAGCAAAGAAAAACAGGGATTCATTCCTGCTTCCCATGGGCAGGCAGGTGTGCAGCCATCTCCAGGGAAGCCAGGATCCCTCACATATAACTTGGCAAGGCAAAACACTGTAACTCTGAACCTCCCCTTTTATTTTCCCCCCAGCTTTTATTGTGGAGCACGAGGCCATGGGGTATGGGGTGTCCCTTTGATCAGCATCAGCTGTCTCAGCTGTGTCCCCTCCCAGCTCCTTGTGCATCCCCAGCCTGCTCTCTGGCAGGTGGGGTGAGGATCAGAAAAGACTTTGACTCTGCAAGCACTATTCAGCAAAAACTGAAACATCCCTGTGTGGGCAACACAGCACAAACCCAAAACATAGCACCTCAGCAGCTACTATTGAAGGAAAAAAGCTCCTTTTTAGCCATAACATGTACTGCAGCAAATGCAAATATGATTTTTAGCAATTTGTTATCTATTCAGACCTTCCAAAGATATTTATTTCTTATTGAAATTCATATATTTCCCTACAGATCTCACAATTTAAAAGAACCGCTGTGTGCTTTTCACTGTCCTGTTTTTAGTATGGTGTTGAGCAATGTAAAATGATCTCCTATTTTGAGTATATAATTAAACCCCAGACCAGGTTGTTATGCAGGGTGTTTATGCATCATAAACTTTTCTGCTTATCACTATATTGGGCCAAAATGTATTGTGGGGAGGTGCACATTTTATTTTGCTTTGAAATCTTGCATTTTTAAATTTCTACTAACATCCATAAGGTGATCATCCAGCATATGATGTTGGTGTATACCCTTAAAAACATAAATTGTGATATTTCTTTAAGTTTGCCTTTATCTAAAATAATTAAATTACTAAATATAGTTTTAAATTTCTTTTTAGAGCTCCCCTTTACGATCCCACTGTATTGGCTCTGTTTTCTACTGCACTTGCCACTTCCTCCATCTTTTTATTCATTTGAAAGGGGAGAAAAGGCTCACTAAAGGTGGAAGTCAGTAGAGCTGTGCCAACTTTCAAAAATTTCTATTTATGATTACAACAGGTCTAATTGAGAAACAGTGAATCTGCAAAGAAACAATGATTGCTGTTGTTATCATCTATAATGCCTTACATGGTTCTGGTTTTAAATGATAGCTTTTGACATTCCTGCTTCCACTCCTAATTAGTGTTCCAGATATAATTGAAATGTTTCATTTCTCTATCAGTATGATATGGAGTGGTTATTATAAGTAAAAATACTGTTAAATATATTATTGTGCATAATGTACATTTTTACTTTTCTTAGGGCTTGCTGGCAGATTATTTTTTATTCCATTCCTCAATTCTAATGCACAGAGTGAGATTAACAAAATTATTCTAATGTAACACACTGGAGGAGATCAGAACAAAATACAAACTGGGTTTGGTTCTGCTTTGCTCTGCTGGACCCACATCCTGACTCATCTTTTCAGAATACAGGAAAAAATACAATATGAGCTGGGATTTTGAACTTGCATACTTTTAAGAAAGCCAAAGTTGCTGCTGACAACTTCATGCTTTGTATATTGATGAAACATGCTTGTACTAGGAGTGTGAAATTATTTTTCAATTCATATAGCAAAGTGCCAAAGAAACACAGATGTTCTGTTCAGGAGTCTGGGCTTAATTTATTTTTTTTTTCAGAGAAGTACAGTGTTAATTCCAGTTTATACAATGAAGAGGAAGCATCTGTCATATAACACATTAATTTTAAGGTATTTGCTGCATTTTTTCTTAATGTATTTCCTATAGAACTTGAAATCCAAGTTTTAAGAGAATATACACATATAAATTTATTGGGTAAGGGTAACATAATAATTTCCTAAGGATGAATCCCTAAATATTACTCCTTCCAAGAATTTAGGTGGTTATGGGAAATACAAGTTTTCTTAGTGGGATCTTAATACATTCTTGTTCACTCTTTGTTTTTTTTCTGTTTTAAATATCACTGCTTTAACATATTGCTACTGTTTTTCTACTATCATATTTGAAATTTTATTCCTCATTTGCAATACTATTAATAGTTCCTGATCTAATTATTAATCTAAGTGCTAAATTGCCTGTACCTGTTGCAGATATTAGAATTACTTATGAAGGCTGTTTTCAAGGGAGACACCTTATTGGTCAACATTACCTAAATGGCCTGATGTCTCTGGGTCTTAATCTCTTTTTTTTTTTTTGCAAAGGGCACTGTGTAAGTAAGAGGACCATTAATGTTAAAGCACCATTAGGTGGAGGTACTGCTCATAATGTGCTGAGGAAGTCTGTTAGTTGGACTGCATCCTAGAAAGAAAATAAATAACTTGACCTGAATATTCTGACCAGTTTCCTGCCTGACAGTCTTGACATCTAGGGAAGGTTTCTGCTTCTGAATGAGACTGCTAACAAAACACTACAAAACACAATCTGTCTGTTGGAAATATTCCAATCTCCTTGACTTTTGTCTGTCTACGTTGACCCAGTAACTCTTCACTCGCTCTGATTTTCCTCAAAATAAACATCGAACATAAGTTAGAATGTAATTTGATCTACCGAGAAACTTTGATGTCAACGACTCTCAGGCACTGCTGATAATCTTTAGTGCTTTAGTATGAGTAACAGCTGTGTTACCAAGACTTTGTCTTTTCTTGGTCTCTTGAAGAGGCTGGGAAATAATCAGAACAGATTCTTTTCCACAAGGCAGAGCAGCTTCTTTAAAAAAAATTACCAGCCTTTTTGTACAATGTTTTTAGGCAGAATAGCTCACAGGAATAGTGTAAAACATGAGTTTATTCTACAGTGTTACTGTTTCATCTATTGTTTCCTCTGACTTCAATGGCTGGGGACGACATAGCTGTCAAAAAAGGGCTATGAAAGAAAAGCTATTACCAAGTAGCTCAATAGGAAAAGTAATAGTGATCATTTTAACTAAATGGCGATTGTTGACCATTAGTTACCAAAGTCTACAGTGAAAGGATGATATTGATTTAAAAAGTTTTAAATTACAGGAGTTGAAAATGTTTCTTTTCATGTCTGCACTTTGTTCTCCTTGATGTTCTTTGCTCTCTATTATTTTTTTCCCCTTTAAGAAAATCTGAGCTGCCTTTTCACAGAAAGAATGGTAAGGATGGACAGAGCAGAGCCACTTAATGAGGTAGGTGTTATAGTACACGACATAGTGAGTGTATGAGCACTGGAATGCTGTGAATTGCATTTGCTTTTTCTCATTTTCCACACAGATATCAAACTGAGAAAGGTTGATGTCTCAAAGTTTATTCTTTTTCAGTCTGATATAATTAGAGATCCAGTTGTTGCAGGTGCAGGGGGAGAAAGTCTTTCCAGGAGATTCATCCTCTGCAATTTGCTTTCGTATTTTTAGTGTGGTTTTGCTGATATTTGGGTTCCTGTCTATTTGGGAAGAGGAGTACTCAAGTGTGGGCACGTGAATTTTCCTGCACTAGAGTATTTATCAGGCAGTCAACTGTGGCACACCATGACTTTGATTCCTCTATCTAGGATATTACAATTCAAAAAGCTCATAATGTAGCAGTCCACTTTTTAAGGTGTGCTGGTTCTAAGGATCCTGTGGTGCTGCCTGAAATAAATGGAATCTCTTTTCACTGCAATTCCCTCACGGACAGGTCCCAAAAGTCTGGCACCCTTTCACCTCCAGTTTGCTATCTCTTGTGCTAACAAAAGCAGATGCTAGTAGACAAATTAATGGAGTTTTGAGGAAAACCTATTTACCAGGAGAACTTTTTTTCCACAGCATTTTCTTTGGTCAAAAGTTTTATTATATACAAACATATCTCTCTACTGCTCATATCTGCTCAAAATCTGAGAAACAGCAGGACAATAAACTGAAAAAATATGGTTCAGCAATTTACAAAAAAAAAGTAGGAAGAAAAAAGCAATGTTTTTTTTTCTATCAATCAAACACATTATGAAGAATTTAATTAGTTAATCTGGCATCTTTCAGCTTTCACATATCTCTCTATATTTATTATGACTTTAAAATGCTTATTTTCTGCCAAATGATTCATAACAGGTTTAGAGAACAAGTTCTGTCATTTTTAATATAAAATGTTTAGAGAGAAAGTACTGAAGAAGTACTAAAGGAATATAAAGGAACCTGCTTGTTTGGAGATTTATTTAACTAATGAAAGAATCATGTTATAAATTGGTAGTTGAAAGAGGCACAAAACATATTGCAGATCTTCGCTGTTCCCAGAAATTTATATTTCCGAGGTAAAACCTTTACATTTGCTTTACATCTTGCCCTACATTTGAAACTCAGACATATCAGAAGTGACCTCAAGAGACTCCAGTCATGCTGCAGGCCAGAAGATCCTTGCTAATGCCACATCATAAGGGTTTGGCACTGTCTGACAACTCAGCCAAGCAATATCTGCCTCCCAGATGGGCAACCACTATAAAGGGTGACATCCTTACCTGGTTTACTGAAATCTGGGAGTTCATTTCTAATTGGAGTTGACAAAAGCTTGACACAATCAGCAGCGCTGGGAAACGAAATGCAGTTTCTTCAGCACAACAAAGCCTCCAGTTCTTTCCTTTTAACATCATTAAGAGCCCTGAGGACACATACAGAATGTGAGAGAAGTATAACATGATCAAAAAGATGGAATCCTCTGCCATCTTTTTCTCTGGCATGAACCAGGTTTTAACAAAAATAAATTTCAGTCACTGGTACAGTAACGGTAGAAATAAGTACACTTTCATAAAACTGAGAAAATTAACTAAGCAGAATATTCCAAATGCAGTCTTCTATTTTAAAAAAGACTAATTTTTAAAATATTTTAGAAACATAATGAAGAGAAATCAATACATAGTTGCAGTATGGATGAAGTAAATACACAATTTCTTTTGAATTATTCATAAAAACATGCAAAATATACAGACAGTCATGTATTTATGGTAGGTATAAATTTTCAGTCAACTTTTCCAAGGCTTTGACTTAGTGCTACAAAATGAAATATTTTTAATCACTATTTTTTAAATGAAAACGGTGACAACAATGTCCTTGTCAGCAGGCACTGGCTGACCCTGCTTGAGCAGAAGATTGGAGTGGATGATCTCAAAAGATGCCTTCTAGCCTCAGCAATTCTGCAAATAAACTAACAAGTGCAGTGAGAGGAGATCAGGGAGTTAAAGAACTAATCCTTAAACTCAGCATTATGCCTCTGGATTTGATCTAAAATGAAGATGCATTTGATATTCACCTACTCATACTGCTGCCCATGAAGCAAAACCAACAGACACAGCTGAATGCATAATAAGCATGTGGTATTTTGCTTCTCCTGACAAGACTAGAGGCAGTCAATGGCTGAAGGTTTCTGGAGAGCTCTATGTGGATTGATAAGAAAGCTGAAGGAAAGGTCAGGACATGTCATGGACTCGCTGCCAGGAGTATGCAAATGGATGTGTTTGTTTCTAGCGGTGTTTTAGTACTGGCGCCCAAAGATTTCAAGATGTCAGTAGTAATCTGAAAAAGCATTTGAGTCAAGTTTATTGCCAGTAAGGATATGATGGAGTAGGGAAGAAATGGCTGGAAAACATTGCCAAGCTAGTACTCTTTAGTACTTGTGTCAACATACAGCTGATTGAACCTGGTTCTATCTCTAAATGCATAAACAGAAGTTTGAGGTAAACCTGTTTGATGCGTTCTACAGGGTACTCTTGCTGGACTACCAAAATTAATGTGCAGTGGTTTGGGAAAATTACACAATTTAAAAAGGAAATGTCATTAGTAATCTCAAAAACAAGCAGTTTTCATTTATACATGTGTGACATGACCAAAAGTCAGATATGACGTACATGCTCCCAATCACATTGTATATATAGCTCAATAGGATTAGCGAAGAAAACATCGGCCGGAATAAACTCTTGAACGTTAAAGTTAAGTCTCTGTAATAGCAAGCAGCTATAAAATATACATCAATTCAGAATGGTCCATGGTACTATATTACTTGTGGGGTTTTTTCAGACATGTCTCCTGTATTATTCACAGACCAGAACAATTAGTTCAGTGTTTGGATTTATGCAGTGAGAAGTAATGCTTTTGACATCCTCAGTGAAAGACTTTTACCTCTGGAGTCCTTTGCTGAAGGAAACAGAAGTATTCTCTAAGTACAACTCCAAACATTCTTTTTTTTCAGCAGGCAAAAATACAACCATTTAACAGATGGATATAGTAACCATAATAGGATTTACTCCATGGAGAAAGCAGAATGTCCTAGTCTGTGAGCCAATTAGTCTATCTTCACTTATTCTGTGTCTCAGAGGAAGACTGTTGATTCAGGAATCCAGTTCCCACTTGAGTTTATTTAACTTCAGGCCATTTTCTAAGGTTTGACCATTCCATCCTTTAAGACTAACCAATTTTATAGGATTATATACCATTATGGGAAATTTATTATTTCTATCTGTGAACAACTGTTCTATTCAAATTGTAAACGTACTTCGTGACAGTAAAAAAAACAAAAACAAAAAACCTAAACCCAAAGCATTTTGCAATGCATGGAAAGTGAATGTAATGTTTCTCTAACCAGCTGGAGGGGGAAAAAAACCCCTCACATTGCTATGGTTTTGAATTTGTGAAAACAGAGGAAATAGCTTAGGAGAGAGGATGGGAACACAGGGAGTTTATGATAATAGAACAAAGGCACCTCACCAAAATACCCCACCCCACCACCACGGTTCTTCACTTTCCAGCTTGGCATCTTAGCACTGGCTCTTGCCAAGCTTCTCTTTTCCTGCTCCATTTTCATCCTTTATCTGGAAGCTCTAGGCTTGCCTAGGATTTACCCTTGTTAATGTCTTTGATGCATGCATTTAGGGTTAACAAATCTTTGCAGAGCCTTCATAATGACAACTTAGATTTTCAGATTGTGGCTCCTTTTTCAGAAGTAAATGGATCTTTTTTTTTCCCCAGAAAATAAATTTTCAAGGTCAAAATATGAATGCAGAACCATATATGTTCTAAAAAACCCTCAAATAAACAAACCACAAATGAAAAATATGTGTTAACTCTAAGAGTAGTGTTTTAATTAATAAGAAATGGTGTGATGCCTATCAAATGAGGGCATAATATTTTTTGAATATCTTTTAATTGGAAAATGTTTGTGACTTCTTCAGTACATTAAATATTTTGTCATTCCATAAAATTCATCATAATAAGTTATTAATTTTTTCCAACATACAAGCTGCTTAGAAATGTAGGCACTTAGAAGATAAAAGGAGAGATTAACTATTAATACGTGTCATCAATATTTGACACCCTACTTAGCATGACTATTATCTACTACAATCTACAGAAAATATTCTCCATGCTCCCACTGCATTGCTCGAGTGCCATATGGCCATGCTTGTTTTTCTTCAAATAATTTTTACATAAACAGCTGGTGAGCTGTTTTCTTTGTAACATGGCACATATTTTTCAAGACAGTTAGGAAGGACTGATGTAACACCAGTGTCTGCAGTGCTTTTTGTGTCAGGGTTGTAAGGAACCTCCTATTTATTATTCAAAAATTCCAAACTCATTCGGTGTTTTGGTTGCTTTGGGGGGAGACTCTTTTTCTAAGTGACTGCTGGGCAATGTGACTACACTTTCCTACTCTCTGCTGATATAATCTTTGAAATAAGACTGAGGTAAATGAATGCTTAATCACACAATAGACAGTCAAATTATAAAGTCTTATGGAAACTCTTTAATATCCATTTAATTAAATGTGGTGTTCAGCTAACCTAGAAGTTAACCTCTGTCACCTTAGATAGAGGTAAATCTGAGCTGACTGGCAGCACTGGGATTATTTCATTTACATGATACTCAATTTATTCAATTTACTGTTTTATCCTATGCAATTCTGAGGGAACAGTATTATATAAACAATAATAAAAACTGAGTAAAGATGGATTTTAAATCTTTTCCTTAGATATCAGTGATGCTTTTTCAAGACTATGCACCAAAGTCTGTTTCACTCAGTGATATTAGTTTGCAACAAGCTTTATGTGAAATTTAATTTTCCCAAAGTATCCTCTTGAAAAGATTTTAAGTAATCATTTCTTTCACTTGTAAAGACAAAGTGTAAGAGTTTTTATTTCATAAGAACATATATATATAAAAGGAAAATCATAAATTTTAGAGACAGGACTAAAGGATAAGAAAATGCCTTACAGATTTTCTTCTAAAGGCTTTCTGTTGTTTTCACAAATATGAGGAGTGATAAATATTTTATATGTTTTACTAGTGGCCAAAGCAACCATTTGTGAAGAAAACACCACGTGGTAGTTGACAACTCCTGAAAACACTTAACTGAGATTTGTGGAGAATATAAAATTTCAGGTGACTCAACTGCTGTCAGAAATGAAGGGCTGGTTTCCCTGCCTCATGTCATAATGTCACAGTGATTCACATGACACCATAAAGATTTCTGGAGAATTACAGAAGGGTAGAATTACACTGAAATGGTTACTCAATAGCAGGGGAGCAAATTAGGTCCTGACAGCAAGAACCTGCAAAAAATGCTTCCATTTCAGGATCTGGCACTTGATTTAGCACTTGGTAGGTTTTCCTGCATGTTTCAAAATACATTATCTGCAGATTAAAGCAGTTAACGGGTGGATAAATTTGCATGCTCCCAAATTTTACAGGGAATTGCAAACACTCCAGAAAATAAGATTAAATGCTTACCAATAGCAAACAGTCAAAATAAAAAAAAAAGGTACATTTTGTGGAATGTTCAGAAATTCTTGTTGGGCTTGTCTTTGGTTTTTGTTTTTATTTTTCTCTTGTTTTCTTGGCTGGTAGATTTTTTGGGATTTTTTGGGGAGGGGAGTAGGTTGGTTTGGTTTGGCTTGGTTTTGGTTTCAGTTTTTTTTCCTATGGACAAGCTATAGCTCTTACTTGAAGCAACCTCAATAAAAATATACATTTATTTCAATAACTAAAAGTTAATTAGTCAATTTTACCTAAATTTAATCATTTTTAGGTATCATAAATGACAGATTAAGAATGTGTCAGACTTGTTTAGGCAGATATTCAACAGCTAGAAGTTATTATTAGGCAGAAGTTATTCAACAGCTTGCTAAAATGAATGAAAGAATGACAATTCATCAATTCCAGAGAGGAAAAATAAATGTCCCCACTGCTATTCTTATTCATCCTGCTCCAAATCCAACATTCCCTGGTAACTGCTGCTGCACAGAGATCTATATCACTTTTTACTTATCAAAGAAACTGATTTTCTCTAGACTGGGGCCTGAAGCAGTCTACTATCTCTGCCACCAGATGCTGAACAACTGGTACACAAAAAGAAGAAAATCTCCTGGATTTCTGTAAAAAAAATCTACCAAATCAAAGGCAAAACTGGTTCTATAAATGGCTCCTCTCTCCAACTGCATGTATTCCCAAGCAAGTAGCGGAATGGGCACCAGGAAGGGCAGAGAATGTCACCATCAGGCTGTGACACGGACCCAAATGCACCTTCTGCTCCATGGATAAGTGTTTGCAAGTTCAGAGCATAAGGGGGTCAAAGATGCCAACTGCATACTCAACACACATGTTCCAATTTTCTGTATTGGTGCAGAACATTGTCATAACCACTCAGTGTAATTATTTTGTCCTATAAAAGCAAATATATTTGATAATTTGTTGGACTATTTCCTTCCCCCCCCCCCCAAATTACTTATTACATATTTACTATATTTTCTTATTGAAATTGTGCAGCAATACTGCCTTAGAGCAGTCATAATGTTTATATGGGAGACCACTTTACATTGTTGAAATTGCTTTTTATGAGACTTTAACCATTTTAATCTGGTATTTATATTCTGCTGTTTAACTTGTGTTTGTACAACGCAGCAGTTTATACCATACCAGTTATAAAAGACTTAGCTCTCAAGGGATCAAAAGTCTGTCAAACTCTTTATTATAGCAGTGATAACAACAACAAAAACAATAATAATAATAATAATAATAATAATAATAATAATAATAATAATAATCTTACAACATTTCTTAAGTAATGGAAAATTATGACAAGAAATGTTAGTTGACGGAATTAGTAAATACAGGAACACTGAAGAAGTCTCTGAATACTGAGTTTTAGACTGGATGTGATTTGTATCCCCATAAACAAATTTATTTTGGAAAATAAAGGGTACTGAAACTTTGAATATCTGCTGCGTCTATATAAGGTGTTATATTTTAACAGTTTTTTGTTTTCTTGAGTCTTTTAGTCAAAACCTAATTACTCCTGTAAAAAGTAGAAAAAAAGGGGAGATGATTCTTTAGCTTCAGTTTTAATCAGGGAATATATATTTTAAATGAACCTTTAAATGTACTACTTTTACAAGCCTGTAAACATTCACCTTTTAAACAAGATGTATTCACTTGAATAAATATTTTGACACATCAGTCAGACATTGATTAAATTAGTTCTCTAAATCATCATCTAAACACTTCACTGAAACAGGGTAAAGTGATTACATCTTCCACACAGTAAATTCTCATTTAGTTCCAATACTAAAGGGAACAAAAAAAGTCTTTGAGCTGCAGAATTTGAAGTTAAGGTAAAGATTAAAGGACTGATCACTGAGCTAATCTTCTCTTACCTCACACTGGCAGGCATTGGTATTGTCACTATTTAATATTGTTTGAAAAGAGCTCTAACTTTGATAAGGGACAGCCCATGTTTGTGAGAAAAAAATATATATTTTCAGAAACAAATGAAAAGGTTCCCTCAATATATTATTGAGACATTTATTTGCATTTTTTGTCTCGTGACAAAACTTCAGGACAAGTAGAAGTGCATGTGGACACAAACACAGAGGTATATATAAGTTCCTCTTTCATTATATGATCAATTTAAATCATAACATTAAATCACATGACTCAAGACGTCTCACTATTTGGCCTCTAAGAATCTTTCATGAAGGTAATTTTTAGTTTCCTTGATATTCATGGAACAGTTTTTTGTCACAGGCCTTTACACTTGGTCAAAGGTCAAAATGAGTCTCTGAAGGAACATATCCCATGTCCCAAAGACAGTTGAGAACATCTAAGACATAAGATTCCCTCTAGGATGGCTTTTTAGATCTGATCTTGATAGGAGAATTCTCCTGTCCAGTAGTTTTAAAAAGGAATTAATAAATATATAAAATAATTGAATTTCTATTGTAAAGAAAACTGAAGTTAAAAAAATGTGTAATGATCTTATTAAAAAAAAGCTAAAATAATTTTATTCTAAAAATGATATCAGATTTAATAATTTAAATCCAAATTTAAATGTTGCTGATGCTCAAAAAATGAGTTAACCAATTTTGCCTCAGAAATGTTTCAATCTGTGCATGTTTTACTTACACCATATGTTTTTGTAGCTGAGAGATATTCAAAATTTAATCAATGTTATAACAGAAAATGAAGTTCTACCAGCTTATTAGGCAGAAGGAAGTTGAGTTTCTAAAATCTACTCAAAGAAAAGTTTCACATTAAAAAGGTCATATCATATTTGGCTACATCAAATACAAATTCACTCATGTGATATAGGAAAAATCATCGGGTATTCTAAACTTTGCAGAAGTGGGAATTTGACAAAGTAATTGAAGTAATAGCACAGGAAGATTCTCTGATCTATTGTGCAAGATGTGATGCTCATTTTTTCACACCCCTTGACCAAAACAAATTTTTATCCACAATTTCTACTGCAGCAGAGGGTGTTTTGCTGCCTTTTGTGCAGACCACACCAAAGGGGTCCCAGGTGACACCTTCAGCTCAGGTCCCTGTGGCTGCCGCTTTGGCTCTCAGTGCTCTCTCCATGCTCTACAGCCTGGTGGGCTGGAGCAGCAGCTCTGAGGGCAAGGGCTCTGTGCACTCTGCAGCCTGGACCAGGAGTGAACATCCCCAGGCTTCCTGAAGAAAAAAAAAAGACAAAACCCACACGTAAATGCTAGAATGTTCTTTTCTACAAACATTCGACTCCTGCAAGGGGGCTATGAGCATAAACATTTTTGACATTGGTGGCAGAAGTAGGCAGCTCTCCTTATCTCGAGATAAAGAGAGGATCTTTGAAAATTAGATGAAATAGGCAAGTAACAGCTTGTGATAGGCTTATGAAAGCCAAGAGGAGTGAGGCACTTACTTTTTCTTCTTAGTGAGTAGCATTCCTTCTCAGTCAGTTTGTGAGCAGGATGTTTGGAAAGAAAGGCTTGAAGGATCAGCTCAGGGTGCCATTCTGTGGAGTCAGGCAGGGCTAGCCTATCTATCCTACCATGGCTTTCACAGATTCCTGGAAAATCTTACTTTTAATTTACTCTGTTAGTACATGTGTATAAAACAGTTTAGGGAATCAGTCTCTGAATTTGGGGATTTTGTTTGCAAGGTCATCTCATCAGTGTATTCAGGAGTTAAAACAGCTGGATAAGCTTTTCTTTATGAGTATTGATCCAACTGAATTAAACAGTCAAAGAAGATGGAAACTGCAGCAGAAATCAACAGAAATTATATGATTAGTGCTATTTTGGACACAAATTATTCCCTTTTCACAGACCTGCAATACTTCCAGATTGTGTTTTGGGACAATTCCATAGGGCTAACTGTAGAAAAAGCAACATCGAACATTTCATTTATTTACACAGTTTTAAGTCTAGAGCAATATATCAGTTGATTTAAGTCTATTTGAGAATCTTGAATAATGCTGTGGTTTTATATTGGACAAAGGAGCTATTTCATTTTTAAAATCATCTCATAATTAGCATATCAAAACAACAAAAAAAATTAAAGACCAGAAATTAAATGAATAAAAATTAAAAATTAAAATACAAGACAATATAAATTTTATAAGAATAGAAATTACAGAATAAACTAGGTTGGAAAAGAGCTTTGAAATTATTGAGTCCAACCTGTGAAGTCATTTAACTGCCCTAGAGGGAGAAATAAAGTTTGAACTAAAATGTCAAATTTACTTTTATTGTTAAGATCAGTTTATATTTTGTGAGTAGTGGAATTTTTTATTTCTGTCTCCAAATATTTTGAGTTCATTCCTAGACAACTAAGAAAAATACCAAAAGTTAAGCACTAGGCTTTTACAAAAAACAGGATGTCATATAGAAATATATTTTTAGGGGAACCCTTCATATTTAGAATAAAAAAGACATCAACTGATTGTCATCGATGCTTTCTGAAGTTATCAGGAGTTGGATTGCTTTTCCCCTGGCCAAGGCCTTGCCAATAGCTGCATTTCTTGTGCAGAAAGATGATTAGAGGGATGGAGCACCTTTCTTATGAGGAAAGGCCAAGAGAGTTGGGGAGGTGGCTCATCCTGGAGCGTAAAAGAGAGTCTCTTCATGGAGACTTTATAGCTTCTACCTGTACCTAAAGGGGATCCACAAGTGAGCTGGAGAGGGACTTCTTACAAGGGCGTTGGTGACAGGACAAAGGACAATGGCTTTAAACTGAAGGAAGGCAGGCTTAGATTAGATGTAAGGAAGAAGTTTTTACAATGAGGGTGGTAAAACACTGGAAGAGGTTGTCCAAGAGCTGGTGGATGCCCTGTGCCATGAAACATGCAAGGTCAGGCTGACAGGACTCCAAGCAATCTGACCTGGCTGAAGATGCAGCGATGCTCATTGCAGGGGTGGTGCTGTACTGAGTGACCTTTAAAGGTCCCTTCCAACCCATGACTCTGATTGATGGAAGCATTCTCAAGGGTGGTGAGTTAAATATATAAAAACTGTTTTCGTTGTGGCTGAAAGGGAAGCTCTATCTTCGTCTTTTCTCTCTTTTTGAAACATGGCAGATGGAAAGTAATTAATCTAATTGTGAATGTCTATAGAGAGATGCTCAGTTTTGAACCAGATACCTCAGCTCTGTTATCCATCCTGTTAAAGTCAGTGGAGAGACATGGTGCTTTTACAGCACAAAACATACAGAGTAATTTAAATACCTATTTCAGATTAAAATAGTAATGCATTATGTCTTTCCATTGCTTACAAATGGAACCTGAGTAGATTCTTGTAGGTCTTAGCCCCACTTATTCAAATTAGCTCAATTTAATTATGTGCTAAATGTGTGCACATAAAATAACATCTTCATGAAGAAACTTTGGGTGAAAAGAAAACAAGTTTTTATTTCCTTTGAAAAGATTCAGACTACTCAGTAGTGCATATTAGTTAAGACATCAAGAACTTTAATTAACCTGAATTGTCTTCACTTATTGATGAATATAAATGTCCTTAGACACTGAAGTTGAAATATCTTTGTTACTTGCTGGGGCAGTAGGAACAGATGGTGTAACATGAAATGGGATGTCCAATTGAGGTAGCAGGAAGAGAATGTGATCCTTACTGATACTACAGACAAGGAAGGGTGTGTGCACCACAGATACAAGAGGCAACAGGAGAGACTCCAGCTGAGTGCTTCTTGTTTCTCTCTTAAGACAGTGCTTAATTTTTTCCATTTTCCCTATATCCTTTCCCTTTTTTTTTTCATAAGTACATAAATAAATTTAGCTGTAGGTTAAAAGTAGACACCACAAAGCTGTTGGAGGGCTCTATGAATAAGCCAAGAGAATTGTAGGGATATGGCAAGAGGTCATGCTGAAATAGGGGGAACATCATTTTTTGACACACTGAAACCCTCACAGAAACAAGACAAGCAGAAAAATATCTTCATTCTGACTTTAGCTCATGGGTCAGGGGCACAAACTACCTAACAACTGCTCTAGGGAAAAAGAATACTCTAACTGCAGCAGAATGTCATGCATTACATATGCAAATACTTTAATGTTTCCAAAAACCATCATCATCTGTGCCAGTTTCTGTCACTATTCTGTATTACATGCATTTATATTGCCAACGCTGCCCCAGGCATCAATGACAAAATCTTTATTTTGTATGGATATGTTAGGGCAAGCTTACCTATAAATAGCTAACTTGTAATTGCAGGGAATGCATACAGCAGTAAATAAATATTTTTGTGTTCTAAGATTTAGATAGATTTTAGCTTCTATTGAAAATCTGAGTAATGTTATTCAGAATAAATAGTGTATATCATGAACATAAACATATATACACAGAATGACAGATCCCCTTTAATTTAAAAAATGGCACAAGTTGTATTTTCCACCAAGGAGAAAGTTTAAAGTTCTGGGTAGGTTTTGACCCACCACCCACTCAGAGTGGCAAAAAACCATGTAGACTTGTAGAAAACATGTAGAATATTAGGATCTACATAGAACAAATATTTTGCCATGAACCAGGGAGGTGGGACTGTATGATGAATAATTAACTTATTCATAGTTTTTTTATCAAATATAAACACTTTTTTATAATTAGAAGAATAGAAGGCAAGATAAACAGTTTGCAGAACATTTTTTATGTTGGGAACTGAATGAGTAGAATTTGACCACAAAGTGAACAACAGCAAAAAAGAAATACCAGAGTTATAACTAAAAGTGTGTGAATTGTTTTCCTCAGACAATAAACAACTTCCCCTACAGGTGTGGGAAAGGGGAATATTTCTTACTGACTCTTAGCAATGACAGACTATCCATAAAGCACAAGGAAATCTTGACTGGGAGAAATGTGTCTGAAATAAAGGTTTTGGTGCTTCAGGAGGACAAAATGGCTCTTTAGGGAAAAGAAATTTCAGGCAGGAATTCACGTACAGTTGCTTCTTTGCCAAATGTGGGATACTGGTTTTGTCACCCAAATTGCAGGGTGACCTTTGTTGTTGTTGCTTACAACATCATCTAAAAATCCATCTACTCCTTTCAAGTGTTGAATTTGGAAAAATCTGCAGAAATAGATATGTTTGCAACAAGATAAGTTTGATACTCCAGGATTTGGCTGAAGATACCATGGAGATGTCAGTGGTGATCTTTGCAGGTCTACTGCAGTTGGCACACAGGGGCCCTTTGCTGTTAATGGGATTAAGGCACAAATCAATGCCTAGAAATTGTGCCAGTGAAATTACAAAAGAAGGGGAAAAGCTTAGATCCAGAAACCCTTACAGGGAGGTAGATTGCTATGTACCACAAACAAATCTGGTAATGGAGAGATTTCCAGGAGAAAGGCTAAGCCACCACTTAAAACTGACATTTGTGGTTGGTTTATACAGTCTGAAGAAAGGGAGGGGTGGCCAGCACTTTGCATAATTAGATGTATTTCAAATAGCCCATCTGCACTCTTCTATAACTGTGAGAAATATTTGTGTACACAGTGAGCTTCTGATGAATTTCAAATTGAAATCTTTGTTCTTGGGAAAACCACTGTGCTCCTATCTTGGCAATTTATCTGATACAGGCTCTTTGCAATTCATCCATGTAATCACAGTATAACAGGTGAGAATTAGTGGATCAAAGCCAAATGTTCAGGAACACACAACCTATCTTTTGAGAGAAATAAAAACAAATTGCCTCTCAGCTTACCATTAGCAGAGATAGCTGCTCTTTATTTACTGCCCAGTGAACTACATGCAGTATTTAGAGAAGAAAATAAGTTTTTAAAAAATCTCGTTCTTTGAAGTATTAATTGACTATTGTTTGACTTTAATTTCCTGAAATAAATAGCAATTACATCTTGAAATATTCTTACCAGTTTCTGCTGATATCTTTTTAGTGCTAGCTTGAAAAAAAAAAAAGTTTTCCTGGAGTGAATTTTGCATTAAATTTGCTACATAGAAATGCACTTCTAGAAAACTAATGTCTCATAGATTTTCTATTGAGAGAAGGACTTTATCTCCAAATAAAACCCCAAACCTCCAAAACCTAAACAAAGAGCAAAACAAATCTACACACTAAAACCAAACCAAACCAAAATAACTGACACTCATTTTAATTAAAGACAGGAAAGGAAAGCAATCCTAAGGTATATGTCTGTTGATGAAAAAGGAAAAGTAAATCATTCAAAATATCATTTAGAGTTTCCAGTACATGTTCAGTGTATATTCAGTATCTGATTTATGGTTTAAATATTTAATGTGGTATAGTAAGAGTCAAGAGAAAGCTCTGACAACTTGCACATATTGTCAGAGTCTCTGCAGGTATATAAAATAGTATGCACATTCACGTAAAAATATTTTATATTTTCTATTAATTACTTTGATAATTAAGTGTAGTATATATTCCTGGGAACAGAAGTTTTAAATCTCTTTCCTTTTAGGTTCAAACCAGCTCTTTATGCTAACAAATGCTAGTGGCTTTTAAAAGTGTAAGCTATATCACCGGATAGAAAATACGTATTTGAAAATTCTCTGGTAGAAAATACCCTGCTTGAAAACTGAAATATTTCAGGGAAAAGAAAAAAATATTATCAATTTAAAATGAGAAGCATTTTGAAAATTATAATACTTCCTGTAAGGAGTACATTTTTGGCCTCCTAAATAATATAATAAAAGCATGTAACTGCACAAATGAAGCACAGAAATAACCCTTCTCCTGCCCACAGTCTTCCCCAGAAGCAGACCTCCTTTTCCTAACATTTGAAATACAAATCAGAAAAAACAGATTTCTAAGTCCATCAGGAAGATCTTGGCCAAACCACACTAAGTTAACCATCACAGACATGACTTTTAATGTTACTTATATCCTTTGCTTTTCTTTGATTGTTTTGTGCTGAAATTAAAAAGAAAGGAATATATCATAATGCTATCTTAAAATAAAAGCCCAAACAACAAGAATTTTTTTAAAAAGTTACAAAATTATCCCTGCAACCCCCTTTTTTTTTTTGCTATGGAGTCAGGAAGTATGTCAAGTTGTCTAGATTTCCTATTCCTTCTACTTATCCCCCTTCCCCGTTGTGCAGCCTCACAGATACAATTTCATCAACTGCTGCTTACACCCAAGCTTCTTCAGAATTCTTTCCATACATCTAAATTGGAAAGATGAGGAAAAACGTATGCAGAGGGCTTCATGGCATAAAAGTGTAATGATGGAGCCATGCTCAATACCCATCATAAGAAGGGCTCAGGAATTTTCTTCCTTCATAGCTGTCACTGGAGGTGAGATTAGCTCCTAGAAAGACATTTCCTCTCTGATTTAAACACTTGAGAAAGTGAGGGTCTATTCAACTAGCCAGCATTCCAATCTCAGATTGCTAGATTTAAGGTTAAACTCAAGTTTTCCCTTGCATCTCATCCTATACTCAATGTACAGAATCCTGTTATTTCTCTGCTTGTATAGGATTGTGTCAAACCATCAGCCATAAGTGCAAAATACTAGAGAGGAGAATATAATTTTAAGAGGAGATTGATCTTTAGAGCCTTTTGGGGTTTTTTTCCTTCTATCAAAATATCAGAAAGTGCCTGATGGCTTTGCCCTAGAAAGAAATAGTCTCGTACTGGTATCATGACTAGAAAACCATCACCTCCAAATCCTATATACATGAAATGTATTAAGGCTTCACTAACCCCATCCTGCATCTCACCAGTACTTATTTTCTGAATTTCTTCTGAAATTACCTGCTTTTGCATCTCCACAGTACTAAAGAGTAGAGGAAGGGATACTTGCTATCTCAATGGACTGCAGCTATTATCACGTGCTGTTGCAAGGTATACAATAAAATCCTATTTTGGTAGAGCCCATGGATGTCATTATGATATTATGGAAGGGTGCCAAATGTGTACCTTCAATCCTAATGACTTCTATTCTTGGTAAAGAACTAAACACCTGTAAAGAGATATTGGAATTTTACATGAAAAGGAAACAAAGAAGTAAAAAGATTTGGTGTAATTTAGCATTAGGATTCAATGAAACATTAGATTATAAAAACTCAGTACAAATTAAGATTATTTAGTTACTTCCAAAATTTAAGAAATCTGTAGATATTGAGAAAAAGTTCGCAGTATCTTCACCTGAGACTTAAGAAACTACAGAACATTTAAAATTAATGAACTGTTTAAATTTTCTGTGCATTCATGTGGAAATCAGTACAGTGCTATTTTTGCAATGCAAGACAGTGGAAATTAAGGAAAAGAATTTAAATACAGAATGAAAATTCAACCAATGCAATTAAACATAAAAGAGAGTTCAAGAGAACATCCCACATTAGCGTAAAATCAAAGTATGTTTGTTAATTATTAGAAATATAAAGAAGGTGGGGTTCATTTATATCTTGGTTTATATCTAGGTTTTATTTGTGCTTCTTACACTCTACACTGAGCTAGCAATTAGCACCAGAAGTCAATACAAGTGCTTGAAAACCTACTCATGTTAACTAAAAATAGAAACTGCAACTTTGCGCCTTTAGTGATATTTAGAAGTTTCTGGTAATAATGTTAGCAGCTGGGATAGAGAATGAAAATTCATAGTGGAAAAAGTTACTTGAGAAAAAAATGGGAAGGACACAATTAATCCTCAAAGAATACTGTAACGATGGTGATGTGACAGTGAGAGTTTGTTGGTTTTCCCTTATTGCTTTCTCCATGCAAAAAAATCTAGACTTACCCCTTCTAAGAACTGATAAAAATAATCAGTCTCTGATGTTAATTCCAATTAATTCTGAAGTCAAAACTTTGTCATTGCCTGTTATTAAAAATCTTGTCAGATTTTTGCAGAATTCGGGTTTTTCTAGTCCTCGCTGCACCTACAAGAAGCTAAGTGCACGAAATCCGCAATGCATCGCTTGCTCATTCTGAAGTGACATTACTTTTTACTCAGAAAAAATAGATAAATAGATAGATAAATAGATAGATAGATAGATGGATAGATAGATAGATAGATGGATAGATAGATAGATAGATAGATAGATAGATAGATAGATAGATAGATAGATAGATGTATATCTTAGGTATAAAAATACCATGGGTTTCAGTTGTTTTCTCTCTTCTGAGATAGCCTAGTATCAGGAATTTTGGTGCCTGTACTTGACAAAGCAGTTCAATGGCTCTTTCAGACTTCAAACTAGGTTTTATATTTCAATAATCTTGGGGAAATGAGTTTCTGTCTTCCTTATTCCTAAAATCTGACCAAATCTCCATGCCTCGCTTCTGAGATAGCACTCATGCTCTCCTAAGGAAGCATAACAGGTATGGAAAAAAAAGATTTCAAACAGAATGCGAGGAGCCTGACTCTATCCCAGCTCTCAATATAATTACTTATGCTGAGTTCTGCATCTGTGCTAATAGCTAGGTAGTTGCATGCATTTTAAATGTCTTTTTTCTTAAAGAAAAATAATCTTTTATCCTGGGTTTGAATTGAAATATGAGCAGAATTAGGTAAGTCAGGTAGGTGGGGAGAAATATTTCCCAGGACAGAATGGGTTTTATGAATGTAGTTTCCAGTTTACACAAATGTAGGATGCAAGAGTTTCCACCCCATAGATTTTAGTGAGAGATTTGAGTCTTACTATCTTTTTTTTCTTTTTAGCTTTATTGCCTAAAAATTGATAACCACTTTTCTAAAAAATGTTAATTATTTACAAATGTAAGGATTTAAAGAGGTTATGTTTCACTGTTTCAGGTTATGCATATTTAATGCTGAAAAAAGGTGAGTTAAAAATGCTATTAAAATATTTTTGGTGATTTGTATCAATTTATTTCTGAAAGGAAATTGCATTTTAATTAGCACTGTGGAAAAACAGTCTAATATTTGTTGATTTTTCAATAAAATTTCAAAATACTGTATATAAACAAAATGCAAAATACATGTTTTCAAAAAACCTGGAGTACTTAAAATAAAATATTAATGAACTAATTTCTTTTTGAGGCAGTTGGGTTAGTTCCAGTTTTATCAACACATAATTCTACAAACATCATGTCTCAGCATTTCTAACCTACTTTTTATTCATGGATCAGGAAAGGAAAGCAAGCTTTCATATTTTGTTTCTTAACAAGACGGTTTAAAGCAAAAAGGAAGCAAAGATCATGTCTTTATCTGAAGAACAGTCTACAGATTTCAAAGACTGGCTTGTGTAGTCAATGATATTCTTAATTTACACAGTTTATTTTTTCAAAACTACAGTGGCTTAAATGCATTTCTTGAATAATATTTTTGTCCAATTTAAAATTTTACTAAGGACTTTAGAATAATTTTATACGAAAATACATTTGGCTTGTCATTTCCTTTTTATCTTGATATTTTTGGGTTTTTTTTAAACAAGAAAGTGTGTTTTTAATCAAATTTATAAAAAAAAGGCAGGGGGTTTTCTTTGTATTCCTCTCCACCATGTATATTTCAAACTTTTAATTAGGAATGATGAACATCGATGAACATGCTACTTTTTATATTCTATTGTCTTCACTTTTCCATTCTAAAACCATTCTGTGAATCATTTTCTATTGAGCGGAAATTATAGAAGAAAAATCCAGAGGATAAAACATGAATGGAACTCCTTATGTAATAAGGAAAATACCCTTAATTCACAGGGTTTGTACATTTGCTATTTCGTCACAGCAGTGAATAACTCTATTTTCTCCAGAAATATGACATCTGGATCAAAATAAATGAATGTAGGTTAAAAAAAAAAGTATAAAATTATAGACACCGTGTAAATCCATATTGCATCTGAGTGCCAGTCTGGCTATAAATGTGGAGATGGGTAACACTGGAGAACTTCAGGTTTGAGCCCTGCTGTTCACTACCAAGCCCTGCCATCTGCGCTGCAAATGTTGGAGTGAAGAGTGCACGGCTCCTCCTGGATGTGCAGAGATGCAGCTGACTGTGGGAGCAGCACACAGAGATGTGGCCCAACTCTGTGACATGATGTGTGCCAAAGCAATCCCCACACCACAGAGCAGCAAGCCGCACATTTGTGGGTTGGAACAGCTTCAGAGCTGCACACAGGTTTTATCTACTAGGTTCTGCATGTTGGAGTTTTCTAAGATTTTGAAATGTTTTTGACCACTTACACGTCTTCATTTTTCAGACAGAACATGCATTATCAGCAATAGCTCCAGAAACGAATCAACTTCTACGTGTTGTGAAAAAGAAGAATCAGAAATGTACACTTCTGTTTCCCTTTGCATACCTTTGTGATAGTACAGATGAATTATCAGCTAAGCCTGAGTCCTGTGCCTGACTAATATTAAAATGTCAGGGATTCGTGGAAATGCCAGTGTTCTTTGCTCTATTCTTCAGTGACACCGTGGTTTAAACATCTTTCTTGCTTTCAGGCAAAGGATCATGTACTTGACAACAAGAAGATGTAGAAAGGTGGTAAGGTCCTGGAATGGGCATTCCAGATTCTACCCAGGTCAGGGTACAGGGCCAATAAAATCTTGGTGGTTTGTGCTCTGTCATATCCATGTGTTGGCCCCACAAGTGTACTCATGAAAATACCAGTCATGTTCAGGGAGAATAACAGGACAATAAAGACCCTCATGTAATTAGTCTTCAAAAGTAGAATGCTATATTTACACAATGCTATAAAATGAGTGCAATTTTTGCATCTCACTCTTTTTAATTCACAGAACTGTCATTTAAATTAAGGTTGATTAGTTCTGACAATTTAATTGCAGAAACATCTTTGGCCGGAAAAAAAATTAGGCAAATACTTGTTTGGCTTTGTTTTTTACCTCCTGCAACTCCCGTAGTGTCTTTACTGGGTAAAAATATAAAACACAGCTATGTAATGAAAAGTTCTAATAAATCTCATCAGTGAGTAACAGGGATTTAATGTTTTTATAGTAGAATAATTTTTTTCTGCTATTAAATTTAATCAATTGGAATTGTAATGACAGTTTCATTAGCATGACTAAAGTTTAGATCTGTCAGTTTTTCCATTTAATAAATAAGTATATATTCATACACATACACTTATTTTTATCAGGGTCTACAATTACTCCCATGAAAATAACTTCAGATAGAAATTTCAGCTGAGTTTTTTCCCTGTCTTTTCTTGTTGTTCTTGAAATTTCATAATTTTGAGCTTACTTTCAGACATACTGACCATTTCTATTAAGAATAATACGGTCTTTAAAATCAAATTAAAACCTTCACATTTTCATTCTTTTCAAGTGATTGTGCCATTCCAGAATAGTTTTTTTAAGCTAATTAATACAAGTAATTTTTATTGAAAAAGTATTTTCTCATTCTATTAAAAACTTGGTATCAAAAAGTAAATTCGCTCCAAGCAATCAACACACTACTTCATTTTGAAAACTTTGTCATGATTATTAGTGAATCAGACGAATGCTTGTGGGTAACACTAACCTTGACAGAACAGAGGTGTTATTACAAGACCGTAAAGAGTAGAAAAAAAGTCCCTTATTTGGATAAACTTCCAAAGACAGTGAATATTGCATGAGAAAGAAAAAGCCCAAATAGTAAATCAAAATTTTAAAAAATACCCCAAATAAAAAAACATTTTTAAGAGCATGCTTGAAATCATTGTTGCTCACTAGTAGCGTCAGTTGTAATAAGTAAAAAATCTGCCATTTTTTTTAAAAAAGGTCACAGAGTGATCAAGTTAAAGCAGTTGCTGTCAAGGTGGAGTTCTACCTGTTTGTTATTGCAATCACCGGTCATTTTCATTAACAACTCCTTTTGTACCAGTATGGCCCTGCCTAAAGCTGAGTTGATAGCCCTTCTCCCCAACAGCGAGAGGAGTGGGGGGACATCAGAGGACATGCGAAATAACTTCAGAACCAGCATGCCATGGGAAGCCACCCCACCGAAATTACCAAAAAGACCCCCAAAACAATGAGCGGACACAGAATTAAGAGATCGGAGCAATGTCTGGACGTGAGGAACAAAGTACCAAGCCAGCAGAGATGCTGAGGACCTTTGTTGCCCCTCACCCTGAGGAAAGACCCCAGCTGGAGCCAAGACACCAAGACGGCAAACCCGACTCTAAGCTGCACTTTCTTCATCCTCCAAGTCACCCTGGGAGCGACGACGGAGAAGCCGTGGACCCGTCGAGCCTCCCAGCTTTGAGCTGATCACTTTAATGAAGGCACTAAAAGGAGAAAAAGTCTCCTACCCTGTTTATTTCATCAGTCATAACTGCCAGTGAATGTACAAATTTTCTCACATGATATCACTGCGCAAAATCATTTGCTGAATTAGAAGTAAATATAATGGGTTCTGCAATACAGAAAGGAGATTCCTCCTTAAATTTAAGGTAAAAATATATCTGATAGTAAAAATGTCTTCTTTTTTATTTTTTTTTTTTAATTTGGAAGCTGAGAAGTGTCTTGAGAAAATGTTATATTCAGCACTTCACTGATATATATTATGAAAGGTGACAACCTCAAAAACTGTAGGTGGAATATAATTAGGCTTTATTATCCCCATTTTACAGATGGCAGTCTGAGACATATAGCAATCAAAAGCTACATAATGCAGAGATTCTAACACAGAACCTTTTTTTTCTTTTTTTCCCCTGGCATAAAAGAACTTCCCATGATTTTCTTAAACATTATTTGTATCTCACTGGGAAAAAAAAAAAAAAAAAGAAAAGAAAAAAAAAGAAAAAAAACCAAAAACCCCAACTAAGCAAAAAGAACTCTCAGTTTTTCCAGTCCTTAGTCCTACACTAAATCCTCCAGCATTTTATGCTGCCTTCAGGTAAGTGGCCTTGTTGCAACCAAACCAGCGTTAAAGACAATTTACAGGGGTTTTATGTATTACACCGTAAAGAAGGCGATCAATGGGGGTTCCCTCTGGAGTCTGGGTATCCTACAGAGCTGAATTCCTAAGGAGTGAGTAATTCCAAGCTCTTTTCTGTCTGGAGAATCTAGGTGTGAGGAAAGGCAGCTGAAGTGCTTTGTGATTCAGTCCGTACGGCAGATGTGCTCTGCAACCTTAATGAGCCCAATAAGGAGGTCTGAAAAGGACGAGGGGGTATTTCAAGCTGCATTTTTAAGGAAAGAGGGTGCTAGAGAACACATTGAACACGAAGTTGTAGTAGACAGCTATACGTAGCAAGATTTTGGTTTAAACTGGGTCTACTTGTTTAAAAAATCCCAACAAGTTAAACACATTTTAAATTCTGGAGGATGCACTTGTGATTATTAACACCTAAGTCTGGCATTCTGAATGGGGAAGAAAGAATTCTAAAAGCATTGAGATTATTTTTCTTAGAATTTCACTGCTTACGACTTGTGTGCGTCCACCCATAGTTTTCCTTGTCCAAAATACATGTTTTTTAGGGTTTTTACAGGAGGAAAAAAAAGGACACACAAATGCTAAATCTGGTACATGGAAATTACCTACTTCTGTGAAGCTGCAGAAGACGCTAAGAGTTGCAGATGCTGTTCATAAATTTATTTTTAAATTCTTCTGACATTCAATATCTCTAAGTTTTGGGTGTTTTTTGGTTTTACAAGGAAATGTTTCCCAGTTTATACAATATATTGTGGGCAGACAATTACTCTTTGCTCTGTTTCACCCAGAAATAAAAATTTGTGCCCGAGCTGTCATCAGAAAGTGCTGCATGCATTAAAAACACACTTCAAACTGTGTAGTAAATAAATTTTTGCATAGTTCTTTAGAGTTGCAGTCCCCATAAATGGTATTTCCTATGTAAATGAAGTGTAATAACAAGATCTCTTCATTCACTGCTGAAATGCAGCCACACTTAGAAGGGAGATGTGGTTCAGCAGCACACAGCAGAACAGTTCCTGTCAGCTGGAATTCAAGGCAGGCTGCGTGTAGTTACTTGCACTGAAATTTAGTAGACACTGCAAACCTCCTACACCTCCTGTTCTGTAGGACCCACATTATGAAGAGCACCTGAAGATAATACTAGCACTTCTTTCTTCTTATCGCTAAAGAAACAAAAAAAAAACTAAAACAAAAAAAAAAAAAACCCAAATAAATAAACAAAAAAACCCAACCCAAACCGCAAAGGTACTAAAGTCTTCTTACTCATAGCATAATTTGCCCAATGCAAAGCAAAGCACACTTCTGGCTGCAGGAGGTCCTCTCCATTCTGCTGAACTGACACAGAAATTCCTGTATTAACACCGCTCAGTCATACCACTTATGGGAAGAAATACTTTGTTACCATTGGATTATTCTTGAGAAAGTTTTGAGAAGATGAGCAGTGTTTAATGTCAGTTACCTAAAAATATCTTTTTTTGTGCAATCACACTCCAATCAGTCTGGATCAACTAAAAGAAATTTAAAGACATTTTAAAATCATATAAAAAGTTTCCTTTCCTTCTAGATTTACTTCAGCCTTCACTAGGTATTTAATTTAAATTACATTAAATTAGTCTTCTTACAGTTTGACTGGTAAGCCCTACATGTCTGAAGAGGATTTTTCGATTCCTAACTCCTACATTTTGGGGGTGCTCAAGAGGTCTAATCCACTATTCTAATCCACTAGTTTATCCACTATTCCAGGTGCTTTTCTCTTTTGCTCCCAAAGTTGTTTTCCCCTCTTTTTTCCTAATTCATCTTTATATATTCCTAGTGCTACCCTGCACAGATGATGAGACTTTTGTAAGGATTAAACATTTTATGGACAATATAGGTAAGTAAAGAAATTTTAGAGAGAAGTTTCCAGCAGCTTTTGTGATTCATAATGGAAGTTCATATAATTTCAATTCCAATTTTCAATTTCAATTTCAAAATTTGTCTTTTTGAGTTTTTTCTAATTGGTTTTATTTTTTGTTGCCTTTCTTTTATTGTTGTTTTTAATGGGTTAGTTTAAAATATATTTCAGTATGTGGATATAGCATTTAATTAACATTTGGTAAACACTCATGAACTAATCATCCCAAGGAAAAAAATTACATCACTTTTTTTTTTTTTTTAAAGTTTTTAAAAGGTTTTAAAAAAATCTCATTTTAGTTTCTTTTTTAAATTCAAGTTGGTCATCCTTAAAATTTGCCTGTTATATTATTGGTCTAACTTTCCAAGTGTAGTAATTGCTCCTAGGGTGTCACCTTTTTACATTCATTTTCTACCAATGGTAATAAACTGATTTTCATCCCTTATATATCAGTCCAATTTCTATTTAAAATTTGGTCTTCACAGTTTCCAGCTGGCTTAATTCAGGACCTTAAACGGATCACAAATTAAACTATGCAACTACAAAAATTACCATTGTATACTCCATGAATATCTCTGTGACTAATCAAGCACCTGATTAAGCTTGATTCAAAACTAACTGTGTTCTGCAGTCCCTGGACAGAGAGAGCTATGTCTGTTTTATACGTTCCTTGCTTTTAGAATTGCCTTTTTTTCCATTTGAAACCCTGCTGGTTATATGTATTTATGGTTCTTGCCACAGTTATTCTTCAAAAACAAATAGAAAGAAAAAAAGTAGTGTTATATAATATATGTAATTAGCTTTTGTCAATAACATTAATATGTTAATATTAATATGTTAATAATATTAACACGTTCTTGTTAACAAATTTTAACAAATGTTGAGTTTCCAGTATGAATTGTGGTTACATGTATGATTTTGGGAAATATAAGAGATAATATCCTGTTACTAGATTATATGAATAGTGTCCAGAAGAATATGTTCTACCAAAATTTCTTTCTTTCATTGGTTTCTTTCATTGGCTCAGTAGAATAAAAAATATTAGTCAATGAAATCCAATGATTCCTTCAAAGATTTTTTTTCCTGATGCATATATAAACTGAGACTCTCAGGATATATAAATACTGAAATATAAGAAAGGTGCCCAAATATATCAGTCTGATGCTGAAGGAAGGTAGCCTTTTGTATTGGTTTTGATGGGGTCAGGAAGAACCTTGGGAAGTTTCTTCAAATATTGTTATGACAAGAAATTGATAAATAAAGAGATTGATGAACACTACCATGTCAATGATCATGTCAACAGTTATTTTTGGTGAAGTATCTAAGGCTATAAATTATGTCTTAGATACTTGAACTGGGATTAAAGACAGAGAGAGAAAACTACACAGGATTTTCTCTCCTTTGTAATACATTTTAGATCAAGAACACACGGCTGACTGGCATCAGATCTTGGAGAGCAGGGTGCTCCTTGAGGAGTGTCTGCAGTATTCATCACAGAGTCCTTGAGACACTCCTCCAAGTATTTTGTTACAATACTTTGCCTTGAACAACTTATCTACTCTTTTTTTGGTGATGATTCTTCCACATTGAATTCTTTTTTTCCCTGGAAGTAATTTATAGCATTCTGTCAATTCACTGCCAGACATGATGAAAATGTATTTATTGAGTGTGAACCAAGCTCTACAGACACTACTCTTCAGCAGTCGTGTTCATACTGCTATGAGGTATTTAACTGGAAAACAAATTGCAGCTATGAAATCCAAATAGATACATGTGAAAAAACGTATTACTGCAACACAGACATTTAGATTAATTTTTGTAGCATTTTAAAAATAAAAATCAGTTCGCTGATACAATATTGAGTAAAGATTTTTTTAACTTCAAGTTAATGGAGAATTATAAATAAAGAGGTGCTTACTTTTTAATTTGAGATGAGGCAAAAATTCAAATTGCATAATCATGTTTCTGATATGCATGCAAAATTAATATAAGATAATTTGGCACAGAAGTAAAGATTTAGAATAAAACTCTGATGAGTTTGAGAGGTAATTGTATTGTCTTAATTACAAGAGTATTTTTTTCAGATTCAAGAACAATAAATCACAATCCATATATTAAAACAAAGAAACAAAGAGACCAACAATCCAGTTGAAAAGGTAACAATTCCTTGATTCCTTTATACAGGATCCATAAAAATGAATGAAGCTACATTCTGTGACTTCAGGCATGTTACTTGACTTCTTTTGACATTCTTCAGTTTGTCTGTAGCCCAGTGTAACAAGACGGCAATGGTAAAAAAGATGCTTTATCCCCATTATCATTCATGGATATAGAAAATTAAAATGTGTGAATGGTAATGATTATGTATTGCTTAAATATGAAAGAGCTACACTAAAACCTCATTGTATTGATGAATGTAGTGCTTATATAAGCATTAAGGACTATTTACTCAAACTAAGGGCAGACAAGCTTTGGGTCATCAAGGACATAAAGGAATTTTTAGCCATTGCAAAACTAAAAAGACCAAGTATGGAAATATTTTCACGAGAGTTCCAGGAATCCTGTGTGAGAATTTCCAAATAATGATTTTTATATTAATAGGAAAATTAATAGTGAGTATTCTGAGAAACTTTGTCCTTTCATTGGAGCAGTTAATTAGACAATTAGAACTGTTAAAAAATCACATAAGATTTACCTCAGAAGAGCAGCTTCCCAAATATCAGGTAGAAAGAATAGAAAACATAAGGTATTCTTAAGAATAATTTTAGTTACCTCTTTATCAGATTCGGTCTTCTGTTACCATAGTTCCTGCATTAACTGCTACTTAGTGAGCGCATCAATAATTGAAGCAACACACAGTTTAAAATTCTGAAATACAACTTATATATGTTGCCAATATGATTTCATAATATTTATATTTTGCAGATAAATACTTAATTTGTTTATTTTATATTTCCAAAACACCTATGAATAGGTGAATTTTCTCTTGCTTTCTTTTTGTTGATTTTTTGTACTGCAGAGAAATTTTTCTTTACTAGAACTGAATATCTTTATAATCATACCTGAAGTAGAGACATAGACAAGAATTATGGACAGTGTAGTATGTCTTAGTACATTTGCAAAATTTTTGGCTCTGAGACTGGGACTACTGGCCCTGATGTTTAGGATGACATTTAGCACCTTGTCTGGAGCTGAAAATTGCTGGTATTTTTAAATCCAAGACCAGTTTAACATCTATTTACCCCATCTCAACCCACATGGTCTTTTTGTATTGGGACGTTTCATTTTCTGGCCAGATGAGCACTACGGGGTTTTTTTCAGTGAAATTCTGGTTAAATGCATAATGTCAGGAAGCAGTGGAGGTTGGCTGCCCCACGTGACAAGGGGAGATGGGTGCCAGGCGAGACATCAAGCAGAAGCATCACAGGCTAAATCATAAATATGTCATTCATCATGAGGTGAGAGAACATGTTCATGATGGCAAACTCCTGCAAGTTTGAGTCAGAACTTTCAGGCAACTCCAGTATGATGACACCAGGCCAAGGGCCATCTGAGAAGTCAGCCTGTGGTCTGGGTCCAATCACACTCTGTTTCAGGTACTGTATTTCCAACTCTGTGTGAGCCATCACAGTTGTTGGTTTTACTTTTGGAAGAGTTCTACAGAGGGTATTTACCAGGCAAACCTGAAGGAAAATGTTTACTCAGCAGTGAGTCATGGAAAGAGGATGAAATACACACAGAAATAAATCTTTTCTGTGAAAACAGTCGCTATGTTGATTTCATGTATATTTTCTATTCTTCATTATTAGAAAAAAAAAATCTTTGTTTTCAGGACTTCTTCATCCCATACCAATTATTTTAGAAACTCTAAATGCAAGACTAAATGACATCCTTCTCCCTATGGGTGAAGAGGATGCTCTCAAAGAGGATATTTCTAATGATTGTTGTTCCTACTAGTTTTTAAAGGATTTATTTCTGCTGACTCTGACCTGTCAAGGGTTCTCAAAGCAGCTGAATAAATGTGATTAACTACCTTTATTATTATTTAAAAATCAAGTACATACTTGTGCTAACACCCCAAAGCACCCCATCAAATGTGATGTTATAAGATATAATATCTAGAGCTACCTATTATATATTCTTATCTATTTTAAGACAGATCCACTTTAAAGTAAGCATCAAGTACTCACCTTACACCCACTTAGCAGAAGTGGGTTCTTGCAGTGAGCATACTGTGTACTGCATAAAATTTTAGTGTAAAAAGTCCTAATTTGTGTTGTTGTTGTAGAAATTCAGTTATTTTCTCAGTGTGAGCATAGTAGATATATAATGTATGCATCAACTGTATAATGCTAACAAATGAAGCTAATGATCACTTTGGCTAGTCCTTAAAACTGAATGGAATACTTATTATGTACATTTATTTTTCCTCCTAAATGTAGGCTATTACTGTAAGCAGTAATGACCACTTTTTTAGCATTCTGTTATCAATGTAAGCTACTTAATAAGCACAGATCTGCTAATCATGATACATTAAATGGGGCCTGTGAGTTTATAGCTTCTAAGAATACACAAATAATTCCACTGAAAATCAAGATATACACCTGATTTTTAAATTCCTGGAAATTTGAGGTTTTCAATGAAATTCCCAATAAGAACAGCACATAAAAGGCAGAGAAAAGTGTTGGACAGGTGCCACTAAACATCCAGGGCTACCACACTACCTAATTAAAGAACAAGAGCTTACAACAAGAAGTTTAAACCAGGTCTAGTTTGCATATATTTGAGAAGGTGAACCCAGATGCTGCTTGGAGTACAGAGCACACTGTTAACAGAATGTGTTCCAGGTACAGAACTTAGAAGCCTGCTTATCAGTTTGAAACAGACACTTTTGTAGAAAAGGGAATGCACAAATGTTTCTGGTACCTAGCTTATTAGAATTATAATAAAACTAGTCTGTCAGTATTTAATAAGAAAGTGTTTATTTAAAATTCCTGTCTTCAAATGGTACAAGTACAAACCAGTGAATCTTCATGAATCTTATGATACAGCTAGTTAAGCACGATTACTATCTTTTATGCCTTAGGTAATGCTGCTGGTGAAATTCAGTGGCTTGACATGGGCCACCCCAAAAGAATCAGTATTGGAGCTGATGAGATTAAAAATGCTCTCTTGGCTTTGTTCATGCTTCAGAACAATTTTGTGCTTCCCTTGCCATTGTTTTTTAACAATTTTTTACCCCTGTCTAGCTGAAAGCATGACTCTCTGTATAGCTGCTGCTTGACTTGCAGTGTTCTATATCCAAATACCATCCTGGGTGAAGAGAGAGTGGCAACATCTCTGTGTGGGAGCACTATCACAGAAACACTATATTTTCCTTTTCTTGTGGTCTAGGACTAAGTTCTATAAACATGGCTTTTCTCTCTGTCATGAGAGACTATAAGTCTCCGACAAACTTTTTATTCTTTAGTGGCTGAGGGGTGTTACATGTATCATGGCCAAAGGGAAAGAGCTTACACAATCCTTTATTAAACTGAGAATGCCAAATTTTCAAAAGTACAAAGAAGCAAAATATAGTTTTCTTGGGTAAATATTTATTTGGTTTGGAGGGGATATCTTTCAGCATCCAGTAAAGAAGCACATTCTGGAAAGTACAATCCTTTGCTTGTATTGATTTATTTCATGAAGTCTGAGAACAGACTTAAAAATGACTTGATGCTGTTGACTGAAATAAGTAAGTTGCAACTGGCACTACAAATACTGGTGGAACTCAGTAAAATGAAATAACACTGAGGAATCATGAATATGTCATTCAGCCAAGGATGGATATTTCTGGAATTGCGTTGAATGAGTATTGCTTCATCGTAAAGCAAAATGGTTCCTTTTGGAACATTGCCCAGATTTACCTAACTCTATTAACTCCAAGCAGATATTGCTGCATAAATGTCAAGGCAAAATGAGCAATGGTAGACTAGACAGGCCTTTGAGACAACTGTTTTAAATAAGAAGTGTTTCCATACCACCACCAAATCTGACTTAAGAGAGAAAATTAGATACTAGGATATCACAAGAAAAAATTTTCATAAATAAAAGTTTGATCAGAAGCATTGTCTTGTGTGATTTATAAAAAAGAGCAAGATTGTTCTCCCAAAAATAGACATTTCAGTGGGTTTTCTAAAACATGCAAATCCAATTTAAAATATTAGAAATGTTTTGGAATTTGAATGTCTTCTTTTAAAGCAACTTATGATATATTTTTGAAAGAGCAAAAACAATGTACAGTAAATATGGTTTTCATTTGGGGTCTTTTTGTGTTAAATCGGATGGAATGTATCATTCAATTGCAAGGTACTGAGGATAGCCCTCGCTGCAAAAATCATTATTCCAATATATACCTTCTAATAATGGAAATCTTTCACACCAATTCCTTCCACAGGGTTTTCCTCAGGTGATATTTAATGTAGTTTTAGTTATCATAAGAAAAGCGGTGTTCTAGCTGGACTTCATCTCTGTTCCACTCCATATTCAGGACTGATACAAATATACAATGTAAGTTACTCTTGCTTCAGATGCTTCCACTGATGTAAAACTCCACTTTTTTATTCAGGTATAGAAATACAAATCTATGCTTTTCAACACGTTTTGGTTTAAACAGGATTTTAACAAAATTTCTCCTATTTCTCATTTGTTGTCATGATTTAACCCCATCCAGCCACAAAATACCATGCAGCCACTTGTTCACTTCCCCATCAGCAGGATCAAGAACTGAAAGAGTAAAAGCTGGAAAACTTGTGGGTTGAGATAAAGACAGCTCAGCAGGAAAAGAAATAGCTACACACAAAAGTAAAGCAAAACATGAAATTCAGTCACTGCTTCCCATGGCCTGACAGGTGTTCAGCCATCTCCAGGAAAGCCAGGATCCAGCTGTGTAACAGTGACTTGGAAAGACAAAACACCACCTATTCCAAAAGTCCTCCCCTTTCCTTCCTCTTTCCCCCACTTTATACACTGAGCATGATGGTCTGGAATATCCCTTTGGTCATTGGGGATCACCTGTCCCAGCTGTGTCTCCTCCCAGTTTCCCACCAGTGTGGCAGTAAAAAGAGCAAGAAAGGCCTTGGCTTGGTATAAGCTCTGCTCAGCAGCAAAAAAACTATCTCAAATTATCAACCCTGTGCATTATGTGCACTATCACAAATCCAAAACACACCCTTATGCCAGCCATTGAGAAGAAAATTAAGTCTACCCCAGCCAAAACCAGCACCATTGTAATATAGAAAAAGCAGTTCCATGAAAAGGCTGAATGGTAAAAGTAAACAAACAAAAATTTTTGTTCAATTAATCTTAGCTATGTTTTGTTTTCACTTTTTCCTAATTTCAAATGAGGTTGGAATACACACACACACACACACACACAAAAAAAAAAAAAAAAAAAAAAAAAAAAAAAACCAAAAAAAAAAAAACCAAGAGAGAAAACCCAGCAAAATCAAATCTTTCTATTTCTGTGTGCATGTATACCTATTTTCTATCTTTTTTTGGTGTGATATGTACTCTATTACTATGAAAGACAGAAACCTTCTTCAACCTTTATAAACTTATGTAAAGTAGGAGATCTATATTTTTATATCACACTCCACACCTATTGCAAATATGGAAAATTAACCACTTAAATTGATTTATTAAATATAATATTCTGAAGTTTAGAAAGTACTGAGATGGCTATTTTTAGGATTGATTTATTAAACACGTCATACATTTCCATGATACATAGACTGAATCTTTAGCACCTTAATCTAAAATACAAAGGACACATCTAAAGGAGAGGACAAACTGTACAACTATTCATGTGTGTGAAGAAAAATTATTTGTGAAAGTATTTCTTCATGAGACAGGAGACTCTTCTAAGAATAGAAGAAAAAGGTTTATCAGAGCAGAAACAAAGGTCTGAATGCGAAAGTTGAAAACTACCATAAAACTTCTGAGAATTAGAAAAAGTAAAAGATGTGGGAAAGCATTGCATTCAAGGAAAATAAATGCAAAAAGAATGGAGGGACATTTTGATTTATGGTCCCTGATGATCAAAAACCTTGTAAGGCAAGAAACCAATTTAATAAATGATGTAGGACTGACAAAGAGAAAATTCTCATATAACAGTAACTAATGATAAAACCCTTCTGAAAGAGGAAAAGTTGGAATTCAAGAGGAAACTGAAGGCAATATTGTTTTCTTTTCAATTGAATCTTAAACTGAAGACATTTTTCATCAGCAATTCCTTACTTATGCTTCAGCTTAGCTATAAATTACAGCATTTCTGGCCAATTTGTTTGGTAATCAATAAGTACAAACCTCAAATAAGTAAATCCACTGAACTGCCAGACATTGTTGGTACTAACCACTACTTGCACACTGTGTTTTGCCATATACCCACAGGTCATTGACTCAAATAGGAGCTTTCATCAAAACTTGGACATTCTGGTCATGTTGAAGAATTTCCAAGTATTTTACCCTTACTGAAACATTTCCCAAAACCCCACTTTAAATAGTCTTGTCTAAGACTACTTATAACTCGTTCTCCAAGATATAGAGAGGAGTTTTGTTGATCTCTGGGAATAGAACTCTTCTGCAAGCATAGAAAACAAGGCCTTTTTTCCTGACTAGTAGCTCTGTCTGGTTTCACCAAGAGCTTTACATGACTAATGGTCGCCAGTCATACCAGCAGCCAAGAGCACAAACCAATGAAAGGAACTCTGTCATGTTATTTTCTCTGTCAAACAGTGCATGCCAAGGTACAATAATAAATACAGTGAGAAGTTACACTACTCAGATAACAATTAAATTATATCTCTGCAACTTAGGAAAAAATAATAAAATAAATTAAAATAAAATAAATAAGTAACAAAAGTAACAAAAGTAAGTGGTTTGTAGCTACAGAATAGGCCTACTGACCTCAAAGCTGAGGAGAAGCCAGATGTGGATTCCAGTGAGACATCTGGATCAAATGACCCTAACCCCTGGTACTCCACCAGCAGTAAAAGGTGAGGGATTATAGTGGGTGACTCTCTGCTGCAAGGCACAGAGGAACCTGTCTGCCAGCCTGACCTGCTGTCTAAAGAAGTTTGCTGCTTATGGGTGCCTGGATCCAAGGCGTTGCAGAGGGACTGCTGAAGTGTGTCCATCATTCTGAATATTATCCCCAGAAGTTCTCTCTTGTGGGCAACAATGGAAAAATCTGGAGAGCAGCCATAGGGACTGCAGAGCTCTAGGGGCCTAGGTGGTGTTCTCAATCCTGAGGCTAGTGTGGCAAAGCTGATACTCTATGCCAACAGCTGTTAGCAGAGTTGTTGCCAGAAGTAGGGTTTAGTTTTTATGATTCCAGAAATTATTTAAGAATGAGCGTCTGCTTAGGATAAAAATCATTTTGTGGCACATGAAGCACAAGAAGGTCATCAGGAGTAGTCAACTTAGCATCATCAGGGGAAGTCATGACTGACAAGCCTGAGAAACTTCAACAATGAAATGCCTTGGTGAATATCAGAAGAGCACAATACCAGGATTTATTTATGTTGAGTTCAGTAAGAAATTTGGCAATGTCTCCAAGAAGATCCTCATAGAAAGCCTGTTGACATATGGACTGGCCAAAAAGACAGTGAGGTGGATTAGAAATTAATGGTAGGGCCTAGAGGGTGATGTTCAGCGGCACTAAGTCCAGTTGGAGGCCATAAATTAGCAATATAGACCATAGTTCAATCTGCTTCAACATCTTCCTAAATGATCTGGGTGAGGGCCAGAGCACACCTGCAGTAAATTTGCTGCAGACACTAAACTGGGAGGAGTAGCTGATATGTCAGAGGGTTGTGCTAGCATCCAGAGGGACCTTGACAGACTGGAGAAATGAGCTGGGCTGTTGGGGACCTCATGACATTCAACATGGGGAAGTGCAGAGTCCCAAACCTGGGAAGAAAAGAACCCATACACCAGTGCATCCTGGAGGCCAACCAGCTGGAAAGCAATTTTGCGCTCCTTTAAATTCTCCTGACTGTTATTTTTTGCATCTCAGAAAAAGAGTATCTAGTAAATTTTAGATGTACCAAGTCCGATACACATATGTCATGTGTGTGGGTCTCTCAATGGCAGTTATAGTGTCACAGTAGATCTGTGATTATTTGTAATGCAAAATATTTTTATTGTTCAGTATCTGAGAAACAAGCTTGTAGGCTTGAGAAGTGACTTGCAGAATTTCTATAGGACTATACACACTACTTTCTTCTATCTTTGTCCTGTCAGCACTCAGTTGTCATGCTTGGATAACCCAAATCTAAATGGGAAGCTCCTTCAATGATCTTGAAAGTGTGACCTGCCAGGCTCTCTTCTGCCTGTTCTATCTCTGTCAGTAACAGATGAGAATTAAGACAGTACACAGACAGGAAACATTACTGTATTTCTATTTCTGTGACCTAAGAAAGAGATCTGATACCCTTTTGACATCTTTCCTATGTCTGAGTAAGTAAATCTTTATCACTGTGAGCTGTATCTTCAGTACAGTGCTTGCAAATGTAGGATCTGATTGCTGACTTTCTCTGCAGAAATCTCATTCAGATCCTTCCTTATGATTCATTTCTGCATACTCACAGTTATAGAATTGCTGTAATTATTCAGGGTGGGCTCTAGGATTTCTGGGGACAGGTGTCACCGTTCAACTACCCTCATCCACTCTAGTGGTTACATTGTGAAGAACCGTGGGAAAATGTGCCAGTTATTCCAGACCCACAGACGAATCTGCACTGAAATGCTCTCACTGCCTCTGTGTGTAACCTCCCCCAAGTTTCCAGTTTTCAAAAGCCGAGTTTTTGATAACTGCTACTTCCAAGAAATTTTATCACAATCTTCCTCTTCAGTTAAGCTTTGCACTTAACAACTCTCATGCAACTGCAATCTGAAAATTGTAACACATCTACTCTAATTCAGTTTATGAATATGTTTTTCGATGCTTGGCATAATTTATGTCTTCCTAGAGGCAGCAATCCTCTTTTTTATTTTTCTTTTTTTTAAATCAAAACTAGGATTTTTACCCTAGAACTAAGACATTTTGCTGTAAGAGAGAAAAATCATTATCTTTTTCCCCCTTTCCCCTCAGTCTAGCTATGGTGTCACTTGTGTCTGCCTAGAGTGACAACAAATTCACTTCCTCATGCAGCAAGTGTAGCTGCCTTTCACTATGTTGTGCTATCAGTTTCTGTTAGAGACTTGGAATTAGATTCAGTTTTCTAACTAAAAGCACCTGGTGTCATTTTAGGTGTCCTATGACCTTCATTTACTGGTCTAGAAATATTATACTATCTAGAAAATAGTATTTTGTGGGTATTCTGTGTCACAAACACCAGCTACATGCACATGTCCCAGGCATTTTGTAGCTTTCAAAATATCAACAGATATGTGTATTCAGGGAACAAGATAGTGCCCAATGAGTCATACTCATGACATGGCAGGGGATCTCACTCATAGAATTTGTCTTTATGGACCCCTTGAAATTCACTATTTCTTTTCAAGTGCGGTTACACCCCACTTCATCTTCAGTAAGACAAAATTTAAAATTACTAACCTTGATTTGCTGGTATTAGTGTATAATTCTAAGAAATGTATACCGAACTCAACAGAGTTTCAATTTATTTTTTAAAAAATATTTTTCATACTGTTTCCTCCCATTGAATTGAGTATGACAGCGAGTTGGTATATGTCTTAATCTGTACTTGTTTGCAAAATGCTTGAAACTAAAATTCTAAACTTTTCTGTTCTTTTCAGATATTATTTGCTTCAGTATAGCACTTCTAGGAAAAAAAACCCACCCACAAACAAGCAATAATAGAAAACCCCAAACACAATCTCCCCTATTTTGTATGTACAGTATTATGTTTAGTTCTGATATCCTTCAGTAAAGAGCTTTTTGGAAGGTGAAAATGAAATTGGGAAGTAGGCATGCTGCAGTTAATAAAAACAAAGCCACCCTATTCTGCTACAGGCTGACATCTTTGACTTGTTGCTCATTGATTGCATGCATACAATCTCACTTCAGTACCACTCAAAATATCTCTACTCTTCACTTATCCTTTTAATTGCTGAAATTACCTTAATTTTGTGGTTTTGTATACATTATCCACTTCAGCTGGTCTCCTCATTTGAGTTGGTTTTGAGGGGAGGGAACATGTTCTCTCTCTCTCGCATCTGGCACTCTCAATGCTTAAGTAGGAGAAGTTTATTCTTGAAAATAGTATAAATATATACAGTTTTTAAAAGATTTTTCTTAACTGCATATTTTTTCGCTGTTTTGTGAGGCTGTTCAAAGTCACTCTAGCTCCCCCTAAATTTATATGACATTTGTCATATGAAACAAATTTCTTGATATTCTGTAGATTAATGAAGTCTAGTTTTCTATTAACTTTTCTTTGATTCTCTGCCTGTTCTCTTTCTATGCACAGCCACAACACAGCACATGACATGAGCCAAGGCTAATCCAGGCTGCATGTCTGTGGCTGACAAACATTGAAAATGAACTGATTTTGTGCATGTTGGTTCTCATCTTGTTTCATGGCTGAAGAGTTTTGCACTAATTCTTACCCACAGATGCCTGTCAGTCTAAAATATATATTAGCATATTTTTAATCAGATTAACAGAAATTCTAGACTGAGCAAGACCTTTATTAGTTGTGTCTTTCAGATCTTCCCTTGAGGGCTAAGAAATAACAGTAATGTCAACTTTCTCCAAAAATCAGCAGATATTGATGCAAAGACACTCACAGAGTTTTCAGAGTTTCTGAACCACCTCCTCCAGCTTCATGCCATCTAAATATTGCAAGGTTCTTTTGTGACATAGGTGGTTAAAAATGTCAATTCCCTTATTTCCATGATAAATCACAGTTATTTAGGCAACTATTACATCTAGCTTTAAAGACTGCAAAAGTTAGCTTTTGGCATTTTTAAACAAGATTTTTTCAATCAAGAACTGGCTTAGGTGAGAACTCTTCAACATAAAACAAATCTATACATAATAAGAAAAGAAAGAAATATTAATAATTTTATGAATAAGCCAGGTGTTTAAATCTTTCCTGAATATCAGTCTTTCAACCATAATTATTCTTATCAGAGCTATCTGTCTATCTCCTGTAAGTGTCTAGTACCTCAAGAACAAAGCATCCATACTTCTTCCTTGATATGGGACCTCTCCCACAGCTATCACCAGAGGGCAATACCCACCAAAGCTCTCACAATATGCTGAATGAGGGACCTTCTGTATGTTACCTGTGATGTCTGAATCCATCAGCATGTATATATATAAATACATATCTGTTCTTCCTCCTCTGTATGGTCGGGGACATTGAAACCCCACTGTGCCCTGTAAACTTACTGGAGGCAATTTCCAGACCGTCTCAATGGGAGTTTGGTCAAGAGCTGGAAGTTGTGACTGAAAGGGATGACATACCATGTCTGAAAACCTTTATATGTGAATTGAACAAATGCAAATAATAGTGGATCAGGAAAGAGCACTCACTGGTTTTGGAGCTCCATAGCACACCTGAGGGCAATGCATGTGGGGTTTTTTATCCCCCCACTGCAGAATTACCTTACAACTTTTCTATACTCACTCATGGAGGATGACAATGATGAAATCATTTCACTGAGGTGCTGGCCAGTGAGACTTATAATTAAAATCCAGAAAATAATAGGAGCAGGAAGTACAAAGGGGAAATGTTTTGTAGAATATAAGAACCAGATAATAATTTTATTTCCAGTTGAGCACTAGGCTTGGCTCTCCCAGTTCTTACCTAGACAAAAAACTGAACCTGCAGTATGTGGAAGAGGAATAGGCACTTTGTTTGAGTGTAAAGATGATTGGAGAAATTTGCAGATCTTTTCCTATAAAGGTTTCTGTAAAGAGCTCTACCCAAGACACAAGGAAATTTTTATCAGAACTGAATGTCCCAGACACCATGGTGGGGAGGTTTCTATGAATCTGATGGAGAGAAACCCCTTTATCTTCAAGTAGGCAGTAAGAGATGAAAAAATATGTTTTGAAGGGGAAAGGGGCCTTGTGGGCAGAGGTTTATGGAGAGCTGTGCTGTGGAATGACATGAAGAGAAAAGTGTGAAGAAACCAAGTGGGATGGACTTCACAGAGTGTATGTGGATGGTGTCACATAGAGCTGTCACTTCATAGAAGTCACAGTAACACTCCCAGCAACTTCATTTTGGGAGTGTTCAGGGGTCCTTTCTTGCACAGCTTCATGCAGTGATTCTGCTCATTATGTACATTTATGTTGATAAGAAAACTGGTACCTAGGTGTTAGGTTATGTGATAAAAGTCTGATCCCTGTACACACCAGGGCAAAAAGGGTACCCCCAGTCACATGTGGGATTATGGATCCTCAGCAGCCTCACCTCAGCTAGGCTGCCAGATCTGACAGTTCCTAACACTGAATCTGCAGCTGACTCTTATATATCCAATTATTAATTTTATTTCAGCAACCGATGATGTACAAGATCTACTTCTGGGAATAGTAAGGACGATAGGATAAAGCATCAACACTAATACTTCAAGTAATTAGACACCTCCTATAATCTCAGATTTTGATGAAACTCTCTAGAATATTGACCTCAAACATAAAAGCTTTATCTTTGAAACCACTGTGAATCCAAAAGAGATTTTAGCCAGCCCTGGAAAGAACAAATGGACACTACTGACTGACAAAATACTGAAATCCAGAGGAGTGCAGCCTATAAAGCCATTAAAAATAAAAAAAAATGTGTCCTGCTCCTGTATATAATGTATTGACAGTTTTAAAGTGGATTTACTGAGGCTAAACCATTGTCTCACAAACTTGTAAATGTCTAATGAATCTGGCTTTCAGAAGGCACTGATTGCTCTTTTCAAGGCTACAATAAGGTAACAGAAAGAAGTGTACTGCCCTGCTTGAGCCATTTCTACCTCTGACACCTGACTGCGTCTGTCCTTCTACACCCTGGAATTAGTTGCAGGCTGTGGCTCGTCTCACCTTGGTGAAAAACAAGTACAAGCTGTGATGCGTGACCTGAACTGTGAAGGCGTGTCAGTCTAAGCTGAGTGTCAACAGCATCCCACAACTTGGCAAAGAACCTACTAAGAAGCTGAAGAATAGAGAAGCGCTGCTTTTTATTATGGCAATACTAATGTCAACTGGTAAAAGTAGAGCATGATGAGCAAGGCAAAAAAATAATTAGAAGGCGCTATTTGCCAGATTAACTTTCTTCTCAAGAGTTCCCTTTTCCCATCTTCCTATTTTCTCAACCTTGTGAGGTTTTTCAAGGACACTGATATGTGGGGCCCATTTTGAAAGACTGTGCGTCAAAGCTAAAAGCATAAATGAAATAAGAATTCTGTCAAGTAAATCTTCCAGCTCAGCTAAGGCAGTGGGAAAGCCTCTTGTGGACATTTCTGAATGTCCCAGCATGAGGAAGCAGTTTTGTGGAACACAGAGATAAGAACATGAGATTTCTAAAGCTATAGTCTGTGATATTAGGCAATTAAATTTGCTAAAAGCTGACAGTTTCACAAGCTATGAATAAGAAATTCCACTTGCCCACACTGACACAATATCTGAACAGCCTGTTCTATATATTTCTTGAGTCCTTTGTACTACCAGATGCCATACATAAATTATTTTTTTAAAAAATGCATTCTTTTTATAGAGGTGTTTCCCATATTCTGAGTTAATTGCAACCCAGCATTCATCATTTATTTAGAACTTGGTTCAATGTGTTTCCATGCTTTTTATGTATATTGGTTGCTGATTTTTTTAAGGTGTGATAAAGTCTGGGAATATTTTCTTTCTTCATCATGTTAGCTTTAGTACTTATATTTCTGTATGTATGCAATTAACATGAGATTTAATGTATTTTCTTATGCAATGGTTATAACAGACAATGCATGTATCAGCAGAACTAAAATAAGTTTCTATGGAAGGTCTCATAAAATAATAGCATGATACGGTAAAAAATATTCAAAGGTATTGGAAATAGGGTGTACTTACCAACCTTTTATTTAAATGCTCCACAAAGGAGGATCCTGTAGCTTAAGAGATGATATATTTTTTAATATCTTCCCTTGACTCATTTAACCAGATTTTTTGCTCTTATACAAAGGTTTAATTTTACACTTCCTGTGTTGATGTAGATATACATTTTCCACCATGCTGCCTAAATTGAGTCAATAGAAATTTTATTAATCTGTTTTAAGTATAACTTTTTTGCCTTTCAACAGCTTTTCCTAAAAAAGTATTTATTTTCACATATAGCATAATTTCGTAATTTGATATATGTTAATTGTAGCTTCTCCAATTAATTTCTTGGCAGGAATGTGATTTAAGCTAGCAGCATCCATTTTCACTTTATATCTGTGCAATTAGTGTAGAATTAACTCAAGAAAAAGCTGTAGACAATGCAAGTATTTGTATAAAAGCAGTTACAATTTTCTGACATCCAAACTCATAGAACCATTTATATGTAATTTTCCTAGAATACTAAAACCAGTACTAATAAATTAAATAGCATCATAAATTTCAGTTTTATAAGGATGCAAGTTTAATATAAAATATTAGTATACTATTTTGTATACTATTTCTTTATTTGCAGTTAATGATTTGATAAATCATGGAAAGGGAGACATTTTTTTCTTATCTATGTGATTATAGGTTTTTACATTAAAGAAACTAAAATGATAGCATTAAAATAATACTGTAACTTATTTTTACAATTAAGGCCTTGAAAGCTTTCAATTTGACTCCATTTAATGTCTTTTGCTTATTTTTTTCCATGACTTGGACATGCAGTCTGAATTTCTAATAAGTCAATATTATCCAACCAGTAGAACAGAAATAATAAATACAAATAATACTGAGATCTGGTGACTGAACCAACCATTATTTTTGGAGAATGGAGCCAAGTTCAGTGTTGCCCAGTGACAGAATGAGAGGAAATAGACTGAAACTAAAATAAATAAACTGAATATAAGTAAAATGAATAAACTGAAATAAACACAATCACAGGGGGCTCCACCTGAACATCAGGAAACTCTTTTTGACTGTGACAGTGACCGAGCCATGGCACAGATTGCCCAAGAAGACTGTGAAAGTTGTAGGTACCCAGAGATTTTAGGCTATCAAAAGGTATCTGGACATGAATGTGACCTGCTGTTTGGTAGCCTTGCTTGGGCTGGGTGATTGCACACCATGACCTCCAGGGATGCCTTTCAAACTCAGCTGTTCTGTGAATCTGTGAGTATGTTCACAGGAGATTTTCTTCAAGTGAGATGCAGCCTTAACTTGAATTCGGAGATCACTTCCCTCAGACCATAGTTTTCTTTCTCTAAAACTGCCACAAATGTTTTTTTAAAGAAGACAAACTGAATAGAAGTAATTTGTAGTGGACAAGTCTATTTTAAGAAGTCATTGTGTCCGTCATCAGTTTTGAGGACAGAAAAGGGTAATGTAAAAGCCAGGTGGCTTCTTCTACCTGCAGAGTGCTAGATCTTTGTTAAAACCTGCATTTCAAAATGACTAAACTAGTACTGAAAGAAAACCCCACTTAATACCAATATTAAGGCAAAAATTTTTGACTGTCTAGCTTTACTGTCTTTTTTGTCCCTTCTGTTTTCTCCTATGGTAAAGCTTAAGGTTTCAATATTTTGTTACATAGCCAAGGGAATTGAAGGTTTTTTGAAGGTATAGGATGTGTCATAAATTCTTAGCTTAAAAATCTGTTCCATGTTTCTGTGAGCAACTCAGTAAGGAGGGGGCTAGGATGAATAAGTCACAGCCACTTACGTGACTTTCTGTCCTTCAGCACTTTCCAAACTGAGGTAGGTCTTAAAACCATCCATCAGCTGACATATCCCAAATGTCTCAGTGCTTCCAGGTACTTATCCACTTGCCTTTGCTTTATTATTCATCATCTTAGCTTTACTGCTTCCTCTTGCTCTCTTTCCTTGTCAGAAATATCCTGCTAACAATGCAAGCATATTGCTGTAGTTTCTTGCCTTTGCCTTTTTCCAAAACATTTAATGATTATTTCTATATTTGAAAGTTTTAAAGAATCATTTAGAAAACCTTCTGTTTAGCTGAAATCAATTTCATTTGATCTACTTTGTTTATGTCAAGCTCATAGCATTTACATTTTCCAGGCAAAACTTTGGCTTTTTTTTTTTTTTAATATTCAAAAACTTTCGAAAGGAATGAAGTTTTCCTCAATCAAAAGTTTTCAGGAAAAAGAGTATAATATAGGGTACACCATGCCTGCCAGACAATTAATCTGGAGTCAGTCTACTCAGTCTGTAGAGGTTCAATTCCACACATTTGTGCACATCTTTTATTCAGCTTTTTGTTATACTAAAAGAAATACTACTGTGACTGGGTGACACAGTAAGCTGTTAAGTTGGCCTTTTCATGCTCATATGAGATGTGAATAAAATTCTCTCTAAATAACTGCAAGAAAAGTTGAGAAAGTAAATAGAAGTTCCAGTGCATGACAGAGCACAGCAAGCTTTTTTTGGAGCAATGGGGGGAGACAATGTTATTAACAGAATTCTGTTTAAATAAAAGGCATTGACAAAGATTGAATCTCCATCAGTGGGAACAATGGGAAATCTCCATAAGGGGGGAAACTAATCAGAATTCCCTGCTAATGATAGACTCCATGAAAAAAAATGTAGCACAGACAACTATTTCAGATTATGTGTTAATATGAAATAATATTAAACTCATAGGTTTAAGGAAAAAAAGAGGTGTTGAATAAGCACATAGTGGTCCTCTAGAACTGGGTGAAGTGACAGTGAGTGAAACCTCAGAATTCAGTTTTATCCATCTTGAAACTTAGTCTACCATACAACATTCATTTACTCCCTTGGAGCCTTTATACCTTATTAGTCAGGCACATCATTTGACATAAGAGCTGTAGCAGTATTAGCTTCCTTTTTCCCTGGTTATAATGACAAGAATATGTGTTAATTGGTGTTAGAGTTTTATTTAAGCTTCACATATTTTAAGATGTCAGTAGAGCCAGTAATGTTCAAACAAACCCATTATTTTAGAATAATTACCTTCTGTGGTCTCCTATTTGAGATAAAATAAAAGAGAGCACAGCAGGTTATTTTGGGTTTGCAGTGCTTCTGTTAAACAATTAGCTGTTATTGTTGATTGCCCCCTCAGAAATAGTCAGGTACTGTTATCTTATGACATATTTCTACAGTTGTTTTCATGTAGAATATACCTCCATGGCTTTACACCTTGGACAGAGAAAACCTGTTTTTCTGCCTGCTCCAATAGCATTCCTATTTCAGACTGCAATAGAGCTGCAACGTGTGCCAGTACTTGATGTTGTGATGAGCTCTGGAGCACAGTTTGTGCATGCCTTCAGGAGCTGGAAGATGTAGACATGTAGAGTCAAGAGCCAAAAAGTCTCTCCTGAAAGCTCTTGTATGACTGAAGGAGAGGTGCCATAAGGTATCGTGTAAATGCAATTGTGGAAATGTTTTCCAAACTCTCTTTTGTTAACTCTGAAGAGCAGTAAATCTTCACTAAATCATCACAAAATCCTATGGGTCTGTCTAGAATGGCAAAAAAAGGGAAAAGCTATATATTCACTGAAATTGTGGTTATATATTCAAATAACAAGACAGATCAGAATGCCTTGCACATAAAATGCCTTGCACAAAAATCAAGTAGTTTATTTGCGGTGGAAAAGGGAAATCTGAAGATTCCTTTGAAAATTTCTGTGTACTAAAGATTTTTCATCATTCTGTGATAAGCTTGGGCATCCTGTGAGGACACCTGTCCCCCACAAAATAACAGACTATATTGGCCTTATAAAAATGGAGACATTAATAGAGTTACAGAATTACCAAATAATTAAATAATAGACTTTTAATTTCATCAGTTCCTCTGAAATGGTCACTGTTACTGTTTTTAATGCAGTAAGCTTTATGCTTATGTATATAAATATGTAAATATTTTTTTGATTATTTCATATCTCTACAGGAATCTCTGTGGTAGTAACTACCATAGTATCTGATTCTATCATATTTAATAACAGATATATCAATTACTACTTTCAATGAAAATCTTGAAAATCAAGAACATTTCCAATTTTAAAAAATTGGTTTTGTAAAATGTATTTTGAACAAAATAATTGTTTATTAAAAACAATTGGTAACTAATTTTTTTCCTAAAAATAAGTGCTGAAAAAGAAAACACTTTCAGACTTCAGATTCTCTACACATATCCTATATATATACATATATATATATATAGGATATGTGTAGAGAATCTGAAGTTATATATATATATATATATATATAAATTTATAAATGAAAAAATCAAAAGGGTTGAAATAATCAAATTTTAAAAAATCCCAACTGGGTCTAGGCTGGTTCTCCTTTCACTTTTGCTCAGAGTCACAGAAGAAGTTCTGGTAATAGTTAAATTGATTTCCAGGTAAATATGAGTGTAGACTTTATTTTGCTACTGTTTTTAATTCTGAATGATGACCTCACTAAGAATAACAGTTACTCTTAGCAGCAGTTTCAAGTGGTGCTTTCCAGAAGTGAAAGCCTTACACTCTTAACCAATGACATATGACACATCTTATTGAAAGACATTTCTTTTTTTGTTTGCTTGCTTTCAGCATTTTAACACTCCACATCTCTGACAGTTCATGTTGACTTTAGTCCTGCCATGTATTGTCAGAGGAAGACAAACTGTTAGAAGTAGAAGATAGATTTCTTCCTCAGATAAGAAGAAAAAAGAGAAAGTAAGAGCAGAAAGATGAAATGCAGAATTTGCATTTGAATGTTTAATATTTGACAAATCAAAATCATCTTTTTCTTGACTTCTGCCATTTCCCTTCAGATAAGGTTGAATGATTTAGTCTTATTCCCTGCCTCAGGTCACTTGTATACATTTTCTTTGAAATGATTGGTAGAATTATTTAATATTACTTAGTTTATTTACTTTGGAAAAAAGAAAAACAAAACAAAACAAAACAAACAAACAAAAAACCCAAAAAGGAATAAGCCACATTCTTTTACTAAAAAATACCAACAACAACAAAAAAAAAAGCCATTCCAATGTTATGCAAATTTATTATGCTTTAATACTTTCCCTGCATTTTAATCTCTGTTATATTTTATGAAAACTAGCACATCTCTACATTTCCTTCTGAGTGACTGAGTCAATTACAATTTCTCTGCTGACCTCACTTGTGAAAGCGATAACATTCTTTCCTAGTGATCACTCTTATGGGATAAAGAACTTCAATTAAAAATCAAGAGCAGAGGGACAAAATAGCAAACACAAACTTTGATTACTAAACAATTCAAGCTGAAAGGTTTAGAATTTCCCGGTCATTTAGAACAGTTTTGGTTCTGTCATAAAACAATTGCTCAGTAAATTTGAAACTATTTTTCTCTTAATATGGATCACATAATAGGTTAGTTGTGGTTTATTTCCTTTTTCTATTTCAAAATGACATTTTTAAAAACATTTGCATATTTTGAAAACAAATGTCATGCTCCCTCTCTGTCATCTTCTCTCTTTTTCTGTCCCAATAAATATTTAATAATCATATGAGGTATTATTGTATTTCCTGGCTTGTTACTGTCACTGCTGGAGTTATTTTCATTTGTCCTTATAAACTCTGCTTGCAAAGTCAAAACAACTGAGAAAAACTCTTATTAATACTACATCATCTTTACCAATTTTAGTATGAAACTAGTTTTAAAGTTTGATTAAGAATCAGTCTAATTACTCATGGTAGGGTTGTTCACTTAAAGTGGTTATTTTTGAGCCAATGTGTGAAAGTTCCATTTTCTAGCCTAGGGCTACCACATATATCTGGCTGAAGCCAGAAAGCAGGACACTTACTTATGCCTTTAGTTATTTCAAGATTGATGATTCATCCATTTATGTAAAAAGAATGGAAAGAAGAAAAGTCTGTTTTCATTTTGGGTTGGTCCTACCAAGAAGTGACTTCTGAGAAATCAAAATGCCACCAAGTAATGCAATGGTGTTACAGCTGACTAGTATGAATAATAGCATTTATAAAATGTATTTCCAGAAGGCTAATATTTCACAAGTAATTTCCACAGGAGTTCATGTTGTCACATAGTGAACTCTAAAATCCATTCTACAAGTGGAAACACACCAGTGATTTCCAGGAGTGGTAGGTCAGCCACCACCCTTCATGACAATTCCTTGACCAAGTAATGACTTGTGGACACATTCTTCTTGTGCATAAAAACTAACAGTTTAGATTTCTAAACAACAGCAGACTTTTTTCTAGCTTTGTTCCATGTCTCCATGTCAAGAAAATGTTCCAAGAATTTAACTTGGAATACTATGGAGCATTACAATCCTCTCTGTACTGTGATAATGTTATCCTTTTTTCTTTTTAACAGTCATAAAAAGAAAATAAAATGCTAGCATTATTGTTACTGTAGCCAACATGCACCTAATCTCTTTCCCTAAAATTTCTCTAGTTTATTGAGTAGTTCAAAGATTTTCAGTTTGGTTTAATTGATGCCTTGGAATGGGTACCTAGAACAGAGGCTAGACAGAGAATAAAGTAGATATTTATTAAAGGCCTTCAATAGATTCACCTGGGCAGTGCAAAAGCCTCGCAAGGGCTACACCAAGGATGGGCGATGGTCCCGAGTATTTCAGACAGATACAAGTTTGGTCTATTTGCATATCAGGGGTTAATTGTCCAGCTACAGCTTCAAGTAATGAAGTCATATTCCCCCAGTTTGCTTTTCCCCCATTCACTTTTATTTATACTTTTAGGGGCCTGAGGCTGAGGATGTCCTTGGTTCTCAGGCTTAGAAGGGTTGTTGAGTCCGACCAAACTGTGAAGAGAGGTTACTAACACTCTCTGTGGAGTTGAGAGTTATACACTAATGCAGTACAGGATCTGAAAAATATACAAGATAAAAACTTAAGTCATCATTATCAAATTTTAGGTTTGTAGTAAAGCATCATAACACCTGTATTCCATGTTTGTGGTCACTCCTCCCTCCAATTCTTTTAATACCAACCACAGGAAAATTATAAAATAGCATGTATGTGTCTGCCCTGTGCTTTAGTAAGTGGGCTAACACAAAACTACCACTAACAAGTACTTCTGTGATTATATTGATCTATATCAAGCTATTACAAATTAATATGGCATTCAATTATGTAGTCTCAATCAATATTATACAGTAATGAACAACAGCAAAACCAAGGGGGTGTAGACATTTCTATGACTGCAAAACCCAGAAGGTATATCACAGGTTACTACAAACTTATAATTTGTGAATCCATTTTATCACAGCACATATCCTCATGTGTGTGCAGCATGGGATGTTCCCAGAGACAGAGGTTCAACTTTGGATAAAAATTTAGTCAATTTTCAAATCATTGATATACAACATGACATTGAACATCACCACTTTGGACAGTCAATATATGCTGTTAATTTTTATTTTACACCTGTCATGATGCTTTTTATTCTTTCAGGCCCATTTTATATTTCCACCTTTTCAGAATACAAATTGCCATTATAATTCCTTGATTTTTCTCTTTTAGTGGTATCTGAGGGAATCTCTGATTTCTAGATTACCCAGCTGTATTTCAGAGATGCCAGCTGTACTTTTCAAGTTTCCAGTTCTCAGGCCTAGTCCTGAGCTCACAGCTTCCAGGTTGGGAAATGACTTCTCTGCCACTGTTTTTCAGTTTACAGTTCCTTCTGTCCAGTATATTTGTCCTTCTAACAGGCTAAATTTAAGGCTGTTTACATCCATCTTATTTTACATATTTAGTGACAGCTTTCTATAAGTACATCATTGACCTTCAGTTCAATATTTTAATTAGCATTTTTCACTTCCATGACCTAACTTGCAAGACTTAGAAAGTCTTGGCAAATAGTGCAAAAAAACTATTATTTGAAAATGTATACCCAAATTTAGTTTCTAAACAGTATAATTTATGGCTTTTTTCATACTGAAATCTAATTTTTAAAATACAGCATTTCAGAACATATTCTAAGAGTTTTTAGTACCTTGTTGTGCAAAAGAGTAATGTGATTCAGTCAGTGTATTCCTTTCTGATATTTGAAGGGTAGGAGGTTGATTACTTGTTTAATGGATCTTCAATCATTCTGCATAGAAAACTTGAAGACATGTTCAGTTTGTTGCTGTATTAATGTCTTTCAAATGCATCTAGTGCTTGTTCTGCATACACCTCCTCCCCATTCCTTTCAACAACTTTCTGAGTAAACAGGAATTGTTGAGTATATAAAGCTTTTAGCATTTTAAAAGTAAAATGTCTTTCACTGGATGTGAGTGAAAAGGCTCCTCAGAGTACCTGAATAATAAATTTGCTATATTCTATATTCTCTTATATGTGCATGACAGTTTATAACTTCAAATTTTGGTGGAACAATGACTCATGCCAATGATTGTTCTATATTCTCCTCTAACATGTGTTCATGATAAGAAATGTGATAAGTACCAACACAAAATGTTACCCTTCTATTTCTAATTAGATGACAGAAAAACTAGGTTGGGATTACAGCCACAGCCAGCAAATAAATTGCATTTGGGACACGGAGAAAAATCTGTCTGGATTAGCAGCAGGGTTAGAATGAGGGAAAGCCTCTACTTTTAAATGTCTACACCTTTCAGCAGCTGAGGTTTTATGAGGACTGTTTGTACCAGTAAGTCTCCAGCATGTCTCCAAACAGTGTGGATGGTTGAAATGTGTTTTTGTTATGAACAGAGCTCAGAGAAGCAGGCTGCCAGAGTATCCGTGCTCAAGAGTTTTGAATTATGAAGTCAAGAAAGATGCTGGAATGTCTACTGATGTCTCCTGATACACTTGCACCAGGTTCACCTCAAAGACCATGAAGCTGGGACAGTGTAATGTCAGACAAGGACAGTAGGAAGAAGACACCACAATTAGGGACAATTAATCAGTCCTGTGAATTAGAAAGAAAAAGAACTTGGATTTAGCTCTCATAAGGGAGTGATTTTACCATTTTAAGCTATTGCTCTCTGGAATTCCTGTCCAGGTTTATCTGGAAATCCTATTCATTTAACGAAAATCTATTAGGAGTGTCAAACAGACCTGCTTGTTGTCAGCAGCTTTCTTTTGAAAAGACAACACAATCTTAAAAAGAGACATTTCTGTTTTCGAATATCAATAAACTCCCCGCAATTTTCCCCAAAACAAAAAGGAGCATGCAAAATTACAGGGAATGAATGCTCAAGATGGCAGTGTGGTTTTCTTTTCTGAAGAATTTTTCCCCCAGTAGTCACAGAGAATGATGTGGAACATATTTCTCACAAGGTCTACCTGATAATTATACTGCATCCATAACAGCACACACAAATGGTATTGCATTATTCATGTGAAAAGCACATTTCCTGTCTTGCAGAGTACTAGCATTTATTTAAAAATACTATTATTTCAATTATTTATCTCCTGTTGTTATGCTTCATCCTTATTAGTCCACAGAAATAAATCCAAGGACTGTCAGTGACAGTAGCAACACATCAGTTGAAGAACGAGGAGGTTCATTTTTGATTCAAAAGTATCTTGTCAAACTACTGAATCAACGGGAAAAAAAAGTCCATGTTTTCATTAATGTCCCTGTTGAACAGAAGGTACCTTGGAACTGAAATTATCTGGCTAGAATTTGACATAAACCTGTGAGTAGACATTTCATTCAGGATTTATAGATCACTAACTAATCTTTTTCCTGCTGAGGCTGGCCCTAATCTTGTATTCTAGGGATGATGAGGAAGACTGTTACTCTGCATGTCCTCTCTGGGCGAATTTTCTTACGCTCTGTAGTTGCCTAAGAAGTTAATAGCATGTTGCGCTCTGTCCCAGAGCTGATGCAGAAATTTAACTCTTAGTCACTTGGATCAGAATCCTATCTGCAGTAATTCAGCACATTTTAATTGCACTCAAGCAACATTTTATGAGCTATTGATCCAGCGTGGTATAGCTAGGTGTCAAGAAAGAGTGCTTACACAGAATGGGTGGGCTACACTGAGAAACTTCAGCTAGCCCACTGATGGAGAGTTTTGCAAGCTTTGATTTCTGCCTGCTATGGAGTAGATAATAAGGTCATAACCTGATTCTTATCAATCTCTTTCTTTTCTTAAGAGATAAAAAACCCACACATTTCCTATGTCATTCATAAATATATATATATTGGAAATGCGCACAAAAATTGTCAAAAAAATATTCTTCCATTTGCAGAAAGAAAAATATAAAGAAAGCAAAACCTAGCAATGGGAGTAGCATGAAAGACCAATGAACACTTTCTCTGATATTTTGCCCTTTAGAGTTACCTGAGTAAAAACTAAGCGCAACTTTGAAATTTTATTTCTGTAGTTGATCCTAGTTTAATTAGAGCATGAATTCCAAAATGGCTGAAGATGACAGTGAGACCATAAGATGTGCTATTTCATGATATAGTTAGGGATAATTACAAATTTTGTTCCCTTAAAGTTGATTCTACCAGGAAGAAGACTGAGAAGGGCATATTTCTTGCATCTGCCATGTAATTATGGCTACAACAAATTGCTTGTTTTATGGGTGATGTTTTTAAAAGCTATTTCTATCAATTTAGACAATATTTCTGAAAACTAGATGTTTTTTAATAAGATCTGGAAATGCTCTAAATGAGAAAGGTTCATCTATATTAGTATTTTGTCTTGTATCAAATGTACTATTTAAAGCAAATCACTTAGATTTTACACTCATCTTATTTTAGTACACATCACAGAGTAGACTCAGAATGCACTATTTGGATTTCCTTGGGATGCAAGTAAATCAGGTGTTTTCCAACAGCCCACATAGGGCAACTCCACTACTCCTATCTATCAAAAGAAGACTAGAAGCAGCAGTAGAAAAACACTCTGTAATTCTGATAACATGAATGTCATGTCATTAGCACTAACATTTTGTTCTCCAGACAGTTTTATTGGTTGGCACTAATTTTCCTCATTGCCAGATCAGAAGTAAAGCAGACATGCAATTTCTTAATGGACCAGTCTAGCTTCAAGGGAAGAATAATTGTGTCTTTTACATGAATACATGTAAGTTTTAGCTATGACCATCTCCCAGTAACACAATGGAAAATGCTGATCATTTTTTTTTCTCTTTATCAGAAATTTGTATATTTGAATAATAGAGTACTTTGAAACTACTCCCCAGGTTCACTCCAGTGGACTAACCCCCTTTCATATAATGAAGCAACATTATTTCCCAAAAAAAAAAGCCCAAACCAAAAAACAAACAATCAAGAATAGTGGTGTTGCTATTGCAATAAGAAATTATTCTTGCTTCTGTATTCATTATTCAAACATGTTCTTGTACTGGCCAAATTCCTGTAATGTTCCATGCTGATTATGTGTATAAGAATTTCTTTTTTTTTTCTTTTTTTTTCCCCCCTTTTTTTTGAGAAGGGGAAGGGTTGTGTTGGATTGAGTTGGTCTGGGTTTTTTGTTTGCGTTTCTCTTTTTGGTAATTTTTATTTGCTTGATTTTTATTCTGATTGCTCCATGAATATTCTGTTCTCTCTTTTGTTATGAAAATATACCTGAAGTCATTAGTCACTGTCAAAAACTGGCACGTCTTTATTTTTAAAAATACCATTGCTAAGTCCTTTATACTGCTGAGCACAAATGCATCCATCCTTTTGTGCAAACCTTTTATCACTCACACAGTTTCATACAAAGCCTGGCTAATCCTATAATGTATCTTCTAGTGCTAAGTCTAACTTTCTCAAGTTGTAAAAATAATAGTGTTTACTTCTTTTGTAGAATGACACTTGAAACAGTTTGTTATCCTTAAGAAATTAGGTTTTCCAAAATACCTATTTTGTTATTACTTACAAGAACTAGAGATCTATTTTTCAGTAATCAAATGCTATTCACACAGAACTGACTTTGAAGTGTTTGACAGAAAGATAACTGTAAGGGTTTGGCCCACTTGACACCTTGCAGTAATCTGGGTTCTTTTTTTTTGAGGCTGTACTTAATCCAGTCAAAATCCTCTTTGTGTTTTTCAAAAGAAAGAAAGAAACATGGAGAAGTCTTTCTCAGGTTTTACATCACTCAGAGAATGAAGTTTTCTTCTCAGTAGAAGAGAAGCAATAGCAGATTACTAGCACAAATGGAAGAAAGCTTGAAGAAATGCCTTTTCATCAAAATATGCTGAGGATAAAATTTTGAGCTTCGAAAACATGATCCTCAACAAGGTTTAAGAGAGAAAGTGTCTGAGGCCCAAATCAAAATCCCTATGTCACTTCTCATGAAAGAAATGAGCAAAAACACTGGGTTTGGTTGTTTGTTTTTATTAATCACTTCAAATATAATCCATTTTATGAAATATAGCAAAGATAGTTTGTGTTGGTTTGGTTTATTTTGGGGGGAGGGCAGGGATTAAAGCAAAACAAGGGATCAAAACAAAACAAAATATATAAAAGCTTCAAAATACAAAAGCTTTGCACTTTCTTGAAATGGTAAAGGAAACACACTTTTCATTCTCTAGCCAGTTCTAACATATGTAATTTATTTAGTGATGTTTTTGATCCACAAATGAAATTTCCATATAAGGATTAGACCATTGGATACATTTAGATTGGTATCATTTGTTATTCTGCTCCTTAAAATCAACCATCCTTCACATTAAAAAAAAAAAGTTTTAGGAGAAAATCAGAGCCTACAGTTGTCCAAAAAAGTACAGCAGAGCAAAGCTGAATAACAGACTCTAAACAGAAAGGATAGTTACATTGCCTCTTTCTTTCAGACCTTCAGAAATAAGTAAGCATAGTGGTAGAGACAACTGCACTGCGATGATTTCATCTCTGTATCAGACATTTAAGGTTGATATTGCAACAGTAACTCAAAAGATTTAACTCTAATAGGATATTGCTGATATGTTATTCTTTTTTTAAGAAAAGGAAAAATAGTATTGCTTGCTAATAAATATACTTAACAATCACCGCAATAGAAATGGTCAGAGTAAATAAAAATGTGATTATCTTTCAACAGATGTAACGACAGACAAACACATAAAACACAGTTCATTGGAGAAAATTACATTTTCTTCATTGCCAAATCACCTGCAAAACCACAACACATATTATAAAACAGTTTGTTGTTGTTTTTTTTTTTCCTGGGAAAATTATGATAGCTACTTCTACACCAGCTGTTTGATACCTTCCCTTCTTGCAAATTGATTTAACTACTCATATGGCTAAAGTCTTCCTTTTCCCAAATTTACATATGTAAATGATGAGCTTCCTACCCTCAAGTAGCATCTCTATTTACTTTTTATTGTCTTTAGAGCATCCAGAGATTGACACAAAAGTGAAGACTCTTCTGGATTTGGTTTTGTAGCAATAAAAAAAATATATATTTTTTGCTTCAAAGGGCACAGCAACAATGTTGGAAGAGCAGAAAGTAATAAAATAAGAGCAGGTATGAACAGGGAATTGCATTGGCTGTGTAATTTTGTCGGCTACTTAAACACATGTACATACATATATATATATACACATATAGATGTATATACATTCATACATATATATGTATGTAGGTATATGTACATATTTCACTCTTTTTTTGTGGTAACTATAATTACATATCATTCATGAGGGTCAAACATGAGCAGAATAATGAGTGGAGATCTCTCTACAAACAGGGTTTCATGCAAAATTCACTTTGGACTGAGGAGGTAAGATTGAGTGATTCAGGCTGACAGCATTCACCAGAACATCAATTGTAATAAATATATTTAGTAGACCACATAAACTAACATTAGAAATAGAGTTATGATACATAATATTTGACAACAAAAAAATAGAAGCCAAGTTTGTGTAAACCTGTGTCTAAGATTAGCAGGAAAATGGAAGATATAAGTTAAGAGTACTGTGTCCAGTTCTGGGCTCCTCGCTGCAAGAAAGGCACTGGGGAAAGGAACATGTCCAGAGAAGGGCAGCAGAGCTGAGGGAGGGTCTGGAGCACAGGTCTGATGAGGGGCAGCTGAGGGAGCTGGGGGTGCTCATCCTGGAGAAAAGGAGACTCAGGGGAGAACTTATTGCCCTCTACAACTGCCTGAAAAGAGGCTGTGGAGAGACTGGCTTCTCCTTCCAGACAAACAGAGACAGAACAAGGGAAAACTGTCTCATGGTAAGCCAGTGGAGGTTTAGGTTGGATAAATGGAAAAAATTCTATCCTGAAGGAGTGGTTAAGTTTTGGAACAGGCTGCCCATGATGGTGTTGGAGCCACCATTGCTAGAAGTGTTAAAAGTATGAGTAGATGTTACACTTCATTATATGGTTTAGTGAGTATGGTGGTATTCAATCTTCAATCAAAAGTTTGACTTGATTATCTTGGAACTCTTTTCCAGCCTCAGTGATTCTATGTAGACAGTTGTGAATTGTTCATGTGGCTGTTATTGTTTACTCCAAATAAAAAAGTTCAATCTGCAGAATTGCTGTCTTCATAGCATTCAGGACTTCTGAAGAGTGTGTGTGAACCAATGGAGCAGGAGCCAAAGAGATGGATTATCAGGGAAAATTATGGTGTCAATAAAGACAAAAGGTACTGTACAAAAATGTAAACTGATAACTTTTTCTAATAAATACCATCAGTGGTTTCTTTTTCTCAATTTAACTTCCTGGAGAAGCCTCCAGGAGGGGATGTGAAAAGGGAGGGGTTGGTTGGGAGGCTTGAGGTTAGGAAGCTGGAGGGTTGAGAGGATTCAAAAGCTGTAGAAACAATATGGAAAATAATGATCATGACAATATCACCATTCTCCTAGCATCAGAGAGAAAGACTGGAGGAAGGACTTTTGTCAGAGATGAGATACATGCAAATGAGATACATATATCAATTAATTAGGACTTTCCTTTTATTAATGAAAATAGAATTATGACATAACAGTTGCATTAAGGCAGAAACTACTTCTGATGCAGACTATGTGAGATTCTCTGCCGTGAAACCAAAGGTTAAGGCTACCTTGTGTGTGTTTCCAAGGATGCACACAGGCATGTGTGCTTCTTTTGTGATCCCAGAAGTACTTTTTCACTCAAATTTAAGAGTTAGAATGGATGCATTGGCATTTAGAGCTGACTGGCTGAAATTAACTGAGATAATTTTAATTTTATTTTATTTAATAACACTTCAGACATGACCTAGGTGTAAAAAAATTTATTAAATTACTTTTACATCTGTACATACTAGTCCAAAACTGAACACATGAAACAATTTTAATCAGTAGTTTCCCATGCCACATGGCATAAAAATCTTCTGACAGCTGTTTCAGTCAAAAATTATTTATGGAAGATGTCATTTATTGCCAGTTAAGTATTCTAGGCCTTGTAAAATATTTAGAAGAGCACAGTAGATGCACTGCAGCATTCACCCACCAGGTCCCTTTTGTTCAAGCATGCAGAGAGAAACTTCCCAAGCAGAGAATGCCTAAGTAAGAGCGCACAAAAATACCTAGAGCTAACGAGACAGGAAGCTAAGGATTAATACTGTCTCCCACTGCCAGTGAGATTGCCATGGAGCCTTTGACAGCCAGGAAGTCAGCTGGGTGGGAAAGAATTCCCCTTGAGTGCAGAGACTTGGTGATGCTCAACTGCCAACTTTGAATTCTACCTATTTTTTTCCCACAGTATATTTTGTGTCTGTATGTTTCCCCTCCAATCTGTAAGGACCTACATACCTTCTCAGCAGCTGTATGAATTTATCTTTCTGTGTTTTTCTGTTCTGCCAGGCTTCAGCCTGCGCACCTCACACTGCAACTATAATTCTATCACCAAAACTTAGCCAAGGTCAAAGAGCTATGTGTCAGCAAATGAAACCTTTGATCACCAGGACCTCAATTATGGGGATACAGATTGCATCAAGGTTTTTTTTAGACATCCAGAAAATGGATTTTTGCTGACAACAATATTTTCTTGAAAAAGAAATTTCCTTTTGCGATACTCTTTGGGTTTTTTCACTCAAATTCCAAGAAAAAACTCACTAATTTCCCACTCTTCTCTCTAAGCAGTAGCTTCTCCATCTTTCAAAATCTTACCACAAAAATTTGGAGCACTTTAGCAAGAAAAAAGTGAAAAAAAGTCACTGTTTTTCTGTAGCTGCAAGCTCATTCTGCCTGATAGCAAACTTTTACAATTTCCTATCTTTTCTCCATTTTTAAATTTACTGTATTTAAAATCCATTAAATCCATCACATTCTATGATTAGATTTATGATCTCTTCTACTTTTAATTCTGATTGTTCAATTCTAAGCAGCACTTGATGAAAAACATTTAGACAAACCTGTCCACTGTCATAGTTTCCTAAACAGGTTAAATGAACTTATGGGATACTTCCCATAAGTTATTTCATCACTTATCTAGACGTTTCTGGTCTCTTCCAGCAAAGTTGTTCTGCTTCATTACAATTAACTTTGCTTTATTTCAAATGTTTTTCCCTGGAGTTTTGTGTTCTACTCTTCAAAAAAAAAAACCACCCTTATCTCCCCCAGAAAACCCCAACAAACCAAAACCAACAAAAAAACCCAAACAAAGACAAGGAAAAAAAGATCACTTCTATGTTCCACGTTCCCTAAATGACAAGATATAGTTATGTGCACTGCTGGGTAAATAAACAAACTAACAAGAAAACCACTTTGATAAAGTAACTTTGGGATATATAGGTGGAATAACGCCAAAGTAGAAATTGTTCTTCACTAAAAAATGAGAAAAAATGAGAAAAAGCAATATAAAGTTTAAAAAGTAATATAAAAAGTATCTTTACAGCTTCTTTATCAGTAGCAAGTGGTGAGATATGAGAAACAGGAAATAGTTACCACGTGGGTCTGTGTGCTTTGCCTTCCAGGTTATGTGAGTGAATGATCTGAAGGAGCAGGTTTTTCCCTCTTGCTGCTTCTCTCCTACCTAGAATTGCATTTCAGCAACAAGTGGACAGTCACAAAGGCAACTCATTCAAAATCCCAGGGGAATTTTAAGACTATGTCTTCCACAATGACAGGAATGAGAAACAGTACAGAAGGAAATGGGACTCCTAAAAATTACAATAGAGCAACCAGATCTGATTTGTCAAAGTAAGGAAGAATAATGAACTGCTCTCCACCACTTTTCCAGAAATGTTCTTCAAATACATAGAGTTTCATAGTCAAGGCATTTGTTCTTTGCTTTAGTAATTTATTTTAATACTAGTTGTTTGGGAGGGTTTTTTACCAGTCATGACACACCATCCTATATCCCAAAAGATGATTGAAAACAAACAGAAAATTACATAATGCAAAGAAGAGCTTTAGTACCTATGCCAGCTGGAATTATACCACTTTCTCATAAGAAGCTATTCTTCCATCAATTTCTGTTTCAAAACTAATCTTCAGGATGCCTTGAGCTATGCTATTAAAATAGTATAATTTATGTCTTGTATGAATACATACACTTTAGGAGTAAAAATGAAATTATACAAATGGGGCACATCATAATATTCAAAATATTTCCAGACTGAGAATTTGAGGGGTGCTTAGAAATGCCTTCCTACTGCTTTGTGACCACAAAGGGGGACGGAGTGAATTGTGTTAAATCTCACAGTGCCAAATGTGACTTCTGGCTATCTTACAGACAGGCATCTTACATACAGACATGAAAAGTGCTTTGCATATACTCTGCATGTCTGCTGCCTTATTTAAATTTAATTCAGTTTCATTAAATTGAATTAAACACAAATTGCTTACTTTATAACTGCTAATTTATAAGTTGGCTTAAGGATGGGATGAGATGGAAGAGGATCTGTAGGAGAACAGAAACAGGAGGAAAATCAGAACATTCTACAGGCTTTTTGCTGTTCAAAAATTGGCTGTTGCAGACATAATTCCGTTCTTTTTTTTATCCTACCTGCAAGAAGAAAAGAAAATATGTTTTATTTAAAGTAATTTCCACCATGCTTTCTAAAAAAATATTTTATCACAAATATATTTTACAGGTTGGTGCGAGTTAGAATGTATTTCATTTATCAAAAATAAATCTCAAGGGAATACACTTGCCCACTTTATTCTTGTTTTAAAGTTGCATTGTTTTTTTTTGTTTTTATTTGTTGGTGGTGGGTTTGAGGTTTTTTGTTTCTTTTCATTTTATTTTGGCATGATTTGTATTGTAAAAACAACATTAAAATTAATCTTATATACTCTCAATTCTTTTTCTTGCACAAAATGCATGATTAGCACTGTGCAAACTGAGTGTTTCCAGCTCTGCCAGTTATGTGAAGAATACAGGTGCATGTAAACAACTCTAAGCTCACTGAAGAGTTAGTGTCTCTCTTTACCTGTGTGTTGGACTGCAGGCTGAATAATGAATGTTCTGTGTTTTATTGCTGTTCCAAAAGTGGTACTTAGAGAACTACAAAGGAATTTCAGAGGAACCACATATCTTTGTTATAAGACTTACTAAGTCCATTGATTGCTTAAGTTTGATTGTGTGTATGCAGCTTAAATTTTTAAAAATATTGTTGAGCAGAATAGCAATTCAGAGACATTACATATCATACTTGTCCAGTTTGAAAATGATTTAGTGCTTGCAGGTCTTGTAAAAGGTAGCCAATGCTCTTGAACTCTGCTTGGCAGGGGAGAAAACAGAAAACTGTAATTCAATTGTGTTATATTTAGACATTAACTCGAGCACCTCCCAAAAGACTCTTTTAATGTCTGTGTCCAGGTAGCCCTAGCAGAGAAAATTGCATTGAGAGAGATGTAGTCGTTTGAGCATTGCCTTAAAGGTTATTCCTGCTGTTTACAGTCTCATGGTATCTCCGAGTCTTCAAAAATGTTCCTTTCCCTTATTAATGCAATTAAAGAGCAAAGGGTCCATTTTACATTTAGGCACTAAGTTTGGAGAAAAGATAAAATTGTTTGCCTGTATTGAAATGTGGGTAGGAAGAGCACAGGTTGTCACAGGTACTTGCCATTGCAGCTGTCCAACATCTGCTCACACCACCCGGCCTGCAGTCCTTCTGGCACACTCACATGCTCTCTTCAAAATGCAAACCAGCAGGTAATTTGAAAAAGCAAGGTTCATTAGGACTGATTTCTTGTCCTGGTTTGTCACTGGAGCTCACGAAATCAGGTATTTCCATGTGTAGAGTTAATTTTCAGTACAGATAGTTTGCATACTGCAATTTTCAAAGGCTTGCGAAAGATATCTGGGGAAAAATTGTTTCATTTTCTGCAATATTTAGCTTTAGAAAAGCAAAATTTTATTGCTTATTTCAAAGCAAGTCTCCAAGACCTAACATAAGAACAGAATTTTCCTGCCTTTTCCTCTGCTTCATATAATTAATATCAAAAAAATATTTCATAGTATAAATTGCTTAACTTAGTCTATATTTTAATATACACAAAATTTGAGAATTGTTCTTATCACATGGAGCAAAATAAATCAGTATTAAGCTATTGGCATGTGAATTATTAATGACAGCAGAGAGATTTTGCAACAATTTATTACTTAGATTGAGTTGTTTATAACAAAATTTTCTAATATAAATATGCATATTTACACTCCTAAAGGCAGTTCTACATAGATATTTTCAAATTTTCACTACTTTAAATATACCTTTTCTTTGAGGTGGCCAGTTTTTTGTAAAATATAGCATAGATCATGAACACCATCTTTGTTATCCTAGTTGAAAAGTTGAACAACATTCATGACTTGTTTCCAAGTCACACATTTATAGAAACAAAGCAATTTGCCAAACTTACTTACTTCTTACACCTACCTTCCAAATTACTTCTGTAGTCAAATCAGTCACATTTTATCTTCTATGAGAAAGCATTATGGGAGAGAAAAAAACATCATCAGGATTACAGGAGTAAGAGCAGGATAAGGTAAAAGGCCCCTTTCCAAATGCTGTGAGGCTTCCAGTAGCATACTTCATTAGAGTAAATTATTTTTTAGAAGACAATAATTACTTCTGGAAACCTGCTTACCTATTATGCATAATGAGCTTTATGTTTTTCTGCCCAGCATCCAATCACTAACACCTGGGGGCATTTGCTGTGACTTGCTACTCCTGGCAGTATAAGGGACTACATAAAGCTATAAAGAACCACATAAATCAAAATATGTTAACATCAGGCCATGAAATAATAAATTCCCTTTTTTCCTTGTGTATTCTTAAGTAGCTTGTGAGAGAAATAATCAGCTGTTAGAGTATTACTTTGTTGAAGTTAGCTCTGAATTATTTGCCTTATTTATTTAATTTGAGCATGGTTAAAATAACAGAGTTTAAAAATTAAGATCCAGTATACACAGATTTATAGCTGTCTTCTAATAAATGCACAATTTGCATACAAGATTGTGTATTCTCTAAGCAACTGAGATTCACATTCACTCAGACAAGAACTAAAATACCAGCCTCTTTAAATATGCCACATTAAAAGAAAATGCTGTTGACAGCAATTCCTCCTGTAGCTCAGTATGTGAAATTGTGAAGAGTGACAAGAAAATTATCTCTATGGTGGAAAGAAAAATAAATAAAAATGAAATTACATTAAAAAATAAATCCAAGGGAATATTTTAATGAACATCCTATGAAATCACCAGATCTCTATTCCTTCAAATGCATAAAAAGTTTATCTATTTATGTCTGAGCAATTCTGCAATCACTGAAAACAAATGGTTTGGCTAATAAAACAATCACCCTTTCCAGATGAGATTTATTCAGTAGTTGTCACTTAATCTGCAAATAAAGCTCCTAGATAGTTATGATATGTTGTATCCAGTGATATTGAATTACTTCAATAATAATTTTTTATCTCCAGATCCTTACAGATATTAAAGCTCTTCTCTTTAAACCTTCTCTCCATTATTAGAGGAATAACACTGTGACTGTGATAGCTCACTTTTAAACTGGGAGCTAGCCATTCTACTATTATTTTGTTGAAATTGTTCAACCTTCTGATTTAGATAACAATAAATTTGTTTAAAGTGGCTCTTTTCCAAAATGTAGTTTGGTGATGAGAATCCAATAAAGTCATGGTCACACTATGACTTGGAACAAGGTAGTGAAGGGCAGTTAATTTATTTTCAGATTATCTACTCTGATGCTGGGACCAGGTGCATTTTATTGACATAATGAGTCATTACACATTTGGTGGGTTTGGTTTTTTGGGGTTTTTTTTTGTTTGTTTCGATTTTTTGGTGTTGTTGTTTTTGGTTTGGTTGGTTGCTGGTTGGTTGGTTGGTTGGTTGTTTTTTTCAGGAGGGAGGTTAATGAACATTGCACAGCCAGGGTTGAGATGACCACGATAATTTTCTTCTCAATCAGTTTCACCAAGTTTCTGCACCCTGAGTTTAGGTTTCTGGGTGGAAATGTCCTGCATATCTATCCTCTCCTTACTCCCAGTGGAGATCTAATCATGGTTGTCAATAGATCCTAGAGGAAAATATTCATCTATATACAGGTGGACACCTGAAAAGCCACTGACCCAAAATGACTTTTGGATAAGGTGAGTACCTCTTTCACTGATAGTATCAGAGGCATAAAGACTGTACCCACTTGTAGCCATGCCCACAGTGATGACACCTAGATCCAATTTTCCACATGTGGAGGTGAAAGTCAAAGATGAAACAACTCTGTAATCAGATAAATTCTTCCTCTTTGGAACACCTGAACATCCAGAAAGTTTCCTCATCACTATTCTAGTGATGGTGCCAGTTAGGATGATACTTCAGTTTTCAGTGGCATTTACACCATTAAGCCCTGCAGAAGCAATTTAAAACAAAATTTCATTTGCTACATGTATCCAGAATGTATTATTATGCAATAAGTTATTACACTCAACACACAGCAAATTATTTAAAACATTTATCAGTGTGTCATTCACTGTTAAACAAACTGAAAGTATTTGAATATGAAAACACTTATTATATGATCCATGTTTCACATCTGTCATAGTCAATGGTCATTTATTTCCAGCAAAAAATAAGTATTTCTTTTTACGTTATAATACATGGTAGTAATTGTCTTTATAGTAGTTAATTCCCATATATATTTTCATTCAAATGAATTATGTTGATTTACATTTAGATAATTTCTTTACTTTGGCTGCAATAAACTTTCAATTTAAATTTCAGCATTCTAAATTCTGTTTTGGCAAGTGATAATGATCTAACACACAGTTTGGTCTGATATTTTTTAATCAAGTAATTTAGGACTAAATATGTACATATTTGTAGATAAACTGCTAGTTAATATCTGTTCTTCACAGATGTAACTTCAACACAGGAGATAGTACTAAAGTTTTTTTCCAGCATTTCAGAGCAATTACTAAAGATTGTTTTTATCATACAAGTGCATCTATCACTTTGATACAAGTGTGAGCATTTTAATGAAAATTGATGTATCTTTACCTAGTATATCTTAATTATTCTTAATAAGAAATAGAAAAGATATTGGAAAGGCTGCAGTCAAAGAAAAAGTCATTGATTTTTTGATCCTGACATGAAATAAATAAATCTTCATTTTAGTCTCTTCAAAGAAAATCTTTTATATGAAGTCGAAATCAGGCTGGTACAAAATTTCCTGAGAACATGTTTCAAGACTTGAAAACTTCCATCTAGAAAAAAAAAAGAATTCTGTTCACATAAATTTTGTACATGTATGTGTAATCCTGGAACAGTACAAGAGATCAGACAAGTAATTTATGTTAACTTGACCCTGCATTTGATGTATATATGGGGAAAGGAAAAAAAATAATTTAATAAAGTTATTATAGAGGAATTTCTTGCCTGTATTTAACAGTTTTGAATAACCAAGGCTTTTCTTAAAATATGGTTTCAACAGGTTTTTAAAAGTAGATATCAAAATAATCTGCTGGCTTCACTTTAAAAGTTACACAAATGGATTCCTTTCAATATCTAATCAATTTAAGTTTCATATGTCATGATGTCCACCTCTAATTCTCTGAACACCTCATTATTTTCAAATCAAGAAATGGAGGTTTGCTAAATTGGCAAATATCTGGGAAAAATCTTGCTTTGAGACCCTACATAGTCAATAAATTTACATTTTTTAGAAAGAATGCATTTCTTTCTTAAAAAAATAAAGTATTCTCACATACATATGCCAATATTTATTTTTAAACATTCAAAGCATTACCTTTGACCATATTCTGAAAATGCCATTCCTGATCAGCCTTCCTTAGCCATGAAGATGTGAAAATTTTGGCAGTAATTTATAGCTGGTTTTGTCAGATATCTTATTTGTTTGTTTTTCATTTGTTTTGTGCATTGAGATAATCCATTGATCATACAAAGGTGCTTTAAGTCTATTTTTCTTCATTTCACACTTGCCTTATGAAAATCATAAACTTATGTTTTCATGTGCATGGGCCAGAAGAATATACAATATGTAGTCCCACAAATAATTTAATCTCATGACCAGTATTAGAAAAAAATGTAATAATTACCTGAAACCATTATGAATCTTGTGTGTATATATGTGTGTGTGTGAGAGAGATTATTTTAATATTCTATTTAAAACTCAAGTAAGTAAGTATAGACAAAATATGTTGGGATTTTCAATTAAATTTTGGGCTAATACATGGTAGAAAGGGCTTCTGTTAATACTTAAAATGAAAAAAGACATCACCTTGAGATATCTATCTTTTCAGTAAGTACCTAATTGCAAGCATTTCTGTTCTACACCAGAAAATTATAAGTAATATACATATATATTAGAAGAAATATACATTTTTATTTCTACTTTTATTAAACTGAATGCATGCCAGTTTTTGCTCTTTTACCTCATACTTATGCATAAGTCTACTGAATTTCTGAAATTTCTGTATTACATATTCTTATTCTAGTATGGCTTCAGACAGAAGAGGACATAATACATTTCTTTTCCCTGAGGACATAGTTCACCCAGATGACCAGGCTTTTCAGGCAGTATTTTGATGCCTGACTGAAGTTAACACCTTTCCTTATTCACCACTGGAAGAGATTCAGATGCAATACAAACTACTTTGGTTCTACTTCATTGACTATATTGACTTTTCCTTCACCATCCTGTGCAAACGAGAGCTTAATTTCTAAACAGGAGTATTAAATTTGCATTATAAAATTCTCTATTTAACAAAAAAATCATGTGTATCCTTCCTAATCAACAGATTATTAGCATAAATCTTCTCTATAAACTACTTCTTAACTATTTATATTTCTGCTGGACTCAACTGTTTTCATAAACCTGTCTGAATATTTTCTTAAATCTAAATTCTTAAGACATGGGTATAGAATCAATATTTTAAATCTTAAATACCACTTGTATCTTGTTTAAACTACATATTTTTCTCCTTTTTTAGCAAGCTGTTGCAGATCTACCAAGCACTTTGAAAATAGCCTATTGCCCTTTGTACTGATCACGGATATGAAAGCAAAAATTAAACCTAAACTCCTTCAGTTAGTTATGTAAATTCAGATCCCTAGACATGTCAAGCTGATTTAGATAATTATGAAAGTTGATCCCACTTGAGTCACTCAAATGTGGTGTAGCATTTCAAATTATAAAGCATATGTGAAATACAGTTTATTAAAACAAGAGTTATACTGTATCTTTCTTTCTAATTATGTTTTCCCTGAGATAAAAATATGACTGCAAGTTTATACCAAGTATTTGCTCTTGGTTTTACAAAGCCATAAGCTTCTGTTTCAAACTTATATCACTTGTCTGTACTTCCATCCAATTATACTTCTAAAATAAATGCATAAGGCAGTAGGTTACTTTTTCACACAGCTCTAGCTGATATAGCTCTGAGAATAGGAATAGACTTGATGTTAGGAAGAATTTCTTACTGTGAGGTTGGTGAGGCTCTGGAACAGTTTTCCCAGAGAAGCTGCGAACGCCCCATTCCTGGAAGTGCTTGAGGCCAGGTTGGATGGGGCTCTGAGCAAGCTGGACTAATGGAGAATTCCTCCGTCCATGTCAGGGCAGTTGAAATTAGATGATCTGGAAGGTCCCTTCCAACCCAAACCATTCTGTGATTCTAAGCCTGTGGACTTTTTTAATAGTCTTTTTTCAACACTGAACTCATTTGAACAGAAAGTGATGCAAGGAGCGAGGGAGCTGAGGCTCTCTCAGCTGGGTGCATGCAGCTCTTGACACATCCAGCAGGTCTGAGTTGATTTGTCTCTGTTTTAAGCATCTTACAGTGATGAATGTAAGATGAATGCACTTTCATCTATGAAGCTCCCTTTCATCAGGATTCTCCTAGTCCCTTTCCTCCCAATGACCTCCCTCTGGGAAAGAGTCGGTATAATCATAGAACAATTAAGGTTTGAAAACCCATCTAGGAACACAAGTCCAGCCATCAATGTAGTATCACTGACATCTTCACCACTAAATCATGTTCCCAAGTGCCATATTCAAACATTTTCTGAACTCTTTCAGAAATGGTGACCCAACCACTTCTCTGGGCAGTCTCATGCTTAACTACTTTTAGTGAAGAAATTGTCCCTGATATCCACCTGAATCTCCTGTAGCACTCCTTGACAACCTTTTGGCTTACTTTAAGAGATTTGCACATGGTTTGGTTATTGAATCTAAGTTTAATAAGGTTCACATTAATGACAAAACCATCCTTCTATCCACAACAATAACCGCATTTGCTTAGCTCTAATTTCTTTTCTATCTGCTTACGCAGGGGGCAGAAGGTGGTGGCTTATCACACAATATCCAGCTGGCAAAAGTCAATTATGTCATGGTCAAAACAAATGTGAGTGTTGCAACTGAGACAGAGAAGCACAGAATGCAAATAAAGTTGTTGAGCCCTGTTCTAAAAGGCTACCAATGGAAAATCGTGTTAAACCTCACTGTAGCAGATAATCCTCACTCTCTGACTGTGGCAGTTATGGATCTCAGAAATCAACTTTCCACTGGGAGCTCACAGATGATCCGTAGCCAGGGTGCCTGTCATTGTAAGGACACTGGCAGGCTGTGCTCTGGACAGCTTCAGCCCAAGGTCTCTGGATTAAATGTGGCTTCAAGACACCCAGTGGAGAAAATCAGCCGTACTTACTAATGAAAATATCACTGTGACGGTTACTGTTGGAGACGTGAAATAATAAGGTAGGGCAAGGTACATAATCTGAATATTCCCAAAACTAACATTTCAGCATCTCTGTCCAGTCAAGTTTTCCATATAACTTCTCAGAATATGTTTTCTTTCTTGCTTGCTCAGCATAGCATTTATTGCTCTCCTTCCTAACTTTCAGTCATATACACATATCAAGAAACTGATAGATAGTAATTTTCAAAATGGCTTTATTTGGTAAATAATAGTCCTATATTGGAAAATAAATAAAATTATTCATTTTACATTAAAAAGTTGGTGTCAATGGAGATGAGTAGTAAACAATATGTAGCTATTACAGCTATTGAGCTTTAAGAATAAAGGTTTCATATTTTAATTTTATAAAACCTACCCCCCATATATAAATGTATGAATTTATATATGTATTGCATTGCTGTAATATTCACTCAACACATAGTTTCTATCTTTCTGTTTTCTACATCTCCCCTTTCTCTTTGCACTAAAAAATTCTATTAATAGATTTGTTAATTATTTTTCATATATACTAAAGTGAACAAGGTACTATTAATAGCACTACTGCTATTATGACTAAAATATATAAATTTGTAAGATACTTTTTTAACTGTGGTGTTAAATTTTATCTTCTGAATAGATTATTTAGTTAAGTTCTATTTTTAATTCTTATTTTTGAGATATCTTCTTTGAATTGTTGTATGCTTTTATAAATAGATTCTGAGTGATTAGATTGTTTAGTGATTAGTTGGCTGACTTCTTTCAGAAACCTAAACAAAAACAGGTCGGGAGGAAAGATTGTGTTGCAATGAAGAGGGAGGTCAGCTGAAAGAGGAACGGCAGATTGGTGAACTTAAGATAACCTTGATAGCATTTGTATGTCTACTTTATCAAGTACACCACATTGGAGCAGCTAAATGAAACACAATTTTTCAAAGTAATGCCGCCTGTAAGAAAGACCTCTCTAGGCAGTATAAGTTTCCATACACACATCTCTCAAAACAGTGTTGTTGCTAAGCTCTTCACATATATTACAGATTTTTTGTTCTCGGTAAATATGCTTAAGGACACAGTGAAGTGTTTTCATTCCTTGATTATATATAAGATAGAAAAACTGTTAAGAAAAAGAGAGAGGAGAGGAGAGGAGAGGAGAGGAGAGGAGAGGAGAGGAGAGGAGAGGAGAGGAGAGGAGAGGAGAGGAGAGGAGAGGAGAGGAGAGGAGAGGAGAGGAGAGGAGAGGAGAGGAGAGGAGAGGAGAGGAGAGGAGAGGAGAGGAGAGGAGAGGAGAGGAGATACTTAAGTTTAGATATTGCAAGAAGTGGACAGCATGTTCAAACTGATTGTCTTGAAAATGCCTTGTGTCCTATCTCCCAGTTTTGAAGATCCTGAAAGCCACATTTTTTCACCTTAATACTTTAGAAAAAAAAAAGAAGTTTTGCTTTTGCTTTTCAGTTAGGATAAAAGAACTTCAGATTTGAGAAATTACAGCTAACACACAGATCCTCAAGGATGTTTCGGGGTGTGTGATTAGAAATCGGTGGATTTCAATCTTTTTATACTTCCAGTTAAATTCAAACAATCCTGACAGCCACATTCATCATCCTGCAGTGCTAGTCTGCAAATGAAGCACATGGGAATGCTTTGTGCTAAAGGTCCAGTGTTAGATAGGTACACTTTTTTTGCAGCCCAGAAATCATAGGCCTACATTAGTGTGTACTGCCAAATAATCATGTCCTGCTTTTTCCTCCTGCAAAACTTTCAACCAAATCCACTTTGGATTTCCAGGCAGAGCAATCTCAGATATTTGCACCACTTCTCTATGGAAGCAACTGAGATAATGCTTATTTACAAATGTCTCTAGTAGAACACATTCCCAACATAAAAGAGCCCTTACATTCCATATTAAAGGAATGCAAAACTCTGAGGAGCAAACGGTGGCATCCTTGAATATTAACTTGAAGCTGAAAGATGCGTATGTGAAACATTTCAGCCATTCCCCAGATTTACTGTTAATTGATATTGAAGATGATGGGCTAATATTTTAACTATTACACTGTTTTCTAAGGCTATCTCGGATTTCTTTTTCTTCCAGAAATATCTTAAATAGACTGAAATCTCAGGTTGCTGGAAAGAAATTGTGCAGGTGTTTTTCAAAGGATGCACCTTGAGTGACACAAGCAAGAGTTGGCTGAGGAAGAATCAGACAGGCCTAAGTTTGCCCATCCTGTCTGCTGTCAAGTTATCCTGCTGCCATTCAGTCTTGATGCTCTTTTGGACTGATTTAGCATTTGGTAAGTGAGTTTATGTTCCATTTCTGTTATTCTGTCACTTGATTTTTAGCTTTGTCCTCTGTTTCTTGATCTTTTTTCCCTGTGTAATCATCTTTGCAAACTTCTGAGCAATCTTTTCCTGCACGACTCCAATATTTTGACAATATTTGTTTCCTCTGAGGATTTCTTGATGGTTTCAATATAGCAAGGAAAAAGGCAGCCTATGTTACCACACCAGTAGTCTTGCAATCTGCACCATAAAGCTCCTGCAACAATTGTACAGTTAGAAAACTCAAATGTGAAGCCCTAAGTTTTTCTTCTAAATAATCAAAGGATATAGACACTATGTGAAAGAATGATGACCACAGAATTTATTTTTGGGTGTAGCATTCTAATTTTGGTCAGAATTCTTAAGTAGAAAGAAAAGAAAGGGGAAAAAAAGATATAATAAATAAAGGAATCCTTTATTGATTTGAACTTCTACTCCCCATAAATATTATCTGCAATAATTCCTAGTTGATCCTTGTGAGGTTTTCTCCAAGATCATTAAAACACTGACCAAAATAATTTACTACAGTGGAGTATCTCATTGCTCCCACCATTATTAGATGAATGCCCTTTATCTCATATTAAACCCAAGAAACAGAAAAAGATTTTCCAATTTACTCATTTTTTTCATGTAAAAGAACTATATTTGAGATTTTATGGGGAAATACATCAACTGACCCCTACATGGTTCTTGTGGAAGGAGGGTATTACTTACCATCTATATGACTACTACTGTTAATGTCTGAGACTGTTGCAGCCTTAAAAATGCACAGTTCATTCTGCAGATGGTGATAGCTCTACTAACACTTCTATTGTTAGTTTGAAAGTCAAGTGATGATATGTGTAGGCGTGTGTGTGGGAGCAGTGCAAAGAATTACAAGGATTTTCTCCCACACTAACGATCCACATGGAAAAGAGGGCCTTATGAAACAATGTTCTGTTCCCCTGGTATTTTTAATCAGTCTGATATTTTGTTAGAATAGCATTTTATTACACAGCTTGTCATTTTTCTATCTATGGCCTATCTTTTTAAATTAAAAAAAAATCCTGTATGGTTTGTCTTCACACTTTCATATGTCACGATTTTAAAAAAATAAGCTGTGTCAAAGGAGGAAAAAATAGCTGGAAAATTAATGATTTATTCTGACACACATGTAATTTACTCTTCTAGGCTTTTTCATAATTATGCATTTGTTGTACCTGCTAGTAATTGGAATTTCCTTAAAAGACAGTGCCTGTCACTTTTGCCATCTCTGCAAATTCAGTGGTGGCTGCAAAAGAGGAAATGCATCAGTATTTGATTGTAAACACATCCTTCATGGTGCAGTCAGATGAGGATAAGGCAGTTGACCTGGATAACCCAGATACATACTTTAGCCCCCACAGCTTGATTCCTACAGTGCAATTCCTTTTGGTTTCTACAGCTCATCCAGGACATTTAGTATTAGTTTGGATTTTTATTCTTTCTGGTTACCCACCCAAATTACCTCTTCACTCTCAGGAGAAATTATTTTCTTCCAAGTAGGATATGAATAGCTTCTGCACCATTGTGTTCTTTGTTTAGTGTTTTTTTGGTTTTCTTTTGGTTTTTGTTTGTTTGTTTTGAGATTATGCTTGGTTTTATACACATGTAGATAAACATATATGTATGAGTATGTATTTATACATGCATAAACAAATATTTTGTACACAGACAAGCATATCTATGTACATTATATGTCTAAATTTTGCACAGTTTTTGACTCTTCTTCAGATATTATATAAACTCAGGTAACAGAAAAAAAACTACTCCATCCAAATATTTCCTTGTCTTCCTTCTCTACTTCATTCTTCTAATTTTGCTCCTAGATCAGGCTATTTTTTTCTCAATGCTCAGAAAAAACACCTTATCTGTGCATTCTGAATAATGAACGCCCTTGGCTTATCTGTAGTACTCTAATTATTTTGGTTTTTTATGGCAACTGTGATTATACCTGCTGATAAATGTCCAACAGAAACTTATGCTCTATTAGAATTAAATATTCCAACTACCTACGCCCATGTAACCATATCTGGTTTAGATTTATTGAGTCTTTGGTTGAAAGGTTTAGTTCAAGTTCATTCAAAATAGTCTTGTCCATGCCCCTTGACTAACATGAAATATGTGCTTTACTGTTATATATGGGAATGTTTTTTGGTTTTATTTTTTTCTGAAATTAACATTCTGTCAATAAAAAAGATAGTTTTCTTTACACTGATGTTTCTGTTGGAGAACTTTCTTTAGGAAACTTATTTTTCATTTAACCACAAACTTAAAAAATGTCTTTTTAAGTCAACTTGCAAATTGTCTTTTACTTAATTGGCCAGAACCTGAACAGGGTAGGGATCCTCTCCTGGAGCACACATTGTTAAGTGGCACAAAGGAACACAGTACTTAAAAATGATGATGCACCTCTGACTAATTCACTGTACATTGCATATCCCCCCGTTTTGTAGACTAGACTGAATCAGGGTTCTCCTGGTACATAGGGATTCTTGGGAATTATGAATGTGATAAGGGAATTATTTCTCATGAAGGAATTATTTCATTTATTGCATATACTTTTTATTCCCCTTCTTGTCTCATTCAGTAGAATTCAATGTCTTTGCATTTTCATAATGAATTAACTACACAATAAAATATATGTGCAAGGTTCTATATGTTTTCTGACTAAAAGAAATAAACATAATCTTCATTTGATCTTACCAACTATAACTTCTAACTTTGCATTTAAATTTACAGTTTGAGTCTTATTTTGCATCATTATTTTTTGTACTGCTGTTGACTTGGTGAATGGATTTGGAAAGGGCTTAGGAAAAAATAAAAACTGATAGAAAAGAATTTTGGGTAGTAGATAAATTATGTGTAGGGGATATGTGGAGACAAGCTAAAATATGGTCCTACCTGACTATGAGATTAGAATTATATCTAAGCATAGGGTTTGTGGCTTCAAGGGTTTTTTGTGCGTGGTTTCTTGGATTTTTTTTTTTAATTATTAATGGGGGAGGAGGCTTTAATGTTTTTTGGGGCTTTTTGTGTTTGGGTTTTTTTTGGTTTTTTTTTTTTTTTTAGTATTTCATTGTAAGGAAATAGAAATAGTAGAAAAAACTTAGAATTAAATCTAAGTTAAATAATATTTATCAGTTAAATCTGTATTAGAAAGAGCTTCTAAGGGTGCCTGTTCTTCAGCAGTACTCTTGTCAGTAATGTGAAACCAACCCAACCTACATGCTTTGTCTTTTACTGCACAATGCTGTATTTTTACAAAGAGTGACCAGAGAATAATAACTATTGTGTTTTCTAATCACTTATGAAGTTTTATTTGCCTTTCTCTGTTTTCTCCTTTTTTTCAATCTGAAAGTAAAGGCCTTCAGGGAAAGAGGATCAAAAAAGAATGGAAACATAGACAAAATGAGAATAATTTTATAATTGTCTTCAATCTCCCAATAGTCTACAACTCAGGTGATGTAAATAAAACATTTTAATAAGTACTGAGTTATATTTTAGTTTTAAGTTTTAAGGAGAAATAAAAACAAGCAAGAAAAAGAAATAGTTTTAAGAAATATAAAATAGAAGTCATTTGACAAAAAAGATCAATATTCAGGAATATGATTTCTTAATAGATCAGAATTCCCTGACAACTGGCATCTTGATTTCTCATTCATTTTACATGTACTTTAGAGATTCTATTGAGATTCTGTCTCCTGGCACTAAGCACTATGTAAATGCACAGTAATATTAAATTGATTTCTCAGTCGGAAGGTGAGAGTTTAGTCCTCTACAAGTACCTGTCTAGAGAGGTGAGAGATGGAAAACACCATTCCCTTCTGCCATTGCCAGCTGCATCCCAGACTGAAGTGAGAGAGAGGCCACTCACAGGCAGTAAAAAAGGAAAGGGAAGGCCAGGCAATAACCCAGTGAAGGCCCAGACACTCTGTTTGAATGCCTAACCTACATCAGGTAGTGATCTGAGACAGATAATTCAGAATAGCAGAGAGGAATGTGACTGATGCTAGTAAAACTGTTGTTTATCCCTCTGTCTGGCCTAGTGCAAAAGCCAGAATACAAACACTGAAACATGACCCAGACAAAATTGGGGAAATATAGTTGTCTTCTCCTCTTTTCCCCACAGGGATGCAAGGCTTTCTGAGTGTGGGGATTTGAGTTAAAGAAGCCTGTGACACCTCTGAAAAAGTTAAACTACAAGACATTCAATTATTTTTATTTCTGAATCTTGAAGGATTTTACATCTCCTCTGGCTTCAGATGTTTGTCACCTTGTCAGAAATCACAGAACCACGCAGATAAGCAAAAAGTGTATAATGTTCATCAGATACTTCCTTATCCTATCTTAGTGTGTCTGAATTATTTCCAGCTAATACCATACCATTTCTGCCAAAATTTTTATTGATATGCATATTTGCAATTTATAAGTAGTTGGAAATGAGCTCAGAAAGAAAATACAGGGTTCAGAAAAGTGGCTCAGAAATTCTTGCCAGAAGCATCTGGGCTTTTGTTTTGTCTTGGTTTGATATTCACATGTTCTTCAGGTAAAGCAGAACCCAGTTTCATCTCCATTCTTGTGTTTTATGTTTCTTTCTATCAGTTACAGTTGTTACTTGCTGTTCCTTTGTGAAATGAGAGGGAGTTCTAATACAACAACTTACAGATGATGAAACTGTAAAGGCTTAAAGCATAAGTTATAGAATACTGCCCATGATCACAGTTCATTGAAGTTCTCTGATTTTTGATTTTTAGGAAAAAAAATAGAAGAAATTTCACTACTGAATTCTCAGTGAGTTTTGTGCTCTGAATAAAATCAAGTTCTGTTGGTGATGCAAGTAAAATCGTGTTCTGTTGGTGATCCTGTTGCCTTCATTTTTGCTTTGCAAATTAGAGTCTCATTACATCCTTCTACATTATTCAGTATGATAAGAAAGACAATTTGAATGCTTACACCATCCCATGACTCTGTGTGTAACCTTTTCAAATCCTGCCCTTGGCTGCAATGTAGAGAAGTAAGCTGGGGCCATTGTTAGCATGATTTAATAATTCTGCTACTGACAAATAAGAGGCAGAGACTTGGTTATTCTGTGAGACTTGTTTTGTTTCTGCAGTTCTAAAAGGAATGAGAAGTTTAAAGCACTTATATTTATTCTCTCTGTTGTGATAAAGTTGGATCTTTTGATAATAAAATAATGTGCTGTTTCCATGATTCAGTAAGAACTGCCTTGTGAGATTTAATGCAGAATGCATGTTGGAGATAAAGGTGCATATGTTCCTATGCTTTTATTTGGTGTTTGTGCCAGGTTTAGGGATTACTTTGGTGAGCAAGGACCTTAAGTAACAAAAAAATAGAAGCAAATTATTAAAATGTGAACAGGTCTAGAAGTGCAGTGAACAGAGTGAGTGTGTGGGTAATGAAGCTTAGATTCTTCCAGTATTTGATCTCCAGGTGAGTTCTGTTTTCTTTTCATAAGAGATGCAGTCAACTTTCATTTCTTTATAATATTTTCATATTTTTTGTACTGTATGTCCATATTATAATACTTTCAGGACTTAATAGGTAGATACTATAATGCAGTTTGATTTTATTTAAATAAATTTGACCTGCTAAAGATAACCATCAGTCAAAGCAAAAATTTCATTAATGCTTCCATTTGGACATGCTGTGAATAGACTGAAAATATTAGGGTTGCAAACCATATTCATGTGTGTGTATTAGAGATCTTTGTGCCAATAGTTACATATAGAAATAATTATAGCAAGTGGTAAAAGGTAAAAAAGACAGCAAAGATCACTCTTTGGTCTTTTTCTTGAATAATAATTACATATTCTAACAAAGTTCTCAATTTTCTTCCAACTTACAGAGCAAGTTAGGAGAGCTACCCTGGTAAAATACTGGTAAATTATCTGTCTACTGGAGTATCTAGACTACTACTTACTGCTGTAGGTATTACACACTTTTCAATTTATTCCTTTATATTAATTAAATTTATGCTTTTAAAAAGTAAATATTTGACAATTATACAAATCTCCTGTTTATTATATTAATATTCTTGGACACCCAAAAAGTCAAGAAGTAAGGTTTGAGATTTTTTCCTAAGTTGAAATCTATACAAAAATTCCTCTTGTTAAGATCCATGTCTATAAAGATATTCAGGACATTCTAGGTAATAGGCACAGAACCAATCTTATTCCCTGTGGCATATTAAATTACAAATCTATTAAACTGCAAACTGCCTCCCAAATTCATAGCAAATTAACTCTCAATGATATGTCCACTTGCCAACTCAAAGGGCATAGTTTGCAAGTGAGATGAGACTTTCAAAATATTTTTTTTGTGATGTTGCTTATCTTATAGACAAGATTAGCATAATTGAGCAAAAACATATTGCATAGTCAGTTCAGGAGAGAAAATAGGATACTGAGATGCTAAGTGGAAACAGGCCAACAAATTCTGTAAGGAATTAAACCGAAAAAATAGTACTTTTCACACATTTTGCAGTTTCTTGAGATTTTTTTCCCATTCCCCTGAAGTATCCTGCTAAGTTTTAACTGGATAAGAAAAACAAAACAAAACAAAACAAAACAAATAATAATTTAAAAAAAAAAGCCCCGAACCTGTGTTTATTTTGAAATGAGAAAATAAAGTATAGTCTTAAATTGGTTCTAATGCTTAAGAGAACAATTTTTGACAAGATCAAAGGCCTATTTTCTGTCTTCCTTAGGCAAGTCAAGGATAATTCCACAAGTGTTAGCCAGTATTTACACAGTGTGAGAGAAAAGCAAGTGCCTAATCTCCTAAAGGTTCCTGTGAGATTATGAATATAATTTTCTTTAGCCATTACATTTTGTCCCACCCACTAGCTGAGTTCTCTGTGGAACTGAGTATGAGGTCCATTTACTCCCCAGTGTATAATTTTAGATGGTTAGTTTACTCAGGAAAAATATTCAGAAGAAATCTCAATTTATTTTAGGCAATCAGAGGGGAAAAAAAAGCTAGAAAGACCAGACAGAATATGAGATATTAGCAGATGATACAATCAAGTCATTTTCCCCAAACCTTGGAAATATTTTTTGAAGCTAATTTTGATAGCAGACACCTTTTTTTCCACAACTCTGCTCTTACTGAAGTGCAACAGGACCTTTCCTTAATGGCTGACATAAACATGGGTTTCTGTCTGACTGGTACAAACTCTGTCTGCCTTTTGCAGCACTCAACATATGTATTTTCTTTCTTCCTGAGAATAATACATGCTGCCCATAACATTTTCATACTGCCTTGCTTCACATAAATACTATTAATTTTATACATTACTACTAATTTCATCTAACAATGCATTTTAAAATTTTTGGTTGTTTATTTAAATTCTATGGCTACACTTCTGGTGTTGATTAAAACACACCTGTTCTCAAAAAAGGCAGAGAATTGTAATTACATTTTTCATTGGCAACGCCTCAGTTAAGCCTCACCAAACAAGCCTAAAGGGAGATTATGCTGTATTTTACCTCCTTTCAACCAAAAGGTATAGAAGTATTTTGGCATTAGAAAACTGGGATTTTAATCATTCAAGTACTGGAATAGTCTTTTAATAAAAATGGTAGGAGCAAGGCATTAAACGCATTTTAAGATGTAACTTGGCAAATTCAGGGAGAACAGTGCAAATACTTTAAAAGAGATTGTCTGAAGGTGGGATATTTCTACTGTGTTACCTTGGACTAGTCCTTAAGTGGTCTCCATTGATTTCACAAATTACCCAAATTACTCTGTTCTTCAGAGGTTTTTTTGTTGCCTTCTGACAAAGAAGTAATCCTCCTATTCTTGATCCATGGTGAGGTTTCTCTTTATTTTTTTTCTTTTTTTAAAAAACTCTTAGGCCTTCACTATTGACTACATCTGTATAAGCTATGAACAGTTACTTCTAAAGGGGGTAATTCTCACTAGATCACTTCCATCCTGCTCACAAATTTGAATTGGAAGCTAATACCAAGTTTGGAGAGCTGAGGTGGACGTTTTTCCTCTTCTCATATTGTTGTCATATATCAGGTGTTTTCCCATCCTTTGGGCATTGAAAATTACCCTTCTCCTAGAAAATATACATGTGGAAATTTTTTGTGTTTTCATCTTTTCAATGACACTTGTGCCTTCTATAGGTGTGGGGCATTTTTGTCTTATATTGGCTATTTTACCTAACTGCTGGTTCTAGAATTTAGTTGTGCATGCTTCAGCTATTTTTACTGCCAAGAATGTTGGATCAAAAACATACTATGAGCTATACAGTAAAAATAAACAAAACACTCAATTTTGAACCTATTGTCTTCCTTTTTTTCCTTCTAATTCCATATTTAGGAGCAAAAGCTTTTTTTTTTTCCCAAGAAAGTTAGTAATATGGCTGAGAATGTAAACCTTCACAGAGTGCTGAGAACCTACCACGTTAACATCAATAGTTATTGCATAAAAGCTTTCAATTTAATTTGAAATGGGACTGCAAAGTGGCTCATATGCTGACATATCCAAATGAATAATTTATTACTCACTAGGAGAAAGTATTTCAATGGTAGGATGCCAACATGCTGGTATTCACCCAGGAGATCTTTAGCTTAAACAGTAGATATGTTTAGGCAGGTAAAAAATTATTAATGCAGTTGTAGGAGACAGAATCCTAGAAATTCTTACATTATGCATTTACTTCCAATGGAAGAAATAGAAAGGTTTTTTCAGACCTAAAATAAAGACAGTGAACAAAGAGCATTGGAAATTCCATTGGATTCCTCTAGCAAAATCAACATTTCCTTCATAAAATCTCCTATGCTTTGTCCCATTTGCAGTGCCTCTAATGACACAGCCAAACAGTATGATTTCAAAACATGTCCAAAATTTAGAAAGCTTTTTTCTGTTGGTGTTAATTAGAAATTTTATAGACACACTTGCATTTAGAATGGAGTAGAATGGAATGGAATAGCTGAGCTGGAAGGAACATCTATTCTAACTGTCCAACCACTTCAGGGCAGACCAAAAGTTAATGCATGTTGATGAAGGCATTGTCCAAATGTCTCTTAATCACTGAGAAGCACGGGGCATCAAACAACTTCACCAGGAAGCCTGTCACTATCTCACCACTCTCTTCTTGGCAAAGAAATCCTTCCTAATGTCCAGTCTAAACATCCTCTAATGATGCAGCTTTGAACTGTTCCCACACACTCCATCTCTGGAACCCAGGGGGAATAAATCAGTATCTCACTCTCCACTTCCCCTCCTCAGAAAGCTGTAGAGAGCAATGAGGTTCCCTCTCAGCCTCCTTTTCCCCAAACTAGGCAACCCCAAAGTCCTTAGCCATGTCTTCAGCAGCTTAATTCCTTCCCTCCCTGTCTGGGGAGGACCTTTACATCCTTCTTAAGTGGTGGGGCCCAGAACTGCACACAACACTCAAGGTGAGGCCACACCAATGCTGAATATAGCAGAATGATCCCCTCTTATGATCCATCTGTCAAACAGCACCCATACATCCCTTTTGCAAACTGGAAAAAAATTAGTTCTTCTTATCTTAATAGGTTTGTATCTTCTTAACTTGTATGTGTTAAAACTAAGCAAATAAGCCAATTCCGGTTATCTAACATCACTTTTGGTTAATAATTCAATCTGTTTATTGTCAGGATAGAAAGTTCAGATGGGGTTTGCATTTAAAGTTCTGTTAGCTTTTTTCCCTTCATGTTGCTTAATAAGCTCCAGATTCAAAAAGGAGCCTTATCTGGAATTAGTGGCCTTTGTGGTTTAAAAATAATCCCACTGCACTGAGGGTAGTATATTGATTGCCTTAAGGGAAGATGGAGTGTACGTGCACAGTATAGTCAGATCATTGTGCCAAAAGACATGGTTCTTCAGGTCAGGCATACCGGACTGGGAAAGATTAGAAAGATATGGAATTAACACCAGGAAATCTTTCAGAAACTAGAAAGCAGTCTGAAATCAAACAGTACCTTCATCTTGTCAGATCCTCATATCTCAACACAAAAGCTGCCATACTAAACTGGTCCAAAAGTTCATTGAAAACTACAACGAGCTGAAGCAACTGTTTAGAAAAAGAAGATGGAAATGTTACTGTCCTTCCTGTGTACTACAGCATAAAAAACGCCTGACTACATTTTCCCTGGTTTTCATGATTTATATGCAACTCTATCCTGTGATAGTCCTTTATTTTGTAAACTAAAGAGCTCTTATCTTTTTTGTCTCTTCTCAGTCAAAACCCATTTCACACTTGATTCTCTTTCCTGTACCGTGTCTAGCTGTACTATATTCTTCCTGATATGGAAGAATAATAAATGCCTGGAGAAGAACTGCACAAGGAATGTAATGAATGGATTTATGCAGTGAGACATATCGTGGTGGCTTTTATTCCTTCTTTTCCTATTATTTTTTGAACATCTCTCTGTTATTTTGGAAATCTAAGCACAACTGTTCAAATCTTTCCTGATGCCACTAGCTAGTACAGAACCTCTGATTTCACATTATATTTTTTTAATTACTTCAGGCATTTCAGCCCTCACTCAATCACTATCACAATGTCTTTCATAAACTTTCATACTGAATTATTGTTCCTGCTTCCTTGAAAAAACACTGTGTCAATTATCTGGGTAACCAACATACTTTTTCCCAGATCACTCAGGGATATGTTGAATAGCATCAACTCCCAAAGATCTCTCCATAAGGATAAAGCAACCATCTTTTCCAACAGCTTATTTTTCTTCTTTAACCACATAATGACTACAGGAAGACTTTATCCCTTCTACCACAGCACCCTCTTTTACAGAGGTGCTTTATCAAAATTATTTTTGAAAACCAAGGAGATATATCAGCAGTTATCTCTATCTACTTTATCACCTTCTTTATCTAAATTTGCACTATATTTGTGCAGCATAACTACAGAATGTGTTGATTTTCTGCTACATCATATTTAGTCATTTGTTCTGTATTATAAGTTCAACAGTTTGCTGAGTGCAGACATAGACTTTCCATTTTATAGTTCTCCAAAGCCGTTTAAAAAATTTGTATCACCTTTGCCATTTTCTACTCCTCCAGTACAACGGACATTTTTAGTGATAAATTACACACTATAGTTAAAAACTCAGCACTTTCATATTTCATTTTCCTTAGAACTCTATGTGAATACCATCTGGTTCTGGAAGTTTGCTGATATTAGTTTTATTAATTTATTTGAAAACTCTTTTTATTAACATTTTATATGAGACAGTTTCTGAGCAGTGACTTTTGCTACAATAAACTTTAATGTGTGATGCTCCTAAACTTTTGTACAGTGAAGAGATTAATTTTATTTTAGTTTTGTCCTATGGCTTTTTTACTGAAAAATCCTTTATATCAATCTACAGCCATACAGAATCTTGGAAGACTTCTTGGTTTTGGTATTGGAATTTCTTTGAATACTTTATTATAGGGGTTAAATATTTTCCTAGGACATAATGTTTCACAAAGTCTCATTTTCTCTGTTTTAATAAAACATTTTAGAGTTAAGTTACAGTTACAATATTTGTATCCAGTTTCTTTTGCTTCAATAATCCTTTGTATTTTCAAATGGTCTTTCTCAAATTTGTTTGGGCGTGACAGCTTTTTGGTGTCATTTATAAAAGATTTTTTTTTCAAGAAGAAATACAATTTTAGAATAAAATTATTATACAGGCGTAGTACTTTCAATACAAGAATTTTATTTCACTAGAATCTGATTCTTCTGGCTTCTTGTTCTACTTTCTTCAGCTTTACAAGCCTACTGGTTTTAACATGTTCTTGTATTTCATTTTTAATATGTTCTTACATTTCTTTTTTTTTACTCCTGCTTTTCACTTCTCTAGTCATATACATATACTGAATACACGATGGTATTTTCTCAGGTTAGCTTTTGGCTAATTATTAACTTCCAAGGCATAAAAAATAAGTTAAAAAAGTAAACATTGAGTGTTGATTCAATACAAACAAAGCAAAGGAGAAAAAAAGCTTACAGAAAGCAAAGAACAGACATGTTAGAAAAGACAAACACCCACAAGGATGAAAACAAAGCCAAAATAGAAAGAGATAAACTGCTCCCACACCACAGTCCCAGCCCACACAGGATGCTGTGTCTCATAAATTCCTTAACTTAGTGCTTGTCATGCCACATCTGGAATTCTGTGTTCAGTTTTGGTCCCCACCACACAAAAGAGATGTGGACAGGCTGCAGAGGGTTCAGAGAAAGGCCACAAAGATCCTTGTAACATCATTATACATATTTTCTAATATCCATTTGTATACTGCCATTGTGACAGCTTCATTTACATGTCAATCATGTTTTTTTCAGACAAAAAAATTAGTTTTTTTATTTAACTATGGCAACGTATCATTCATCTGTGAAGCATCTTAGTCTTGCTTGTAATTCAATAAATTCAGTACAGTAACTGCAACATAGACCAAGAACAAACAGCAATCAATAAAAATTCTAACAAAAGTAATAAAAGCAGTAAGCTACTTCTTTTCCTAGACTCTTTCTGTGACTTTATTTGTCACATTCCCTGAGAAGATCACAGGCAATAATATGCATTATGCATACAAAATTTGGAGACAATGTGAAACAATATTTTAATTTCAACAAAATTAACCTAAAATAAAATATAACATAGCTGTTAAGATTAAGTAGTCACATATTCAGATCTGAAAGACTGCTGAACTGAGATTGAGCTTTGTGCCCTAGCTCCTACTTATGTATATATGAAAAAATATATAGGAAGTTTAATGAATTGCAGACCTCTGTGAGTATGACATCTACAGTGTCTTATCTTACCAAGTAATTTGGCATTTTCAAAAATAGAAATGTGAAACATGAGTTTTACAGGATTTTAACATTGTTTGTGTTGGTACTTTATTACTTAAAAATCTTCAGCAATTTTATTAACTGTGTTTTCAAGAGTTGGAAAAAACATCGAATTAAAAGTCTTTATTTCTGTCTTCCTTAATTTTTTCATTATATTCTTTTAATTATATTTATTTATTTCAATTACATTATTTTTGCTGGGGCCCATGGTGCAGGAAAAAATGTTTGACCATACTGTTTCATGTACTTGCATACCAAAGTATTTGGATTACTGGTAAAAATAAATGACAAAGTCTGAGTCAGCAGTAGTTTCTACAGCAGCTGATGCTGGCCTGTCTTTATCTGCTCAGTCTTTGTGACACTTGGTTAGATTCTTCTAACTCTTTCATACCAAGATTTATTTAAATATCACTATTTAAATACTGCACTATTTGAACCTCCTGTCTCAAGCATTCAGTCTTCTGAGATTTTTTGCCACTCATGTTTCCAAGGCTGCATCTGTGTCAAAGCTTTCATCCTCTAAGAGAAAAACAAGCATCTCTTTTGCAATGCCATGGAGTTCAAGTGCCTTCAGAAACTGTTCATGAAGATCTACAGTTTGTAGTACCTTAAAATACCATACTTTTTCCCTTTCTTTCTGAACAAAAACATCTATGTGTTCCAAAATATGCATTACCAAATACACATTTTTAAAAGAGAACTGTTTCATACATTTGTTTCTGTAAGGTAAAGAAATACATTTTGTTTGCAAAATGTCATCCCTTAAAAGTATTGCAACTGTACTTAGAGGCAAAACAAATGTAACACTGTCCCTACAAGATTCTTGAATTTGAAAGAGGAAAAATATGCTATTTTTAGGGCAAAGAAATTACATTGCACCATGAAATGTACTATTCTGCTTGCTACCTAGTAGGGTGCCTTTGTAAATGCTGATAAAATGTATTTATTCCGAACATTACTGTTAACAGCTCATTGCCTAACTGAAAATAGTTTCCCTCAATAAGTGTCTTTCTGCCCAAATTAAATTCAAGCAATTCATCTGATAAATTCAAAGATAGCACTCCAACCACCTATTGCTAAATTGTATATCAAAGCTATAAGTAGTCTGAATCCATAATGTGCAAGCTGTGAATACTTAATAAAATTATTAGAAGTGAGGAAAGTTAAACTGCCTTTAACTCATCACATGATAACTTATTTGCTATTTAAAAAAAAAACATATTTACGTAATTACAAGCTAATTAGGACATTCTTCTTAAATCTGAATGGCCATTGACACATCACAATAATATTTTGGTGGCAGCAGTAGGAATCCAAAATTGTGCAAGTTGTTATACTGATTATATTATTGTGTGAAGGACTCTGTTCTGCAATCTAATTATTTCAACTAGATTTATCTACTCATGAATGAAATAGACAAAACTAACCTCATGATTTTTTCATCAGTACCACTAGGTTTTAAATTTTTATTGTTTTTTTTATCTTTTTAAAGGAAAAAAAAATTGATTTATAAAGCCACAGACTAGTTTCTTCTACTAAATTTTGCAGTTCTATGGCATGTAATGCAGTTGCTAAGTACATATTCCTTACCAGGATATGTGATTGAAATGTATTCTGTTTTCTTTTCCATAGAACTTATCTGCCCAAAAAATGCTGAACGAAATGTCACATGCTCCAAAGGATGAAGGGTGATAGATTTTCCTGGAAATATATATGGTTTATGGAAGACACGTACAAGTCTTAGAAGATAAAAGTGAGTTACAGTTTTGACACTGTCATGTCTATGAGACTGAATACTTTGTTAGACTTCTGACAAGCAGAGATATCCTTTCTTGGAAACACAAATTGAGAAGCAGTTGCCACATCAAGTCCCATGGTGCCAATTTTTGTAAGCAGCAAACGTCTGGGAATGTGTTCTTTGATCTTTGGTCTTGGCTTTTTTTTTTTTAATTGTCATTATTACTTATTAACTGTGTCACCATTTCACAAGTAAATGAAGTTGGTAAAAACTGTGAGACCTCATGTTAGAGTTGTATGTGCCTCCAGAGTTCTGAGCTCTAGATAAAGTCATGAAGAGCTACTCTGTGAATTTATAGTCTGTAGCACATTTCAGCTCACACTAAAGGAGATAGCTGGGTCTGGTCTACAATAAAATTATCTGTTTACTGCATCAAAAATATCTCCTTTGAACTCTATAGGACCTAGACCACATGAAGACTCTCAGATTGCAAATTAGCTGCCTAGTGCAATTTAATGTTTTCTGAAAGACCCTTGGGAGTCAAAGAACTTAATGTGACCCTGACTGGAATGAGTCAGAAACTGAATGAATTGTACTCTGCTCTGGGGGTAGCTGCACCAGGAAAGGTGTGAAAAAGGCCACCAGGCTCATGAAGTCTGCACATGCATGGAAGCACATGCAGACACCTTGATCTGAGATCTGCTAAACCTGAGCTCTGCGTCCCAGTACCACTCTAGATGCCTTAGATTCTCCCACTTTAATTCCACATGCACTCCAAAACCAGGTGAAACACTTGTTGATCTGCTAGTGACTCTATTATCTCCATGAAAACGCCTTGGACAGTGACGGATTGGGAGTCTCCCTCCAGACAGGATCAGATCATTGCTGTCCATGCCTGTGTGCACATGCAGTGTGGGCTGATTCCCTCTCTACATTCTAGCACCAGGTTCTCCTTATTTTCTCCTTTCTGATAATGTGGTTGAATAGCTTCTGAAAGAGTAACTTGTTGGAGAATCTCCTTCACATTAAATATGTGTACAAAAAAAAATTGCTTTTTAATTCTTCCTGTTATCTAGGTTTGTGGTTTTTTTTCCAAAAATGACCTAAGAGGTATTTAGAAATATTTTCTCAGTTTTTCAGAAGTCAATAACTACAGTGTGTAAACACTCTTCAAGTACGCATTTACAGCATGCTAGAAGTCCCTTCAAGTACATACCCCTATTCTTTTTCAACTTTCTTCCTAAACAAAATAAACTGGCTCATTTCCAAGTTGTTGATTTCTCTGTCCTGCACTGGCTGATGCAGTTTCTTGGCTGCATAATTGCAGCTGACAGCAGCTGACCTATCTGCAGAGTCTGAGCTCTAGAGATAGAAACCTGAACAGATTTATGAACCTCATCTTGGTTTCTATGCTGAACTGAAATGCTCATCTTCCATACACTTGCAGCCAAAATCTGTGCATTAACTAATAATAAAAAATTTGAATGTCTAAGACTCTCATACATGTTTGAGAGACTTCCATGAAAGTGTAAAAGATTAAATTCTATATTTTGAATAATAGATTTATAGAACAATATTTAAGGTCTCATTTTAGAAACCATGTCAAAACACTCGTGTGATCCTTTCCTACAAGAAGCAGAGGAAAAATTCTTTTGTTTGCAAAATGTCATCCCTCATGCCAGGTAATCTGAAAGTGGGACAGTCCAGTATGCAGAAAATTCTGCTGTGGAGCAGAAATTCTCTCTACTACTTACTAAATGGCAGATAGAATTCCACTGGTTCTGAGTTACATTTTTCCATTTAGCTGCTTAAGAGAGAAACAAATAAGCACAAAACCAAAAGGCAACCAAAATAAAATATTGACTTCATTTCAGTTCTCTAGCTAGGAAAAAAACCCCAAAAAAACCTTATCCAAGTCCATGAAGCTGCACTGCAGATATTTGGACACATCCTGCATGATGTGCAGAAGTGGCTCTGCAACAGTGAAAATTCCTGGAGTCTTTCCTATTTGTTCTGCCAACACTCCTCTAGGACTAATGAGGTAGGACGCAGCAGAGCATGGAATGCTAAGCAGTCTGAGATATCCATTCATAAGAGAAATACAAAGAGAAATACTTAGACTCTGCAGGCTACATAAACACTAGGTGTGCTTCTAGATACTCCATAAATAATTGAGACTGCTCTGAAGAACTCTGTGCAATGCAGGACAAGAGCTACACATATATAAATATTATTTTTGAAATAATAAGTCTTCCTGTCTCATGTATTTCATAGTTTTGGTAAAGATAATAGAGATGGGCAAGGGCAGCATGAGTGTGACACATATCTGGCAGGACCTGAAGCATGGAGAATGAAAAAGACCTGGCCAAAATCCATGACACAGACCAAATGTACTATAAAGTAGCTAAATGCCATCCTAAAATTTTATTTTCCCTCAATGATGAAAAATATTCTCCCTCACCCTTTTTCTCATGAGGACTTTTGATATCCTTAGAATTGCTAAAAGGAGCCTTTTGATGTGGTATTTTAGGCAACTTTGTCTTTTGGAGAAGGTTTGGGATTTGGTGCTTTTGATAGTTTTGGGGTTTGTTTTTGAACTTCTCTTGAAGCCTGTCCGTATATGACCATTAACTAAGTCAAAGAATATCTAGCTTTCAGTGTGAGCTTTGATTTGGGTGGCAAGAGCAACAGGGAATACTGTGCAGCTAAATAAACAGCTTTTAGGCCATACTACTTTCATTCATCTGTCTGTAAGTGCTGTGCATCCATTGTTAATGTAGATGATCATGTTAAGTGCAACAAGAGGGTTTTTGAGAGTATGAACTGATCTTCTGAGCAAAAAATTCCATTCTTTTGATGACCATTGCCACAAAAAATTTCCATTAACATAATCCTCTAGAAAGAATAAAAACTCCTAAAATGTTATTTTAGAGAATAAGTTTGGCAACAGTTTTGCTATGTGGTAACTTGCAATAACCTTGGCTCTAATCAAGCTTAAAAATTTATAACAGCGTTGTGGATAAACACTGAAACATTTTCTAAATGCCCCATGAATAGTTTGAGTGAATAGAATTATTCAAGACACCTGCTTAGAAGCTTTCAATCTCAAATTACTCCCTAATTTAGGCTATCACAGGAAAACAATATTTTACTATTCATTCCATTGAATAATCATTAATTAACTGCTCTAAACCACTAATATTTCAACTAATCCACAAAACAGCTTATATTGTGTGTGGGCTTTTACCAGAGATGAACTGGGAATGTCAGTTAAGTTTAGAAAAACCTACAAAGCTGAATAACCTGCAACAACTCCTTATTTTTCATATTTAGTATCATGTAGGCATCCTTTTGCAAGATGTTCTCTACTCAAATATTGACTACAGCCTAAGTACAGCACTATAAGAAACCTGCAGAGGATTGTCCATCCATGTTAAAACCCTGACACCATAAAGCAGAATGGCTAGAATCTACATTCTGTTGTAAGTGTATAGTTAAATACTATTGCACTCCTTTATTTTTAGTATAATTTTATAATAACACTTTTAGCAACGTCATAGAAAAAGGAAATCAATTGTAGCTTATGAGTGGTTCCAAACCAAATTACTCTGGGAATTAAATGGGACACAAATATTCAGATCTAAGAGAACATATTTCTCTGGATGCTTTACTGTTTTCATCTCTCTGTCCCTTGAAAGTATGTGTTGCTCTTATCAAGCATGGATCTTACCTTTTTATCTTCTTCCTGACAAGGTGATGGGTTTTCATCTCAAGAATGGAGCAACTGACTTCTTCTTTATGGGAAAAAAAAAAAAAAGGAAAAAGAAAAAAGAAATTATGAGAATCCGTCTCTTGAAAGACACGTTTTAAAACTCTTGTATTCTTACTAGGGCAAGTTATTTTGTCTCAGTCTGCAACTCTCCTTTGAAACATTTTATTGCTGTAAGAAGAACTGTTGGTTAGCATAGGTCAACAGAATTGAAAGGTTCCTTCCTGAAAACACAAATTAAGTTATTAATTAACTTCACACTGAATCATGGAATCCTTGGAAAACACTTCTGCGAACATTCAGTCCAGCCTATGACCAGACACCAACCTATCCATTAGACCATGGCTCTGAGTGATGCACCCAACCTTTCCTTAAACACCTCCAGGGATGGTGACTCCACCACCTCCCTGGCAGCCCAATCCAGTGTCTGTACCACCCTTTCTGTGAAGGAAATTTTTCTAACCTCCAACCTAAGCCTCCCCTGATCCAGTTGGAGATTATGTTCTGTTGCTGCTTGTCTGGGAATATAAACCCACCCCCACCTGGCCAGAACCTCCTCTTAGGGAGCTGTAGAGAGTGATAACGTCTCCCTGGAGCTGTCTTTTTTTCCAGGCTAAACAAACCCAGCCTCTACAGCCCCTCCTCACAGGACTTGTGTGCAAGAATCTTCATCAGCCTCATCATCCTTCTCTGGACTCGCTCCAGCCCTTCAATACCCTTCCAGAATTCAGGGACCCAGAAATGGACACAGGATTCCAGGTGTGGCCTCAGCAGTACCGAGTACAGTGGGGTGAATGACTTCCCTGGTCCTGCTGGCAACACAATTACTGATACAGCCCAGGATACCAAACCTCAGAAGAATAGCATTTTTTCTCCTTTTCTTAAAGAGAAAAAAAGACAAAGAACTAGATGACTATAAGCATGATCAGACTTTTCTTTTACTCTTACTTAATTTTCTTCTTTAGTCAAACAAGAATCACTATGTTGCAGACAATGATGAAAATTTCCAGCCCAAATTACTCAAAAATTAAGAATTGAATTGGATTCTAAATGTGCATACAGACTAAGAATAAAATTTAGAATAGAACACAATTCAGTTTTGTTCTATTTATTTTGTGATTCTCAGATGATCCATTAATTTGTTGTTTCTCCTCCAGCAGAGTTTCTCCTAACATAAATTCCCAGCTAACAAAAGGTGATTGGAGTGGGCACCGTGACACAGAGTCTTCTACAAGATATGTGCTGTAAATCAAGATGGGTGTCACAGGCTCCCCACTGAACCTATTTTCGGTTGCAAAGCTGGTCCCATTTCCTCTAATAAACCAGAACTGTGCTAAAACTTGATTGAGGACACCTCGTCTCAAGCTGCACACCACAGATATTGTCTGCAGTTCTGCATCTGGACAATTGTCTCAATACTTACAGCCCCAGGGAAATGTAAATTTAAAATGCAGTCCTGAAATGGTGAAAATGTTAAATATCCTGTGGGAAATTATTACCATTTCTACAGATACTGCAATGTATTTTGCAAGGGAGGACATGCCAGGTTAAATAAATGGGAAGGCAATATGGTAGAATAGAATCAGAGAAATATGATGAAAGTATAATTGTCAAGATCTACAGGATTTACTTTGTTTTGGCTTTTTTTTCATTTATCTGAACGAGATGGTTCGATGTCATTTGTTTGCTTGTTTGTTTCCTGCCATCCTCCAACATTTGAGATGTGACTATCTGCAAAGTATAAATTCAAAATTATTTCTTTATTCACAATTGTATTTTGGATACATTTCATTAAAGCTACTGTTCTTAGTTTATTGTATTCAAGTGTCATTTTTTATTATATTTCTCTGACTTTAGAGTTGTTTTTATAGCATAACTTTATTCCAAGTATGCCACAGATGATACAATCATTTAAATGTTTGGCCAAATGCTCTGCTGCCATATGTATTTTGATGTTTTTCCTTGAGCATATTTGACACAAGAATTTTTTTTACAGAGAGGAAAATAGTTTAAGGCACCTTCTGAGGTAAGAGATAAATTAAACTATTCAGAAGCTCCAGAATTAAAATAAGTATGGAAATTTAGTAACCCAGGGTCAACTGATCCATTGTTTTATCAGACAGAAAGAGGATAAATCATTTGTTAGGAAGAAAAATTAAATGCACATACAGTTGACAAAAATGATAGTGAGATGGATTGTTATTAAAGTGATCCCTTTTAGCCCAGTGACATCTTCTAAGGTATTAAATAGTTTAGAACTCCTTCTGAGATCAGGCTGATATAAAATATTCAACATCCGTCCACTTCATGCCAAAAATATTTCAGTATAATTAGAGTCAGACATATTTAAAATAATTGGTAATATCAGCTTTGCACAGGAAGGCAAGAGGGCTGGGAGATTTAATAATACTTTCATTGATCTTCGCATATGAGAGTAATCCTCTTTGGAAATGAGGTTGCTAATGCAGGAATGAGCTTTCCTTTTTTCTGGCTGTACACAGATTAACGATCAAATGCTTCTTCACAAAGTACTTCTGGTAAAGAAGAAACTTATGCACTGTGTATGAGTGAGGTAAAAAGAAGCTATCTAGTTCAAAAAAAATCCCAGGTATATCTGAGCACTCATGGGAAAATGCCTATTCCATATGCGTTTTCTTTTATTTTTTTTATTTAATGGCACAGGAAAGTTAGTTCTGACAATGTTAGAATTCAAGAAACAGCTGAAACGAGAAATTTCTGAATGAACCAAGTATTCTGGAAAAACAATTGAAATTAAATCAAAATTTAATTTAAGATAAAATGCCATTGAAAATTTGATATGCTATTTATTCATTCATTTGATAAAGATCTAGGCACTTTCTACATGAATTCTTGAAACTGTCAGAGATTGACATTGTCTTTTTTAGACAATTAAAACTCATGAGATGCTAAGTAGTGTTTGAAAGACATCAGACATTCAGTATTTCTTCAGGCAGTATTTCTAAACCCTGCCAACATGGTGTCTGACTATTTAAAATGTTATGTTTGTAAGAGTAAGTGTAATTCATGAACAAACAACACATCTTGATCTGAGAAATGACAGCGCTTCATACACTCACACAAAAACTTGCAGAAAAGCAATTTCAGAATCCAAATGGTGCTGTTGAATAACCACAGACTCATAGAATGATTTGTGCTGAATGGAGCCTTAAAGATCATTTATTCCAACCTCCCTGCTATGGGCAGGGATACCTTTCACTAGACCAGGTTGCTCAAAGCCCTGTAACCTGGCCTTGAACACTTCCAGGCATGGGGCATCGATCACTTCTCTGGGCAACCTGCGCCAATGTCTCACCACCCTTATAAACTAAGATTTCCTTTCCAACATTGAACATTAACCTTCGCCCTCCCAGTTCAGAACCACTCCTGCTTGTCCTGTCACTACATGCTTTTGAAAACAATCCCTCTCCAGCCTTTTTGGAAGATCCCTTGTTACTGCAAGGCTGCTAAGAAGTCATCCTGAAGCCTTCTCTTTTCCAGGCTGAACAAGCCCAAGTGTCCCAGATTTACAGGAGAGGTGCTCCAGCCCCCAGATTCTCTTCATGGCCCTTCTGTGGACTTGCTGTGGTAATGCCACATCCTTCTTATGTTGGCAATTCCAGTCATATCAGCCAAATATAGCAAGGGATCAATAGGACAGAGTTTGCAGGAGTCCAACTAGATATGTGAATTCCCATGTATTTACTGCACTTTTTTTTTTTTTAATCTCCTGGCAAACACACTACAGCATATCAATGTGTATTTTGGAATGGGGTCTAAACTATATTTTAAACTTAACCCCTTGGGAGATATAGTTTCCTATCTGCACTTAAACCAACAGTATTTCAGTAGGCTGCATAAGGAAGAAGTGGAAATTTTGGTGTGAAACTTTTGGCTAGCAAAGTGAGAGACCAAAATTGAAAAGAAAACCAACCAACCAAGAGATAAACAAACAAAAAACCCGAAAACTAAATGACCAAAAAAAACCATTATGTATGGAGGTGAAAAATAAAAATGGTCATTATTTCAGAAGACACAGACTTCAAAAAAAAGTCAAGATGACCTCAAATCTGATCAAAGAAATGAGACTTTGGACTGGTAAAGTATGAAAGAAGAGAAAAGGGAATTTTCCACAGTGTTGAAGTTCTTGTACTGGCTATGGGTTTAGTCATACTGACTTGGATCTGAAGTTCATTACACTCATTGAATATGTATTTCCTGAAATTTAAACAGTTTATTAATAGAGTTTAAAGAAACATTTGGTATAAATATATTAAATTTAAAGAAACAAGCAAGCGCTGACATACTCAAGCATTGTTCAACAAATGCAAATAAAAAAAAAAAAACAATAAAAATAATGTAAAAATTCCTGAGGCAGAGGAGGGGGGAAAAACAAAAGTAAAAGAAAACCAATGTCTAATGGAGTTAAGGAAAACCAAAATGCATTTTCAGAGGGAATAAAATTAAATGGAGATTTGGTCCTGTTGGAAAACTAGCAAATTGTAGATCATAAAATTGAAAGAAGTAAAGCAAAAATCCCTCAGTTGTAGTTGAATAAAAATATGAGTATACGTCCATTACGGATGACATTATGAATTACATAAGAAGCTCAGAGTACATATCTCCTTAGGAAAATGTTAAACATTTATTCTCCATTCAGATTAAGAAAGAGGCTCTGTCCCAAATGAGGCAGTATTGCTCCAAAATTTATTACAATTTTTTTAAACACTTAATATTATAATTATTTAAAATATTTAGAATTAATATTTATTACTTCCAATTTAGACATAGCTAAACCAATAAAGTATTGTATTATCTAATTATCTATTATCCAGTACATATATGCTGCATAGTCTGGGGGTTTTTAGCTTTTGTAATGGCAGATCTGTACAACTTTATGTCAAATATTTTTAGAACATAGGAAAAATTTTATAAAACAATCAGAAAATTTTGAAAATAGTGGCTGAAATGCTAAGAATATAAAGCTTGAGATGTCAGATTTAAGAAAATCAACTTATTCTGACTATTTGAGAGAATATTTGAAGGTTAATTCTTTGTGAAAATTACATCTACTTATGAGAAAAATATTCAACCTTTCTGACAAATGCATAGAAATATCTGAACACTGAAATTAGATTAATTGGTCTTGAAAATAATACTTATTATCTTCTTAGGATGGAAAATTTTCTTTACAACCACGTTATTAGAGTATCTTTTAATTATGACAATTTAAGTTGGCAAGATTTTTTTAACTATATCTTGCCAGTATATACATATATGATGCAGCCCAGCAGTGATATATTTATCTTCAGTTCACTATCATCAATATCCTGATCTTTAGCGCATGTACTCATTTTCTCAATTCTATATTTGTTATACGTAATAAATTACTACAAATAAAGCTGCTCTGTCACACCCCTCCTCAGCTGGACATGGATAAGAAAATGTATTGAAAGAATCATGTGCTGAGATGAGGACAGGGAGAGATCACCCACCAGTTACTGTCACAGGCAGAACAGGCCTGACTTAGAGATACAAAACGAGCTTATTACCAACCAAAATCAGAGCAAGATAATGAGAAGTAAAACAAACCTTATAACAATTCCACCCACCTCTCCCTCTTTCCCATCTCTAACTCCTCCCCCAGCAGTGCAGGGAGATGGGAATGGTTATGGTCATTTCATCACAGGTTGTTCCTGCCACTGCCCAAGGAGAGGGGGTCTTCCTCTTCCCCAGCGCGGGGTCCCTCCCACAGTTTTCCATGAACTTCTCCAGCATGAATCCCTCCCATAGGCTACAGTTCCTCATGAGCAGCTCCAGCTTGGGTCCCTTCCAGAGGGTCATTAGTCCTATCAGGAAACCTGCTCCAATGTGGGCTTCTTTCTCCACAGGTCTGGATCAGGTTGGATCCCTCTCAGGAGCCTGCTCCAGCATGAGTTTCCCAGGGATTCATAGCCCTCCTTCAGGCACTCATGTGCTCCTGCATGGATCTCCTCCATGGGCTGCATGTCTGCTTCCCTGTAGAACTCCATGGGCTGCAGGGACAGCTGCTTCATGCTATCTTGCACCACGGCCTGCAGGGGAATCTCTCCCCTGGGCCTCCTTAGTGACTGACCTTGGTGTCTACAGAGTTGATTCTCTCATATATTCCCACTCCACTCTTCTCTGGATGCAATTACTTCTGCACAATAATTTTTTCACCTTCTTAAATATAGTATTGCAGAGGTGTTACCACCATTTCTGACTGGTCCAACGTTGGCAGCAGCAGGCTGCTCCATCCTGGATTCATCATTGGCTTTGTCCAACACAGAGGAAAATTTTGGCAGCTGCTTGCAGAAGCCACCCCTGTAGTCTCCCTCTTGCTACCAAAAACCTGCTACACAAACCCAATGCACAATATAAGAATAAAACTGATGTTTGGACTAGAAGAAGATAACAGTTTGTTGCTGGCTAGACTTGGAAGGCTTTCTCTCCATGAGCAGCACAGACATGATCTGTGCAAATAGCCAACTGGAATAATCCGTGCACACCTTATCTCATTTCTTTCTTCTCTGTTCTGGTGCCTTTTAAGATTGCAACACTTTATTCTCCTCTGTGCTTCAAAAGATAATATTTTTATCTTCTCAAAGGCTTTGATTTACCCTAAATTATCATGGATAGCACTGTTATGTGATAAAGAATTCATGCCATACGAACAGAGCAGGGCAGAGGTTTGAGGGTAACCTGTCTCAGCTACAGAAAGTGATCAGCCCCATGGCCAGGATGGACACCCATTGCCATGGGGCCAGAGGAAGACTTGCAGATACCTTTGGGATTTAGAGTGGCTGGAGAAGGAACAAGGGAAATAGAAAGATAGGAGGATGAAAGAGCTTAGCTGTGTAAGCAGCGGCTGGCTACAGTGCTTGAATGGCCATGCCCTGTGCCTGATCTGTCATTTCTTCCATTAAACATTAATAAAGATCTACTCCTGACATTTCAATCTGTCATTTCTTCTCATTAAACTTCATTTCTGACTATTTTTCTGTGTAATACAGGCTCTCTACCTGTGTGCACAAGACCATGGGAATTTCTGAGTGAAAGCAGCCAGAGCAGTGCCCAAGCTCACAAGGGCTGTGTGTGGTGGGCCACCACTGCAGCGTCTGAGGGTGCAAGATCTAGCTAGAGAGCAACATTTCCCAAAAGAAATTGAGATAATTTGTCATGAGTCATTCAGTTTCATGAAAAACGGTTCATTGTTATGTATCGGTTCTGTATTTTGCTGAATTAGGACCTGCAAGAGAAATGGCTTATGTTTAAAGAAATGCCCATGATGGAAATAAGAGAAGAGTATTTGTATTGCCTGCATAAGTTATCAGGCATGGTACAGATGGTGAGGGACTTTGCACTGCAGATGGGAATGATTCAGAAGATGATAAAAGTGCTAAATCCAAACCCTTATTCCATCACGGTCTAGGGATACACATTGTTACAGGAAAGTTTACATATAAAGTTTACTTTCAGCAAATATGCATACTCGTCGCAGTGAAAGTTAGAGGACGAGAAAATGAAAGCTTTTCCAATGGTAATGGGAATCTTTCTGGTACTAAAATAATGAGCAAGTTAAACATAGCATCCAGTTCTTGAGATGCTGTGAAGATGATAATATCAGCAAATGAAACTGCTTTGGGGAACTGTAACCTCAGCAGTGAGCAGTTTAAGGACATCAGGATGAAACTCTACTCAGATCACTAACATGTAAAATCTGCACAACCTGTACTAAAGTGGACAAATCTGCAAGCTAAACACAAAGATATAATACAGGCACTTCTGTGGCAACAGCTGTAGCATGTAAAATAACCCTCAAAACAACTAGCAAACTAACACCATCACTTACCTGCAGTTTATCAACTGTTTGATTTCTATGACAGTTTATTTGAAGGAAAACAACCGCTCATATTTCATGCCAGCAATGTCTTCTAAGAAGGCATGCTGTTGAAAAAAGCAATACAGCTGTCCAATGTATCTTTTCTAAAATCATAACAGGATCCTTATATAAAAGGAAAAGATGGTTCTTTCTTAGGCATTTTTTTAGCCAAGACATACAGCTGCTCTAAGAGAACTAGAAACTTCCTAAATTAATTTCCTTTTCTAATTTTTTTCCCCAGATGTATTGTAATATTACTAAATTTTGGAAAGTTGTGATGACCATTTTGAATAGTGAAGGTGAAAAATAGGCCAAATATCTTGTTCTGGTAAATTTAGTTTTCTTAGGGATGTTCTGAAAAGTCAAGAAGTAAATATATCAGATTTTTAATAGCACTATACTCTGCATGGGGATAATAAGAGTGAGTACATTTTCCCTATTTTTCTTGAACTTGGAAGCGTGATATGTCATAGAATTTCTGTTTTATGCACAATTTAAAATTTCCTTGGGTTCTAGTTGATATTTTATTTTGTGGACGAGTCTACACTTAGAAAAGGAATAGCATTTAATTTTCTGGAAATAGGCTTGTAGGGTTTTTTTAATAGTATTCATGTCTAGACAAGAATTTTACCAAGTTTCTCATGATGTTAAAGATTCAGCACTGTGCTGCTTTTGGCTGTGGTAGAGTTAATTTTCTTCCCAGTGGATGGTGTGGGGCTGTGTATTGGATTTGTGTTGAACACAGGGTTGACCATACAGAGATGTTTTTGTTACTGCTGAGCAGAGCTTACACAGAGTCAAGGCCTTTTCTGCTTTTCCTACAGCCACGCTGGTGAGGAGACTGCTGTGGTTGGGAGGTTGAGAGAAGACAGAGCTGGGACAGGTGACCCCAGCTGACCACAGGGATATCCCAGACCGTGTGACATCCTGCTCAATATTTAAGGTGGTGAGAAGAAGGAGGAAGGGAATCATGTTTGGAGTGATGGTGTTTGCCTTCCCAGGTAACTCTTGGGTGTGATGGGGCCCTGCTCTCCGAGGATGGCTGAACCCCTGCCCGCCCTTGGGAAGCAGTGAATGAATTCCTTGTTTTGCTTTGCTAGATAGAACAGGTGTTCCTTTCTCTATTAAACTGTCTTTAACTCAACCCACAAGTTTTCCAGCTTTTATGCTTCTGATTCTCTCCCTGATCCTGCTGGAGGGGAGTGAGTGAGCAGCTACCTGGGACTTGGCTGCTGGCTGGGGTTAAACTATAACAAACACTACAAAGCGCTTCTTATGAAAACTCTCTGCTATTATGGATAAAAATGTTCTGCAGTCAAAACTATCAGTTCTTACAGTAGAATGTCTCCTTGGTTTTTTTTTTTTTTGGCAAGTAGCATTTTCTCTGTCAAGTTGCTTAGAACTTCTGGTGCACAAATGTCTACTTCTTTCTGGGAACAAGGAGCTATCTCTAAAGTTTATTAGTTCTGGCTCATGTAATACATCTCATTTTGAATTATTGAGAAGTGAGAACTAGACATGCAAGCAGACAATTAAGATAACAAGTAACATTCAACTATAGCATTCTAGGGACTAACAAAATGTTTTTTTCTTAGAAGTAAATTGTTTTCTATTTATGGAGATACTTAGAAATCTCTTAAGATGGGAGTTTACATAATCAAAGTGGCTACTTACACAGGCTTAACTGTATTTACCACTTACTCATATTCAAAGTGCTTTGAAACATCAAGTAAAAAGCATAGAAAATAGTCTCATTAAATAAAGACACCATTTATAGTACAGAACTGTAAAAAAGTGGTGTGTAAGGTCACTTGATGGGCAAAAATTTAACAAAGTCTTTGAAACCTTTTGTTTGAGTATCCTGCCCATGCAGACTCTGTACAAAGCTTTACATAGTCAAAATACAGAGAGAAATTCAAGAATCACATTTTTTGAACACATTTTGAACTTAGAAAGAGTTCAAATACCTTTTAGTTTCATGCTCTTGAAACTTACAAGTTTCTTACAAGGGTGTAGGTGAAAGCCAAAGATTGTGTTAGATTCTTGGTCTGCTCTTGTAACCCCATGGAAACCCATGACTGCATAGTGTGAAGCTGAGAATGGCTGTTTTGTGTTCCTACCCATAAATACCTTATGAGAAGGCACTGAGGAGCAGAGTAAATGAGCTTGCAGGGATTTGTGCCGGGCAGGTCTATGGGATTGCCTCGCTGGGACATGTAAGAACCATTGATAATTCATGGGGGGTTTAGCAGTTCTCAGAGCCCACTCTAAGCCAAGGGCTTTTCCATGCCTCAGGCACAGCCAGTGAGGGGTTGCATGAGCAGCTGGGGGGAAGGAGCAGCTGACCCAAACTGGCCAAAGGAATATTTCACACCATAGAACATGATGCCAAATCAATCAACAGGGGGAAGTTGGCCGAGAGGGGTTGATTGTTGCTGGGGAATCAGTTGAGCATTGTTCAGTGGGTGGTGAGCAATTGCATTGTTCACCACATGTTTTTCATGGGTTTTGTATGGGCTTTATTTCTTTCTCTTTATCTTTTCCATTACAATAACATAAAATAATAATTATAATGATCATATTTTAATTCATTTCAGCTATTAAACTGCTGTTAATTCAAGCCATGAGTATTTACTTTTATTTCCACTCAGGACTGGGAGTGACTGAGTAGCATCTAGTTGCTGGGTGGGGTTAAACCAACAACGAAATTGGCCCTCTTTGGGACACGTTGATGCTTACCCGGTCTTTTTTTGGCGGAACTAATTCTTAGTCAGTCTGCCTTGGCTTGTACTGGTGAATGAGGATATTTGTCCTATTGAGCCTTGCATTCTCCTTTGCTTGTGGTTTTTTATGTGTTTTTATTTCTATCTCTTTTTTTTTTCATTGTTGTTGAGGTCACTTCAGGTAGCAATGAACCACTTACCCCATTTTGATACGATCTGTGAGCTGGGTGTGGGTGCACACCATTCTATCACCTAGGTTGTTAACAGTATTTGCTGCAATACATATCCATGAATGGGTGGCCTTTGGACATTGAACCAATGATGAAAATAAGCTTTCAGCCTGAGAGTTTCACCAGTTTTCCACCCATTTATCAGCCTATATTTCACTGTGTGAATGATAGTGAAGATCATGTTGAAACCTGGCTTAAGGCCTTTTGGTACAGAGTTCTCAGGCAGGACCTTTGGAGAAAAAGTTTATAATAATATAGATAATAGTGACCCTGACTGTCCTTCACTGGAATTGATCTTTATAAAATTATGTATATGTATTGTGGGTAGATCATCTTCACTGTGGAAAATAAATAGAAATTGCATATAAGGATAATTACAATGATAAAAAGAAAATATTTCCAGTATCACAAACTGCACAAGAACCTCCTGTTCATAGCTATGCCAAATTGCTATCTAAGAAACAATATACTTGACTATACAAAGCAAAAATAGAAGCTCTATTATGCTTCTTTACTTCCAGTATTGATTCAAAGCTAGAATATATGTTGATAATCTGCTGTTAGAAATTTCATCAGTCAAAAATATTTTCAAAGGGTTAAAGACAACAATTTGTAGCTATTCTGCAATGCTATAGTCATGAAGAGGAGAGAAAGCAGAACAGAATATATATTTCCATAAAAAATGTTTAAGACATTAAGTGTTAAGTATGTAGCCCACATCTTTTCTCTGTAATCACACTGTATTTTATGTCTGCTGCATCAAAAACACAGTGGCAAATGTACTAAATGTCTTTATATTCCAAGTAGGTAAATGGTCTGCTTTGTAAGTGAAAATGAGTGCTCATGCTTCACTTACTACAAAATACTCTGTCAGTAGAAAATGAAAGAGGAAATGAAAGAGAAAAGAAATAAAAAATACAGAGAAAAATCATAGACCTTATGTTGATGAAATAGTCCTGCCAGTTCAAGTTAACACTTTCTTTATGACTTGCAACTTAATAGAAGCAATCAACTTGTTAAATAGCATTTCATTGTTTATAACTCATTATCAATGAAACTTGCAATTTTCATTTAAAAAAAAATTGGGGCCCCTCTTTGGACTACTGCAAACACTACATTTTTATTTAAGTAGCCTGTATAGATGGAGTTTATCTCAGTTAGAAATTTCTCTCACATACCTTTAGATTGTTTTGTTCTCCCCCCCCCCAAAAAAAAAAAGAAAAAACAGTTGGACCTGTTTTAGGAAACAAAATCTGTATTTTTTTTTCAAAAATTGAATTTTCCACAGTTACATTAATAATAGAGAATAAATATAAATTATATAAATGCAGTTACAGGTCATCTTTGCATTATTCTCATTGAAAAATAAATTAATACTTTGCAATAAAACACCTAGTAAAAGTTTTGACATAAATCACTCAAATGGCCTGACTCAAGACAAGAAAGATTACACTGGCATGAAAAGCTTGGGTAAAGCCAGACATTTTTCCCAAAATGGACTCTGTGACAGCCAAAGAAAGAAAAACCATTAGAGCAAGCAAAAAGACCTCCACAACATCACATGAGAGCAAATAAAGTCAGGACATATGAACAGAAGAACTTGTCTGATAAATCTGAAAAAGATGAGAACAACAAACCAACAAACTACAACCATCAGGTTGTACTCAGACTGAAATTTGATTATGGTATATATCAAGTAAGACTGCCCATCATAATCTGTACACAGAACCCAATTTAAAAGTTTGCATGAAATAGAACTTTGAAAAAATATACTATCTTGGACTCTGAAAATCTCTTAAGGCTTTTCTTCTTTAATATAGAAAACAACCAATGAGATAGGAAACTAAGCAGTTGAAACTGTAAAATGCATTTGTTTATGGTCCAGACTGTCACTGAGAAAACAGAATCTACAAAGCTTATCCGGGATCTGTGTGTGTGTAACTCAAGTAATATCAGAAATCCTTCAGAAGACCTTGTCAGACCTTAAAAGGGGATATATAGAATGGAGACAGATTAGAAATCTTGTAAAAGACAGCTGGCACAAGGCATTAGACAAAAACCAATGGGAAACACTTTTTCTGCCTCCAAGTGAACATTAAATAAGGCAAGTTCCAAAAGGACACCTTTGCAATGGACTGGAAACCATTTGCATTGATTCTGCAATAGGCTGGGAGCATCTAAAAGCTTGTAGTGTTTTGATGATTGTAAGAGGGTTTTATAGAAAAATGCTTCATCACATGTTAGATCAATGGATAGGGCCCCTCAAATTCACCATTGCAAGTAGCCATAATTGGCAAATTCAAAACAGAGTTTATAAAAAAAACTGAGTTCAACTGAACTAAGAAAAATCCAAGCATTTTTGTGTTTGGGTCGCAAGTCTAGGAGTAGAAAGAATTCATGGCCTGCTTGGTTTCCTTCTGTGACCCTACCAAATTCATTCAGACCAAATCCATGCAGGGCTATGGGTAGAACTTAAGCATCAAAAGTTTAAATTCTCAAAAATTCTGTTTATTTGATGGCCAAAGACACAAGAAATTAACATAAAATATGCTTGAATATCAATCTTATTCCCTTTTACCTCTGGCTACACTCCAAAGTGTCTTAGCTTGGAGAACATTTGAGATATTTTAGGTACTTAATTTATTTCCTGCTGGAAAAAAAAAATTCTAAGGATGACAATACAAACAAAACAGGAGGATTATGAAGTGTTAGGAATGAGCAATAATGGAATATGGCAGATACAGAGAAAAGGAGTACGTTACATGAAATTCATGCTTGTGCAATCTAACCTTTTTTTATGTTATCCATTCAGCAGATAAACATGAGAAGTTAGTATGTACAATAGCATTAGACAGTTAATATTTGTCTAGAAAAACAAATGAGGTACATATGCTGTACCTCACCTCTCATCTCTGAAGACAATTAGGAAATTCACATGCAGAACAGAAAAATGGTTTGGTGTTAGTGGTCTTTATACCAGTACATTACCAGAAATAACACCAAAAGTTAAAGACATTTCCAAAGAGAAATTGTAGAGAAGTAGGAAGAAAGACTAAGTTATCCAGCCTGCTTCTGTTTCAGGACCTTGAATTCCCCAAATTTATTTTACCTTCAAAAGGCATCTGCTGCTTATATGACACATTTATAATAGCAAGAACTTAGCATATCTATTAATCAGTGTCAGTTTTTACCAAGAAAACTTATCAATGATCATGAATCATCGTGATCAGAAACTATTCTAACAACACTCAGCTATTAAGCAAGATTTAAAGTTATATATATATATATGTGTGTGTGTATATATAAATATATATCTCACACATATATATATATATATCTTGCATATATATGCACATATATAGAGATAGGCATAGAATGTCAAGCAGATCAATGATAATTAATTTGTACAGTCTAGGAAATTATATCTATCTACCTCAGGCAATCAAAGATTTCTTTAATAATTGCACTGGAACCTGTTTTTCAAGCAATTAGAATTTAGTTGCCAGCAAACATCTTAGATTAAAAGAAATGGCATTTTAAAATTACATGAATAAAAATTAAATGGAAATTAAGACTACCGTTGTCTAATAGGCAATCAGAAACACAGGAAGATACAAATTCCCAGCACTACTAGAATAAGTTTAGTTCTGTATTTCCCAAGTTTTTCAGTAATTTGAAGTGATATGATGGGAGTGATCTTGTACATACTGATTACCAGGAGTTCCAATGCCTTCAGGAGGGATTCTGCATGCCCTGTACCTAGGGAGATGAGTCTATGGGACAAAAAGTTTCCTGTCAAGTCCTAGAAGTGTACAAACCAGAGAACAGACACAAAACCATTTTTATTCTGATGTCATTTGCTGCTGGGGACTTGCAATCCTAGTAGTCAATGTTGGAAATCTATAATGTGCTGCAATATGTTATCAACGGGTAATTGAGCTTGAATATTATTTATTGATATTAAACTTGACAGTCAAAAGGATAAGCCTCAGATATTATGTTTAATACATTGTCCCATAGGATGCTTTGAATGTTTTTTTTAAAAATGTAATGTGCTCTTATTATCAATGCAGCAGACATAAAATTAATAAAAAATCCTAATGAGAATTGGGTGGGTTTAGATAATTCTCAAGTGGATATATTATCTTAGAAAAGTGGTGTTCTAAGGCATTTTGATGACTCAAGGGATCATCAACAAATGGAGTTTCTCTCATATCTTGGTTTCCAAACCATTTCATGTTAGTGCCTGAAGTTAGCATACAATGACTATTTAAGGCCCGTAAGAACTGAGCAGTATCCTTGACCTCATTTGAAAAAATATATCCCCTGAAAAAATGAGAGATATTAGAAATTTAAGAGTTAGTCGGAGCTCTAAATGAACTATAGTGTTTTGAGGACAAATCTGACAGATGAAAAACAGTCAAGTGATAAGGCAGTTTGATTTTCCCAGGCTTTAGTTCCTCTAGATAGCAATTGTCCTGCTGCAGGATTTTATTATGAATTAAATTAATTCTGACATTGGATAGACTGATGCTCATTATGCTTTTATATTTCTATAATCCCCAGTTACGGACTAGAATCTGTATGGAAAGAAAGGTAAAACACTATACATGTTTGTAGAAACAGGAAAATTTATTACCTGCTTTTAGAAAAACTGAAGATTTTACATCATGCTGAACACTTATGCATGTTGCTAAGTGCATAGACAAAAAACTAGTCACACTCTTAAAGGTTTAGCTGTGAGAAAAGGTTTCCATTGGTGTAGATAGGCAAATAAGTAATTCACAAAGATTAAAGGAGAAAAAATCAAAGTCCTTTATAGATAGGATGGCAATTTTTTTATAGATTTAGATATTACGGATATTTTTATGATAAAGATCAGGTAAGAATCCATCAGTCCCAGCTACTGGTCCTGCCCTGAGAGCTGGGTATAAAGGACTTAACATAGAGTAATAGTTACACATTGATTATAGCTGTGTATTATGATTCATAGTAAAGTCTTCAGACTATTATAGATGTATTTAATTTGTAAAAAAGTGTCTAACTGCATTTTTGGGGAACAAGACAGGAAGTGAAATGAAATGCAGGAGGATGTATTTGCAGGGATATGAATAGTAATAGAAGATAAATAATTTTTCAGCTAAGGCCATATACAAGATGAAATTGCAGATCAGGTTAAGCCAATAGACCTTAGGTCAGGAATATGAGGGAAACCACAGGGTTTCTCATAATGAGATTAAGTGGAGTATTTTTATATACCTTTCTAGGACATATTATTCACAAGAAGGTGTTGCAGTTCAGGAAAAGCAAGAAATTAATTCAAAAGTTGATAAATAACACTAATAAATATTTCCTTATACCCATAGTTTCTCTAGTCAGTCATAAATTGTCTGAAAACAAATTTTGTTTCTTTATTAGTAGAATTTTATTGTTGGACCCTCATGGATACTCATGTCCCATCTCTGCTGATTCGGAATACCTTTTGCTATGAATTTAATAAATAACACTGAGTCTTTTAAAATTTTAATTGTGATTTATAAAACCATCACCAAATCCATGATTTTTTCTATTAAATAGATTTCTGACAACATCATTCTTTCTGATAATATGTTAAAAAAGCCAGTATGGTCTGTAGATTATCTGTGTCTTGCACCTTAAAAAAGAAGTTTTTCTTTCAAATGGTTTAGAGGATAAATATTGACTTAGAAAGAGTTAATTACACAACACCTTTCCTGTTGGGAAAAAAGCAATCTCTTTCAAAATACCAGTAAGAATTTTCCCAAACATGTGCATCAACATAACTCCTCTGAAAGTGACTGGCAAACCTGATTTCAGGAAAAGACTTTAAGGCAGTTTTTGAGAACATAACAACAACCCACAAGCAAGCCAACCAACCAAAAACAACCCAGAAACTATAACTCACATGTTTATGAATCATCTGAAGCATTCTGTTCACCTGTTTTATTTATTTATTTAATTTTTTTATCTCTCAGAAAACAAGGATGCCTCAATAGGTGCTAAAATGATCTAGCAGGCTAGCACTGACGCTGCTTGAGCACCAATGGAAGAGATCTGTGCCATGACAAACTTAAATACCAAATAAAATTTAAAAGTCTTCCTCAGCGTGGAAGGAAATCGATCAAGTGGCTGTTGTGATTAGATGGTTTGAGAGCAATATTTAACTTGAAATCTGCTCAGGGATCGAAAGCAAAATTTAACGGCTTATGAATTTAGAGTGCAGCTTGGAGGGATAGGAGACTGTCAGCACTAGTCTCAAGCAGCAAAGTTACAAAAGGTGGTGGAATGCATTTTTTTCAAAGGGTTCATTTTTGCGGACTTTTGTCACATAGTTTAATATTGGGAAAATGGAAGGTTTTAATATTCTACTTAGCTGGATGGAGAATGGGAGCACAAACAAGGAGCAGGAAAGACTATTCTAAGATCAGCACTGCACAAATATCATGCTATCAAATTTCATGGTGCTCTTCATTTGTTTCACATGTGATATGCAGAAGAATTGACAAGAAAAATGAAGACACCCACAAAACTGCTGCTCAGAGATACATTGTAGAATTGTTAATATAACACCAAAACCAGAGAGAAATCAAAGAGAAATCAGAAAGAAACATTTTCTCAGGAATATGTGCAATAAAATATTAAATGTACTTACTGTGTCACCATAATACTTTCTCTAGGACTCTGATTTGCTCCCTCAGAACAATTAATTTTTGTCAAAAACTACAACACAAATAATGAGCTGAATCAAGTCTTTTAAAGCCCCTCTTTAATTAGGTGAAGCACATCAGCAAATGCTGAATACATGTATTGATAATATACATGCTTTGCTTCTTTACAGCTACCTTAGGTGTGTGAGAGATATTTATAACCATAAAAACGAAAAAATTTATTCTTAGGGGTGGGGCCAAAGTGATTGCACTGAGCCCAGAAAACATCCCAGGGGAGAGTTCCAGGGGAAGCCAGGAGAAGGGACAGCATCACTTTCCTTGGCGTCACTTCCCTTGATTGACTGATGTCTCAACCATTCCTGGAATTGTAACCAGAGAAGGCCCCTGAAGCCTGAGACCTTCATCCTGAAGTGCTAATGTCCTCATGCCCTCTATTGCAACTCCAGTCAGTGTCAGGATGCCTCTCTTCATATTCTGGGATTTATGTGCCCTGGTAACCCTTGAAAGTTTTTGTGGTTTCTTTGGTTTTGTTTTCCAGGACAAATACATAAAAACAGCTGTGTCAGTAGCAAGATATTTTCAGAATACAGGCTAAATGAGAATATCTTTTTTAGAGTGTTGGTAACATTTTATGATTTACTCTGCATCCAGCCTGCCAGTGCTCTCTTAGATTCATTAGAGAATGACAAGTGATTACACCATCCCCTTTCTGAAAACAATATTCCATTTTGTTTCTCTCTGAACAGCAAATTGCCTTACCTGATGAGAAGGGAAAGTTTAAATGAAGATATTGGTCCTAATTTGAGAGTTTAGAGAGTCTAGATCCATAACTGGTAATATATCCCCACACAGATAGGGCACATTGCCAACATCTCTTTTGACAGCCTTCAGACTGCTCAGTCCAGGGTAGACATTTATTTCCATCTTCTTATCTTCAAATACTGTCACAACCATCCATGTTCCTGGCTAGAGACAGGCAGTCTTATGAATCAGGTTGACACCATTGAGGTCTGCACCTTACTTATTAGTCATGAGATCATTGGCCCAGCTGTTTCTAGGTATTATGTTCAATTCTTAGAGGCAGAATGAAAAATTCAGTATAAATTATTCAAGTTCTTTTTTTTTTTAAATATAAAACACTGATTGATTAATGACAGATCACAGACCCCTTTCACACCTGTATACTGACAATATCTCCAAACCAAGCTGAGGTAAGCTTTGAATTTCTAAGTAGCCATTTCTTTTTATGAATTATTGACATCCTGTCTTATATTTAATCATGCTTCAGGGTATCATTTTCACCTCTTACTGCTTTCTCTATTGTTCTATTTTTTCATGTCACTCTCTCTCTTGTTCTTCCACTTTCCTTCCATTTAGTTTTTTTGCTACACTCTTTATTATTAGCTTGAAGAGCTTTAACAAAATTTATTTCCCTCCCCTTCACATATAGTTTCATTCCCTTGTATTGTTTCTTATTTGCAATAGTCTAGATGGTGACAGACAAACAAATGTGATTAGCATTACACTAATGGCTGAGCAGAAGTGTGCTAATATAAAATTTGTGGAATCCAGTGTATAGATTATTTCATTAGAAAGACAGCATTTAAAGAAGGTATTTATTAGAAGATTTATCTTTACTCTTTCTATTGTCAATAGCATGATACAGGAATTCAGGGCAAATCATCTAACTGATGCCTTGAACTACCATGTATTTTTCATTAGCCAGAAATGGCCTGAATTCAAATCATAGTGCTTAAACAGCAAGATCCCCGGACTGGCTATTGAAAATCTGATATTGCACATTAGATCTTTGCCCAAAGTGTTCCTACTGCAAACACAGAAAACATAGCCCTACAAAACATAGCCATGTAGAAATGTCTCATATCTTGTTAAAGATACTGGTATAGACCATGGAGAGCTCTTCAATATTGTCCTTTTTCCCCACTTCTGTTTCTATTTATTTTCTTATTTCTTGTCCTTTTCTGTTTCTCCAGCAAACCCTCTTTTGCATTCTTCATTGTCATATTGTTTCTTTCTCTCATTGTCTCCACATCTGAACGTAATTGTGGTTTTCTTAACAATCATTGCATGGATTTCTAGAAGAATGATATTTTAGTGAAACATGTCACTGTAAACACAACATTAGTTTCTTTCATGTCATCATCTGGCTATGTCCTTTTTTGTTAAGACAGACAGAAAACAGCCTGGTGAAAAGAGAGGGCAAGAAATAAATCAGATCTTTAAGCAAGAAGCATGATCATGTTTAGAAAGAATTTGCCTATCTCCTGGGATAAATACCAATGTTATTCTAAATATTTTTATTTTTCTCATGGGAAATAATTCTAAAATTACCAAATTAAAGTAATTCTTTTTTGCATTACAAAAATTTTCCCTCCCTCCCTCCCTTTCCCATTTTCCTTTTCCCCTCCCCCCTTTCTCCTTTCCTCTGCTTTTTTTCCTATTTCTGTCTCTCTTCCTCCCTCTTCTTTTCCTCATTGTTCCACATCCATCTGATTCCATTTTTTATACTTTTACCCTTATGCAAAGTTTGCAGTGTTGTTCTGTGAGCAGCAGAGCTAATATACTCACTTTTAATCTGGTATTTCCTTTATCTCTGTGCTAACCTTGCAGTGGGCAAGTTGTGCACCTGATCTAATAAGGGCTCCACACTATTGATGTCTTTCCTTTGTTGTCCTCATGCCCTGTTTGATATCATGGCTTCATGGGGAGTGCAGCTCTGCTTGAATCTTTGCATTTTTCTGCTGGTGATATTTTGTTAAATGTTGTTCAGTGATTTTTAGAATTGCTTGGACTTTGATGATATTCTGAGTATACCCCTCTCCTTGACACAGCTGAAAGTTCAGTTTCTTTTTCACCTGCTTTTTCGCTTAAACTTATCACAAGATTCTGTTTCACTGTTCATCTTTCTTCTTAATTCTTCCTTTTTCTACTTGGTACTGTTGTCAAACATTTTGTCTAAATTGTTGAGGTTTCTGCCAGTTGAACTGAGGCCCTCATATGCTCAGTGTTAACTTGGACTCTGTGGCCTGCAGCATTTGTCAGTGGGTATATTATTGGTTCTTTATCTTTTATTGTGTGACTGTGCGTTCACTCGGCAAGCTGAGAAGTTTGTGGGCAAAGTCTGAGGAGAGGTTTTAGTTCCAGAGAATGCATCTTGGAAGCAGAAGAAAGAATGAGAAGATTCTGAACTATTCTAAACAGATTATGTGCATGGAAATACTATGATGATGATGATGATGATGGTTACGGTTGTGATAGGGAAAGAGATAGTAGGAAGTCAAGAAACACCATAGTCTGAGAAAATAATTGTGATAAATATATATGGCTAATGAACAAGAAAAATATTTTATGAGGTTCAGAGGGTGGAGATATCAGGTGGGATAAACAGGGAATTAAAGTGTAATTCCTGCTACTTTTAGTATCATCTCTGCTGCAATGCCTGAATTCATCTTTTGGGAGTTACTGGGCAACAACGTGGCCTCTTCAATACTAAGACACTCCAAAGCACCAAGATTGCAATGTATTTTCTCATCAGACCAGATTTATTGGGCAAAAGATTTTGGATGTTTAGGTCCATTCTATTTTCTGCCCAGGAACAGACTCCACCATGAGTAGTATAAATTTCTGACCTCACCAGAACCTTGTATAAATGTGACAGGACACTGTCCATTTATTCAATTCCACCATATGTTAAAAATATTTTCCCTTTTTACTCCCTTTAAAAATGTGGAAATATTCTGCAGCCACCAGTTGCTGTGGAAATAGATTTTTTCCATAGAATTTATACACATCAAAAAATATTGTCTTGACTGTGTATCAGGAGCTGCTGGGTGACTGCATGGGAGGTTTTAAGTTTCAGCTACTGTTACACAGAACGACTGCACTTTTTCTTATGGGTGGTATCTATTAGCCATTACGTATTATTCCGTCTTTCAGTGACTATCTCTCTAGATATTAAAAAAATCCATTTTTCCAGGTGCCAAATCCCACAACCCCTACTTTTCAAAATAGAACAATCACGGTATCTGTATTTTGTAGCTTCTTTTTATTGCCTGTGTCATTAAATCACCTTTCAGCAGTTCCTTTTCTTTCACAATTCTGGTGAAGGTCTTACTCTCTTATCTTACTTTTTCACACCCTTTGGAGAAAAAAAATTATGCTAATAACCCTATTTAGGGTCAGGCAGAGTGGAACCTAAACCATTACAAACCTCACTGACCATCTGTCTCAGAACTTAGAGAGCAAAAAATGAATCACAATTTCATAAAGAGATGCTAAAAATGTCATCAACAGTTCATGAAAGTACATATTTTCCAAAGTTACTGTGCTTTGATTTGAAAGAGGTGTTTAAAGCATTAGGTTGCATACATTACGTAACTGCATTGTAGGATCAAATACATAATATTTTTTTGAAAATCTGTTTAGCAGAACAAAAAGAAAACTATCAAATAGAAATGAAACAGTTATGGACGCACCTCATTATGATGGTGTTGGCAATTAGTGCACTTACAAGAAATCTTAGTGCTCACCATGTTCTACCATGTTCGTAGATAAACACAAAGAAGTCACATCCATTGGCTGCAAATCAGGTGAGATGACAGAGTTTGTTACGGGAAGAAATACTCTAGGAGCAGTGTGGAAGTGAAAAATCTTCAGCACCAAAGTGCTCAGACATTCTCTCAAGAGCACAGCCCTTTTATATTCATCCCTCTACAAGACAAGGTGAACACTGCTTATGCTCTGGAATATAAGACTAGGCACTACAAGAAGGGTACAAATTGTTAGAGAAGAAGTAGGCCAAGAATTCACCTAAATGTTGGTGGTTAATTATGTGTATGAGTCTAAATCATATGTACAGTGCAAGTAAATGAAACAATATGCCACACCCCTTAGTCTGAGTCTAAACTCTTATGCAGTTGGTGGGTCAAAAAGGCAAGAACCCAACAATATTGCTTGAAAAGCTAATACTTAGAAAATGGGAAATTTGCATCAATGATGCGAATGTAACTCCAGACATCAGAATATAATGGTACTATAATAAGAAGATTTAGGTGGAAAGAATGTCTTTAAGAATCTGATTGGAGGGTGATTTCTTTCATTTCACCTTTTTAAGTAATTCTATTTATTCATTGGTTAATTTTTTTTGTATTTATTTATTGGTTCTGTAGAGAATGTTTTGGAACTTTTTTTCATTGGTTTTGTATTATCTTGGGCTGCTGCTTGCAGATGTTTCAACATAAAGGCTGGATGGATTTTGCTTTATGGGCCAGGAGGAAATTGATGTTGGTTAGCTAAATCATGCTATAGTAGTTGTCAGTGTGTAATATCACTCCATAGCCATTCAATTTTAGATTTCTAGATATAAGGTTACTGTATGAATGTTTGGTAAAGAGCTGTTATCACAAAGACAGCATTATAATGAAAGTCAGATACTATCATTCCTCTCATCTTTCACTGGCAGTGTAGTGTAACTACTACACTTTTTACTTTGGGAAGAAGTGAGAAGACATTTAATCATCCTCAATATGTAAAACTGACACGAGTTCAAATGTTACATCTCTGCAACTGAGATACAAACTGCAGCAATGATAACAGGGTAATTTGTCTTTGCTCATTTTTTTCGTTAAATTGTTTTCTTTTAGGTTTTGTTTTCATCTTTTTTAAAGCTGATGCTAACAGGTCTTCCAAAAATGAATTCACTGAACTTATTTTACATGCTTACTTTATTACTTATTTTAAGTATAGGCACAAGTCTGCGAAATGTTTCAGCTTCTTAATAGATATTTATTTAAATAAAGCACTACAGAGAAGGTTGCAGTTTTAAAAAGAAGCCATAACTTTGCATATCACATTGGAAAGGTAAAATTGATTTTATTATGATTGAACAACCCATTAGGCATGCAGTATGCTAGCTAGCTAGTAATCCAAAAAGAAACTGAATATTTGTACATGCTTCATTAAGAAATTATCATTGCAATTTATTTTAATTCTTAAGGGAGAAAGGAATTTTAGGGAGCAATGTTTACTTAGAATGCATACAGTTATGTCATCTAAAATAGATGGTTCTAGCACTGTGTAATGTTATTATGCTTTTAAATCAATAACATTTATTAACTGACTAATCGTATTTGCTCAGCCTTTTAGTCTGCAGTTAATTATTTAAGGCCATGTAAAATATCAAGCCTCATAAACTGTTTTTCAAGTGATAGGTGTAACAAATATAATAATTAGCCTTCTATTATTTTCTTTTAACTTTTCATTTTTCTTTACCCTTCTTTTAGTTGAAATGACATTCTATAGTATACGTAGCAGTAAAGTTGTAAGACAAAAGACATTTTGAAACAAGAAAAAAAATACGCCTCTCATATTTAATGCTTAATCATTTCTCAATGCCAATTTGATGGACAGTAGTTTGAATCTCCAAAATTATTGTTTTATTAATAGCAGAGGATCGGTTTGCATTCTTTCTTTCACTGAATTTTGAAAATTCAATCTTTTTAATCAAAACTCTTTTTACAGTTAGTGGGAGAGGAGAATGAATCAATGTCTTTTCATTTTCTTTCTTTTTATTAATTGCAAACAATGTTTCTATATTCTTTTTAGAATTATCTGAAGAGTTTGATGACAAGTGATACCCCATAGTCATTCCTTTACTTCCTGCCTGGTTTTTTTTAACCAGGTTTCCACTGGTTAATAATAGATCTATGTAGTAAATACAGTAACCATTTCACTAATTTTTAAATATTAAATTTTTATTAGGAAATGTCCCTAACTCTGACAGAAAAGAGAAAAAATTATTAACTTCCTTTGCTGGAGAAAAGTAATTTTTAGAGCTAAATGTAAATTTGAGTTTCTTCCATAATGATTCTTGTATTTGCTTCTTGACAGCTTGTTTCTAATTTTGCTGGCAACATTCTCATTGCTAGTTTTGATTGATGATCATGCTTTGGGAAGACATTTACAGTTTATGTAATGTCCTTTAAGAGAGTACCTCACTGCCAGCGCAAAATTGCTGTAATTTAAGACATATCACTTTCAAAAACACGTAAGGGTTAAGTACATATAATAAATACTTAGATACCTCCTCAGTCACCCTATTATAAATGCTTTAAACTGTGTTAATCTGACATTTTCATTAAACATGAAAAAGCATGAATCCAGATTGGCACATGACTACAGACTATGTCTAAAAGAAAGATTATTCCTTACACTTACAAAAACTAGTTGTGACTTCTGGATGTCACCAATGGCATCTGAAAAGACTTAACAGAGAATCTTAAAAGACTTAACAGACTTAACAGAGAGGGTTTGTCCAGCTTCGTGAAAAGGTGAGAACTCAACTGAAGCCATCCACAGAGTACAAAAAAGGAAAAAAAACAGCAGGGAAAAATGTAGTCTTTGATGGAAGTAAAATAAGGTTTTGAACCAGCAGTATTTGACAAATCACTCAAGAGTGCTCAGAAAAGATGATGATTCTTTTTTTTTTTTGTTTTTTTGACTTTGATGTAGTGCAAAATAATAGATTAAGGAAATGAAATGCAGTACAATGTGGAGGTATAAGATGCAATTGTAGCAGATAGAAAATAAAGAAAAAGAACCATTTTATCTGGGAAAAATGAAACATACCTTTTGATTCCGTAGCAGTAAAGCTGTTTGCCATTGGTGAGTAACGTGCAAAAGCAAGTGATCAGTGGATGAGTGACACAGTCAATGAAACAAAAGGAAAAGTCAGACTAGATGGGTGACCTCTGTGGTTAAACACTTGCTGCCAACCACCACACCCACAGGTTGGGGGAGAGAACCAGAGCAGTGAAAGTCAGGAAATCTGTGGGTTGTGTAAGGGCAGTTTAATAGGGAAAGCAAAAGCTGAGCACACGAGCAAAGCAAAACAAGGAGTTCATTCACCTCTTCCCAAGGGCAGGCAGGTGTTCCGCCATTGCCCGGAGAGCAGGGCCCCACCTGGCAATGGTGACTTGGGAAGAAGAGCACCACACTCTGAACATTTGCCCTCCGTCCTTCTTCCCTCCACATACTGAGCATGGTGGGTATGATTTGGGATATTCCCTTTGTCACTTGGAGTCACTGGTCCTGTGTCCTCTCCCAGCTTTTTGTGCACCTCCAGCCTCCTCACCAGTGGTGCAGCACAAGGAGCAGAAGAGGCCTTGCTTCTGTGCAAGTAGTGCCCAGCAAGAACAAAAATACACCTGTTACCAACACTGTTTTCAGAAAAAATCCAAACCACTGCCCCATACTGGGCACTGTGAAAAAAACACTGCTCCAAGTCATAATCAGCACAGTATCTGAGTGGCCCACACAAATTGCATGAATATCATCATGGCAAGTAAAAGTGGCTTAGACATGCCAGATGATTCATATTGGAAAGAATACTTTACTGAAAATTGTCAGTTAACATAAACTGGAGAAATAAAAGAGTCTTCAGCATGAATCTAGAAGTTTGTTTAAAATTACTCTGCATATCTAGAAGAAAATATGACAGTACTGTCATAATAAAAAAGACAGATGTGGAAGAAAATATAAACTAATAGTAATAGTAGTACAAGTTTGTCCATTATGAGACATCTGCATCTGAAATTGATTGCTTGGTTCTCATTCTATTTATGGAAAAGTGGTAGATGAAATTAAAATGTTTTAAGATCATGTGCCATGAATAAAGGCACAGAGGATCTCCAGAAAATGGGAAGATTGATATTTTGACCACAAAGACAGAGAGGCACTGATGCAGGTTTCCTCCTGATTAAACAGGAGCAGATCATAAGGTAAAATAGACAGTTCTGTTGTTCCTCATATTTCTGTTGTATGTGTTCATGGAGTTTGCATTAGATAAAGCTGAATACTTGGGCCAAATGTGCCTATATACAAATGGTTTCAAGTTCTCTGATGAAAACTTATTCAGTAAACCTTTTTTTCTTTAACTACACACACTTCCACATATCTGCTTGGGAATCACAGTTTCATTTTAGCTATTTTATGTGGATAATTAGCAGATTTCATTTGTGTGTTCCTGCCACCTTTACCTTTGTAATCCATATAAGAATAAAATATAATTTATATTCATGATATTGTCTGCTGCTAAACCATATTTCAAAATTGCACTGTGTAGTGGCTGCTGCCCAACCAACTGTCCTTTTTGTTATCTCAAGGTCCACAGAAAGTGTCAGAGTGGAGTGTTCATCATTTGATTGCAGCAGAACACTGGATTGTCAGTTCTGTTATACTTCCAGTTTGAAAAGTAAAACAGTATTTGCTAGTTCTTCCTTTCTAGTGATTTTATTGAAGAACAGTCCCAGTTTATGCAGAAATGTTTAGTGGTGAGGGAACAGCTCAGGTGCCCTGCCATGGGCTGTTTTCTGGTATCCTCCCTTCCAATTTTCAGAGCCTACATTCATCTTCGAATTGAGAGTGGGGGAGAACTGCTTTTCAGATGAATTTTGCAGCCCATGGCTTACCATGAAGTGGCAAACCAGATCCGAGCAAATCTATCTTAGTTCAAGTGATGGCCAAGGTCTCTGAGATGGAAGAGCAGTTCCAGGCTTATGAGCAGAAGGCTAGAAGATGCTGAGTGCAGTGCTTGCCCCTTTTATGACACACAAGGACCACTTCAGGTGGTCAGAGTAGCTCAAGAGCCTTGTTATTGGCATGTGAACAGAGTCTGTGCCATGGTACCCACTGGCTGTGTGACCATGACCCAATTCACAACTTGATGTCCCCTTGGAACAGGAGAAAATATTTGGGTCCTGTGGTGAGATTCCTGCCAGGCTTCCTCACAAGGGAATATGTGCAAAAGAGAAAAGCTGCTCTACAAAAACAGTCTGCAAACCAAATGCAGAAAAGGGCCATAAGGGCAGGATTCTCTTCAAAACCATAGTATTGCCTCATTTTAAATTGTTAATGTAAACATGCCTATAAAGCTATAGAGATTCAGAATTACAGGTAAATCTGAATCTAGTTCATTTAACCTTTTTCATACAATGAAAAAAAAATAGTGTAAATGGAAATTGATACATTAAAAACTCATTGTCTTGAGATATAACTGAGACCAAGAGCTTAGCAAGATTCAGTGAAGGATTAGACACATGTGGATAATAAGAACATTCACTGTTATTTCACGTATATTAATTTTCTTTTTCTTTAGACGGGATTTGCACTTTAAAAATTCTATTAATTGATAGGGATTATGAAAAGTAACCTCTAGGAGGATTATTTCATTCCTGGGCACTACAGAGTTTATTTTTTCTCATTACTTTTATGATTGACAGAAAGAATTTGGGGTTTGCCTGGTTACACATGCAGCGCAGTAAGAGAGTTGATATTCTAACATGCACTTTACCGCCCCAAGGTAACTGTGTCAAGTTTATCAATACTGAAAATTTTGATTGCAAGCTGTAACTAAGTTTTGAGACAGATAGAATAAGATGTGAACCTTGCTCTCAATATTCTAAAACAATTTTTGTATTATTCCTCTTTCTTCCTCACCAGCTCAGTAACATATAAATTACCCCTGTGGAAAAAGCAAAAAAAGGATGAAAATGTTACAGTTTCTAACCCTGCAGAGATTGCATTAGCAGGGCATACATTTCTACCAAATGCAGCAGCTTTAAAAATACTTTTTTTTTTTTTTTTTTAGCTATCTCTTGATTTTGGTGTGTATAGTTCTCTACCTGAGATACTTTTAAGTCAGCTCCCTGAAAGCTATACAGCTATTACATTTGTATATATATCTTTTATATCCACATATTGGTTTAATCTATGGAAAATTTGGAAATTTTATGTTGTAATAAAATGGGCTCCAAGAACAGCAAATTAACGTAGTTAAACGGGTTTAAGTTGGTCATAATTTGGGATTTTTTCTTTAGAATGATTGGTCAGACATATTCTAATTAATTCAATGATTTTCTACAAGTGCAGTCTCTTGTGTATACCTTTCCAGCTTTTTATTCCTGAATGAAAGAGCATTACAGCATTAGAATGATGTTTCATCATGACTATCAAAGGACTGAGCTATAAACAAGGTTTAGAAGGGAAGAACTTGATACTCCCTAAAAACTAAAGAGCACAGGGAGGGAAAATCGTCTCTTTTTTCCTTCTTTTGTGGGGATATGAAACAATAAACTAAGTTTTTAGGGTTTTTTTCCTTGGTGTAGTTTTTTGTTTGGTTTTTGGTTTGTGGGGGTTTTTTCTGGTTGGTTTTTTTGGGTTTTTTGGTTTGGTTTTTTTTTTTTGGTGGTTTTTTTTTTTTTGTTTTTTTTTTTTTTTTTGTTGTTTTGTATTTTCCCCAAGTGGAAAAAAACCCCAAAAGCATTGTGTTGTATTTAAGGTGGTAATCTGAAATCTTTTTTTCTCTCGGTTTTCATCAGGAATTTTCTAGTTTCACCAATGTCTGCTTCAGGATACTGACTATCTGGAGAGTGGGAACATGTTTTATGACAGTCAGATTTTGGAGGTTGGAGCATGGAGACAATTTCAAGGATTTACACACTAACATAACTCTATATATACTTCTTGGTGGATCTTGATTTTTGAGAACTTGGAAATAAAAACAACAAATAGATATCTGCTGAATTGGTTGTTATACTTGTATTTCATCAGTCACTCTGTCTTCTTTATGCTACATCATCACTGCAAAGGATTATCATTCATTGAAAGTGTATACTTTAATCTAGTGCAAATGAACATACATTATTGGAAAGGACAATGCACAGAGGACAAGTCTGCTTTTTAATTTTTCTCTTAACCCAGGAATGTGAGAAGTTGGCTGCACAAAATGTCAGAAAACAAAAGTTGATTATGTGATGAAAAACTGGAACACACAGCGAACCTACTCATATTAAACCATTATCTACAAATATATCAGCAACTTATACTAGGTCTTGTGTGTGAATTTGCTTAGGAAGTACCTTAATTTAAAAAATTTGTGATATCAAATGTAGTCTGAAAGATTAAAATTCATAATTTTGGCTTAAGAAATAGGCAGAGCAGACATGTTTTGGGGTTGGGGGTTTAGTTGTTAGTGGTTTTTAAATTAAATGTTCAGATTTTATTACATAAACCTAAGTAGCCATTCACAGTTATGTCAAAAGTCACATCTGTCTGTAAACCTTGAAATCAGACAAGATGTTTTTGCCTATAACATTAAGATTGTAATATTAAGGATCTCTAAATAAAAACCTTTTATTTTCAGGTTAGATTAATAAATTGTGAACATTGACTCTGTAACTCAACTGTTGATTAATCCTGAATGCAAACACATTGAATCCAGCTTTTTAAAGGTTTTCCATCTGGTCTATTTTTTTAATCATTGAATTGTTCCCTCAAAGGCTGGTTATTAACCTCCTAAAGCAGTTTAAATGAAATACTGACTGGGTTACCTAGGTAGTCTCTTAATCCTAAAGAACTTGCCAAGCATCACCCAATAAACTAATGACAAAGTAAGGATTTAAAGATTCCCAAAGTTTTAGACTGTTCTCATACATTTAATGGGAACTTTTCTTTTTTTTTTTATTTTTTAATGCTGCTAGCTGTGTAATTACTTAGATACACATACATCTTTCTGAAACTGGTCTTAGAAAGGATTTGTCACCTTTTTTCTCTCATCCAGTGTTATTGTGATTTTTAATGTATTTTGGTTGATTAATTGGAATTTGGGGATATTTATGGATGTTTCCATGGGAATTGGAGGCATTATTTTGTGTTTGTAAAGTGAATTTAAGATTATCGTTATAGGTTTTGAAGTCTTGTCCAACAATCCAGTACATTTGTGTTACCATACATAAAAAGTAATTTAGAGTTGTTAGGTTTTGCTTGGGGTTTATATTTGGGGCTTTTTGGTGTTTTTTGCTTGTTTTAATGTTGCTTATTTGCTTGTTTTCTATTTTTAATCATACAAAAGGCAAATTTTCAAATTTGTCTGGTGCAGGACTAGCTACTGTGTTATCTGTGCCTATGTGTACTATGTTCTTCAAGACTTCATCATTAAGAAAAAAAAATTAATTAAAACCTATGTTTCTGGTATTTTTCCAACTTGAACTTGTGGGCCACAGATTATCCATCTTTCATCAACAAAAGAAAAATCAAGATTTTTGTAATAAAATTTCATTTAGTAAGCATAACTGTCTGAATTAGAAAATATGCATAGTCATAGATGCTTCTTTCATAATGATTTCCCAAAAATGAATCAAACATATGCAATGAGATTTCCTGAAATTGTTCAATATTTTTTTTACCAGGTGTTTGGACTTGTACTTTAATTGCCCTTTTGCTATAGTACTTTTAAGATAATTCTTTTCCTTGACACAGGGAAACATTGACTCTTTTAGACTGCTCTTATTGTTTATTTACATACAAAACCCTCAGTATATTTTATGTTTTAGAAAAGATATATAAAATCTAAATCACTTCCTTTAAGGGTATATAATCTATGGAAGATTGTCATGCTGTCTGTACTGTAAAACTACCATTGATTTTTATGAGGATCATTAGGTGCTTTTGAGAATATCATCCAATAGCTTCAGTTTCAATATACTGGATATTTAGTTGACTAAAAGCAAAGTTTTGTATCTCTTGTGCTTGTATCATTAATTTTATACTATCTTATTTTCAATTATCTTCTCCTCTTTCTGCAGGAACTTTCATAATGATTAAATGTCCCGAGTAAAACATGTCAGATCTTATTATAGGAGAAGAATTTATGGTGAGGGAAAAAAAATTACAGAGCATAAGAAAATAACATAAATTATGCCAATGGATTTAAATAATCAAAAATCTTATTGAATACTTGGTGTTGCCTCTTAATCAAGACACTAATCTGTAACCATCTTCCACCATCATCACTATCAAAAGGTACTAGATTTTATTATTATTGTTGTCATTTCTGTGCTATGATCACAGTAAAAAATGGAGCAGATGCAATTGTTCCTCTGATGTAATTTTGGCTTACACTTGGGTAAAAAAAGCAGAGAAACTGCTAAACAGCATATCAATAAACGAATCCATCAACATAAATAACCTTGCTAACTCGAGTTCAGTTTGGCCAAAAAAGTGCACAAAATGAGATGGAAAAAAAGGAGTTTGCTGTACCCATCTGTGACTCTTTAATTTCTTGTTCTTATTTCATTAAAACTTCCCAGGATCTAACTGCAAAACTGGAGACTTACACTGCTTAAATGTTTTGGGAAGCTGCTTTCTATCATTTAGGGCTCCTTCATAGTTCTTTTTGTAGCATAATCCATTGCAGCACTAAATGTGATGTAGGTATGTTGGAAGGAGTGCACAGAACAAAGAAACACAGACAAAATTAGTGAGGCAAAATGAATCAATGTAAAGAGGGATAAGCTCAGAGATGTCAGAATGTGGTCATCATATGGTCTCTAGCTGAGAATTTATTTAAGAGAGAGGCCAATCTGTAAATGCAATCAACATTATTATTAATGATGATGATAATAATAATAGTAGCAATAAAAAGGATTATCTCTGAATGCATAACTTCAATTTTTATTTATATTCTATATAATACATTTAAAGGAAATAGAACACGTGACAACATGAAAAAGACTTTTGGAAGCATATTACTGAAAAATATCCTTTAGTTATAAATATACTCATATTTCCTGAAAAATTACATAATCATTAGCACCTCTTTTATGCTCAAACATGAAAACTGGATAGTAATTTTTTATTTCTGCAGTTGCATCTGGAAAAAAAATATTGGAAAAATGTTCAAAATGCATTTGAAACCATGGCTTTGATACATTCATGCAGGTCTGCATGCATTGAATATACAGAACTTCTTGTTTTGCTCTTTCGTGTAATGTTGTGACTTACAGTTGCTAGGGAATAGAAAGCTCAAAATCAAAACAAGATTGGCACAGGCTGTTTTGCAAACACATTATTCAGATCTTAGTTTCTGATTTGTCTCTCTTTAATGATTGACAAAGACTTCTTTCAAATGTGGAAGGTACTGGCTGTCATGTGTACAAACCATTCATTTTAGGAAGCATAAAATAAAGAATGCATCCACGTATTGTAATAATTTACTCAATGCTCTTTGACATGTTGATTTGTTTTCCCCTGATTCAGTGGTCAAAGAAGAGGAACATATCAAATTGTGCCAAAGAGCATCACACAAAGAATAGTTGTCTTGTGTCACCTTGATGAGACTCTATCATAGCGATATCAAGTCAAGATATGGATTAGAGTAAAATCAAAAACCTAGCATGTTGCAGAATGTCCAGTAAGCAAAAAACTACAATGTTCTATAAAAAATAAATTACAGTTGAAATACCCATACCTGAATTCTAATATGGCTGTGCCTTTCTACATTACACTTGTTTAGGATATGCTGCTGGAAAAGGCCATGTAAACTGAAAATAGTTGCAAATCTGGGCATCCTAATCATTCAGTGTGGTCTAATTAGTGCAGGATCTAACAAAAAAAAAATCTGTAAAGAAAGAAACTGTAGTAGTTTAGTCTGGAGAAGAGGAATTACAACATGGATATGATAAAAACAGTTGTAAAGACAAAAGAAAGAAACCACTGCCCATGAGCCCTTCTAAACAGGACAGGCAGTAGCAACCATATTTAAGCCAAGAAAGATTTTGAATATAACGTAACAAAATGCTTTTAAGAGTAAGAAGTTAAGAACTTTAATATACTGGCCAAGGCAGTCCACAGAATTTCATTCAGAAGCTCCAAACAAAATTAGTCAAATGCAAGATCTGCCCATATGTCTCAATGATTCTTTGATACAGTTCTTAAACACAAATTTTGATTTCTATATCATTATATATGTATTATAAGCTTGAATTATTTCATCATAGATGGGTGTTGATATCAAATAAGTAGTTTCTAACCATCTGCAATGTTGGTGACTGTTACTTGTGACCAGTTTAGGCAAAAGCAGAAATGATTGGCTGTCATAAATGTAGTACAATGACACATTTTATTCTGCTTTAAATTTGTCTTAGAATTCTGTTTATCTGACATACTTCTGTTTACTTAGGCTCAGTAGATAGAAACTTTTTGGAATAAAATTGCACATGATTTTTATGACTAGTAAAGTGTGTGAATAAACAGCAGTAGGAGTTTCACTGAAATTCTGTTCAAATTCAGCAGATTGTTGGATCTGACCTTTTTTCCCCTTGCAAAAGTAAATTGTTCAACTGGATTAGAATCAGACTGGCAAATCCTCAAGGTCAAAGTACATATCTGTGTCTTTGACAGGTAAAATATCTCAGGCAACAGAATCATATACTCATAGAATATGCTGACTTGGAAGGGACCCAAGGGATCATTGAGTCCAACTCCTGGCCCTGCACAGGACATCCCAAGAGTCCCACCATGTGCCCAAGAGCAGTGTCCAAACTCTTCTTGAACTCAGACTTGGTGCTGTGACCACTGCACTGGGGAGCCTGCTCCAGTGCCTGATCCTCATTTGGGTGAAAAACATTTCCTGATAGGCAACCTAAATCTGCCCTGACACAACTTTAGGCCATTGCCTCAAGTCCTGTCACTGGCCATGAGATCAGTATCTACCCTTCTCCTTCTCCTCGTGAGGATGTTGAAGACCACAATGAGGTCTCCCCTCAGTCTCCTCTTCTCCAGGCTGCACAAGCCAAGTGACCTCAGATGCTCCTCATGAGGAGGACACAGTTGGCCCTCCTGGCTGCCAGGGCATTGCTGACTCACATTCAGCTTGCCATTGACATGAATCCCTTGGTGCCTTTCCACTTTCCAGCCTCTCATTCCCCATCCTCACACACATCCAGGGCTGCCCCATCCCAGGTACAAAATTCAGCACTTGCCCCTGTTAAACTTCACATGGTTTCTGATTGCCCATCTCTCATATTTGTCAAGGCCTCTCTGCAGGGCCTCTCTGCCCTCAAGGACAGCTTCTCCTGATTTGGTGTTGTTGACAAATTTAATAAGTTTTCAATTCATGTGCCCAGGTCATTAATTAAACTATTGAAGAGAAATGGGCCAAGGATGGAGCTCTGCAGAGTTCTACAAGTGACTGGACACCAGCCTGATGCCATTCACTGTCACTCTCTGTGCCTGATCCATAGTTCAGTTGCTCACCCATCACATAACACAGTTATCCAGCTGTGTGCTGGATATTTGTTCCGGAAGGATCCTGTGAGAGACAGTAAAAAAGCTCTACTGAAATCCAAAAAGATCACATCTACTGGCTTTCCTAGATCAGCTAGGTGGGTTACCTTGTTGGAGAAGAAAACCACATTCAACAAGCAGGACTCCCCTCACATGAAACTGCGCTGGTTGTAACCAGTGACTGCATTTTTTTTTCTTTTTGGTAACATTTACCAGGGATAAACCAGCATGAAATGAATAAAAGATAAATAATGAAATGTTTATTTCTTAGAGGAGGGAAGAAATATTATTTTTTGTATTTAGTGAAAAACTAAATATTCTTTTTTGTATTTAGTGGGATATTAGGGATATTCTTTTTTGTATTTAGTGAAAATCTCTCCTAACGTAACACTCCGATTCTAAATAACTCTGCTATTATAAATACATTTTTGTCATTTTAGATTAAATTTTAAGCCTTTTTTTCAGGCAATGTCCAGCTTTGAGAGGGGAACTAACTGTTGGTGAGTTTGGCATGCCAGCACTCATGTAAATTCTGTAATATCAATATTCTGAGTGAACTTTACTCAGCTGCCAGAACAACATTGTCTCCTGTGGCATCCCCTCCTGTGCTAGGGACCTGTCAGGCAGAAGACATTTCTGCCAGTGCAGGCTGGTGCTTTCTTGGGCAGCCCCACAGGAGTGCTCTGTGGGTGGTGTCACTGACTGAGTCTAAGGGTTGGACTGAATGGGGAAAGACACTCAGAAAAATCATTCTGAAGTAGTTATTTAAGTCATATGAGTAATTTGTGTTGAACCCCTGATTGGACTGTCTCACAGAAAACTGTAATGACCTTAATTTGATTTGGCTTGATTTACTTTGGAAGCAATTTGAACTCATTGAATTAAACCATAGTTAATTTTCATTATAGCTTTCACACAGGGATTTTATGCGGTTTAACTAAACCACCCGTTATTTACTCAGTATGTTAACTGGAATTAACTATCTTGAATTACCTTGTGTAGGAGATATGTAAGTGAAACCAGAAAAAATTATAAGAATTACTTTATACATTATTTCAGATGCTGATTTTACACATGATCTTCCCACCTTCCCCTTCAAATCATCACACGTATTTACTTGCTTAGAGTTAACTAAAACACTTGGGCTGCTTTTGGACCATCAGCTTTATTAAAGGAATTCTTCAAAATTTAACAAAAAAAATCAATAAAAAACATTTCTAAATTTAGTGATAATATTGCTTTTTTTTAAGCCTAATTCACAAGTTCCTGTTCTTGAGAAAGTCTGATCTCATGTCTAAATGTGATATTGATCTGATACTCTAAGTTTTAATTACTAGGCATGAAAGTAATGCAAGTTAATAATAAAGTCAGCATATGCATGTTTTTACCTAATCTTCTTTTGACTCTCCTCTCCTCTCCTCTCCTCTCCTCTCCTCTCCTCTCCTCTCCTCTCCTCTCCTCTCCTCTCCTCTCCTCTCCTCTCCTCTCCTCTCCTCTCCTCTCCTCTCCTCTCCTCTCCTCTCCTCTCCTCTCCTCTCCTCTCCTCTCCTCTCCTCTCCTCTCCTCTCCTCTCCTCTCCTCTCCTCTCCCTTTGATTCATCAATCTCATATCCTTCAGTTTGTGATTTTTTTGGAAGCTGTCTTGTTGTTTTTTCTTGTCAATGGCCAAATTTTGTGTGGTTTTTCTCCTTCCAGAACCAACTAGTGCCTGGAATCACACTATCCAGTATTGTCTCTGGATGGACAATAGGAAAGGAGCTTCCTGGCTCAAGCACCTCCAGATATTGAAGGATACAGAGGATCAGGGTGATGCATGATGAGGTTTCTGAGGCTTTTACACTTGGCTTTCCTGAAACCCGGAGCTCTGAATCAGTGAAAACTGCTGAAAATGAGCTCTAACGCCAAAAGCAGTGTGCTGGCTTTCTAAAACCATCCCTCAAAGGAAGATCTGGAATCTGGTCTTAGGTCTCAGATTGCATTTGCAAGTATGTGCATGCTTATGCATCACTAAATCTATAAGATATATTGGCAGGGCAGAGTTATTACACTTTCTACTGGAATCTTATACATCTATATCATGGATAAATATTTCTCAGAAATTCTGCTTTGTGCCCATGTCATTACTTGCATCATCAGATCATGCTTACAAAGAGTGTTTTAAACTCTTATACTTACTATAATCTGGGTTACTTTGTGAGCTTTGGGGACTTTTCTCCACTTAAATAAGGCTTTTGTTAAATGGCAAAATTATTGGTGTCCTGAAATTGTGCATGGCAGTGTCTGAAAAGAGTTCATGAAACTGAGGTGTTCTGACGTGTAGTTAACCACAGCAAAGCACTATTATTGTACAATTTATGACTAGCACTTTCACATGAAGTTCTGAATTTAATGCAGAAAACATTCAAATCTAGTATTCAAAGGATGGCTTAAACACTGGTCTATGGAAAAATGCCAGGAAGTTTGCACAAGGCATCAATACTCTCTGCTGTATTTTTACTCATAAGTGCACCCTTGGTAATGACCATCTTTTACATCACTCATGGACTGTTTACAGCAAAGATTTAACATTGAAAAACCCAGCGGTATCATAGCCACTTATAGTTATCCTTGCTAGGTAAAACTGCACAAACCACATTTGGGCAGCTAATTTCTTTTTGGATTCAAAAATATTTTTGCCAGAACCTCAGGTTTAGTCTAACAGACAAGCCTTCCTGATGCTTGCAGACCTACACCCTCACTGGTGAAGGACTGATAAAGATTTTCTGCCACTTGCACTTCCAATCATGAAGAAGGAGAAAAACTTTCACACTTGGTCATTGTAGGAAGCCTTCAACTCCCACAGTCGAAGAGTCTATTTATGTAGCAAGAAACATAATGTTTATGGATATCCCTGCCAGATGATGTGTTCCAGGGGTTAGAAATAGACAAAGCAATTCAGATTCCTACTGAAAACACAAGAATGTATCAGTACATAGGAAGTTTCCATGGGATCAGGAAGAAGATGCTAAGTAGAAAATACATTAAAATGGAATATTGGAGTTAAATATTAATATTATGTTGTTGTGACAGTTTTGCTCTTTTTTTCAGTTAGGCAATTGAAATTAAATGACACAGGAAAATTTAAGCTATGTACACCTCTGAAGGTGGTGTAGGGAAGATTTGTTGAAACATATCTTCCCCAGGATTCTGTGATTTTATTCAGCAGAATACAGAGGAACCAGACCTATCACACAAAAAAGAGAGAAGGACTAAGTTGAGGTTTATGATCCTTTATAGGTCAGGAATATAACTTAGTTTTCTTGACCATTTTTGCTAGGTTGACCCAGGCCAGATGCAGCCAGGTGCCCAACAAAGCCACTCTGTCACTCTCTGTCTCAGCTGGGTAGGGAGGAGAAAACAGAGCAACAGATTTAGGTCAAAATAACAGAGAGAGATCACTCACCACATACCTTCATAGACAAAACAGACCCAGCTTGGGGAAATTAATTTAATTTATCCCAATTAAAATCAGAGTAGGATAATGAGAAATAAACCCAAATTGTAAAAACATCTTCCTCCCATCCCTCTCTCCCTCTTTCCCAGGCTTAACTTTATTCCCTATTTCTTTGGTCAGTTCATCACACATTGTGTCTGTCTCTTCTTCCCCCTCAGGGGGAAAGCTCCTCACACTCTCCCCTGCTTCCACCCACCACCAAACTCCAAAGCCTTGCCACATCAACCGAATACATAATTTTGTATAACACATGGTTGTTTGGAAATGGAAGATACTTTGCTTCTGCATCAGTCTCTGAGCACATTATTGCTAGAGAAAGGAGGGTCCTTCAAGCCTGGGGACCTCACAGCTGCTCATCACACACTCAGCTATTTGGGTTCTCAGGCTGGGAAATGGGCTTGTAAAAAAAGGTAGCTGCTTTTTGGGAATTAATCTTGCCAGCATTTCAACTTAAACTCTTTTAATAACTCTCTTTACCTAGAAAGATGATTTCATGTTTGGCTTTTTGACTACCTCATATTGCCCATTTAAAACAAAATGTGATAGTTTATTATATTATAGTGCATTATATTATGTAGGAAAGATAACAATATAGCAGTTGAACTCATGGGAAAATGGAACATTACAATGAATTGTGATCTTGAACTGTATTATGATTTTATTTTTAAGAGTTGATGAATATCAAACCACCTGATTTATCTGAAATGAAGTATATGCTAATGTACCAAAACATTCATGAGAACATCTGTAACAGCATATCTCTGCTAGGTATATTGTTCTTGATGACTAGCAAATGAAGATTGTAGAGAGTTGAGATCAAAAAGAAAAGTTATTTCTATGATATAACTTCCCCTTTCATTAAACCATTCCAAGTGTAATGCTTCTAATTATATTTGCATATTATGACTAAAGAGCAAGATTCATAAATATAATGTGTCAGAGAAAGTTCCTGAAGTGAATAAGTTATTTTGATTTACACCAGCTTAAGTTGGGCCAGAGGTGCAATTTACAAAAATCATTGATTACTTTCATCCTACCATCTTAACTGTTGCATATTTTATTGTACTTCTTACTGTAACTAGAGTATTAAATTAGAATTTCAACATTATGATTCATGAAATTTTGTGTATATAAATCAGGAAACTAAACTGGAAGTTTAACAGAAAAATTTGTATACTCACATCCTAAATCAGAACTCTAAAATTTAAGATTTTTAAATAAGTTTTATATGCAGCATACATAACTAAGCACAATATACCTGATTCTGAAAGTAAATGTGCAAAAATAAAAATTCTGACAGTATCTATTAATGAATGTATATAATAATGAATCATGGTAAATAAGTTATACTTAGAAAAGCAATTTACAACTTTATTTCACAGCAGATAGGCTTGCTTGAAGCAGTCCTTTCCCTTGTACATTTTTGATGCAACAAAAATACCAACTGTGCTCATCATTCAAGAAAAGAAACTAGCAGTCAAAAAATTAAAACACCAGGCATGGATCAAATGTTTGATACACCCAGATTGTCAACTAACATAAAATCAAGGATGTGTAGCAACTGGAGATCAAGTACCTAGTCCAGCTTAATACAGCTTAAACTGTATCGGTAGTGTTTCCTTAGCTAGGTAATTTTTAAAGGCTTGGAAACACCCAGTTAGAAAATGGGATGACTGAGTCTTAATCAATATTCAGTTCTGTGTTTAGTGTTTTGTTTATTGTTGCCATTTCCAAGCCTTTCCCACAGCATGAGTCAAGAAGTAAAACTGTGATAATTTCTCTGTCCACTGAGAATCGACATCAGTACAATCTGTTTTGGTGAAATAAGGAACCTGCACCTAAGTTAGAAGACAGCTTAATATTTATTTCAGAGATAACATCCTTTATGACAACATATTATTGCTTTTATTATAGATTTATACTAACATACCAGAGAGAACAGAACCTGGCAGTGATCAGCTATGCAGCCTTGTCACTGGGTTGGCTGCTGCTTCATCATCACCAACACCAAGGACACTTCCCTTCCATGCATTGTTTTAACTTCTTTGCTCTGACATTCATTTATATATCCTTTCACTCTCAATTTCCCCATCTCAGTCCAGTCAAACTTTGCGAGATAGAGAACTCTACATTCCTTCTGCTTCCTTTTACACTATTTTAAATTATTATTCACACTTATGTATCACCCAAAATTGTTGAACTCAGTTTAGGATTTGAAACAGGAATTGTATGTCATTAAAAAGTCTATGATGGAAAGATCCTGCTCATTGTGATTTTTGATAGAATTTTGTCCTCACTGAGGACGTAGCGAGCATCACAAAAAAGTTTTGCATTCACTCTACCCTGTGAGCACAAGGTCATAGAAAGTGTAACAAAGCTTCTTGTCAAGAAAATTCAGTCCCTATGGAAACTTTGCTCACCTTAACACTACTCAAGACAAATATAGAACCTGAGCCTTGTTTTGAAAATCATGGATTTACTTCAGAACTACTTACACTCTGTGACCATCAACACATGGTAGTTGTCATGAGTGTCACTTCTTATCAGATATGTTCTTTCACCCTTTCTGCATCCCTAGCTCTGTTTTCTTCTTTGACATGAAGAAATACAAATCCTGCAATATTTACACAGCAGTGTCAGTAGAAATCTAAGTAGTGATCAAGTATAAACTCAAGATATCTGGGGCAGTTATTTGTAACCCCAAAAATTGTTGATTACAGTGGGAATTGGATACCCACATAATTTTTTAAATCTGATCCTTTGGCCCATGGTCGAAAGCAGATACCACTTGGTACTTTTTGCAGATGGATCATATAAACTGTGCATCTGTGAATAAGTGTCACAGAGGTATTTCAGCTTCCTTTTGCCAGCTGACAAACAGAAATCAAACGCAGATGTTTCAGCAGGAAGAGGGAAAGAGAGGGAGAGAAGTCAATTCTCAAGGAATACATGGAGCCAGCCTAACCCTCTGGTGCATGAGTTAGAAAAGCAGGCATATGTGTAACTGGGGAATTTTTCCAGACTCATTTAAAAAGATGTGATGAGCTCAATATTGTCAGCAGGAAGTTGAATCCTTCTGTGTATAACATTGGAGCTTGCAGCATCGGAGGGGAATTCACAGAGCACAGTGGATATGAATAGCTTACACAAGAGATTTTTATAATACATAATTTCATATTTTCTCTAAACCTTCAAGGTAGTAGAGTGCTGCTAAAGGGTTGGGGAAATGTTCAGCATCACATTACTTGTTTTAATTTCTGTTACTCTTTGGTCTTTCCACTATATGAAATCTAATTGGAAAATAGAAAAAGAAAACTATTAAAGAGGAGGTTGATTTCATAAAAGGGTGATTCACCCGTGTTAATGATTAGAGACAAACATGTCATGTTTGCATGAATATTCATATCTATGTAACATCTAGAAAAAAAAAACACAGTAAAATGTGTTAAATAAATATATTCAACAGGGAAAGTCAAGGATTTTGGTGTCATTTTAAAGGAGATACAGTGGAAGGTGTCTTCATATATTTTTGCCTCCGGCAAGAAAAAGAGGAAGCATATTCTAGGTCATATAGTCCTTTATCTTACATGTGGGGGAATCATTCTTTTTACATTGCTGTTTCATATTCAATGCAGCAATACAATTCCTTTTGAGAGTGAGCACAAAGAAAATGAGACAGACAGGGAGACAGGGAGGAAGGCCATAATTCCTTTACTGGGAGCACATGAGACTGCTGAACTGGCTGATATTTCCTAGGACATCTTAAGTGCCTTCCTACGACACAAAAATTATTTCTCTCTTAGTAAGGGGAAAAGTATGTATACACTCATGGAGGAGTGGTGAAATTGTCAAAGCTATATTCTTTAATTTTTATGGTATCTTTGTGTTTGGATCTACTAAATTCCCAACCCTGTTGAACTGCCTTTCAGATCTCAGTGACTCAGAACAGGATAGGCCACGACTCTACTCTGACACCACCTTTCCTTTGTTTTCCCTGTTAACAAAAGTTGTGTGACCTCCACGCCAGTTCTTGGGAATCCATGTGCACCTGTACATTCCTTTTCCATACTTAGCCCTCTAACAGTAACTGTGGAACACTGAAAGGTGTTTGGGAAACCATCTCTACATACCCATTCTGAGAAAAATTTGTCCTTGATTAAGTTGAAGGCATCTACTGCTGAAATCAAAGCACATCTGGGTTAATAAGATCAATTTCTACCAACTTCTGGTCAAAAAAACAGATAGAAACCCTGTAAGCCAAGTGATCATGATAGAAGTTACAATCTTGCAATGGAGAGATTAGTACATGTGACACATGCAATGCACAGAAGGAAGAAAAAAAGATAGCTACTGTGCTGTGGGAAATATGTACATGGGCCATACAAAAAACTATCTCTTGTACCAGTTTTTCTTGAATTTCCTGTAAAATTCTAATTGCACTACACATACTGAATGTCACATCAGCTATTAATTTCTCTTCTGCAAAATGTATGTAAATTCTATTCTTTTCCCCAGCTATTTCCAAGGTAAGGCCAAGGCAAGTGGATTAACCTGTATTATCACACAACTACTTGTGTCATAACTTTCTTTGGCTTATTTGCTTTCTTTGATAATTACAACAAAGTATCTCTTACATTTTGATTAAATTAATGGGAATAGGAGAGATGTAAGAGCAGCATGTGCAACGCAGTATTGTTTTACAAGAGGGTATTATGGACTAGGCCATAGCCCACCAATTTAAATATTTAATATTTCTATGCTAGTGTGATAATAAAGTTTGCTTCTTTGCATAAAATAAATTGAATGAGATTGACACAATTGCACTTTCTTTTATATAGAAAAATAAATAGCATTCATCATGTTTTTTGTGGATGTTAACCACAATGAAAATCAAAATGAATGGATGATAAAATAGGTTTAGAAATTACAGTAAGCATAAGATGTATAAGTTTTATTCATATGAATGTTCTTTTCTTGAACACAGTTAGCTGAGTGATCAAATGTTTGCTGCCACTTTTAAAGACTTTTATTAATTTTTAACCTTTTTTTTTTTGCTTGTATTCTACCCAAGGGATTTTGTAATTAAAAAAAAAAAAAAAAAACAAAAACAACAACAACCACCAAAAAAACCAAAAAAAAAAAAAAAAAACCAACCCCAAAAACAAGACCCCAATATTACCTCACTCCAATACATCTATCTCTTGTACTGGGGAGCCCAGCACTGAATGCAGATCTCCAGATGTGTCTCACCAGGGCTGAGTGCAGGACAAGGATCACCCCCTCAGCCTGCTGCTGATGCAATGCCTCCCTGGCCATGAGGCGAGCACAGCAGCTCAGACACCCCTGCAAGGCCACTGTGACCCAGCTCCCAGCCCCAGCCCTGGATTCTGCCTCCACTGTCCCCATTTCCCAGCTTCAGACAAGTGGAGAAATTAAAGCGGCACGTCCAGGGCAGTTTGTGTTTGTAGAAATTTCAGAAATACTGTTACAAACAGCAGTCAAATGCTAAACAAAGCTTGATGGGGGACACAGTCTGTTGCAGGATCCAGCCATGTTCACTAAAAATCTAGGAGCACCCTGATCCCTGCTGAGAATAAAGCGTGCTACTACAGATGAAACAGCACAGATTCGACAGTATGTGTGGCAATTAGCAGGTGCAGCAAACATCAGCTGGTATTTCAACCAGTCCCCTGTGGCTTCAGATTTGGAAGCGACCAGACAAATCTTATTTGTACATTAGTGTTTTGCTCTTTGGGGCACTAAGTTTGATTTTATATTCTTGTGATGTTTTTACTGTGGAATCATTTGTCCTTTACTCTTGTGAAGAATGGTGGCTCTGATATTTTGTCAAATTTTAGTAATAGTTTTATAAACATCAAAATATTATGAGATTTAAGCCTCAGGAAATGAAATATGTTTTCAATCTGGCTACTGTGATGAAAATGAATTAAAAATATGATTCCAGAGAATAGTTATTTACTAAAAGAAAAACAAAGTAGCTGCATATCTTTCACTTTAATCAGCGCATGTTATCTAATTAACATATTCTTTTGTTCTTTAGTCTCTGTAATTGTAAAAGCAGATTTAGATGTACAATCAAGCTCTGTAAAATGCACACCACTGTTTATGCCCTACTTTCTTGGTGTGTTTCCCCCACTTCAACCCCAGTCTCCATACTCCAGTATGGCAATTAATGGCAATTAGTATGCAGAGTAAGACTCAAACCACCTTCTTCCTGTATCTCAGTCAAACTCCCTTCTCTCCTGGAAAATATGAGAAAGTGAAAGTGTCAAAACAGGTGAAAGACTGTGACATTCAGATCCAACCTTGACAAGCTTGAGGTGTGGGCCCATGAAGGCCAAACTCAAGGTCCTGCTTCTGGGCCAGGGCAGTCCCTGATATCAGTATTGACTGGGGAAAAAATGGATTTTAGAGCAGCCCTGCAGAGAAGGACTTGGGGGATTCTGGTGGGTGAAAAGCTGGATATGAACTAGCAGTATGTGCTGGCAGCCCATCCCAGACTGCATAAAAAGAGGTGAGGCCAGAGTCAAGAGAAATTATGTACCCCCTCTGCTCTCAAAACCCACATCCAGAGTACTGAGTCCAGTTCAGGTGCTCCCAGTAAATAATTTCATTAATCCGTAAGGGGGAGGCTAGAGGAGTTCCACAAAATTGATTTTGGAAATTGATTTTTGACGGGAATCTCTCCTTTGGAGACAGAGAGAGCTGTGGCTGTTCAGCACGGAGAAGGCTTTGGGGAGACCTTATTGTGGCCTTTCAATATATAAAGATATATTTCAATATATAAGAAAGGTGGAGTAGCTTTTTACCAAGGCCTGTAGTAACAGTACAAGGATTAATGGGATTAGACTAAAAAAGGGTAGCTAAAAAGGTGTAAGAGAGTGGATATAAGGAAGAATTTTTTTTTTTTTTTTTCTGTGGGGAAGGTGCCCTGGCACACATTAGCAAGAGAAGTTGACAGTGCCCCATCACTGAAAATGTTCAAGGCCACAGGGGGGGCTTTGAACCACCTGATCTAGTGGAATGTGTCCATGCCCATGGCAGGGAGGTTGGAACTAAATGATATTTAAGGTCCTTTCCAACCCAAACCATTCTGTGATTCAGACACAGGAGGCTCTAGCTCTTGGTTTAGAGGTGGATAGTCACCCCTTACTATGAACAGGGGATTTTCTAGGATGAAACAGAGATGACCTTGAGAAAAATAGATATAAAACAGATAAAACAGATATAAAACACCATGATACCTCTTAAACTGGAATAAGACAAACACTGGTTCACAACTGGTCATGATTCTAGCTGAATTACAAAAGACTATGGGTAAATGTGCTAGTACTCAAGTTTTACCTTTGGCATCACTAAAAATCCAAAGAGGGAAGAAGACTATCACATTTTGGAATAAATTAGATGGAGCAAATAGAACTAGGATTTAAAGATAAAATACAGTGTCAAATTTAAGTGAAACATGAAGAAAATAATCTTCTTAACAATAAGAACTTTAAGACAGTAGAATGTTCTCTTGGGGAAAGTGATGGAAAGCCTCTCACTCCTGCAATGCACATGGAAAGGGATTTTAAATGTTGTTTGATCTCTGATAGAAAGAAATTGGTGAGTCATTACAATGTACTTTGAAGTCCTACAGAAGAAGATTTTAAAAAAATCCATGCCTTCCAGTCAAGTGTTGAAGCTGCCTCACTGCTCAGTTCTTGATATGGAGATAACCACAAGAATTTTAAGAACTGATTTTTATGTGATGCCAGTTACCACTAGGATCTGAAACAAAATGTTATGGACAGATGAACAGATTCATGTGGTTTTCCTACCAGCTACCTAACGAGCCCACCAGGCAGTATAAATTACTCCATCCCACAGCTGCATTTGACCTCCTTTCTGCAATGAAATTGCCCTGGATATGTCTGTTCTGAATGCAGGAAAAGAGCAGCAAGTCAGGTATATATCAACTACCCGCATTGGTTATTTCAATAACCTGGACCAGAACTGCTAGAGGTGAGCACAAACCAATACAGGTTCCAAAAACAGCTGAGACAATCAGACTCCACAGAGTCTCTGCAGCCCCTTAAGGAGTCTCAGCTGCCCCCTGTCCTCTCCTTGTGGAACACATACTAACCAGGTTGCAACAAGGTATTGCTGGTCTTCCTGCAAGCTCTTCTGGATTCATGGTAAAATTGACTTGAGAGCCAATCACAAAATTTTTCCCCTCTGAATTTTCTTGAAATTAAAAAAAAAAAAAGTGTATTCTTCAATCTTTTGCTGAAATGTGGGGTGACTTGGTGAAGAGAAACAGTCAGGGGTAAAAAATATTCTTTTTATCCTGAGAAGAATAAAAGAGATGAAAATTCTGGTTTCAAAAGAAATATTTTAACTAATTCAGAGTTTTAACTACTTTACTTGTGGCCACAACTGTCCATGCTGGTGACCTCAGCACAGTGTGAGAAGTCACACCCTGTTCCTGTGGTGACCAATGCAGGGGTGCCTGTACAACCCACTTTTGGCAAATTATCTATTCTGGTGAGAATGTGAGTGTGTGAGTACTGGGGATGTGTGAATATGTGTGTTTTTGTATATGTGTTGAATACAGAAACCTGTATTTTAGAATATTCACCCAAAACTGATCATGCTCAAGAAGAAAATGATTGTCAGCTGGATTAAATAGTAATGGGGGAATTATAAAGAGGATTTGATACAAAGAGGCAGTCACTGGGAACAGTATAAAAGAAGCATAAAAATTCATTACCAGAGGGAAAGACTGCAGTGGAAAGGACAGAAATGAAACCTGGTTTGGCAGTGACAGAAGTTGCCCTGGGGCATCACAGCCCCTGTCCACCCAGAGGGAGGTCCCTGTCCCTGTCCAATGCTGGGAGGGTCCTGACTTGGCAAGCAGCTGCTCCTGCAGGTGGGACCCATTTTTGGTGTGTGCAAACAACCTCTTAGAGCCTTTCCCATCAGTGTCAGGTTTCTGGGACTTCCACCTCTCCACAGGAGGAGAATGAAGGCAGGGAAGCCCCCATGCCTGGGTGGGTGGGGGTTACTGGTTACACACCTGTCTTGGCAGGGAGTGTGAACATAATTGCATGTGTGGTATGAAGATTTTGGGACTAGTTACAGAAGAATGTTTAGGAAGTTTGTTTTATTATTATTATTATTATTATTATTATTATTATTATTGGCATTATTGCCAGCACTTGTTTCTTATTTCTTTTGAAAGTGTGTAATATTGCAGATTATCTACTCTATTAGATATGACTGCTGGATGTATTGTTTGTTGTTTGACAATTATTTACATGTTGTTCAGAAATCAATAAACTGCTTTGATTCTTTGATTTAATTTAGTCTTTGTGAAACAAACATTTTTTCCCTTTGTCTATCAGAAAGCGTTCAAAAAATTTCTACTGACCAAAGGAAAACCTACAAAAAAACCTTGCAACACCTGCCAGAAGGGGGATCTGGAGAACATAGAGGCCAGTCAGCCCAACCCCAGTGGCCATCAGTTATGGATCAGATCATCCTGAGTGTGATCACATGGCACACACAGGACCACCAAGTGATCAGGCCCAGTCAGCATGGATTCAGGAAAGGCAGGTCCTGCCTTAACAGCCTGATCTCCTTTTATGACCAGGTGACCTTCCCGGTGGATGAAAGACTGTGAGTTTTGTCTACCCAGACCTCAGCAAAGCCTTTGGTACTGTCTCCCACTACACTGTCCTGAAAAAGCCCACATCTTGGACAGGTGAACCCTTCCCTGGGATGAGAGCTGATGACACTGGGATGACAAGATCCAGAGAGCGGTGGGAATTTGTGTTGCATCCAGTCAGTGGCCAGTCCCTAGTGGTGGTTTCCAGGGCTCAGTATTGGGTCCAGTGCTGCTCAGTCACCAATCATCATTGTATTGATGATCTAGATAAGAGGATTAAGTATACCCTCAGTAAAGTCACAGATGACACACAGCTTGGTGGGAGCGTTGATTTTCTCGAGGCTCTGCAGAGGAACCTGGACAGGCTGAACAGGGGAAATGAGACCTCTATGGCGTTCAAGAAGAGCAGGTGTTCCTGGTCTATATAATCCTATACTTTGGCCACAATAAACCCCTACAATGCTACAGGCTAGGGGAAGAGTGGCTGGAAAACTGCAAAGACGAAAAGGAGCTGGGGGTGCTAGGTAACAGCTGGACATGATCCAGGTGTGCCCAGGGAGGCCAGTGGCACCTGGCCTGGATCAGCAATAGTGTGGCAGCAGGACCAGGGCAGGGATTGTCCCCTTGTGCTCAGCACTGGTGAGGCCACACCACAAATCCTGTGTCCAGTTTTGGGCCTCTCACTACAGGAAAGGCACTGAGGGGCTGGAGTGAGTGCAGAGAAGGGCAGCAGAGCTGGGGAAGGGTCTGGAGCACAGGTCTGATGAGGAGCAGCTGAGGGAGCTGGGGGTGTTTGGCCTGGAGAAAAGGAGGCTCTGGAGGAACCTTATTGATCTCTAAAACTGCCTCAAGCAATGCTAGGGGTGGTTCAGGCTGGACATCAGGAGGAATTGCTTCATGGAAAGGGTTGTTAAGGAAAGGGTTGTTAAACACTGGAATGGGCTTCCCAGGGAGGCGATGGAGTCACCCCCCCTGGAGGTGTTCAAGAAACCACTGCATGTGTCACTTGGTGCCATGATCTGGTTGACAAGTCCAAAGGTTGGACTCGATGATCTCAAAGGTGTTTTCCAATCTAAATGATTCTGTGATTCTATGAAAAATTGAGGATTTAGAAAATACTTTCTTAATGGCACAAAAATTCATTTATATCTCTTTATTTCTTCTATCAGTCTCAAAATATGATATTGGATGCCTAAGATAATTTTACACTACTTTCCCTTTAAAGGTTTTTGAGAATTTTTCATAGGAGATACTGACTTTTGTGAAGGTAAAAACAATCCATCAGATTTTGGCAAAGATACATGTTTACCCACAGACACAACATGAGACATGTGGTGTTAAAAACTTCAATATTCTATTTTATGCATTAAGATCAATTCCTCCCTAAATCAAATGCCAGAGCTGGAAAATTAATTTAAATTCTGTCCTCACAAAAAACAAAATAGATATTTTCTTTCAAAATTTTTCATCATAGATATTTTCAGAGTGAAAGTGTAAATCATAATACTTACAAGAGGATACATGTATTTACAAGAAACCTCTGGACAGTTTCAATAAGTCTAAATTGGCCCTTATTAAATGAAATCTAGTGTCAGTTCGCATCATCTTGTGAAGTTTTATGCCAAGACTTTTATGATAAATTGCAACAATATGAAATCATACATCTAAGTAATTCCACTGGGAAATTCACTTTTCCATTTTCTCTGGCTTTTGATTGTATGTAGTGATTTTAGAAGATTCTCGTTTACTAATGATATAGGAGATTTGTTTGGAAGGCATTTTCATGTAAAAGAGAAGAGGAAGGAGCTCAAATGTCTGTAGAAATCTGTGTGAAATCCCTGCACAAACTGGAAGCACTATCACATCTTCAGACAATTGTCTTAGGAGCACCACACTTCTGGTGTGGAAATTAAATATTTACTTGCAAATGACTCAGTGAGGGAGGTTTCCATAAAAATCATATTCTGTAAAAAAAAAAACACCAAACCAACCCTCCCAAAAAACCTCAACAAACTTAAAATTTCTAAAAAACTTGTGAGAAGTAATCATCAAGATATCATTTCAATGCCATCTGTCTAACTTTCCAATACCTGATGCACACCAGGCATGAATGAACTCAGTGGATTGAGCTCAAGGTTCATCATCCCAAAATTTTGAGCATTTTCTACACCCTTTGTTCAATTTGATATTTTTTTGTTTTCCAACTGTGACAATGTTTATGAAATCTATCAAATAGTTTTAAAAATTATCAATTTCTACTGGGCAGCTGAATGCTATTGTGCAAACAAACAAGCAAACAAAAAAGATTAAAAGAAAAACCACTTATCTTCATTCAAAGGTTAAGTGTGCTTATTTTGGAAAGCTGCGGCCTATTCCACCTTATTAAGAATATTTGGTTCACTGAGCTTTATTAATACAACTGCTTTAAAAAAAAAATCAAAATTTCATTTTGTCTATGCATATGTTGCAGTACAAATTCTCAATGAAGCCACTTATATTTTTAGGAAAATAAGAACCTGGTAAACAGCCAGAACATGCAGAGGCACCAAATTGTAAGAGTCTGATCCTGTCTCAGATTATTCATGTCAGCTCAATGTGCATTAATCTAACTGCAAAACAAAAATCCAATAAGATGTTCAGAGGTTTTAATAAGCAGTCAGAAACTAGAACTGAAAAAAAACAATTTTTTTCTTCAGTAAATATTTTAATTAAAAAAAGAAAAGAAAAATTTTGCTTCATTTTTTATTAGAATAGGAAGCTTTGTTTAAGTTTTTTAAAGATTAAAGCAGAAATTAATTTCCATTTCCTTTATGGGGTGGGGACATATGTGCATAAAAGTATGTTTTAAACTTCTTCTCTTCCATTTTTCACTTTGAATGTGGTCCCTTTTTATTGCAGATCTTAAAATTATGTAATAAATCAGATGGGGAGAGGCTTCAAGAGTTTTCTAGTCCAGGCCTGTCTTCACAGCATTGTTAGGTATGAGATCAGACCAGGCTTCTTGGGCGTTTTCTTGAAAGACCTACAAGAATGGTGACTGCCCAAATTCCATGGACCACATTTCTTAACTACTTGGGTCAACCTGGACTTCCAGTGTTTCCTGCCCACTGTTCCTGATGAGAAATGCTGATGTCCTTGGCCTGCATAGAGGCAGGCGGCTGTTGGGACCCTGCAACAGACCCAGCTTCCCTGGCACCTTCTCACACAGCCACTGCTCCCATCCTGACCACCCTGAGGGTCCTCCCAGACTTGCCTTGGTTGATCAAAGTCTGGTTTTTACTGGCAGAGCCAACTGGATGCAGGACTCCAGGTGGAGGGATGGGATGGCGTTGCGGTGTGATGTAATAGCCTGTCTCAGCTATCCCGGTCTTTCCCCAGCTGTGCCAATACCCTCTCCCTTCCCCTCCCTTGCCCCTGCTGAGCGCTGTCTGTCAATCTTGCCATTCCAGAAAGGGCATTGTGTGATTGGCAAAGTTCAAAAGATGCCTCTCAGCCCTGGGGACATTGGGCCATCCAGGTGTCATCTGTCCCCTGGGACCTCCCCCCCTTATCTGGTTGGTGGGATCCCTACCCCTTCCCTCCCCCTCTCCCTGGGGTTAAAAGCCAGCAACCACACGGTTCTTGGTTCTGTTGGAGCTGTTGCTGGATTCAGAGGTGTCATGGTTTGACACTGGCGCAATGCCAATGCCCCCATGAAAATCCCTGGTGTCTGCTGTGAGATTTTTGACCAGGAATAAGAAAAAAGCAGGCTCTTGCTTAAAAAGAAAGAAAAGTTTATTAACTACACTACAACTATAAAGAAAAAGAAACACACAGGGAAAATGAAAACCTTACAAATACATTTCCTCCCCCCCCCCCCCCACCAAATTTCCAATTCAATACACCTCCCAAATCACCAACTCTCGGTTCAGCACCACCCTTCAGACAATCAGTTCTCAGTTCATCAAGAGGAGAGGAGTCCTTCTTGTGCCATGGTGACCTCTTCCTTTCCTGTCCAGTACTCTCACCATTGAACAGGACCAGAGCTGCTTCTAGGGTTGTCTTTTAAGGATCCTTTGTCCCATTCCAAAGAGAGTGCAGTCTCAACTTTGGGACACCTGTCCCCCCCCCCCCCCCCCATGTTTCACCCCCTGGCGCCGAGGGGCACCAACAATGAACCCTCTTGGTTCTGAGGCATTGCCCACCCTGGATGCAGTCTCTGTCTCACAAGGAAGCATGGCTCTGTCCATGGCTGTACAAAAAGAGTCCAGCAAAAGCCACTCCATCATCTCTTCCCGCTAAGATTCTTCTCTATTCTTCCAACATCTCTCATTTGCCCAGACCTTCATCACACTTGCCCATTTCCTTCTTCATCTTCCACTCTTATCTCTCATCTAGGAAGGGTTAATATTCTGTAAGGTTTTCACTGTCCAAAAAGGGTTAAAAGCTCCTCCAGGCGGTCGGACTCCTCCTCGGTGCATCCTCCCCCCCTCCTTATCCACAGGCCGGGCTATGCGGGCAGCCCATATCAAATTTCAAGGGAACAGTCCAGTCCCAAGCACCAGTTCTCTCTCTCTCGCTCTCTCCCTCCGTCTCCCAAGGGGGGGAGGCTTCCCAGCGGCTCCTGGTGTCTCTCTCGCTTCCACCCTTCCACCCTTGGGGGGCCAGGCCTACCTCTCCCGGCCGGGCCGCATGGCTTTTCCCCTGCCCCCACCCAGACAGCAGCAGGGCCAGGGGAGGGATCGAACTCCTTCCCTCTGGAAATCCAAAGAGGAACTGCCAGGGGGAGAGCCCTGCTTTTACCCTGTGTTCTCAGAGGTGGATCCAATGCCCAGTGGTTGGGCCAGATGACAATATTAAAATCTGAAGATTCATTGGCCCTGACCACAGCATCCCAGAAATCCTGTTTCCAGGTCAAACCATAACAAGAGGCCTGTGTGCTTCTGGATCGAAACCCTCCAGCAGAACCCGACTCCTTTTCCTTCACCTCGCCTTGAAGCCTTTCTGCCAGAGGCAAACCTGAGCTGCTGCATGTCTGGACTTGTCCCAGTGCCCAGCTGCAGCATCCAGCCGGCCAGAGGTGTCTCTGAGGTGAGACCACCACATCTGCTGCCTTTGGTCAAGCAGCAAGGCCAGACGAGCCCAGGCACGTTCCACCTGGCTATATTGGTATTTAATTCCAATAGGATGGTTACTTCCCTCAGTCTGAGGGTGGTGGTGCTGCTACAGCAGCCCAGGGAGCTGCCAGGTCATGCCCAGTGTCCCACTGGTGCCAGCTGGAACCACAGAGCAGCTCCAAGCCTGTAGGTCCTTCACCCCTGGGGCAGGACTTGGCATTCCTGGTTGAATCGCATAAGGCCTTTGGGTTCTCATCCCTCTGACCTGGAGCTTTCATTGAACAGAAATCCTGCCCTTGAATTTATCCACTCTTCCTACTGCTCCCTCCTGTTTGATGTCATCTGCAAATCTGACATGTGTCCTTTATGCCACCATCAAGATTGTTGACAGAATTATTAAACTGGACAGATCCATTCTTGTTCCCTGTTTTGTTGTTGCACTTTTTTTAAAGTGTTTTCTTAAATACTGAAGTGAAGAAAAAAAGATTCGTTTGCACCCTTATAAGGCCTATGGGTTTTTAGCCTTTTTTTGTTAATTCTTTTTTCTTTCCTTTTTTTTTTCATTTATAGTAAAAGGTGAAGTAGAATACATGGTAAAATGGAAAAAAAAAACTAAAAAGAAAATCTCGACTTGAAAAATCAAGGCTATTTTCCAAAATATTTACAATGTGAAATACAAGTTGATAAGAGAAGAACCTTGCAAAATAGAAGATATTTGGATTTTTTAAAATAATTTTTATCTACTATTCTTCTTTCTTCCAAAATAACATCCTCCTCTGAAAACTACATTTAAATTACACAATTTAAAAAATGCTAAGTTTATACTTACACAGAGTTGATTAAATTGAGCAAGGAACCAGTCACATCCAGAAGAATTGGATACAATTACTCTGAATCAATGATTGTGGTAAAGACAGAAAATCATAATCTGACTAATGAAACACCCTTGATATATTTGTTGGATGAAAATTGCTTTACATACTGTACAGATTGGGGATATGGTCCTGTTGTCATTGCCAAAGAATTAGCACAGAATCAAACAATTAGCCAGGCAAGAATGTTACTAAACCTTTTGCAACAAGGGAATGTGCAAACAATTATTTTATCTGTGTGACAAGAGAAAATTACATTTAAACTGTGCTGCCAATAAACACAGCAGCCTTCACTTTTCCAGGATTGGTGCCTCAAGCAAGACCAGAGTGATTCAGACTGGAAAAGTTTCTGAGCGTTTAAAAAATTCATTAATCCTGATTATCGGACACCTCCCCTGATAGATAAAAGCCCTAAAAGGATTCCTTAAACCTTTTCTCTGCCAGAGCTTTACTTCGAGCCCTGGAATCACAGGACAGGACAGTGGGGATACCTGAAAAACACCTTGTCTGGTTGTTTGGTGAAAGCAGGGTCTTAGATCAGATTATCTGTCACCCTGGCAAGACAAGAACAAGCATTTCTGGTGAAGGAGACCACACCAGTTCTCTGTATAATTTATTCAAATGTACTTGTTCTCACCATGAAGATTTATTTAATGTACCTAGACAGAATTTTCCCCTGTGTCCACAGCATCTTGTCCCATGCTTCCTTGTGCAGGAAGTAGCTTCTCCTTCTCTGTTGCTACTTTTGAGGTATTGAAAGGCTGTGATTAGATCACCCTCCTGAGTTTTCTCTTCCCTAGGCTGGATGGTCACAACTTTTTCAAAATTTTCTCATATGTGTGCTTCACCCATCTTGGGGACCCTGGTTTTTGTCTTTTGAATGAAGGGTGGACCAAAACTGAACACTCTATTTCATGTCTGGCCTAAATAACCACACTTTATCACCTGCTGCATATATTCTTACTGATCCATGCAGCAAAACCAGAGTTTGCTTCAAGGGTTCACAGCGTGGTGCAATTGACCCATGTTCAGCTTGTTCCTCACGGCCCTCTAGGTCTTTTCCAAAATATCTACATGCCAGACATCCATCCCCCAGCTGTTACTGCTGCTTGGGATTATTCCAGCCCAGGTTTGCATTTCTCTTCATTAAACATCATGCATTGAATGGTTTTCAAATCTTTCAGCTTGTCAATATATCCCTGTATGGTAGCTCTTCCTTCTGAAATGTCTGCTTCTAATCCCAGTTTGGTACCTACCTACCCAGTCACTGAACAGAAGTCAAGACAAGTCACCATTTCCACCCACCCAGCATGGTTCAGATTAGAAAATCTAATGAAAAAATACTCACTATAAAAGTCTGCAATCAGGAAAATATGAGTAAAAGCAATAAATAACAACTGTACAATATGTTTGAAGACACAGCATGAAAGTATATGAAGACTATATGGAAGGATCAGACAGAATTTTAGAGCTCTGCAATCCATTATTGTTTACATCTTCTATGTAAACAATGATAGTTGATTAATAATACAGAAAATAGAATAAAGACACTGTTGACACATAAAACTCATATTTGTATTCTGTTATAACACTGTTATGGCAATTAACCTACCTCAGAAAAATGTACTTACAGAAAACAGGTAGTAAATAGGCCATTAAATTAAAGAGAAGGAGAAATGGAGATGCCATTCTTCCTCCATTTGGTGAAGAAATGGCTGTAAAATGACTCTGGCCTTGGGTATGACTGAAATGTTAATGAGAGTTGGTTGCATTATCTGTGCAAGGCTACCACCCATAACTTTGCTGATGGAAGATGAAGGAATTCACACCAAAGCAAAGTTCTGAGTTCCTGCCTCTGAGCTGGAGAAGTTCGTTGTGCCTGGATCAAATGGATGCTCAAGCAGCTGATGTTGTAACAGATGTTGTAACATGTTCTGCTTGGAATCAGGAGCTTCAGCAGTGCCTTTAGGATGCCACACAGCCAAAACAGCCTCTTTGTTTTTTGTAATTATTTGCACCTTTATCTTTCAATAAATTGGATTCTATGATGTTTATAAGCCAAAAGTATTGTCTCACTGAAATATGGCAGCTAAGAATATAGTCCAGCATACGGGAATTAGAAGTCTAAAATTTAGATAATAGGTTTATACTGCAAAATTCCTTAATCTTTGAAAGTTTCTACCTTCTTTCTCAAATGGTTTTAAGAGCTTTCGTTTTTCCCCTCTAAAAAATAGATAACAAGCTCAGTAATATATTTTTATATATATAAAAGCTCCAAATCTAAACAAAAAATTAATTTCTTCTCATGAAACATTCAGACATAAAAGCCTTTCAATTTCTTAGACACTTGCATCTTTTCACTAAATTTCTGCAGGTGTGTCTGGATTTTTTTCTTTATTTGAACATTTTCTCTATACCTCTAGTACTGTTACTACTATGCTGAGAAATGTATTTGGAATGACAAGTGTAAACACAGCCAAATTGTTTCTAAATTTCACTTGTTAATTCTCTTCATCATACATTTCCATTCACTTACTTGGCATTTAATTTCCAGTCAGAGAAAACTTTAATAAGATTCATTCATTTAATTTCTCAGTCTGTTGCTGTCTCACTTTGCCTGTCCTCTCAGACACATAAAAAATTAACAAGAATTTGCTGATTACACAATCTAAATATTGGTCAATTAATTTACCAGTAGTAACCATACCACCCAGAGTTTAGTTCTCAAAATTGCAATTTTTCATTGGGACAGAGTTACTACTTCCAGGTTCTCTCTATACAGGTAACTGAATACCTAGCAATTTTCTATGTTTATGTGAATAAATAGATGCATTTCTAAATAAATAGATGTACTTGTCTTTTTCAGGCAAGTGTCTTACCCACTGGGAACTGTTTTGGCTGGACATACAGCTAGTCAAACACAATTTCTAGTTTATTAACTGTACATCAAAATTCATCATGGCAGTGTAAGACAATCCAGGAAAAAAAAGAATGCTTAGAATTACTCACCCTAATCTTTTCTCTCTTTTGTGACAGATATTAAGAAAAAGGCAACTCTAGAACCAAGAATACAATTTGATAAATATCCTATACTAATTGATTTAAAGATTTCATGTTACTGCTGCTCTTCTTTTTAATCAGTAAAGAAAATAGCGTTTTATGGACAATTATCTCTGGGGGAAATTTTGTTATATGATCCAATAAAGAAAGAAAACTACACCACTACAGAAAATATTGTTTGGTTGTCATCAATAAACATTCTAAAAAACCTTTGCCATAACTTTAGATTTTCTCACATCGCATGACTATAATTTTTATCTTCAGAGAGATACATCAGTGGGTTATGTTAGCACAGAATGACAACCATCCTGGGACTTAGGAAACAAAGATTGTGCTCAACTAAGCCAAAAATATTATTCACATGAAAAAATTCCCAAAGCAATGAAGACAAATCCTTGTCTGGAGACAGTGTGTAGTTCAACAGCAGCACACTTTGCGATGAGAAAACATGAAGTGTTGATCCTCTAAAAATTCCTGCTCAGCAGTTGTAGAGTCAGAAACTGCGCTTAAGCTGCCTTTAGTGAAGTGACATGATGGAGAAACTTGAAAGTTCAAAATGTTCCACAATTTAGTAAATAATAGTAAATAAGCCCTTCTGAAAGTATCCACTCGCCGTTAAGCACTGATGATAATTCACCCCGAAGGAATGGTGTGATGCCAAGAAAAGGCTGCTCTCAAGGATGTGTCCCTGAGCCCCTGAGAGGAGTCACATGCCAGAGGTGGGGAGGGACACTGTACCATGCTCACATTTGTTTTAAGTAAACAAAACAATTATTTCAACATATGTGAAAGAAATTGAAACACAGGCACAGGGATGGATTTAAAAGTGCAATGTTTCAGTATTTTAACTTTTCATTTTATTAGAGAAAATCAGAGTGGCCCATCCTGCCAAGGTTTATGTAGAACCTTGTGGCATTTGTAGTTACTAAGCACACAGCACAACCTGTGGAGAAATAATTTTAATAAGTTTTGAAACTTTAAGGCTTTTGATAACACACCTTTTAGCAACTTAGAGAGATTTACTGATGTTATAGATAATGCTGCAATTCAGAAGATCTCTGAAGATATTCAGATTTTGTGTGTCACAGGTGTGAATAGAAAAAATGAATAATGCAATGTTCAGTAGAAAGACTCTGAAGTAATGAGTCAGCTTAATCTAGGAGATGCTGTTCCCTGGTTTCTCTACAGGGAAAGGAAATGACACTAGAAAATGCAAGAGGGCAAAAAAAGGAAAGAAATGTGCATGACAGGTCAGACACCCAAGGGCCTGGCAGAGTAGGAGAGGAAGCTTTGGGCAATGAAGGAGTCTGCACAAGTTTTCAGTGATTAACTGCGACAGTGCCTTCACCTCTGGGCTTGGATGTGTTTTTCTGTTGTTGGTGCCAGGGACATACCCTGTCTGTGTCTGCTCCCACTGCAGGGACAAAGTCTAGCACCTTGACTCCTCTCTTCACACTCTGCTCTGCATAAGGGAACTCCACTCTTCCTGCAGGCATGCAGTGGCCACAAGGTGCTGTCAGGGGCAGTGGGAGCCCAGGGTCCCAGGCTGAGCAGTGACTCACACATCCAGGTGATCCCTGAGGAGCCACCTGCCAGGAGAAGATGGTGCAGCACTGAGACAGGCTACAGGCTCGGTGGTTACATTGGAAACAAAACCAAGCTGAATGCTGTGGGCTGATCATCCCTACAGCCTAATTTCTAGCACATCCAGAAGGCACAATTGTGGCTGAAGCAAACTAGAATTCTGCTGGACAGTTCCTGGTCACGATCCAGATAAGAGCATGCACCATTAGGGGCCAATGAACTCCACAGTCACAGGGGGGAAATGTGCACCAGCTTTGTTTCTTTTTCTGTATGAGGTCCTCTAATAGTATCTGGTATCTTAGCACCCAACTGCATTCAATCTTTTTGTTTAAACACTCTGCTAAGCTGTGACATAATGCTCACATTATTGCAGGTATTTTGGACTGAACAAATTACTCACGGAAATTACTTACATATTAGAGCCACGGAGCAGCATGTGGGGCATTGCCTTACAGTTGAACACCATGCACTGTGGACATGTATTACCTTGTGTTATCATTCATCTCAGAAAAGAGCAGAATCCCTTTATTTAAGAGTACAACTCCAACCAATGATTCAGATGTAAAGTCTGTAAAAGCTCTCAGCAGAGAGCAGGGAAAGTAATTATGATTGAGAGTTCTTTTTAGGTTTTGAGCCTGTTCCTAAACCATAAATCAGAACATCCTCATGGATGGAATCTACCTAAGCAACATTAACTACAGTGAGCTGAGGACAGCAAGGCAGCATGCTCCACAAAAGCCTGAGGAGTCAGCCCTGGAGTCTCATTGTCATAAAGGGATCAGAAAAATAAAGTTCACATCTAGGAATGGAGCCAGAGGAACTGCTTACTGATCTAGGCAAACACACTTAGATTCAGTGTATAAGGGCCTGATTCATCAGCTTGTTAAAAATCCAACAGCTTTTACTAGATTGCAAACTTTCAGTTCAATTCCTGTTGCTGAATAATTGGGCATAGGCTTTGAGGAGAACAGGTAATACAAATAAATATTTAAATAAAACCATTGGAAATCTTATACATGCTGCTTTCATAGAATTCTTCCCTGAGTCTGGAATCTCAATGTTGGCCAGTGCTGTCACATAGCAAAAATGTCACAGTGTTTTCCAAAAGAAGGGCAGTAAGGCAGCTCCTCAGCTTAAGAGAACTTGCTACTCAGAAAGGCAGATGTCTAAGGGTTGTACAGATTCCCCCCAGCAGAACTGGTGACAACAAAGAAAGGTGAAAAAACTTTTTCCTCTCACCATCTAATATTCAAATATGATCTTTAGTGTTTTATATGGAATGGAGGCTGAGGTATAAGGAAAATGCTGAGAGGCCATTTCCTTTAACACACACACAAAATTCTCAAGTTCCTTTTCCTTACTGGCATATCTCTCCTGAAAATATAACAATTGTGTTCGTTTTTGTGATAAGTCAGAAGGCTGGGAAAAGAAATGATTTTTTGACTTTTATATATATATATATATATATATATATGCGCCCAGTATACTGGATATACTTTCAAAATATAAAAAATCATTGTACAAGCTTAACATTATACTCATGTCAGCACACTCCATCTTTCAAATCCCAATGCAGAAAAAAAATTCAGATATTCATGCACTACATTCAGCATTCAGAAGCTAAGAATTTTTTCTTGAAGTCAGCCATTATATGGCTCTTCTTTACTCAGCTCTCAAGAGGAAAGAAAAGCCTGTGAGGACAGCAATAATATGTGTTATGCTGTGTTGAAATTTGGAATTCCTTTGTCGTACTGTATTAAGTGCAACCATGAGGAAAGATGAGGTCAAGGGGAAAAAAATCCTGCAGGATTCCACAAGGCCACAGCTTCCTCTTCAGTGCTGAAGCTCAGATTGTCGCTGTGAAAAAGCTGTTAAACAAATACACAAAGGGCATTTTAAAATCATTTTAATAATAAAATATATGTCAGAACCATACTGAAAACTAGACTTCAGCTCAGTGAACTGTGTTTTCATGCATTATACAATGCCAATTGCCATGCAAATAGCTATGAAATAGAGTTAAATATAATTTAGGAGTTCTGTGTTTCATCAAGTAACTGTCGGAAAACATTTGGTGCATTGCATTGAAAATATATGACAATTAAGGTGAGCAAGTACAGAAAGGCTGGGGAACAGAAGAGACCACTGAAGGTCCATTTTGAATTATGGGGCAGAGATTGCCTTCAACTCAAAGATTACCTTCAATTTCAAAAAATTACCTGGGATTAAAGACACACCTGAATCTTTAAGAACTCCTTAAGACTCTAAGGAGTGAAACGCACTAAAGATTTGGAAACTCTTTGCCATAACAACAAAATGTTGAAACTTATGTTTCTAGGTACAAAGTACTTTATTATCTGGTTAAATGCAATAGAGATTGCATCGTTCAGGATAAAAAATATAGTATGGCTTTTCTCCTTAGAGCAGCTGTATCATGATTGTCCAGTCATGCACACTATCTGTCTGACATTATGCTTGCCCTCTGCTTTAACTTACACCAGCAACTTCTCTTGGTAGAGGAACCTGCACATGATGGAGGGACTAATTCACTACCCATTTGGGTGGCATGAACCTGACTGAAGCAGGCCAGCTTTGCTGTGCCCAAGTTTTTGTAAAGACATTTCAGCAGATCTTTGCCCTTAGATATGCCTCAAAGATCGGTATTTCTGCTCTACACCTCTGTCTCACTAAAAAGACAAAAAGCGCAGAGGACCTGCGTCCACTAAGTGTGAAGGTGTTGGAAAGGACTCTCCTGTCAGACATTGCAGTGATATGAACCTGCCTAATGCCTTCTGCTAGAAGGGAAATCAGTTATTCCCGGTGCCAAGGCTTCTTTTTCGGTTGATTCCAAGAAGCAGAAATTTGTTGCAAGTATTTTATGAAGTAGTAAAACAATGCTACTAGTACAGCAATCACAGAATGACAGAACATGCTGAATTAGAAGGGAACCATCAGGATCATTGAGTCCAACTCTTGGCCCTGCACAGGACATCCCAAGAATCATACCATGTGCCCAAGAGCATTGTCCAAATGCTTCCTGAACTCAGTCAGGCTTGGTGCTGTGACTGCTGCCCTGGGGAGCCTGTTCCAGTGCCCAGCCATCCTCTGAGTGAAGAACCTTTTCCTGATACCCAACCTAAACCTCCCCTGACCCAGCTTCAGGCCATTCCCTCAGGTCCTGTCACTGTCCCCACAGAGCAGAGATCAGTGCCTGCCCCTCCTGTTCCCCTCAGGAGGAAGCTGTGACTGCAGTGAGGTCTCCCCTCAGTCTCCTCCAGGCTGAACAGACCAAGGGCCCTCAGCCCCTCCTCACACCTCTTCCCCTCCAGACCCTTCACCATCCTCATGGCCTCCTTTGGATGCTCTCTGACAGCTGAATGGTTTTCTTCTATTGTGGTAACCAAAAGTGCACACAGGACTCGAGGTGAGCCACACCAGTGCAGAGTAGAGTGGGACGTGATGTGTTAATAAAATAATAACTGGGTGCATACACATCTTCAGTTCTTCTCCTCCTTCCTTGAAAGAGGCTTCTACAGCACTAACTATATCTCTAAGGACAAGTGCACAGTTTTTGCTCCTTGGTTTGGGAATTTGTTTTTTGTTTGTTTGTTTTTGTTTTTGTTTGTTTTTTTTTTTTTTTTTTTAATTATCCACAGAGTTTATCTAAGAGAGGCAGAGCTAAAGGTCACAACTGAATAGGAAAAAACAAAAGCAACCATATAACTCCTCTACTTCCTTAATCTTATGGGTCCTGGCAGTCATTAATGGAAGAACCCATTCTTGTCTTTTCAGATGCCTTCAGAGGCAAATCATTAGTCAGGATTGTAGCAAGATAAGGTGAGTGACAGGGTGTGTCTCCTGGCACGTGACAAAGGCTGATGTGGCACATATCAGCCCTGGAGAGAATTGCAGCTTTGGGCTGATTTTTGGGGTATAATGGGCACTCAGTGTGTTAGGAAAGAGTGTTCAAGAAGTTCCTGCTTGCCTGTAATTCAGGCAAAATTCAGTCTCCACTGAATACTGAGCGAAGCCAGAAACATCTGCTAAAGCTGCCAGGGGAGCTCTAGTTTGAGAGCAGTGTGTGCTGAGACAGGAGAGAAATGGATGTTCAACAGGTGCCTCATGGAGGCTGTTTCAACATCTTATTAAAAAAAACAAACTTCCTAAAGACAAGTTAAGGACAGGAGATTGTGTGATCCCAGAAACACTTTAAACAGTGCTTTAAGTGTAAAACAGTTCTAATAGAGCAAAAGTTTTTACATAAAGAAGAAATTTCATATGTTGGAGGTCTTAGGGGAAATGGATCAAAAATACTTAGAAATCACACAGACATGTATTTCAAAGGCAAAGTTCAGGTAAAAACAAAGTCAATTGCAGGCTTGAATAACACGAAGGATGGTGTTAGAAACACCCAACATTTTCAGAACTCAGATGGTAAAGATGACAGAAATATTTTGATATACAGGAAGTCTAAGAGCCATCAATATGATGGTCAAAGTTATAGAATAGGGTCAGTCAAATATCTCAATCAGATAACAAGTTAAGAAAGAGCCATTGGAGCTTCTTGTACACAAGAAACAAAGAAATTAAATTAAATAGAACAAGATCTACAATGATATTAGAGGATAGATATATACTGCTGAGTATAGCTCTATTTGCAACAATAGAATGTTGTCAAAATTCAGCTTTTTTAAAGTTTAAAAGAACACAATTAAAATAACTAATCTGGAAATGGAATTAGATTGTTAAATGTGGAAAATGTCACAAGCAAAATGAGGAACTGGAACAAAAATCCCTGAAGTGTTGAGGAGTGTTCATGTGTAGTTGTATTTGCAGAGACTAGATCTCCAAATTTAATTGAAAGTTTTACAGTAAAGAGGTATATGTCTTGACCTAAATACAATCTGGAAATATACCTGGTTTTGCCTTCCTACATCCTTTAAGATCTAATTTTAACCGAGCCATTAACTGGTGTGTCAGTTTCTGTCAGACAAAATTGTTTCTTTGGTCTTCATAGCTACACAGCATCAGTACTACATAAAAAAGAATATTAGTGTCACAGATGAATAACTATGAAATAATTTAAAGATAACAATCTTTAAATGCCAGATATTACTACTGTAAGCAAAGGGCAAGTGATATCTAACAGAAAAGTGGGTTGGTAAGTAACAAACCCTGTGGTTTCACCCTCTGATAACAAGATAGCTGCACAGCCTGTATTTAAAGAAAGCAAATTCCTTCTCACCTTCTTTTTCTGTGAAAAAAATTAAGCAAAAAAAAAAAAAGTTTGTGCTACTTCTTTCTCTATTCACACTCAAGTTGAAAATAAGCAGCATTTTAAAAACACCCAGGCAGTACATTTTTATTTCTGTTCAGCAGATAAGCCATTCTGTGTGAAAGTTTCACTCTGGAAATTGTTATTGCATTCTGCATATGCTACTTTGCAATTTCAGAGGAAAAGATAAACTTATCACCTTAGTTTTTGTTAAGTTTTTTCTACATTAGGATGTCTATATGTCTCCATCCTGCTTCTTCTCTGTAAACAGTTTCACTGCATTAAAGAAGAAAAGACAGGAGAATAAATACATTTTTCTAGGGGAATAAATAAATTTTTCTCTGCCCTTGAAATCACACTGCTTTTAACCTAAAGGAATCTGGGTGTTTCCACTCTGCCCTGAGCAGCTTTAAAAGTGACAGTGGAAGGTGACAACATAAACTGTTACAATAATTCTCTTAGGAGCTGCCTTGCTGCAGATGGATTTGATAGTAATGTGTTTGTCAGGCTCTAGCACATCAGCTAAGGACAGTCCTGGGTGAGTGTCCTGAGTGCTGTGCATAGCAATTGCACCAATGATCTGTTTCTCATCTGGCCAAATGGGCATGAATAGGTTTTATTGCTTAATGAAGAGATTGTGTTATTAAATACTCTGCAAGTTTTATTTTTCTGGTTTATTTTTTTTCTATATTAATATGAATGGCAAGTATTCACTGTGTCTGAAAAAATTGAGGTAATTGCAAAAGGCCAAAGACATATCATAATCTCAAATGGAGCAATTCTGGATGTCTGGAAATTATGTGATGCTGAGTAAAAAGCAATATCTTTTTCCTCCTGCCCCCTAGTACAAAATATTGAATAAAAAACATTTAATTAAGGCTATCCTCCAGGCTACTGAATTGTTTCCATTAAACGTCCACCTCTCCTGACTTCTGCTCATTTTGGGAAATTAATTGAAAGCAATTATGTCTTAGAACTGTTTTGTCTTTTTGCTTTAATCAGTCGACTCCTATGCAGGTCTCCTACCTCTTAATGATGATATTTTATCTTGTAATCAGTGTATGAGATGTTCTTTATATTGATATGTACTTCAAGCTGTGTCTATTTGTTAGCTTCGTGCAAAGTTAAAGAGCATCCTATTTCAGTTTGAACAGACTCTACATAAAATATAGAAATGTAATGTGACCATTTTGCAGAAGAACTGGCAGAGGTATTATTTGTCTTTATTTAAACATAGTCCAATTTTAGGGGGTTTGTGTGTGTGTGTATATATACATATATGTATATATATAAAAATAATGGCTGTGCAGGTGGAGAGGAGTTGAGTGAGAACATTGTGGTAAACCTGTGTCATCCAGGAAAGGACACAACACACTGGTAGTAGGTTATGTTTTGGAGAGAGGTAATACCTACACTTTAGATCTGGTCATTGAAAAATGACAGAGATCTTACTTCTAGTTTCAGATACCAATTTTTCCCCCCAAAACCACATCAGCATTGGATTTTATTAGCTTAATATATTAACATATTTTATCTCAAAACCAAGACTCCTTTCACAGAAAGGTCCTTGGAGAAAAGGAATATTTCCCTTGGCAAAGTATTAAGTGTCACATCTTTAAGAACACATAATGACTGCACCGGAATCTCTGAGTTGTACATTCAGATTCAAAACTCAAAAATACTCTGAAAGTAAGTAATCTTATCAGGCTAGTATTTGAAAGCCCCAGGTGCTCTACCAAGCCTTACCTTTACTTATATTATAGTAATTTTTTAGTTGTAAGAACTGCAAAAAATCCCTTTTAAAATACAAAATGAAAGTGAGTGTTAAAAAATGTCAGCGAGACAGGACAATAGACCTGGTTGTTGAGAACTGTCTCAGATGTTTTATCTGTAGTGCCTAAAAATCACTCAGGTGCAATACACTATTTTTTATAATGAAAAGAGATCACTACACTGTGAAAAGTATCCCAGATTTAACACCCTAAAGGATTTAAGGATAGATAACACACCAGATGAAGGTTTACTGGAGGCAAGCAATGTCCACCCCAAGTACAAATACATGCATAAACCATTATAAGATTAATATTTCCTTTGTGATTCGATGCACATCCCAGCTTAACCTTTGCTTAATTTTTGCAGTGTATTTAAGTACACTGCTGAATCAGTGCCTCAAGTAGAATAATTACATTGATGGCATTGTATCAGCTGGAAGCCTGGAGGTTCAGTTTTCCCCAATACTACCCTTTGAAGCAATTGTACAGACTTGCTAGAAGTACCCAGACCCAGGGGAAATACCATAGCAGGTATTTCCCACCCCCATCTGATTGTTCATATAAGATTCCCAAAAGAGTAGCTGAGAGAAAAAGCCCCTTCTAGCAGCTTTGATGGACGTGTAGCCTCTAAGAGTAAATTTGGCTGCTGGATCTGATGTCAAATGACGGCATTTAACTGTTACTCTGAGAGAAACTGAAGCCTTTGAAGCTTTCTGCTTCACTCTAAATCAAGTGCACAGTCAGACAGAGGACTCTGTCGTCTCTCACCTGCACTACAGCCAGTTGCTGTCCCTGGAGCTGCACATCTGCAGCATCTGGCCTGGGCCCCACAGCCCCTTCAACCTTGTGCTTCTCTTGTAGACTGGCACTGGGCATAACCTCAGACCCCTCAGCCAAGCTGCCTTGCTGTTCATCTGTAATCTTGCACACAGATCACTAACACAGAGTGCACACGCAGTTAAAGCAATTAGAAATGGGATTCAGTGAGAGGATAGGACAAACTGTGCTGCCAGTAACCTGTTGGGCATCACTAGCTCCTTTTAATCTCCTTTTCCTTTTATTTTCTCATATTTCTGCTTCTTGCACATGCTTAGCTCCTTCCCCCAAACAGTCCTTAAAATCTGCCATAAAAGGTTTTACACAATGCCAAAATGCTCTTCCATCCTGGACCCCACAGGCAGGAGTCTAGTTTACGTGAGAGTTTTTTCTATGATTCATATTTTTAGGTTATAAACCAGATTCAGCAGTCCTGTCCTTCTTCTTTGCTAGTTTTAAGGACATCTGATTCAGTGCTGTGTAATTTTCACTGATTAGATTTTCACTGATGAGGTTACTACAAGTCCTCCACCTGTCACTGCTCCCCTGGACCTTGTGGGGTCTCTCTGATCTGCACAGATTTTTATTAGAAAACCTAGGAGTCATTCTCCTTCCTTTCAGTTTCCTTTCCTTCAGTTTTGGGCCTGGTGGGGGAAGGTCTCTTGTACCACAGGCAAACCTTTGCATTTCCTATTTTCACCCACGTGTTACAGTCAGGACTATAATTTCTAAAGCATTTTATGGAATGAGTGGAAGGAGGTGACCTCAGAAGATACTTCCATGCTGCTTAAAGGTGAAGATACTACTGAGCTGATATTTATGTTCTGCCTTTTGTAGCTGGGGGCATGGTTTGCTCTGTCCACTGTATGTAGGAGGTGTTTTAGGAACCCGTGTCAGGCAACAGAGTTAGTAGTGCACACGTACTTATTCCCAGAACTAGAAAAGTTCAGTAAAAGATACAAGAATCTGAGAAATGCAAATAGTTGTACAATAATAGCAATTTTTGGTTACTGGCTTTGCCTAATATCAGGTATTTTAGATTGTCTGATATCAGTTACATTTCCTATATACCTTCAGTCTGGGCACACATATTGTGAGCACCACTTGTGAACTTCAGGAAGGATTTAGGTCAGAGATTAATGTACTTTTGGAAGAAAAGTCATGTTAATCCTTGTGGTATTGTCTATTGATAAAATGTTAATCCTCACAGTATTGTCTGTGGATAATTTAAAGCAGCCAAGAAAAATGAATAAATTTTGCTCTAGGGAGGAAAGCATATAACGACAGCTTCTTTTGTCAGCCACCAACCTACTGGGCTGGCGCTGCAGCTGTAGAAAACAAAAAAATATTCTCACTGACCTAGAATGTGAGGACAAGTTTGCTAGTTAAGACAAAGAACCATAGGGAAAAAGAAAAAGTTCAACAAGATGGGGTTTGGTGATATGCTATTGCATGTGCATGCATGTGTTTAATGCTTTCCAGCAGAGGAGAGAAAACATATATTCCATTTCACTTTTGAGATGGTAGCAGCATCACAGTGCTACCAATGAAAAAAATGCCCTAAAAGTATTTAAGGAGAATATTTGAAGAGATCTGTTCTATCTGTGTGATAGAAATACAAAGGATTTTTTTCACTGGATAAGATACAACAAAGCATTTTTAAAGCTTCCACTTGTAATTCTGCAGAGAATTAAATTATATTCTTTTATATCTTATTTTTTAAGCAATAGACAATGTGCTCCATAGACATATAAAGGAAAAGAACTGGGTCTGCAATGTTTTCTTTTCCACATTTGCATGGGTAAGACCTTAGAAACTGAGAGCTGTTGGACTGCAGGAGAAACCAGATCTAGAAAAGAAAACTGTAGCTTTTAAGCACTTTTTAAATACAACTTGAAAGTCAAAGACTACAATGCTAATAATATCCCAATGCAATTCTAATGATAACTAATGCTGTGGTGGCTCTTACTGAGTACTCTTTTCCCCTGCAGTTACTAATATAACAGGAAGATATTTGAGAAACTAAGGCGACAGAATCACTGCAAGCTGCTGTGATGCAGAGAGCAGCTGAAAGCCACCAAAAAAAATCAGCAATAACAAAAAACCATCAGCAATAACACCATCAGATTCTCGAGATGAGGAAGGGTTGACAGTGCAGCATTAAGCTAAGTGATAGCTATTCTGTCATGTAATGGTCCTTTGAAGTTATGAGCATTAGAGCACCAAGTTTACCTTTATAAACTTTAAATGTTCATCCATACAAGGGCTAGGTTTTCAGCTTCAGCCTGCACAGCTTCATAGACAGACTGGAAGAACTTCAGCTTCCTGAGAAGTACTTTAAGTTGTGACAATCTACCCGAGAAGGAAATTCTTTTGGTTTTTTTTTTTTTTTTGCACCAGTTTGTTAGTAGAAAAGAAAAAATTGCATGTTTCAAACATTTACCTGAGCTGATAATTTATCTTTATTCAGTAGTGTGTGTATGCACATGTACAAGTTTACCCCAGTAAACTTCTTTGGGTATTTTTATTAATAAATGGTATGAGCACAGTTTTTCCTGGTTTGTATACCTACTTTGCATTGTTTTTAAAACTGCATTTACCATTAAATGTAAATAATACTCTTTTTAAAAACTTTGAGCTTTAAAAAACTGAATGATTCCTCCATCCTATAAATCTCTACTTTGTAACCCAACAAGATGTAGTGCTTAGATGTTTGCTTTAAGAATGAACACAGGATATCTACAGATCAATTTTTTTATGGTTGTAATCAACTCAGATTCAATGTGAAGTAGAAATTTTCGAAGACTTCAGTTGCTCTAAGTGTAATAGTTGAATGCAATTATTTTCCATTAGATGCAAGCTGCCAAGTTCACTCTTAGGAGGCTAGGTATGTCCCAAATAAGAGCTGCTAAAAGGACCCTTTCCCCTCTGCTGCTGCACTCTTCTGAGATTTCTAAGTGAACCAATACATGACAAAAGGTTGTTCAGTCAGTCTTAGCACATGTAGCCCAGTGCACCCAAAAGGCAGTAGATGAAATCTTAGAATTCTAGTCAGAAGTCAAAAACAGCTGAAGACTACTTCAGCTTTGAAACTCATTATGTATGATCCTTCAAGCAGCTGTCCATAATGAGGAGGGTTTCCTAATCTCAGCCACTACCACAGCTGATGGAAACAAAAGGAGCAATGTCTGACTTGAACTGCATTCTTTTACACAGAGCCTGCAGTGGAGTTGCTGCTCTGCCACCTCCTGTAAACCTTTGCTTAATAAACGTAACTGTGAGCCCCATCAAAAGTGATCAATGGCATGAATACAGAGTAATAAAAAGACAGAAAGAAGAAGCAGTACACAACCTCATCCATTTTACAACAATATAACATTTCTGACTGCCAAGGATCGATTTTTTGTGGTCACATTAACACAGGACAACATGTATCAGCTAACTCATTTCCAGTTTTCTGCTATTAAAACCAGGAATGCTTCCTTGGAATCTATTAGTAAATCTGGCTTTAGTGAGCCAGAAAGGCTCAGCTGAAAAATTTTACTGGAATTAGATTTTTGAAACTGTGGGGCATAAGGCATTCTCTTCCTCTTGAATTCCCAGTTTAATTACATTATACTAGGCATGCTGACAACAGAAAAAACATCTTTTCAATAAATGCTTTAAATCCGTACAAAACAGAGTAGCTGTGGAGAGCTCTGTGGGGCCATAGCCTTTTACATAGTCTTTTAAGGTTACTCCTGTTCATTAGAAAAAACCACACATGAATAATTAAGAAAAAAATGGAAAGAGAATCTAGCCTTCTGTATCCTAGCTGAACATACCAATGCTTTTTGTTGGCGTGTAGTAACCACTGCCTACTGCATTGGATATTTTAGAAATCTGAGTATGTACTTCTGTCATTTGTTGAGTCAGACAGCCAGAATAGATTTTTGAGTTTAGTTTTGACAAAAACTAAACTAACTTCATCAGTTTGTCAGGCAACTATACTTATTCAGTCTTATTTAGGCTGGTTTTCATCAGGAGAGCTCTCTGTGCTTTGCTAAAATGAGAAAGCAAATCATCAAGTGCAAAAATGAATATGGAAAATGGGATTTTTTTTCCCTCTTTAAGCAGGGGCATTAGACATTAAGACTGGAGTGGGGAAAGTATAGATTGTAAGATCTCTGTAGTACTCAGTCAGTTACTCTTGAGTGCAGGGGACAAGGACCCTTCCTCTCTTTAAGTAGCAAATTGACTTAATCAAAGCTCCACGGAGGCAGACCAGAGCAACTCAACTTTGTAAATTTGTCACTCAGAAGGTGCACTATATTGCCCCAGACTGTTTCTTTTGCTTGCAAAAGGACTACATTTGCTAAATTGTGCTGTCAGAAATCTGTGGTGTAGAAGCTGTTGCAGAAGATTGGAGGTTGCTAATGCAAGTTAGGCTGAGTTTACATATTCTTTACATCTGGAGAACAGAAACGTGAATCTGTGGCACCAACAGGCATCAGCGTGACGTGCAACACTTTGGTACCACAAGGGAGGAAGTGCCTTTTGGCAGTCATCCTGATGCATTCGAGTTTTCTACAAAATTTCTAGATATATCAGTTTCTGCTTCTGCACGAGTGTGGAAATATGATTCAGTCTTTACAGATGATGACATGTCCCAGTCTAGTTCATTCTCAATTCATTTTGGGTTTGCTAAATTAAGTTTTCCCTCTGCAGCCCCTTCAGAGCTCAGTACAGGAAGATTCTTCCACTTGTAACTCTTACAAAAGCAGAAAAAGCAGAAAGTGTGTCTATTTACCTGACTGTTAAGCTTCATTTGATCACCTCTCTGTTACAGAAAAGAAAAATCTTGACATGATATATTAATGGCAGAACAGCTTGTGATGTGACACATATAGGAATTTTGTTCTGTTATTTTTTATTTTTCTTTTTTTCATTTTGAATAAATATTTTAGTCCTCAATCAAAACCTTTTTGTGCTGACAGATGGACCTGATTTTTCCCCAGTTCACAGCAGGTTAAATGAGGTGATAAAATTATTATACACTGATTGAGAAGAGTGCAGATTAGATTGAAAGGAGACTTAATCACATAATTTTTGAAGAGGTAGTTCCCTTGATGTAGCACATGTGGAGGGGGTCTCCATTCCTCTTTTTTTTCTCTTTTTAAGCTACTTCGGATTTTTTCCTATTGGTTTAATATTAAGGTTTTAAAATCAAGTAATTTGAGATTTTTTTCCTCTTCATCTGAGCTCATATTTAATTAATACATGCTCAAAAACTAAGACTTTGCATAATTTACCCTCACTGAATGCTGGCTTAGACTTGAAGCAGCAGGCATTGCTTAAAGGTGTACATTTAGTTTTGCCCTTTTCTGTTAGAAAGGAGTAGAGAAGACTTCCTTTTCTTAGAGAGATGGATTAAAAATTAGGTGCATCTCACTGTGATTCTGAAATAAAAGTCTGCTTTGCTGCAGGATACTAGAATACATATGAGAGAGCATTTTCTTGCAATAAAATCTGGCAGCTGAGCTTTCATTACCTATCACAAAAAATGACATCTGGACTGAGACAAAGTCAGACGCATAGATGAAGAGAGGTTAAAAATCACTAGATCAGAGATAAAAATTGAGGTAAAACCATGACCAAGAGGTGACAAATGCCAAAGACAAGGGGAGTAAATTTCCCTGCCAAGGGACATAACCCTGAATAACAAAGAATTCAGAATTCTAAGGCCTACAGATAATCTGTTTTCTGTATGAGACTAATCATAAATTTATCTGTGTCAAAATGGATAAAAATATGTGCATCCAAGTCTCAGAGCTCCTGCAGTCACACAATGGAGTTCTGCAGTGCCCAGGGGAAATTTTCAGGCCAATATTGCTCAAGGCTAAAATGAAATTAGCAGCATGGGCCTGATAGAGCTCCTCCTAAAATAAAGTGGAAGCTTTCCATTCACATTTATGAGAGCTAGATTAGGTCTGATATTTATTTCTGAGATCCAGTACACTGACCATCTTCACTATGGCTCTTTTGGTACAAATCAAATTAATGCCTGAGCTTTTAATTTACAGACAGCATGACTCCCAAAGCTACCATGAAAAAAGGGTTTCCACTCTTTTTTCTACCCTTTTCTATCCAGCTTCATGGATCCTAGGTACAAATTGCTTGAAGTAATTTAGAAATTAATATTCTGTGTCTTCTTTGTCTTTTTCTCTGTCAAATACTGTAGAAATTTATTTTGCAAAGAGATGCATAATAATAAATTTAAACATTGCACCTTTTAAACTGAATCACACAGTGAGTAATGTGGTTTGAGATAAAATACAAAGGGGGCTGGGAATTAGAGGGAATGATTTTGGATTTATAAATACACCTTTTAGCATGTAAATATCAGACCACCCAACAGTTTCATTTATTTCTGGATATTTTTATCTAAGTATGAAAGGACATTAACATTGACACTTTATGGACAGAAGAGGCTCCTGTTCCTGCCAAATGTTGCACAAATTATTAATGTTTGTTAGGGATGGTATTGTACAAAGACCCTGTATATATTGTCTTTATTCACATAAATTAGCGTTTTACATCCAATAGCAGCCTCTAAGCATCTAACTCAATGAATGCTGGAAAGGGAGCAGATTGCAACTCTTGAGTTTAATGTTTTATTTTAAGGTCGAGTAAAACATTTCTAATGTATTTTTAAAACTCATTGGTATTCTCCTCCTCACAATCAGTGAAACAGTCTGTTGCTAATGTGGAATGAAGTACTGTTTTACCTGCAAAAAAGATGTCATTGCTTTAAACAGGCTTGGCCAAATCAGCTTCTTAAATCTTAACTGTGCAAGGCAAAAGGCTGAAAGATAGTTTATCACTGTCTGCAACAGGTGTGCTACCAGCCACTTCCATTCCTGTTGAGCTGGCATTCATGAATTATCTGCAATAATGCAAAGAGAGTCTTACTTAATTTCTAGTCCAACTAATTGTTTCATGGTTTATGAGCTCAGCATTTCAACAAACAGGAACAAAGCCAAATTCTGTTCAGAAACTACCTGCCTGAAAATAGATATTGTAAAGGATTTAACATTCAGCTTTTTGTTTAATTAAAAACAGGAGCATTATTTCTAATATCCCAATTAAACCTTTTTCTGCCTTAAAATCTGGGGGTGGAAAAAGTTGCAAAAATAATGGTTTGAAAACATTAGCAGGTAACTGCAAATCTTGGTGTGAAAATGTCTGCTTTCTACAAGGAACTGGAGACAAGATGATGCCTTTCAGAGGATCAGAAAGGAGGGGTTCTTAAAATAAAATTGGGCAAGTTTCATTGACTTATTCACCCAAAGCCTTCAGTGATTGTTTCTAATATCATGTTGCAGTGTCTTTCATCTGCCAGTGAATGCTCTGCTGCATTCAATCACCATAATTCACGTTGACTCAAATGCAGTTGCCAGGTTCAGAACCTGGAACATCCTCTTGAAAGGCAGGAGTTTATTTTTCTTTATTTTTAAATGCCATCCAAAAAATGGTCAGGGTAGATATTTCTCTTAAATTCTTGTCCAGAAATGTAAGGACAAATACAGTAATGAAGGGATCAGGAGGTACATGTGTGATCAGTACAGAATGATCCACGTGTATTTGCTATAGGAAGAATGAACCTGAAAGAGGTTTACAAATTTCTCTGGAACTGTTAGGATAACAAAAGGCCAAAGCATGGAAATAAGGAAGGGTGTGTGCAGCTATGACTGCCATTTGTGAAAGTCTTTAAGCAAAGCTGATGGTATAACAAAGAGTACCTGCAAGTGTAACTACAAGTGTAACTGCACTTTGGGATTCAGGGTTCACCTCTTGTGGAAAGAGAACATTTCTGATTCAGACCTTCTCCAAAACACAAGTAAATAAGACTATAAAGTATATTAGTGAGGATTACAACACAGGCTTGTGCCTCATACTTCCACCAAGTGAAAGTCCTTCAAAAAACAGTAAATACAAGCCTACTAAGGGAAATCCTCTGGGGGAAAAAAGTCAGTGTGGCTGTTTGAAAGCTAAACACAAAAACCATATTTCAATATTGCAAAGGTGATTAGGTTAATGACATTTAGAAGGAATATAGCTAATTTTATTTCTTAGCTTAGGAAATTGAGACACAGATTATTTCCTTATTTGCATATAAATTACGTTAAAAATTGTTTAACCAAGACTTTTGGCCCCATAGAAAATGAAATTGAATTAAAGGGTTTTTTTGTGGGTTTGGGGGTTTTCAAACATAGAGGAAGAAATCTCTGGGGGTTTTGTTGTTGTATTTGTTTCTGGATAACAACTTAGACTTCATTAGAAGCCTGAAGATTCAATATCAGTAAGACACAAAATGATATGAATTATTAATTCAGGTCCTCTGTCTCAAGTTTTTCACTTTGGATGTCTGTGTCTTTCCACAAGCACCCTTTGCTGCTTAAGCCACACAAAGGTGGGTGAGAGAAACTGTGAATTAAAGGCAGAGTTCCCCATGAGAGGATTAGAACCCCTGAATGTGGAGGTGGTCCTTATTAAATTAGCTCGATTTAAGCTCTAAAGGGCTGAGTGCACAAAATGGAAGAAATGGGGCTCTTAATTTGCCTTTTGTCTGGGAGTTAGCCAATGGCAATGGCAAATGACTACACACATCTGTCTAGGGAGGGTGTAACACCTTTGCTGTATGCCTGTGTACCTGTTCAGCAGAGACACAGTAGTCTTGGACTCTATAAACCTATCTTGACATTGTTTGAGAGGACATAACATTTTGATTAGATCATGGTTTAATACTTTAAAGTATTTGCTTCAATCAAACTATTTGCAATTTTGGTGTGTAGCTTTTGGAGCATTGATACATGGTGGCAATAATGCATTCAAAAGGACATATTGCTATCAGAAATAGCATCCTATTACAGCTATTATGTCATGGATTTAAAAAAGCATTTAACATCTCTTCCAGCCATTATGAAAATTCAGCAATACATTTTCAAGCAGAAGTCTGCTTTTCAAAAATTGGGCAGTTAGTGCATTGTAATCTCTTATATGACTATTTCTCTACACAGCTCTCTTCCTCTTGGTTTCATGTCACTTTCTAATCTATTCCAAATAAATGTGCTTTCTTAGTCAAGTAATAGTCTGCATTATTGTATACCAGTGTGTACTAGAGATGCAGAATAGAGCCACAGAGAGCCACAGAAAATTTCTTCCCAATGCAGTTCTGCATCCTTTACCCACAGTAAACAAAGACCTCCTGGGCAGTGGAGCAGTATTGCAAAAATCTGAGCCCTTTTAAAAACCAAAAATAAATTTCTAGTAACTTTAATGATCACAAACCTGGAAGGGAAAGTAATTTCACTAAAGGATTCAAAAACTTGCATTTTTTATTTAAACTTCTTACTTCTTTGTATTAGTCTATGCAGCGGAGCTGCAGAAAATTTGAAATGGGTCTTTGAAATGCAATTTGAAACTAATTTTTATGCTGGCCCCTTGCTTGCATATTAGGTTTCAATCTAGAAAATACTTAAGTATCCTCACACTGATTAACTGTACCTAGTGTCAAGGGAACTCATTAAACTAAACACTGAAATGTAAGTAATGTTTTTTATAAATTTAGCTGAGACAATTGTAAAAGAAACACCAAAACCCTCCTTTGGACAGAAATCTCTTTTTTTCAGGTCTACTAAACATGTGTGCAAGGCTTTTTTAGCATTATAATAATTGGTCATTTAATCAATTCTCACTCTTTAAAATTAGAATTAGCTTTTTCTGTCTACAGTAATTAAGTCCCTCTCCAACTTAGCACTTCAGATATTTTTGCTTATACCATCAAAACACGTATTTCAGATTGTTTGGAAATTGAGCATTAACAAGAGAAATTTCTTGATTTGCTCTTCATTTGTGCTCCCAGGGCTTTTTTTTTTTTTTAATATTGTTTCCCTGTCCTTGACACTTTCACAATTTTTCAATACTCTGCTTCCAAGGGAAATGCAATAGACATGGTCTTAATACGCTGAACTTTTTTTCATTTTTTTGGGGTTTTTTCCAAATATGAATGCTGTGCCATGAGAAATAGCCTACACAATAGATTCCTCCAAAACTATACCAAGCACTAGAGGGATTAATTCCATTAAACATACTCAAGTAGAACAAGTATTAGTTTTCTCCTTATCTGTAATTAAAAAAAATGACTTTTGTAGACCTACATGCAAACATGACAAGGGAGTTTATGGGGACATTTAGGTAGAAAACCACATTGTTATTATTTCCAACTGGTTAAAAAATTGACAACACTTCAGTCTCTTCCTCCCTTTAGAAAAATTTCAATCACCTTCAAATAACATGAAGAAGGATACTTTAAAGAAATGTTTTAAGTTTTGTATTCTCCTTCACTCTCAAGGACTTGTTTTCCCCAAAGATAAAAGGTTCTGTATAAAAGTAAAGTTGTTTGGACTCACTGGAAATAGATTTCCCATTCCTAATGAAGTCTTGAGAGTAAGAAACGGCTAATAAAGATTTTTTTTTTCTTTTATTTCACTCTTGAGATACCCTGAAAACTTTTTACAAGAATAATGTCTACTAAAAATCAAGTAAACAAAATTATGCAAACTACCCATTCGCTCATGTACTGGGGATGTTATTAGAACTAAAGAGAACTATTTTTTCCCATTCTCACATTTACAGTTTCCTGAATATGTGCACATGCTACAGGCAAAATGTTAACCTTAAGAAGGCGTTGAGACAACGAGAGTGAAAAAAGCTAATTCTGCAGCAATTCTAGTATGCCACAGTGGTGTACCTTTCTTTCTCCCACTTAAAAGAAAAAGAGGTTGGGAAGATGCCATGAAAACTCTGAATTTAACAAGAAGCCTTCCTTCTTCTTCTATTTTTTACAACTCATTGTATTCACTGGTCAGAAAGAAACAAGGAAAAAGGAGAGAATAAAACAGGCACATTCCAGCATCTTCCTGATTCTGAGCATTGCTGGGACTTCAGTTGTGCTGCTTAAGATGAGGCTGCAGTGCATTTCCATGGGACCTCTTTTTCTTGTCTACAATAATAATTAAATATAGAAATCCTGCTGTCATTTAATACAGCAGATTTTAATGTTTCAAGAAACAAATTTCTTTATATTTTGTAATTCTTGAGAAGGTATATGAAGAACATTTGGGAGATTGTGTAATTCTGAAAAGAAATGGTAAGATTTTAATTATAAAATATTTCTTCTTTTTCCATTTTATAGCCTCAAAAAAATGTTTTGTGTGACTTATTCACACAAACAGTGAAGGTGTATAAACCTTCAAGAGGTTCCAAACTGAGGTGCAATAAGAATACTTAAGGGCTATAGGTTTTCAGCTTCCTGCAGATAGTCCAAAAGATTTTTAGTGACATGTTCAAACTTGATATTTGCAAATAAGTTTATTTCAATATGTTATGATTTGAATTGCAGCCTGCTAAACCTGACAATGAGGTAGACTTCCTGGACACATATACAAAGATATTGCTCTAATTTTATTATTTTTTCCTTTCACTCTTTTTTTATTAAATTATTCAATTTATAAGGGCAAATATGGTTATTTTTGCACAGTGCTATCTATGACATAAACACTCAATGAGATCCCAGTGATGACAGATCTTGATTTAAGTTTAATTTCTTTAAGTATGTATTGGATTGGCAGCTCTAATATTATTATTATTGTTTTTGTTGTTGTTATTATTCCATTCTATGTGTCTTTATTAATTGATTACATCCTCCATACATTTTTCATTGATTACATTCAAATCTTCAGCATTCTAGACATGCAATGATCCTGTCACCCTGTGGGGGTGACTGGGCCCTAGAACAGGCTGCTCAAGAGATGTTGTGGAGTCTCTGTCATTGGAGATATTCAAAATTCTCTCTGCACTGTGCTGGGCCTGCTGGAACAGGTGCAGGACAAGGTAACTTCCAGGAGCCCATTTTGTACTTAGATTTGCTCAGTTTTTTAACCAAAGTTTTTAAACCATCTTGTTTTTTTAAAGGGTTAAAGAATTTGAAGTTTATATATTTGACCTGAGGGAATTATGAGTGGATAACGGACAATGAAAGAAGTTCAAGTTAGTTAATGGATTTCTGTAGCAGTGCACTTCTTGCTCCCTTACATGCAGAAACTCTGTTGTGGTGAAAAATGGGGAAAGATGAGCGGGGTAGATACAACACATATTATAAAAGGGAGAAGAAAAATCATGAAGGCAAAGTAATTTACAGAAAGAGTCTGCACTATCACAAAGCAGCAGAGATACTGTATACCCACAATAATGCTTTTGTAATAAATCTGGAGTTCCAGAGTAGGCTGACAAATTTTACAGCTATTATACAATGGTAGAGCTGTAGAATGGTTTGGGTTGGAAGAAACTTTAAAGATCATCGAGCTCCAACCTCCTTGCCATGAGCAGGAAGAACTGTCACTAGACCAGGCTACTCTGATTCCCATCCAGTCTGGCCTTGAACACTTTAATGGTGTTACTAGTTCTTGGATTATAATGGTATTACTTAATGGTATTAATAGTTCTTAGGTTTAGTGTTGATCTGGCAACAATTTTCAATGAAACAAGGAAGTGAAACACAACACACAAAAAAAGGTAGAAATAAGCCTTGGTTAAAGGTTCTTAGGAACATTGACATTTTTTAAGGAAAATCACTTAGGGGTGGTTGTTTCCTTTATCAGAGTGGGCAGAATAGCCAATGGAAGTAAATACCAAAGTCTAAACTAATGACCTCACATTGTCTTTAAAGATACAAAGAAAATGCATGTCTGGTAAATTGTCCAATACAGAAGCATCTATGAATTTCTGTATTCAGAAAAAAAAAATTAAGTGCCCAGTGTATGAACAGGTGGTCTAAAATTAAATAAATCACAGAATGTGCTGAGTTGGAATTGACCCCACAAGGATCAAATTCCAACTCCTGGCCCTGCACAGGACGGCCCAAGGGTCACACCCTGCGTCCAAACATGTCTTGAGCTCAGGCTTGGTGCTGTGATCACTTCCCTGGGGAGCCAGTTCCAGTGCCCAGACACTTTCAGGATGAAGAGCCTGTTCCTGATGCCCAACCTAAACCTCTCCTGACACAACTTCATACCAGAAAAATCTACCAGTTAGACTAAAAACATGGTCTTAAAGCAAACTTTCTTTGTCCAAGGTGGACTTCAAGTTATTTTGGATATTCAGTAAAATACTTGAGAATGAAAGGATCAGAAAAGAGCATTAATAAGCTCACCCATCAAAAATGTGTTTAAGCAGAAATAATATTTTAAGTACTTGGTCTGTTAAAAAAATTTTAGTCATGATATTTTTCTCTTTTTTCCACAACCCCCAACATAAATCACACTGTTCCAATAAAAACACACAGAAAGCAGCAGAGCAGTATCCTTACTAACATGTCACAATCCACTAACTGCAAGATTTTCTGCATTTTATCTGACAACAATATGCATTCTCTTTCTTTTATTTTCAGCTTTACTAAATCAAGAGTCTTTTTAGAATAAAGAACATGGAATGAGAATTATAAACAAAAGCTGATATTCAATTCTGAGCATAGTTGGATGTTTTTACAATGTGACTTGCAGACCAATAGGCAACTAATATTTCACAGTGAGGTGGAATGTAGAAGCTGTTTCATTTTTCTGTTTTATCTCCTGTTATATTTCTGTGATTTTTTTGTTTTCCGGCAGAAACAGTTCCTAGAAACACATTGTTGATGCACTAGACCAGAAATTTTTTCCAATGGAATATACCCTCATCAGGTAAATATTCATACGACTCAATTAAAGCTAATTTCTGCTTGCTCTATGTATACACCAAAATGAGCTTTCTTAGAAAAAATTTAACTTAGAAACTAATAGTAGACATCCTAAAGTAAAGGATTTATATGTAGTTTTAATATTCTCCTCCATCTGTCACAATGGCATGAAAAAAAATATCCCTCTTTTTGCCTTTCTCATTTTTTCATTCAAGGATAGCTGAATAAGGAAACATGAAAAGTTGACTACAAATTTACAATTCTTTGGGCTACCATGTAAAGACTTACAGAATTTTCCATCTGTCCTAACAGCTGGAGACTTAGTCAGATCCCTGGCAGGAACTGTAATCGTTCCTTTCTAATTTTTTTTTCCTTTGGTGGAAGATTGAAGAGGTCCATAATTTACCATGATTGCTTTAAGAAACGATGCTGTGTAATGAAACATTCTGGCATATTATTCTTTAAACATGGAAGGAATGGGAAATATGGAGGGCTAACTTGACTAAATGAGAAATAGTATATAATGACAGATCTGAAAATTGCTCCAAGAAATCTTTCAGAAAAACAGAATTATCATATTTTTATGCTAAACATATATGTATGTATATAAGGAAATAACTATATTTCTCTTTTCTCTTGTCCATTTATGCTTTGATACAAACAAAAAGCACAGGAATTTCATTAACTTCGAGCTGGAAGCTGAATGTTTTTTATGGAGCCAGGGGCTGGATGATCAGGCCACACCAAATATTGCATTTCTGAAAAATGAAAATATATCACAATTGCCTTTGATTTTTTTATATTGCAAATGTATAATTAAGTAATCAAAACTTTATTTCTATATTTCTATGGAAATATTTTATGTTTTCTCTCTTTCAAGTTAAGTAAGAAAGATCAAAAAGGCCACTTGTGAACACCGTGATATTTTGTACCTAAAGCTACATGCCCTCTTCTGCACTTTGAGTTTCTACAACCTCTATTCCCTGAAATAATATTGGCCATTATATAATTTCACCAAATTTACAAAAATGGTTTATAGAGTAAATATTCAGTCACGTGAAGGCAGCCAAATCTTGCCTTTTGTAGTTTCCTTTCAGCACATATATTTGAGAGGCTATTTTGAACATTAGCAATATAAATGTTTTATGGAAATTTTGAGAGAATAGGGGTTCCAACCATTCTCAAAGAAACCATCTGATGAATGAAGAACCAGAGATGAAATTTTTTCATAACTAGGGCAGCATTGTTTCCAAGATGATAAAAGCACTGGAATGCCTAAACTGGTCTATTGCTGGTCAGGACACTTCGTGCTATATACTTCTACCAAATATGGTTAAACATACCAATTAAAAATCCAGGTTAGCGAGGGCAAAGTTTAATTACCTTTGTGCTACAAACTATTTATCTTATACTCACTAAATGATATATTTTATTTTTCTCCCTAAAAGCTTGAGAATGTTATTTATTGTATTCCAAAATGTACAGCAAATACAGGAAGGATCTTACTACTTTAGCTGTGAGAAATTATGACAGGCAAGCAATAATATTTCTCTTTTTTTTTATTCCCCCATTTTTCTTTTACTTTCCTTGCTTACAAAAGGAGGGGATAAGCTTGCGTATATATACAAACATATATACATATAACCCTAAAAAGACATTTTTTGTAATCTTTAGTGCTTATGTAATAATATTTTTAGTAAAGAACATCTCTTTGTGACTATTTCTGAAAACCTTCCATAATTTTTTAAGAAATTTTCTTCCTAATGTGAGTGAGGAAAAGCCTTTATATCCATGGATTAAACCTCAGGGATTTAGTATCTCCAGTCAGATTGCAGCCTAATTTCATTTAGATTTTAACTTCAAGTATCTTTATGAAAAGATGGTGCAGAAATAGAAAAATATATTTTATTGTGTTCTTAAGAAAAAAAAAAGTGAAATATTAACCACATATGAACAAATTTAGTGGTATTTCCCCAAACACAAACACTTTTCCCTCAACACTGTTTGCTTCTCCTATTAGCAAAAATAAACTCAGATTTTTTGTAGAGGAAACCACTAAAACCACTGGTGTGCACTGAATAACCAGTGTCTCATAGTACTGAATTTAAGAGCACCACAGCCATGATTAGTAATCATGTATAATTCCCAACATTGCATTGTACAAGGTGTGTGTATATATATATGCAGTGACAAACAGACATTTTAATTGGGCTAATTCTAATTAGCCCAATTAAATCTAACCAGTCAGAGAAAAGATATTTCTTGGTTACTGTTTTACATCGCTGGCAGGAAGCACAACTGACATGCATAAATTCAATGTCATGTCATTTTGGAAAACAGCCCAATGCCTAACAGTAGCAAAAAATAAAGGCATCTAATATTACATTCTATGCATATTTTTGCCTATTTTCGGACTTTATTTCAGCCCTTTAACATCAAGCCCCTATAATTTCATTTCAAGAAGCATTAGAACCAGGTTTGCCCTTGGATACCGGGTGTCCTGTAACTTCAAGGATTCAATATTTGATTAAAAAAGCCCAACAAAACAACAAATATACATTAAAAAAAAAAATACCCACAAAATCACACCAAAACTCAAAGCAAGAAAGCCTTTAAAAGAACAGCTAAGTCGGTATAGGCTTGCTTTGAAGTTTCCCTTATCTTAAATACTTTTCTAAAACTGGGGGAAGATATGTTATCATAGAAGAGTCCTGAGATAATGGGTAGCCAGTCCAGCATACCAAACTTGCATTGTTACATAAAGGTTTATTTACAGTACTTTAAAAATTATTAAAATTTCTCCATTAAAAACACATTAAAATCATTAGGCATTATAACAGAGTAATGAATTAAAACCCAAGCAAAGGTCTTCTCTGACAATTTCATATAGATTAAAGCAATGTATTCACATTTCTTAACATTAACTTAATACCTTACCCTGAAGTAAAAATTTCAATTTTTCAGTCAGGATAAGTTGTTACTTTCCCTATTTGCAGTCAGATGAAAAATAACACAGGATAAATAATTCAGCAAACAGATATTTTACTGAAGATACAAAGCTGAGTAAAGCTGTTTGATTTGTGTACACCAGGTACTACAGGATGTTGTTCTTCAATACCTTTGGTGGCATAAAAACTTTTGTGTGTAGTTCAGACAAAATCAAGCAAAAGAATCAAAATAGCTATTTCATATAAAAACTTAGCTGCCTGACTTCATGTAAATGAGGTTATAAACTGCTCCTGTGATCCTTCTCCCATCACAGCTGAAGATGATAGGCATATGGATGGTGTTAAAGACTTTAACTGAAGCAGCTGTTTACAAAATGAGCACCTGTTAATGGCAAAAGGGTAGGTTCTCACCTTCATTATTTTGAAATGTAGAGAGACATAGCTAAACATTTTCAGTGTGCAATGAAAGCCATAAATCTTTAAGTTCTGAATTTGCCTCAAACGTGCAAAAAGTGTCACAGCTTTTTGACTTCATGCACAGACTCATGGTGGAATAAAAACATTTAAAAGCAAATCAAGTCATTAATTCTATCACAGGTTTTATGGTTCTTTGTGTATTTGTATCCCAAGTAACAATGTAGCATGAGGGAAACCAAGTGCAAGAATGTCCCTGCACGTGGGATGTCTTTCAGCTTTTTATTCACTCAAATTACGGGGCCCAATTCATTTTTGCTGTCTTATCCCATTTTCCTTGAGGCTGAACTTGCAGCTTTCCATCTGTGTTGAAAAGAGATGTTCCAGGTACTTAGTTTCAGTCAGGTGGCAATGCTCAGTCCATGAACTCTCCAGTGTAATTGACATCCCCACAAAGTTAAAAAGGCCAAAATGAACCCAAAGGAACACTAAAGTATGATGCTGTGTGCCATGCAGTCTTCTAGAGCAAACAGACTGTGTTGCAGAGCAGGATAAGAGGTGATTATGGAAGACAAATTATTGAAAAACTTTGCACAGAAATGCAGCACTAGAATTTACCAGAAGATTCAAGATCCCCTGCCTTTTGCATTCACAGGTAAAGGTCCAAGATTTAGTAAAAAAAAAGAAAACAACAAAAATACACTTCTCAGCTTACACTGAATTTTAAACTCCAGACAGCTGTAAATTTCAGCATTTATAGCAAAAGACAGCAAGTGAGCTCTCCTCAGTCTTGAATAAAACTGCTCAGTAGATACTTAGGGTGTCAAACACAGGTTTAAAGTTCAAGTGATATAAAATTCTACTTAAATAACATCTTAGAGAGGGCACTGCAGGCTTTCTTGTCATAAGGAATCACAGATAAAGAAAGAAGAAACATGAAGACCTGGATCTGCCTCTATTCCTGGCCTTGCTAAACTATCTGATTGACCAGTGGTAAAATGCTTAAACAGTCTTCAAAATAGGGATGATCTGTTTTACCTCCTAAGGACTAGGAGAAGATAGGCTCTTGCATTCCTCAGGCTTTAAAATATGCCATACTGAAAGAAAATTTTGACCCACAGTAATTGATTTGCTCTGTACATATATGTGTATATAGAGAAAAATGCATGCAAAAGTCTATTAAACTAACTTCTGAAAAATATCCAACTTTTTGGTTTTCAAATATCTTTGGGCTTTTAGAAAGAAACTTTTGTTTTGTTTTGTTTCTTTGTGGGAGGGTATTCTTGCTTGTTTATAACAAGAGAAATTGAACATGAATGTCACAGTAGGCATACGTAACAATTGCTACTTAGGCTTTAAGGTACAGCCATGCTTTTTTACAGTCCCTATGTTATGTGTTTGTCTGTTACATGAGGACCTGTAGCACAAGAGCTGAGGCCAGAATGTCCACAAGAGCTGAGGCCAGAATGATAGAGAACCTTTCTAATTGAATGTGGTGAAGTTATTGTGCCCAACAACATTTTTTTTCAAAATTTTTTGCACATTTTTAATGACTACACATCCCAATAATCTCAATTTCTGTATCTTATCAGTTTTAAAACCATGGCTGCTCCAAAACCAAACTTCATTTTCTGTTCTTCTGGTTTCAATGCTAAGCCAGAGGGAAGACTGCCACCTAATGATCTGTAGGTGAGTGCAGGTTACAGCTGGTATCTTCTGGTTCCAAGTTTTTGCATCCTCCACTGCAGGTAGGCTTAATAGACATCCAGGGGTGGACAGTGACTTTTACGGTTGGTTGTATTTGCAAATGCAACAGTGGAGCTGCTTGAATTAAAAAACTGAATGGGGAACAGTGAGCAGCTTTCCATTTGGCTTTCTAGCAATAAAAAAGCTTGAATGCATCTCAACCTGCCTTTGAAAGGTTTTTGAGTGCAGCAGTGTGGCAAAGTCATCATGGGGAAAAAAATGAAAATCCTGAAGTATCCTAGTTTGCTTTGCTAAATTCATGGAGTTAGGCAACAAAATTATGACAGAAAGGAAGAGCAAATGAATTAGGAAAATATTACAATCTAATTGTAGGTTTATAGAGAAAACTTCTCCCATCACAAACCTGAGAATTACTTGGTGGAATGAAAAGATAAATACTTTCATGGTACATTTGAAAAATTGCATGTAAATTGCAAGGAGTTATTCATTAGGAGTCTTATTTCAATGTATTGAGACATTGCAGGGGGTGTCAGTCACATTAATACATGCCTCGGGTGGTTGAACGTTCAAGCATCCCTTGTCTCCCATTGCACCAGAGGAATGTGTTAATGAGTCCATAGAACATAATCCTGTCATATTTTAATGCTATGTTAATTTGAATGGCTGAGGAACAAATCCTGGGGCTAGGAAGATCCATAGCATGGAGCCAAATGAAGCCCTGCATTTTGTCTTCATCCTCTGGTCACACAGACCTGGTTCTTGTGAGGAGAAATTTCTAAAGACACCTTGAGGGAGGGGGAGCTTCTGTGTAACTGCCTTACTCTCAGCTCTGCTGTCCTCAGGGATCAGTGATAATAAGACTGCTCTACTGAGGATTATTTGGGGGTGGATTGAGCATGAATTTTTGGCAACCCCGCTGCTTCACAGAAAAGTTGAAGGATTTTTTATATCTCCTCTTTGTTGTGTGTTCTTAGCTAACAATTCCAAGGGAAAAATGAGGAAAAAAGTATTAAAAGGCCTTTGCTGCTCAGCAGTTCAAATACAGCCTTTTAACAAATGTTACAACTCCTCTTTTCAAAATGTAGTTTATTTTAAATATCGCAAGAATGGGAAGACCCATTCTGGCTTCAGCCTTCCCCCAGATCTAGGGCAGGCCTGACTGCTTAACTGGGCCAAGAATATCCTAAGTTACCCTGTGCTGGCTGAAGAGTGATAAGGATTTGGCTGAATCCTTTTCTTGTAAGCAGAGATTGCCTACCCAGAGCTTACCTGACATGGGGAATACTTGGTTCTACATTGGTGACATCAAATTCTTTCATTATTTTGGGTGTACAAATAAAGATATTGTTGTCATCCCCAAGCCCTCCTCCTATTCAGAAGCTCCCAAGGGACTTGTAAGCAAATTCAATGAAATATAAGAGGTCTCTGAACAAATTTCAGCTCCATTTTAAATACAGAGAGCCAAACATGGGAGTTTCTGAGCAGCACACAGTAATTATGGAAAAATACCAAAGCAGGAGAGGTGCAAATCATATGATATGTCCTTAAGGATATGAAAGGAAAGTTTCAGCATTCTCAGGACTCCCAAAGTCAGCTGGAAATTTAGATATCATAGCAATTTGAAGGTTCAGCAGGCTGAGAAGGGAATGGACAAATATATCTAGATACAATCAATGGGGAAGACCAAATTGCAATATGCCACTTTGCCTCAGTTAGCATGTCGCTTTCTGCATTCAATAGGTTGGAAGAAGACCTTACAAACCATTTTCTGAAATAGACCTTGTACTATTTTCAACATGATTCCTGTTAACTTCCTTTATAACCAGGTGTTCTAAGAAATAATTGATAGACATTGCAAGCAGATGACCTGTACCCTCACCATAACCCTATCTCATAGTCCTGTTTCATCTCTAATTTTCTATCAGCTTTCCCCACAAAAAAAAAAAGGCCAGGTCCTCCTAAAAGTGTCCTTTCTACCACTAATTGGTGAAAAATCAGATTGGATTAATATGGAGAAAGAATGTTTTTGTCTATGTGTGTGTGTGTTTGTTTTTGTCTATGTGTGTGTGTGTTTGTTTTTGTCTATGTGTGTGTGTGTTTGTTTGTCTCAACTGTAAGGAGTAAGTTCTAATTTACAAAAAATTCAAATGTGAACTGGGAATTTCCTTAATTTCTTTCTGTCTTTCTAGACCTCTTCTCCTGATAATGAGAACACCTTTTTTCCAAAAAGTCATTGTTTCTCTACTGTCTCCTGTATAACTGAAGAGCCTCTCTCTATCTTAGGCTAAACTTGCTCCATTTACAGTCAAATTATAATTAACCAACCTTTAAAAAAATCAATTAATGATCAAATAGTTGTAACCACAAGAAAAAAAAGAAGTGTATTTGTAAGAGCAAAGGACATTGATTACAATTCAAAGATACCTTAAGAACTTTCAAGCACTGCTTGACAAAACAAATGAGCTACAACCTTAGCTCTGATGTTTTTTTGCTTCAGTGTCCATTAAATTGGAATTTTATTGGCAGACTATAGCTTAGTTAAGAATTTATTCATGCTATGTCATGCTGTCCTTTTGGCAAGGAGAGGAATTTGGGGAAAGATTTTTAATCAAGTTTGGGTTTTTGTTTTTTTTTTTTTCTTTTGGTTTTAATGGACAAACATGACATTCCCCCTAAAAATGGAGTTATTTTCTCTTATATTTACCTGTAAAAACAACTGAAAGTATGGCTGCAGGGAAAAATTACAGGTACAAGTGTCAAAATTAATAACCTCAAGTAATAAAACTGCCTCAAAGATTGCTTCTTTCTTCACAATTAAACAGTAGCCATATGTGCCTTTAGATGACATCTTATGGAATTATAATCTCCAGTATCATTCCTTGTTTATATGGGTAGATTTTTATAAGCCAGTCACACCCTTATTGCCTGATAACATCAAGCAGTATTAATCTTTGGGGCTAAATAAATGTTATGAGTGCAAACCAAAGTCCAGTCTGGAAAAGAGGGAAAAGTGACTTGATAAATATTCCATATTGTTGAAACTTTCCAGTTTTGTTCTCTTGAGCAACTGAAAACTGCAGCACTTTTCCAGTTAGAAGAGAGAAAGAAATTTAATCTGGTTATGAGTGATTACAAAAAAAAAAAAAAAAACAAAAAAAACCCCCAAAAAACTAGCTAAAGTGGCATAACCCTGGAGAAAAGCAATATTTTTGGGGTTTTTTTTGGATTATGTCCTGGGAAGCAAGCATAAGAGATGCATAAGTCTTTCTCCAGTTCTGAGTCTATTTTCTGTCCTCTCTGACTTAAAATCACTCATAAAAGTTAAAAACAACTTAAATTGCAAATTTAGAGGAAATTAGTTGAAGTCCCCAAGGAATAATCCCATGCAAAACCAGAAATATATAATATTTAATACCTACTTTTTGATGTAAACCATCCATCATGTGCTTTATCATCCTTGGCCACAGGTAACGAGAAGAAACCAGTGAAACTATATGAAACAGCTTGTTCTTGAAAAGAGAGGGACTTCACTTGTTTCTCTCCATTTGGAGACGCAGTATTAATTGAAAAAAAAAAAGTGTCAGTTTACTTGAGTTTTACTGATGATCACTGACAGAGCACAATAGATGCTGGAGCACATTTCAATAGTGACTTTCCTTAGAAGCTTTATCATAACCTTCACTTTATTCTCATTTTTATAGAAATAAATATGCTCCTTGCATAAGGCTTTGATCATCAAGAGAGATGCAAGCAGAACGTACAGGAAGGGATCTATTTGTGGGTTACAAAGAAGTGCCTTTAGGTTTATTTTTAGAGCTGATGGCTATTAGTCACAATTCCATAATTGCTCTTCAGGTGTGTAGAGATTTCAGGATATTAGTACTGAGTTCCTATTTTGAATGAGTCATGGAGTGTGTGTATAAGTACTCTATTATGAAGAATCACAAAAACCCAACAAAAAATACGGTTTTCTTTTCCTATGTTCCTAGGTATGTAAAAAGCTATTCCTGCAAGTGAGCAGGATTTTCTAGCAACCCCTTGGAATCCTTGTATTGCATTCATGGCAACAAAGATAGGGTAATTTTTTTTTTAATATTCTGCAGAAATTTTACTAAAATTTTACTTGCAAACACTATTGTAACCATTGAAAAATCACTTTTTTTTGCACAATGTTGTACTTTCTAAATTTAGAAAATCACTTCTGCTTATTATTTTATATCCTCTTTACATATTAATGACAGGAATAACCTCATGCAGACTTAGGCATCTGTCATATACCTTCTATTTCCAAGCTTTTAATCCACTTTCCTGTCTAGTTGAGAGAGTGAAATAGATCCTTCAAAGGTGAGATTCACTTAAGATGTCTACACTAGAATGAGCTGAATCATTCTAATGCAGCTTCTGTTTCTCCCCCATGCCTATAAAGGCAGTCTGGAGCTCAGGATGATGATGGCACTCTGATGATGATGATGAGAGCCTAAAGTTACGGAAGATTAGTTCTGCCCTAATTACCAGAGTTAGCATCACAAATTGCAGTGGCAGAAAATTTGTTTTTAATTTGTTACAATACCTTGCAAAGTTGTCTTGGTAGTGATTCAGACAAATCTTTGAAACCCAATATAAGTATTCTGTTTGTGATCCTCTGACAGAGATCAATGTTTTCACAGTCATTAATGATAGTCAGACCTCTATTTAAAACCAAAGACTAGCTTAAGAATGTTTTACTTTTTCTCTTAAGGGGCTATCTTATATATTACATATATATGTATATGCACCCTTGTGGAGTTTGATTTGTAAAGGAGTTGAAGTTTGGCTTGGTTAGGTGTTTGGTTTTCAGGAGGCATTTTGCTTTTTTTTCCCAATCTTTTTCTGGGGATTTTACCATAAGTATTTCCATGTTAAAAATTCATAAATATGCAGTCAGACATAAGCCACAGATCTAAATAATCTGACAGTTACATATTGGTCATTTATTTCAGTGGGATTTTTTAAATTTAATGTCAAGCCACACAAAATAAATACGTAAGAGACAGGCCATTGTGGGGAAGAACTGCAGGAAAATGAAACAGGAGAGAGGAAACAAATTACCTGAAAAAACCTCTCAATCTATAATCCTTCAGTTAAGTTTAAATCATTCACTTTTGTATCTGTCTGTATCAGCAGGAAGATGCCCCTACTATAAAGCATGAAAATGAGTGTGATATAGTGTAAAACTAGTGACCAGATAGTAAAATTATTGGAAATTTACAGAGTATTCATTGACCCATGAATTCCAAACCCCTGTCTCCTGAGAAAATACATTGCTTATTAACAGCTTGTAACATGAAACCCTAATAATACATAGAGTTATAAAAGAGATGTACATTTCTTAATATGTGTTTTATGAACTATTTTTTTTTAAGTGGGGTATTGCTAGTAAGTGTTTTCAGCCTGGTTTGGAATTTTAATTGTCCATGAATACATTGATGTGGAAAACATATCAGCAAATAATTCAAAGACATTCTGCTTTTGAACACTAATATTTGAATTTGTCCTTTTACCTGTCAGGTATTCTGTTCAGAACTGAAAATGTGAATTTTCAAAGAAACTTGGTCTAACTTATGATTTTGCTAGTTTTTTATCTGTATTTTCCCTATCTTCATAACATGGTTGGCAACAAAGATTGTAATTTCCTAATTATCCTAACAGATTAGTGTTGAATTAACATTATCAGCTTGTTTTGCAATTTCTGCCTTTTGCTCAGCCTGGGTGTGATCAGATTAAGATGTGATAGCGGTGACAGTACCATGACATGCTGATCTTGGCATGGAAGCAGATAAAGGTGAGGTTGGGCAGTTATCATTTTTTCTAGAGCAAATTTGTGCTTCTCAGTGGAATACTTAATTTTGAATTTTATTCCTCAGAAGATGAGGAGTCCAGATTCAATGCATTTCCACAAATCCATGTTACCACATGGTCACTATCAGCAGCAAACCTGGATTTCTGAGGCTCTAACATGGCAAAGCAGGAAGCAAGGTTACAGTCATTTTATAGTACCCACAAGTCTGATGTTCCTGGCAACTGCCTTCCAGCTAACGAGTTTGTTTGAGATGTCCTAGCAATTTTGCATCCTCAGCAGTCATATTTATTTTCTGTAACTGCACATGGGCAAACTTAAACAACCTTTTCTTTTTAGTGGTGAAATAACAGTATACACACAGATATACATCAAGGTAACAAACCTGCTTTGATTCAAGCATCTCAGTAAATCACAGTGGATTCAAGACCTACTGAATTTCAAGGAAGCCTTCCAGGAGTGCCTTTAAAAATTCTAATAAAACTGTTCTGCATACTACTTGTTGTTAAATATTCAACAATAATAAAATGTGCTTTACCTTTATGAAGAGCTACAGAAGTATTAACTAACTAAACCTCATTACTCCTATATATAATTCAGATAAATGTATAATTTAATTTTACTCTTCTTAGTCAAATTAGCTACAATAGTGAACAAGCCTTTTACTAAAGAGTGAAGGATTTGGGAAAGGACCTTGGCTTCCTTGATTTTCTTCACTGATCCCAGAGAAATCACAATTTCCCTGCAGCTGTACTGTAAAGAGGGAAAAACTAAAAAGCTTCTTATGCACTGGTTTTAAAAAGTCATTATACAGAAGGACAACAAAGCCAGTACTACCTAAGACACAACATAAAATTTAGATTTTTTTTTTAATCTCAAGGCACAATTTTGTTTGTATATTGCTACTTCACAATATGACAACATATTTAGGTCCATGTTACACACATATTGATATCTGCCACTATAGGCTGTTCTACACTGCGAAAAAGTATTTTCTGGGGAAATACTCACTGTTCTGAGCCTCAGCAACAGCTGATTCTTTGAAAGGAACTGCCATTGAAACCAATGGCTTGATGGCTGGAGAGTGACACTTTCCCCAGTGCGCGTGTTGAAGCAAGAACTTAAGCTGACCTCAGTGTATCTGTGTCTTAGGTTGGAAATGCAAAATGTTGCTGGGGGTGTGAATTCTATTCCCATCTGTTAGAGGTGGGGCAATTTTCTTCTGCTAATTGAGCCACCTGTTGAAACCAGGTGTGGCAGTTTTGTTCATCTCTTCCACAACCAATCCTCCCTCTGGGAAATATTTTCTGTTAATGGACCATTGACTGTCACTGAATGACTGATAAAATTACATCATCCCGTTGTGAGATGCTCTGCCCAGAGGGAGGAGCCAAGCACTCCTACCTGGATATAATCTGAGGTTTGGAGCACCACAGCCAGCTTTTTCCCACTGGATTCCCTGAGGAGCAGCTTTCTTCTCCACTGGATTCCCAGAGGAAAGCCAGGGCCATCTACACCGTCACTGGACCTTCAGAGGAAAGCTACACCCTTCTCTACAGGATCCCTGCTCCAACAGAACCACATCTGTCACTGCAGGAGGACTGCAGCCACCATTCAATCAGACTGCTACCAACCCCCTGACCAACAAGTTGTCAGGTCATATTCTGACTCTGTCAGTGTTTGCTGCACCTACCTTTATTTCTGTTTTTCTTAATAAAGAACTGTTATTCCTATTCCCATATCTTTGCCTGAGAGCCCTTTAATTCAAAACTTCAAAATTATGATAATTATGAGGGTGGGGTTTTACATTTTCCTGCCTTCCTCAACAGACACCTGTCTTTTCAAACCAAGACAGTCTACTAGTAAAAGTGGTTTTTTTTTTTATTTTTAAAGTTTGGCAAACTTCTATTTTCACACATAAGATATCTGCTTATTTTTGTTGTTTTGTTTTGAAAAACAGGATTTCCTGTGAGTACTGACATCCAACACAGAACTTACATATAAGTAAAAAATACCTGAATATTTAACTACACTGTATGCCCTGGAGAGTGGGTGTGAATTGTGAGTACCTCAAGGACCTCCCGTATTTGTAATCAGCCTAAATTACTCAGAGAAGCATCCTCAAACCATGATATAGTCCAGTTACATGGACTGAAGGGTTACAAAAAGTGGGGGAGAATGTTGAGCCCTTCCCTTAGCAACAATATTTCACAGGGGCTGTGTCACCGCCACTGATTGTGAATCCTGCTTGTTCCAGTTTTGTGATATAAAAAGAGTGCAGGAGCGTGTCAACAGGACAGATTTTACACACTGGAAATGAGAGAGCGAGAGCGCGACAGAGAGAGATCTTTCATCTTGTCAATGCCTCTTCATCAACATTCAGATCACATTGCCTTCATTTCAGACCTCGCCACTATCCTCTGCCTTCATTCTTTTTTCTTATTTGGATTCCTCTCTCTTCATGGCTAAAAACAAAACTTTCTCCTTTGCTTTGACAGTTGTCTCTCTTTGACAAAATGCGACACTGTCACTGTTGATCTCATAAGGAACAACTTGTTGTCCCATTAGAGGAAAGAATCCTGGTCTTAGGAAAAAATGGCATTTTAAGATCAAGCAAGGCAAAACTACACATTGAAATGGAAGTTACATTTTTTACAGGTCTCTTGAAAAAAGTTATACAGGAGCGTTCTTTTAAATCTTAGTAATTGCCGATCCTCGGTTTTTCATTGTCTGCAGCTTGCCTTCTGTGCCGTCACAGACCTTCAGTAACAATCATGCTAACATTGTAGCATTTATTTTTGCTGTTTATTTCAAGAGAATATTTAATGTAAAAAATAAAGCCAGAAGATGAAAATGTTGGATGTGGGAAATATGAATTTTGAACTATGGATAACAAAAGTTAGACAGAATTGTTTACAGATCCACATCAGGAAAAGCTGGCACTCTTACTGAGCTGTGTGAGGCTTCAAATATGTTTGTGCTGTAAAGTTTTCCTGTAGCTACACAGCATTTCAGCAGGATACAATACTCTCCTACCAAGGCTCTCTTCTTCTTGTATAGACTTGAAGAAAGATTCAGAGAGAACAGAAGCCCCACACAGCCATAATAAAGCCCATTTCCTTTAACCCCTTTGCTGCCAATAATACAAAGGTCCTGCCATGCTGCCATCACCCACAAAGACATTTTTAGTCACTCCAGATCTGAGGGGATGTTAGGAAGGTTTCTGTCCTATGAACGAAATTTTTTAACCTTCCTCAAAGACTAGAAGCTCTGCTAGTAAATACAGCTTGTAGGCCATGAATAAAATTATTAAAAAAAAAAAAAAAAAACAAACAAAATATGTAAAGTGAGAGGGTTTGTACCATTTTGAAAGGAGTGTTATAGTTAATATGGCTCAATATCTTTATACACAGTGCCTCATAGGCAGAAGTAAAATTGAGCCTGAATTTCCTGCTTTTTCAGGATTTCTCATCTTTCTTCCTATTGCATCATAATGCCTGCTTACTTATACCTGTAACATGAGCATTGAATAAATTTAGGAATTCTTACCTGGTAGCAGATTTTACTCCCTTTTTACATAGAAGTAAACACCCATGGAAAATGACATTTCTGTACATTAACCCAGGCAAATGACATTCCTTGTCATTTGTTTCCAGATTCTGTGTTGCATTAACCATGCATAATATGCATTAACTCTTTCAATAATGCAACCTTTCAAGTTCCATATACCATAAAAGAGAAAACAAAAAAACATATCCATGAAGATTCAGCACCAAGACCCAGCTACCCCAATGTGTCATCTCTAAGAATGACTGGTAAAGAAACCTAGGCAAAGGGTGAAAGAAACAAGTGAAGCAGACTGTCTTTCTCTAGTGTGCCCTTCTGCCTTGGCTGCACACAGTTTAGGCATTTTCTGACTGGGAACTTGTAGTCAGATTATTGTTTAATACAAAAGAGAGGCCTCTCCAACAAGAATGTACTTAATCTTTCATAACTGATTTATACTTTGGCCTTCAACATGTCCTGAGGCAATGAATGAATTATACAATTTACTTATTTGTTATGCATCTGTTTTGAAAATGTCATAGCATAATTTCACTGGCTGCCTTGTGTACTGAAAATGGTGGTCCTTACACTGTAAATTTACAGATCTCACATTTTTCTCTTTGTATCATTTTTTGCAAACCAAATAGGCCTGCTCTGTTCAGTCATCCTCCACTTCTCTGAGCAAACATGTTCTATTTGACTACTCCCTTGCTAGTTACTTTGCTTAATACTAATGATCAATCAAGACTTTTTTTTGAGACAGGGTGACCCAATCCTGTGTCATATTACAGAAAAAAGTTCACTATGGATTTATACTTTGGTATAATGCTTCTTTGCAATTTTGTCTTCATTTCTAGTCCCAATAATTTTTGATGTTTTGATTGATTATTGGAAATTGTTTAATATTAATCTGACATTTTTGAGAAACTTCGATAGTGGTATTGACAGTTTCCTTTGTGAGTACTACAAGATTTTTGTGAAACAAAAAAAAAAACCCACCTTTAAACTATGGTAGCAATAATCATTTTAACACCCTTAGATGCTAAAACATCTCCTATGTACTAGAACAATATCTATAAATTGACTATTTTTCAACTTGTTACTGCTCTATTGACTGGAGGTTTTTTCTGCTAATTCTCATCCTACTGAATCATCTGCTATTATCAATGATGGCAAACTCCATCTTCTAATAAGTTTGAAAATATTTTGTCTCTATGTTATATGCTGTTAGTGGGTTGATTCTCAACATTTTTTCAGGTTTGAGTTGCTATAGCTTTACATTTAATTTGTTATATATAATTTCAATTATTTGGCTGTGATTTTCATGTTGGAAAGAAGGGGTTTATTTTAGTTTCCAAAAGACGCTTCACTATTTGTCAGGATCAAGGTAGCCCTTTTATAAGGATCTGATGGGCTCTTTCACCAAGCCTGAAACATGATGTCCTTGAACAGCATCCTTTGCACCAACTGATATTTTGCTGTTTGGAGTGTATTTTTTAAAGTTTATTTTAACTAACTTCCATTATATTTATGTGTTGCCTCTCTTTACAGTAAAACAATATTTCAATAAAAGAAGGTGAGATTGTTTTGATATCTATTTGGAGGGATCTGCTGAGATTTGCTTCAGGAATCTGCATACTTCACAATGATTATTGTACAGTGGTACTTAAATAATTGGCTCTTGAACTGGGTCTTGTGCACTGTTGAAAAGTAAAGAGCTGCTTCTCTACTTGTGAGTTCTCTGCTTAGTGGTTCCAAATAGTGTTTATTATGTCCTAAACTTTAATCATCATGTTCCACCGCAACACCCAAGCTGAGGTTTTGTCTCACTATCATCTTTAATTTTTTTTTACTCGCCTTCAAAATCTTTCTAATCTCCTTTAGTCATTTTCCCCACCTTAGATAGGAGATCCATAGTACACCTGTATTGATACATTCTTCTCAGCCAGGTTTTGCAATCAAGATCTGTCATACATGTAATAAAGTGTTGATTTCCCTCCCCGTTTCCCCTGCCTGCCCTCAGTAAGTTATTCCCCCATGTGCAGCCCAGGACTGTATGTAGAGGCCTTGATCTCCCCATGGCATCCAAACAGCAAAATGAAGCTATAAAACATTGACTGCTGATGACTCTAATCACTTATATTAATAACTGGGACAAAGCTTTGCAGCTGCTAAATTGATGCATTGGTAAGCACAAAATCAAGTTCCTTGCTCTGCGCACGTGTGCGCATATAGTGGGGAGGCAGAAAATCAACAACACTGAATAATAAACATTTCCTAGGTTAATTAATTTTGACATGTATAGCTTTATACGTAACTGATTCACGAGCTTTGTGAGGTAGATAATTCACACATCTTTGATTTTAGCAATCTCTTATTCTGCTTCATAACTTTCCAAAGGATATTTTTACTCAGGAACATTAAACCAGTTAAATTTTAGTCTGTTCCTGTCAAAGTGGTTTACATCTACACAGGCAATTTCTGGACTTCATTTTGTTTTTGTCAGTCACACTCTTTGATATATGAAAGTTTAGTACTTAATGTACGTCAGGATGAAAGTAGCCATGGTTGTTTGGGACTTGCTCATATGGAGCTGTATCAGAGTGAGCATGTTACTGCTCCTGGCAGTCCCACGGCTCCCCTGGCCTGCATGACTCCACATTGTGGTTGGTCAACCTGCACCAAGGCTGCAGAAGTAATTTCAGTGGTGAGGGAGTGAATGATTCAACAAATGACTTTGCAGTCAAAAGAAAAAAAATTGTATTATGCACCCATTAATATCATGACGACCACATACACCCCATTTATGCAAACAGGACTGATACCACATCTCAGAGCAAGAATGGGCAGGTGCTGACAGACATCCAGGGGTGCACAGAAATGATGTTTATTAAATTGTGTATAATATCCACATGGTTGGATAGGACAGGGCTGCTGGGGAAGGTCCCTGACATCTGGCCCTGCTACTGCCAGCCATGGCCTGCCCACAGGTAGGCAGGAGGCCATGGAAATATCCCTGTCCTGCTGAGAAAACCTTTCAGCAACAGAAGGGTTCAGTGACTGGGAAGGAGGTGCTGGGCAGTGTGCTGGGCACGGGGAGCAGCAGGGAGGGAGCAGCACCCCATGGGAGCTGCTATTCTGGAACATTTCCCACCTTCTGGCCATTTTTAGAATGAAAAAAAAAAATAGAAAGACTAAAATTTTTTCACAAAGCAGCTGGATGACTCAACAAAGGTCTGGCTTTTTCCTTTAGGGTTTGGGTGTTGGGTTGTTTGAGGGTTTTTTCAGATCAATTTGTCTCTTAAGTACTAACACTTTTCACATTCGTGACTAGCATTTTCTCATGATGAAAAGTGAAAATCCCTGTACTGGCAGCTGTCAGAAGTTGGGAGGGGCATTACATGAGAATTGCTTTTGGTTGTCACCAGCCCTGCCTTTTTCACCTGCAGCCATCCAGCCCTGGCCGCTGCTGGGACACATCACTGCCTAAAGGAATACTCTTGGGTCCCTTGTTCTTGTGCAACTTTTTTTCCAAATAATGTTTGGATTTAAAATCTCCAATTTATGATCTTTGGTTAGACAACAGTAGTGCAAGACTGCTGTATCACCTACTGAAGCAATAGGAATCTTTCTATAGACTTTATAGGAATGGGATGAGATTTATATTACTGAATACTTTAAAACTAAACAGACCTGCAAAGAAAAAATAATCCCTTATTGCTGCCTTCTGTCAGTTCCTTGGGGGGAAAAGTAAAGCAACTCTGAACTGAAACATACAGAATTTTTTAAATGCATGAATGCACCCTATCATTTTACTTTTGTCATCTTGTGATAGAGTACTGTTTAATTAAATAGATGAGGTATATGTTCTAAGCAGCTTATGGATGGGTAGTATCTTCATTTGAGACACTCTAATGAGAGACTAGGGGAACAACAAGTAACCATTTATTCTACAAAATTAAAAATGGGAAAGAGATGAACAATTAATTACCTTGACATTATCCTTAGCTATATTAGGTTAAAGCAATAAGTTGAAGGACAACAAAGCTAATATATATATTTTAAATATTATATTTCTATTTATATATGTATACATATAGATATGCAAATTTTGTTTTCTTTAATCATTAGAATTCAATTAAATGCGTGTGTTAAAGTAGCAACAAAATATTTAGCTTTTATGCAACATCACTTTTCATCCATAGGTCCTGTAATGCTTTGCTCAGGCTACCTACACCTGATGGGTACCTGACACAGAAGGTTTGTGTCAGCAGCAAGGCCCTGGCAGAGCTGGGACCACATAGCCTGGGCTGTCTGACATGCTCGGCACAAAGCTGCCAAATTAGTCACACAAAAATGGTACCAACAAGAAAAGCACGGTACAACTGTAGCATTTGGGACAGCACAGCTCAGCAATCAGCACAGCATGCTGTACTTAGGGAAAGGTGCACGTGGCTGTGGTGGTTTGGCACTGTCTAGATGCCACCCACCCACCAAAGCCTCTCTACTGCTCCCCTCCACTGACCTTGGTGTCTGCAGAGCTGCTCCTCTCTCATGTTCTCACCCTGCTCTTCTCTGGCTGTGATTACAACTGCACAGTAACTTGGTTTTTTTCTTCTTCTCAAATAAGTTATCCCAGAGGTGTTCCCACCATTCCTGATGGGCTCAGCCCTGGCCAGCAGTGGGTCCATCCTGGAGCTGGCATTGGCTCTGCTGGACATGGAGGAAGCTTCCAGCAGCTTCTCACCCCTGTAGCTCCTTCCCTTGCTACCAAAATCTGACCATGCAAACCCAACAGTGGCTCAGGAAAAGAAAAATATAATTGCAATTAAAACTATAATCAAGAATTTTTGTGATTAAATCTCTTCATTATTAGATGAGTATTATTCCCTGACTAGACATGTACTCGTTAGAGTCAGGCTCCTCTGTAAAGGAAATTGCTTTCAAAACTTTCACATGACACAGAATTAGGGATTATTCTTTCTAAAATGTTTTCTTTCTTGAACACTCTTGCCTAGACTTACGAAAAGGATTTGTATGGTAATATGTAAGGTACAATATATAAAGCACTCAACAAATAAAATGCAATTATCTATAACGTAAAGTATACAAAATTAAAAAATATAAAATATACACAAGAACTCAAGAACTAGGAAGTTAATCACATAGCAGATTTCAGATTTTCCTTTGTTTTCTCTAAAGCATTCAAGGCTACTTTGTCTGCCAGAAGTGGACAAAAGGGAACCTGTTTCTAATAAGATCAATGCAATTGTGTTTTGAAAAGGGGAAAAGAAAAAAGCTAGACAAAATGCTGATCTTTTTTCTTTACTGAAACTGTTTAGTGATTAGATTGAGAATGCAGTTTACACGATCAAAGGCTTGGAAGCAGATTTTTACATGAGCAGGGGTTCTGTTAGGTGTTTTTAGTGGGGGAGTGAAGGCATATTTTGGAAACTGTGATTTCATTACTTTTTAAATCTAAAAATCTATGCTTGTTTTCCATGCTGTCAGATTCATATCATGTCATAGTTCTATTGTATATGCACACTCAGCAAGAGAATGTGCAAGTGCTGGTATTTTGTGTTACCCTGTTTCTCCCTGCATTTGCTAAGAAGTGAAAAATAAATACTCAAATGAAAACAATATTTACTACCTAAAATCTGCAGGCAGATAGCAAGAAATCAAGACCTGTCAGTCTCTGGACCCTCTGGACAGATTTGCTGGCAGAGTAAGCATGAGGCCATGAAGTTTTGTAGAACCCCTGGCAGCTAAGGGGGTTGTGGATGTCAGCTCTTGGGTAGTACCATTCAAACAGATTGGATTTACCAACCAAGGGCATTCTGCATGAAGTTAACGTTCTTCAGATCCATATAGTCTGTCAGCCCTTTCATTTTAGATATGCATTACTTTTAAAAAAGGGAGCTTACTTTGACTGCAGTTTCACTTAATACACACCAAAAGTGATGGTCCTTTTAAAGACACACACTGAGGTGTATATGAGGATGTGGTTTGTGCCTCTTCCTTCTTTCAAGGGACACAAGGCATCAAGATCACACACATAGTTCAGGTACAAGATACACTACTCATTCATATTAAACATTTCAGCATGCACTGAATGCCATCAACTTAAACAGACAAGATTATGCTCTTTGGTGAAATTTCTTGAAAACACAAGTCATGATGAGGACAAAGGAGATCCCCTTCTATATTCTGAAAACCACACTTATTAAGGGAGGATGAAGTCAATTAGAGATTAAGTATGTGGCTGAGAAAAAAACTAAATTTAAAATCTCTTATGCTTGTATCCATACAACTGCATTGCTCTTCATAGCAATTCAGTAACTGAGAAATGAACGGAATCTAGTTTCTTTAACCCTGGGATAAATTTAACTCAAGAACACAGGTGGTTTGTATTCTGCACATGTGAATGGTCTACAGCTTTTCTCTGTTATTAGTCTGGTTTCAGCCATTTTAGCAATTCCATTGTATTTTGTTCACAGCTTTTGGCTTCCGCCCTTTTTCATTTTCTGTTTCTTCTGCCAGAATCACTTAATCAGCCTCTCTGGGAACTTATATAGCTCCCATGACCACTGTGTAAGAACACCTAACAAACATTAATGCCTTTTTAGCTTCACTGCACCCTTATGAGTAAGAACAGTGTTAATTCACATTATACAGAGAAGGAACAATAGGACAGAGACATTAAATGACTTGGATATCAGTGGAAGAGAAATCTGTAAAGCATGAGGAACTGAAGGCAAATGGTTAGGGCTAGCCCAAGCACCTCCTTCCTACTCTCTGCCCTTTGCAGACTATGAGCAGCCTCAAGCATCTGTCGCTCTGTCAAGGCACTAGGAAGACTCTTGGAATTCCCGTGATGGAGGTGCCTGTGCTGGGAGTCTGTTGTCACATCCCCATGGTGAGAAAGCTGCTCTCCCAAAGGATAATGGTGAGAATCAAAGTTGGGAACCACTCTGTCTTTCCCTCTCACTCTGTCAAACAGCTAGGATGCCCAGGCTTCTAAATCAAGCACCCAAACCTGCTCTTTGAAGTATATGGTATGAGTCACTTAGCTAACATAAAATGCCCTATACTGATCCACAAAGAGATTCCCATAAAGTTTCTCATGTCTCTTTTACCTGCCCACGCATATGGATCACTCATCATAGTAGTATCTGAATGCATGGTGTAACCAGTTACATTAATTTTTTTTTGTTTTAACATTGGATTTTGACTACTGGTTGCTGCACTCATTTCTAGTTTCATCTATTTTTTTGTCTGACATGAAGAACGCCATTCTGTTATAAGGAGAGATGGGGTGGGGTGTGAGCAAGTTCCAAAAATTCTGCAACAGCTCCCACCCCTCCTGCAACCCACTGGGTCTGCATGGCACATTATCTGCCTATCGATAATCCTTTATCATGGTCCATGGTAAAATCACGTTCTCCCATGGGCTGCCTTTCCTTTTCTCCCTTCTCTTGTAAGATATTGGGGGTTTAATAACTGTAGCAGTTTGGATTCCTCTCTGTGATCCTACAAGGAGCCAGGATGGATGAAGAGGTAAGTGAACGTTACCTAGTCTCTCTGTCCCGGTTTTGGAGAGTGTTATTTACAAAGAAATAAACAGATATGTAACTGTACACATTTATCTCACATTGCTCAGCTATTTCCTGCTCCTCCACACTCCCACCCCATACAATGAAATGGTTTGTAAGAGTTCAAAATGCCTCCCATCTAACCCTGTACCTATGCACAGGTAACTCTATCTCTGCCCTGTGCGTGTGCACCTGGAGGGTAAATGCAATGGAAGAAGAGTGTGAACCTTTGTGCAGGAATGGGAACAAATGTATTGAGGGGAGTGTCAGAATTTGAGTTATGTTTTATAGAACATTTATTTAGTATAATAAACATCCGCAAATGACTATTTATTTCATGAAGTAATTAACATTCCTAATTAGATGCACCTTCCAGCTGCTGTTAATCTTAATTGGCAATAATGCAGTTACATTTTGATACATATCTTCAGAAGAGTTGCAGAAGAGAAGGGGAAAAAAAAAATAAAGACAAAAATCTGAAGGGAAGGAAATAAAACTGTTCCCACACAGTTCAGAGAGTTCGCACAAAGAAGATCCCATGGCAACAGCGAGGCCCACAGTTTGCCTTATAAAAATCCAAGAATAGATAATGTATCATCTCTCCTAAAACACTTCGCTTGGGAAACCGGAGGGGAAGAGGGGGGAGAAAAATAAAACGAAGCCCGGGAGGTGAAGCGGAGCCGGCTGACCCCGCGTCCGGCGCCCCCCGCCCGGCCGCGCCCCCGCCGCTGCCCCGGCCGAGCGGAGCCGAGCGGAGCCGAGCGGAGCCGAGCGGCCCCGGCGCTGCGGCCCGAGGCGGCGCGGGGAGGCGGGCGGCGCCGGGGCGGAGGGAGAGAAGGAGGGAGGCCCCGCTCGCCAGGAGTTTCTCCAGGATCCCTTCGGAAGGGCCCTCCCCGGCGGCTCCCCCCGCAGCGCGGCGAGTGCGGCGCTGTCCATCGGGGGGCAGTGCCGGCCCCTTCCTGCCGGCCCGGCGGAGGGCGCGTTCCGCCGAGCGAGCGAGCGAGCCAGCCCGTCTCGTAGGAACACAGGGATCGTTTATGCACTGCAGTTTCTCTCGCCTCTCTCCCTCCCTCTCTTCCTCTGCTCCCGAGGATATTTTGGGTGGATTGTGGTTATCAATCAAGACCTCCTCTTCTTCTTTGCTGATCACTTGTCATTTTCACCGGGGATTAGTATCGTTCGGGGCAAGCGGACAACTGATTTTTGTTTTTTCTTTCTTCTTTTCCATTTGGAGAATTTCCCCTCAAACCTCTCCCCCCCCTTTTTTTTTTTTTATTCCTTTTTTTTTTTTTTTTTTTGGCGCTGCGGTGCGGGTGCTAGGACCCGTCAGGCACCCTCCCCCGGCCCCCCCCACCCCGGAGCGTTTTCCCCACATTCGCCCAGCACCAGGAAAGGAGCCCCCTCCGGATCGTCGCTCGCCGGATACTTGTGCGGGCAGCCGGGATCCGGCGCGCTGGGCGCGGAGCTGCCCGCGGGCGGCGCGGGGGCCCCCAGGCCGGCCGCCCCCTTCCCCCCGCCCCCCCCCCCTCGCCGCACCTGGATGGTACCTCCCGCCGGCGACGCGGGCACTTTCTGAACTAGGAAGGAAGGGGCGACTCGGGGGGGGTGGGGGGCGCCGAAGTCTGTATGGAATTACCTGCGCCCCCGGCGGAGCTGGCAGCGGTGGATGGATGGGCGCCGCGTCCGCGGCACTCGCGGCCAGCTGAGCCCCAGGAGTAAACACGGGGCTCCTCCGGCCGAGTGCGCAGTGTGGTGACCGGCACTCGCCTCGCTGACTGATCGCACCGGAGGAATATTTCGGGAGACTCCTGTGGGTAAGGTCATTTTATCCAGGCAAAAGCCCGGCATTGCTAAACTTGGTGGCGGGTGACTGAAATGGGCACTTTCGGGATTGCTGCATTACCCTGATGCGAGGGGCTCCAGCCGCTATTGGCAGTTGAGTGGAATAACTGCAGTGGGTCTTCTGGTGAGTGCTTTTTGCGATAAATTAAAAAAAAAAAATCTCCTCCCTCTGTATTTATGCATCCTCTGGATTTGGGAGAGTACTGTAAGAGCAAGGAGTCTTTAATTTTCCCTCTTTTTATTTTTTATTTCCCTGGTTGTAATATGTTTGACTGAAAAGGTTATGTGACAGCAAAGAAGCTCTCTGTGATGGAATCTAATTAATATGAGATCGGATCCCATCCTCTGGTTAAATAGATGTTTCCAACTCTGTGCAGCGTTCTGCTGCATTTCATAGCTGCAATGGAGGTAGAGAAAATCTGCTTTTCAAGTTGTTAAACTTTAAGGTGGTGATCCTTATTGATCGTGGTACAGTGCACTGGTGCTAAAGGGGTTAAATGCCATTGGTAATTTGGGATTACAACTGTTCCTGTAAATCCTGCAAGGAAATTATAAACGGAGGGGTGCTAAGGACAAAATGCCCTCAGATTCATAGTAGAGAAAGACCATAAATGTCGCTAGCCTGGAAATACCTCATCCAGCTGCTTTTACAAAATATCTTTTTTACCCAATAACTTACCTACTGAAACCTCGGACCACGTGTATGGGAGTTGGAAGATGTGCAAACAGAGATGCTATCTTCGGTATTTCATACATACATGCATCTGGCTGAGGGACTGTGTGGGAATTCATTCCTGTTACTTGTGGTGTGAAACGAGACGAGAGAAAAAGGAAAGATCATCTTCTTAAGAACAGAAGCGAGTGAGGGAAGCACTTCAGCCTTTTAAGATTTAAAGGGATCCGAGCAATGCACATTGGTAATCTCTCTCTGCAAAATCAGTTCTGATAAGAGGGAATGGGGGAAGGTTGGGGGAATCGATAGTGATGACGTTGTGCAGTGCAATGCACTGCAATGCTAAAGTTACATGGTGTGTGCGAAAATATATACCCTTATGTACTGCTGGTGAGTTCATGCATAATGGATGGAAGAAGATATGCAGATCTGTCTGTAGGAAGATGGATGTATTTGTGCAAAGACGGTGATTATGTAACTTGATTACATCAGTGGCATCAGTCGCCGATAGTGGAATAATATTCTCCTATAGCGTATCGATCACTTGGCTTAACTTTGTAGCGCTCCCGGCAGCGAGGGATGGAGACCTGGGCAGAGGAGGGGAGATCCTTGCTCAGCTCCCGACAAGGGGTTTGCCTCTTGCAGGCTGCCTTTCGCATCAGCGTGCTGCTGGCGGAGTTTCCCCGGGACCGGGAGTTCACGGAGGACGAGGAGGAGGAGAAGGAGGAGGGGGAGGCTGCCGAGGGCTGGTTCAGCCACACCCGGGAGAGGCTCCCGAGGAGCCCCGGCCAGGCTGCACAATGGTCCCATTGAGCGGCCCCGGCTGCGCGCTCCTTCTTCGCAAGGTCACACCGCAACCTGGGGCTCGGGTGCATGGCAACAGCTGAGCGGAGGAGGAACAAAACCGAAATTAAAATTGATCCTCCTCCTCCTCCTCCTCTCCCCTGGCCGTCGCCCGGCGTTCTGCTGACCCCTGTGCTCCGGGCAGAGCCCGGCTGTGTGCGGGCACCGGCAGCGCTGTGCGCTGAGCCTCTCTCGGTGCGAGCAGCCACTGCTCGCAGCTTTTGGCAGGGTGCTGCTCCGCTGTGCCACAATACAGCGTGACTGACGTGGGGAAAAGTATTGTCAGATACAACAGCTTGGTACACTTGTTACATTTACAGGAACCCAAAAGGTGGTCTCTTAACGCGCTTCAAGCGTCTTAGAAGTGAGTGGGTGAAGAGCAAAGGTGTAACAGGAGTCCCATTGGTTTAACTCAGATTTTTTTAGCAAATTGTCCTCAAAGATAGCAGTATCAGGATATACCTTAATGCCCCTTTTAGAATCCTGAATCGCTTTTCCTATCTGTTCAGGGAGAGGAGGGGGAAGAGCACTCCTTGAAGACAGATAAGCTCACAAAGGCACTGCTGAGGGCCCATACCTCTAACACATGCATTTTCTGAAAAATGTAAGCCTGATGAAATCTTAACTCAGCTGAAATGAGTGATCTTATCGGCACTGACCTGTGTCCTTCCCCACTTCACTCTGAATCCATTCCAGCAAAATGTCACTAAAATACTTTTCAGTTAAGAAGAGGTGAGGGCAGAGTGGGTTTTACATCTCTTGATAAACGTGATCTTCACATACCTACTAGATTTAATGCACTATCAAACTCACAGTAATTTTACCCTACAGCAGCCTGAAAAATCATTTTCTCCTGCTTCCCTGAAAACATCAGTATTTTAAAGTAGATTCCCCATTAGTTCATGACTATATTCATATTTCTGGAGGATAGGTCTGGGCAAGCACTAAAATATCCTGCTAATGCAGTTTGGTGTTTGAGATTCATAGAGTATACTGAGTAAATTGGGAAAAAAAGGATATGAAGTTAACTCTGTTTCCATCCTTCAGGGGTCAGAATAACACTATGGCAACTCCTATGCATTGCTACAGCTCTTATAATTTTCAGAAATGTCCATTGCATAGTCTCCCCCACACAAAATTACAGGCATGCTCTTTCCACTGATTGCTTACAGGACCCCTTGTGACACACAGGCCCCTTACCTGTACCACCCATCTCAAAGGAGAGCACAATTGTCTCCAGAAGGTGTTATAAAACTGGTGCTGTAGAGGAGTAGGCACTGACAGTGTGGGAATGTATCACATGGTACATGTAAAGTGGCATGCAGCATGCAAGCATTTGCAAATTCAGGACAATAGACAATGGTAAGCAACAGAGTTTTGTTTATAGATTAATTTTATTGTGGTAGTTAGCAATGCCCACTTGGTAAAAATATAGGGTTTCAGCTCCAATACAGTATCTCTTCAGTTTGCATCAAATGTAGCTTTTTTGAGAGGAAACTTTCCTTGCTGAAGTAAAGCTGTAAATCACTCGGACAAATGAAGAGAAAATGTGAAGAGAAATATTTACATAAAACATTCCCAGGCTCCAAATCTCAGACCATTGAAAGCAGTGAGATTTTGGCCACCCACTCCTCGCTGTTGCTGGAGAGCTGGCTTTTAAAGAAAACAGCAGTGCATGAAGAATAATCTCAGTGCCTTCCTCTGGAAAAGCAGGCTTTGGCTGTCATTGTCATAGAAAACAGTAGACTTGTTTTAGTGCTGATAGGAAAATTTGAAACAGGGTAGATCTTAATGAAACTTTTTAACTGTTCAGTGATATTGTTGTAATGCATTCAGAGTACTTTCTGTGGCCATTATGTTGAACCCATGTATTAGGTAAAAAACCCAAAAAAAATGGATAATCAACTGAGGCTTTCCTTCAGTGTATTTGCACTTACAGAGAAGTGTTTGAATATACTTCTGTGTTTCATAACAGCTGTGATATTTAGCGGCTGGGAATCTTTTTATTTTTATAGTTCACACTGCATGATAATATATGGCAATTGAAACATGAAGCTCTGATTAATATGATTAAAAAGTAGCAACTTATCTAGTGGTGCTGAAGTTGTAAATTTTAATTATAGAAGCACCATTTGCACAGCTATAGGTAAGGTTGTGTCAGCATTTCTATTATAAACCTCTATCCTGTTTCCATCCATTGTGTCAGGGGTCCATGAAATAAGAAGAATTCAAAGTCTCTCATCATAGAGATGATGATGGCTGTTTAGGTTACTGTTGTGGCCTGTCAGGTCAGTAATCCATGTGTTTCTTTAAGTCTTTATCTGAATACTTACAGCAGCACCAAAGCAGCCATTATGCTCTATCAATTCAAGTATATTCTTCTATTTTAAAATGTAATTAAATATGCAGTGATGGACCACAGTAACTTAGTGACTCAGGAGGGAGCATTTAACATATCATTTTTTATGCGCTTTCATACAGTTTTCCTACTCCTAAACCAAAACCAGATTAAATGCAGCAATTAATTTTTTTTTGTGACAGCTTAAAATTAATTTGCATTTAAGTGAAAACTCTTTTGGGGTGTGGGGAGGAAGGAGAGAATGATGAAGACAAAAATTTTTGGGTTTTGAATGTTAATATTCAAGCTTTGCATATTCCCCTGAGGTAGTCACATATGGAACTCCATCCTGCAGAAGGGGAAAGTACTGTGTCATTTGTCACAGCTCTGTAAGACCTGGGCAAGGAAATCAGGTAGTGCTGGCTCTGTTTAACATTGAGCACTCAGTTTTTCTAGGTCTCACTGTACCTGTGTATTATAGGCACTCCTAGGTCAGTTCATGGTGTTACACAGCACACTATTTATGCCTCAATAACTGGGTCTGAACAAACGAACCAAGGGCATCACTCAGTCTTACTGCTGTATGTGCTTTAAAGTCTCATGTTTGTAGGAACAGCACACAGACATAAGGATAATCCTTAAGCAGTTGTAGCGTTAATTGCAGCATTTACCCACAAAGACTTTTCAGCTGGGAATGAAGGAGAAGAAAGGGAGAACATGAAAACATTTAGATTTTTGCCACTGCAGTAGACACTGTTTCCATTTTATTTTTTACTTCTGGGAATAATTTAGGAAATGCTCAGTGTAGCTTATGAAAAGAACTACAGAAAGCTAATTCATGTGCTGAGAAGACCAATACCATCTATACAAATCTATACAATCAGCAGGCCAACAAGGGGTAGTGGTGTCAGGAAGTTTTCTGTTCTCTGGTCCTTTACTGCTGACCATGGTGAATAGAGCATTGTGAAAGAGGAAGATGGAGTCTGCAGAATGGGTTAATAAAAGGGGGGCAGAAAAGCTTGTAAATGTACAGACAGTGGTGAGGTATCTTCTCTGTCTTCTGAGATAGAATATATTTCTGTATTCCTCTTGTCTCTTCTTTACTAGGGATACCCAGCTGTTTAAAGTTATTGCAGTTCCCAACTCCCACTGCTCTTTTTTTTTTGGAAAATCCTTAAAATCTTCAGTGCAAGGGCCATCAACTTTTTGTTTTCATGTTTTCATGCCTGTTTCCAGTCACACAATGAGACGGTGATCTCAGTTGAGGTAACTTGAGGTTCTTTCTCCATAAAATAATAAATTAATGTCAGGAAAGAATGTTTTCTGGTAGATGAAAAGACTGAAAAGGCCTATAATTTTAGAAAAGGTTGATAATTTGCAGAAATCATACTTTGTTCTGACAAAGTGCATACTTTGAATTTCCAACTAGGACTTCACAGTACTCTTACAAGACTGACACCAAGGTAGTGCAGCTGCTGTGCTTGGAGTGTCAGTTGCAATTTCTTTTCAACCCCAAACATAAGTTTAGACTGTTTCAGGGAAAATGAAGTCATAGTGATGTGCATCCATTGTCATGTGCAGGGAAAAGTTTTTGCTGCTGGTTAGGAGTGGGCTTAACCACTCTGAGTTCCCAGTGGGCTCAACCAGCTCTGACCTGTCTGAGTTCCCAGATCATTTGCATCTGACTGAGAATTGCTGTGCCTGAATGGTGTAAGGAACCTGCAAGTACATCTGTGCCCTGCCTACATCCATTTGACAGTGCACCTTTACTGGATTTGACTCTGAGCTCAGATCATATGCCTCAGGGATAATTCCTACACCGAGATCCGTTGGTATGATGGAAACCTTGGGATAGAGCCACAATGTCTGCACAGGAATGTGTTTGGCCGGGATGCTTTTGTGTGGCACTGATCCCTGGCAGCAGTTTTAGCCCTGTGTCTGTCAGGTTGCTGCTCAGTGCACACAATTTCAGGATGGCAGCAGAGCACAGCTGTTGCCATACAGCACCTTGGCATTCTGCATCTTCGATTTTCCTTTAATGCTTTCTGTCTCTTCCCAAATCAAAACTTTTTCCTCACTCCCCCCTCCACCCCCTCCCCTCCCTCCCAAACTCTTTTGCTTATTTTAGAGTAATATAACTGGAAATGCATGACATTTCCTTTTCAGCAAGTTGTGACTATGATGGAGATACGTATGCTTGTGTACCTATCTGTCAATAAGATCTGCATGTTCAGTATACGCAGAGTTTTTTTTAATTCAGCATCTCTTACCCAACAGACCAGGCCTGTGAAGTTTCTCTTAGACATTTCTTTGGGGGATCCCATAGCTGAAAGTGGTATGCTTACGCCAATGTTAAATCAGGCTGGCTGGTTGGCACTGTCTCTCTGCACATACATATATCTTTAGTTATCATAGAATCAATAGAATATGCTGAGTTGAAAGAGACCCATCAGGATCATTGAGTCCAACTCATTGGCCCTGCACAGGACACCCCAAGAGTCACACCATGTGTCTGAGAACATTGTCCAAATGCTTTTTTGTCTCAGTCAGGCTTGGTGCTGTGACCACTTCCCTGAGGAGCCTGTTCCAGTGACTGAAGAATGCTTTCCTGATATCCAACTAAACTTCCCTTTACACAACTTCAGGCCATTTCCTTGAGTCCTGTCACTGGTCATGAGAGTGAAGAGATCATCACTGTCACCTCCTGTTCCCCTCAGGGGGAAGTTGTCACTGCAGTGAGGTCTCCCCTCAGTCTCCTCCTGGCTGAACAGACCAAGTGACCTCAACCCCTCCTCATAGGGTTTCCCCTCCTGACCCTTCACCATCCTTGTAGCCCTACTTTGGAGGCTCTCTAATACCTTAATGTACACTTTCAGGGATCATTTCTGTAGCTGGTCACTAGAGGAGAGTTATGTACATGTACACATGCACAAATACAGGTACCTATGTATGCCTGTGCAGGCACATGCCTTTACCTGTGCACTCACTCATACACCCAGAGGAAGACTGAGAGCAAGCCATGAACAGGAGATGCTGTAGTTATTCCTTATGGAGGAAAACAAGCATCATTCTAACAGGCCATGAGACAGTAGCTGGTTTTTAGGGTCGATTTTGTATTTATTTTTTAATGATCTGCAAATGCAGCGCATTTGAAGACAACACAAATGTATTTTGGAATATCAAAGCAGAAATATACTTTGAAAGGACTATCGAAGGGTTATGTGGTATCAAATGTAATTTTAGAAATCTACATGGTAAAACTTTGAAAGATACAATCTAAATGTTTCCTGTATATCTCTCCTAACAGATCAGGATACCATCAAAATCTTGCCCATTGTTGTGAAGAAGCTCAACCAGGGTATTTTCTCAGTTCATAGTAGAAGAAAGTTTTATATGTATTATAAAAGAAATGTAAGACTGTGTAGTATTTCTTGTATAACACTTAGAAACTCTTCACTGTCATACTCAGTATGAATAATCCATCTGCCTTTGGTAACTTCTTATCCAGAAACCTATTAAGAAGGAAGAAAAGATGAGAGAATCACAGCCAAAAAAAAAAAAGTCTTCCATATGAAAAGATTCCCATGTGAAGAAAGAGATGAAGGTTTTATTTATTCAAAAAAAGAAGATACAATATGGAAGAACAAATGATGCAGGCTATGGAAAGATACTTTGGCTTATCTTATATATTGTTTTCCTGATGAGTGGTAAAATTTAATTGTGGAAAATGAAAAATGAGTTAAGGAAAACACTCCTTTACATAGTTCATTCAAATCCTTTGCTTCTTATGGACAAGGATCCAGTGAAGAGAAAGCTCTAGTAGACTAGAATAGCTAGATAAAGACAGAATTTTGAAGTGTTGCATTGTAATAGATACCTAGGTAAGAAGATTATCAGGCTGTGTAACAGAGGGCTCTCAGCTTGTGCACCCCAGTTGTGGTGTAGCCAGTGGATGTATTTGTCTGTAATTTCTGAAGTGTTAAAGGATGCTTCTTCCAAAGGATTTCTTATTGGCTTCCCTTGGATGTCTCCTGTCTGAGATGGACTGTGTGTTCTGGAGACCACAGTTCTTCACTCTCTGTTTATTTTACAAACCCAGCAATTGTAGTACTGCTTAATAAAGATATATTAATGTTGACTGAACAGCCTAATTTTGCTGTTTAAGTCTTCATTACTAAAGTCCTGGTCCAAAACATAGTGATGGAAATGGAAGGAGGCCTACTGCACTCTGTAGGTATTGGATCAATCTCCAGCTTTATCATCTAAATTCCTAATTTTTGTTATTTTCTGTGAAAAAAAAACAACTCTCATACTGCTTATGTTTAATAGGTTAACATTGATTACAAAAAAAAATCTTGTAAACTTTAACATAATCCAATAAAGCTTATATTAAAGCTATCTTATTGACAGGATAAACGGTCTTAGTAATTTCCATCATTAAGGGATGTAAACCCCCATATTTTGGTCAGTCACTGAAAGGAATGTCTCATTTCTTAAAAGGTTGTTACACCATCCCTGGTCTCTGGTACTTTCAGTTGCTGTGATGGAAAATTCAGATCTTTAAAATCAATCCCTAAAAATGTATGCAGTGTTAGTGTACATCCTGAGCTAGTTCTTTCTAAAAAATTGTCAGGTTAATCAAAATACAGATAGGTTTCTGTCTTTAGTTAGTTTAACTTATCCTCCTTTGTACTGCTTCTTCACTACTTTATATGTATAATGATGTATAATATATTTCTTATATATAATAATATAAATTCTGTCAAAGGACAGGCCCATGGCTCAATGGACAGACACTCTACTTCTGGCTGTTCAATTACAAGGCACCTTCCTTAATTACTGTTTCCTCTGGATTTTGTCCATTTGTAGTATCACTTAATGCTTAAGACTTCCATATTAGCTAATGCAATGTATGTCTTTTATTTCTTTGGTGTCTAAAATCAGGCCCTTTCACTATTTCCAAATATTGCTTCTCTGTAAAATTTTGCTATATTTGTCCATACTTCAATTTCTTGTCTCTAAACACTGAAAGACATAAACACATTCTGCCTTCATGTCTTTTTACATGCTTCATCTATTCATAATATAAACTCTTTGCTTAATATTTCTATTTTATTATCTGTGAAGCAGGGCTAGAGAAAAAGTTAATGTCAATTTCTTTTTCCTGCCTCAGTGGAAATTAATTTTTTTGCCAGCCCTTGGAAATCATAGAAAGTATTTCCATTCTTCCAGCCTCCAGAAAATAAGAAATTTCCACGTTGGTTGGAGGGTGGATTTTTTAATTGTTTTTTATTTATTTAGCACTTAGATTTTGGGAGGATTGAATCAAAGGATGCCATTTTAGACATAAAATTTTAATGAAAACATTTTTTGCTAGGTAGAAAATTAATCAGGGAAGATATTTTCAGAGTGCTTAATGCAAGTTCTTAGCAGAACAAGACTCTCAGCTAAGGTCTTTACATGCTAAATAATACAAATATGAAAATAGTATTGTGAGTCATACTACTGGGGGTGGCTGGGTCAGCTGCCTGTTTCCTAAATATTAATCAATCTTTTTTAATTTGAGATTACTTCACTATTCATCTTCTAATTTTTCCCTGTTACCTGAATTAATTAAATATAAAATATGGATGGTCACGAATCAAATGTAGCTTGTGGGTTTCCTTTCTGCCAAGGTTCAGGTGTAACCCACCTGGTTAACAGAACAAAAATGTTAATAGTGATGGTTTCTGGTTTTGATGCTGAACCTCGACTCAGTGTTGGCTCTTACTCATCAAGCCTTAATCCAGTGCCCGGGGTGTTGTGGGAAGGGCTGCTGTTGGTTCTCAGTGTGGAGTGAATTAGATTTGGGAATTTCAAGTCTTAGCAGCGAGGTTCTCTTGTTCCCCGCGGCGCGCTCGCCTGCGGGCGCAGAGCCATCCCCATCAGCATCACCTGCTGCATGCCCGCAGGTACCGCCCGCCTTCCGCAGGGCAGCTCCTGCTCCTCCGGGAGACAACCCCAGAGGCGAAGGCATCTCGGGTTTCGTACATGAAACCTTTGCTGTTTTTTTCAGGTCTTGTTACTGGAATTGACGAGCCGTGCTCAGTGCCATCCTTTGGGCTAATTCCAGCTGACGGCTCTGGACCAGGGCTGGACCGCAGAGCTCCGCGGTGACGCCGGCGGCATTTCCCCATCACAGCAGGAATGCCCCAGCCAGCGGGCTCCGTGCCCGCCGCAACCTGTCGCCTGGAGACTTGTGGTTTCCATAGCTTTGTTTAATAGAAGACTTTTTTGTCTGCTCTGAAGACACTCGTGCTCGCTGATTTGGAATAATATTAAGTGAAGCAAGGGTAAACCGATTTCACACAGAATCTCCTGTCAGAGCTCTGTTTCGTCAAGAATAATGTTAGAGTAACTCCAGTGAAGCTGTTCCATTCGGCTTGCCAGATTGAGTCCAATGCGAACCTTCAACATAGATATTATTGCATTAATTTTAATGGATAAAGATCACAGAATTATTTAATTAACATAGCAGAAACCATTGTCAACAAGCAAAGAAGTTATACTGCACAGCCACTCTAATGCAATCACAAGAGTATACTTTATGGCTATGGGTATATAATTTTCTTGTTAAAGACCTTTGATGTTTCTTTAAATATATAAAAATACAGGAAATGTGTAAATAAGGCTTGCCAGCCATCTCAAATGCCTCATGTTAAAATTAATCTTTTAGCTTTAATTTGTGTCCATTTAGATGGGTTTCAGATAATACTGGTGTATATATACAAGCATATATATAAATTATAAGTAGAGATATGCATGTACAGACATAACTTTTGTTATGAAATCATAGCTGTTAATATTGAAAACACAACCATTATGTCAACTTTCATATGTTGTTTTTTCCATTATTTTTATAATTTTATTTGCATGGTTAAGGACTGTTTAACCACTAGAGTTTTACTTTCCCTGTGCTTTCCTGCCTGGTCCAACTACATAGGAAATGCTCCTTTGATTTGTTCTTAGGGAATTCAGGAGCACTCTTGGAGGTTTGCCTCTTCCACCAAGACCCACTGCGCAGTCCCACTTGCATGTGTGGTTTAGACCTATACATGTTCTTCTATCCTCATGCATTGCCACAGGAGCTGATTCAATGTTTCTGGGAGTCAAGGAGTCAAGGAGCCACCAGTCACCTGAATGGCAGTACCTTGTCATGTGCAAGACAGGCTGCTGTCTCTGTGCTAGTCCTGAATTCATAACTCAGAGGGAGTCTGTGTTTCGTAATAGGGGAAGCTGTGGGCAGTGCATCTCATAGTTTGGCAGCAGCTGCTTGCTTGTGTAGATGGCTTTAGATTACTGTTGGTGTCAAGATTTCAACATATATTTGGTATGTTTAATCCCACACTGAGACAGAGTATGAAAACCATTGCTTGAAAGCAATATATATGTGTATAAATATAAGCCAGTCTCTAGTTTATCTAATAATGAAACCTGAATGCAGGAATGCAAATGTATAATGTAGCCCAAAGTGTGTGAGGCTGTATCAGTGCCACCTGAAATATGTAAATAAGAGACTTTATTGCTTATTTGGCAGGGACTGTGGTTCTACAGTCCTCACTTTTACTGTCATTTTTATTGACTTCTCAGAATGCTCTCAAATAAGCTCTCAACCTTTTGCATAGTTTTGATGAATGAATTTTCAACCAGAGACAGTTTACTATGGAATTGTCTTGTATTTTTTCTACCAAGATTGGCATAATATTCTTAGCTTAAAAAAGAAGGTTTTCTTCTTTATTATTCTTTTACTGGAAATTTATACTATAAAGGTTATTGTAGGATAGAGGAAAAATACAGTAAAAATATAATACAGTAAGACTGTGTTCATATAATAGCAATATTTTGCACCCATAAACTTTATAGTTTATTTTGAGGATTATCTATTAAAGCTCTAATTAGAAACAAAAAACCCTCATATAATTTCCCCCCAGAAAAAAGAGAAAGGACACACCAGAAAGAAAACTAAATTTTTGTAATGAAATTTAGATAACCATTTATTTAAGTCCATAATTTGTTTTAAAGTACAAATTGTCTTTCTGCTTATCTTAGAGGACAGACAGACCCTCTTACTATTTAAAGCTTATTTTAAAAAAAAGCTTCATTATCAAGGGGTACAATTTTTGCTCAGTCCTTATCAAAGAATAAAATTAAACAAAATATGCTGTCAATCGACACTCACTTTCCTGTAGATGGTCAGAAATTAAGCAGAGAACCATCACTGATCTCAGTATCAAAACAGTATATGCTTCTAGGGGTTTCCATAAAATTTAGTTTATGGAACAAAAAGGTTTTATACCAAGAGTTATGGAAGTTTTATATATGGAATAACTGATTTTAGCAGGAGGTTGTGTTTTGTTTGTCAGGAATTCTAGCTCACTTTTTCTGTTACGTGGTGTGTGTGGTGCATAGCTTTCATGGTGAATACACACATGAAACGGGAACTAATTTATCAGTTCCCATGAGTAAATGGCTCTGCACACCTCTTTTGTAAGTGAAAACTAAATTTGATTTGAAAACAAAGACCTAGAGGAGAAAATATCCTTAAATGGTCCTTTATTTTATATGCTGTGATACACAAATAAATCCATTAATTACCTTCAGCAATGTGGAATTTATTTATCAGATGAGACGTTCTAGCTGTCACCAGTCACTGACAGTGATTGTGACACCCTGCTGCACACATTGCTTACACTGTACAAAAATTCTCTATTTATGTAGCACGTTGTTCCTGAGATTTCATACCACAGGTGAACAATTAGCTGTATACCTGCCAGTTAAGATAACTGAGCTCTGCAATTAGACTGTGTGACAGGTTTTGATGAAGTTCAGCCTCCTTCCAGAGGCAGATTGTGAGCAGGCAGGGAGGGTGGCGGGTGCCCCAGGTGGGTGGGCACAGGGTGTGCAGGCAGTGCAGCAGGAAGGGTGCTTGGAAAGGCACAGGAGTGGTCAGCAGAGCGCTGCCTCCCCACCTTGTGCAGCCCTGCAGTTACCACATGTCCTGTGCAGCAGCTGACAGGCATGGGGAAGGCTGCTCCTGGGATGGGTATTGAAGAAAAGCTGTGAAGAGTGAAGACAGAGAAATGCTTGGTGTTGGTCAGTGTCCTTTGGCATGACTTTGGTTTGATCACATCTTTTCTGTTGCGTACATCATCCCTAAGGAGAGATTCTGCCTCCTTGGCCAGTGCCATGCCTTGGTTTAACATCAGCTCCCAAGTGAAGGAGAGCTGGGCTGGCAGGCTGTCCCCCCACTGCTGTACTCTGGGGCCAGCTGGCTAGGTGGCAGGAAGGGGGACCAACTCGTGCTGGTTTTGGCTGCAATACAGTTCATTTTCTGCAAGTGGTGGAGAGCAGTTCATAGCCACACTGGCTGATGCCCATACCCTCTCAAACAGATTGCCCAGGACTACAGTATTTGTCATTTGGCTTTGGGTTCCTTCTCAGCCACCTGTGATGGACTCATCTTAGTTATTAGTCTTAGAGTTGGTTTTTTTAATGTAGGTTTATGGAGTTATTTTTAGTTTTGTTTGTGTGAAGTGCAGCCTCCCCTGCCTTGTAGCTTTTTCAGACACAAAACTGGTAGATGTTGTGTGTCCTAGGCTACGTGCAGGGATAAGCTTAGGGATAGGATGGAATCAGAGGACTGACTGTTCAGTACAGACCAAACCTACTTGTTACCTTGGTGTTAGAGGCAATCTGTGGAGTGAACTGCCTTCCCTCACCTGTTGACTCCACTGAACTCACACCCTGCAGTGGAGATGATCCCTGTGAGGAGTTTACTCAAGGGCTGAGCTGCTTGGCAGTGCAGACGTGTTGCCTGACGTGGATTCCCAGGAGCAGAATGGGGTGATAGCATTTCTCACCTCCCTGGCACGCTGAGGGAACAGACACATTAGAGACTGTGAGATGTGAAGATATGGTAAAATGTGGTGTTTTCTGGTGTGATGAGGGTGCAAATGACAGACTCCTGTCTGAGAAGATGGATGAGTTCCCTTCAGTAAAGCATTAATATGTGCTGTATCCTCTGAAATGTGAGCTGGTTGTCACAGGCTCTGCAGTTGTTCCTGGGGATTTTGTTATGCAGATGGTACTTTCTGATTATCACGTTTTAAGACTCATGCACACATGAAAGGGAATAGTGAAATGGAGAGGGGTAATCTTACTGAATAAGAAAAGCATTTTTATAAACAGATTTTTTTTCCCCTGAGATAAATCAGCTCACTCTCGGCCTCACATCTTGAAGCTCAGCCTGGCTATATCTGAGTTTATGAGATAGCCATGCATCTTTTTTTTTTACTGCCCTTTGAAAAGCCCAGAACATGAGTGTCATCACTGACATGCTGTGGAGACAGGTCTATGCAGAGCTGAGTACCATTCCCCCTGCCTGTTTCTCTCCATCAGGCTGGTCAGGTGTGTGCCTGCTGCTCTCTGAGTCAGGACTGGGAAGGCAAATGGATCTCCAATGCAGGTCCCATTCAGGGCATCACTGTAACACAGACATTCTTCAGAAGCAAGCTACAAAGATTCTTGGTCTTGTACACTCCTTTCCACAAATTGCCCTGCCAAAAAAGGGCTGGTGAAACAAAGGTTTGGTGAAATAATATCATTTGACACAGCCATACTTTGCATTTGTAGGAGAACTGTACTGCATTCAGCACTCAGCAGATCATGTTTGTTCAGCAGATTTCAATTAAAGGTGTTAGTGCTTTTAGAGGCCAAGCTGGACTTCTTCCAGAGCAGACTTTTTATTTTCCACTCCATACAAAGCTCCATAAAATGTCTTTGTACGGACAAAATGTGCATCTGCCTATACCCTTAGAAAGCTTTTGTGATTAAATTGTGGAAGAAATTCTTTTACCTTGCCCTGTCTGAATTGGAAATAGTGTCTGTATGTGGGAGGAAGCAGACATTGTAGTTCAGGTTTGGATGGGAATAGGGATCTTAATGGTGAAGGAATTACTGTGACTTCTTTCTATTAAAGGATTGCCCATAATCACCCAGTTTCCATTTCTCTGTGTGCTGTGCATGCTCAGAATCCATGCCATTGGGCTTACAAGGGGGAGAAGTTGGATTGGGGCAGCTGGGGAGCACAAGGTAATAACAAAACCATATTGGCAGCACTCTTGACAGTGGCCATCACCTACCCCTTCCTTCTCAATTTTTCATAGGCATCGCAGTGGAGAAGGGATTTGAAGGAACAGAGAATGGAGTTCATTGTCTTTTTAGTCTGCTCAAATGATTGAGGAAAGCTGTAAAAAGCCACCTCAGGCCTAATTTTGTAGTAGCCAATTCTCACAAATTGTCTGTCTGTAGGAAGAGCACAAAGCTTCAGCAATGCCAGGCCACCTGCAGATTTCACTTAAGAAGAACACAGCCCAGTTTTCATTGGACTATCAAAACAATTAACTTGCTCAAAATCATGGTGGTTCTGTGGGTTGATTGTAGCTACAGAAGAATAAATTTCTGCAAAATTCTCTATGAACCTTTCAGAATTCTGTATCATAAATTACACCCCCATCGGTGAAATCTCAGTTTAGAAAACAGAAAACTAAGCTATCACTAATGAGGAGTTAAACATAATTTTATACTGCCCAGTATTGAGTGTATTTAAAATATTTGGGCTCTTAGTTTGAATTTGGACTTCTGACCTCACATTAATAAGCAAGATTTAATTTGAAGGGTTTTTAATTTTTAATGTAGTTTGTGTCATTTTACTTCCTTAATAATTAGAAGGTCATATGGTACCCAATGAAACACCTTATGACAATCTAAATTGAGTATATCATCATTATTACCTTTATCAGTCAGAAATAATTAATTGAATAGTGTGTATTGCTCATAGATCATGATGTCTGCTTCTGAAAAATGCATTGACCTATAAATTGTCCTCCAGTAGCCATCCCCAGACTAGACAGGAGTTGCCAGAAGAAATTTGTAGAAAGATGTCTTCTGAATGATGGGTGTTTGCACAGTAAAGCTGAGTAAGAAGGCAGCTATTCAAAGCCTCTTTTTAAAGGTTTCCTGTTAGAGCCGTTTTTTAAAAATACAGTTTTCTATTTCTAGCATGAATTAACATAAATCACATATGAGATATATTTAATTTCTTTATTTCTGTCTAGTTATTTCCATGTAAGACAGGACACAGTTGGAACATAATACTAACCACCATATGAATTTATAGTTACATGTTCCTGGTGCCACATTAAGTTTTACCCAACTACAGTAAAATTGTTCAGCAGATAATTCCTGCAACAGCTTATCTTTGTATTTATTTTTAAAGGTTTGTTTTACAGTGATCCATAAACTTTAATTTCCAACTGTTTATCATTTGTTTCTTGGGTATACTCCAGTTTTTAATATATACACTCATTCTTAGGAATAGAGGACAGGGCCTTATTGTTATGCAGTGCCTACTCTCCCTTAAAACAGTTTCCTTTTAGGCTTGTCCTTCTAATCTGTTTTCTGCTTTCAAGGCCAAAATAGTTGCTGGACAGCTCAGATTCAATGCCCTTTGATTGACATGACTTTTCCTCTGCCTCATGTCTGTTCTCTGATGATATACAGAAAGAAATCATAACTTCTCTGATATTTATCACAATAATAAAGCTAAAATATTCTACTCCAAGTAGACTTCTGTTCCCCTTATGTGCTTTAACAGCTGCCTTTGCACTTGTGGTCTGAGTTCCTTTGGAGAGTACTGACCAGAAGCCTCTACATTATGCTAGAGGAGGTCTTGCTGGTGCTGGTGCCGTTTGCAGTAGCTCTCCCACACACCTGTCTTCAAAGGCACATGCTAAATTTGCAGCTTTTCAGTACAATGTCGTTCTGATTTGTCACTTAGGATACTGTACTGACTGCAGGCACGTTTTCTGACTGCCGTGCTTTGCTCTCAGTCTGTGGCTGCCCCAGCTTGTGATGCTTTACCACTCTAACTAAAGTGTGTATTTAGTGCTGAGAATCTGCCTAGAATCTGAACAGTAGCAAAAAAGTTCTCTGCTCTTGTAAGTGTCCTTAACAGTGGGCTTTCTTCTGGCAACGTGGGGAATGCAATTAATTGTTCATAAGTTGGTTTAAAAAATTCATCCTGGTACCAGAATGATGGAATGTTTCAGTGCTATTTTCATAGCATATATTGTGTAGGATATCATGGCACCTACTAGCACATAGGTGTGTAAGACTGAACAGGTCATTCTTGCTCATGGAATCTGAGTACATTCACTGGATCACCAGAAATAGTGGTATGTGTGAAGCTCACACCTCATTGAATATATCTTATCTTCCCATAACAAGACACTATATTTCTCATTGGTTCCTATAGTTATCAGATACTATTTAAAAATCCCCTCCTCTCAGCTCTAAAACCATGCCAGAGAATTTTAATGCAAGTCACAAATTCAGCTAAGAAAAAATGTATTTTTTTTTTTATTTCAGACCTACAGAAACTTCACATGGCATATGTTTAGAGATGCAATACTCAGATACTTCATTATTAAAGAGTCAAGAAAGGGAAGAAGAATCCACTTGGCATAGGAGGAGTACTAGCCTCCAAAAAAAGGGATTCTAGGAAAGTCAAGTGATGGTAAAGTGTAATATCAGCATAATTTTAAGTAATAAACCCCCAGGATTTGGCTAAGTTTATCTGGGAGTAATGTAAATGAGCCTTTTTAGAGCAGTTGGATGTTTAGAGCAATTCTAGAGCAAACCCAGTGTTTAATGTCCTAAATACTTTGTTTGTGGCTCCTCAGCCTTATGGCCTCATCACATACCAAATTTTTGTGAAAAAACACTTCAACTTACATGCAATTAAGCTTTACTGAGAACGTAAAATTACAGTATAGCCAGTGTGAAATAGGATCATCAATGATGGTGACATCTGTCAGACACAAGAATAAAACTGCATTATGAACCCCCAGCCATGATTGTATCGTCTCATTTGCATAACCAGTGTTAAAAAATCCAGTTATGTTAGGCACTTAGCATTTCAGAATGGCCTTTAAGCACAGGAGTGAGTCTAGGAGGGGGCACCAGATAATTTTAAATTGTAGGATTAAGATGCCAGAAACCATCTGGATAAGCAGCCATGCCTGCAGTGGTGAATACAGCAGATCCATGGACCACTTCAGCCTCCCCCCCCAAACATAGCTGTGCCAGGGAGAGCACTAGCAGGGGAGCAGGGGAATGGCTGCAGATCCAGCATCTGAGCTTTCTTCCTGGCTTTATTTCCTTTTCTACAGGTGCAGCCAGGGAGTCTAGCTGGCTGCAAAAATATAATATACAGTTAGTTTAAAAAGGACTTCAGAGCACCAACCCCACACCACTTACACACCAAAAGTTCCAAGCTAATAACTCCCAACATCCTATAATTAATTAGAATAAAAAAAGCTCTAGAAATTATGATGTGCCACAGAAAGAGAGCAGGAGAAATCAAGGGCATTAAGGGTGTCCTAGTATATATATGGTGCAATGGTGAGAGTACAGACATAAAATCCTTTATTAAAGTAAATTAAGAAGTTTAAAAGAAGAAATTACTAATGCTATAATATAGGAACAAGTCCCATGTTGCATAAAAATGGTATAATTTTTCTTCATTAATGTGTAAGATGGGAAAGGACAGATAGGAAAAAGCAGTCCAGAAACAATATGTCATTAGCTACATCAGACAAAGGAGAGCCAAATGAGACACATCTAGGTGGGGAGCAGCTTCACAGGCTCTTCTGTCTCACCACTGGGCATGTAGTGAAAATTGCTTTTCTTACTAATCTCAGGTATATTTAGTCAGCTAGGCAAAGGTGTATTCATCCTGGCACAAGATGTAATAATTGCCCAAGGAAGCAGCAGGAGGAGGAAGGATTGCTTTAAGGCAGTTGGAGAAGTCTGGAGGAGATAGCCAGGGGTGAAATGTTATTTCCAGAAGAGCAAGGCCACTGATTGTTCAGGCTTATGTCTTCTCCCCATCACCTTAGGTAAAACTGCTTGGCACTTGCTAGTAGTAATACACCCACATCAAATGAGTCTCCCCAGATCTGAAGAAAATGACAGGAGAGAAATAGATGCTTGTTAAATTTTGTTTTGGTTTGAATTTACTTTGCATTGCAGAAATTAGTATTGTGCATTTACTGAAGTTAATAAATGTGGGGCAAAACATTTACACATAATTTTGAATATTTTCAAGGTAAACAGAATACACATTTCTGTATCACTAGAGGAAACAAACTACACGTAGAACACAGGAAATTAGTATGTTTCCCCAAACAGTAATTTTACAATATTTCTTTTCCAATTTCTAAAAAGAGAAGATTTATATTGCTCCATGAAGTAAAGTTTAAACCACTCTTGTATACAAAAAAAGGTGAAATGTTACATTTTTGATGAAGTATGATGTTCTTTGTACGTAAGATTCCAAAGAGAATTCGTGCACTTTCCTCTCAAATAATTTCTCCAAAATTCATAAAAACAAAGAACAGAAGAACAACTGAAAAATATCTGAAGAACAACTAAAAAAACCCAACAAAAAACCCTCCAAACTATTTAGTTTTGTGCTGGGTTGACCCTGGCTTGATGCCAAAGCTGTTCTGTCACTGTCCTCCTGAGCTGGACAGGGAAGAGAAAATAAAATGAAAGACACATGGCTTGAGAGACAAGGACAGGGAGAGATCACTCACACATTACTGTCATGGCCAAAACAGACTCAACTTGTGGAAATTAATTGGATTTATTACTAGGTGAATCAGAGGAGGATGTTGAGCAATAAAACCAAATCCTAGAAAACACCTTCCCCTCACCCCTCTTTTCTTCTTGGGCTCAACTTCATTCCTGATTTCTCTGCCTCCTTCCTGCTGGTAGCAGGAGGGAACAGGGAATGGGAGCCGTGGTCTCTGTTGGTCCTTCCTGCTCAAACTCTTACCCTATTCCAGTGTGGAGTCCCTCCCACAAGAGGCAGTCCTCAATAAGCTTCTGCAGTGTGAGTCCTTCCCGTGGGCTGCAGTTCTTCACAAACCATTCCACTGCTGGCCTGTTCCGAGAGGTGCATTCCTTCAGGGAGAGGCTGCTCCAGTGTGGTCTTTTCTCTCCATGGCTCCACAGGTCCTGCCAGGAGCCTCCTCCAGCGTGGGCTTCCCACAGGGTCACAGTCTCCCTGGGGCATCCCCCTGCTCCGTTGTGGGGTCCCTCAGTGGGCTGCAGGTGGATCTTGGCTCCATCAGGGACCTCCATGGGCTGCAGGGGCCCAGCTGCCTCTCCATGTTCTTCCCCACAGGCTGCAGGGAAATCACTGCTCCAGTGCCTGGAGCATCTCCTCCCCCTTCTTCTTCACTGACCTTGGTGCCTGCAGGGATTTTGCTCTCACATATTCTCATTCCTCTCTTTGGCTGTTGTTGCACAGGATTTTTTTTTTCCTTTTCTTAAATATGTTATCCCAGAGGTGCTGCTGCTGTCAGTGATTTGGCCTTGGCCAGCAGTGGGTCTGTCTGCCTTGTAGCTGGCTGGCTTTGGCACTGGCAGCTTGTCAGAGAAGCCACCCCTGTATCCCCCCCACTACCAAAACCATGCCACTTAAACCCAGTACATCTGGGTCAGAGTGAATGCTGCTCTGGGCTGAATGGTAATTAAGCTGAGTGTTGGAGAATGTTCTCAATTACATGAGTTGCAGTGGGCTCTGTCTGCCTTAGCATTTTGGTTTGAAGCAGTAGCACAGTCTTGAAGGAAATCCCTTGGTTGTTCCCACTTCCCACATGTCAGTTCAGTTTCCAGGGCAGCTTTTGTATGATGTGAAACAGGTGGCCCTGTAGAGCAGAGCGCTGTTGGCAGCTCCCTTCCCCTCTGCAGCAGCAGAGTTCTGATCCCCATCAGGCATGTGTGGGTAAAAGCCCCAGGCTGACCTTCCAGCCAGCCTAGAGCTGGTTCCAGGGACAAGATAAAACCTATTCTGAAGTGCAGCCTACTACACAGTGCACAAATCAGGGCTTACATGGCACATGATCTAATTATTGTTTCACTCTCTTCGCCTGGAATTTAATTAGCAGATAATATGGAAGGGGTTTGGTTTGGTTTTTTTTGGTTTTTGGGTTATTTTAAGTTGTTGCTGTTAAAAAGGGAAGGGGGGGGGGGGGGGGGAAAGCCCAATGATATGAAACCAGAATAAATTAGGAGAAGGTAATTTATGTGGATACTGGTAAATGCATGAAGGGTATCGCATGCAGACCAGTAAAATAAAGTGAATTGAGTTGAATAAGAAGCACCTTTACCTTTCTGGAAGAAAAATAAAAATGAGTAAATAAGTAAATTTCAACAAGGTATGTCATGTGGGCTAATCTTTTTTGAGTGCTTAGCCCAAATTTTTTTTTCTAGAGCTGCTGTTGCTGCTGTTAAAACAGGAACATCAGCTGTGGGCATGCACATTCCAGCCTCCCCATCCAGCCCTTCCAGGTTAAAGGAGGTTTCTGCTTCTTCAGATGATCTGTAAATCTGACAACCAAATTTTCTTAAGTAGAATTTGGTTTAGGAATTTGACCCAGTTTTGCAAATAGTTTTAAAAGAGCTGAAATGACATTTTGGGTTAAGAAGAAAAGAAAGGAAAAAAAAAACCCCTGAAAATAGGAAGAGGAGATTTACACATTTCATAGCACTATTTTGTCAGGTTTTGTAAGAAATGTATTATATAATTCAGCCCTTTAATCCATAACAAGATTAAAAGTAATTGTTTTCCCATGTTCTGCTTTCCTCTGAGGCTGGTTCAGTACATATCCCATTGTTTGTGTAGTATTGCATTATTTAGTAAAATCCTCAGATATTGAACAGCTGTTTGTTGGATTTGACCTGCAACATTGGAGTTATGGCACTACAAAGACAACAGATTTTGGCAGCTGTAATTTCTGTACAGCTGAACTATGATATTTACAATAATATGTTGCTGGCAAAATTGTATCTGCTTGTTTTTATTTCTGACTGTTTTTAAAGTAGCACCATTTATTAGACCTAAGAAATTTTGGAAATCTCTACACCATTATTATAATGAATTTGCATTTATTGCATTATACATTTCATATCCAAATCTAAATTTGGAGTTCTAAATTGGTCTGTAGAATTTAAGACCTAGTTGATAGTCAATGCTGTCTTAATAGCAAATGCTGTCTTTATAGTAAAAATACAATGCAGATGTTAAATTTTGCATTTTATTCTGTAAATGTATATTACATTACTTTTTCAAGTGGCACTTGTCCCTGTTATTTTAATTGCAGTAATTGCAAAGTAGAGTCCAGATGGAGGACTATAATTTAATGCTAAGAATTTATTGACATAAGTTCTGTTCACTGCTTAACTCTAAACTGTAATTTGTGTTAATAAGGTTAGTTGATGGTCATTCCTTTATTGAAGGGAGGAGATGTTAGATTAGTTGGACGATGGTGACTTGAGGAGACTTCACCAGCTGTGTAGACAGACAAGGCTTACTTTATCATGGCTTTAATAACAGCTATTGAGCCCTGAGTACAGAGCAGCTCCTTGGCACCTCCTTCCCAGTGTGCAGGGCTCCTGTTAAGTGGTCTGCTCAGTTACCCTTCATTTCTCCAGCCTGTTTCCCATTGCTTTCCAGCCATCCTCTGGTCTCACTAAACAAGTTCCCAAGCAACTACAATAAAACTCTTCCAAAATATAAAAACCATCCAGGAGGTGGGTGCTGCTCCTTTGGATTAGCTTGCAGTGCAGCAGGAAAGGGGCACCCAGCCTGGTGAGGGGGCTGGCAGGAGCTGCTGTGAGTAGGTCTGGGTTTAAGGCTCCATGGCCTCTTGCTGGGAGTGAAATTTGCACCTCCAAGGAATAGCTCCAGGAGCTAAAAAGTCTGCAAGATTGATTCTCCATGTATTTCTTTTTGTCTAGTTTCTAAAGAAGATTTTGCATTAGCCAAACTGTGTTTGTGTTAGCCAAAAAATAAGTAAATTTACCTGTATCATAAACTCTTCATCTTTTTTATATTGTCTTGATATATTGCTTAGTACTGTCAGAATCTTGACACCCTGGTATGATGCATTTCCAAAGAGGAAATTTAACCATGACAACCATTTTAATTACTTAAAGAATGCTAATCATGGTAAACAAAAAGAAACATTTAAAAAACCCATATTTTGTACCAAAGTAAGGAACAAAATTTAACTTCATGAAAGTCTTGTAGAATAAAAGTGAAAACATATTTGAGTATTACACAAAATATTCTAAATAGTTCTAATGAATAGGTTTTTTTGGTCTTGTTCACAAATCAAAAATAGAGAATCTGTGCTTAACTATTTAACAGCCATTCAGAGAACTCTGTACTTGATCAATATTCTAGACAAAGGTTGATTAACATTCATTGTGCTTCACAATGAGCAATCTAGAAAGAGGTGATGAATCAGTTTGCAGTCCTGGAACAAAAGATAACACTGTAGCAGTCTGAACTTCGCCAGCCTGTCTCGGTTCATAATTCCTAGTCAACTCTTTTTGATTTTTAGCTGCAACTGAGGTTGATTTCAACTGTTGAGTAGAACAAGGGATTTTGTTGTTGTTCTTACACGTGAAATGATTCAACAGGTTGCCAAGTGCTCTGGCATTCATGCAACAAAGCACATGCTCAAGTCCTTAAATGCCTTCACTCAAGCCTTCAGTTGTTCTTGCTGGTTTGAGTTAGGCAGATGAAGAACATTTTTGCTGGGGATATAAATAAATCATCCTAGCATGTTTCTCTGTAAATTAGTGTGCTGGATTAAGCTTGTTTTATTTACTTCATTGCTTTAGGGTGAGCCATTTGACAGAACCACTGTAGCTTCTTTGATTTTGATTAATCAAGGATGGGGATATTTTTGGTGGTTCCCTGTTACTATCACAAAACAGAGCAAGTGACTTGCAATATCTGATCCTGGAGAACATTATTTTTTTTTCAGTATTCGTATTGGAAAGAGCTTGTAGAAGACTTTATCAAGTAGTTCTTACTGAAGTTGCATTTTATGTTTAAGGTGGTCTCAAAAATTATTCAAATATATTATTTTACAAGGGTTTTTTTTTATTTGTATAGCTAATGGGAAATGCAATACACCTCCCTTAATGATAGAAATGAAAACTAGTGGACACTTAATTTCTACAAAACTACAAAGTCTATTTTAAATTTTGTTTCCAGACCTCAAAAAGGTACAATTTTCCTGATTTAATCTGCTATGAAATTTTTTTCTCTATGCCTTGAAATAGCCCCCATTATCCTGTTATTAAAAATCTTGAAAGACACCTGCAATTAGTTGTTCTTGCTGGGTTTATCATCTTTATGCTGCAATAGTTTGCCATACATTTAAGTCTGACGTGTGTATGTATGTATGTACCTATATATATATATACACACAGATATAAGTATCTATGTTTGTTATTGCTATTTATTGCTATTGCTTTTTCAATGTAGATCTATTTCTTTCCAGAGAAAGTGAGGCAGTGAAACAAGGTAATGGAAAGCAAAACATGAGGTGAAGAAGTGAGGACCGTGCTGTGTGCGCCTCCTTCACTCCACTTGACAGTGTGAGAGAGGAAGGGCTGAGGGCAAGCAGTGCTGTGATCTGAGCTGGAAGGAGACCAGGCTCACTCCTCCTCCCACCCAGGCAGGAGCATCCCCAGGAATCCCTGGAGCTCGCTTGTAGCATGACAGATGATGTAGGAAAAGACAGTTTTAATTAAAACAAAAGACAGTGTCTGTCAGATGCATCTATTTATAGATTAGGTAAATATGTTCATCTTTTCATTGACGTCGTTGAAGAACTGTAAGGATCACTACTATTAACATATGAATATCAGCTTGGCTTTCATGTGTTGGCTTGGAGCCCGTTCTGTGAGTTTTTAATGATGCTGCCAAGTTTATAAGGTTCTCTCATGTAACTGAGGTTATTCATGTGGATAAGTGGTTATAGGGTCAAGGAAAAGAGGTTCAATAGCAGAACTCACAGACAGTGCCTCCAGCCTGACTGCTTTAACAGTTATTGGTGTAGCTGATAGTATTTGATAATTAATGGCACTTAGTAAGTGAGAGATTCACATTTTCATGGAGAAAGAATATAATAATCAGGTTTTGTATTCAGTGAGTTTCTGTTTACCTTTCATCAATCATAAAAGAAAAATATAAAGACAAGAAACAAGAAAGATAGCTGTTCCTTCCTCCCAGTAATTTAATTGGGTTGCAGGAATTAGTGCAAGAGTATGGCAGAGAGTTTGTTTATTTGTTTGTTTTTATTGTAGGCTACGTTCACAAAACAGCTTAATTGAAATTCAGTGCAAGTTAGATTTCTTTTCTGTGGGCCTAAGTTGGTAATGCTCAGACTGAAAGGTATCTGAGGATGAGGACAAACCATTTGTAGAGACCCTGCCATGTCAGTGCACCTTATGCACTAAAAATGCAAATAGTACTATTTGAATAAAGGGCATGTTTTCATGTATTTTTTTACTAATTTTTATTATTTGTACTTTGGAAAATAGGAAAATATATTTTTAAAAAATCAAACATTTAATTGAGATGCTCAAGCACTCAAATATGCTCATTTAAAAATTCAAACAAGAAGATGGAAGGGGTCTTCACAATTTTCTCCATATTATTTTTATTCTACAGCATATGTTTACAACTTTTTAAATGAAAATTTGTAGCAAAAAAAAAAAAGAAAAAGCAGAACAGGTCAAGATATCTATGCTGCAACAGAGAAATTCTAGTAACATGCACTAAAATATTAATGAATCATTATGCTTCATTGGTTCCAAATTTATTGTAAAGCTGCTTAGTAGTTTTTGTTGTCCAGGAATATGCATATTTATCCTACCTAATCTACAAGTTCATGTAAAATTTGATCAATATTTAGCAACTGATTTAAAATATGTGTAGGGTTTCATGCACAAGGGGCTTCAACTTTAAAAGGCATGCAATCATGTAACTTCTACAGGGGACCATATAGACAATTTTGAAGTAAGCAACCTCATAATATTTTCCTCTATGTTTATTGATGTTTAGATAAACCTCTTTATTATTCCCATACTTGGATATTAATGCTTAAGTTTTCAAGGCATCCAGTGTTAAATTTATGGAAGTTCATGAAAGGCAGGTCCTTCATGACTAAGAGTTCTCCTTCTATGATATGGTGACACTTGGAGAATGAGGAAAAGGCTGTGGATGTTGTCTAACTAGACTTCAGTAAAGCATTTAAAAGTGTGTCCCACATCATTCTCCTGGAGAATCTGTCTGTTCGTGGCTTGTCTGTGTTCACTGTTGGGTAAGAAAACAGTTGGATGGCAGGTCCCAGAGATTGGTGGGGAATGGAATTACATCCAGCTGGGGTCAGTTCCCCCGGGCTCAGCACTGGGGCCACTCCTGTTTAACATCTTTATCAATGATCTGGACCAGGGGATTGGGACCACCCTCAGTCAGTTTGCAGATAACCCCACGTTGGGCAGGAGTGTGGATCTGCTGGAGGGCAGGAAGTCTCTGAAGAGGGATCTGCACAGGCTGGATTGATGGCCTGAGGCCAATTGTGTGAGGTTCAACACTTGGACCTGCACTTGGATCAAAAACCCATGAAATATTCCAGGCTTGGAGAAGAGTGGCTGAAAAGCTGCCCAGTGGAAAATGACCTGGGGAGGCTGATCAACAGCTGACTGATTATGAGCTGGAAGGCTGCCCAGGGGCCAAGAAGGCCAGTGGCATCCTGGCCTGAAACAGTCTGACCAGCAGCACCAGGGCAGGGACCATCTCTTTGTACTCTGCACTCCTGAGGCTGCACATCAAATCCTGTGTTCAGTTTTGGGTCCTTCTCTACAAGGAGGACATGGAAGTGTTGGAGTGGGTCCAGACGAGGGCAGCAGAGCTGGGGAAGGGTCTGGAGCACAGGTCTGATGAGGAGCAGCTGAAGGATTTGGAGGAGATTAACCAGGAGAAAAGGAGGCTCAGGGGGGACCTTATCACTCTGTACAACTACCTGAAAGGTGGGTTTAATGAGGTAGGGGTTATCTCTTCTCCCACATAACAAGGGGCAGGACAAGAGGAAATGGCCTCAAACTGCACCAGTGAATTTTATATTGGGTTATGGGAAATACTTCTTCTCTGAAAGGGTTGTCAGGCATTGGAACAGGTGTCCAGGGAGGTGGCTGAGACACTTCCAGAGTGTGTTTAAGAGGTATCTGGATGTGACACTCAGGGACATGATTTAGTGATGGATTTGGCAGTTCTGAGTTAACAATTAGGCTTGCTAGATCTTAAGTCTTTTCCAACCTAAATGATTCTGTGAAATATTACAGGCTAGAGTTCGTTTTAATGAAAGGGGATCTTACATACCAAGCCAAAGTATCATGAAATTGATGATGCAAAGGTTTGGAAAGAGGGAGATGTGTCTCCTGTTAGTGACCTAGGCCCTAGAGTGGTACTTCAGCTGGAACACATGGCATGTAGTTTATCAGAATTCAGATATTTTCTGCTGTTCATTTTTGAATAGGCTCTGGGGTCAAAGAGGGCTTCCCACATCTTCCTAGAAAGTGCCAGAAAATGAAGCTGGCTCTCCTAGGTACTGATTGATATTATATTTATAGAAATTGTATAAGTAATAGCAGGGATTTGTTCCCCACAGTAGCAAGCTAAGACTTTCCTCCAGGTTTGAGGAATTTTAGAAAGAAAAGTGGATTCTCAAAGTGCTGTAGTTAACACAGATCATATCAAACTCAAAATAACACAAAACACTGAGATGTTTTTCCCTGGGCTGAGAGATGCTTAGGTAAGGTGGGAATTAACCTCACCCAAATGCAAACATTTGTAGACTGTTTTTTTTAGGAAATAATGTAAATTTTATTATTTGCTTACACCTTGTGCATATAGGGGTTGATTTTTGATGTTTGTTTCCATCTCTCACCACTTTTTTAATCAGCTTGCTGTTTATTTTGGGCTTTCTAATCATTTCCCTTATAAAAATATGTACTTTTCCATGGCAGAACATGACAATTGCAAATATTGAACTATCTTCTTCCAGATAAAACTTCTATTTCAGCATATGTTAACATTTTCCTGTCTGCTGTGCTCTGCGGCTCATTTTAGTTTCAACATATTAAAATGTCCTACTTTATGTTTTACACAGGTCAAATATGATTTTTAATGTGGGGACATCGGGATTTCAGTACAATTTCTATTGTTTGCTTTAAGGTCTGAGGCTTCATAGAAGTATCAGACCTGACTGGGGGTGTGGAAGAGCCAGTGGACCACACACTCCTGTAGGGAACAGCAGCTCTCCAAGGACAGGGTCCCCAGAATTTGGCAAACATCTTAGAGTATCCTCACAGCTGTCATCCTCACAACCATTAGGGCTTGAACTTATAAACATAAAAAAATTTATTACAACTGTAGGTAAAAACTCCACTTTGAGAGCTGGCAAGGAGAACATTTATCTCCCTCTATTGATCAAAGAGCTTTTATCAGAAAGGCTTATTTCCATCTAAAAGAGTTATGGCTAGGATCCAGAAAAGTTTATGCTTAGCTTCCTTTGCATTCTGAATCAACTTTGGCATATATGTGAGAGTAAGTGTGGGTATAGATAGATGGCAAAATTAAAATGATATAAAAATCAATATATATGCATATTGTTTGCAGAGACAACATTTGGGAGACAGGTAAAATCCTTACAAACTCCATTTTAGCACATAATTGTAGAGTGGTTTGTGTTGTAAGAGAACTTCTGGGGTTGTCTAGGGCAATGTCATAGGCAGAGATATCTTTAACCTGACTAGGTTGCTCACAGCCCACCCAACCTCACATCAAGTCATAGAGATTCCATAATTTCTCTGGGAAAACTGTCAATGTCTCACTACTCTCATTGTGAAAAAAAAAAGAACAAAAATCATCCTTGCAATCTAAATGTACTCACTTTTGGTTTAAATTTTTTGCCCTTTGCATCCTTTGTTCCAAGAAACACAGAATGGTTGGGGTTGGAAGAGATTTCTGGAGGTCATCTGGTCCAAGCTCTTGCTAAAGCAGATTCTGCTTTCTTATACATACAGAAAAGTGAATCTTCTGCAACAGGCCTGACCTTTGTGTTTATGTGTGTCACCTCTGATGATAATTTTGGCTACTTATCACTTCTGCTGGCACTAAAGGTTTCAGTACAATTCAGGCAAAGCCACATGGTTCCCTTCTAAGCCCCTCAAATTAACTTCAGGATAAGGTACTGTTACTGCAAAAGATAGTAAGTAAGGGAAGAAAAGATATATATTTTGATGATCATCAAGAGATGAGGAGGAGAGGAACAGACTGACTTGCATATTCAGGAATGTATCTGCATAGCTGGCAATTCAAAAAATCTTATTTCTAGTTTAAATCCAAGAGGCTTTGACCTGAAAATAATTGGTAAGAAAATTATAATCATATCACAATATTTAAATAACTTCTCGGACTAGAGCTATCTTTTAAGTCGTGAATACAAGCAGCTAATACCTAGTTACACAAAATTAGAAAAAGGGTAAACTGCATCTCAGCTGATAGGGATGTTCCTCTATTCCCATGGCTACACCTTTCCATGCAGAGTTCCAAGGTTTGGGTTAAAGGTGACTCATGATTTATGGCCTTCATTATTTTACTTTTCCATTCATTAGTTATTTTTAAAACATTCAAAGCTCAACTTCTCTGATGTCTCTCAATAGGAACAGTAGTGATGTCAGTTATTCCCACTGGCAAAGTTTTTTAGAACCTGAGTTTTAGAGGAACTTGCTAACCAGGGTTCCAGTATTTTCCCATAACATTTACCTTTTGTTGAATAAAATAGACATTTTGAGTGGAAAAATTGTCATTGCATCCCCAGGTACTTCCTGCAGTGATTTCCATTGACAGGAGTACATGAGCTTGTGAAAACAAAGATGATCGACTGCACTGAGTCAACAACACACTCATTATACTACCAGATGCTTTTATTTTCACATAGCAAGAGGTGCATTATGGACCACTGTTTTCTTTTTCTCCCAGAAGGATTTTTCAGTGTACTTATAATTCTAGAAATGAATGCTCTATTGCATATTTAAAGAAATTCCTGCCAAGACCTTCAGAAATACAGGCTGTGCTACATAGACACGTTCTTTATGAAGGTACCAATCTCTCAGCATTTGTTTTAAGAGGTAATTCTGGGGAAAACCACCAACAACAGCAATAACAAACAAAGAACAACACCCCTCCACACCTTCTTCTCTCATGACAATAATATATTACCTGATTACTGCTTTTTGTACTCCATCATCCCTCATGTCTCTGTGTATGAACACAAATAACACTACCTGAACATCACCCCTGAGAGGTTATTTCTGTGCTTTCTCTGTGTTTACAAACAAAGTGTACTGTTTTCCCTCACACATATGTTATTATCTTTCTCTAAGTACCTGTTACAAATCGACTGTAATTTATCAAGTGCCTGTAATGGATGTTGCGTATTTGGGTATAGCTGGATTTCTAAAGGTCACGTTTATTACATCTTTGGGAAGCCCATTGTAAAAGTTTATCAAAGCCTTTCAGACCTGCTGATGGGTGTGGGAATATCACCAGATTACTAATGCATTCTGCTTCTGCTGGTCTAGTCAGCAAATGAGAAATGTAATAAACCTCTGGTACTTTGTACTTCATCTTGAAGCTAAAGCAAGAAGTACAGAATGAACATGTTCTGAAAAATAGGCTGTGTTCTTCTGAATGCTAAGAAGCAAGGACATGGATTGAAAAGTTATTGTTTGAATAAAGATATAATATTTTCCTTTTTTTTTCTATTCAATTGAAAATTTTTTGTGGTGTCACACATAAACTTTTAAATGTTTACTCATTATCCTTACTATCCTGGATTAAATTCAGCTTTAGTACAAGAAATGCTATCACATTAAACTAAGGAAGACAGGGAGAAATATAGATTTCCACATCTGTTAGAGAATTTATAGAAGTCATTAGAGCTGTAATAACGTATAATTATATAGTTCTGACTGCAGTCAGAATCAAGACAAGTAAATGCTGGTATGCTAATAGCATTTCCAAAAAAAAAAAAGAATCCTCGTCTTTTATTCCCCCATACTCATCAAATCATGGATGGATGCAACAACAGATGAAAGTGTGAAAGGTCCCTTTTTGCAGAGTAGCCAAACAACTTGTCTGTGTCACTGTTCACTTGGAAGGAAGTGTGAATGTTTCTAGTATTTGCTAGGAATGGAACCAAATTCAAAATATGAGCATGAAAAGTACTTTTTTATAATGTTTAACCGGAAAGAACGAAGTGTCGCTGTGTTCTTTACCTGTAGAAAGGTCTCAGATTTATGTGCTTATTCCCACCAAACTGGAGGCATTTTGGTCTTACACACTGCTGCGTTGCTTGGAGTGCTTCAGAGTGGGCTCTGAGATTGGCTGCTTGTGATAGAGGATAAACTATTTACAGTTATGTTCTTTCTGCTTGGATCTGAGCTTAATATTGGAGATGCACACATGAAGTAGTGTGAGAACTAAGAGCGCTAAGAGCAGAGCAGTGATTGCACACAACACAGAAGGCAAGTATATTTTAGTTTCTTTTTCATACATCATTTAGTGCTCAAGGCTTTAATTTTGCATATCTCTTAAGTAATCAAGGTGTAAAGATAGAAGGGAATTAAGAAATAAATAAAAGGAGGAAACGAAAGAAAGAATGAAAAGCAAGCATGAAGGAAAACATAAGTTAAGTGAAGTACCAATTGGAACATTGTCACTCTCTTTCACTTGTGTCATGTATCCTTGAGTTTCAGACATAATTTGTGTATCTTGTAATGAGAGGGGAGCAGAAAACAACAGCAGGCAATTGCATTCAATCCTTGGGAATTCCAGCTTCTGCCAGTTAACTGGTATGTGAAAGGGTTTCTGAGACTGAAAAGCTCACTGGAGGAGGGATCACAGTCAGGTCTGCAGCAGCCTTCCATGGCCCTGGGAGTGCTGTGCCCTTTCACTGCCTGGGGAATAACCAAAGCAATAGTGCCTTTATTCCTAACAGCAGTCTTGCTAAAAAACTCATCTTAAATCCCCATTGTAATTTTAAGGTGCTGTTTAATATAGAAATACAATACTCTAGTATGACATCATTAGCACTGGCTGTTGTCATCAAACACAAATCTCTTCTGGACTGAGCACATCAGACCAGAGAACAGATAAATGTAATAGAGACATCATCTCTCTGACCACTGCAATATGTTTAATAGTCTTTTGTTTTGTGTTATGTCTCAGAAAGGGTCTTTGAAGGTAGAATCCATTTTCCATCTCCATCGAAGTATTTTATAAATTTTCTCATCTGTACTTCAGTTGTGCAGACTGCGTTGTAATAAATATTTCTGATTTCTTTGTCATTCATTTTGGAATAAATACACTAAAAACCATGTATATAACTACCATATTAAACCTCTTATTGCAGCATTGCATATTTCTAAGATTTTTCAAAACATTAACCTGGTGGTGAGAAATTGAAAATAGCACAATGCTTTGGAAAAAATTATCTCGAAGCTTATGTTCCTGCCACGGAAACCTGGTGTCAAAATTCACAAGATAGACACTTCACCTCAGCTGTAGAGAAAGCAAATTTGATGGTAAGAAATCACAGAAGCACAGAATGCTGTTTGGAAGAGACTGGTGGATGTCGACTGCTGGATCTTTGCTCCAGCAGGGTGAGTTGGAGCCATGTCCAGATGGCTTTTTAGTACCTCCAAGGGTGAAGATGCCACAGCCTCCCTGGGGAGCCTGTGCCAGAGCTTAGTCACCCTCAGAGTGAAAGGGTTTGGGAGGGAGAACCTCCTGTGTTTCATCTTGCTCCTCTTGCATGCCCCTTAAGGAGAGCATGACTCACCCAGACACCAACATTCAGGACATGTATATGATGAGTTTCTTCATGCTGTGCTTCAGGCATTCATATAGAACTAGCATTTCATGTTCCTTCTGCCTAGGTAAAGGAGCAGGTACTGTGAAGCACGTGGCTAAACTTGATCACTCATATCCTGAATGGTTTTCTGCATTGCAGGGTATTCTGAGTAATAATTCCTTAGTTGTACTTCTTGAATTTAATCTCCACTGGATGAAACACTGGCATATTGCTCATAACAAAACCTGAAATTCTGGGCTTATAGATGTGTACCATGGTTAAAAATATTATCCATCCTGCCCAGTGTGTGGTATATAGTATATTTTAAACAATATGAGAATATTGTAGGGGAAAATTGTCAAGAAACACCACAGTTTGGTGATTAAACCAATCATCTAGCAGGACAGGGATGTAAATTTAGTCTGTTCTCCAGCTTAAGCAGAGATGGGGTCAAAGCCTGGTTCTTGCCAGTTTTTAGCTGCATCTTCCATATTTCAACTTTAAAATCTTGCCTTAGTTGTGGTCCCTAAATCCAAGAGCAGACTAAGAGTAATATCTTCCTCTTACCTTATCCTGCATGTAAGGTTTAAGATTCAGGAAGTATCTTCTTGCATTCATGAGGAACCTGTCCATTTAAATCACGTGTGCAGACGCTGCTAGGCCAGAGGTGGCCAGGTGGAAAACTCTATAAACCTTGGTTTGCAGTGACTGAATATCTTTCTTGACTGGGCTTTTTTATCCTGTTTGGTTCTGCCTTTTGGCACCATCTACCTTCTCTCCAAATATACAGTGCTAAAATCCTTTCCAGCTCTTAACACCTTCCAGGTCATACCAGCCAGTCTCCAGATACCAGCTCCAACCTCCTGAACAAAGCATTTGCCAGCAGTACAATGTGTACCTTGCTTGGTCCCCCTTAGATGTAGAGTTTGATAAGAACAGAACAATGTTCATGAGCTGATCACATATTTGTGTATAGGGTCTCTTGTATGGTCTTGTTTCTACTTTATGTTACCTTTATGGCCTTTTGTCAGAGTTGACACAGTTGTTGGTGATATGTTGGTGTAGTTGTGTAGAAGTATGTACTGGATCTAGCAATTAATGGAAACACATTCCTTTATCTACAAATCACCTACAGTACTGCAATGTCAAATTTTAGAGACACCTAAATTTAAATTGCTATCTATGAGATATAAGTCTTTTGAGGTTAAACAACTTATATTGTTATGACAGGAAATATTTATTAATGGGCTAACTTTTTGAAAAGGTTAAAAAAGTCTTGTGACCTTCATGGTGACTGATAGGTTGCCAGTCAGAGCCCTTCCCTTTCCCTCCTTACACCACCCCCACCAATATAAGACCTATTAAAAGCCAGAAAAAAAAAAAAAAGGCAATGGGTATGGGATTCAACTCCAGACTTAGATTAGGTACTTCATACAAAGCTCTTCTCCAATGAATATCCCAGTAGAAATGCTGCTAGACCATTACTGAATTTACAAATTATGTGGAGCATTGTCCTCTCTGGTCTTCCATACTTACTCATTCTTACAACTTTCTTTGGAAACACTGTCTACCCTTTCATTGACACTATTTAACATTTGGAAGAGAACATTTTCCTAATGACAAAAATGAAAATTGTCTTACCATCTATTCAGGAGATGTAACTTCCATAGAAAATGATGGTATCTTTTTTTCTGTATAGACATTGCCTCATGCAGCCTATACTTAAGTAAAGGAGCTATGCAATCATGAGAAATATAAGTACAAGGTGAAACAAAAAAGTAGAACTAGTCTTTGTTATTCCTCAGCTGTGAAGCCTACTCTGTGGTCTTCTCATTAATGTCAAGGCTGCAAACTAGAGAAAAGCTGAGTAACAAAAAAGCTATTTAATTTGTTTTGACTGCAAACAGTTCTTTAAATTATTTAATTTCATCCAAGCTGTTTAAGCACTAGTGGAAACAAAACATGCTAAGAAAAGCTTCATGATGTTTCAGTTCAGATTAGACAGTAAGAAAGCATCTTCTTCCTTTAAATATGGATAAATCAGAGATAGAACACAGGGGGTGGAAACAAAGATCCTGCTTTGCAAATTTGTTGGGGATTAATGATGCCTTTCCTGTGAAAATGTTTTAATATAGTTAAATGTGAGCCAGTTTCAAGCAATTTTGTAGCTATGTGGTTTATGTTAGATAATAAATAAATGATTGTAATTAATGGAGGACTGAACATTTCAGCACATCTACCTGAGGGCTAACAGATTGAAATATAAAAATACTCCCACAGTTTTGTAGGTCAAGGTGTATTGAATCAACCCAGTAACAGCCCTGGATATTTTTTTTATAACTGTATAATCCTGAGAAATGAACAGTAATCTCTAGGTTGGGGGCATTATCTAACATCTTACAAGCATATAATGCATTTTTTACTTTCAATTGACTTTGATAAGCACTATTTATGTAGTGGCAAAAATAAAAAGTGGCACTCTTTATGTAGTGGCTTGTGATGATCTTGCTGTTGTCTCTACTGCTAAGCAGCCATAATGTAATAATTTCTTTTGAAACTATGAGGGTTCTTTTAAGAATTTACAATGAAGAATATTCCAAGCCGCTATTTAAAAAAATAGCCCTGGCCTAATTTTGGAAACCTGGAAAACAAATACAGATTCTAAATAGGATTTTTTGTAAGGTAGTCTTTGAAGTTACTGTAGTAGTGCTATGGTTTTGAAAGGCTTTTTTTAGGTTCAAATAACTAAGAGTACTTGTGTTTAGCACATAATGTATCTACATCCTGAAGAAGTGTTTATTAAAAAAAAGAAGTTATGAAAGAGAAACTGATTGAAAACCAAGGTCACATGTCCAATATTTAAATTTGAGTACTATAGAAGTTTGATTAGAATAAAAAAAATCTATTTTCTTTTTCCGTTGATATTATCTCACTGGATGAATAAGTTTAGCAAAGAAAAGTTTGTACTTTCCACTGCTTAAAGGATGGGTAAGGTTCTTGGGGCTTAGAGGAATAGGGACAAAAAGATTCAGTAGGTGGCACTCTTTCCTTTGAATATTTTCAGCACCAAAATCTCTTAAGTTGTTTTTAAAAGGCGGCACCTTTTAAAACGACCTTACAATAAAGATGTGCCCTCAAGTGGTTGTTCTACATTGGATGGGAGGCTTTAGACAAACCATGCTTGCCCTAAAAAATTATTATATCATAAAATTATACTCTATTGACTTCCATTTCCTCAGTTGTGTTAGTTGGTTATCATTTCTTTTCCAAAATATGGAGAATCATTGTTCCTCTTGAAAAAATGGCATTCTCTCTCAACAGTTACTGCAAGGAATTAAAGAAAATGCCTTGAACAGTATAGTCATACCATGTATTGGTTGTTTTTTAGCATCGCTGAAGAATGAGTGGATTACAAAAGCTCAGTGGGTTGTTTTTTTTTTTTTGTTGTCTGGATAGGACTTGAACAACCTAGATTCACCCTTTCTTAGGAAAAAAAATCACATTTTCATAGGAAAACACTGTGTTTGCCTCAAAGTAATCAAAATGATCTGACATTTAAGAGCTGACAAACACTTCTCAAAACTAACAAAAATTCAGACCTTTTTCACAGACCTGAACAATTGGTAGACAGTTGTATTTTTATTTAACTAGACAAGCTGTAAAAGACAGTATGAAAAACAGAAGATGCTTGGGACTGGTCAAATCAAAGACACAAAACTTTAGTGCTGATGCACGTGTTCTCAGAAATGAATGCACATTTATACACATACAGCCTTGAAGTACTGCCCATTACATTTTGTTTTCTCTTGTCTGTTCATCTCAGTTATTTTACTTGTCATGTATTTACTGGTGCTGTAAGAAGCAAGAAACATACAGCTTTCCTGCACTGGTGCACAGTGGGATGGGGTGTGACCCAGTGGAGTGCTCTAGGAGGAGCCCAGAAAGAGGTCCCAAGGTACACGAAATGTCAGTACGAACCATAATCAAGTTTCCAGCATGGCTCCTGTGTATCTCCCAGTCTAGCTCTTCTGGTAGTTGGTTGCATTCACAGACTAAATGTGGCTGTTGGGCTTTATTCATCCATGACAAATCTTTTGCAGATTTGCCATTTCATTCCCTTTTGGTGTTCTTGTGGCTTAACTGAATTACAACTCCAGTACTAATAGTGCTAAAGTGAGAATGAGATTTATTATACAGACACTTCTCTTTTACTCCTCTAGGCATTGACATAATTTCTCTATTGAAGAGCACTTTTTTTTTTTATTCATATTTGGAAAATGTCTTCTCATTACTATGATTTGCAGTCTTATAGTTTTATTTCAAGGACAAATGCACACTTTTGTTCAGGCTAATTTTCCAGAGACAATGTGCTTCAAAGTGAGATTTATTCCTTCTCTTATACAATTAGTCTTACTTAACTAAGTTTCCATTTTAAGACCTATTTTCTTCCCTTCATATGAACATTTAAGAGAAGTGAAGGATTAATGAATTGAATAAATGCAGGAGCTGGGCTAGTCTGTTTTTACTCCTAGCAGTTGTTTTACCAGCAGAAAATACCCACTATATGGTCAGTGAGGTACTGAAGGAAAATAGTTGCTTTCATGCTGTAAGAATTCAGAGTTCAATATACTTGTAGTGCCTTTCTCTCTTCTCTGTACTAAGTGATTAGATACCATCTTGGCACTGTCTGGGAAATAGAAAAAGTCAAGAATACAACTGGCCAGTTTCTAAGGTCTGCTTCATACAATGCTGTGGAGCTTTCTCTGATGGATGATTACATTTTGGATAGAGGCTGGGGTGCTGACCTTGGCCTATAGAACCTGATCTGATTTAGGGCCTGGATTGTTGGTGCAATCACAGCTGAAATTATTTCCCCTTCTTAAGAAAGGGTAAGTTGGTGTCAAGTTATCTTTATTTGTTAATCATTATTTTTGAGGGTAAGGAAGAAAACTTAAATCGGGCGAGTTAACGTGTTGATTATCACTCGTCTGTTACAGGTTTTGAAATACGACATAGATGGGTAAAAATACAGATAGCACATTTATTTGTTTTGGAAAAAAAATTACTTCTGTGCTATGTGTGATACTGTCCAGTCACTGAATATTCACACAGATGATTTACTCATGTAGGAATAAATGTTGAATTCAAAATGGTCCAATACCAAAATAAGTCCGTTTTGCACCACGGACACTTTGCTTTTTGTTCTCATAAAAACTCCTTTTGCTGGAATTCTCAGCCTTCAAATCCATAAGCAGAAAAACATGAGATATTACATTAGGCTAAGCAGGTTACAAGTAATAGTAGTCTAGAATTCTAATAGATAGTATCACACTTCCCAAGTTAAAATACATTCCTATAAAATGTTTAGATTCCAATTTTCAATGCATTAAAAGTACGATGGTGTTTCCTTTACGCCTCACTTTTTTAATATATGATAAAACTATTTCTTTTACCCAGGAGTTTCATAAATGGGACTTAACCAAGATCAAGCATCAGAGCACTGTCTGTGTTTGCTCTTAAAGGAGATTTCAATTCATTGCTTTTAAAACATTGGTCTTTGAGTTTGTCATGAGGAATTGCTGGGTTATTATTAAATCCTACTGTTTGTCTCAATAAAAAGAAAGCTGGATGTACCTTACTCTTTCTGTAGATATTTAAAAGGTTTGAAATTGTAGATTCATTGGGAATGAAGTAGTATGCGAAGCATTTCACACTTCTTAAAACTGCCCCCAGTGATTTGGAGAAACTGATTATAGTCAAGTCTGCTTTCCTTACATTGGCTGTGCATTCATTTAACACTCAGTATTTTACAATCTACCCGCACAGCACCACAAGTGCCAACAATGTTGAATAGTTATCTTATGTTAAATTTGACAGAAACTTAACCTTAACTTCTGCTATTACCCCTGACGCCTAAAATGAGCACCTGCTTGAATCTGTTTGATCTGAACAGGTATTCAAGGGTACATATGTTTGAACTTGGAGAAAATAAAGAAATTAATATGAAATGAAGACGTGATGTGTCAAACATCTGACATATCATGCCACCAGCTGGAAAGGAAAAAAAAAAAACTTGGTCCGTGTCTGAGGTATTTTGCTTCACATCAGTCAAACAGATACCAAAGAAAGCAACCTTTCCTTTGGAATCAGCAAAGCCCTGTGTCATCACTAAGATTTCCAGCTCACTGAGGAGCTGATCAGCAGTGCAGCCAAGTCACTGAGAAGCCCTCTTGAATAGTTGGCACCAGACCAGAAGAGACACAGAGCTTGGGGAGTTCTGAGTTACTGGGGTTTTTTAAACTAGAAAAACAAAACATCAAAAAGGCCAAATCTGAAAATCAGAATCCAGACTACTGCCTAAAGTGCACTAATCCATGTTTTGTTCATGCTTCCAGTTATCCAGATATAACAAATCTACATGAGAGCTAGCTAAGATTTCCCTTTCTATTATTACTGCAGCTACTTATTTCAGGGACTAAATATTGTTTAAAAATTAAAAAAATAGCTTAATTTAAATTCAGAATTTTCAATATTTCTGCATGAAAGAATGAATTATTCTGGTTTATATGAATTGAGATATTGTGCAAGAAGTGACAAACTATTCCAGATGGGATACTTGATAAGAAAGAGCACTTAGTATTCTTTTTTTAATTAATCCTTCTAATATCTGAGTATTCTTTAGTCAATTGGTTTTGAAGTTAAATGTAGAAATTAGCACACAGAGGTTTCACTTCAGAAAACACAAATTCAGCTTTTAATTTAGGTCACTTTATCTCTGCTTCCTTCCTGTGTACTCACTTTCAGAAGACTGGAACATAATGTGACTCAGCTTGACTCTCCTGGCAGTATCTCCTCAACAGAGGTTCAGTGTTAAGAGTGTTAAGACATTAGCAGGTCAGAGCTGATGAGCACTGATGGGGCATGGCAAGCATTAGTGTGTCTATCTGCTTAAAGCCAGAGTTATTAGTGCTTTGCTTTTTATTAGGATAAGTTCATTCTTCTTCCTATTTATCTGTTGTTCCAGTAATTAATTCATAGTGATACTTCTATTTGCTAAATGACCCTTTTTTTGACCTAATTCAAAGTATTTCTGCAAACATTGCCCCTTAGCCTGTGTTCCAGATTAGCACCTAAAAGAATTTCTGCAGCTTCCTGCTTTAACACTTTACCATCAAATGGTTTTTTTTTGCTTTTAACTGGATTTTTATCCTCAAAGTGGGTCAGTGTCATCTGCCAACCTAAACTGGTTATATGCAAACATGCATGCACAAATGAAGGTGCATTTCCATGTCTCTGACTCACCTGTGGAGCAAAGCATTTGGATAATAAAATTGATTGAGAGAGGATGTTCTTCAGTAGCAGGGATTTAAGCAAATATCCAGCACGTCTCTTCTCACAGGCCTTCTCTTCTTCACTCTTCTGACATGTGCCTAAGGGAGTGATCAAGAGACAAGTGTCTCTTTGAGGAGAATAGTAGTAAAATGACATAAGCGAGAAGAAGAAAAGAGACATCAGATGATACTTCAAATAGAAGCTGAAAAGCTGCACAGACTGCAGCAGCACGAAGCAACGTTAGTACATGGTCGCCCTACGCTGAAAAGAGGAAAGCTTCAATAGAGCAGTGTCAGCATGAAGTAACAAAACAGAGTTTGCCCACTAAAGATTTTATTATTTCTTTTCACCTTGTCTCAGGGACAGGAGAGAGCACTCTCCAGCTTTTCAAAACTGAGGCTTTGCATCATAAGGAACACTTTATTTTCCTATTAGTTAATTTTCTCATTCTGGAAGATAATGTCAAACAAATTTGCAATTTTTTTTTAATTTTTATTTTCTGTTTCTGTTGTCTTTTTATTACTTAAAAAAAAAAAAAAAAACTGTTTAGAAAGTTGAAACTCATCTTACCTAAATGCCAAAACTTCATCAATACAAGCATGTTCATACCAGCACATGTAAAAGAATTCAAATTTTTCTGAGTAAAGCTTTGAACATTATTTATCTTTTCTTTGTTTTAAAATAATCAAGTTATAGTACTTTGTTTTTTCCTTGGGATTGATCTACTAGCTGATTTTTTATATTTCCTGTGGTTTTACATATTATCAGATCTACCCACTTACATATTGCATATTACATGTCTTATCTGCATGTTTCTTTACATCTGGGCAGCAGAGACACAATGAAAAGAATAATACATGGCCTAAAATATCCTTCTGTAACAATTCATCAAATTTCTGTAAAGCACCTGTGGAGTTCTAACAGCTGAGAGTCAGCACAGTGAACCTACTCACTGAAAGCTGGTGCCCTGGGCTTTTATAGCACTGCCTCTCTTCATTGACAATTCACTTTTCAAGATCTCACTAGGTTCACACTATTACTCATAGTTGTCACTAGCCTGTCACTGTTACCTGAAAGCTATCCTTCCTATATTTGTAAAGCAAATTATATTTTCTACAGGTCTTATTCTTGATTTAAGTTTCTAAGTGAATTCTAAGTTATTCAGCTTAGAATTCTACATAATTAGTATCTCTGTGTTTGTAGAATGCTATGTAAACTGTTTTCATTAAGTCTCTGATTTTGAAACCAAAATGGGCTATGGTTGTCTTCAAATATATATATGAGTGTGCTAATTAAAACAGTTGAAATGCAATGTTCTGAAGTCATAGAATAATAGAGTAGTTTGGGTTGGAAGTGACCTATAAAGATCATCTGGTTCCACTCCCCCTGACTTTCAAACACTTCCACTGGACCTGGTTGCTCTAAGCCCCATCCAGTCTGGCCTGGGCTGCAAGGGCACATTGCTGGCTCATGTTGAACTTCTTGAACATTACCAAAGAATCCCTCTGTCATGTTTTAAGTTCATTTACTAAAAAATTAAATATATTAAGTTAATTTGCTAGAATAAATTTAAGGAGTATTTTGATAACCTTACCCCTGCAGACTGTGGATATATCCATGTAACCACAGTGCTGCTAAAGGGTACTTCAAAAACTGCAGTACAAAATCAGCATCACACAAAGCATTCAGTTTAAAAGAGAAGAAAATTCTAAAACATACATGCAACCTTATTTCAACTGCTTAAGGTTTAAAGGTTTATTGTGTACTTTCTTCTATGTTCAATCAATTTTATTCTAGCAGAGAATCTAAGAGGTGAGAAAAACGCAGGGAGAAGCTTCTTCGCAATCCCTCCTGTAGCAATAGTAGCCTGAAATTGGGCTGGAAAAGAAAATGATATCCCTAATCCTTGAGCTATGAACATAAATTAAAGAGGAGCTGGGGAGGAAAAGGTATTTTTTTACATCCTTTCTTTCCTTTATACTTAGGAGGCTCATTTTTGGAAATAGGCCTTCAAAGACTGTTTGCAAGAACAGTAACTGTAGTTTTTAAGGATATTATAACTTTTTAAATAGGCAAGGTATATCTCGTTTCTTTTGAGCTGAAAGTACAGCTTTCAGAGGTCTTTGCAAAGATTTAGTCTCAATTTCTTTATGAACAATTTGCAGCTGTTAGTTTTCTGAAAGACTTAATTTGGAGAAGGTATTTCCCTACCACTTTCTGCTTGCAAGTGCTTAAACCTTGTTAGTTTCAATGTTTAAAATGCTGGCATAGAAACAGCTGAACTTCTAAGTGTTTCACTGAACTTACTCCACACCCCTTATTGCCTGGAGGATGTTGTTCAAGTTCAAATTAACTATACTTTAATGTTAAAATAGCTCCTACTCCTACTCTACTTTCCCCAAGCTGACTTAAAGATAATTTGCATATGAAGATTTTATAGACAATATAGTAAGATTTTCGTCCTGGTAAGAGGTTGTATTTATTGATGGTTGTGCTCAGCATGTTTGGTATATTCTCTTTGGAGTTTTTTAATATATGTGATAAGTATGTATTGGTGTTTGGTTTATCAGTGCTTTGTTTTTTGTGCAGATGCAATGGAAGCCCATGATTTTCACACTGAATTTTAGCTTTTTAAGCAGAAGTAAAGATGAAGGGTCTAATTGCTTCAGCACTGTAATTATGTCTTTCTGGTAGGCATGGATACCTCTCAATCGTAATTCATTGTAAATACATGGATTTACATTTGATTATTTGTTTGTTTGTTTTTCCTGGTCAGTTAATATATGTAATAAAGAGGAACATTTTCAAAATATTTAGTTTGGTCAGTCTGAAAGGACCAGCAAATAAACATCTGATTAGAAGATTGAGGAAAATCTACATTTCTATATGACTAGCTTTAAGTCTTCACAGCCATTGACTCAGACAATCAAACATTGAATGACACAAACTAAAGTGTGACTGTTGCAGTCAGCAACTTTAATCATAAGCATGTAGCCAAGCAGCCATGTGTCTTATGGAATGACCATAAATGATTAATAGAGCTGAAAAGCTGGGCTATGTGTCTCCTCAGATTTGTTTCCTCTCCTCTACTTTCAGCAAGCAAATCCACTGCTCAATTTTTCAACATTTTATTCTATTGTGTCTCAGCTCATAAATCTATCACTGGATCTCTTACTTGTGAGGGCTGACCATTTGCTATTTATCTGAAATGCACTGTATGCATAGACAGACAGTATGCTTGGACAACACTAATTTTTTATATCCTTGTGTTTAGTAAGTTCAATTGTTCAATACACAATTTGAAGAGTTGGTTTTCTTTTTTGTTTTTTTTTTTTCTTAATCTATATCTGATAGATGAAGTCCATTCACTAAATTTACTCAGCCACAGTATTTTCCAATGCACACTATTTTGCTACTTCCAGACATATTTAGAATCCATTCATTGAGTGTTTGGCCCATTCTACTGATGAATCCTTGTCACAAAGCACAGTACCTACCTTGCTCAACTGGATTGCTGACTAGGTTAGATACTATGGCACCAATATAATCCATACAGAGCAATCCAGAACCTTCTTTTCCATTCCACTTAATTCCAGATTCTTCCCTGTGAGGGTGGGGAGGCCCTGGCACAGGTTGCCCAGAGAAGCTGTGGCTGCCCAGCCCTGGAAGTGTCCCTGGCAGGAGGGATGGGGCTTGGAGCAACCTGGTCAAGTGGGAGGTGTGCCTGCCACGGGGGTGGATGATCTTTAAGGTCCATTCCAACTCAAACCATCCTGGGATTTCATTATTCAGTCAAAGGGCAGGTCCAGGAATGCCTCAAGGATGCCGTCAGAGCCACATGTGTGCTTGAGCTTCCAGCCCTGGGGGACTCAGCCCTTGAGCAGGCTCCATGTGGGAGAGAGCACCCAGCCCTGCTCCCTGCCTCAGCTGGGACCCCAGTGCAGCTGGAAAAGGCAGGCATTTCAATCTCGAAATTGTTATTGTTTCTGTCAAAGAATTTGGAATTCCATCCCAGTAAACCCTCTGAAGTTTTCCTCAATCCGTGGAATATCTGTGTCAATTGTAGGCAGCAAATACTGGTGTTGGTCCTGTCATCCCATGAAGGAGTGATCCCACTAGCCACAAAGCCACATCACTACTTACATTAAAGGAAGAAGAGGGTGTGGGGATTGGTTGGTTTGCTTGTTTGTGTTCTGTTTTCAAATCAGTTCTTTGTACCATGGAGAAAAACATCTCTGGTTCACTTTGCTTAATGTTGGCCTTTTGTGAGAACATCATTGATTTTTAGAAATTTAGTCCAGCATGACCTGAAATTCCAGATTCCTTACTCAAGTCTGACTTCTGTTACACAAAATACTGTTATTTTATGATAGCACTACTGTATTGGCTTATGTTTTCTTGTTATCATCATTCATAGCTCTGGTCACTCTGAGGTGACAGTGAAGCCTGTGCAAGAGCTGTATTCTGCAGGGACTGCCCTAGTGAGGTGACACTACCAGGCACTAGTATGGCTGGTGAAGAGTTTTCTAACTGCTTTCCACCTTGAAAATCAAATATTTAGTTTGCACCTCATGAAGGAGGTGGAGTTTATCCACTGAGCAGCGTGAGTGCTTCTGTGCTGGCTCCTCAAAGTTGCCTTCCTCTTTCCTATTTTACTTTTTCTTCCTCCAGAATTACTCTGACTGCAGCAAGCCCAGCCCTTCTCCCAGGATGCTTGCTGGAGATGGAGATCTGACATAGAAACAGATTAAAGGACAGAACTGTGTTTGAGTTCTGTAGGAAGCAGAACAGAACATCTGTGCTCTGGGGTCACCAAAACCCAATTAGGGCCACCAAACCCCAGTTCCTGATTGTAACAGCAACCAAGTCAATGAAAGATGAGTAATAGTCTAAAGCAGTTTTGAATCATTGCCATAATTTACTGAGAATCTGTAGAAGTAAGAAATGGATGTGGACTCCCCTGACCATATCATTCTGGAAAACAGAGCCTTGCAGCTTTAAGATGTTGGCCAATTTCCCTTCCTCTAGGAACTCTCCCCATACTCTCTCAGTGTCCTATTTATTTTTAGCCCTTCCATTGACTGCAAATCTCTAACCATAATATGACATCTGGTCTCTTCATGTTACACTATATAAGAATGTCTCAAAGCCTGCCAATAGAGAGGACTCATGTGTCTGGTTTTATGGCAAATTTTAAAGAGATTTTTGTCAACACTTCTTACAACACATTATTGTTTTTGTCTTTTATTCTTCTGGCTGTTTTCCTTTTCAAACCCTAAGCAACTGCCATTCACCCTGACTCTCCCACATGCTTGGCTAGTCACTTTTTTTCTTCTTGGTGATTGTCATCCTGCCAGCCCCCAGGGAGAGCTCTGAACCAGATCCCTATCTGCATTTGCTCAGCACCTTATTCCCCATCTGGTGTTGTGAATTCCTGTTTATTTTCTGACCTGCTAGTTGGGATAGATAAGTGTATCTTCACACCCTGAGGAGGTGTGATTTGACTGCTTGACAAATAGCCATCCCAGGAAAGATTTGGAAACATGGGTGAAGAAAATATGGTTGGTTATTCACTGTGCTAAATTCTAATTGTTGTCAACAAAAATTGCAATGGCAACTTCTAAACTGCCATTAGAAGAACTTCCTTCTATTATCCTGGTCAGCTGAATCTCAATTACAGTGCTGACCAAGCCAGAGAGATTTGAAAGCCCTTCTCCCAAGGTCTTACAGTGTCAAATGAAACTGGTTGTACTGATGGTCATGATCTCCATATTCCTCAAGGCACTGTGGTGTCAGCTGCTGTGACAGGGCTGACCCTGACATTAACCCCAGTGAAATACTGCCACATACCAGCAGTTTGCTTATCCTCATGCAATTATCAGAGGCTTACATCTGTAACATCTCCTAAAGAAATAAAAGTAGCATTAGTAGCCGTGCTGCAAACATATGGTGCCTCAAAGCAGCTGGGAAAACACGGTGCTCCAGCTTTCTTGATGGAAAGCACTTTTCCTCTGCCAACTGCGTTTTGTAAAACAGTTCAAAGCCTTTTACCAGCTTTCAGGGAGCTGCTTGCCACAGGGAAATGCTTGTGAAAGGAGTGGGCAGGCAGGCACCCAAACAGCAGAAGTCATGAGCTATCTTGCTACCTCTCCCCATCTTCCAGTTTCTACACAGAGTGCTCAGATTATCTGCTGAGAGGAAAAGTTACTAAAGGTATTTGGATACAAGTAAGCCTCCTACATCTATAGGATGTCCAATTCAGGTCATCAGATTAACTGAGCAGTGGCCTTTCAAACACATTCTCTAGGAATGGTGTTGCTAAATCGGTGTCTTCCTGCTGTGCACTTCTTTTGCTGTGCCCCATTGAAATGGTGTCTTTTTAGCCCACCTTTCTTCTCTGTGGTCAAATACCTCCTGATCCAGTATCTTGACCAGTTTGTTTTCATACTGCTAACATTAGATCTAACACTTCTGCAAAGGCAACCCCATATAGGTCCTAAAGATCAGCTGATTGACTTCTAAGAGCTTCCTTTCACCTTCTCCTCTAAGGACATTTCTGTACTCGGTTTTATCAAATACTGCATCTGATCTCCAGGTAGTGCCACTGTCTGTTCAACTTCTTGTTCAGATTATTGCACTTCTGCTTCAGACTTAGAACCTCAAAACCATAGATCAGCCCAGGTCAGAAAGTCCTCAAAAGTTCATCTGGTCCCACCTTCTCTGGGAAAGAAAGCCTACAAAGAAAGGAAGACTTAAGAAGGGAAGGATATTATGAATATCAAGTCCATCTGTAGAACACATCCTACAGTAGATAGGGAATCATTGAAAAAATATTTTCTTAGGTCTACTCAATATAAAAACCTCTCATGGGATGGTTACAACACATTTTATTTTCCCAGCTCAGAACATTAGCATCATATGACAGCTGCTCCTGAAAGAGTAGAATAACCAGAGGAAATATAGGATTACCCATAGGAATTATATGTTCTTAGTGTGTCCTTAGTTACTATGTTCCCATTCAGGATGGGGATCCATATTACATATTCTGAATTCTTCCTGAACAGTTTTCCCTCAAATTAAATGAATATATCTCACGACAATAAAGCATCGTTCTAAAGCATTTCAGTGAGAACAGCATCTTTGATAAAAAATTTCTCATCTCTGTCAAAATGTAAAGAAAAGAAGATAAAATAAATGAAAATATACAGATACAGGTTCTAAGAAATTCAAGGAAGGAAAGCTTTCCTTATTAAAGCAACATAGATTTGTGACATAACCTAATGAGTGATTTCCAAATAATTACATAAACCATTGGGTGTACCTTCTACATCTCTTCTTTCAAGACTTTAATAAATGTTTAGCATATATTCTACACATCCTATAGCTACAGTTTAATTATCACAAAGTGTACTTATGGTATTTGGTATATATAATATTTATAATATGCCTCATAGACTTCTGTAAAACAGACATCCTCCCTGGATAGAAACATAATCAAAAATTCTTTAATGTGTTATTCAACTCAAGAATGAGTATGAGTAAGTAATGAATAAAGTAATAAAACAGACCTATCTCAGTGTTTCAGAGCAGTGAATATTAACAGAGGAAGTGCTTAAAATATAGTGAGGCTCTTGTTAGTACCTGTGGACCTGGGCAGAAAGGAGCCCATGCTGGAGCAGATTCACTGGCAGGGCTTGTGACCTGGCAGGGGACCCACACTGCAGCAGCCTCTTCCTGAAGGACTGTGTCCTCTGTTAGAGCAGTTTTTGAAGAACTGCAGCCTGTGGGATGGACCCACCTTGGAGCAGTGCCAGAAGATCTGCCTTCCATTAGTGGAACCCCATGCAGGAGCAGGGAAGAATGTGAGGAGGAAGGAGCAGGAAAGACAATGTACAAAGGACTGACCTCAGCCCCCAATCCCTTTGCCCCTGCACTGCTGCTTGGGGAAGGAGATAAAGACATTGGGAGTGAAGCTGAGCCCTAGGAAAAAGGAGGTGGTTTTAGTTGTGGTCTTGATTCTCATTATCCTGCTCTCTTAAAAATGTAGTAATTCATTCTATGAATTTCTCCCAGCTGAGTTTTGCCCATGATGGTACTTGATAAGTAATACCCCAGTCCCTCTATCAACTCACAAGCTTACTGCTGAATTTTCTCCCTTGGTTTTGTTGAGTGTGGTGTGATATTGTGGCTTGGTGGACCCATCAGCTAGCCAGGGTTAACCTGCCACACCAGCAAAGAGTGATTTCACGGGAAGTGGGCACATGTAGGGAGTTTGGACCACTTTTGTTGTAGATTTCAAGTAATTCACCTTTCAGAGTCAGTCACAGTAAAGTGTATATAACTTGTTAGAGTATCAAACTTAACTTTTGCGTGTCCAAAAAAAGATAGACCATTACTTCAGTTCCCATGGCTGTCATGCAAGAGGTGGAAGGAAAAGTATTATTTGATACTGCAGTTCAAAATAGTCAGTGTTCAACATACATTTAAGAAAATATGTTAAAAAAAACCATGTTCATCTATAATAATTAAGAGCTATTCAAATTCTACAGCTTATCTTGCTGCAGTAAATCAGTGGGATTCCCAACAGAAATAGTATTCAGGGTTAATACAGCATAATGAAGAAAAGGTTACTTGACACAAACTAGTAGACATCTCCAGGCAATTTTCAAAGGTGTTCCTAGTCACCCTGTTAATTACATTCAGCCTTGCTAAATTGTCTCCTGGTTTCAGTCATTTAGTGTTTTTTCTTTTGACAAAGTTAATTTCTTTCCTATGTTCCTTAAAACACATATCAACTAAGAACAACCGATTCAGTTAAATTGCATTGTCACAAAAAACAGCCTGAAAAATGACCTTCAGAATTGTGGTGAATTTCTGATATCGTACATTGTAAAACTACTAGAAAATTTGAATTCAGTTTTTCAGTTTTCAAATTCTTCTCAGAAATTTATGAAAGATGATATTTTACCAAGCTGTTTTACTTGTGAGTTAAATGGTACTCATGTGGATCTTAATTCAGGGTTTAAAATTAAGCACATGGAGCAAGTATAGCAGGTCTGGATGCAGCATGGAATGGAGGAGAAAAAGCAAGTGTCTTAGGTAGATGATTATAAAAATATTACTGTATAGGAATCATGTCAGAGAGTAAGGGTCATGACTATGCCGTGCTCTTATGTTAAAATAACTTATTTTTGCAATAAAACTTGAGTCTTTGAGGAAAAGGAGAATGAACAGCAGATTCATAGTTTTCTCTGGATGTTTTGTACACTGTGAAAAGAATTCTTGCCTATTTGCAGACTTATGGTTTGTTTTATAGATTAGTTGCTTTGGGATTCTTCTCATGTAAACATAACAACTACTTATTGGAATAAAAATAGAAAGTTATTTGCTGTGGTATTTGGAAATTTTGGTGATGAATGACATATACTAAAAAGAGATAATACCTGACTTGAGAAAAGTGTGGGGAAATAATTACAGCAATCAGGTTCATGGAAGAAAAATGGTGATCAAGAAATGTCTAATGATTGACAAAGATAGATGAGGAACATTCAGAATGCAAAAAAAAGTTGCAGCAACTGCTTTGGGAGTTACCCATGTATGCAGAATTTCCCTGGAATGAAACATTTGCAGGGTTACCCTTAAGTGCAGTAGAGTGGAAGGAATAAGTATCCATGGACCACAGCGTTCCACCCCTCTCCCAAAGGCAGGATATAATTGAGGTGAAGGGGTGCAAAATTAACGGAGAGACTCGTGTTTCACAAAGCTTTTGTGGATGTGTGTGGATGTGAGGGGTCTGGAGCCCAAGAGCTGAGGGCGCTGGGGTTGTTTAACCTGCACAAAAGGAGCTTCATTACCAGTCCTTACCACTCCCTTCAACTACACAAAGGGAAGTTGTAGAGAGGTGCAGGGAGGTCTCATCTCCCAACAAGCAATAGGACAAGAGGAAAATGCCTCAAATTGAGCCAAAAGAGGTTAGGAGTGAGTATTAGGAAAAACCTCTTCAGAAAAAGTGTTACCAAGCATTGAAAAGAGGCTTCCCAGGGAAGTGCTTGCATCACCATCCCTGGAGGTATTTAAAGGATGCCTAGATGAGGCCTTAGGGACATGAGTTAGTGGTGGGTTTGGCAGTGCTGTGTTAGCAGCTGGACTCCATGATTTTATTGGTCTGTTCTAACCTAAATGATTCCACCTGCATATGAAAAGGTACCAAAGGCACAGGAGACCATAGGCAGAATGAATGTGGACTTTAAAAAGCACTGATACAATTCTGCCCAAAGGGCTTGTGTGCCAGGTATCATATCAAGGATGTTATATACCTAGGATAACTTAATGGAGATATATTTCATTCATAGTTCTGAATAAAAACTTTAATGCATAGCACTTGAAAAGAAATGCAGAGTGACTGGTGAAATGACAGCAGAATGAATATTATGGTTATCATTTACCCTTTATAAGAAAGGCAAGGAAAGATGTATCTTTCAGCACGAAAACTTTGTACTTGAGAATGGGTAAACAAGCATGGTCAGCAACTGAAATACAGGTTAGGCTTGGTTATATTCACATCTTAACTCATATGGATATGGAGAGTTCATTTCTGGGTTTCAGGCTTGTCCCCAGTGGGATCACAACTAAGAAAAAGAAAGAAAGTTAGTCTTAGAGTTATCCTTTCAAAGGATTAGTATGTTCCAGGATTTGAGTGTAATTTAAGCTTCTTAACCATGCATATGTCTTCAGCAGATTATAAAAAACAAAAACTAAATTTCCATTGTCATTATAAGCTATTAATTATATATTGCAATTCTTCTCACACAGCAATGGGTATGAGTGAAGTTTTCTCTGGAGCAGTTTTGTCATAGACTGTTCAAAAATGTAATGGATGGAGAAGGAGAAGTGGGAGGGAAAGCAATAGGTATGTCAGAGGGCAAGGAGGTGGTAAAAGAGGTGCATATAGAAGAATAATTAATATAAATTAATATAACAAATAAGCCTACATGGGGAGAGAAAGGGAGTGAACTGTTGTGGACAGCACACATTTCAACAACAAGATGAATTGCAGCATTTCTAACCATAGGAGTTAGATTCAAATAAAAGCTGCAGTGATTAGTTTGCTTTATGTTTTTTTTTTCTTTTGTTTTTTTTTTTGTTTGTTTGTTTTGTTCATTGGGGTTTTGTTTGTTTGTTTTATGTAAGCAAAACATTAAAGAAATGTTTGAAGGAATAAATGAAGATTTATAGGAACATATAGCTGTAGACAAGAAAAAAAATAAGCCTAAAGTTCATAGATCTCCTATTGGTAGAAAGTTTAGACAAGAAATTGTTGCATAGGAATAAAAAGCCCATTAATAGCTACATGTAGCTCAAATTGTTTTATAATAAAACCAAACATGTCTGCTGCTGCAACTGACTGGCTGTGAATAATTCCCTCATTCTTTGGTTTCAGCTGATGGCACCCTGGCAATTCCATGTTTATGAAATCAGATACATAATCATTATTAAAAGATTTTGACATTTGTATGCAATCATAAAACATCACTGATTAATGTGCTGTTTAATGTAGAACAGAATAATAATGGTTTTGGACTGACTGGCACGATGCTATTTGGAGAACACTTTACTTCTCAGCAAAAAAAAATTTCCAGTCCTTAAGCTTTTGGGAGGTTCTGAGAATTCAATATTAACAGTAGCTCCAGTCAAGAGACAGATGAGCTCAGTACCTGTCAGGATTAAGCCTGGTTTGCATTTCAAAATTCAAGGTTGGACAAGGTTACTTTCTGTTTTTCTTTTCTTTTCCCTATAACAATAGGGAATAACAATTTAGCACTTCTGAAAGTGTCTCCAATAAATACGAATTAATCTGTTCTGCCTCTGTGAAGACTTTCTCTACATGTGTCATATACTGATAACATTACTCAAGCAATTATCATTATCTCTGAGCAAGTGTTTTCAAACATTTGATATCTTTTAATAAGGAAAACACAGTGCATTTTGCATGGAAGAGCTGGCAAGATCCAGGTGATATGGTTACCCAGGAAGAGAACTAGGGGAACAGAAGACGTATTGGGGATTTAAAAAAAATAAAAAAAAAGAAAAAAAGCAGAAAAAAGCAGAAATTGAATATATAAAAGAATGCAGCATTATTGGTTAATAAACATCATCATGTCTCACAGGGGTACTGAAGGGATTTAGCAGTGAGCTGTAGTTGCCCGTTGCATGTAGCTGTAAAAGAGTTCACAGAACTGTAAACCACAGTTCACAGAGTGGAACACATCATTGAATTAACAAAATACCCAATTCACTGTATATATGCATAGCACCTTTTTAAACTTGTTTACTTCACAAAAGCACTGCAACTGTTTACTTTAATTACTTCATTTTCACTTTCGGCATAATTTAAGTTCAACACTCCAGCTGGAAGAATGATTAATGAACCTGCAATTAATTAACATAATAGTATTAAGTAATAATGTATAAAATAGTGTGAAAGCACCACAGTGCTTTTTACCATATTCCACAGATGTCACACTTTCCTGGGAAACATTTTACATCATTGAGAGTTAAATATGAGTTAATTTGTCTTCCTTTGCCTTTTCCGAAGCCAACTAAAAAGTTAGATGTGCTGTTACAGAACTGTGATTTAGAATTATATAAAGGAGTGCAGCAGTCTTCTGATCTCTCTTTTTCTTCAACACTATTAGCTGAAGTAGCTGCAATTTAATTAGAAGAAGGGAATAGTTTAGGTTTTTTTACCTGTTTATAATCAGGACACAGCGAAAATTTTACTGTCATTAACAAAAAACAATGACTGCTTTTTTTTCACTGCTGTGAATCATCCTGCCACTTCCATAATTAAATAACTGATTATTTTTTTCAGTCTCTGGGAAGAAAAATATGGTATTGTTTCTATTTCTTCAATTCTTTGCATGGTCTGAACTTTAGGGTGAATCAGAAAATGTTTTCTTCTAGCACTGTTGCCACCTAAATAACAGCGGGGTGGATGGTACCCCAGCAATGCACACATTCCATTTACTTTAGCTTTAAAATTTTGGTTGAGCAAGAAGTTCATTGAAGGATTTCTTTCTCCTTTTGTTGTGCATAATAATAGCAAGTTTGTGAACAAGCCTGCCCCATGCCAGCTTTGTCATTGCAAGGAAAATCCATTCCTTCAGGCTGGGTGTCAGCCTGAAAATCTGCTGTGAGTTTCTAGTTTTATCAAACGCTGGTGAAATCCATAAGGATCCTGCAGTCTTTCCATTGCCTCTGAAAATTTGCTGTGGACTTGCTCCCAGCTGCAAGCAGTACTCTGTTTCCCTCAAAAGTGTCCCAGTTCCCTGCAGCAGCAGGGAAAGGGAAGCAGCAGTGCGCACAAGGTTTTACTTTAGATCCTGAAGCACTTTAATGCTGTCTAAATCTTCAGTAGCAGCCAACTGCTCATTGTACCTTCCAAGCAGATTTCTGCAAAGGGAGGAGGCAAAGTTGCTCTCAGCAAAGCAAACTCTCCTCTCTGGTGCTGGAGAAGAGTAGAAGGAGCAAACCAACATCCAGTCCTCGACTGTGCTGCTATTTGCATCTTTTTGCGTAGAATTAAACATGCAGTAGAGGTACAATGAGCTGCAAGCAAGCAGGTTGTTACAGTAGTTGCTGTACCAGCTGATCTAGAGTAAATGACCAGCTCAATAATGCTGATTGATAAATCACTTCTGAATTTGACCTTCTCGCTGCATCTTACAGGACCTGAAATGTCCATGACACTGTGCAGGTCTGACTTCACCTTTCTAAGAGTGGGCAGGTCCAGAAGCTGACAGCACTGCAGCATTTACCAGGCTCCATTGTGAGCTTACCAAATTTTCCTGCATAATTGCTTGGAGAATGTGTAGAACTTAATTTTTTATATTCCTACTGGGGTGTGTGTCTTAAATTATGAGAAGGTACTCCAAAAATTAGTGTTTCAGTGGGAATTGTGTGCTCTGCTCTTGCTCTATTATGTTGAATAATATGTTTAGAGACTTTCTGGGCTCCTGCTCTTCTTTCTAAACATCAGTAAAAAAGAGGGTATCAGACAGGTGGAAGTCTCTGGGAGAGAAGGTAAAGGTTTAGGAAGTGCAATGACTCAGGCCTTTCAGAGGCAGGGGAAGGAAAGAATGCATTTCCTCACCTTGATGAATATTTGCTGGATGAAAAAAATCTGACAGATAATAACAAGCCTTCTCCTTGCTTGTCTTTAGCATATCTCCGCGTAAGCTCTGACACGTCGGCTGTTTATTTACAGCACGAACAGGACGGGACACCTTCAGACAACGTCTCTGGCTGTTTATTTACCAAGCATCAGCAATAACACATTGTTACAACAATGCAGGGAAAGATGCTTACAGCCTGTTGTCTGAATAGAGAGACAAAGGTGCTTAGCATTACAGCATAACATAAAACAAGTGGAGTCTCAGTTTCAACCAATCACAGGAAGCAAAAGCATAATGACAGAAGTTTTTCTCCAATAGCTTGAAGCTTATGTAACTTTTGGCTAAAACAATAGCAGTTTTCTTTTCAACACAATGCTTCATTCACAGAAGACAGAGCACAAAACCTTATTCATATTTAACCTTCTAAATGTATACTTAAGATATACTTTTTGCAACCTAGAAAAGCAATTCAACATAGGCCTACTGTTTTATTTCTCATGTCTCAAAAGCTGCTGAGAACTTTTTCTGCTAGCTTAGCATTTCACTGTCTTTCACTGCTCTCGGGCCTGCCTTGTTCAGAGCTTTCTCAAAAACCCCCCAAAACTATGGACTCCAACAAGCTCCCCCTCTCATAACCATTTTGTATTCAATCACAGGAATGACTTTAGTAATGAACAAAGGCTGCACTGCTCCTGTCACTGTCTGCTGATCCTTGTCATCCTCCTGCAGTGTGTGCTAAGCTGCCACAGTTTAAGATAAAGCTCTATTATTCTAAATCACTGAAATGAGAGTGACACTGTACAGCAGGAAAATGCACAAGAAGAAATTGTTTTAAACAAGCCTTATCTGTAAGAATTCAGGTTGCAAATCTATCTGGTTGTGTGTTAATATCAGTGTAAGTTAGTGAACAGTGCAAGGGGCCTGACTTGAAGCCTTATGGTTGGCCTTATCCCCTTTTTTGTCAATGAGGTGCCGGGCAGACTGTAATAACCTTCAGGCTTAGTTAAAAAAAAAAAAAAAAAAAAAAAAAAAAGAAACCATTGAAATAGCACTAAAATAAGGAGACAATATGCTCTCCTTCAGGGAATAAAGCTGTCTAGAAAACCATAGGTGAATTATGAACTGATGACTGAGAAAACTCCTGATTCCTGACTGACCTGGACAGAAGGCATTGCTTTTAAATTATCTGCTTTACTCTTTCTTCCTTCTTCTTCTCTCCCATCCAGATCTTACACTCCCAACCGAGTATGTGGAACCGGAAAAAAAAAGGCAAAACAGTCTAAATGTAATTTCAGAGTTCACTGATTTAGCTTCAGTTGCACCTCTGACACTTGAAATGTTTAGAGGCTCTGAAAGGAGAAAACAGTCTGGAGAGAGTAGACATCATACTCAAAGGGACAGGATTTGTAAAGTCTAAATGGAAGTCAAACGGTGTGTATGAAAATGTGATAATAGCTCTTAAGCTGTAAGGAAAGAAAACTCATTTTCTTTTCAATAAACTTATCCTTAAGGTGTTACCAATCTGTATGTGGATGGAGAAAACAGATTTTATGTACATAAGAAATGTGTTTTATGTATATGTGAATTCAATTATTTCTGTTTCCATCAACCACTGCAGGTCAATGCTTTCAGATTCTATGATTCTATATTTTGAGCTGTGGCATGAAAGATGCTAAAAAAAATGCTTAGAGCTCATGCACCTCTACCTCTACAAAAATTGGTTTTGCTTCCAGAAACTGAGTAAAATCATGATGCTTTGTATTGCTTTGATCTCTCTGATGCTGCTCATTCTCATATAAAAGGAGAGGAAACTTTGTAGATTTACTATATATAATATATATTTACATATCGCTGCTGAATATGGTTGCTTAGTTAGTGAAACTTTTATCTCCAATTTGTCCTAGAGAGTCATATCTGAGAGCCTGGATACAAGTAGTTATAAAATTATTTAGATTATCTTGGCAATGATCATCACCTTTAGTGAGGTTGGGCCACAGTCAGTTAAAAGAGCTAAGAACTGTCTATGTTTTTAAATTTTATACTATCTCCATGCTTTGCAAGACGAATCTGTAGATCAGTAGGTGTGTTTTTTCTTATATATAGCATATCCTATGTGAAAATGCATATTAGGTTTAATCAGTCTGAATGTATTGCAAATCTGCTCATGCTTATAGTGCATTTTTATTCTCACCTCATATGGCTTATGACTGCAGGAATTGAACAGGAATTCCTTGCAGATCTTCCCCCCAGGAGGTCTTGCAATGCTTGAAGGTATAGGCAAAGACATTTATGGTCACAGAGAAATCCTGTAATTGTGTAGTGCCAGAGGGAAGGGAAGAGATATGAAGAGTATGGTGGATGGAGAAAGAAATAAGACCTGCAGCAAGTAGTTTTGGGAAGATAGTCAAAAGTAAAGAAGACTCAGGAGCACGGATGACACAGACTAAGCAGGAACTATGGATGTCAGAAAAGGTTAGAGGAGAAGGAAACTATTCTATAAATAATAAAGCACTGATGCTTGCAAGTAATGGAAATGTGGAGTTGTGAATAGTTTCATTAAAGAGCTGTCATATATACTGGTAAAACTCATGTTGCCACTCCAGTAAATCTCTATTAGAGAAGTCAGCAACTCTGTACTGCTATCTACTACTGCCTTTTTGACATAAAGTTCACTGACCTGATTATTCAAGGTTAGGATGTTTCTGTGTTAACAAAGTCAACATTTCTTCTTTGTTTCACCTAAAACGGAGAAAAAGGAATGCAAGTTCTATGTCCCTGAGTCTTTTTAAACAACATTCGGTTTTTGGTTTATTTTACCATGAAAAACTAAAATCATACACTGCTCAAGAATACAGCCAAATGTTCAATCTTCACTTATATCTAGTACCTGTATTCATCATGGAAAACTAATTCTGTTACATGTTTCCGAATGATTTTTGGATAAGAGCTAGCACTGGTTTTGCAAGTTCCATTTGCACAGATTTGGAGAGCCTTGCTGCTGAGGTAAGAAGGCCGAGTGCTGTGTGTGGAGTCTCTAACCTGCCCACCTGCTCCAGAGCTTTGCAGGGAGCACTCGCAGGGAGCTCTGGTGGGAGCTGCCAGGGAACGGTAGGGAGGCCAGGGAGCTGCAGGTGGTGCTGCTGAAGGTGTATCCTTAGGACACAGAAAACATAATTAGGTTTTACTGGATTTCCCAGACAGCCATAGATCATCTCTGGCAAATTTAGAGAGTGTTAAGTTTGAACTAAAGTCCCCCCATCGCACACACTCACCTGCAAGATTAAGGGACATCGCAACACTGTGGGTGGTTTTGTTTCTCAGCTGCACCAAGCTGTTACAGGAGGTGCTGTGGAGGCATGCTTCCCAAGGGTTTATGAGAGTGGAGGAGGTCTTGGGAAATGATGGATCATACAGACATGAAGCATAGAATATGAATTTAAAATTCTTGTAGTTGTCTGGAGATAGATTTTTTTCCAGTGTTTGTCAGAATTCATGCAGGAGATATTTTTTATTTGCTTTTTGTGTCTGTCAGGGAGATTTGGGGTAAGAACTTTTGTTCTTTGTGATGTTCCTGGTCACAGGAAGCAACAGCTGTCATGAATAGAAAAATATTTTTCTTCCTTTGCCTTTGTAAAATTGCTTCATGAAAAATATTTATCTCTGAGGAAAGATGCAAAATGTTCATCATGAATCTTAAAAAGAAGCAAAGGCAAACTTTATTTCTCAACAAACCAGGGAAAATGAGAATTTTGGGAAAACACTGGAAAATATGAGAGTTCTACCACAGCACGATACCTTTTAGTTCTTATGCTTCTCTCTGACTGTATTGATTCTTATTTTTCACCTTTCTGTATACTCACCTTCTATTGCTGTTTCAAGGTGAGGGATTTACTTTCTGTTGAATGCTATATAGCTTTTCCCAGTGAAGACATTAATTTATTCCACACTAGGGAGACATTGTCTCTTTAGTTTAATTTTCATTGAAATCTTTCTCTGTGTTATCTACACTAATCTGAAAGCTGAGTAAAATCAATGTACACAGAAAATGAAATTATTTATTCAGTGCTTGTTCAATCTTATCAGTCATGTAAAGATTCCAACATACAAAGCAGATCTATATCTATTTCTTTCTCCTGTTTCCTTTCAAAAACTTTATTCCTGTCTCCTTGATACTATCATTTCATGCCTACAGAATGCAGAAAAACATGTTTTGTGCTGGTTTATATACTCCGCATTCTCACTGAAATAGGTGGAATTCTGGAGATATTAAATTTGTATCAATAACTTTTGTAATACTGAAGCATTAGAGAATATTTATAGCATGCTTGAAAATAATTCTCAGTGATACAGTTTTTGATAACATGATAATTTAATATAATTTCATGATAATTTCTTTTTGTTTTTAGCACACCCTCAGTGTTGCAAAATAAAAACCTATAGTCTTCTGTATGCAAGAGACATGTTTCCAGTTCTGTTCCAGAAATGTGTACACTTCAAAGAATGCACATACTGGGGCTGACTTACCGATGCTTATCCACTCGTATAATCTCTACTTGCACAAACAGTCCTGTTGAAGCTAAAACTCCCAGATACAACACAATTACTCACATGCTTTAAGGTTGCATGGATCTTGACAATTGTATTCTGCCCTCCAGCGAAAGGTTTGCCTTAGCTGCATCTGATAAAACCTTCTAGCTGAGTGCTCCCTGCTGTGAATATACATTTTGAGAGCTGGCAAGTGTATGGCTTAAGAAGTAGAGAGCCAATTATTAACTGCCACACATTTTTTTATGAAAAAACAAATCTATCTAGCTTTTAATAGTATAACTCTCTTTTCAATGCTGTTGAGTTTTGCTGTTTACCTCACTTTACAGCATTTTTTCTCAAGGAAGAAGTGTCTGATTATAGATTTCTTGCTGATGGCAGAAGAAGGAAGAAAAGATGCGAACATTTTCAATAACAGTCTTAACAATGACTTTCGTTGTTGGGGCAAGAACTGAGGTCATATTTGGCACTTAGCCCCAGACTGTTCTGCAACAGTGCTCTGTCCCAAAGTAGACCTTACCAAAGAATTCTGCTCTCAAAACTGGAGTCCACTATTTGCAAAACAGCAGTGCCAAAGCTGAATTTTCTAGTCTCTCAAGGACAATAGTAGGCTGGCTGCATTCTGGGTTATATTGTGTCGTGACTGCTGGGTACCCACTGTACATATACAAACAGGCTGTACACAGAATTTGTCTTCCCTGTGATACTAATAATGATAAAACTTTCAAAGTGAATGGTGCACAATCTAGTGCATTATCTGGCTTGGCTTTGCTATGGTAGCTGTCATAAATTGATTTTACATGCCAATAGTGGCTATTAGCTAATTGCATAATCTGGCTTTTGGATGTGCTTCACATGCAGCCTTACATTTAAACAAAGCTGCCAGTTGAAGAAGGAATGTAATTTCCTTTTTTAGTTCCCTTCCTTTGAATTACTTAACTGCATAACCATATCCTTATCTTCCACTGAATGTAATTAAATGATTCTTAGAAAATTATTAAGTCAAGGAGTCTTTGGAAAACAGTTACACTTGTGAATGAGTGAGTGCGTGTGTGTGTGTGAAGCAAAAAGGGAGTGATGCTGGGAGTGGGGGTGTCCTTGTTGTTATTTGAACAAACTGAGTTAATGAGTGTTTTCCTGCAAATACCCAGCTCTACAAAGCATTTCCCCTCAGAGTATTATTGTAATGAGCATTGTCCTTCGGGAGCTCCAATTCTCCATGCTGAATTTCTCTCCACGGTACAGTGGGATTTTTGGCAGGAGCTGCAAGTAGCATATGGGATCTCAGTATTAGACAGAGATCTACTGCTGATGGAGAAAACCATTGTACCCTTACCTTGCAAAGATATGTTATCATGCATGGGAATTATGTTGGGGTATCTGAACATCATTCCTGGTTTAGTCAATTCCAAAAGAACAACACAGAAGTACATCAGTCAAAATGTTGTAGAAGCAGAATAATTAAGTCTACTATCTATTTATATACATAGTAAAGTCAGCCTGTAAAACATTTGTGGTATTTACATGGCCATTTGAATCAAGTGTGTATTTTTTCACTGTAAAATGAGCATGTACCTCTGCTCACACTCTGCCACAGGAATTTCCACAGCTCCATGCAAGTGAGCAAAATAGGGCAAATTTATACCAGTAACACTGTGACCCAAATACTAGCTAAGCTTGTACATGTCACCTCATTAGATGCAAACTTGCTACGGTGGATTTTTAATATCTGCTGGCTGCAGCATTTTTTCAGCTGTTTAGCCCATGTGTCTGTTTAGCAGGCTGTATAATTACTGCTGTGTGTGTAAAGACAGGTGATAAGATCTTGTTCTAAGGTGATAAGATTTTGTTCCCCTACTCCATTTCCCATACAAGGAAAACAAAAGAACAACTTGATGTTACTTCCCTTACACTGGTGCACATTTGCAACAACCTTCCTAAGGTGAAATTGCCAGTTTACAAATAAGGGCAATGGTGGAAAAATTGCACTCCTCTGCTACATGTCATGTGTAACACTACCAATCTTCTCTTCTCTTTTGCAGTTCTGCTACCCACAAAACTAACTTAGCTTTCTTGCTGTGATAAAGCCCATCTGAATTACTATAGTTGCAATGTACTTTCCTCTGCAATTTAGACATGTTTTATTGCTCCAAACACTTTTTTTGAAAATAAATTGACAAATAAATAAAAACCTTCTAGCTGCTTATTTATTTCATTAGGAGTTTATTGCAATAGTCAGAAAATTGACTATAACATGGGAAGCAATACTGTATGAGGATAGTTCAACTACATTGTTTACACACGTCAGATCTCATTCACCTGGATTAATTTATTTATTCAATATGAATCCTTTATATGCATTGGAAATAATTTGACACAACTTTTTCTCTCTCATCTGCATTAGACAGCTTGTAAAACATAATTTGCAGAGCACTGTAGCCAGCAGAATTTCTTAAGCAGTCTTGGCATATTTCTTTTTAAATAAAAGCCAGCCACAAACTTCACCTAAATAGTAGTTCTGTCTTTGTAATGGTTGTGAGATTGAGTTTACTTTGCCTTTAAAACTTCAGCAAATGCCATAGGCCTGCAAGAATAATTGAGAAAGATTATTTAGCTTTACTCTATTATTCTTTCTCTAATTTTATTTTTTTAAAAGAAGATAGTTGTGGCTACTAAATAGTCCTTCTCTGTGCTTTAAGAAGGAATGGATAGGAAAGAAAGTAATGTAACTTTGAAAATAATGTAATTTTCCATGTTTCTACTAAGAAAAAATAGCATCTCATTATAGATGTCAGAATATCAGCCTATTTGATGAGAAGCAAATGAAAGAAAATGTTACATTTTCCAGACTGGGCTTCTGTATGGACAGGATGTTAACTTGTGAATGTCTAACATGTTGGACAGAGACACATGGCACTGGGCAAAGGGCTGAAATAGCTTAAATGCTTGATTCTGTTCCTGATGAAGCTTTTCTCAACTAAATACCAGACAGTTAAGTACAATTTATAAGCCTCCTACCTCTATGACAAGTATATCCCTTCTGCAGGGATTTTACTCTTTTGGTCCATTTCCATTTCATCAGTATTTTGTGGAGCAGCTTGATTATTTTGCACTAACCTATGGGATATATGCTAACAGGGATGTCAGTCTGGGAATGGAAATATTTGGGGAATACAGGGACAATTGTATTTCACAGAAACAAGTTCTAAGTAACATAGCCAGAAATCAAGAAGACAACTGCTAGCCTGGTCCCAGAACTGGGAAGCAGCTCTTCATTTGCAAAGATCCACTGGAAATGTGTGTGGTTTATTCCTCTAGGTTAGGAACCAACAAAGTTACAGGAGAATCTCATATTCTATTGACCTTCAAAAATACTCAACCCCCATCAAAAGGTTTTTTAAAAGTGGGCAGGGAGGTTTAACTATTTCAACATTATTTTAATTTTCTTGTCTCCTTGGGACGATACACAGGGAGAGGAGAAAGCAAATCTTTCTCACAGAATTTCCATGTAAATTAAGGAAAAAGGAAAACACTCAAGAAATTTGCTCTATAGCATTCTTTAGAGGAATATATTTATATTGGTGCCTTACCTAGAAGAATGCATTATCCAGAGGTCACCCAAGAGGTGTCATTGGTGGAACATCTCAACTGCTGTGCCACACCAACCTCAGTACACTAAGGGCATGGTTTTTTACTACTTTTAATCTTCTGCAGGGATGTAAAGACATAATGATCTTCTTTGGGAAAGAGAAAAAAGAAGAATTAACAAAATCAGATTTCCTAGAAACTATTTGTTCTTTGAAATGAACAGCTATTGTTAGTGCTGCCATAGAGATTATGCTTTAAAAAGACTAGTGTTTCCTCTCTGCAGTGCATTTATTTTATTTTATTTTATAATCCTGTGAAAAGAAGAATTTTGAAAAAGTCTATGGAATGTCATGATTCCAACTGATCTCCTTTGTTTCTGTTATTAGTTCTGTTATTAGATTAGATTTCTCCAGTCTCAACCTTCTGCAATAGCCCTTGAAAGAGTATGCAGCTGCTAGTATAAAAGTCAGACATTTTCTGTGTTAGAAGATTATTCTCTACTTTTATGAGAAGATGTGCATCTTTTAAACATTTGAAATCTGCTGCCAAGGAGAGTTCGTAGTGTGAAGATAAATAATGTCATTAAACTAAAAAAAACCCTTTAATGATTTGTGGCTATTCAGTGGGTTTAGCAATTTAAAGTAACACTTCCTTAGAAAAATCACCACAGTTACTCAAAGTTCTAAGCCCAACAATCATTTCAAGACAATGTGGCAGCATTCTTTTATAAAGTGGGTCACTGCTGATTTCCTGGAAGCTCAGCCCAGTAATTTTCATATTCTTTTTATTGCTGTGTCGGAGAAGAAATACAAAATGTGATTTGGGTTGTTAAAACCCAAATGGCATAACATCATTTCAATTTAGCAGGGACTGTCTAGGAATAAGGCGTGCTTTGGAGGTCATTCTTAATTCCCTTGATCCCCAGTTGCTGTGAGCTGACAGATTTATACTTTGCCAGCCCATTGTTTTGCCCTTTGTAATGGTGAAGGAAGAGATCAAACAAATTCTGACTACAGAGTTTTTCTGTTCACTCCAGTTTTTTATTGTTTATTGTGTCTTTTACTGCTGAGTATCAGCAAATTAAAGAGACTAGCGCTTAGCTCATGTTCCTTTTCTTATTTTGCACATGCATCGGAAGTATTTTCTTTCTAGAAATACCCAGAATATATGTAATTTGTAATTTTTAATTGAAGAGATGTTCAATAAATCTTAAAGCACAGGAAAACAGGGAAACACTCAATGCTAAAATGAATAAGTGATGGCTGTACATGAACAATTTTATCAATAATTAAAACTAAATCTTTCTGTCATCCTAAACATTAAACAATTCAGCATTTATTCATTTTTGTTTTAACAAGCAGGAATAGGGAATAAAAGATTAAGATGTTAAGAAGTTAATAAGTTAGGATAATAAAAAGAAAATAAACTTACTTTTTTATTGTCAGTATTCTAAATCCAAACTCTTTCCTAAATTTACGTCAAAAATTGTCAATGAAACATTAATCTAAAAAATTCTCTTCCATTTGTAGCAGAGAAGGTGTGCTCAGAATTATGCCACATATTAAAGATAAGATCAGAGTGCATTCTTGCTGATTTCCATAGCGCAGCCTGCAAGGAATGATGCACTGTAATGGATATTCCCTGCAAGGCTCAGCATATCCCTCCTCTTGGGCCCTTTTGTAAATTCATATCTCTTCTTTCTACACACACATACTAACTTCTAGGATCTTAAAACACATTAGTGCTTAATTACAATTTTGGCAAATTTTTACTCTTGTCCACTCTGCTGTGTCACTCAGAATTTATTAGGCTGGTATTAAACACCAAAATTATGTTTACTCTACCACTTCCTAAAAATATAGATACAATTGTAAACAAATCATTCACACTTTTGTAACTAATTGATTTGTTTGAAAGGTCGGAGATTGTTCAAAACAGCATTTTAGCAGAATTATTCAGGATTTTCCAAGTTTACCTTCCTAGAAGTCATATGCCCAAACACTGAAGCTTGTGAGAGCTTGAAAAGATTTTATTACAGTGATATTTTCTCATTCAGATTCCTAAGTGACTCATTATTCTTTGCTTGAAAATAAGTGATGCTGTTTGACAAATGTGTTTTTCTATGAAAATGGAATCTCTAGACAGGTTTTCAGAGAGATCAGTACCTTCTTTTGATTTTTTTGCCTAAACTATAAAAATCTGAAGGCATGGTGTCACATCCCTTGTGAAGGTTAATTATTAAATTTCATGAACTCCTTTCAGATCCTCACAAGGGCCTTCAGAAAGCCCTGTTATTTCAGAATGTATTCAAATAAGCTTTGATTCTATTTTTAACCTTTGAATAGGCATGACACTGACAAATATTTTTTTCAGGGTTTTTTGTTAGTGTTTTTTTTTTATTTTATTTTTCATTCTTTTTGGTTTTCATTTACCCTTTTTTGTTTAGCTGTCAAAGAGTATTTCCACTCCCTTTCCAAGTCTGCCCTTCATGTACTGGATACAGTCTGGCCTTATACATATCAACAAATGATTTGGTTTTTTATTTGTTAAACAACAAACATTATGTTATATTTATCTAGAGCAACATTTATATTTATCTCAGCAACAGACCTATGAGCTGGTGGCTTGAGAGTACATCTTTGGATCTATATGAGCTGTAATGAGTGAAGGAAATAGTTAGATTTCCAGAAAAACATTAATGTGTACTGTTGATATGTTTAAAGCTTTGTTTCATATCAGATTCCTGATTTTAGTGAAGGGTAGCAAACCTGGAAAACAAATACTTTTGAGTTAATTCCAAAAGATCATCATGACAAGAAAGTTAATTATGAAGTCCTTGAGTTTTTATGTCTGTGCTCTCATACAAAGTGAGAGTTTATTCTGGTGGACTTTATACAGATGATTATCTTCAGAGACTTTGGTCAACACTTCAACTTCTAGGAACAAAACAGGAATTCTCATTTTCTTGGAAACAATTTGCCTTGTAAAAAAGGGCAAAGGAAAACAAGAGAGAACTATTAATCCCAAAACTGGTATTTTCTGAGAGTTCTGACTGAGATCCTTGGATTTGGTTTTGAAGTGGTGGTGAGAGGATAACTCTTTTCAGTGATCTGGCTCCTTGTCTTGCCTGTTTTGATACTCAAACTGTGCTGAGAGTAGGATTACAAACTGAAGCCCTTTTGTTTCAGACAATATCACATAAGCATCATCTGTTGTTAGGGAGATAGTCATCCAGGGAACAGTCATCAAAGATAGCATGATGTCTCTACCAAATTCAAGCCCATAAAGACTGTTCTATTGAAAGCAGAATGGTCCCTTCCCATTTTATTTTAAGCTACACTAGCAGCTGCTGTAATACATAAAACAGCTAAATTATTTCAAAACAACATTAATGAATTTAAATGAGACCTACAATCTGCTCTTCTTCAGTTCAAACTTTCAACTGCTTGGGATGAACAGGGACTACAACTTCAAGGATGTCATTCCTGTTATCTAAAAAACTCACATTGGGAATTACATATGTTCTCGAATAATGGAGAATTAGCCTTGTTGAGAAAACTGTAAACAAAATAATTCTAAACTAGCAACAGTCAGAGGAAGGACTTTTTTGGCTGTAATACTGATATTTTCCACAATGGGGAGACAAAATTATTAGTAAATTGGTGTGGATGATGAACCAGAGAAGATAATATGTGGACATCATTGCAAAGCTGCCATTCAATGTACAGTTTAGAGGAAAAGATACATGAAACATTCTAGGTAAGGTAAACAGAACCAAATAAATCTTGCATATTTAATTTTGGCAATATATTTTTTATTAATTCAGTGGGAAGTACGTCGGTAAAGGATTTCTAAATTATTGCAGTAAAGTTTTTTGTAGCTTATTTTCATTCTAAGTATTGACTTGTGCCAAAGCTTCTTATAACAACAGCAGCTTTAGGTACATGTCACAATCTCTGTTCCCTTTCTAAATATATGTTTATATTGAGAGACATGGATTTGATGGATGGACCACTTGGTGAATAAGGACTTGACTGGATGGCCAGACTCAAAGGTTTGTGGTTGGCAGCTTGATATCCAAGTGTAACCCAGTGACAAGTGGCGTCCTCAGGGACTGGAGCTGGGACCGACCAAACTGTTCAACACCTTAGTTGGTGACACAGACAATGGGGTTGAGGGCACCCTCAGCAGGTTTGTCAGCCAAGGACACCAAACTGTGTTGTGTGGTCAGTGTGCTGAAGGGCGGGGATGCCATCCAGAGAGACCTTGACAGGCTCGAGGGGTGGGTCTGTGCAAACCTACTGAAGTCCAGCAAGGCCCCTGGGTCAGAGCAGCACAAATACATTCCAAGCACAAATACAGGCTGGGCAGAGAATGGACTGAAAGCTTCCCTGAGGAGAAGGACTTGGGGTTGTTTCTTGTTGAGAAGCTCAACATGAGCTGTTCCTGTGTGCTTGCAGCCCAGGAAGCCAACTGTCCTGGCTGTATCTAGAAAAAGTGTGATCAGCAGGTCAGAGAAGGTGTTTCTATCTCTTTATTTTTACTTTTTAAAAGAAAAAAAAAGCCCATGACTTTGACAGCATTCTGATTTGGTCGGGTTCATACTACTACAAAATATCTTTAGGCCGTGTTTATTGAAAAATATTTTCCCTCATCTACTTACAAGATGAAAATACTGTAGACTAATCAAATTAGGATTTAGTTCATTTAGTAAAAGTCTTATTAAGCATACCCTTAAATTCAAGGTCTTTGCTCTGTTGGTTCAGATGTAGTCTTTTAAATTCAGAAACTGCTTCACAAACCCTGGATATTTGAAGAGAGCTCTTTTTGTATGTATGGAGTCAGGACCTCTCAGCAAGCTAAAAATGTAATTCTCTTCTGAGGTGACTGTTTTATCTGAAGAGAACTACTTGTTTGTGGACTATACAGACAGTTCATTGCTGCCTGATATCCCAGGATATTAATCCAGAATTAGCAAATGCATTGCCCAGTCCCCTAATTTGCTTTGCTGATGCAAAGCTATGCTCAGACATTGCAGTAAGTCAGGTTAGTCAGCAAGATAAAAGGATGGCATCATGAACTTCGTAAGCAAGTTAAAGCAAAGGATCAGTGAGTTCTAGCAGACCTAAGTGATGATGTCTGTAGCTCTGCTTTCATCTCTTCTTCCTCTCCCACATCATCTCATGCTTCATTGAAGATTCCTCGTTTACAGCAAAAGCGAATAGCACGCCCACACAGTTCAGGGAGATAAATGTATGCTCAGTGCTGGCCCAAAGTCAGGTAGAGGCAAAAGTGGAAGTAGAAAAACTCATTAGATGTTTTTCAACTGTAGAATCAAACCAGGAAAACATTAGGAGTAAAACTCTAGGGAAGATTTATGTGCCTCCAACGTGTTTGAAAGAAAAATATTTAATAAAGTAAGTGTAAGGATTTACCTATACTATAATCTTCATGTTGGATCTGACTCATTTTTCTTTAACAAATCAATCTTTTCATCTACCTGTGACAAATGAAGTTAAATTTCTTTCAGTGGACACGTGTCAAACTGCTGTACAGTTTCATTATTTTAAGTCCCCGTGTCTAAAATTTGAAGAGTCTGAATGGCATCCTGCATTGACTTCTACCATACCTTCTGTTTCATGGAGTGCTAATTATCCACTTTAGTTATAGTGAGGTATTATAACCTGACTTTTCTGCCTTTCACCCTCTCTTTGGAACTCTCTGCCAAGTTTCTAAGTTACCACACACCACCACCTTGATCCCAGTTGTCCTGTCTTGGGAGATGCACCAGCAAAGAAAATACAACATTTAGAATTTCTTAACTAGCACAAAATCCATATACAAGATGAAGGGAACCATAGGCAGGGCATGATGGAGCAAGACAACATTTTAAGACTCCTGTTTGACTGTGCAGTGTCTGCAGCAGTGCCTCAAGCCTCCATCTGCTCCTCCTCTGATTTTGCTGTGTTTGTCCCTATGCTGTTGGAGTTCTTTCTCTCAGTCTTTTCAAGTCCTATAGTTTGCTTTTTTTTTTTTTTTTTTTTTTTTTTTTTTTGTGAGGAGGGGATGTCTTTGTCTTTTTCTTCAAACAAGTGTTTTTTTTTAAATCTACTTTGGGAACTGCTGTCCCTGGAACAGTTCCCTGTACTTCCAGACACAGAGTGGAGAAAATACTTTTTCTTTTTCCTCGAATGTGGTAAATACTGTAATTCCCCTAGCTCCTGAGTATTGTTTCAGATCTGCAGTGTATGACAATATACTGATATTTCTGTCGGGATAGTCCTTCAGAGGACCCTTGGTACAAGTCTTGTCTCAGCTTATGAAGCAAGATGGAAGACAGAGTGAGAATAGTGTTAGAAATAAAGGCCCTATTGATTCAGTCAATCAAACTGAAATTTGGAAATATATTTTCCTCAGCGCATTCACTCATCTACCTTTTATATTGGATTTTTATCAGAAGTAATGAAAAGTTCCTGGTGTTATGTGGTTTGAAAAGATTAAGCCTATAGAAGAGTGTCGTGGACTGTAAACTTCCATGAAACTTTGGTGTTGTTCTAAAGAGCCTTCATCAACTCATGTGCAGCTACTCTGTACACAGGCCTGTGCGCTGCCATGCGGGCAGGTTTGTGGAGGAATTGAGCCATGGGTTCAGGCTCCACTACCTGGCCCTGAGAGTTGCCCCACGGGAGGTGCCCAGTGCCTGGGACTGCCCTGGTGCCGCAGCTGCTCCTGCCTGGGGCGTGGGACATGGGGAGCCCTGCAATAGCCCCAGCCCATGGGGACCTGCAGCCCTCATGGTGTCCCCAGCGAGTCTGCTCAGAGAGAAGACAAAACTTCACACAAATGTTTAGCCTGGAGAAGAGGAGGCTTAGAGGTGACTTTATTGCTCTCTACAACTTCCCGAAGGGAGGCTGTAGACAGGTGGGGTTTGGCCTCTTCCACCAGGCAGCAACTGACAGAACCAGAGGACACAGTCTCAAGCTGTGTCAGGGAAGGTATAGGTTGGATATTAGGAAAAAAAATTCACCGAAAGAATTATAAAGTACTGGACTGCTCTTCCCAGGGAGGTGGTAGAATCACCATCTCTGGATGTGTTAAAAAAAAAAAAAACTGGACATGGAACTTGGTGCTATAGTCTAGTTGAGGTGTTAGAGCACAGGTTGGACTCGATGATCTTAGAGGGCTCTTCCAACCTCATTATTCTGTGATTCTGTGATTTGTTTAATGGTTTTAAAGAAAAAAATAAATGTAGAGCAGTAAGAGATTTAAAGATTATTTTGATGTTCCTTAGCCTTATACTGTCATATATGTTCCTCTAGGCTTTGTGTCATAAAACTGAGAAGGAGGCAATGAGGATTTCTGTCATAATGCAAGCTGGGGTGCTCTGTTCACCATTGAAACCATAGCTTCACCCTACATTAGCTATATAATTAACAAATTATAAAAAAAGTAAAATTAATCTTGCGGCAGCAGCTCTCTGGCAACAGAGAGCAAGGCTCAGCTTTCCCAGGCATTGTCCTGACGAAGGCTCTGAGAAGATCAGAGAAAAAAAAATAAACAATTCTTATCTTCACTTGCTGCACCTGTTGTTGTGAATATGTGGAATGTGTTATGGAGATTTGTTTACCAAAAGGTGGTTTCTTAATTAACCAATAGTGATGGTGTTTAGATTGAAGGACCAGTTGGGTCCACCTGTATTACGACTGTCTGTAAGGGTGATGAGTTTCTTAGTAAGTGTAGTATAATAAAGTGATTGATCAGCCTTCTAGAATCATATAGTCACTGCTAATTATTATCCATCAGGGGGTCTACAGAATCCTGTTTTCAAAAAAAAAAAGGGTGAGGTGTTTTTGTGCAGGAAGCAGCCTTTTTACTGGTTGCCTGAGCTGCAATAAGTAAACAATTGAGAACCCTTGATAATTCATATCTAATTAAATTGCTTTCATGAATCTGTGTGGGCATAAGATTTAGTAGCAGTGCTAAGAATAAGCTTTCCTCTCTCTTGGTAAGTAGGAGTCATAAGCTCCTCATCTACCTCTGCACTCTCTGGACAAAGTAGTCAGCATTGACAAGCCCTCAAATCAGTAGTGCTGAAAGGGATATATTCTGCCCTGGTCACACTGAACATGCACAGACCTTACAATTGCTTAAAAATAACCTTGCTATTAGGGTTTTTTGTCAGGGTAGACAGCATCTCCATTTCTCTGGGAATTGTCCTCTGCTTAACCTGCTATATGTTTCGGCAAAGTTTTTTGATATTCTGTTAAGTTTGCAAGACAAAAATTTGTACATATAGTTAAACTAAGAGAATTACCTTGCCTGTCCAATTACACATACCTAAAAACACCCTATCCTTGTAGCAAATTAGTTTTTAGGTATTGTAAACTGAAATATCTTGAAATGCTGCATATGCTTGTAAGATTTCATAAAACAATAAAATTTTTCAGTGACTACCTGACAGCAGATACAAAACCCAGAGTACATCAGAGAATGCTAAATGCTTATCATGACTTCTACTTTAAAAGCTGGAGATTAATTGATATGGGACCAAAGCACATTTTAAAAATATATTTATATTACTCATTGAGTCATTGAATGGTTTGGGTTGGAAAGGACCTTAAAGTTCATCCAGCCCTACCTTGGGCAAGGACACTTTACACTGGACCAGGATGCTCCAAGCCCTGTCCAACCTGGCCTGCAGCAGTTCCAGGGATGGGCACTGACAGCTTCTCTGGGCAACCTGCTCCAATGCCTCTGTACTCCTACAATGAAGCACTTCAAGGGAGTTGATTGAGACAAGATAATAGTCAAAACTCTGTCAGTATCCAGTGGCTTGTATATAATAGAGCTAAAAGCTTCTTGGTGAACAGCTATTACTTGTTCCATTAGAGCTGTGCTAAGATCCTCAATTGTTAAAACCTCAGGATTTTCTTACTACACTTGTTTTCATTAACTGTTCATTTGCACAAAATTACTGACAATGCATGCACATTAAACAGAAAATAGGCTTCTGTCCTATTCATATTCACAAACCTCAGTAAGGAATGTCCTGACTCCTTTAGCTGGGCCTCCATTGTATGCAATGATTGCAGCTATTAGGCACAAAGCAGTAAAGTGTGCACAACTGGGAGCAGGATGTGTAAGGCAATGAATAATGGTCAATGACTGGAGCAAGGATGTTATACCTGTATCTCTGTTTAAGTGGGATCTAATGCAGATCTCTGAGGCACCTCGCTCTGAATTTTTACATTCTCCCTGTATTCTCTCCAGTGAGACTAAGGATGGAAGTTCCTATGGGGGCATTTCAAGCATGATTGTCTCTGCTTGACAAAATACCAGCAACTAAAAATCTTTAACAGATCTTTTATTTCTGATTTTTTTTCACTCTCTTTAATCACATTTTATCATAAACCAATGACAGTGATATAATTTGTGTATTTTCATCTCATCTAAACCTTCCCTTCCCTTCCCTTCCCTTCCCTTCCCTTCCCTTCCCTTCCCTTCCCTTCCCTTCCCTTCCCTTCCCTTCCCTTCCCTTCCCTTCCCTTCCCTTCCCTTCCCTTCCCTTCCCTTCCCTTCCCTTCCCTTCCCTTCCCTTCCCTTCCCTTCCCTTCCCTTCCCTTCCCTTCCCTTCCCTTCCCTTCCCTTCCCTTCCCTTCCCTTCCCTTCCCTTCCCTCCCCTCCCCTCCCCTTCCCTTCCTCTTTTTTTAAGCTCTAAACACCATCATGAGCCACAATGCCATAGCAAATGAAGCACAAGTGTCTTTTAGATCCACCATAAGAATTTCTTATCCCAAAATGATGGGCAAACAACAGGAATGACAGTATTTATTTTAGGAATGGTATTGTCTCCAAATAATGTTGAACAGGTGAAACAAAATCAGTATTTCTACCTGTTATGACTGCACTGGCTGCTGAATGAATCCTCATAGTGCCATCATTTGTTTCAAAATTACACATTCTGGGCAGTGGCTGCTGCCAATGCTGTGAACTGTCTATGCTTTACACTCTTGCTCTCTCTCTTAAACAACTCTTATGTTCCTTGTTTGTTTTCTTATTTTGAAGTGTTTTCTAGAATGTGTGGACTTCATTTACATCCATCTCTTATTTTCAGAGGAAGTTTCATGCAATCAAAAGTATGGAATGAAACAATTCCAGCTGCACTCAGTCATTGTGTATAAATGTTAAATGTACTTTTTAAAAGATTTCTAGAGTCTAAAGATAAAGGTTTTACAATTACTCTGTTCTGTGCACATCTCAGGATGTCAACTTTATTTTAGGAAATATAGGCTGACTGGTATTCAGCTTCTAATCTACTATAATTGATAGACCCTTTCCTACAGAACCAATACCTAGCCAGCTGTTATTCATTCTCCCTGCATTTGGTTGATTAGATCTTCTTAATTTGACAATTTACATTTGTTTCTCTGGAGTTTTATTTTTTTTTTCCACATGATTTCTGTAGTCTGTCAGCATAATTTTCAACGCTGTCACTGACTTCAAACAGTTATGCAATTCATCCTGCCTTGTTTAATCTGGAAATGTAACAATCAAAATATTTTTCCCATCATGTAAACTGCTATTAAGTAATGCTGAGCTAACAGCAGGAACTGTAGAAGTCCATTTGGTATCTGGCCTTCCAGAGTATTGGCCTTTGGTCATCCTGATGAAACAATGGGAGACTTTCATTACAGAATTGATTTTGGAAGCTCTAGTTCACAATTCTTCATGAGAATAATCTCCTATAACTAAATGTAAAAAGAAAATATATAAAAAAAAGAGAAAGTAATGCAACTCCCATAAACTTTTACTTCTGGTTTACTTAATACCTCTTATAGCTCTTATTAATCTCCTGGTGTTATAATCAATGAAGAGCTAATAAGATTTGTGTGTGTGGTATGAAATTCACTGCCTGTGAAATAAATTTACCTTGCATCTGCATCCACTTCTATTCCCTCAATCGATGTGTGAGCACAACAGCCCCAAGCAACTGGGAGGCAGGAACAGACAGGTGACTGCCACTTCTTGTGGGTCTGAAGTATTCCAAAAAATACTGCATTCCCAGCTCATTTACAGAGGCTGGGCTGGCTGCTGTTGGAGAGGGAGTGATCATGTTCTTTCTCAGAGTGCCTGTGAGGAGTATGTGCTAGAATCCAAAACCCTGTGTAAATAATATAAACATCAACTGTTGTTGCATGTATTTTTAGAATGTACTAAAAATCTTTTCTTTGAGACGTCATTTCTCAAGGAAGTAAAACCTCAGCAGCGTTATTCTAATATAGATTTTGTATTTATGATTTATTGTTATAATAGTAGTCAGTCAATAGCATAGATTCATGGGCAAATACACTTATGCTAAGTTTTGAATTCTGTAGAAACTAGATGCATTTCTGGTGAGCTTTTAAAGCTTCCTGGGGGCTTTCACAATAGGAGCTGATAAAATTTTATGGAATGCTCCACTTTTATGTTTAGAGTATGATGGGAATCATTCTACCCAGTACAACAGGGCAGAAATTAACAGAATAGTTTTGAATGAGCTACCCATAAACATTCGCTGCATTTATTTTACAAGATAACATTTTCCTTGTCACAAACTGTTCCTTTGAAAGCACACAAAGTGTGTGTGTGTTATAGAAGTACAGCACATGCCCAGGAAATGGAAGCATTATTTTGTAAGTCTTCTTGATTTGAAGGAGTTGAACCCACATGTCCCAAATGCCTCATCCAATTATTTTGATGACAGCAATCTCCATAATTTCTGGAGAAAACAAGGTGCTGTGCAGCTCTGCATGCTAAAGCCAGGGGCCTGGAAAAAGAAGCAAAAGAAGACAAGTTCTGGCTTAATAGTTTTAATACTTCCATAGGAAAGAAAGAGTCCCAGGGTTGCAGTATTTTCTCCTGTTATTCCTGATGTGCATTTTGTCTATTTTAAGACAGAAAGTTTTGAATTAGCAGCTTGGAATCCCAAGCCTGATCTACCACAGGTAAGACCAGAGTGATTCTCAGTCCATGAGTATTTGAAATTTCAGTTTTAAAAGGCTACATAAATATTTGTCATGGTGGGAGAAAATATTTCTGTTTTCCAGAGAAGTTATTTTTGAGAAGGTTTCTTTATTTTTGATCATTATTCTCAAATCAAGATTTTGAAGAATGTTATTATAATATCTCCCAGCTATGAAAATTGCTAGCCACATACTAAATATACTGCAATTTAGTTTGTGACCTGATACTTGTGATACTTAGCTTGTGACCTGAATATATGTAAATCTTTACTTGATTTATATGTTCCACTGTTATAGTCTGAAATTTTAATTTTGGAACAGCTATTGTTAATTATTAGGATGTTGCAGCATTAGGGTCAGATAGTATGTATTTCATGAGTTCTCATTAGTAATACATAATTGGTAAACTGGAAGCTCTGCCTCTTCTAAAACCATCTAAGAGCTTCTTCTTTGTGTCAAACCATAAAATGAAGCTATTAATAAAAATAGCTTAAAACTGTTCAGCAGCTTAAAACTGTAAATGTCTGTGAGGAAGTTAAATGCAGTAGTTATTTAGGCCAGCCACACTGCTTTGTGACCTTGGACCTCAGTACAGGCTGAGATTGCAGCTGAAGGTAAGCAATAGTCATAGATCTGCTACCTTCCACTGAAGCAGTGAAAGCTTCTCCTGTGTTGCAATTATTGAGTACCTGGTTGGTGCTAGGGCAGTGAAAGAGCAAGCAGAGTTTGGCTAGAAATTAAAGGCATTGAGATATGCTTATCAAAACCTAGCTAAACAAAGCAACAAGATCAACACTAAAAATGAAGCAGGGCTAAGAAATGCCATCCCACATGGAATGATGTGTCTGGGCAGTTTCAAACTTTTCTTGTTCAGTTGCAGCTAAATGCTCTACAATTTTTACAGGAGAAGTTTTAGTCCCATTTGCAATCCTTTCTTCTTCTTACACTTCTACTCTTCTTCATAGTAATAGATCAAGACTTATGAAATTGTGATGTGACTGTCGGTATTGCAGGAAACTGACTTACATTGATAGATGCAGAACAGAGCAGAAAGAGCTGCTCTGCTGTACCCACCACTGGTATAGTTGCATATCATCAATGCTTGAATTCTTCACAAACCAATTAAATGGTGATAATATTTGAGGAAATTGCTCTGCTTTAAATTATGGTACACAGGGTGATGTATCAAACTGGTAAAGCTGCCTTATTCTTTGTATGCATATTTCTCTTCAGGTCTCTTCAGGTTTATATTCAAATGGCAAATTCATCATATGTACTCTTCTCTTTGTCAGGCAGTAACTTTCCTGGGAAATCTCACTCACATACTGAATTGCTGCCACTCAAATATTTTTGTATGTGATCTTTCTTCTAGTCTGCTAACATCTTAAAAGAATTATATCATAAATGATTGATAAAATAGTGAACTTCTAAAGTGTTTTATCTTAATTTCTGTAAACACCAAACTGTTTTCAATCTATGCATTTTCAAGAGGAAGCAGCAACTCTTCTCAGGTTATTTATAGTATTAAAATGTGAGAAATTTTCTCCCATTTGAAATGAGCAGGTTTGAGACAGACATTGGTGAATAGTTCTTGATTTCAGACCCTTTTGAGGAGCAAGGTGTCAGGGTGTGGTGAAGGTGGACTGTCCAACCCCAAGAGTGACACTGGGGTAGCCCATGCCCTCGCCCGTGGAGTGCAGTTTCACAGTCTTTGAACGTTGGGGGGTGATTTTGGGGTCTGTCCACAGCCTCTGGCATGGCTTGGTGAGCCATGGCCAGGAGCTCTAGCTAGGAGCAGAAGATGGCAAGAGAGAGGGCTGGGGGTAGCCCATGTGTGAGAAATCCATGCTGAGAGGGGCTGCCTCGAGTGCTGGCAGCATCCAGGCGGGGCCAGAGGTGGAGCTGGAGCCCAGCAATCCTGCAGGGCCACGGAGGCAGGGACTGACATCCCTGAATGGGCTTGTCCCTGGCCCAGCAGGGGAGGGCTCAGGGTAGGCTGGGCAGGGACACCCAGGCCCACTACTGATCTCAGGACCTGACAGCAGGTTGTCAAAATCTGGTTTGAAGAAGCGTAAAGGGCTTGTCAGTCTGTGAGAGAGAGGGGATAAATGAAACACTTGTTTCTCCCTTTTCACAGCTCTAAAGTGCAGAGGAAGATCATATAGTATGAAGTGTAATGTAAAATTACACAACTTCCCTAACATCTCAAATGGCAGGATGGGGCAAGCATTAAATTAGAAACAGGGCATGTGTAAGGCTCTCAGATTACCTTGTGTTAGCAAAGTTATGTTTCAAGTATCAGCTGTGGAAAATCATTGATGATGGTGTGATGTAAACTGATAACCCGGGTGATGGTAAGGGAGGGGGTTATTATTTTGTGTATAAACATTCTGTCAGAATATCCACAGTGGAGCTTCATCCTCCACATCCTTCTGTCCTTCATCTTGAGGGATAATCTTTCTCATTAGTAACTCAGATGGATACTGATAGATACTGAAGCCTTAAGTTGTAGCTTTCATATTTTCTAGATTCTGTATTGCATTAGTGTGCCACCCTGGGCTTCATATAGAGTTTAGCAAGTTCTCTTCACAGTTTAGTCAGACAAAACAATCCTTTTCCAGCCTGAAAACCAAGGGAATCATTGTAGCTTCGAGCCCAAAATGTATAAACAATGGAGAATTGAGGAGAGCAATCTGGGAGGATGGGACTTCATAACCTGAAGCTGTAATCAGACAGTTGGCCCCAACATGTAAATGAACCAAAATGTATAAAAGTGTGAAAACTCATGACCTGGAGTCCATCTTAGGTCTATCTTGGGTTCATCTTGGGTGGAGCCATGGCCAGGCTCTTGTACTGCCCAAGATGTATCCTTTGAAGACCTTTTAATAAATATCTATTTTAATCCTTTAACACTGTCTAGCCTCTGTTCTAGGTAACCTCTTTAGGCATCAATACTATTCAGGGAATTTTTGGAAATAAATCATTCTTGTAATGTTTATTGATAGGCAAAATACTTAAAAAAACTTCTGTTACTGTCTGGAAAAGAACTCGCTTATTTTATCAAGTAACTATTCAGAAAATTTTATGAAGACTGACCTTTTTCAAAAATGCTTTTATGATAACATAAGCTCAAAATTAGAGTTAATTTAAGTTACATCTTGAAAAATTATTTTTCAATCATGTTGTTATATAATTGCTTCTATTCATAAATTAGAAAATGCAAGAAAAGTACTTATAAAGGAAACTAGAGAATCCAGCTGTTCTGCCATGGTTTTGCTGCAAATGGCTAGTCTTTGAAAACTTCCCATAAACAGGAGTTGGAATTCCACAAACTCATAAAGTGAATATACTTAGATTGGAAAAAGGGGTAATTTAGCCTCAATTTTTAAAAAGGGAAATAGAGAAGACCTCAGAAACTCTAGGGTGGTCATTCTTACCCTGGTGCCTGGCAAGATCATGGAGCAGATCCACCTGGAATCTATGCTAAGGCACATGGAAAATAAGGATGTGATTGCTGACAGCCAACGTGGCTTCACTAAGGGCAAATCGTGCCTAACAAATCTGAGGGTCTTCTGTGGCAGGTTGACAGCGGTGGTGCATAGGGGAAGAGCAGTTGATGTCCTCTACCTGGACCTGTGCAAGGCATTTGACACTGTCCCACATAATGGCCTTGTCTCTAAGGTGGAGAGACATTAATTTGATGGGTGGACTAGTCAGTGAATAAAGAATTGTCTGCATGGTCTCACTGAAAGAGCTGTCGTCGATGGCTTGATGTCCAAGTGGGAACCAGTGACAGGTGGCATTCCCTGGGGCGTTGGTGCTGGGACCAGCATCGTTTAACATCTTCATCAGTGACATGGACATGTCAGCAAGTTTAAGATCCCTTCCAACTCAAACCATTCTGTGATTTTATGTTTCTGTTATTCTACTGCTATTGTAAATATTTCAGGAGCTCATTTAGTTGCCTGAAAACACAAACGTAATTATCCAACAAAATTATACTTGCAGTATTAAAACCTTGTCAGTTTAGGCAGAGGTGGAATTTCATCTCTATACAAGAGCAAGGCTACTAACCCTCAAAAAGCAAAGATACAGAGTGGCCAAGGAACCAACACAAGAGCAGATAAGTGGTGTTAGATATCTTGCATCCCAAAACTGTGCCATCAGTTGACTGATGGTCACCAATGCACACAGATTTGAAAAGAAGGCTTTTTTCTTGATTTGGAAGGGCAGCATTTAAAAATCACACTGATATCTTTGCATTTTTCCTCTTTATATGACTTTATGTATTTAAGACTATAAAAAGGGATAATTTTTATTTATTATCTTCTACATCTCCCTTTAAAAGTTATGTAACACAGGAATGATCTTCCAACTACCTTTGTTTACACATTGCTGTTGAGCTAAACTTTCTGAAAACTGTAAGTTTGCTGCCAGGTTGCTATAATGTTTTTTCGCTGCTGTCCAGAAAAAAGAAATTATGGTTTCAAATTTTTCATTACTCCATTTGCCTAATTTGCATCATGAGAACACATTTCTTATGCATCTTACTAGATATGTTGGAAACATCAAGTATGTTAATCCAGTTTGGTTATATTTTTCGTTGAAAAAAACTTTCCTTAGTTTCAAATTCTTATTTCTTTATGATCATGAGTTGTGAACTATTATCTACTTCTAATAGCAATACAAGATTGTTTTAAACTTAGGCTGATGTATTTTTTATCTCAAGTAAAGGCTCCTAGAAATGAACAGAGGCTTCTCTCCATCCTTTGTTCCCTTACCCTGATAATAAATTACTCACTGCCTCACTATCCAAGGATTTTCTTTCTTACTCTATCTGCATCAGTACTTCTGACTGACTGAGCCACTTTGATGAATTATCTGGGACTGTCAAGGGTACCCTGCTGACCTGGATCCCACAAGATCCCATCTTGTAGGACCATTGGAAAGAGACCATCATCTCCCTTTTGCATGTCTTTGCAGAATCTGTACTTCCTCTTCTTAGCCCCTGCAGTTCCCCAAAAATATGTGTTGTATAGTTTTCAGCTATGTGAGTATTTCAGTGTCTGGTTCAGAAGGACAAGATCTCCAACTATTTCTTCAAAAGAGGTTCTTCAAGAAAATGTCATGTTAAATTTCAGGTATCTGCAATTTGCTACAATTTATTTGTCTCATAATGGAAAAAGCACAATCCAGAAATCTTATTCATTACGTAGTACAGAAAAAAGTCACTTAATGAAATATTTAGAAACACATTCAGCAATCTAAACAGTATGCAAAATATGAATGTCTGCTAGTCCATGTTCTGTTCAAATACTATTGTTGACATTACTTTTTTTCCATAAGGCTAAGAAAATAAATATTCAGTCGATATCAGGATTCTTCTTCACTGTAGAATCGTTTTAAATTCTTTTATTTATTTAAGTGATGCATGTTTCTTAATGGAAACTTTTGGGAAAAGTAGATTATATTTTCATATACAGAGATTTATGGAATAGTCTTAAATTTCTCCAGATAGATTGCCTTGTTTACTATTCCTTGCATGATGGATGGAGTCAATAAAAAGTATCTTTAAAGGAAGGCAATAAAGAGTAGCAGGTTTAATAGGGAAAGTCATAATGCTGTTGGTTGGAAACCTCTCCAAAGGCTCCATTGAGTTCCTTTTCACAATATGCCCTGCAGGACAGGTGGCATATTGGCTTTTTCTTATCTCAGTTTTAAGTACTGTCACCATTCCTTCAACCATTACTGCTTACTTAATCTTCTTCTTTCCTTTTTTTTTTTTTTTTTCACATGAACAACATTCTTGAACTTAGGAATGCAGTTTAGCATGGAGGAACAGGGATGATTTGGAAAGCAAATGCAGTAGCTTATTGGCTTCCTGTTGCTTTTGACTGGTTTTTCATGAGTTCTTCACAATTTCATTGCTAAATCCTTTTGTTTATTGGGACTCTGAAAAGGAGTAATTTTACGGAGTTTTGTATTTGAACAGGTATATTTTCTTTTAGCTACCATTTTAAGAATTGCTAGGGTTGTCTTACTGTTCTAGGTCAGCTCATGACGATGAATTGACACATTTATGAAATCACATTGATTCTAATTTTAGTTTTTCCTTACATTTTAGGAATTTAAACCTTTTTTTTTTTTTTTTTCCCAAGATGTTTGAATTGTATTCTGGACATACCAAACTGTCCTTTACACCTTGTGAGATCTAATATCATTTTGTTCAGGGATTTGTAAAGAACTACCACATAAAAAGAGAATATTACTGAACAGGCATTTTTGTCATTATTGCAGAACAGTCATGAAATATCTTGAAAATTTCAGAGGATGTTGCAATATTCTTTTGCTTTTTTCTTTTTCTTTGAAGGGCACATGGTAGAGAAAGAAAATGTAGCAGTTTTTAACGTGTAAAAAAATATTCTTCAAAGTTAGAATAGCAGTATGGGAAGAAAAATTATTTTCAACTAATTAGTCAGCAGATATCAGCTAGCAGTTATAGGCTGAGAATCATCCCCTTAAAGTTATTTTCAGGGACTGAGCCCATGGAAAATTTCTTACTTCAGTTAAGTTTGATTCAAGTATTGGGAAAGGCCCATAGTAAGTACAATAAGGAAATCAAAATTTTCTTTTCTATTTTCCTGCCTTATCAGGAACTGCTTTACTATAGTTAATTTAATGTCTGCTGAGCTGTTTTGGGAAGCATGTGTCTATGTGTATGCATTTTCCTCACAGTGAGTATTTATGACAATTGAAGAGAAAAAGCATTCTTGGCATTTCCCCAAAGAATGTTAATCTTGATATACAGCTGTATTTCTATTTCTGTCTCAACTGGAAAATTAGATACTTTCTGATGCAAATGCTATGCTATGGCATTTTTGTATCAAGCAGTGACACCTTCTACAGAAAAGAATTTTTAAAAAAGTTATTCATATGCCCAGTTAAAATTTGTGTGCAATATATTTATGCAGAAATAGTTAACATTTTTTCAGTGCTTTGGTTCACACAAACAAACAACCCACTACTGAAAATTTGAAGTTGTAAATACTGCTTAAAGATGAAAAAACATTTCATCTTTGGTATTGTATAAAGAAAAGGCAGCCCAAAATCCCTGGTTCTAAAAGACTTTCTTAGTCTACTATTCACCCTTGGAGTATAGCAATCTTATACCCAAAGGGTATGTAAAACATGTTAAAATAGATTCATCTTAAAAAACAGCAATTAAGTTTATAACTACCATACATTGTCTTGGCTTTTTAGTGGAAGTAGCAGAAAATCAGAAAAAAAAAAAAACAACCATAAAAATAACCTTTGTCGATGTTTTTGTGAACTGTCTATCTAACTATTGCTTAAAGAAACAGCAGACTTGTTCTGCTTGTTAAAATCAGAATTTCTTAATGTTATTTTAAAGAAAGAAATAAATTCAAGCTAAGATAGTCTCTTCCTTAAAAAATTCATTGCTGAAAGAAGGCTATTTCCAATGCATGAGATATCACACTCTACTTAGCGTTAAGAATTTGACTTCTCAGAATTATGCCTTTTATTTTGTTTTCTAGTTTAAAAGCTACCTGATTATGTTACAGTGCCTAGGCCTCGGGCATATTCATTGCAGTAGTGAAGGCATTTCCTCTTGACTTTGTTGACTTGTTGTGAGATTTCCCCTTGGGATGTTCCTTTTATATTTTCTTCTGACTTGCTTATTTTGTTTTCACAACCAATTTCACAAGGGTGACATTTTCTAGAATAGTCAATTTCTGAGGCATTCACCTGAAGGGACAAGAGATGTTAAATATCTGTTTTGAATCACTCATCGGAATAACCTGAGGCAGATTTCCCAACCGCCCAGGCAACTTCCAGAGCTGTGAGGCACCAGCTTCAGTAAACTGATCTTTACTTCTTTGCATTTTCTTTGGTTGAGCATTTGGTTTTTAAAATGTAGAGAAGACCAGAAATAGTTCTCCTCCTTCACGAAAGGAAGTGTAAACAGAAGAGAAGGGTTGGAAGGCTCTGGGGAGAGCCTATGTAAGATCTGGTATGTTGCTTATATTGCTGTAAGGAGGCAGTGGCTGCTGTTGGGAGTCATCCCTCCCTTCTTTTTTCCCTTTGGCAGTAAGTTCTTTCTGGTATTTCCAAAGACAGCAGCAGACTTTACTTTCTAGGGATTTATCACAAGTCATGTAGGCAGCAGTCAATTTAGCTTATGCCTTTAAGTTAGACCTGAATCTCTGAGAATAAATGCACATGAGAATGTCTTCCATGGTGATATGTTTAAAATGCAATTCTTGCTGTATTATTATAATAATATTCCCCTTATTGGCTTGACAACTTAAATTAGTGATAAATGCATGGACCAAGAAAAGATTTTCATTTACTGAACAGTTTCTTATTGATATTATTGTATTTACTGAGGCTTGCTTTGATAGAATCAATCTTTATAGCTGTTCCACAGCTTCCCTACACAAATATCTATAAATACAAACAAATACATGCATGCACATACATATGCAAATATATGTATATATTTGCATTTATTCACAGTGATCAGCAATATTATCTTTTGATGTGTGGTCAAAAAGGATGTATTTGGATATGCTTTCACAGTCAGAACCTATTTACTGGATTTGTAATTGCGTAGTAAGATCCTGTGGTTCTTTGGGCAATATTTATTAGGCTCACACAGAGCAAGGAGCTGACTCTTGCTAGTTCCCTGGAGGCTGAAGATATCAGCTTCAGGATTTCCTGCGGCATCAGTTAGTGCAGTGACTGAGAAATGAGATTTTGATTTCAGAAAGCTTGACTAAGGTCTGCAGTAAAATGTGGCATAACACATTTTGGTATCTACTCACTGTGCTCCTGGAAAATTAACCTTTATTGCTAGCTTCTAAATTTCTTAAGATCTATATTATTTATAACTGCCAGTGGTCATGCTACTTTGTTAAATTTTAAAGTTAACTAAAAATGTTAGTATTACACATAATTTACCTCCTAGCAATCCCATATTTCATATTTAATTTCTAAGTTGCCTAAATTTTCTGAAGTAGCATGTGAATGTAGGTGAGTCTTTCACTGATTGTAGAATGCTGAAGCTAATTAAAGACCATGCATGAACAAACATTTGTGTATTTCTCTGAGTACAAGTATTGTTATAAAAAATAAGATATACAAACTTGTCAAAATATATTATCTCACTTCCGCATCTCTATTAAATACATAGTAATGAATGTAGTAGATTTGTGCTTAGTTTCAAAAAGTCATGAAATGTAAAGCTTTAATACAAAATATATATGAAGTCATAATTTTTTAAACAATTCTTCCCATAATGTCCGTTTTTATATCCCTGATGTTTCTTATTTCTAACCTGTTCTCTTCTAAGATGAATATATTTTTAGATACTGCTTTCAAAAAATGTCTTGGGTACTCAGTAACCTGATTATCAATGAAAGTGCAAAAGATTCAGTCTCTTTAGAAATGAAAACTTGTACTATGTGGCCCCTTCTGAGAATTTTTTTCAGCTGCTGTCCAGTGCTATGATTAATGGAGGTGGATATCAAAACCACATTGGTTTAGTCTGGGTCTTAGTTATAATATTAAAGACCCATTGATCCCAGCCCTTTCTCATCCCCATTAGACAAGATTTTTTTTGTGTAAGCTACTCTAATGAATACAGATAGCATAGATAGGCTGCTGTCTATCTTGAATAGGCAGATTTGTCCTCCTTTCCTCTTTCAACACATTGAAATATGAGATATTAGCCCTATCAACTTATCCTGAAGAAAGTTGATAATCATCACGAGTAGATGACATTAATTCCTCTTACTTATATGAGGAATTAGCAAAATGTTTAGTCCCTGCTTTCACCAGCAGTTTATACCATTTAATACCCAGAGTAAATAAATAGAAATGCAAATCTTTTATTCACATGTTGGAGGTGAAGGCTAAAGCACAATCTGTGTTCTGCTTATCTCCATTCTAATTAACATTCACTTCTGATTTAGTGCAGTGAATATGTTAGTTTGAACTTCCATGGAAACTTGCTCACCTAAAAGGAAGTTGCAAGTGTCTATGCTGGTTACTTTGATGTTCTCTTATTTCCCCCCGTTCTCTGTTCCCAAGAAGATGATCATATTTTTTTTAAATCAAATGTTCATTTTATTGTGAATCTTCTGCTCAATTTATGATATTAATAAATGAGAGCAAAAGTAATGAAGAAGGGCATTATTTTCTTTTTCATGTTGGTGGGTGGAAAAGGTTGTATGATAAAAAGAAATGATGTTTCAGGAGGTCTGTTATAAAGTTTTAGCAGGGACCCCATGGATTTTCAGTATGTAGACAAAGTTGTAGCTTAAGTTCCAAGGTTAAATGTAGGTGTGCATGTGTTTGCTTTATAATGATTTTGGTTTGCATACTTTTTTAAAGAAAGAATAAAACATTTTTAGTGCTTTAAATTGCTCACAAAAACTGTATTTAGCTTTTCCACAATGTCAATATTATGATTATTTACTTCAAGGTTATTTCAGCACCAGTGTACAACCAGTGTTTCTTTCTATATTTTTTGGTACTCCAGGAAGCAGTCACGGAAAGACAGAAGATGAAAACTCCTATTCCCAACTTGATTCTCTTGTATGCTACTCTGACTCAGAGCTTGAAGGTTGTAACCAAAAGGGGATCAGGTAAGTAAATCTTTATCTCTGTGGTTACAATGTGGCTTGGAAAGAAGTGCTTAATGTTTGCAAGCATACACCAGGATGTTGTTATGGTGGTTTGGAATACAGTTAAGAGGATTTCAAATTCTGCAGCAAGAAGAGTTGGCAACTTCTATATATTTTTTGACTATTGTTTTACGTGGACTTAATGAAAAAAGTTAGATGTGTAATGTGAAATGAGTATAACCTTTCACCTGTTGAAGGAAAGTTATTCCCAGAACTTTTTAACTTAGTTAAAAGATTACGTTGCAGTCAGTGTTGTTGGGTTACTGGATTTATCTGTTTTACTATATACTTTGGAAAACTAAGATCATAGAGTTTGGATTTAACAGCAACAAATAGATCAAACACATTAAATTTAATAACCATGAAAGTTGAACAGCAAAATGTGGTTTTGAATGGGATAACTAATACGTGGTTGAAGAGTCTAATTCAGCAAAGGAAAATAGTCGGCATTCAGACAGTTGGGTAGTTTTGGATTCATTTTTTTCTCTATCACCCTGAAATTCTAATTTTACTCTCTTTGGCTTTTCACTGGGTAATGAAAATATAGAATTCTACTTCTGCAACCTATCTTGCTATACTGCACTAAAGAAAACGAAATCCTTAATGAAAGCCCTAATTCCTTGTTGGTGGATTAATGAAAGTCTTAATACCATGTTGATTGAATTAGTTAATTGAGTTTGTTGTTAGTTGTAAGTTTCCTTTTGGCATTGGAGTGTTTTGGGTAGCTTTTGTTGTGCTTTTCCAGAAGTCTGTCTCTGATTGATTTTTGTCCTCTGGTTGGTAGTAGTTGTAAACTGGGGCTTGGGGAGAACCCAGTTCTTTATACATTTTTGGCAACATCTTAAATTATACCTTGCCTTTTCAATAGATTCTGTTTGTAACAGCAGAATGAAACAGATTATGTCTCCAATATTTTAGTAACTGGAAATATTGATGTAGGAAGAGAAACATGGAGTTCTACTACAAAGTAAAGTATTCCTTAATGAAAACTTGAGAATAAAGTATATTTGGGGTTATTTAAACTCAAGAAAACTGAAATACGCAGACTGTGTGCAGAGCAAAGGATCTGGTGATTAGTTGAAGTGTTTAAAAGCTGCTGTAGCCTTGATAGATAATGTAGATATCCTTTGAATATGTCTGGCTGAGATTGTCCTGTTTGATTAAGATTTTATACTTTTAAGCTTGAAGTCAAGGCCCCTTAATTCAAATATAGTAAAAACATTATTGATCCTAAAGTAAATTTTACAAAGACATCCATTCTTAAGGAATGAAAAGAAGTCCACCTATCACCTGTTACTTGAAAGTGACAATGATAACTTGGGTTGTCTTTGCATTTTATTTCATAACTTTTTGCTTGTATCCTCTTTATCTGATTAACCAACGCAAGGAAAAAATGGTAAAATATACAATGAAATTTATTTTTGGGAAAGTAATATAATTGCTGTGCAGCAAAAGAAAAAACATACAAAATTTTTCAAGATATATAGAATTTGTTCTCATCCTGATGCTGTAAGAAAAAGGAAAAACTATAATGGAAATCTTTGTATCATATCTTACTGTAACATGGGGTCTTGAGGTTTTTGCATGCTTCTCCTGTGCAAAGCTTCAATTAGATGTATCACTAAGGGGGCACTTTGTCATACTGTGTGTGCAAAGGAAAAAATCTTTGATAGACTGAAATCTCAGATCCTTCTGACTTTGGCCATGCTGCTTTGTGATTTAAGATTTGAAGAACTTCTTTAGTGCTAGATGGAATATAGTAGTGTGTGATGGTTCTTGGTTTGCTTTTGTTGTTGCTTGTTTGATTTGGTTTGGCTCGGTTTAGTTTTTTACATCCCTTGGATGCTCAGGAGGGCTATTTTTGCAATATTGAAGTGTTTCTACAAAGAAAACCTTATTTAACAGGAGTTTTAACAAAATAAGATCGACTTATGTGTACTCTGAAAATATAAATGGTTTCCCAATATTAGTGCAACTCATAATTGTGAATAGGAAAAAATATTGACTTGGAAAGTAGAACTTGTTTTATGTGAACATGTTAGCCAGAGGCAGAGTATGGTGAGGGCATGGTTTAAATTTCTTCAGTCAGTTCCACCTGTGAGTGCATTTTGTTCTTGAAATGTCACAATAAAAGCAAAGAAAAAAATTTAAAAGTAATATTTTGTTGTTATAAATGTGGAGTTGCAGTATCCACCTTTTTGAGATGTACTGCTTTACTTTACTTCCTTCTCTGTCATAAATTACAGGAATGTAATAAAGTTAAAAAGTTTACATCAGTATGCTAAATTATTAACTGGGATTTATTCTTTCTAATTCACTTTTGTTGAGCCTGTTTCTGATGACCAAACCTAAAAACACAGAACTTGTGTTATTTATTTATTTATTTATTTATTTATTCAACATATGTATTTTCATATATGTTAGATAATTTAATATATTTATTAAATATAATATAGTTTATTTTAAATTTATTTTATATTATCAGTATTTAATATAAGAAAGAGATCTGTCCTTGAAAATATGTCAATATGGTCAGAACACTTGACCTGTTTTCTATATTTATTTATCAGTTCTGCTAAAAAGATAGAGATAATAAAATAAGGAGTGTCAGTCTGGTGGAGATACATTTCCAACAAATTCTCTGTTTTTTCAAGAACTTCAGAGAGTCACTTTCTAAAAATCCATAGCAATTCTGGCCATCAGTTATGGCTTTCAGTTATATCAAGTAATTAGCTATATATGGAAACAATTAGAATCAATATATTATTCTTTGTTTTGTTTGTTTGAGAAGAGTGTTAAAAAGACTACAACAGAAGAAATCTTAGGTTGTGCTGCATTGGGTTTAATCTCTGGTCATGAGAGCAGTCCTTATACAAAGCTCTTAAATTACTTCAAGGTAGTCTTTGAATCTCTCTACCACTGTGTGTATGAATCAAATAAATATAATAATATAGGGAATAAAGGGAATAGTGTTAATCAGATATTTATTACATTATACAAAAGACATACTTTAAATTAGTTTGGTCACAACTTTTCAACTTACATTTTTAACACTTTATCTTGTATTATTTTCTCTATCTGACAGAACACACTTTTTTTTTCCAGTTACTAATTTAAATAAGTTCGGAACAGTTTCAAGTTACTCTTTAATATATGTTGGATTTCTTTTACATTAAGAGCATGTGATGACTGTGCTTGTTACATGAGAATGGATGGGTAAGCAGTTGTAGTGAAAATTCCATTACTAAATACAGATAATACAAGAAACTTCTTCCTAATCCATGGATGCAAAAGACTTGTAAGCACACCTTAACTTTTCCTGTCAAGTAGAGTGGACCATACAACACCTACAGGTTGTAATGCCTTCTCAAGAAAGAAAGAAAGGATTCTTTGCTGCAAGCTTTCCTGTTCCAACCACTAACTTCACAGTGGACATCATGGTTATTAATTGGGTGTTCCAGGTATTCAGTGAAGTCTCCCTGAGCCGTAGAAGTTTCAGAGCCTGCAACAGAAACGGCAAAGAGGAACTTTCTTTTGTCAAATGATAGATCTCAGATAAGATTTGCTAAATGGGAAACTGATTCTTGCACTACTTCTCAGCTCCTTTACATATCTTAAAGCATCTTCCCTCATGAAACAGTTGCTGTCTGATCACAGTGATCTGTTTGATGCAAAGGAAGAATAAATACTTAAAGCCTACATATTTTGATTCATTCAGCACAAAGTTTTACAGGAATTGAGTTTTACAGGAATTGAATTAAATGTCAAAAATGTAGAAGAAAATGCCTGTTTCTTAGCAAACCGCATATAAATTTGTGCTGTGCCTAAGTGTGTAGATTTACTTTTTGTGCAATTTAGCTCTGTCCTTGATAGTATTTTGAGAACTTTATGGTCGTGCATTTCTAAATGTTTTCCTTTCAGTGACTTTTCCGGAAATTATCCAGTTTCATAGTTTGAACTAAATTGTTGGTTTTGTTTTGGTTTGGTTTTATTTGGTGGTTTTTTTTGTCATGTGGTGTTACATTCATAGAACTTAGATTTCTAAAAGTCTCTTCTTTACAGGTTGAATGGTATTTGATCACTTACTTGTGCTGAATAGAATTTTGGCTTATGAATTATTTAATATTCATCAAAGAGGAAGTAGGTTAGGAAAGAGAGCCTCATGCTGATGCGTATAGACTTTTTTCCCTATAAGATATATGTTAAATGAAATACTTGAACACTGCATTGCCATCTGGTGGTTTTTTCCAAGGATGCTGAGTAGACAAAAGAAAGAAAGGTTTGGGATTTTTTTTCTTAAAAAAAAAAAGAAAACACAAATGTAGTAAAAGGCAAGAAGTGGAAAAAAGTATGAAAAGAGATCTCATTACATAAAACAATTATGAGCTGATCAGTTTTTTCAGACAGTATTATTGTATTCTCTTTTTTCACGCTTAGATGGCTTAATAACAATCTGGCTGCCTTCTATCAAAGAGGTGAGAGTTGCTATTACTGCCTCTAGTTTTCTACAGATTATTCTGCATTATTGGTTAATTAATATTCTGTGTTCAGTTCTGCTATTGTGAATAGAAATTTTCTTTTCTAGATCAAATTTATTCTACAATAGAATGATTTAACTGGAATCTTTCCAGTGATGGGTTTTTGGGATATGCATATGATCCTTCACATTATTATGATGAGATTAAAATCTAAACATGTATTTTGTTGTGTAGCAGGAGATTGCTTCTCTTTTTAATGACTAGTATTTTTTTGCCTTAGCTATGATTGCTAAATATGGGTGGTTCTTGTCATACTTGGATGAAACATCAATATTATGAAAATAAGGAAGTAAAGACTTTGACACTGAGATGATATTTTTAAATTTTATTTTTGTATGAGCAAAATATTAATTTTAATGGGGTAAAAATTATTCCAGATTTTTTTTTCTGAAAATAGTGGAACTCTAAGGAACAGACTGAAAATACATAGTAAAATTTCAAGTCATTATGCTTCAAGAAATATAAGGTTATATTTTTCCAAATTATTGCAATCCATGATTTTTTAGGATTTATTGCTCATGAAATAATAAGTATATTTTAGATAATTATAACAGTTGTATAAAAGAGTATCTCTGAATAAAAAGACAGTTGCTGTTTTCCGACTTTTTTTTTAACTGGAAAAGGAACATATCTGTGCATTACCATCCTTAACAGCAACACAGCCAAGATTTTACATCTAATGAGGAATGTCATAATGAGAACTCAACAATGTAGTTAGAAAAATAGTAAGGAATATAAGTAAGTCAAGACAGTATGAGAACACTTTTCATCTAGGAAGAGTTTTTGAATTGACTTTACTCATCTCTACTTAATAATTGAACTGTCACTCTTTTATGGAACATATATATATAATCCAGCTTATAAAAACACTTTGAGAAATTGCACATAATTAAGTGCTGAACCTTAGCAGAGATCTGGTACCCAGTATTTGAGTATTTGTATTTTTAATTTATTTTTTGTAACCCTTCCAGGTGAAATTTGGTGTCCTAATTGCGTAGTACTGCATAAATAGTCCTATTCTTCTTAGTATCTCCCTTTCAGTAATTCCATTCTGTTTTTCATTCTGCTTGTGTTTTGGTTGCCTAAGTATTTTCCTTTTGGCTTCTTGTCAAAAAGTAATTAGTTGATGGATGTCATATTGGATCCGGTATGCACTGAATAGTAATAAGAAGGTTCAAAAATAAATTAATATACCTGTTGTTCTTTTTCTCATACAATTTATGAGCAGAACACTCATATATGCTGTATTCCAGGTACTGTGAGCTTGGAGCAAAGCAATACGTAGATAAATAAAGGATATGCTTCTTGTAAACCAGAGGAGCTTATGTCAATTGATATTAATGGCTCCTAGCTGTTGTTTTCACTCCATTACAGAATGTTAATTTCCCATTATTAATTGATGAGACTTGTGGCTTGTTGTGTGGTTATGTAGAAACTGAAATAATATTTAGAGTCTGTGTCTATTTGATGCACAAGATTAACTTCCACGAGGAATGACTTTTTAAACGGGAACAATCAAGACTACTGTTATTACTGTGAAAACATTTTTTCTATCTCTCTGGTGACAGGAAGAAAAAATATAGTGAATATCAGTCCTAAGCAAATATGTGTGTACCTTTCGTATTGCACTGGGGAATGGAATTATTTTTGCATCATGACCTGATTAAGAAGTGAACCTTGCTTCTTATGAGGATTGTTTCAAAAAACTCATTTTGAATTGGCATATAAATATTCAACCTAGTTTATGGTTGTATCTGTGGGGCTGAATGGGGAAAACTGTGAAATATTTTTCTTTTTGAGAGAGAAGAGACAAAAAGATGAGGGTGAATCTTTACAGTTAAAATAGAGATAAACAGAAATCCTTGTTTCATTATTAAGCAACTTTCTTAAATTGTGATCTATTAATTAATTCCATATTGATTTTATTAACACTAATATTCTTCAGGTTTTCATCCTAAGATTAAAATATTGTTTTAGTTTTCTTTTTTGCACCTGTTCTGTTTTATTTAAAGATGGTTATTCCTCCCCATTTAAATGTGTAGTAGAAATCACTGTTTAATTTTTAATGCTACAACTTCATCTTCATAGCTGAAGAATTAATTAACTACTGAGTGTATACACTTTCTTGGATTTTTTCTAATTACTCTGCAAGATACAGTTATATGTCAGTAGAGGAGGGAGTTTCTTGCTTTCATACTTGCACATTTCTTTTAATGATAAAAACCTTCAAAAGCAATACAGTAATGGGGTCAGCTGAGATGAGTGATTTCTTGTGCCTGCTGGGAGGGAAGCCTAGATCATCTAGAGATGCAAAGACTGTGTAAATGCTCTGCCTCCTTCTTCAACACTTGCACTCTTTGTCCTGAACTTCTGCTATCTGTCTAATTCTGGAGGGAATTGTGAGGCCTTTCATAATTAATATAACCCACAGAAAATTTTTACATCCGCTATTACTACATGACACCAGGATGTCAGAAGAGCAATTAATGTCCTTTAGCACCTTATTTAGACATCAAAAGTACCCATATCCCAATATCCCCATCCTGTAGCAATTCTGACAAAGCCGCTTACACCAATTTTGGTATGATCCTCAACTTCTTTCTTAGTTTATAGAGGCAAACCTCCATTTGATTATTGGTAGGTGAAAAGGCATGAATTGCTGTTGGCGAATCAAGAGATACTGGAAGAAAGTAGGAGTGAAGAATCAACTTACTATTTAGTAAATTTCTGCATATTCAAGAAGTTAGAGGGTTCCTTGAGAATATGGTTTTGAGACTGAGGTTTTGGGGGTTTTTTTTCTGTTTGCTTGTTTATGCTAACAGTGTATGGGAAGCATTAGATTTTTTTAAAAGAATGATTTTTTACAATACTGCATATTTATTAACTACAGAAAGTTGTATGTGTTGCACTTCTATGAAGTAATTTTCAATGTCCAGTTTTCATTTGAAAAATGCTGAATAATAATGTTGCTAGAAAGAACACCAAGTTTTGCTAGTTACCTGTGCTTGGGCAAGGAGATGGTTTGGCTCCAATGGTCTCTACTCTGCTTTTATAAGTGAAGGATGCTATTCAATGTGTCAGATGAACAACAAATATGAGGATTGTATACCAAGGGGTTACAGGGAGACTATACTGTAAAGAAAAAAAGAAAAAAAGAAAGAAATATAATTCTTGTCCACTGGAGGATTTGGGCAGTAAGGAATGATTTCATCTCAAGCATAAATCCTTTGTGACACATTACTTATTTTGGAGACACTATGAAAGCAGTAACTGTTACTTGTCCTGTGAGCATTTACAAACAGGATGGCTGGCATTTCAAAAACAGTTATATGACCTTTTGTTGTTTCTAGGATCCATCCTGATAGTTTTCAGCGTCCTGGGAGATTGTGAATAATACCACAGTATGCGAAAGGACTGTCTGTGTTTTGGCAAAGGGTCAATGTTTTAGAGTGTGCAATATATATTAAGAAATTACTAATGATAGGAAAGGAGACAAGACAAAATCGGAAGCCAAAAGGACAGTAATAGATATTCTTACATAGTTCGGTCATTGAGTTATAGTAGCTGCTTAGAAAAGATGACTCTTTTCTTCCAGTCCCTGTGTTCCCTGGGGAGCTATTAGGGATTGTTTTACTGATTGGCATATTTTGGTAAACAGCCTAAAAGATTTAAAAGAGCCAGTGACCTTTGATCAGAAATCACTGTTGTAGAAGATTTATTTATTTGAATAGTATCTTGTCAATTTTATGTAGAATAATGACTGTGGAAAATAAGAAGGCAAAAGACCCTCAAGGACAAGTAATGACCATCTGATATATTTCTCTTTTTTATTTAAGTGTACTCAGTAGTGAAAATTATTAAAATATAAAATAATAGCCATGAAAATAAATTCTGTCCATTAGAATATAATTTGTTGTCATACTTAAAGGACATTAAAATTGATGAAATCTGTCCTATTAAAATACTTCCTGACTTGCTCTTCCTGAAGGCTGGAAGGAGAAAGTGCTGTAAGTGCTATAAACACAGATATATGGGAACCAACTTAGCATGAAAAGAAGAGGTTGTCCTTTAGATTGCAATTCTGAATTCTTCAGACGTTTTTGCTCAGACTTGTTTCAGCTGTTATGGTCTTTACTTCAAAAGCAGGATACACAAAGTTTTGTAAGATTTGTATTTTTTTTTCCAAAGCATTTTTTTTGCAGTTATAAGGAGAATTATCAGACTGCAGTAATGGTAAATTACAAGACAGTTATGTTAGTTGATAGGTGAGTGCTCCTGTAATTTCATCATCTTGCTCTGAAGGCATAACTCATTTCAGAAAACTGTTGGTTGTACAGATGCAAAGCAGACAATTGTGTTGAAGTGATCTGAAAATTCATTTAATGGATTAGCTCACTTCCACAAATGACTCTTTTTCATCCTTGACAAAAAGGAGGAGTTTTTACTCTCTTGAAAATAACAGCAACACACATGGCTTGGTCAGACCAAAAGAGAGCAGCCAGCAGTAAAGCTGTTGTTAATACTATTTATTTTAAACTGCAAGGTAGACTTGTCCTAAATTTCTGCTGAATGCCATTGGTGGTATAACCCAGAGTGAACTCTGAGGCCAAAACAGAGAGGTAGGGAAGAATAATGGAAAATCCCTGTCCATGTACACAGAGATATCTGTGCTGTGAAGGAAAGCTCAGCTCCTTCCTGTGGACCATGGAGCTGTTAAGCTCTCACACATGTGATTGCTGGGGAGCAGCACAGCAAAGGAGGAGGGAAAACATGGAACAATAGTGTTAACCTCTGAGCTCTTTCTAATCAAACAAGCTGAACCAGGTATGAGAAGGAGTCAAGCTGCCTTTTCTAGAAGTGACTAATGCATAGCTCATGGGTTCACAAGGGTCAGGCCAGCGTGGAGGCCAGTCAGGTCATTGCTTTCCTTCTGATGACTGTGCCAGGCAATTCACACACTCTGAAAAAAAATGACTTTTTGGTATCATATGTTTACTTTTGCCCATATGCAGTGTTTTAAATGCAATTTTTATTTTTCTTATTTGAGAGAAAAAAAATATTTTAAACTTTGTATTTTCCAGGAAATTTAATGAGTCAGTAACAAGGCATTCTAGTTCAGTAATAAACATTTTTTGAAACAATTATTCAGCAGAAATGCTAGGTGGTATAAATTTACAAATATGCACGATTTCTTTCTTTTTTTTTTTTTTTTTTTGTGTGTGTGTGTACTACTTTGTGTGAAGTTTTAGCAAGATGGGACTATTAATGGATGAAGCAGGATTCGCTGGCACCTGGCCTGGATCAGCAATAGTGTGGCAGCAGGACCAGGGCAGGGATTGTCCCCCTGTGCTCAGCACTGGTGAGGCCACACCTCAAATCCTGTGTCCAGTTTTGGGCCTCTCACTGCAGGAAAGGCATTGAGGGGCTGGAGTGAGTGCAGAGAAGGGCAGCAGAGCTGGGGAAGGGTCTAGAGCACAGGTCTGATGAGGAGCAGCTGAGGGAGCTGGGGCTGTTTGGCCTGGAGAAAAGGAGGCTCTGGGGGGACCTTTGTGCCCTCTGCAACCACCTGAAAGGAGGTGTTGGCATGTGGGGGTCAAGCTGCAACAAGGTTCAGGCTGGACATGAGGAGTAATTTCTTCACTGAAAGGATGGTGCAGCACTGGGATGGGCTGCCCAGGGAAGTGGTAGAGTCACCATCTCTGGAGGTGTCAAGAAATGACTGGACCTGGCACTCAGTGCAAAGGTTTAATTGACATCATAATGTTCGGTCCAAAACTGGACTCAATGTTCTTAAAGGTAATTTCCAACTTTAATGACTCTATGATTCTATGGAATTTCAAATCTGATTCTTTCATTATTTACTTGCATGAAAGACGCTTTGTTATACTCTGAGAACCTCCCAGTTCCTTTAGTCTTCTACCTGCAGCTATTAAAAATAATTTAATTTATGTTTTATTAGGTTGATTTAATTAATATGCTCAGCGAAATAGCTCTTTCTTTTCTCTCCCATTTGCCTGATCTTAATTTCTATGCCAAATTTAATATGAAGGCCTTAAATCTCATCTCTTTCTTAGGGAAAAGGTCAGGCATCAAGTTCCATCAGAGAAGAATAATGTGTTATGTTATGCTTTGTTCGCAGTCCTTCACTGCTTTAAGCAATTCTGAATGACCAGTCACATATAAGACTAGCTTTTATTTACATCTTCTTCTGTCAAAGAAAACTTCTTGCCTTTTCCCCCTTTCTTGAAGACCTCTCTTGCTGGGTTTTATTGTGTTTGTGGATTGATTTTGGATTTTTTACTGTAGTTAGTTAGTTTTGGTATAAGTAGTACAATGCTGTATATTTTCTTAAATTTTGGGGTGAAATTGGAATATCTGCTGAATAAGTCTCTATTTGACTTGCAGTAGCATAATGACATAATCAAAATGTGAATAATTAAAGTTGCCTGTAAATATGCAATATAAACAAATATGGAGGCAAATTCCATTACCTGGAATCTACCATTCCAATAACTGGTGTGGATTGCCTTTGCTACAGTTGTTAGTAGAATAATATTAAAGTGCTTTTTGACCACAACTGGAGATGTTTTTCATATTTATGTGGTTTTGTTGATACAAAGATTTAGTTATGAACTGAAGATGGCTGAGCCAAATAATAGTTTTATTTTTTTTCAGCATAATTCAAGTTGGAAGAGATCTTTGGATGTCTCAGGTTTAAAGTAGGGTCAGCTCTGACATCAGGCTGGATTGCTCAGGACTTCATCCATGTGAGTCTTTTAAAACCTCCAGGGACAGAACTTGCACAAATTCTCTGGAAAGTTAACTGACTCTTGCCTTCTGCTAGGGGTCTCAAAATACTCTTACAGTTCAGAATGATCTAATACATCAATTAAAAACCAAACCTGGTGGATCCAATATCCTAAGAAAATCTGAAAAAGGAGAAAAAAAGACAAAATCAGCTAGTTGATAACAGGCTTGATTATCTGCAGAAAAATTATGAAAAATAATTCATCTAAATTAAAAAAAAAAACCCTCCAGAAATCTTAGAAAATGTTTATCGTGAAATAAAAAGAAATAATTTAATATTCAATTAATTCAACTTTCTGCATAACTTATTTCCATATGTATGCTTTTCTTTAATCTAAGTTTTGTTTCTTTTTCCTTAAGGCAATTTACTGCTTCTGTTAAAGGCTAGTGGAGACTTAATTTCTAATGTAAATGGAAACGTGATAGACCCATCCATTTTTTGTTTTGTTTGCATATAAAGTTATTTAAATTCATTGCAATAACTCCAAAGTTTGTTATATGAATAGAAGAGTTTTTAAAATAAATTGCAACTCTGATTTCTCTAATATGTCAGTGATTAGAGTAAGACCTTTGAAACAAACTGTGTAATTGGGAAGAATTCTATGAAGTGTGGCTAACCCTGTCAATACAACTTCTATCAGAAAACTATTCAAATGATATGTGTTGAGTCTACTGGAATGCACCACTGAAACAATGAATGACTCAAATTATTGAGCAAGCAGCTTAGGTTTTCATTAGCTAGCTTGTGACTTTCTAAAAGAGGGCAATAATATTTGTTATAATTTGCTCCTTAGAAAAAAAGCAAAATAATCCAAAATAACCACAAAATCAAAACAACTTTTTGTATGGTTTTAATTCATATTACTCCTTTTTATTGGGATATAGGCACAAAAATTCTAACTCACACTATTTTAAGCATTAAAGAGCTTCCAGCATAGTTAGTGATGTTGTCTGTTTCAGGTCTCATCAATGGATAATGTTTTCATGGCAAGCACTAAAACATTTGCAGATGAATCTCCTTGACTACAACTGACTTTTCAATACCACTTTAGTCTTAGTTTAAACTTTTTTTTTTCCCTAAAGTTAAAAGAGCATTTTTTAAATCTTCTGAATTGGATATTAAGTATCTAATACTTTCCTCTGGACTCTGCTGGGTATCTATCATGCTCAAGGATGAGCCCTTCAAACAGTGGTCAGATTATGTAGGGCTTGCTTTGTTTTCTTTTCCTTCTGCTGTTGGCATCCAAATGGATTACTGTGTCGTGTTAGAAGCTAATCACAGGTAATTAAATGGATTCGTATGCAGCTGAACTCCAAGTCTTAAAGAAGGGTTGAACTGCTTCCACTGGAAATAAAAGGAGATAGAGCCCTGGCCAGAGGTAGGATAAGAGGCAATTTAATAGCCAAAAAAACCCAAACAAAACGAAAAAATAACCAAGTTCTGAATTAATTTTGTTTCATGTAACGTTCTATTTTCTTCAGTTCCCAACACAATTATATAGCTGTGTCTGAAAAGACAATTAAAATAAAATACAAATATAATTCTAAAGCAGTGTGGTTCATGTTTAACACTGAGACTTCAAACTGGTTTTTACCAGTGTTCAGTTACTGACTTTTGCTTGGTCTTGTCTGTCTGAAGCTAACATGGGATTATAAAGAGGTGAAGCACTCTGAGGTGAAGTGAGAGCTAACTTGTTTAAAACAAAACCTGGATGAGGAACTTTAAATTTACCTTGCAATGAATTGCAAGTCCCACACAGTGGCATGGATCTGCTTCGTGCATGTGAAAGATCTACGCAATGAACTAGCTGCAACTGGAGAAATGAAAGCGCAGCATCAGTCTGAAGAGATCTCAAAATGTGATAATTTGGAATCTTCCAGTCAGTTGCATATAACAGTCAAATCCTCCTTATTTAAAGCCAGCTATGTTAGTTTATTTCAAATGTTGGAAGAACCAGGAAACATTTTTACCCTGAACAAGTAAAAGATAGAATTTAAATATTGAATTTAATATAGTTAAGCATGGCAAATATATTCCCACATGAAATATTTTATAAGAAAAATGTTAGCTTCCATGAGAACAGTATATTTATAAAAAAATATAAATAAAAATATAAAATTCTCAGTCTTTAGTCTACCAAGATAATTTTATAGCTTTTAACTAAATGCAGTCTTGTATTCTTTACTTTTTCGAGCGCGTTATTTCCTCCTTTCAGGATACCCTCCCTTCTCTCCACCCAACAATCCAATTTTTTGGTGAGTTTCCATCTTCACTTTTAAGCTGTTATTTAGCTTCTGGCATTGACAGTCTCTGTGATTAGAAAGTACTTCCTCTAGACACGTTTCGAGATCACTGCTCTTGACAATCAAACTCTTCAAAAATCTTCAGAATATGTTTAGAACAGATGTAAAACTTTTCAGTTTATAGAAACTCAGTGGGTTTCTGGTGAACTGTACATTGCTTTGATCTTTAACACCAGCAGAAGAAACAAAATGGCAAATCACTCAATTATAGTCCTTAGGGATCACAGAATCATGGAATGGGTAAGGTTGGAAGGGACCACATCTGGCCATCTGTTCTACCTCCCTGCTCAAGCAGGGCCATCCCAGGGCACATGGCCCAGGACTGCATTCAGTTGGCTCTTGAACATCTCCAGTGAGGGAGACTCCACAACCTCTCTGCAGAGTCAGTGCACAGTGAAGAAATTCTTCCTCATGTTCAGGTAGAACTCCCTGTGCATCAGTTTCTACCTCTTGTCTATTGCTTGGCACCACTGAGAAGAGCCAGTGAATAAAATTGCCATGCTGCCCCTCAATACCAAGTGAGCATTGCATTGGGGCACCCATTAAAGTGACCCTTGAGGGTCTGGGATCAGGCTTCACGTGACTGTAGGAACAGCTGCAGAGGTTATGAGACCATTTTTCCCCCCCTGCATCCCATTGAAGGGTGAATGCAAGCTGCCCTTTTTTTCCGGGTTCCTCACCACGTCCCCTGCTGAGGAGAATAAGGAAAAACACCATTCCGTGTTTCATTGTGTCTGCAGCCTGCAACATCCTTTCAGAACTAAGGGCTTTCTGAAAACCATGCGGGATGGCTGTTGTTATCAGGAGGAGATTTGTGATCACAGAAGAAAATTGTATTTGGATAGTAAATAAAAGTTTCAGAATTCTTTATTTCTGTCTCATTCCTTTTCAGTAAGTTCTGCTTTGTTTTTCAGAGTGCCACCTTCTCAGCTTAGTGCTCTTTGTGTCTTTTTTTCTCTTCTTCCTTCCTTTGTCTGCTCTTTTTCTTTCCTAGTGTCTATCTGTACCCATGGCAGCTCCAGCCAAAGGCTCTCACCACATCATTTTTCTCAATTCACATGCTAAAACAATGCTTGATTAAGTTATGAAGGCTGGTTGTGAAATGCCATTTTAAGATCTTGCTCCCCTTGGGTTTTGGCCCTTTCAGAGCTTTGCCTTAAAGGGCAGGAACATCTTTTCCTTGCTATAAACTGGAATTCCAGACCATTGCAGTGTGTGCCACGGATCACAGAGGGGAATTACTGAGGTTCCCAGGGTGCTGTTTCTTGTTTCTGCCTTGCCTCCCAAGGGAGCTGTGCAGGTGCAGGTGACAAGGTCCCAAAGCTATGAGGGCTCCAAGAGCAGACAGCAAATGTTTGTTTGCTGGACATTTTCAAGCACATTCCCAGCTTGAAGCAGAGGGAAGAAGAAAAGGGAATCAAGGAGCTGACAGAATCATGGAATGCTTGCAGCTGGAAGGGACCCTGTGCAGGTGTTACAATCCCATTCAGCATTTACAGGTTGGGAATAGCCAGAAGATGCTGAGAACATAAATGGACATGAGCAAACATTAGCCTCTGGTGCAACTGGAGACTCTTGGTTGGAAACACAGATTTGTGTTAGCAGCAAACTCGCTGAAGGCACACTCTGCCCTACCATCCAGAACAGGCAGAACAGGGCAAGGAGAGCACTTCCAAGGATGGGCAAAAAGGGGAACTTAGGGAGAGTGGAGCAGGAGAGGTGTTCTTTAGCACACCAAAGACACCAGTGTCAAACTCAGAGGTTTTGATGGTTTTCATAGAACAAAATATTTCCCCTTCCCTCAGTGTTACAGAGTGGTGCTGTTTGCACACTAAGCAGCAGCTCCAAAGAGTTATGTGAACAGCCCCACATCTTTTCATGTGATAAACAACCCTGTTATTGTCACCTGTGGGCACTTGGCTTTGGTTACCAATGGGCCAGTCTTTTTCCCCCAAGAATGAAAGATCATAGAATATTTGTGTCCAGGAGGCTGAGGCCCCCTCACCTGACTTGTGGTAGAATTGCCTTCAGATACTTACATTGATATGGTCCCCTATATATTTTAAAATAACCTGAGCTTTTTTATAGCTTCTCCCAATAACTGATTCTAGCATTGTATTGTCTTTATTAAGCATAGAAAGTGCAACAGTTAAACTACATTTTTTCATGAAATGCCCTAAAGCCATCAAAATTCAGACACCTTTCTGAGTCACAGTGTCATTCTTGCTCTGGGCAAGGAGGTAGCAATTTGCTGCTGGCCTGATTTTGCTAGCTCAAAGTTTCCAGTTTCTCCCTACCTTCTCTTCCTATCTGTGTAGCTTCACTTCTCTGGCCAGGAAAAGCTCACTGATCCAAGTTTTTGACAGACTGAACAAGGAATGAAGGGAGATGTTGCATTGCATTAGTGGTGAGAAAGTGCCTTGTTCAGGAGCAGCTGAGCCCTTCAATTTTCATCTCTCTCCTGTAGGAGCTCTGTTGTGTTTTGACATTTATAAGTACATATTAGAAACCAACAAACAATAGACCCGTGATGTTAAATGAGTTTTGCTGGTAGTTCAGCTTTTCATGTACATTTTTCATGTGTTTATTTAATGTTTTAAGGACAATTTCTAATCTTTTGGTGGCAGCCAGCTTTCCTTCAGTGTCTTCAAAACAACAACAACAACAAAAAAATCAGTGAAACTATGGGCTGTTTTTAAAAAAATAAATTAAATATCAAATGTCAGAAGTCAGAATTTGACTTCCAGAATTCTCTTTTTGACAATCAAAGAGGATTTTTCTAATTGTTTGTATCTCTATGCATGGCTATACACAGACCTTTTAATTTATTTTACTGTGTTGCACTGCACATCCCTGATATGCTGACAGAGAACTTCTTGTGAGGTAGTATAACATTTCCTGAAATATTTTGGTTCTAGGAGAGATTCTATTATACAACATCGCATTTATTTCTGTTCGGTGGAGTGTATGCTTGTGCAATCTAGTCTGAAATAGGTTAGTAGATCAAAAATAACACAATGGGATAACCTGTGTGATAGATGATGGAGGGAACTGGCAGGGCAGCAGTCAGGCAGACTGCATGGTATATGTGGCTTTTCTACAAAATCACTGTGTTAAATTAATAGCCACATCATTTTCAATCCCATAAAACTTGGCTCCACTTTTAAATTTATGTTATGATCACAGGGAGGACTAATTTTCTTTTCTGATGTTTGACTTTTATAAATGTACCATAATTCAAAGCCATGACAGTGTAGTGTTATATTACTAAGGAATGAAGTTAAGCAAAGACCTTTTAGCTGATCTCAGGTTTTACAAAATACTCTGAGACAAAATTTAGATATTAAAAGTTACATGTCACATAGAATTTTCGACCCAGGTACTTCTTGATTTAAATATCTCAGATAGAACATGTGTCTCCACTATTTTTGAACCTTTTCTACCATGGGAGCTCATATGGTAGAGATGCTGTCAATTACCAGCTAAAAAATTGAATTATAGTAATTTTTAAAAATAGATGTGGCAGTCAATTCAGATTTTGCATTCAACAGAGCAGAAAAAGAAAGTTTGAAACATGGATTTTAACTGAAATGGTAAAAACTATCCTAAACCCAACAGATGTTGTTATAGTATTGAGTTAATTAATGCACTGAGGAAAAAATCTTGTTCAACTCCATTTTTAACATACAGAATTCTGTTACTTCTCTGTGGGTTATTTTCAGGATTTGGGGATGTGGACTATTTTTATTCTGAAGATAAATTTCATAGTTTCTAATTTTAAAAAGTTAAGCAGATAGTGTTGAAGCAGATTTTCCTGTATGAAGTTGTATTAAGCCAGCATAACATAGTTAAGTAAAGAAGTCTTCCTATTTACCTAAACACTTTATATTTTGAGAATACGGATTATTTGGCATAAAGAGAGTGATCCTGTTTTTAGGTCTGAATGTGATTTTTTAATACATGTGGCTACCATTTATGTGAAAATGTTTGCACACGTTTTGAAATTTTGGCTTTATCTTGACAGAGAAAGTAAAAAATTGCAGAGAAACATGACTGAGGTCTCAGCAATGGTGGTTTTGTGGAAGCTCTTTATTTTTAGCATCAAGAGCATAGGACCAGTTTATACACTGACATTCAGTTCCACAAAACAGAAGAGAAGCTGTTGAAGAGGAGCCCTCTTTGCAAGGGAACATGAGAGAGCACCTCTATGGATCTTTAGCCTTAGAGGCTTCTCAGCATTTCCTGGGAAATCTAAGCCTCACTGATGCCAGTACCATGGACTTCCATGAATGGTTTGAAGCACTTCCCTCCCTTCCTTTCCTCCAATATCTAGTCAGTTGATAAAATTGTCTGATAGTCTGTGAAGGAGACACATTTCTTCCTTGATGTATGTGCAGAGCAGGAAACAATGGTCTTTATTCAAGCTTGTTTTTCATATTTTCAGGAACAGTATCCCTACTAGAATTTTCTAAAGCATCTAACATTTTTCTCATTGTACTTAAGAACCTAGAGTGGTCTAATGAAGGTAACATTCTGCTGAGTAATAAGATGTAGTATTTAATCTCAGTGTTCCAAGGAAAATAATAGTTTTGTTCTTCTCCTCTGAGCTCCTGACTGCATTGCACACTGCTTCACATTTCTTTTCTGCAGGCAGAAACTGACCATTAAATATATTTATGTACCTTTGTCCAGCTACAGTTATCAGAGTTTGCTTACTTTATTATTCTAAAACATTTTCCTTGACTCTAATTGTATAATAATATATAACTCTAATAATACATCCATTCCTACTTGTGTAAATGAAGTATGCAGAGAGAAGGGAAGATCAAAATCGCTGAAAATATCTTATTTTTCCTATCAGTTTTTCAAATACTCAGAAGTTGAATTTAAATTTATGAAATTCATATAATTACCTTCAAATTCAAACTTCTTCAAAAGGTTGAGAAATTGAGTCAATATTTTAATTTCTTTGATTACTGAATTAATCTATCTTTGAAGTAAGCAGACCTACAAAACTGTCTAAAAGCTACATCACAGAATCACAGAATCACCAGGTTGGCAGAGACCTTCAAGATCATCAAGTGCAACTCACCCTCAACTAAACCGTAGCACCAAGTGCCACATCCAATCTTTTTTAAACCCATATGCAGACCATTCCAGTACTTTATTGCTTTTTCTGTAAAAAACTTTTTCCTAATATCCAACCTATATTTCCCTTGGTGCAGCTTAAAACTGTGTCCTCTGGTTCTGTCAGTTGCTGCCTGGAGAAAGAGACCAACCCCACCTGACTGCAGCCACCTTTCAGGGAGTTGTAGAGAGTGATAAGGTCACCCCTGAGTCTCCTGTTCTCCAGGCTAAACACCTGGAGAAAACACCTCAGCCGTTCCTCACAGGGTTTGTGTTCCCAGCCCCTCTCCAGCCTTGTGGCCTCCTCTGGACACTCTCGAGTGTCTCAACATCCTTCCCAAACTGAGGGGCCAAAGCTGGACACAGCACTCAAGGTGTGGCCTCACCAGTGCCCAGTGCAGGGGCAGAATGACCTCCCTGCCCCTGCTGGCCACGCTGCTCCTGACACAGGCCAGGTGCCATTGGCCTTCTTGGCCCCCAGGGCACACTGCTGGCTCATCTTCAGCCAGCTGTCACCAGCACCCCTAGGTCCCTTTCCTCCTGGGCATTGTCCAGCCACACCATCCCCAGCCTATAACCTTGCAGGAGTTACTGTGGCCAAAATGCAGGACTCAGCACTTGGACTTATTAAACTTCTTCCTATTGGACTCTGGCCATCCATCCAACCATTCCAAGTCTCCCTGCAGAGTCCTCCTATCCACCAACAGATGGACACATGCTTCCAGCTTAGTGTCATTGCAAATTTACTAATGAAAGACTCAATACCCTCATCCATGTCATCAATAAAATATTGAACCGTGGTGTCCCTCAGGCCCCAGCACAGAGCCCTGAGGGACACCACTGGTGCCTGGCCCCAGCTGGATGCAGCACTGCTCACCACCACTCGCTGGGCCTGGCCATCCAGCCAGTTCTGAGCCCAGCACAGAGTGCTCCTGTCCAAGCTGTACTGAATAATTGTAGCAGAGCTCGTGCACAAGAACCCATGTAAAGTGTATATCGTACATATTTATTATACATATGAAATATAGTAGTTTATAGGAAAATACATGCAATTTTGTTGTACTTTGAACAGTACTCAGGCATAAATGAGATTTTGTGTGCTGTGGGCTGCAACTTTTCCAGGAGTGTGCTGTGGGACACGGTGACAAAGACCTTGCTGGCGTCCAGGTACACAACATCCACAGCCTTTCCTGCATCCACCAGGCAGGTCACTTGTTCATAAAGGGAGACCAGGTAGGTCAAACGTGAACTTCCCTAGTTTTAAAACCCTCTAAATGAGTTCTGCCAGTTCATGAGCTAAAACCTTTCTGCTCTTAACAGAGAGATGGAGCCCATCCAGTTCCAGCAGGCCAAGTGCCAGAAAAGTTGTCCCACGATCAAAGAACCCCAAATTCTGCCCATGACACCAACCCTTGAGCCACTTCTTGTTAATGGGGGCTCTTCTATTACTTTCATAATTTTTCTCTGCCACCAAAGGGACTGAGTAGAACACCACCTGCACTCCTTGGCTATCAACTGCTTGACCCAGTGTCCTAAAGTCCCTTTTAATTGCCCTGATGCTCCTCTTTTCAGTCTCACCACTGCCACCATGGAGTATCACCTGTGGGTAATAATCAGGGGGTTGGATCAGCCCGGGGGGGTCTCTTGGTGCATCTTTCTATCAATGTCAGTTTTTAAATTCCACATTTGAAATAGAAAACAAAACACCCACCAAAAGTATAGTTTCTTTTTCTGAAAAATTGGTACTTATAGTTCTTTTTCTGCCTCCAAACACTGCAAGTAGCTCCTTAAGGTGGTTAATGTAAAATTCCAATAGGTTTACAGTCCATCCATATTTCTGTCCCTTTTGCATCTTTAGTATTCTATTGCTTGATCATGTACATTTTGGTATATTCCGGGAGTAACTGCCCAGTCTTTTCTCACTTCTTTGTGAAGAACAAAGATGCCTTCAGTTTAGTCCTATCCTTTAGAAAGGGAAGTGTATGTTTCTGTTCCCAACACAAGTCTTAATAGCATCACAAGGGAATCAAATTCTGGGAAAAGAATGTTCTAGTTTTTATTTAACCATACTAATGTAGGCATTTACCTTGAAGTTTCCAGAAGAATATATCTGCCTGTGGTTGTATATTTACCTATATATTTGAATGAAAGCAACAAGGTTATTTTCAGTAGGATGATGCATGTTTTACCTGAAAGAATGGAGCATACACTTGAACATTCACAGGAATTTTGTATCTTGCCCAAAGCATTTGGTGGAAGTTAAACCAAAGACAAAAATCATCATCTGAGCACTGATGTAAGTAAAATATACAAATACTTGAAGCCACAGGGATTCATCAGAGAACCACTTGACACATTATTTTAGTCAGAAGTAAAAAAAATACAATTTATTCAATTTTGACACATTCTGTCACATCCTCTATAGAAACCTATTCAGTTGTTGAATGCAGAACACCACCACTCTAGTTTCCATTAATTTATTGTGAATCTTATTTAATTCTTTAAAATTCTCTTTAGCCAATTTAGCTTCATCACAAGAGCAATGTTCATCTGAATCAGTCCTGTGGGGATGATATTTTACAGTTAATTAGGCATTCATTAGCTACTAGCCCATAGAAAGCAGGATGTTTCTTGGTTTAACTGTTAATCAATAGGTTAACCCTGTTCTTCCTGTTTAATTTTGTAGACACTGAAAAATTTGTAGACACTGAAAAACTCAATTCAAAAGAAATATCCTTTCAGTCTTCTTGGAAAAACACCTAAGTTCTAAAATAAATGCTGAAGAGGATATGATAAACATTTTTTCTCACTGATGTCAAAATAAGTATACAAAAAAATCACAGAATTATGATTTCTTTAGATTTTTTTCCCTTGACTATGCTGACATTATGGAAATTGAGTTTTACTTTATGTGATCTCTGATTCTACAAGCTATGGCATTTGATTCCATATTCTGGAATGAGTCAGTATTAGCATACCTTTTCACATAGGTACATTCCCTTAAAATAATGGAACACTTTTCCATCTATACAAATTACTTATATTTCTAAATATACTCAAGTAAGTTTCAATAATTTCAGCTCTTATTTCTGGCAATTTTTGATTTCCAATGTTTTCTTTTCATTCAACACATGGAGATTTTTCATGTTTATTATCCTGTAATGGAAACTAGACTTGGCCTTCTGATTTCTGCTCTCCTTGGGGCTTCAGAGAATTGAAAAGAAAAATAAATCAAGCTTGTTTTAAATGACCAGTCTAGTGTAGATTGATTCTTCTTATTTGAACCAATTTAACAAGGTCTTTCTGACTCTTAAAGAGTTATTATCTCCTGATTACTTGTGAGTCAGACCCTCAGACAAAGGTCTGACATGGCAATGCTAATCAGAAACTAAATTGTTATATTATGTATTTTAATAAGTGCTAGAGACAAGTCAATGGAAATTACTGTGATACAGTGATTCAGTGAAAAAAATAGTCTCACCAGAATCCACAGAGTTTTTATTGAATTAGAATGATGTGCGATCCAATGGTGGTCAAGCAGCAATCCAATGGTGTTCAGTAATTTCAGCGTTCCATAGGGCATTTCAGGGGTTTGTCTGAGATTCAGAGGAACAAATGATACAAGACACAGAATAGTGAAATGGAATATGAGTATTTTTCATTTAATTTGACAATTTACACCAAATTCAGCAAGCTACTTCTTTTTCCTTTGAGGTGTTTTTGATATGAGCATTGAGGTATTCATAAGCATTTACAAAAGCTACATTCCAGTGTCATATTGCCCACACATTAATGATAAAAGTAATCTCTGTATCTCTTAGAGCAGTTAGAAAAAACAAGGAAATTGTGTAAAGGATACTTTAATATAAATAATACTTTATATAAATACTTTAATATAAATACTTCCTTAATCTTCAAGCAAAGAAGTCTTGCAGTGTGATGTTTGTTGTTTCCAACAGATTTAAGTAATGTAAGATCTCTGTGTAACTCTAGAAACAAAACAATTCTTAGCTCTTTAGCTGTTCATGTTGTGGTGAAATAAGAGACGCTACAGGAAACAAAAAAAGCTTTTTTTTTAACAATAGAACTGCTCCTTTTTACAAAGTCTTTCAAAGCTAATAGAAATTGGCAAATGGAATACTGTAGCATCTCTGCATGTTATTCATTAAGGCAAAGACTAATTTAAATTTACAGGAAGAATAAATCACATTTTATTCCAATTTTTTCTTCATTTAGCTCCCTTTTCTGAGGTTATTATGTGTTAAGATTATTCATCTTATTTCAAAGTTCCTCTTCTAGAATTGCAGTTAGTCACATAACTGGTACTATGTAAGCTGTCCACTAATGTGTGCATAAGATTTAATTTTTTCTGTGATAATTAATTCTGATTTTGGTCTTCCCAACTGAATCTTCATATACCTGTTAACATGAAAGGTGATGAAATCACCTGAGAGAAGCAGAAGAGTTTACAGAATTTAAAGAATCTGAGGAAAAATCAAGACTCTTTATCTCTGGAGCATTTTTGTTTTGTTTTGTTTTGTTTTTTTTTAATGCATTTAGAGATCACTTGAGAGATAGAGACCTTGTCACTCTTCTATTTGTCTAAATGAAAGATTGTTTTATAGGAACGCTTCCTCTCAAGGATTAAATTAAAAGAAAAGTTAAGGGGAATAGGACAGTAAAGCAATCCCTACATTTTTTCAGCATTATTGTTTTCACAGGGTATTCCTAGAAACAAATAATGCAATACTGTACCTGTAAAAAAGCATATTAATAATTTTGTGTCAAAATAAAGCTTTCTTTTTTAGAATTAGAATTTCTTATTTCCTTGGCTACAATTATAAAACTTTTCAATAGTAATAGGGCAATTCAGGACTTGGATGAACGTGTTTGAATGGAAACATGTCTTTGCTTCTGTCAGAAGAGTGTTCATATTTCAAAGCCAATTTTGTCTTTTTGTCTCTGTGAAAATGAAAGCATTTGAGAAAAGGAAGGAAACAGAATATTAGAGTAAATACAATTTAATATGAGCCTTTGTACCTGACCTGGAAGTGCCATTTTGCCAGCACAAAGCTAGCAGGACTTACAGTTTCAGGTTTATCTTTTTAATGATAAAGATCAGGGAAGGGAAGGGAAGGGAAGGGAAGGGAAGGGAAGGGAAGGGAAGGGAAGGGAAGGGAAGGGAAGGGAAGGGAAGGGAAGGGAAGGGAAGGGAAGGGAAGGGAAGGGAATGTGTGTTAGAAGCTGAAGGATTTCTATTAAGGTAGAGAAGATTTAGTGGGCCAGAAAAAAAAATACACACATAGGTGAATACTGAGGATAAAAACCTCACAACAGATTGTATGTCTTGTATCAAAGTCATTAAAAAACAATCACTAAATGAAAATATATTAGTTATCCATCTTCTTTTGTCTTTCAGACTGTGAAACAAAACACTAGAATGTATTTACATGAGTATTTATCATTACTGTAAAACAAAATTAGATTATTTGGGCTATGAATACATAATTAATTATTCTCTTCATTTAACTGATTTATTATGTTTTTGAGATTAATTTTTGGTAGATGGTGGTGCTCTCAGGTTTAGGGTAAAATTAAATATCAGAAAGAAAAACTGCAAGTTGGATTGTTCTGATTTCCAAATTCTATTCTAGCTGTTATAATTAAAAACATGATAATCTTTGCTTATTACAAAATTGATAGCAGTTTTCCTTATAAAATTTGGAAATAGATGCAGAATGTATTTTTTATAGCTCACAAAATCTCTCCTCTACTGTTCCATTGCTTTGATCAAGGGCACAGTGTGGTCACAATCTCAGTTCTCCTGGTTATATCATAATAGTGTACTTGCAATTTCCAATAGGTTGGTAAGATAAAGCTGTGGAAAATAACTGGAGGATAATTATTTATTTTTGTTTTTCCATGTGCTGTGTCAATTTTCATCAGGTCACAGTAAAGCGCAGTGAAAATGCAATTATAGCAATAACAGATATTTCACAAAGTATCCTCCAGCTCCTAAGGAACTGCTGGAGGTGCTGCAATAAAAATGTTTATGCTCTGTGTTCTTATTAGACCCTAGTTTTCTGAGATTTATGAGCATCAGTAATCAGGAAATAATTTCCTGTAAAAAAGCGAGGCTTGGGCTTTTTTTTTTCAACTTTTGAACAAGTGGAACAATAGGGTGAGGTCTGGTTACCAGGGAGTCTTTGTGGATCTCAGCACTGCACATGAGAGAGGAAAAGGTACAATACAAACAACTTGTGGCACCACTGTTGGTTTTGTAGATCTTTGGTAAGAAGATTCTTTTCATTAGAACCACAGGCCACTCCAAAATCATACAGAAGATTTTCAGATGGGTAATATGATATTCTTTAGCTGATTCTCAAGAAAAAAGATTCTTTTAAATTACAGTGTTGACTATGCGGACGTTATCCATAGTGTTGTTGGGTAAATTACTTGGTATACGCTTTTCTGAGAGTGGAAATATTTCAGATATTTCTATTTATGTTCAAGGGAAATAAAAAGTTGATGTTTTATCATGTTTTAAAATATTTTATTCTTTTATGCTGAATGAATAGTATTTTAAAATGTTAGGTAACTGGAAGGTAGGGGAAACTGAGAAAATATTTATTGGAAAACTTGAAATTCACATTCTCTTTAGTGGCATCTGAAATGATATGTAGCCAATTTGGTGTAGCTACATGATCCTCGTAACCTCTGCAGAGGTTTAGAGAATATATCTTAGGAGTTTTGAGCTGCAAACCCTCACTAATGTAAAAGGCTCTTTGTTCTGCCAGGAAACAGACAATGCATTTTAGCTCAGTTGGAAAATTAATAGCTCAGCAAGATTTGCTTTAAGGTCAAGTATTGTCTAAAATTGTACCTGTCATTCTATGAATACATTTTTCATGGACTGAAAATCATTCCTATATACGGCCTGATACCCTGAGCTAGTTTATTAATAAAGTTACAGCCAATGCTTGTTGAAATCCAGTTTTAAATACAGTCAGTTCATTCAGGAGATAAACAAGTTTGTCCAGAAATACTTCAGGACTATATCGCAGCATCTTTTCATAACAAAAGTTACTCTAGTACAAACTGAGTCTTATACATGATAACATAATGCAATTTTTAACACTTTTGACTTTTTTGTCAGGATCAGCATCAGAATCAGTTTTTCAACTGCCCATTGAGACTGAATTCAGAATTTGGCAGTCTCTAAGCAGCTTGGATTGCGTGAGATCTGTGCAGTAGCAAATGAGCCTTTCCTTTCCTTTCAGACCTTGCCACTACAATATAAAATTGACAACCCACATGCAATTAATAAATAAAGAGTGTTTACTTATATTTTAAGAGCTCTGTTTCAGATTTTAATGTGTAGTAAGAGCAGACTAAATACGGCACGCAGAGAGCTTGTGTGACCTAATTAAATTATTCAAACATTTGTTAAAATCAAAGGATATGAAGACATATTCATCTTTTTTCATAGTTTCCCTGAAATCTGGAATAAAAAAAGTCCCATCACTTTATATTTACTGGCAAGGTCTTTGAAAACATTTTATATTAGCCCTAGTTATACATGCAGTTAATTAAATCTACCTGTCAGCAGTATTGAAAAGACTTAGGTATCGATAAGTGCAGCTAGGATAAAGTTAGAAAAGTGAGTACAATGCAGACTCTATCATCTCCTACTATGATTATTAAATCAAGTTAGCATTTTAGCATATTTTCTCTCTTTTTTTTCCCCTAGTTTAAGTAAAATTAACTTCCTTAATCACTGCTTGTCAGATGCAGTAATTAACATTTCATTAAGTACTAATAAATCCAGTAATGACCATGGGGTGGTTTCTTTTTTTAAATGTGAAAAAAAATATTCTCGTGGTGTCACCTTTTCCCATCTTTTCATTCTAATAAGAGTCCTGTCATCTTTCATGACAATCAAAATACATTTACTGATTTTTTTTTTATCTAGTAGAGCAGAGGAAACAGATTCAGTCCAACTTAGAAGTCCTCAACTGATACCTTTATTATAATAATAAATTTCTAAATGGAATAATTTAAGAATAGCCTGCTCTAGATAACTGTGTGAAATCCCAATAATTACTATGAGACCAGACAAAATTTTGTAGTAAAACATTTGTTTTAATAAAATCTATTAAATTAAAGCCTGAGAGGGAATATTGCATTATCTGATCTTTTATGGTGCAAACTGTAAAATTCCATGTTGCCACTTTCTGCACTCAGTTGAGTACTTGAATATAGAGAATGGATTTTTCAGAATTATAACTACTGTGTTTTCATCTTCTGGTTCTGAGGCTTCAGATTTCAATGTTAAAGCTTAGACAGAAGTAGATGTTCAGGTTGTCTTGTTTGCTTGCTTTTGTGGTTTCTTTTATTTTAAGGAAAGAAAAAAGACTTTATATCAAAATTTCTGATCTTTGAGGAAAAGAAAAAGAATGAACTGATGAATCAAGGGACAAAGAAAGTATGGTCTTTATCTTCTAATGCTTCACTAACAATTTAAAAAGGAGTAAAATAATTTAGAAAGTCACAACATATGCAAACAAAAGGGGGTTTCAGTTTGGTTTATTTTCTTGAGAGGACACATCTGCAGATCTTGGTGCAGTCTTGTATAAATTGTAGCAGAAAGTTAAAATACATTATGTTGCTTCTTTATGAATACTTTACTCAGTAAGATTTTCAATCAATAAGCTGCTGGTTTTGCACATTTGAAAAACAAAAGCATTGTATTTTAAATTCAAATATGTTTATACATAGGTCAATATATGAGGATTTGATTTATTGTAGAGCTGTTAATGGGTCTATTTAGGCACTTATATCTTTTTGCCCTTTTTTTCTTATAAGAAAAAAAAAACCACCTTCCTGTAAGTTCAATAGGGTTTTCATACTTGTCACTTAGGTAATCTAAATAACCTCCCCTACTTGTTCTTTACTATCACATTGTGCCCAGTGTCTGGTTCAACCTGCTACATCCACAACTCCAAACCAACTTCTTTAATTATGAAATCAAGTAAAGCAATATACTCAGCAGCCTCTCAAATCCAATATTTTAGCAGTACCATTACTTTTTTCAAACATAAAGGGTCAAAATATGTTTTAAACACATGTGTAGAATTGCCTTTTAGTCTAATTATTTTAACTTATAAAACCTCCAAAGCACGTAGCTGGGATCAAGACATTGCTTTAGTGGTGCAAGTTTAATTATTTAAAGGTAAACTCTGCCTTCCTTTGTGTTTTTTGTTGGTGTGAATGCAGCTTTAGAGAACAGTGTATGCTGCTATTATACACTGAAATAATTCTATCAATAAAGTTTAACAAATTTAATTTAGCTAAGGAGCTGAAATTCACCGGTTTTAAATCTCCCAAATTCACTGGTGGTTCAGAAACCCTTACCACATGAGACAAAGGGAATTGTTTAACTTCTCTGCAATTGCTCAAGGCAGTTCTATAAACAATATAGTCCAGCTGATTTGGATGCACTGTCAGAGGGTATCTGTGTGTATCAGGATGTGACTTCTGGAGCCAAGTCACATACATACATGCTTGCACCACCAAAGAAGGAGTTGATAACAGAAAACAAGTAACTTGAAACATTCCCCAAAAACTACTGAGCTTTCTGCAGCAGTCACCTTTGCATCAGTTCTCATTCTCTTCAGCAAGAGAATGACTGAATGACTTATCTCTACTCCAATTAGACAACATTGTATTAGTATGCTTCATGTTTAATTCCAGATTGTGCTTTCCTCCAAGACTTGTGTTTTGAGACAACTGCTGAGAATAGATGGACTATCCTTGACCTGGGTCTTTCCCCACATGTGTTTATACTTCTGGCAGTGCTTGGAAACTGTGGGACATCCTCCATGCTCCCCTTCTGAGGCTCTCAAAACTTTTAAAATCTGACCTGTGATGCTATTTTGGGTTGAGTTAAATTAGATAATGTAACTGAGCTTGTTTAATTTATGTACTCTTTTTCATGAAATATGCATTACTTCACTCACAAAGGTTGTAATGAACTATTTTTGTTATAGCTTCTTGAAGTAATAAGCTGTGAGTGTAACTGACGTACCATAAGAGGACAGAGTAAATAAACAGTAGTTCTTGTGAAAGAATACAGACTGAATTTTGTTTAGAACTCACTTCTACAAAAAATTTTATGATTAAGAACTGAAATTTTTTCTGTCCTTAGTATGTGCTGCAATTGTAGTCTTGGTTAGGTAATAATTACTTGTTTTTTTTGTAAAATAGAACAACTGAGATTGTGACTGTTTGAATCAACCCAGAAAGCCTAAAATATGCTGGCTAATTATGCTCTGGTTTTGTGTTTGGTTTTTGTGGTTTTTTTTTTTTGTTTGTTTGTCTGTTTTTTGTTGTTGGGTTCTGTTTAGTTTTGGGTTTTTCATATTTTTTTAACAGAAGATGACAAAATTATAAGCCCTATGTTCAGCAGAAGTGATCTTACTCAAAAGTTGCACAAAGTGAAGGATTTTCTGTGAAGAAATTTTACTAAAGATAGTTGGATTAATTTTATGCCTACTATGCCTGAGATTTAACTGCTCAATAAACTGTACATTTATTGTACTCATAAATGTACAATGTACATTTGAGGATTTCCTGGGCCAAATGATGGTGTTGTTACTCAAAAACTTTTGGGTTCTTGTGGATGTTTTGCAGCATGTTTTGTGAAAGTTATCATCTAAAATATTGCCAGTGCCATAAGGAGGAATAAACTCTGAATGTTTCAAGAAGGTCTGGGAATTTAAGATCCTACCTAACTCAGTACCAAATACATACATATTGACATTATTTGTGAATATATTGCTATAAGTTTTTCTTCTAATTATATTTTTTTTTAATTTTTGCTTAGGGTTCTCAAAACTAAATTTGATTTCTTACTTTTCCTGCCATGAGGATTAGGTGGGTTAGGTCAATGAGAAGTAGCCCTCTGTGAATGCAACTCAATGACTGGAAGGATTAACAATATTAACAATAATTTTGAGGATATTTTAAATAGTCTTGTAAAATCGTAGAGCTGAATTAATGTGTGCCTTCAACAGATTTACAAGAGCCAAAAAGAGTTTTTTACCATATGTTATAAATGTTTCTTTTCTAAAGCCTCAATATTATTCTTTTGCTAAGGAAGGATGTTTTATGTATTTCTTAAAATAGAAATCAAAGATTTATTGTTTCATTTTTTATTTATGGTGGGTCTCAGTTAATAGAATTACACATTTATGAAGATAGTATAATTTGATAATCAAATGACCTCGTAAAAATTTCTTACTCTCCCATAGGTCCTGTTACAAATTCAGTACTTGGTTCACTTACCAAGTTGTATCCCTTTCCTTTTCTTGTGTTAAATGAAGTGTCTATACTTGAAGTGCTCCCGTTTAATTTAAACTGAGGTGTAATTTACTTTTTCTTCGTGCTGAAGGCACCTCAATATGGAAAGATTTTCCTAAGTAAAATTTAGTTGTATACCAGTGTAATTCCTGGTCCCACATGAAAATACTTGTGCTTCCATAAAGCAGTATTTAATAAAATGAATTCATTCCCCCCGAGGAAGTACAACTGGCAAAGACAAAGCAAACATTTTGGTATACACAGACAGATGGATGCACAACTGTATTTCTTTCAACCCTCTCCTTGTGCTGAGCTGATGAAAGAATGCTTTGCCAAAGGCCTGTGATGCCTGATTTCCATGCTCTTGATTTTCCACACTGCCCGTGGAAGGAGTCCCTTCCTCGCTCCCTCATTCACACAGTTAAATGGCAGAGCCAGAGCACGGGGACACTGGGATGACAGAGAACCCCAGGCAGGAGCCAGAGGTGTTGGCCCTGGATTTGGAGGCCCAAACAGAGCAGGGACCCTGTCAAGAGCTTCTTCTGAAACACACAAACAAAAACCAAATAGAAGTCACTGACAAATAAAATAAAAGGAAGTAATCAAAACTTTGCAGGCTGAAGCAAATCAATTATTCTGGCGATTACCTGTACATACTACCATCTGATTTTATATAAAACCTTTTCTCCTTTATATATAACTATTTGACCTTGATTCATGTGGGTGAAACTTGCTGTAGGTTGACATATTGAAAATTCTAACATTAAGGTATGTTGTACAAGAGTTTTCTAGAGGAATAAAAAGAGCCGCCATGCATGTTAAATGCCTTGAAAGAATTCCAGGCTTAGGGGGTTTTTGTCTAGGTAGGCAGCATATAAATTTAAATATTATTTTGAGTAATAACAGGGAATAAGAACAATCATAAGTTTTAACAAAAGGCATGAATATGCTCCATATGGCCTATCTAGAAAAAAATAAACACATTATGGGCAAGTATTTTATCATAAATGTTGGCTTCACCCAGCAACCACTTTTTCAAAAAATATTTGTAATTTAGTGTTTGCATTGTAGTTTTACACCTAAAAACACTCAGGTCACTAAAGTGGGTGTTTTAGAAATATTTTCATCTCCTATCAATAGTCATATCAAACATAACTGTTGGATAATTTAATAGAAAAATTTGTTTATGTAGATTCTCTCTTATATAGATTTTTCTGCTTTTCAGTATATTATTCCTTAATAGCTCATTGCTGCAATCATCTATTGAGCTCTTTCGTGTCATAGAGGAATCCCATGGGATTGGAGCCAGTTCAAGAGAACAATGACAAATGGTGCACTGACTGTGAAGAGCTCCTAGGTAAAATATGAGCTTCATGTCATCCAGTTTAATAACTCTTTAGTTAAACATGTCAGGTATTCTCTTGACCTTTCACAACCTAATTTTGAAAATTATATGATGATGTAACAAGATAAAAATTGGGACATACTCCTAACAGCAGAACTTTCAGATTAAGAAGCCTTTTAAGGAAACCCTGAAACAAATAGCTTTCTTCTAGAAATGCTTCTGTGAAGGTAACAAATACAAGCACATACGTTATTTCAGATGGATTAAAGAGAATCCAGGAATCTCAATGCAGCGCTCACATGAGTGCAATGAAGGCAATTCAGAATGAGTATAGTCATTACTAGAGGCTGCCAGAAAGTATGCCAAAAGGGTAAAACTTTATTCTGGTTCCCTAATTTTTAGCTCCTTTTGTAGTGGAGATGCTGCATCACTTGTGGATGTTTCCTATTATTCAGTATTTCTATTAATATGTGTGTACATTTGTAGTTATTAGTATTAGTTGCCATTTAAGTACATAAGCTGAATAATTCACTGCTGTAAACACTGTATGCAAATGCATATCTGAATTTATTAGTGGGGAAATGAATAATTTAAAAGATACAGTATGGAAAAAAATTGGCTCAATTCTGAAGCTGTATGTGTAACTGGAGAAATACTAAGATAGGGAGAAAGATAAACTGAAGTTTACCTAGTGTGGCATAGAAGTGACTCATAGTTCTGCACATACTATTTTTATACCTCCAGTTATTAAAAGTGATAAGAATGTTCTCCTGTGGAAATTCTCATCTTAAAAAAAGCAAACAACTTCATTGTCAGCCACTTACGAAAAGAGAAGTTGTTAGGTATAGGTTTCCATTTTCTGACATTTTTGCTGTCTTACTTTGGTCACTGCTAGGGGAGGGCCAAGATAATTAGAGATGGAGAACCTCTCCTGTGAGCAAAGGCTGGGAGAATTGGAATCATTCAGCTTGGAGAAGGCTTCAAGGGGATCTAATTGTGGCCTTCCAGTACCTGAAGGGAGACTACAAGAAACATGGAGACACAGTTTTTACGAGAGTGTGTAGTGACAGGACAAGGGGGGCCGGCTTCAGACTGAAACAGAGTAGGTTTAGATGAGCTGTTGGGAAGAAATTCTTTACTGTGGGTGTGCTGGGGCACTGGCAGGGGTTGCCCAGAGAAGCTGTGGGTGTCTCATCCCTGGAAGTGTTCAAAGCCAGGCTGGGGGTGACTCTGAGCAGCCTTGCCTTGTGAGAGGTACCCCTGTGCACAGCAAGGCTTTGATCTCATGGGTCCCTTCCCACCCAAGCCACTCTTAAGATTCTATGATTCTGTGAACCAGCTCTGCAGAGTTGAGAGTGACAATTTGCTGCAATAATTGTTGGAATGGAATGAGGAAATCAGTATCTGAGAACCCACCTGGGATATAAGGAGACTTGGAGCTGATTGCCTCCTCCTTTTGCTAGGCTGCTTGTGTGAATTAGGGCATATCTGGCAATCTAAATGCCATTTTTCAAAACTGTTTAAACACCTCAAGCTAGTTGTAATTAGTGGCGGTAAAATATCTTTTAGAAGGATGTATTGTTCATTTCCATTTTTCCCGTGGGTATTGCAATATTAGGGATAGTGGTGCTCCATGAAGAAAATTAAGTTTCAGCGTTTAAACTGGTGAACCAAAAGGTGAGACCTTTCTTATTTATATACAGTCGAGAACTTATTTTCTTTTGTTGGTGGTGGAATAATTTTTCAGGGCTGTACTTAGGTGTCTAAATATGAGTGTGTAGCACTGTTTAAGATGCTGTGAGGTATCCAGCTTGGCCTCTTGCTGCCCATGCAAAGCCTTCCTTCACTCCAGCATCACATCTGTCAACCACGTGCAAGTGGGAAATTTTGAGTCTCTAAATGTGTGAACCTCTTCCTGACCATCTGGCATGATGTACTAAAGAAAAAAATGTTGGAAAAGAGGATAAGTGATATTTTCTGTATTATATTGTATTAAAATTTTAACTAGTCTCCAAGTATCAAATACATCTGTTAAGAAAGTTACCATTGTATTTATATAAGAAGCTGGCATATGTGTGTCTGTGTGTGTATCATTAATTTTATATTTGTGTGTGTGTGTATAAACTTTTCAGAGTTTATACATACACACACAAATTATGCAATGATTATGCAGGATTATGCAATGATTTGCTTGTAAGAGAGTAGTTTGGTTTTTTTTTTTCTGAAATATGCCTCTTTTTAATGCCAAAAATATAACTAATATAATATGTAGATTGATTCATTATTTTTTTGTGTAGCAAAGACATTATAATGGCCATCAGTCATACTACCCTGAGGGAGAATTTAAAAATGCCCTAGAGAATTCAATGTTTCTTCTGCCTTATGCTTTTGTCCCTGATGCCACAGCTAAAGCTGGAGTGGCTTTGGTGATGTAAAGCTGCTGGTGACAAAGGAGATTCTGCCCCACCGGACAACTCTGGTATCAGCCCTGGCAATTAAATATCCATGCAGAGAGTCACATAGGGTGACAAATCTGACAGAAGGGAAATGTCCAAAATGAGCTAAAGGTGGGAATAAATGGACAAGGACTGGGAATAAGGAGAATAAAGATTGCAGGTGGATAATATCAAGCCATTTGTAAAACTTTGTCTCAAAATATGCAGAAACAAAAATTATCTTATTAGTACCAGCCATACTTTAGTAAAACAGCATTTTTACGTGTAACGTCACAGACTAATATCACTGTACTCTTCTGTTGTCTGAAAGCTTGCATCTTTAGTTCAATGATGGGAGACATAAGGCTAGAGCAAGGCACATCTCAAAAATGTTCTCCTACAAATCAGAATGAAGAGTATGTACTTTGTTCTAATTATTTCTATATTTTACAAGTGAAACCAGAAATTAATCTAAGTACAGATAGAATGTTTGAAACTCAGGCTGTATTTCCAGTAGAACTTTTTTGTAGTTTTATAGCACAAAAAATGAATACTTGGAAGATGTAACAATTCTGATATTTTTCTTTTTATAAAAATATTGATGCAACTAATTAAAAAAGGAAAAATATTTGGCTTTTCATTATTCATGCTTTTTTATTATTCATTATTCATGAGAAAGTCCAGGGGAGGGATACCAAGATGACTAGAAAAATGGAGCACCTCTCCTATGAGGAAAGGCTGAGAATGGTTAGGTTTGTTCAGCCAGGAGAAAAGAAGGCTTTGGGTTTGGTGGTATTTGCAGGGTCCCCAGGACGAGGGAAGAGATGAGAATCTTGACTCCATGTTTCAGAAGACTGATTTTATTATTTTATGATATATATTATATTAAAAGAAAATGCTCTATTAAAACTATACTAAAAGAATAGAAGAAAGGATTTCATCAAAAGGCTAGCAAAGAAAAATAATGGAATAATAATAAAATCTGATAATCTAAGGACTGACCAGAGAGTCCGAGACAGCTAGACTGTGACTGGTCATCAAGTAGAAGCAATCCACATGAGAACAATGAAAGATGCACTTGTTGCATTCCACAGCAGCAGATAATTATTGTTTGCATTTTGTTTCTGAGGCCTCTCAGCTTCTCAGGAAAAAAATCCTAGCAAAAGTATTTTTCAGAAAGTATGTCCATGACATTTGGGTTGACTTCAGAACACCTTCCAGTACCTGAAAGGAGCCTTCAAGAAAGATGGAGTGAGACTTTTTAGAAGGGCAAGTAGTCACAAGACAAGGGATAATGGCTTGAAATGAAAGAATGTAGGTTTAGATTAAATATTAGGAAGAAATTCTTTACTGTGAGGGTTGTGAGGCACTGGAAGAAGTTGCCAGAGAAGTTGTGGATGCTGTGACCCTGGAGGTATTCAAGGTCAGATTGGATGGAACTTTGAGCAACCTGATCTAATAAAAGGCGCCTTTGTCCATGGCAGGGTCATTGTGTCTATATGGTCTTTAAGGTCCCTTCCAACCCAACGTGTTCTATAATCCTGTGAATATATGATTCTTTGCATGGAACTGTGGTGGTTGGCCCTGGCTGGATGGCAGACAGCAAAGCTGCTCTGTCCCTCCACAATTCAGCCGGATGGGGGAGAGAAAATGTAGCAAAAGACTTGTGAGTTGACATAAAGACAGTGAGAGCACTCACCAGTTGCCATCACAGGCAGAACAGACTTAGGGCTTGCAGTCAGTGCATCCCACATTTGTGCCACTCCTGCCTCTGCAGGGGGAGAACTCCTCCCACTCTCGACCTGCTCCAGTGCAGGGTCTTTCCCACAGGAGCCAGTTCTCCATTTCTCCTACAGAGTTCTTCCCACAGGCTGCAGCTCCTCACAAACTGCTCCAGTGTGGGTCTCCCTTGGGTCACAAGTCCTACCAGGAAACCTGGTCCATTGTGAGCTGCCCACTCCACAGGGACAGAGGTCCTGCTTGGAACTTGCTCCTGTGTGGGCTTCCCGTGAGTCACAGCCTCCTTCAGGCACAACTGCCTGCTCCAGTGTGGGGTCATCCAGGGGCTGCAGTTCCCTCTCTGCTTTGCTGCGGGCCTCCATGGGCTGCAGGGGCACAGCTGTCTCACCCTGCTCTGCACCACCAGAGTCTCTCCTCTGATGCCTGGAGCACCTCCTGGCCCTCCCTCTGCGCTGACCCCGGTGTCTGCAGGGCTGCTGCTCCCACACTCCCACACCCCTCTCTTCAGCAGCTTGGCTGTTTCCCCCTTCCTTAACACATTATTATCCCAGAGGCACTACCACCACTGCTGATGGGCTTTGTCTTGGCCTGCAGCAGGTCCCTCTTGGGGCCGGTTTCTCTCTTGGACAGCTTCTGGCAGCTTCTCAGAGAAGCCGCCACTGCACTCCCCTGCTACCAAACCATACCATGCAAACCCAATGCAGCAGTCTCTGCAGAGCCTGTGACTAAACCATTTAGTGATTCTTGTGGTTGTACAATACTCTTAAATCAGAATGTATTTCCCAATTAATTTACTTAATGGTAATTTAAGTGTATTTCTTTTGAATAATTTTCACTACAAGTCTACAGGCCTGTCATTTACTCTAATACTCACTGTTAGCCTTTTCATCCATAGATATATACACATCATCAAGACATTATCCAGCTACATTATTCTAAATTTGTGTATATTTTTGATTCCCTTAGTTAACTTTTGTTATATAGGAAACACAGAAAGGTAGACAATACTTTCACCTAAGAGCTATGGTCTTTGAAAGCAATTATTCGGACAAGTATTTCTTTATCACTTTTATGCATGGATTCAAAGTACAAATTCAACACCTTGAATTTAAAACAGAAATGCTCAACACAGTCTTAAAAGTAATGTTGTAGGAAGGATGAAAGATGTAAAGGTCTTTGAAAATATGAAGTGCTACAGAAGAGGACTATTGTGAAGGAGAGTAAGTAGACATCAAAGAATAATCCATTGTCCTCTACTACTAGTATAATTTAATCAAGTTTATTAATATTTGGATTTAAATAATCAAAAGCAGATGAGAAATATGTAAGTAAATATCCGCACAAGTCTAGATCAATGTAACTTACTAGGAAAAGAAATACTATTAGGTACATGAACTTCTGCATCCTCTGGTCTCTACTTGCAAATTCCATTGCAAAAAGCAGTAATTGGTTTTATATCCACTAACTATGAATTTAAGACACAATAGTTACCAAATTTTGGGTATCCCAGTTTAAAAATTGGTAAATAGATAACCAAATTACATATAATTGAACATGAATATGAGAAATAACTTTCTCAGAAAATATAATTATTAAAAAATTATTAAAGAAAAAAGAAAAAAGAAAAAAGAAAAAAGAAAACCATTTAAAATTAATACTGTACTGTTCAGTTACAAAAACAATCCCTACTGGGCATTCTTTATATCAGAAAGAGGCAATCAGAGGAAAAAAATTCAAGTATTTAATTACTGTAAAACCTGCATCACCATAAATATGATGCATATTGATATATTTTATGATTTCAGATTAAGGTTGTTGAACAGAATCATGGAAGTCAGGAATACTTTATCTCTTTATCTGTTTTTTTTTTCCTTTTTTATTTTTAGCTGAGTCTCTTATGTTTGATGTACAGGGTTGAGGTACTAGGCAGTAGTCATTCTACAGAAGGATAAATTCAAATCAAAACCTGGTTTTCTCTTACTAACAATTTATAACAAGTTCTGAAGCTTTGATATTTGTGTGACAAAATATTGATTCTATTTTTTTTTAAATTTGCATATTCCTAATGAAGCTTGTCAGATCTGAGTTTCTGCTGAACCATGTATCTGTACATCTGCATATACAGGCATATTTGGTTTCAAATGTTCCTCTCCTAGAATATGACAGTCAAAGCATAAGAAGATTTCCTTGTTGATGTTTGCCAGTTTATATGATCTGTGCTTCTATATTAATCATGCACACACTCCCTGTATTTTACTCTGAATGCAATCATCTTCTTTTTTTCAAAATGTCAAACTGTGCATCTCCAAAATTCATGGAGGGATAAAATGTAGAATACCTGGGAAGCTTACTGTATAAAACAGAACATAAGAGTGGAACAGCAAATATATGGCTGTCTGAAACTCTACAGCAAAGTATTAAACCAGAAATATTTAAGAAATAAAATATCTTGGATATTTCTATCTTAACTAAATACTTTTCCCATTGAAGGAAATAATTAGAAAACTAGTGGGGAAGGGGATTAGCCATTTTTTTTATTTGTAATTATGTCTGTTTAGAAGCCCCTATTCAGAGAATTTTTTACTTCCCAGGGTTAAAGAAGGAGCTGGAGGATTCTGGCTGGATAGGACACAGATTATCTAAAATAACTGCACCGTATTCTTTCACTATGAAAGGAAACTACTCTGTAACAAATGGATAAAATTTCAGTTCTACTAGAAATTGACACAAAAGCATTTAAAAATAGAAGGCATAAGTAGAATTTGTTGTTCTTCATTCCAATTACAAAGATGAAATTAATTTTCCTACAATAAAGAACCCTTCATACATGATTTATTCATAGCCACTACTTATCCAGCAATAATGCTGCCATTATTAAAAGGAATATTGATGAGTTAGATGAAAACTGCCTATATGTGCAAACAAATGTGATTAATTCCCTTTTTTTTATTGCATGTTATTCATGCACTTTGCGTCAGAGGCTTGTATATTTCAGACGTTTTCATGTTGCATATGCTGTCATATTGTTGTACCAAATGATTTTCTTTTTCCATTGTGTTTCTTATGTTGCTTGTGACATGTGAGAAAATTATTAGAGATATTTAGGAAAAGGACAACTTTTCAATAATATGAAAATAGTGTTAGGAGTGTTGTCTGAAATATGATGATTTTAATATTTTTGATGCTTCAAGCTTCTGAGTAGAAGGACCTTCATTTTTTTCCCCTTTTGTTTTTAACTCCAAAATCTCCTTTTTTATAGCATCTATTGTATCTGTTGGATGTGATGCTTAATATTCCAGTAGACTACAGAGCCAACACATTTACAGTTACTCAAGTCACCCGTGGGCATTTTTTGAAGTTGGTAGCTGAGGAAGCTTTATGTTACCATGCTCTACTGGTAGGATTTAAGCACTAAGCATATTTTACCTTGAGAGCAAATGCTTGCTGCAGTTCCTGATTTCAGAAGCAAATTCTGGCCTTGGCTTTTACCAAGCTCAGAGGAGGATTGGAGCTGCCCAGACCACTGGTGAATGGGGAAAGGAGGCACCGGACTGGGAGTCTAAGAGAAGAATAAACAAGGATGGAGTAAATGAAGTAAAACAACTGCTTTCCTTCTGCATCAGTTAGGGTGGTTATGAGTTGCAGTGAACCATTCATCCATGCTTTATCTTACTTCTGAAGGATTTGTGTAGTTAAAATCAATTTCCAGCTTCACTTCTGTGTGTGACCCTGCAGTGATGTAGCATGTAATGCTTCCCTTAGTCCAGCACTATCCTATGGGGATCTATCTGCTATTTCTTTTGCCAAAAATTATTGGGTTTTTATGTCAGTTCTTTACAGTAAGATCTAAAGAAGTACAGGTATTCCATACATAAATATTTACAAAGAAGCCTCTGTAAAACCCAGTTAGCTTTCTTAGAAGGCAAACTGAAAAAGTCACAGTTGGCTTGTAACAACGTTTAACGGGAGCTTGAGGAAATAATGAAAAATTTAATGCAAGCGTGAATCACTCCAGAGAATACCAATCTGCAATCAGTAATTTTATTGTCAGAACCTAGAGATTACACCAACAGGTACTGTGCCGGCACTAAAATTAGAAAAAAATATTATGCCCTTTGAAAAGACACATCAGATCCATAGATTACTCATGGCTGTATTATACAAAATTTACTTGCAGCTTTCTTCAGGGTAATAGAACTGCTGACTCCATATGGAGACAGTGGTTTATTCTTACTCAGACATACCTAATATTGACTAAATATTATTTTAGTATTATTAATTCCTTTTTAAATCTACAAACTAAAATAATGTAGAGTGATTGAAATTCTAAGTTCAGGTAAATTATTGCTGCTGTATGTAGATAATAGATAAGCTGCATAGCCAGTGAATAATGCAAGGAATGAAATTTGGAAGTCTTGAAAGTCTTCGTCGGGAACAGTCTGACTCTCTTTTGCATGGTAATTCACTATTCATGAGCTGAATACTATCACTTTTTTTGGATTTGCAACCTTTAAAAAAGAAAAACATATAAAAATGAAGTATGCTTTCAACTTCTGTTGTATTTACACTTATTTGTTGCCTTTTTATGATTTAACTATGCTTAATTTTGAATATAATATAGATAATTAATGCATTAATAATATACATTGAATATATGATGACATTCATTCTCTCTGGGTATTTTGTATGACATCAATATTGCAACCTCTGTGTGACTTATCTTAACCCACTTTATGCCTAAAAGCAAACTGGGGTTTTAAAGAAAAATTCCATCTGCCCAAACCATTGGACTATTCCCTGTGTGTCTCTGTGTTGGTGTAGGTCAGCAGAAATTAATATAAATGAAACAGTGGGCAGTCATATGTTGATTAAGTGATAAGATCACGCCAATCACGATAAGTGATTAAGATCACGCTAAATGACAGTTGGTATTTATGTGTATTTCTGATTTTAGAATTTTTTTAACAATTTTAGAAACAAACATTTAGAAAGCTTCCTATATTACAAAATTCTTGTAACAAAGTAAGTTATTTTATTTCAATCAATTTATTAATATTGAAACAAAGTGAAGATTCAGCGATGTTAGGAGGAGACCTGTTTGAAATTCTGTGTGAAAGACTGAGTTTCTAAATTTTATAAGTGGTGTTCTATGGAAATGTATGGTATTTGAGACAGACAACATATTCTTACTCTTAGGAGTGTGGAAATTAGAATTTATTTTTTTACAAGAAAATATTTAAACTTCTCTCCTCAATCTTGGTAACTCTTATTGACATAGATAGTTCCATCAAATATTATGGACTTTGGTTCTCACATTTTTCACTGGTTTTATTCACAAGGACCTCCAAGGACAGTGAAAAACTATATGCTGAATTGTAGCCTCAGTGGTTTGTATTTTCTTTTTTCCCATTACTCATTCTTGAATAGGGGAAGGAAGGAGTTGAAGGGAGCAGTAAAAAAAAATCAGTTGTGCTCTGAAATATGTGATAAGAGAGATCCTAGGATTGGCTAATTTGTGTCTAATTTACATAAAGCATTTAAATCATAGGCATATTATTCAAATAGAGAGGATTTTCAAAAATGTTGTAAATAAGGGCATGACAGGAATTACTGCACCCTGAGTGTTTCCAAGTGGTTTTCCTGTTGCTGTAGGAACTAAGTAGGAATTAATGATTTTTGTGTTTCTGTTTTATTCCAAAAAGACAGGAAATGCTATGTAGTTTCAGACAAAGCAATGAAATAAGAAGCCAATGATTATCAGAGAAATTCTAATAATTTAGCTGTGTGATATGAGTATGCAATCTTTGGTGGTGTCTGTGAATTAGAAATCCCTTTTGTTTTATCTTGCTAGAATAAAACTTAAAAATAAAAAAAAATGGAAAAGGAAGGATGTTGAAGATACTCACATGCTGAGAATATGTTGCTTTTATTTCTTTTCAGTGGAATAATATCTGTGCCCATAAAAACTCCATTATTCTTTCAAGAGTGGTGGAGGACGTCATTTAAAAATTAGGTTTTTCCTAATTAGGTTTTTCCTTGAACACCTTTTTCCATTCCTTTAGGTCACAGGTCTCTAGAATGTTCACAAAGCCTTCATTATTAGGCTGTCTTTCCAAAAGAATTGGTTTAAGGGGACATGTTTAATTTCTACTGGACCATCTTTCCTGAAAGGAAATAAATGTTAACTGCTGAATACTTACCTGCATTCATTGCTAAGTTCCAGCTGGGAATCTGAAATGTGTGGACACATTTTCTTACTGTCCAGCTACACTAGTAGATCTATCTACCTAAGAAATATGGCTGGCAACCTCTGCCACGAAATGGGAAAGAGCCCTTCAATACAAGAATGCAAAACGTACTTTCTGACACTGTATTCTGAATTAACTTGAGCATATGTTTTACATCTGTGTAGGTGACAAGTAGTGAAATATCATGCTGACAATTATATGCTTTGAAAAGATGATGATGATGATGATCATACTGATGATGATAAACATTATTATTATTATTATTGTTATAATTATTATAATTTTTATCATTATTATCTAAGACACTTCAGTAGTCATTGACCCAAGAGGTTAAGATCCTAAAACTAGTGTACAAAAATAATTTCCACTTAATTAAACTCTCCTACTGATTACCTGAAGTCATTATAAATATTTTTGATATTCAATGGAACACATGAGTAAAACTTTTCTTTTGACTATAATGTAAGTTACATAAGCTATAATTTGGATGAGATTTTTTTGTAACTTTTCCAGTTGAAGTCTTTTCTTATGGCAAAGAAGGTAGCAAAACCAATTTCCCATGAGAATAGAGGATAAATTAATGAGCATCTGGTGTCTTTTGTTTCCTCAAAGCAGCTGTAGTTTTACTTTCAGTTTTACAATTATCTTCACATCATTCTTGATTACTCATTTTACCTTTCCTGTGATCATGTTGGGAATAAAGACATCAAGGCCATATTCATGATTTTTAAAGAGAGAAGAAAATATTGGTTGTTCTGCATTAAAAAAATGAGAACATTGTCAAACTTATGACTTGTGTAACAGCCTTGTAGATAGAAAAACCCCACACCAAAATCTTAACAAAGCATGCCCTCGGATTATTCTTTCATTTTAGGAAGATTGAATAAAATGATTGAAATGGAAATTGTTACTATTGCTGGCATATATTCTCATTTCAGCAAAATTATTAATTTTTTTGGTCCTCATTTAACCTGAACCAGAAGGGTAGAATCATTCTCAGAGATGAATATTAAGAGTTTTAACTCAGGGAAGTGCTTAAAACCCCATTTAACTTGTAGTTTACTAAGACCTAAGCTATTTAAATAGATGTTTTAGAATTTACATATCATTAATTGAAAACAAATCTACATATTTGCGTCAAATGAATAGCATTTGTATATTTAAAAAAAATCTGTGTTGATAATAGGACACTCAATAACTTGGCAATGGATTGGTTTTCATGTTAAAGATGGGATTTCCAGAGCATTCTGTAAGTGCTCAGGATAATATCCCTGAAGAACTCTGTAATATGTGAAGTTCTTAAAAAAAAAGATAAGGAGGATAATCTAATTACTTGCAACAGAACTGGTAAGTGACTCAGTATCTCCAGTCCTGAAAAAGTTGGTGGAAATGAAATCACAGATTGTTCACAAAACAAATAAATCTAGGTAAGTTTGAGGTTGTTGATAAACTCATCCAAAAGCAGGGGTTTTCTGCTCAAATCAAAAGTTTAACCAGAATACCTGATAATGTTTGCCAACTTTGATGAATAAAAGGTGTGAAAGTTAATTTTGTTTATTCTGCAAGTGTGGCAGGTTGTTAAATCTAGGCGAGTGTCTAATTATATTTTAAAAGACAAGAATCAGCTAACCTAACACTAACCTCTAATGAAATACCAAACTAAAGATTAGGAAAACATACTCAACATAATAGTGTAATCTTAGCACATCTGATAAAGGCAAAACATTGCAAGTGTTGATAGGTCTTTCATGTCCTGTTAAACTGTTAAACTGTTAAACTGAAACTTATACCAAATTAAACTTACTTTTAATGACTTTCCTTTAAATTCTTTATGAGGCAAGGATCCTTTGAACGTCTCACTAGTTTTGTTGATCTGTTCTGTGTTGTCTGTCTGCTGCTGTTGTAGGTGTTGCCCCTAACAATTTATTACCAAATTTGTCTATAAATAGAACATAATTACATAATTTCCTAAATATTTTTGTTACTTTTTTTCTTCCTCTTGATGAAAACTGAGACTTTATAATATTATTGGGGAGGGGCTGGGAATGTGTGGTTTTCCTGTCATCACAAGAATAAGCAGAATCCAACTAGCAAAAAATGAGGTCTTTCAGTTAGATAAAAATGATTTTGGTATTTGGACTATTGAAGCAACTGAAATATCTTGGGGAGGGAAATAGTGTGATATAGCTACATATTCTGTTGGATAATTTTGCAGTTTTGCATCATAGCAAAATTCTCAAATTTGTAACATACTGAAGTAAAAAAACATTCTGGCAAATTTCCATTCCTTCATGTTCTTTTTAGTAAACTGTTTTGACACTACTTCAATTTTTCTTCTGGTCCATATATCAAATAAGCAAGCTCTGCTGAAAACCTTACTAAAATAACCATCTGATTTTATACACACTGTGCACTTTAAAAATTTACTTATTGAAGTCTCTCATGTGTTTCATACTGTTTCTTCAACTTTATTTAAATACCAAGACTTCTTGCCCTAATTTTCCTTCTCATTGCCTTGATTTTTACCTCTAATTTATCTTGCTTCTCTTTTCTCTGGTAGATTTCTTAGTACGAATCCATTAGAAAACATTCTCCTTCCTTTCTTATAATACTACAAAATATTTGTGAGTACCTCTATTGTGTGTAACTCCACGTAAATGTGACCCTTGATGGAAACATTAATATTAAAAGCTCCTGCATTGTAATTTCACTGTGTATTCTCAGCAGAAATTAAATGAACGTGTCACATTATCCCAGAAATGGCTGAGAATCAAGGAATAAAATGCAGTTCTGATATCAATAATATATTTCCTGTGAGGAAGCAACACATTACATGGGGAATGCACACTTGGTAATTCAGCTGTCAGGTAATGGTTTTGTTGAGTATCTAGGGAAGAACTGGGGAATGTGGGGCAGGGGCAAACTCTGTGTGATACTGTCCTAAGATCCTAATCAAAGCAGTTAAAAACCCACTTATGGCCACTAAAGTCTGCTACATTCTGTTTTTCTAGATAATTGTTTTGTAGGCAGAGTTGAGCTCTTCAGACTTGGTGCAGCAAGGATAAATTACTTCAATAAAAATTCTGTTAAAACTACAGAAAGTTATCTCTAAGAATATCTAAGATTTTGATACATTTGAGTGGGTGAGTGAATACATGTAATCTAGTAATCCCTGCTTTAATAAACAACAGTAGAATTTTAGGAGCCTTCTTTTTGGTCCAGATGACTTAAATGCAAAGAATTACATTTAAAAGAGCAATAGAATTGTTCACAGCTGTTAATAGTTGCTGTCTTACATTAATATAGATCACTGTAAAAACCTTTTCTTTAGAGCTAGTGGAAAGTATTTCTTTTGATGGTTTACCTTTATCCCTAAGCATAAGTAATTACTATTTTAAGTAGAATTATGTAATGATTAAAATGTTATCTGATTAATGTAGATTAATTAATTAATATAGATAGATCACTCCCTTATGATCACTCCCATATGTTATTTCTCTCACTACACCACACAAATTCAGAATAGTTTTCCCCCCCCACAAAACAAGGTTACATTTAGTGCATTACTGCCTCCCAGTCTCCCTTTTCTTCCTTTCTTGAGAAAGGGGACAGCAGTGCATGGCCCTGTGGTCAGCCCATAAATAACACACTGTAGTTTAGAAGCCTCAAGGTCTCCCCTTTGGCCTGAAGTTCTGGCACCTGAATCTAAATAAGTCAATATAAGAAGGTAGACATGCCAGAGTGGTAACATTTGGTGACTGGTGACATTTTCTTTCTGAAGAATGTCATACTTAGCCTTACTATAAATTATAGTAGCAATATTTATATATAGGAGAAGAAAATAAAAACCAACTCAACAAGAAAATATCAGCAAGTAAATGCAAGATTTATGTGCTGAAACAAGTACCTGAATACTAGTGGTGCATTTTGCTGTGGAAGTATCCTTTAAAGATGACTGAATTCTCAACCTTTTTAGGATGCCACCTGTTGGAAACAAGTAAAGCAATGTATTTTTAAGGATAAGTGGTAATTGTTAGTTGTTGCTATGTAAGACCTATGACGCAAATTGCATCAAATTAGTCAAATCATGTTTCTTCTCTGTGATGCCTTTTTTCCAGCTCAGAGTACATTTTACAAAAGTTTAGAGACTGATGAAACAAGGGTATCATTTATATGAAAGTTTGAGGAAAAAAACAATCTTAATTATAATTAGCGAACAAAAGAATTTGGGAGGAAAGTCTGTGAAGACTACTGAGAAAAACTAAGGTGACTTAATTAGATATTAAGAAGTATAATCCCAAAATCCCTATCATTCATTGTAATTCATTGATGGTTGCTGTTCAGTTTTTGACTACTCTCAGACTGTGATCTTATTTTTTCAGAAGATTATTTAATGTTTATGAATTTATTTTAATTACAATTTTTAGTTTTTTGCTATTTTTTTTTACTTGCTTGTACCCTATGTGCATACATGCTTTACAGATCAGTCATGATAGAGTGATCACAAGAAACTGTTTATAAGAGAACAGTTGCCAGACTGTCTGGCAGTCCCTAGAGTGAATGTGGTCTCAGCAGAAATTCCCATGAAGCCAGGAATTTAGGGATTTCTTTTACATTGATCATTAAGGAGGCTGCTATAAATTCCATTGTCCAATGAAATAACTGTTGAAGAAATTATTAGGGAAAAAAAAATCTAAATGAATTTTATATAAGAGCATATAATGTAGATAATGAAATCTCTAATATCAGATTCATAGTACTTTTATTAGATTCATAGTACTATGTTTTAACACATAGTTGAATATTGTTATAATAAAATATTTTACAAGAAATAGAATTTAATCATTTAATAGACATATTTTCACTGAAATATTGCAGTTTAATATATTTCTTGTTCAAGCCTAATCATTAAGACTTTCCAATTGTCTTATTTAGATTTTTTCAAATTGAATACCCTGCATGATGATTAAAGAACTTCCTGACATTTACTTGCTTTGAATTATTTAAGACAAATATTAAAATCCATCTATTGTAAATATTTCTTTTAATATTCCCTGGAGTCAATAAAAACATTCTCCTGGACTTTATTGAGCTGCCTATGGAACTGGATTACATAGATGAACTCAATTTTTTAAATTAATAATGAAGATCCCGATTTTGGAAAGAATTCTGTCAAGATACTTTTATATAATTTTGTATCTGTGCCCATGTCATGACATTCCTTCTGGTTTCAAGGACTATTCCTACAATTTGTCTCCTAAATTAGGATTGAGCTACCCCTCTACTACCTTGTTTACTTCACAGAGTTAAGGTGGATACCAGGAGGCTGCACATTTGTCACCTGCTGCCTGCTCCACGTTGGACACCACAAGGCCACTATCTCATGATTGCATTTGGGCAGCACCCTAATGGTAGTGTGAACCTGTATGTTGAGAAGTGCAGCAGCCTCTAATGTAATTTCAACCACGCACTCATTTTTCTGAGTAAAAGTTGACAATTTTCTAAAGGCTAAATTCAAGTCTGTTGAACATCAGTGTGGTTTATTTCAGTGGGTGCTTGTTCAGAGCCTTCAAAGTCAAATGTGGTAAATATAAGCAGTAATTTTACTGGTGAAAAGATCTCAATGAAAATAAATTTTCTATCTTTATTCATCTTTATAGATATTTGTGAAAGAATTAACATTTTTTATTGATTTCGGTCATTGGAAATAACACCATATAACCCATGAAAGAAAGAGTCATTAAAGATCAATAAGGAAAAAAAGGAAAAAATACCAGGCACTGATGGGTCTGCCAACAGTTAAAATATCCAGGCTTTGTGTCACTTCTTTTCCTTTGTAAGTTGCTTTCTGCATCCTGCTTTGATGTCAATATGCACTGTAATTGAAACTAATACTGACATAGACTTGTACAAAATCAGTATGTCTAACATAACTACTTAATGGTAATTCAAGGTTCAGGATTACCAGCTAAATGAAGTCCTGTGGAGTGTATTCACTAAACAAGTAGAGATTTCTTTTCCTATAGATTTGCTTGGGCGTTTTCTATTTCATTTGATTGTAGGTTTTTGGTATTTTTAAAACCCAACTACTTAAATTGTCATTTTTTTTCTTAGTTTTCTTGGTTTTCACCATCTGGATATTGGCAGCTGGCAGTCACTGTTCCAAAAAGCATTTAGCTATGGATCCAAAATATAGTAGAGGCCTTTTGGAATATTTCTACACTTTAAAGAGCCCCCAAGATTTTGTAACACTTCTGAGGGCCGTATTTAGTGATGCCTGTCAAAATGTTTACTCTAGTGTCTTTACCAACACTGATGAAAACACAGCATTTAACAAAAGAATTAAATATGTTGTGGAATTTCACCATCAGGTGGTATCTCTTTCTGATACATAAAGGTATCCCTGATAAGCAGCCTCTTACTTTGTTATGTTGATGATTAAACACAACATTTTGTCTCCTTTTATTAAGACACAATGCAGCTCTGCAGCCTGAAATTGGCAAGTAGGGTTACTTGTGCCAAAATGGTTTTTAAGAGGAAATGTGTCTTGTACTTTAGAACATTTTGCCATCTCAGGAAGATTGTGTAGATGGGCAATGAGGTGTGTGAAAATGTTGGAGGAAGAAAAATAACAATACTTCTATTTACCAAAGAGAACTCTTTGTGTTTATTCACAATGGTGAATAAACATCTTGTGTTAGTCTCTTCAGCTTGAACTCCAAAGTGCAATTTAATTATTTTTATTTCCAACAGACCATTCATTTAATATCAATAACAGCTTTAAATGTGTCTTGTGCAGCTTTTTATCACAACTAAATGCTGAGAAGACACATGTAAATTATTTCTATTGTATTTATTTTTATATGCTGGACATGATGCAAATGTACAACTTGCTGAGATCAAATATCTGTGTGGCTGAAGAAAGAAAATAAAGCAAACTATTTAGTTTTTCAATAATGCACACTGCTTAGGTTGCTTATTTGTGGGATCTAAGTGTTTAAGGGAATTTTTATTAATTTTGTACTAGAAAAGGTCCAAGGATGTTGTACATCTATTGAAAAGATAATGAGATAATAGTGTTTGAAGTGTTATCTTAATTCTCCGCCTTTTTTTGATATATTTTCTTCATTCATCCATGACTCAATTCTCAAAAAATCCTATTGTGGCAGTAATGTACTGTCTTGGTTTGACAAGACAGGTGTCTGCTAAAGAAGGCAGAAACCTCTCTTGAAATGGAAAATGTAAACCCCCTCCCTCTGAATTATTATCATTTAGAAATTAAGAGGCTCTCAGGCAAAGACATGGGAGTAGAAACAACAGTTCTTTATTAGGAAAAATAAAAATAAAAATGCAGGAATACAAGACAGCACTGGCAGAGTCAGAATACAAACTGACACCCTGCGGGTCAGGGTGTTGGTAGCAGTCCAATTGAAATGGTGGCTGCAGCCCTCCCGAAGTGACAGATGTGGTTCTGTTGAAGCAGTGATCCTGTAAACGGTGTAGATTTCCTCTGAAGGTCCAGTGGTGGTGTAGATGGGCCTGGTCTTCCTCTGGGAATCCACTGCCTGTGGCATTCCAAATCTCAGATTACGTCCAGGTAGGAATGCTTGGCTCCTCCCCCTGGGTGGAGCATCTCACAATGGGATGATGTAATTTTATCAGTCGTGTAGTGAGACTCAATGGCCCATTAACAGAAGAGATCTCCTGGAGGGGGGATTGGTTGTGGAAGAGTTAAAGAACATTGCCCCACCTGGTTTTAATAGGTGGTTCAATTAACAGAAGAAATCTGTCCCCCTCTATCAGGTGGCAAAAGAATACACACCCCCAGCCACATCTTGCAACCTAAGACCTACCTGAACACATAGTTTTTCTCACTGTCTTCGCATGAAAAATATGTGGGAGTAAGCCATGAATACTTACGTCCTAATAGGTTTGCCTGTATCAGTGAAAAGCATGGTATAATGCTCAAATTTTTTTTTCTCTTTCAGGTTGCCTAAAAAATATTTACAGTATTGTTGATTAACCTAAATATCATAATCATATATTATATCTTTCACAGAAAAGTTGAACTTCCTACATTGCTGGGTTATTGATGACTCAGAAATGGCAGTTGTTTACTGTCACGTATAGATGAGAGCCCACTTCCCAGCAAGCAGGGACTCTAAAAATAGCCTTTAAAAGGTGCCAGGAATCTTCTACCCAGTGCACTGATGCACCCATCCCCTTCAGATACGGCTGATAGGAATGAACCCTATGGCTTATCAGTAAGGCAGAGGAGCAATTTTTTGTCATTTTTTCTTGTTCAGGTTAAGTTTAGTGAACTGAGAGTTTGCTCAGGAAGGTTCTTTTGCAGACATCCCAGAATAGCCTGAAATGAAAATAAAAATGTAAAGGAAATATTCCAGCTACAGAGGCATCATGTCTAAAGTGTGTATTTGAAATGGTGTACATTTATTTGAAACCATACCCTAATCTAGACGTCTCATTACTGACTTGTTCTGTCCATGTAAACAGGTGTTTCTGAGTGGTGATACTCAGGGTCATGGCCATCCCAGGAAGTGTTCAAAATGTGATAATTGGCTTGGAGACATGATTTAGTGGTGAATTCCAATGTGCTGAGTTAATGGTTGTACTAGATGATCTTGGAGGTTTTTTCCAACCTTAGTCATCTATGATTCTGTGATTCTGTATTGATCTGTCCTGATTTTGGTTTATTCTAGTCCTTCCATCTTCCTGTTTGAAGTCTGGGGAGAGAGAATTCTATCCAGAGGTGGATACTCTCAGGATGAAGTGAGTCTTTTGTTAGAGCCTTTTTCATTATCCTGCTTGCAGGTCACATGAGGTACAGATGAATACATGGGAAATGCAGACTAGGAAAACAGGAGTCCCAACAAAAGTGGAAACAGTCAAATCCTGTTAACACAGCAGTGGATCACTCCATGCAAGGCTTGCATGTGAACTATTATGCCCATATAATAAATTGCAAGGAATCTTCAGCCTGAGGCTTTTCAGGTTGGATGCCAGGTTGAAGAATACAACCAGCGGTGATTATTCCTGTAAGCTGTTTCTCTGCTCGTGCTGTTAATTTCATGATCTTCCAGTACAGATCACGGTGTTTGCTAATATATTATGTATCAGCTACAACATTGGTGTCTAAGAAGGTCTTAGGCTTGCAAAGGTTCAAGATCTTGACCATGTTTGGCTTCAGCTGATACATATTGCAGCACATTGATGCTTCATGGTTGTGAACATTTTTATAATGTGAAACACCTGTATGAAAAACTTGATGCAGAATATTATAATGTGAAAAATTTTAAACCCATTGGAAGAAATTTGTTCTATAAATTAATCTATTACCTTTATAGCACAGAAGGCCAATGTGGTAGATTTGTGTGGTAGTACAAAAAAGCACTGACTTGCTGTTCTTCCCTGTTGGATGACAGAGTATCTGGCTTTCTCATGACTGCTGTGGACAAACAAATGTAATAAAATAAAAGTGTATCTGGCTCACGAGAACCTTTGACTTGTTCTCCATACAATTTTGAAATGGTAGAACTCCTATGGAACTAATTACTTTTGGCTTTAGATTAGGAAAAAGTCAGCATTCCATACTTACATATGCAGAAGGTCTCTTATGGAGTAGTGTGTCAGGTTATTTTCATTTGGATATAGAATAGGACTTCATTTAATAAAGTTACAGAGATGTTTGGTGGAAAGGGCTGCGTAAGTACTGTAATGACGCAAATCATAAGAGAGAGTCTTTACCACGGCAGTATTCATAGATGTTATTGCTTTCCCTAGCTTTTCCTTCTCAGTCAATTTTCTACTTTCCTTCTGTGAGTTCCCAGCTTTCAAACTGATTATCCTTTGACGTGGCATCCTGTAATTTTGACACATTTACCAGCTTGTCCTCAGCTTGACATCAAAGCTCTCTGCAACTCCTTCATTCCAAAGTTGTGATCTTGCGTAAAGGCATAAACCAATGTTATTTTTCATGAAAAAAAATTAACATTTAATTTTGTTTAACTAAGGAAATAAAAATTGAGGATAATACAGGAAAAATTTCTGTTTTCAGAAGTACAGATTCTTCCAATTAATTTCTCACAGCCGTTTTCTGGACAGGCTTCTTTTACCAGCATGAGCACCTGTTAACTGTTACCAGATTTTCCAGTTCGTTAAGAAAGTTCTTGTCCTACTAATATTAATGTGGATGGAATAGTGAATCACCAGTGAGGGGGAAGAGCCCCATCCAATAACACTGTGAAAAGAGGTAATGGCCAGGGGTACATCTGTGGTGGAATTCAACTTCTGAAGGCAATTTTGTTCATCAGCAAATCCTAGATATTCTGGATCTGGCAGATTAATACAAAATGTTTGAAAATAGGTCTTCCCAATCTGCTGTGTCCTGTCAGGATAGGTCCTCATTCCAGTAATTTTCAATGACTCCTTGGTTTGCAAAAATTTTGTAGTCTTCTGTGTATCTCTAAGGAAATTTTGCATTCTTGATATAATTTTGAAACTTCAGGGACTGCTTGCCTTCACTGTCAGCTGCATGGCTCTATTGATCCCATGATTTGTTCTGAGCTGTGCATTTGTACTCAGAGATTATTTCTGAGCACACACTATTACTCTCAAGATGAGAACTATGCCCTTTTACTCCAGAAGCATCCCCATTTGACCCACAGTGCAGCAGTCAGCATAAAGCAGATGACCTTTCTGGGTATCCTGTCTCACATCTAAAAGTAATGTCAAATCAGCACTTACACAATGCATGTTAAACAAACAAAAAAAGATCCTTGTTTCAGTTCAATGACCTGGCAGTGAGATAAATTTCCACTTAAGGGTGTTTCACTAGTGCAAAATGGTGAGCAATTTATCCATAATGTGGAAATTTTGCATTTTGTGTTTTAGAGTTTGATCTGCATAACTTTGTTGACTTTTTTTAAAAATTGAAATCATCAATGCCTGTTGTGAATTCTACTTTTATGTAATTTGATGGACTGAAGAAATATTATTGTGGCTTTTCTATCCACCATTCCTTCACTGCTGATCAGAGAGGCAAGATGACTTCTTCACATATTTTAATCTCACTATTTTATGTAGAAATGCTGTGAACATTTCTCAGTCACTGCAGTTCTGAAGCTAAGAAAGCATCCTAGGAATTCATCATAAATATTACCTAGGGAAGGAAAGGGTGATTCTTTTGCTTTTCCTATCTTACTCAATATGTGCAAATGGCTTATGAAATACATTGAGAGATTGGTGGTGAGAAAAGCATTACTTTCCATTTCATTTAGTTCTGGAAAAGCAGAGGAATGTAAGCCAAGTTTTTTTCTACTGCCAAGAAAATTCAGTCTTATTAATAGTCTTTCTAAGTGTTTAGTGAATTCATCTTGGTGGCACTACTTATTAACTAAGGCCCAGTGCAGCATGAGCTGAAATAGAATAATTGGTAATTCATTGTAAACATGACTAGTTTTATGTCCATTTTTCATTTCTTCTTGACTGGTGTTTAGTATTTATACTCTAAAGTGATTGGCTCCCTCCCCATCTTTCAGCTGAGGAATTTCTTTTCCAGGGTGAGGTGTGTGTCCTGTGTTTAAAGTGTCTGCTCTTAGGTTTGTGGAAAACTCTTCTTTGTTTCAAGCAAAAAAAAAAAGTTTCAAACTCAGGGCACCAGACACAGAATCAGACTTTTCAATGCTTTCTCAGAGATGATAGCTTGCATAGTGAAAAGTGGTGATAAAGGAATGTGTGTTTAATGTGAAAAGCATCTCATAACAACAGATAAAATAGAACAGGAACAATCCAAAAATTGTGGTGGATTAACCTTGACTGGTGCCTACCAACCTGCTCTACCACTCCCCCTCCTTAACTGAACAAGGTGAGGAAATATGACAAAAAAGCTCATGAATAGAATAAAGGACTGAAAGAGATCACTTATCAGTAACTATCATGGGTAAAACAGACTTGAATTGAGAAAATTAATGGAATTTATTGATAATTAGTAAGAGAATAGGGTAATAAAAACCAATCTAAAAAGCAGCTTCCTCCCTCCTTCCCTTCTTAACAGACTCAACTTCACTCTTGATTCCTCCACCTCCTCTGCCCAGGCAGTGCAGGTGCGCAGAGAATGGGGATTGTAGTCAGTTCATCACACATGGTCACTCTTTCCTTCTCAAACTGCCCACTCCACTGTAGTGTCCTTCCCATGGGACACAGTCCTTCACAAACTGCCCCAACAGGAATACTTTCCACAGGGTGGATTCTTTCTGGAAGAGGCTGCTTTAGCCTGGATCCCCCACGGCATCACAAGCCATGTCAGCAAACCTGTTCCAGTGTGGGCTCCTCTCTACAGGGCCACAGGTACTCCCAGGACAACTGCTCCAGTCTAGGTTATGCATTCTCCCTTTTCCCTCTTGTGTGTCACAAAAGCTTTCTATATGTGAAGCAAATTATTTCTAGATATCAAAATTTCTGTTTCCTGCATTTTTTTATTTTTATTTTTTCTGTTTGAAAGCTAAGAAAAGGTCAGAGAAGGAGAAAGACCTTGCAAGTTTAATGGCTGGGTTAAGTGTGGACATGAACAGGGTGTTTGGGTTTTAAGGCTTTTCTATGATAAGGATCAAAGAAAACCTGCTTTATTTAAATAATGATGCATACAATGTACTATTGTAATGTCATTACAACCTAGTGTTAAAACCTTCTTCTTAATGCAGCCATATTTGCTGCTGGTATGTTTGCCATAATTTAAACATTTAAATAAGGTTTGCCATAATGTAAACATTTAAATAAGGTTATTTTTATTAAACCAAAGTGTTAAAGTATCCACTTGTCATTTGCATAATATTTTCTCTTTTCTAAAGAAATTTATCAGAGCACAAGCTTTAGAGAAATTTACTCAAAAAGTACCATTTCCTACGTGGTAGTAGAAAATGTCTTTGTGAAATGAATGCGTTCAAGTTGATTGTTTCTCCATCTTACAGAATAGAAAAAGAACAGGCTTGCAGACAGTATCTAAGATATTAGCTCATCCTCAACGTATTTTTGAAGTAAGGAGAGCATAGGATACAAAAGTTACTGATGAAAAATATGTTCCTTTGCATCCATCTGTTTTAAAGGAAACTATTTACTAAAAACTTCTATTCCCAAAATGGTACCTGGGTTTTACTGTATATGGTTCAGCTGATGAAGTGCATCACTAGTTGTATTTGAGTTTTCTGTTAATTTTCAGTATTTTTTTTCTCACAGAGGAGCCTGGTATATTTTTAAAACATTAAACAAAGTTTACAACTTCATTCCTTTACACATTACAAGACACACTTTAAAAAAGGTAGAATGCATCTTTAGTTAGTATAAATTCACTGTCCTTATTGACTGCAATAAACGTTTCCAATTTATATCACTAAATGTCTGAACAGTGAGCTTTCCTTCAGTTGTAAATATAGGAAATACACTGTAATAATAAAAGAGATAGACTGTGTATACAATCAACATTTCCCTTTACTTGTTCAGAAAGAAATATAATCATGAGTTTAAGAGTACATGGTATAGCTTACACTTGAAGAACTTAATGTCCAATGTGTTCTCATAGAAAGCTCAATGATTACAGTTTATTCACTGAAGTAATTGTGAACATGTAATTATTTCTTCCATTACTAATAATTACCTACCCAACCCATTTTACTTAGACATAAAAACCAAGACAAGAAAAAATTAAATTAAGGCAGCCTGAAAAAGAGGAAAAATTTATGTTCTTTAGTTGTGAACTCTAAAATAAAATATACAGAGCCAATGGGCCAAAAAATTGCTTTTGCTAAGCAGTTACATAACCCTCATTTCTTATTTCGACTTTCTGTAGAACTCCAGTCAAATGGAAATCTGCATCTTTAGCTTTTTTTTTTTTTGTCCTTTTTTTTTTTCTGGTATTCACTTTCTTGCCTAGTATCTCATTATGTTTTGCAAAATAATGCGTGCATGCATAGAGTGCTGGTTTTTGTATCAGTGATTTTCTCTCGTGAATATTGATACCATTACCCATGCATCAAATTGCAGCTGTGAAGATGGAACTTCCAAAGGTATCTATATAAATGAAAGAACTGTCCTACTGAAAACCTTCTGTCTTTGAACAGAACTATTATCAACTTGCAACAAATGCCATTGCAGGGAAATATAAAACAGTGCTATAAAAAACACTGATTGGAGTGTAGGTTCTTTGGGAAAGGGACTCTTTCTTGGACTACAAAGCTGAGAAGGAAGTTAGGATCCACAGCCTGTAGTTTATCTAGATGAGAATATTATTAGCTCCTCTTACCTCGGACCCATTTTTCCTTCCTGAATAGTGATTGTTGTCAGTCTTAATGCTGTAGATTGGGTATCTAAGTACTCTCAGAAATAATAGGTGATTGAACCCTCAAAAAAACCCATAAGGCATATTCATGCCACAATCCCTTCCCTTTATTTTGAGTTAAAGAGTTGAGAAAGAGAGAAGTCTTCAGTACACTAAAATGTTTAGCTTCTAACTCTCACTGCTTTTGGACAAAGTTATTTTCCAAATCATTTTCATAAGAGAATTGGCAAACTCTCTGATTATATTCACTGGATCATGCCACAGAATACTTTCAGTAGTGGAGCAGAGATCCCTTCTAACCCTCCAACCCCTTTACCTCCTCCCATGGCAATGGGGCATTGAACACTGTTGTTTGTTTTTCATACATTAAAGCATTAAAAAAAAAAAAAAACCAAAAAAAAAAAAAACCAAAACCCTACCAGCATCCTCTTTAAAGCTTTCTTCCCAGGAACACCTGAACTGAAAACAAAGTGTATTAGTCTCATTTTTGGATAACATAGTTCCAAGCAATACCTGCATAGAGTTTATCTCTGCAATGACAGTTTACAGTGAAGTATTTATCCTGAAAAATTGAACAAATCATAGACATTTTTTTTTTCTTTTCCTCTGAAATATACTGAAGCCTATTAAGTACAGAACAGATTCTGTAAGTTTGATAGCAGTATATCTCTTGAGAGTAAATTAAAAACAATTATGGGAACCTTTTCAAAAGGTTCACATCAACTTTTCAGCATTGTTGCTAACTTAATGAGTATTTTTCAGTATAGCTCATGCTAAACACCATGGGAGGAATCAATTGTGACAAGCAGGAGGACTACTTATTGAGATGTCGTCAGACTGCTCATAATCATGTACTTTCCCTGTGGATTTGTGCTTCAGTTCACACTCTTAAAGTCCATTCACATTTTAATGTAATTAAACCTTCGCTGTATCTGTTTGGTAGATTGTATTTGATTACACCAACTATGCATATTTTAAAATAAACCTAGTGTGATAAACCCAAACTGTATCCAAATCTGTTTTTAGTATCCATTCTTCTCATTCTTCAAAGTAAAAATCCTTAAGACAGCCTAGGTACTTTTCCCATGCCCCAAATTTCTCTTATTTTTTTTCTTGCTTAACCTGTTAAAATCCCACAGCTTCACCAGTTATTTGAGTAGTGCCAACCAACCTGGTGGTTAGCTCATGCCTCCCTCTTCTACTGCACTTCTCCAAAGTTAATGAGGAAACCTTAAATGGAACTACAGCTTTCTCCCTCCAACATACTCTTAGACTGCTTATGTTTAGTTTTTTAAATTCCTGTTGTTTTAACATCACTGAGGTGTTGAAAAGGCATTTTACAAAAGACACCTGATCAGAAACAGAACACCTTCAGTAGCAGTAAAAATTATAGAAGGAAAAATAGTAAAAGTCCATTTTGAGGCATCTCACCTTACTAGAAACAGCATTTCTGTGGTTCATTTACCACTAGAAGGTGATAGTTCTCTAACAAATATTTACTTCCATTGGAGGAAAAGCAAAGAACAAAGAGAAAATGTGCTCAGATTCCAATTTTTTAACTTTTCCTTCAATTTTCTTATGGATCACTATAAGGTCTCAGTTATGAAGCCAAATCATGCACTGTCTCTGACAAATGCATCAAGGCTTGACACTTCTGGTCAGGTTTCATTTGTGTCTGATGAAATTTCTGCACTTAGGCAAACTGAAAACATCACTGTTTAGGGATTTTTAAGCATAAGGCTTTTGTACTGAAACTCTGTGTGTGAGTTTAAGTGAGGCTTTTGTCACCTGTGAAAGATACCTTGGCTTATAAAAAAGGAATGTGTCATGGTAATTAATTTTTATCAGATGAGAAACAAAATACAAGGATAAAGAAAAGTAAAATCTAGATAGATTTTTTGAAATTATCCTGTATTCAAATAATTGTCACTTTATCAGTTGTAAGTTCTCCCTTCTGTAATAAGTTCATTAGTAAGTCCTTCATTCCTAAAGAAAACTAGGCAAACATCTTTTTAGTCAATGCCTCCATTTGTCTTTAACACAAGAATTCCTTTCAAAAAAAGAGAAGGATATCTAAATTTAAGGGGTTTTGACTTAATTTTCTTTGAGGGAGAATTATGTATGGAATCTGGTAGGTTTCTTTGCAGAAATGACAAGAGACAGTGATCCAAATGGACTGTTTATACAATATATTCTGGCCTCTTTGTTCCTTGTTTGTTGTGATACAACAGAAATTATGCTACTTAGAGTTCTACTAAAAATCTGAAATTCCTGTACATGTCAATTAAATTGTCTTCCCATAAAATTATATTGTAACCCAACAGTATTTATCTTCATCAAAGATAATATATCTTGTATTCTGTATATACTTTTCATAATGACATAAAGAGTCCTAATAAATCTAAAACAGGAGTGACATAAATTTATTTACAATTTTTTATTGCTTAATGTCTTGCCTATTACTGCTATTAATGTAGTCTTGTTTCAATATGTTTTGCTAAGCCAGTAGTATTTTAATTTGCTATTATTTTTCATTTTACAAAAACTCTGGCATCTGTCCTGTCCAAGTGCTTTTCCCTTGCACATCTTAGCAGTTTGGCATTAGATCTCATGTACCATGAAGGAGAAAGTTTCTCTATGTCCAGGTGACTGCTTATGGAAAATAAGAGCCACAAACAAACAGACAAAAAAACCAAAACAAACGAACCCCAACAACAACAACCAACCAAACAAAAACCCCCCAAACCAACCAAACAAAAAAACCCCACAAACCATTTTAATAAGATTCACCTCTAAAAATAGGTAATCAACTCAAAGTTGGGACTCAAAGTCTTGAGCTCTTGCAATAAGCATACCATGACTTTTAAAAAGATGTTCCTGAGGGGTGACAGTACCCCTCTGTGATCTCTGGGACATGGAGTATGTCAGTATTCAGAACATCTTATTTTATCATTTGTCATGCCTTGGCAGTGCTGGGTGTGGGAATTCTGACGCTTTTGCCACTAACAGAAAGCCTAAGCCATCAGCATGTCTAAGACAACAAAAACTATTTAGTCTGATCACTCAGTTCTAGATTTCATCCTTTCAGCATCTAATGGATTTCTCACAAAACTATTGACTGGCAATGCACAGCTAAGACATTAGAATAGTGGGCATTTAATGTTAAAATTATGAAACTCAAATTGCGGATGTTTAAGTTCATTGGCTATTAAAAACTTTAGTCACACAAGCAGTATTAAATCTGAATTCTGTAATTACGCATGGTGTTCCTAAGTACGAATAGATCCTCCTGAGACCCAGTCAAGTTGCTTGGTTAGCAAAATTTTTAGTTAACCCTGCTTATTTCCATGAATTCCAAGGGGAAAAAAATCCTCACAGATGCAGATTTTCAGTCAATCAAAAATGTTCACAGAAAATTGGAGTAAAAGAAATGATCCTGGAGGCTGTTGGATAAGGCTCTGCTTCCATCTTATTGCAGTAAATTTCCTGCTCAGTGGAGGCATCCTCATCTTTGGAAACCTTCCAGGAAAGCAGATCCACAACCTCACCATTGTAAAAATTCACTTCTACTCACATTCTGAATGTGAGAATTTTTTGGTTGTTGATCTATTCCTTCCCCTACCCCCAAGAGCTGATCTCAGTGAGTGTTTGGGTCTCTGAGGTATATTAGGGTTTGTCTGCTGGGCTGGTTATTGCATGGACATGCAGTACTGATCTATCCTTTTGTGAAATTAGTGCCACTTCCTGTCAGTCTTAATTCATGCATAATGTTTATATATTTTTGTGTCCTAATGATTTACTGTGTAAAGAGACAACTTCTTCTAAATGCTGTCACTCAGGTTATACTGTTAGACTCTTCAGAGAGACTAATTAACCTGAGCAATCTGGCATGAAATTCTGGTTTACTCTGTTTTTAAAAACCTTTAATCAGTGAATCACCAAAACAGCTGTTAGAGGGCAGTTTTATCCTCATTTATTTTGCAAACTGATTCCTCCTTCACTTACTGCGTGATGGTGAAAGAGTTAGCTAAAACAAGTATGACACTGACATTTAAATAATTCTGAAGAACTGATAATTATGTATTAAAAAAAACACACAAAACAAGCCAACAAACAAAACCTTCTATTCTGCTGACATTTAAACATCCTTAACATTCTGTGTGGTTTCAGGCAGCCAAGGTCAACCCACCACAAAGAGTTTTTTCCCTCCTGAAAATATTTTCCAGTTTGAATAAAAATAATTTTAAAACTGTCTTCTAACTACTTTTACGTATGTGTTGTGATATTAATGGACCTTTTTTGTTTGGGGATTTTTGAGCTGTTGATGAACACAGCACAAAATTACACGGACAGATTTCAGTTCTTCTTAAAGCTGAAGAAAGTACTGCACAGTATTACAAAACTACATTTATGCATATCTTGCCATTGAATATTCTTAACATTATGTTAGTTTTTTAAAGATAAAATGAATGTGACATTGTTTTGTCTACTCTGCCTGAGAAGCATAGAAGAGTTTCAGCTGATCTGACAAAACAGTTATTCTATTTGTGAATTTTCAGTGTGAATATTTTTAATTGTAAAAGAACATTTCTTATTCCTCAATTCAGTCTTTTAATCTTTTTAAAAAGTATACTTATATTTAAGATACATAATAAATGCTACCCTGCTAGTCTCAGTACTTTTTCAAAGCTCTGTGTTTATTTTATGGATCTTTGGAAATTAAAGTTTTGATTAGAAATATTAGGCTTAAAATAAATCTGCCTTCTGCTATTTATTCTATTGGATTTTTTATCTGGATTCATTTGATCTGTCTCTCCTTTTTCCATCTTAATCCCTACATTCCTCTGTATTTCCGAATGCAAGAGACTAAATGCATTGTTAGACTTGGGCTAAGAATTTATCCTCTTCCCTGTCACTCCCTTCTTTCTCCCTATCTCAGACAGATTAAAGGTCTGTCTTCTTTTTTTTCCTTTTCTTTTCAAAGCATTTGACTTCAGGAATTCAGGGTCTGATAAATGGTTCAAGTTTTTAGTATTTTTGGTATTTTAGCTTTGCTCTAGTTTTGCAAAGAACATTGGCAAAAAAAGTTCCAGGGCTAAATATAGGACATGCAATCAATTTCTGTAAAAACAAATAGATATTTTGAGGGAAAAAAACTGTAACTGGCTCAAATCAAGCCCTAAATTTGGGTAACATCTGTAAGCCTGAAACACAGCCTTTCTCTCCAGCTCTTATATATGATCATTTTCTTGGTGATTGTGCCAATGGATATGTAATCACGAATTGTGTACCTTTTCTCTGAGTAGATAATTTAAGTGTCTGAGGAATAGGACCTTATCTATATCATATATAAACAGCCATGTGTCGATTAAGCCAGAAGAATTTTACAAAGTCTTAATCCCAAAGGTGTCTTTTATGCCTGCAGGCAACTGTTTGTGGTTTTTATTTGATGGTTGTAAATAGAAGTCTATCCATTCAGTGTTCCTGATTATTTCTTTGTCTTTGGGCAAGGACAAAGAAAAATAATTCACTCTTATAATTCCTTTATGATAGGAAATATTTAAATATTGAAGTATATTCAAAATTTTCATGGGTTACAATTACATGGGCATATTGTTAAAATATACCTGTAATATTTTTGTATGAGTGTATAAACTTTTTGTTGGATATATTTTGCTCATTGAATCCTGCAGTTGTTCTAAACAGTAAAAAAGCACCTTTAATATAAGATTATAACAGCATACCAGAAGTGTATGTTAATTGGGAGTCTTTCAATCTCAATCACCTTTTATCATGTACTTGACAGTCTCTTTTTTCTGTATGGGCACTTGTTATAAATGATCAAATTGTCAGCAAAATTTATCAAAAATTTAACAACAATTTATTTGGTCAATTACAAAAAAAAAAAAAAAAAAAAAAAGAAAAAATAGAATTTCGTGCATCTTCCACAATCAAGACAGCGTCAACCTGGGATCAAGACGCTGGGTGAGACCACAGGGTCAACAAACAGAGTGACAGTGTCTCCTCAGAGGTCCACCCCGATCTCTTCCAGGGTCCAGCTTATATACAGTTTATTCTGCCTGAGGCATAGATGACCACATCTTTCTATTCACTTCTTCGGATGTAAAGCCGTTTCACAGGCAGAGCTGGTTTTCATATGTGATATTCTGATATCAGTTCCTGTAAGCCCATCATGGTGTGTTCAAGCCTCCTGAAATTCCTGGAGTCATGAGCCAGGAAGGCCTCGATGTTATGTCCCAGGTGCAGAGCCCAAGGAAGCCACCGATAATGGGCCAAGATAGTCCTATTCAGACCTAGAGCAGACTAGATACAATCTGGGTGCTGCCCAGAGTTAGTTACAATTTGAATAGGATGCTGTTGTTTCTGACTGGGGAGGTTGGTATTCCATTTGGAATGTCCATTCTATTGCATTCATCATATTCTATAACTACATACTTTTATTTATACAGCATGAATTAACCTTCACATATCACAGCACTGTTATACTAAAGATTCACAATTTCCCTTTAGTCCTCTGACATTTTGAGTTTATAGATTGGATTACCATCCCTAAAGATGCGGTGGCACTTCCTCAAATATGTAAGAAAATATATGCCTTTATCACTGTGTGTTCCCACATAAAACCTAAAATTTAAATGGAGAAAAACAATAAGTGATATCTTTGGTACACAGCACTGTATATAACCTCAGTTTATTTTTTGTTGTGAAGTGGCAATATGGCTTATGAAGCACAGCTTGAGCATGGGAGAGAAGTGTGATTGTCTTTGTCTGATGTGCCAGCAGCCTGCTGCATCTCTCAGGAAAAGCCACCAGACTGGTGGTATCTGTTACTATTTGTAGGATTAACACCCCATGTTAATTGCAGCTGTTGCTCAAGCCACTGTGTTCTTGGTAACAAAATGAGTGCTTCCTGTGCCCAGCTAGGGCAACTGTGTGTCAGCTTGGCATTTAAAAAGTCCTTCTTGAATTATTCAGAAATATTCTCTCTCTCTCTCTCTGCATCAGAAGTCCCCTTCCTATGTAATTATAAGAGTAGAATAGCGCGAATAGCTGATACATTATGTTACATTATGTAGATGATATGTTGCTTACTGTGATTTAATTCTTTATGTTAAAAGTACTTCTCTTTTTCATTTGCTTGTCCAGGACATTTTCTGGCTTTTCCTGCCTAGGAGCATAGTGTGTGCAGTGTGACATAAGGAGGATTCTAGTGAAAACACTTTTCATTCTTTCCATTTTGCATCAGTCTGGAGGACTGATCTCATCTGGATGGCAGAGTTGTGGCATCATCAGCACTGCTGATTTTTGAGTGCCAGAGGCAGTCTGAGTGACTCAGAGCTGAGACAGTAGGGCTTTTGAGAGCTGCCTCTGGGGCAGAGCCACATGGAGCCTCACAATCACTGTGCTATCAAACACAACAATAAAGCTTCACAATGCCTGTGTGTGAAAATACCAAACTCTGAAGGGGTTGCTTTCTCATACTGATAAGAGCTCTGAATGGTGCAAAAGTTCAAACTCACATGGTTGGATTTATTTTCCTCATGACTGAAATCATAATAACATATTTCAAATCTCTTATTTAATTCCCAAACATGGCTGTTTCAATGATTTCTTCCAGATCTCCCTGTCTTTATCACAGTTGCCTCCAGCAACAGAGGCTCACCTGCCAACATGAGTCAGAAAAAGTTAGCAGTCCAATGCTAATAAGAAGCACTCAATTAATCACCATCTTGCTGACAAGCTTGTGTGTGATGTATGTGTGTGGGCTGCTAGCAGATTAGTACCTTGTGCAAGTATATACATAACACACAAGCCTGGGATTTCATTAATATCTCTAAAATTTCTGTTACAGTAAGGAGTCTCTTTAGTGTAGCTTATTATACCAGACACAGATGTCCTAAACAAAAAACAAGCTAATGAACAAAAAATTCTCTGTTCGTCCTTGTATTCTCTTGGTGTCAAGAGATTCTGTTTTTTACAAACTCTTTTTTGTTTGCTTTTGAAAGCCTTTTTGCAGAACAATTGCTAGTCCTCTAAACAGATAATTCAAAATTTCATGTGGTGTTTAGGCTTTTTTTGCTAATTGAAATGTTTAATTCTATGTATTCTGCAAAGAATTTGGGGTAAGGCATACCTTTTCCCTTTTTCCTCCATAACATTATAATTCACTTAAAAGTGAAAATCTAGAAGCTTCTCTTCTGTGTTTTCCTAAGTGATCTGAAAGGCCCTGCACTTTTATTTCTTTTTATTCAGCCTTTCCTTTCTTCTTTGCCAATAGGCCTTTTGGCTTTATCTCTTCTCTAATGACAGACATTTTTTATTTCTCTGGCTATTTTCCTTTCCTGAAATTAAACTCTTACTCATTTTGTAGAAGGGAAAAGACTAAAAAGAAAATTCCAGAGACATAGGACAGGACTAAATAGCTGCTGAGATTCACTGAGTGCAGAACTCCTACCCTCGTATATCACCAACAGGCCAAATGAATAGCCTTAATCTGGAAAATGAAATATGAAATTTCCAAAACTGGAATGCCACAGTGCTGCATTCTGTTGTGTAGCAAAGCACCTCGGCCTGAAGAAGAAGGTCATTATTGTTTGTGCAAGATCCTCTATGATAAGATTGTATTTTTCTGGGGGTCCTGAATATTGGTTTAACTATCATGATTTAGGTTACTTCAGTTTCTTAAAATTCCTGTATTTTTTCCAGTATAGAAATAAATAAAAGCACCTGTAGAAACAGGTGGTTTTATTTTTTTTTAATGAAATCCCACGGTTCACCTTACAATATAGCTAAGGAAAACAATGAGGCAGATTCAGCTGCTTTTTAAATTTCATTTTGGCATTTAATGTTAAGAATACAAAATAAAATTCACTTGGTTTTTGTGTATTTTGGACTACAAAGCTGCATAATGGAACCATTCTTATACCTGTATCCAAGCATCTAAAATTGCTAATAAGAGCCCTAGAAGTATATCAGAGGACAATATTATTAGTATTTCCCTACTGTAATTAAGTATTATTCTAAATATATTTTGAATTAGAGGAAATAATGAGAGAGAAAGACTTGATATTCAAACAGACATGAAAGGAAAGGCTTTCACAGGAACAAATAAAATGCTTAAATTGTTAATGGATTATACAAATTTGCTTTGATTTTACAGTTTTCTGATGGGATAATATATATTGGGGAAATTATATTGTAGTGCTCTCAAGTGTATGAACTTCATTGTGCTAATGCCAATGTGTATATATATATATATATATATATATATATATATGTAAACAGTCTTATGTGCAACTATGCTAGTAGAAATTATCTTCAGGAAAATATTCTATTTCAGATTTATGTTGCAGAAAAAGGTATTGAGAGGACTACATTATGAAGAGAATGGGATGTACAGTAGTCCCTTGATGTGGGGAAATGGTTCCTATAGTCATCTATACCTGTTCAGAAGAACTGATGGCTTGACTTGTGATACAAGAATCAGAGCTCTGGGGATCCATCACTGCTGTTGATATCCCACCTGAAGTGATTTCTGTTTGGGCAGTTATGGGTTGAGGTACACTGGAAAAAGAACATCTGATGTGAGCTCTATTTTACAGAGCAGGCCTATCAAACACCAGTAATTCCTTACCCTGTAGTGAATCATAGCAAGAGGATCTTTCCTTGCAGCCTCCTTTGCTGTTTTGTGCAGGTTAGATGATATGTCTGACATTGTGGTATATGAATTCACAACGTTAGGAAGAAACAAATAGCTTAAGAACATGTTTAGAATTAATTCTATATTCTTCCAAGATACTGATAGATGGTCTTCTCTTCTAAGTTGTCTGTCTGTTATCAGCCAGGGAAGCACACAAACAAAATCTCACTTTTCAGTGATCAGTAAACTTTAATTGCCACTTGTCATTCTGCTTCTATTAATTTTTTTTCATGGACAGTCAACAGAAGCCTTTCCAGGAATGTTAGTGAGGATGTTCTATGGCAGTCTCCTGCAATGGCAGCAACATTTCAGCAAAATGTTTGGTGGGTTGCCTCTGCAGAAGAAGCTTCAAAGCAGCTTTTTTACTTGTGATAAGCATGTTTTATTCCAAATAGTGTAGGATAACAAAAAATATCTCCTTGAACATTTGTGAAGATGAAATTTGCTTTCAGATCTTAGCTAACAGTTTTTTTATATAAGGTAGTCATTCCAATTAGTGTTCAAGATAAAAAGGGCAAATAAATTCAGAACTTTGGTGTGCCTGTATGTCAAATTCGTGTCATAATGTTATTCCATAATAGTTTAAAGAAAAACAAAACAAAACAAAACAAAAACAAACAAATAAAAAAAAAACACCAAAAAAAGAGGCTGTTGGAAGTTGGGAAGGGGAAGTTTTCCTCACTGGAAAGATTAAAATAAAATAAAATAATAAAATAAAATAAAACACATTTCGTTTTTACATAAGATAAATGTCCTTTTAAAACGGAATGTGATATACTTTCTCTCATTTCTCCATACCTTTTCCATTTCAATCATATGTAGCACAGGTGCATATTCTTTCTGAATCTATGAAAATCAGACTATCAGGCTTTTCATTTATGTGTTCTTATTTCATATTTTCATTAAATCTAGCATTTCTGCTATCTCATTCCTCTATTGTGGTACCATCTTTCCTCAAATAATCACTTTACTGTGAAAAAATTCTTCTTCATAGAAATACTGGTTACTCTTTGTCCTGTGTTTTCAGCATACTCAATTGTCCATTGTCCAATACAGAAATTACTAATGCATTTTATATCTGTTCTGAAGAAAAATAGATACAAATTTATAAAAAAGAGTTTGGCTATTAGATTTACCTTCTAATGTTTAGGAGTTTATTTTTTATAATAATAAATTTTCTGGACTGTTAGTTTGCATTTTAATTGTAAATCCTTCTTAAGGTAAGTATGTCTCCAAAACCATGGTAAAACACAAGAATCCATGTAACTAAAGGTATTGTATTCTGAAGAAGGAATTGTCATTAAATCTGGTAATACAATTAATTATATTTAGGGGATGGCTAGATACCTATTACACTGTATATAGAATCATAGAATATTTTGCATTTGAAGGGACCTTAAAGATCATCCTGGTTCCACTCCCTGCTATGGGCAGGGTCACCTTCCTTAGGCCAAGTCTCTCAAAGCCCCATCCAACCTGGCCTTGATCACTTCAGGGGATGGAGCATCCAGAACTTCCCTGAGCAACTTTAAAATTGTAAAATTTTGTCTTTTTTCAAGTAAAGATTTGCACCTTCTCATAAGCAACTTTCAAATTCAGAAACTATCATGGGGGACTAAAGCAATAATGAAAAAAAATCTATATATGTTATATACAATACATGACATACATTTTTGTGTAAATTCATGTGTTATATATGTGCTTGTGGTATTACATTTATGTAAATATCTCATGTAATGTCCTACGAAAGAGGATCCCATTGGTAAGTGAAACATCAAAAAAAAAAAAAAAAAAGAAAAGATCAGGTTTCTTGACCAAATCATTTTTCTTTCCATTAGATTTTTCTGTAAGCTGCATAAGGTTTATCACTTTCTGCACTGTTCTTGATGCTGTCAGCCCAGCTTCTCCATGGACATCAGCTGTCTTAATCCTGAGCTGTAGGCTGCTGTGGTTGCCTGCCATCATGAAAGAATTCATTTGCTTGTCTTCATGATTCCCTTGGCTGCATTTTCCTTAAAATGGGGTGTAGCTCTGTTTAATACTCACGGTGCTGCTCCACAGTCAAGAATTCTTAAAGTTACTGTTTGAGTGTATAAATTATGTCAACAAAAGAGCAAAAGTAATCAAGGACTTGAGTAATTGCATTCTGAAAGACATATATTATTTAATATGAAGTATTTTAACTCTAAATCACATTTATTAGTCTAGTATTTATTGCTTATAAAATATGGTAAGATTGAACTTTTTTTTCCTTGTATCTTTTACTGCAGAATCCCCTTTTAATCTCTGTGTTAATCTTCACATATAGTATAAAAGGACACAGGTGTAGTGATTTCCTCTGACTTCAAAGGCTATCCAAAAACTTTACCAGATAAAATAGGTTTTATGGTGGATTGCAGCTGTGCCTGATATCTCCTATTATTATTTAGTTTCAGTAACTGACTTAGAATGTTTTATTGACCAACTTTTGTAGGCAAGTTTTGCTTTTCCCGATACTTCATATAGGAATGCACGCATTTTTAACAAGCACTTAACAGTGGTTGGAAGCTGAAGGGTAAAGAAAGAAAAGCACAGTCTAAAAGAAATAAAGACATAGTCCATTAAAAAGATAAAGGATTATAAGTTTCACCTTCAATGGCAGGGTTTCAGATGGAATTCCACCTTGATCTTGCTTTATACACACCTGAAACTCAGCCTCTGACATCCTGCTCTGAGTTTTTCTTTTATCCATAGGCCAGCAGTGTTTTGCTCACCTGAGTGTTTATGTTATTAGTGTGTAGTAGGATACAAACAAACTGAAGTTTGAAAGACCTTAAGTCCAGTGTTAAGGCACTGTTAATCTACAGTTGCTACAAATTGAGGCCGCCTGGAGCACGCAGCTGGCACAGCTGGGACCTGGCTGTGCCGAGCCAGGCAGGCACTCCTCTGGCTGTGCTCTGAGCAAGACATGCCTTCAGAAGATAAAACTCCTTCCATTTTCCTGCCTACTTTTTCTATTGAATTTACCTTTTTACCTTATAGGCTTCCTTTCAAAAAAATGCATCCCACAGTTTCTTCCTGGCTCCTGTGGAAGCAATTCAGTGAAAGAAAATACCTCAAAGAAAGCCGAATTTTTCCAATCGTACATGCCCAAGGCTGTTAAGTAAATCTATTATATAACCAGAAGTACAAAGTCCTCTAATTCTTTTAGGGGTGCCTTTGAAAACTACCTCTGGCATTTACTTTCTGTCGTTTAACTGCAACTCTCCGGGACCAGAGGAAATCCTTTAATAACCTGTAAGCGCTAAAGGCCTCTCTCTGTGTGGAGCGCTAACTAGTGAATCAGAGATTACTTATCTTGCTTGAGCTGAAATTGTGTGTCAGGGCATAGTTATCAAGAAAAAGAAAATAAAATTATTTTCTTTCTGATTTTAAGTATTATATAAATCCAGTTGGTCATTTCAGACGGTCCCTGAAGAAAACAGGGGCAGAAGGAAAAACTTAAGATTCAGGGCTCCACTTTATGTTCAGTCAAGTAAAAGGTACATTATTTAAAAGATTACTTGCCCATGCTTTTCCCACTTTTATAATCTCCAAATGCAGGTGACTATAAATCAGGCAAATCTATCTTTCATATACAATTAAACTTGCTATAAATTTTGGTTTTCAAAAAAAAAATCCTCACAATGCATGCAAAATTATATTTGGTTTCTGTTATTCTATAAAGGGAGCAGCATTCTCCTTCCTCCAGTTGTCTTAAAGGAAAATGTGTATGCATAGTTGCAAGTATACAGTACTTTTTTATATATATATATACATGTATGTATGTATTTGGTTGTTTTGTTAGTTTTCTGTTAGTCTCATTATAATTCTGCATTTTTTCATGTAATAACATTATCAGAGCTTGAATATGTAGATGGTTCTTACTGATTGGTTCTTTGAAGATCCAAAACAAAGTTGTGCTTTTATGCATTCATACTTTTATCCTTCATTTCCTGGTTTTAGCAGACATATTCTTGACTTGGATATTCTTAATTTTTACCAAGTACCAGCCTACCAGTCTTTCACTTTCTGTTTACGGCATTCATTGTGATCACATTTTCAAACTTGCAAAATTTCAATTTGATTTCTGTTCATAGACCTTGAAAAAAATAATTAAATAATTAAGGGAACACATGGAGAGAGATTATTTTTTTCTATACTGGGCTAGAATTCCAACCATTTTCTTCCAGTTGAATAGTCTGTTAGTATAGAAGAAATCTTAACAATCTTTTGCATCAAATGAAGAAGAATTCATCTACAGATCTGCATTTCTATACTAACCTCACTGAAATATCACAGTGCTTTAAAAGTTGCTTTCTTTCTACATATGAAAGATGAGCTGTGTTTTAAAGGACTGAGTCCTTAGTGGTGCTAGAGTCATTTATTGACACCCAGTAAAATCCTGCTTAATAAGTATTTATGTATCTTTTAGAGGATAGCTGTGAGAGAAGAAAATAACATTAATCCTCTTGCTATTTTAACACACAAAGACAAAAAGTGACAAATTTCAATTCAGACTTGGGTCTACTGCTAGTGGATCTATTTTTGTGTTAATCTAATATACAAAGCTCTCTGTGTGTGGTAAGTGTATCACATCTTCATATATGTCAAGATCACTTATGATACTTTAAGCAGTCTTTTTGTTGGTGAAATAGACTTTGGAGCTGAATCAGACTTCAGGATAAAAGACACCTTTTGAAAATATCTTATATATGGTAATGAACCATGATATAACAATGTATTTGACTTATTTGTACATGAAATTGCTGTGACTCGAATTCTCTTAAACTACAACCTCTGTTCTATTAAGGTGTCAGGGTGTCTTGGAACATGTGGTTCCATTGTTTCTCTTGAGAATTTGTGAGTATAAGAGGAAGTACCGGAAATAAACCACTTTTGTCGTTGTATGTTTTAAAACTTCAGATAACTCAGGGATTTTTCTTTTATAATCCTATGAGTTTAACCTCCTTTCCTAACTGGAAAACATGAATAAAAATGCAGAAGCCTGTTATCCATACATTTTAGAAGGTACAGAAAGAAATTAGTCTTACAGATTTCTTTCTATTACAAATTGACATGAAATAAAACCACTATGAATTCCAGACTGGTACAGCTTTTAGAAACAAATTTAGCAGCACGTAGCACCTTTTAGGTGACTGATAGGTGTTTCTTTTTTAATTTTCCTCTTATGGAAGTTATGTAATAAATTATATTTCATAACTCAGGATGACTGAAAGACTAATTTTATCTCTGAAGTGTTTTTACATCTAAATTGATCAATAAATTAGATGAACTAATTAATTTCTGCTATCAGGGACAAGGACTGTCAGTGCATGTAACCTTGCTGATGTATGATTTATTAATTTTTCAAAAAATAACTTTTTTTAATTCTCTGAATATCTCTTCCATTTTTGGTTTTTGAAAAGGCTACTGCAAAGAATAACGTTTCATCCTATTAGTAAAATGTGGAAATTCTGTCAGTAACACAGACCAGCACCAACCTGCAAAAAGATGAAAAACTCAGGAGAAATGCAATTTATTTCTGAGAGCTGCATAAATTCAAAAGAAGTTTCCTGAAAAATGAACATCATTACATTTTTTCCATATAGCCAAGGTTTTACCTGATCAGAATGAAACTATGTAAGCGAAAATAGAAGAATTACTGATACATGAAGAAATATACAGAAATTACCATTCATTGAATGAGAAATCTTTTATGTTTGGTGAAGCCTTTTGAAAATATTTCACTTAAAAGAAGATATCATTCTCCTGTTCGTAATTTTCATAAGTCACAATTAATTCTGAATCAAGCCCAAACAAACCAGTACCTAAGGAACACCTGGGCTCTTTCCGCACACATCAAATCCTGGAATATGCTAAACCATCAGAACTCTTAACAATCATGCCAAGGATTGTGCTACAAGTTCCAGCAATTCACTCTCTGAGGAAGAATTCCTACCCTCACTTACTATGCTTTATGATTTTTAGTGAATTTTTGCCCTGCAATCTCTGCTTAAGAAATCATTTGAGGAATATCAGTATAAAATTAATACACTAAATATTTGCAAAATACTTCATTTATATTCTTAATTTTAAGATTGTAAGAAGTAGAAAATGCATGATGACAGATCTTCCTTTGGTCAAATCTTAGTGAGCAGTTGTGAACTTCTAGGAACCAGTGGATATCAGTAGACTCCAGTACACCCCATTCAGACCAAAACCTTGCAACCTGAGATATTTTTCACCATATTTTGTGTTTCATTTGTTCTTTAGTTATGGGTTTTAAGATAGTTAATTTCAGTGCAAAAATCGATATATATCTCAGAGAAGCTTTTACTACTTACATGTAGCTATGGGCAGTTTCTCTTGCTTTCTATCAGCGTTTCTTCTCATTTCTGTCAACTACTACAACTTTCATGAAAAAAGTTTGTGTTTGGGTTAGACCTTCACACTCAGGTAATACTCAGGTAATACCTGGCTGAAGCTTATGATGCCACTACAACAAGATATTCGATTTCTCTTTACTTAAAATGAAAAACTAGAAATGAGAGAGAAGTGCCATGTGTCAGAGTCTGCCCTTGGCACTGCCTTTCTCTGAATACAGTGCAGCTGTTTGGAATGCTCTGCTATAAGGTCTACATGTAGGAGTCTGACTTGCACAGCCTCAAAAACCCAGCAAGGGCTGAGCTGCATCATGAAATACTTAAATGTCCTTTTTGGTCTTGGTCTTGTTATTCCCGAATTTATCTAATGAAAGAAATAGTTGTAATGAAATGACTCAAGAAAAAGGTATCTGTAACATGTTCAAAAATCACATAAAGGTGCATATATTTATTGGAGGGGTGCATGATCCCCCTGTTAATTTAAGGATAAAAATATTATGGCATGTAAGGTGAAGTTTCCAAAACTTTGAAAACACTCCTAGGCTCTTGTTAGATGACCTTCATTAGTATATTTCATGAGTACATAACTAACTTTAGAAAATATTACACTTTGACAAATTTTGTTTTCATATTATGATAAAGCAATGAAGTGCTCTTTTAACTTGCTAAATTAACACCAATACTGCACAAAAAAGATTACAATGACATGATAAAATTAATTTAGTGTAAGTATTTAAAATTTATTTCTCTGAAGTAGTAACTATCAAAGTAAATATCATAGCAAGATGAACAGAGCATTTTAAATGCCTATTGCATATTCTTTCATTTTGGAGTCTGGGTGCACTCCATAATCATACTCCTAAACTATGCTGCCAAGATTTGCATGCAAAAATCTATTATGGACTTTTTTTTTGTTCCACTGAAAAAAAAGGAATGAGAACACATCCATTTACTGGTGACCTTTTTTCCCTCCTCCCTTTTCTGCCAGTAGTCACAAAGTAGAGACAATTCAGTCCAGGAAATAAGAAATCCTTCTGTAGGTAGCTTTTATTTTTCTCCAAGGAGTTATCTCCATATTTCTGCAATATTTAAAGTACAGATCATGTAGCTCAGTCCTATCAAGCCCCATGAATTTGGAACAGTTCTTTTGCTATTGCATCCTTGCAGTGCCTGCAATTTAAGCTTTCCCGGCACTGCACAGAGGTGTCTCACTGGATGGAATGTGTGAGACAAGGCATCATTTGTGCCTTTGTTTTTCTTGCTCGGTCATAGTAAGGAAGGAGGATCTGTCTGGAGCACAGATTTTTGTTGTTGATTTTTGAAATGAATGAGGATCTGGCCAAGTTGCCTTTGATTCAAATTATATGGGGAAAGAAATAGGTAAAAATTGAAGAAAGTAAAGGTGCATTTATTTTCTTCTTTTTTGCCACATTATTAGTAAGCATTCTTTTCCTTCTGTGAATTAGCTGCAAAGTGCACTGTATACCCAATATTGACATTTCTACCTAACAAGTGGGATTCCTTTTGTGTTTGAAAATGTGTTTGCTTTCATAGTAGAGACCTCTCGACAGAGCTGCAAAATTAACTAAACTGCAACTGCTTTGCCAATTAAGTTTCAAGAAATTGCATGTGATTCTGCTTTCTAAAATTTTTCAAGATAATACTATTGAAACAGTATAAAGTTTATTCTCCGATTTCAGGTGTCACGATCACCAGCTTCTTTAACTGGAGGAAAAAAAATCTTCACACTTGATTTGTTGATAAATCTGCAGTACTACTCTAATCCTCATGGCTTCCAGTTGTTCTGTAGAAAATAATTAGATGTTTGAGTTGCATTATGAAAGAAAAACACAGCCCACAGATCCTTAACTCTGAAAAGATTTTCCCTTACTGGTTCAGGGAGAAAGCTACCCCCCTCTGCTAGCCCCCAACCTGAGCGTTCTGGTTTGGGATGAGCAGTCTTACCTAGACTTGGATATTGAATTATCTGAAAATTTCCATTGGTAATTTAGAGGCATGGAAAAAAAAATTGCAAGATGGAATATTTTATTTAGTTATGAGCACTGATGTGTTTGTATTGGTATGCAGATTGGGAAAAAATCCTCTTCTGAAAAGAGAAATGTTGCATCCTTATAGCTTAAAGTGTATTTTCCTGTCAATTAAAGTTTAAATTTAAGAGATTGGGTTGTTTTATTTAGGTAAAGTTGGTATGCACATTCAGATTAAGGGAGAGTTTTAAATTGGAAATTAGGAAGATAAGTAGAGGAGCAAGGCATTGCTCCTCAGAAGAGTACAGAATCAAATCCTAAACAAATAAATACAAATTTTTAGGGCACATCAGCAAGTTTCCTGGAATAATCAATTACTATGATGATGTAGAATTCTTAAGTGCTATCTACATTGTTTTCTGTATTTATTACTATGATATATTTGTTCATTTTAGAGGTCAATATTGCTTGCAATAATCTTTTCCAAGTCACAGATTATAGAGCTGATGTATCTGTTCTGTTCCCTACCATATGGAAATGCTTAAAGCAATGCATTATACCTTCATCTCTAATGCTTTCAGTACTCCTTGCTCTGTGATTTCTTGAAGTATTCATTAATTAAGGAAGCATAATGCAAATTATTGAATTTCAGACTAAGACCAAAGTAAATGAGTGTACCTTTAAAAAGAGAAAAAATGCTATTATTAGAATACTTCTAACTTAGTTTATTTAAATTATTTGCATAGCTATAATTAAGCTATAGTGCACTTCATTTCTGCATTAAAATTAAGTAGAATAAAATTATCACTTTTTAATAACATCCAATTAAATGTCATTAATGAGAATTTAATCACCATGTTTCATATTAGATATAATTAGCTAATGATCCATAAATCTGTATTAAACACACCTTAACAATATAACACTTTACATAATAAAATGACTTATCTAAGCCCAAGAAGTAATTAGAAGATGTCATATCTGCTATATTTCACTGTCCATGAGAGAAGACAGTTGAGGTTCTGATAATGTGTACAATATTAAATTTGACTTGCCCAAAGCTCTCTCTACTATTATTTATGCTTTTATTTGGTACTTTCTATTTAAATTATCTTAATCATCTTATATTTCTTTACATTTGTGTTTTGATAATTTGTGGCAGGTGAGGAAATAGCATCTGTTGGGGGTTACTCCATTAAACTATTGCATAGACTGTGCTGGAGGAGTTGGCTTCTGTTTTCTTGGTTTGTTCTTTACATTAAGAATTTTCACCAGAGAATTTATTTTCTTAAAATAAAAATTTTCTAAGAGAGAATTTTGTGATTTCTGGGATGAATTTTCTCAGATTCTCTGGGTACAATTTCTGCTCAAAATCAGCGAGAAAAAAACCTCCTGTTTAGTTCATTGCATCAGCGCTGCCATAGGATTCCAGCTTTGATGACACTATGAGCTAAACTGCCCTGCAAGTCTGCTGAAGCCCTGTCATACTTTTGGCTTTTCCAGTCATCAAAGAAAACAAACCCTAAGAAACCAAATGCCCACACTTTATTGCTATTTCCTGTTGAAATAAAAAAAAATACTGATGAAAAAAATACTGTTGAAATGCATTTTTTAACTTGCACCCCCTTAGTTTATTGGAATTTGCCATCTCTATAACTCAGATATTTAAAAGCTGTCTGGACATGGTCCTGGGCAATCAGCTCCATATGTCCCTGCTTGATCTCCTGAGACAGCTCCTGACCTCAGACATTCTGTGATTCTCTTATTGCTTTGGTACCACCTTGTTATGAATATATTGTGCACTCTCAGAATTTCAACATGAGATAAGCACGTTCTGTCAGTCAGCTCTGATTAGATGCTGTGAAATACCAAGTTAAAACTGAGGATCTTGTTTGCTTTTAATAAATGCACCTGTCCTTGAAGCTGTCCCATCAAAAGACAGAAGAGCCCTTTAGTAAATATATTGCTATTCAGGGCAGACTTTGCGCTGGTATTTCATTTTTAACCTCATCTTTACCTTCTTTTATTCATTGATTTATCTGTCTTTGGAGGCTGAAACAGAAATGGAATCTTTCCTTTGCACATGTTTTAGTGTGTCATAAAGTTATATACTGCATTACTTACTTAATAAAGATTTAGAGAAGTAAAATTAATTCATTGATCCAGACATGTTAGACAGTTTTTAAAATGTGTATTGTTATACCATATCACTCATGTCAAACCTTGCTTAGAAAGTCTTAGTAATCAAAATCATCAATATTAGTATTAAAGACGGAGGGAAATTATTTTCATTACTATAAATGAGAGCTAAAAATCCCTGTCATATTTTAAATAATTCAAAATCATTTTTCTATTAAAAATTCTTAAGATTGCTTCTAAATACTGACTGGTACAGCATGAAACTACATTTATTCAGAAAAATAATCAAGCACGGAGATTCTCCATTAATGTATTGAAAGAAAAATATTTTTTATTTCATGTAATAGTTTCCCTCATTATAAATATTTTCTCTGTAACTCCCACATCATAGAAAGTGCAGCTATATAAAACTGAAAATGCACTCTTAAAATTTCTCAACTTCATAATAATTGAATTGGATGTCTGAATGTTCTTTGGGTTTCCATTTGTTTCATCGCATTCCTAACCTAACAAATTTAAATATTATGCTTTTAAAAATGTTATGTTTGGATTCTCAATTACAAAATGTTATATTCTTTGATTTCTCTCAGATCAGTAGAAATCGTTTATCGCAGGACAAAGGTACAGGCAGCAATTCATTAGGGATCATTGCGCAAGTGGGTGCCAGATGATTAGCGTGAGAAAGAGTGCTAATTAAGGGTCCATAAAGGGATATTGAAGCCAGAGTTTATAATCCCCGTCCTGGGGAGTCCTTGAGCCACCAGCGGCTGGAGGGGCTGACTGGGGATGTGCTGGGGTAGGATTGTTCCTGCAGTGGACACTCCACCAGCTCCGCCTTGCTGTGGAGATATCTCCCATGGGGGGAGAAGCCCAGCTCTCCGCTCCCTACTGTGCCTGTGCCTGGCTGTTGGGACTCTTGATTTCTGAGAATCTTCCTTCTGTGGGGTCAGGGAACGTGCTGTCCTCAAAACATGGCTGTAATCAGCAATCACTCCGTTCAGAGTGTGATGATAATCATTCGCTTTCATCACGGATTTGCAACACGAGGTCAGACATTTTCTCCTCAAGGCATTTGAAGGGTGCAATTGTGCGCATTGATTAGGGTAAAACTAGCTTATGTACTCTAAAATGATTGAGAAAATCTATTAAAGGAGGCATTTCTCTGGTCTGGAATGCATATTTTGCCTTTTAAAAATAAAATGGGGGAAAATACAGGCACCATAATCTATTACAAATTATATGAATGAAGAAGACTGATTTTGTACAGCATTTTTATTCACATTTTCAGAAAAGAAAATCAGAATTATTTAGTTCCTAGTAAAGTTTAGCTAGGGGGAAAGAAGACAGACATTCATAATTACATTTGTGAGGAAAATCAGGATAAGATGGCAAATTGCACAACTTTGGTCCTTTCATTTTGCACTTCAATTGCATGGATGTACTTTTGCCCTTTAATATGTCTTTCTGGGGCCTGAACTTCTGGTTCCTCATGAGAGAGGGAGCTTAGGATGTGAGGCATGGTGCTGGATTTTTCCAAGCCAGAGGAGCACTCGGATGTTTTGGCATGAGGGGTTTGATTTCCAGTATGAAGAAGCATATGACATGTGTGAGAATACACCATAGTATGTGTGGTAGGAGATAAGCACTGCTGGCTAAGTCAAAAAGTGGAAGGATATTTGGCAATATCATATTTCCTGCATAGCAATGTGTGTAAATTTGTTTGGCATTCAGTGAAAGTGAAGATGATCCAGCACATCCAGAATTATCACCCATATTCTCTGCTGATCAATGTTCTACATCCTCCAGAGATGCCTGTTATTTATTCATTTTTTAGCTGCACAATTAAACCAGCAACATGACTGGCCATCAGGTCGCACTTCTTCACCAAATAATTTTGAGAAAATCCTAAAAATTAAATGATGACCATATGTTTAAAAAGCAGATACTTTAATTCAATAGGTGATTTGGCTGCAGATATCATAACATCCCAGCTGCTCATCAGATGAGGCATATCTCTTGACATAGTGGTAAAGAGAGTATAATTTCCAACATTAGTAACTGGTAGATGTTAATAAACACCTTCCTTTTGAAATTGGAATGTTTCAGGTTCTAGCTTGATTCTTGTCATTTCAACAAAAGAGTCCTCAATTCTTCCTAAAGCAAGACTTTCCAAAAAATAGACCTCTCTTCCTTATTCTCATTTCCTTGTTCTGGAAGTTTCAACAGAGATTAGTAGAACTATAAATCACAGGGAGGAATTAATAGGAAAATAATTGTGCTGTGTAGCCAAAACAGTCTCTCAAAGAGGCAGTGTTCCAGAGTCAGGTGGAGAAGCAGACTTGTCTTTTCAATATTCACAGTTTGTGAATATTTAGTCTGGGTTTTCTTAATCTTTATTCTGAGGGTCACAGCCCCTCGAGTTCATTTATAGCCAAATGTCTTCACCAACATGGTCATTAAATATAATATTTACCTGAGTTTATAAGAAATTTAAGACTTTAAGACTGTATATAAATTATGAGTTAACCTAGCAGTCCTAAAAAAAAACTCCTAAAAAAGAAACCAAAACCCTCATATTGATTTAGGTGGAAAGCATAAAATTTAGGTGGTTTTTTGTCAATTTCATTAGATTCTGCAATGCATTTATTACCTGGCAGGGAGTAAATCTTTGCTCAATTCGAACTGTAGCCTCAGACTTCTGCCTTTTCTCCATGCCCTAACTATTAAACATATTTGTTTATTGCACATTACCCATTGGGAGTCCTGCAGTGTTCATTAGGAGAGAGGAATCTATCTGGGAAAAAGACTGTCATTTTAGCATTCTTATACGAGTTACTCTCTAGGAAGCAGTTTCTGATGTTGGAAATTAAATACTGCTATAGCATGCATTTTAACTAATCAGATCCATTCAAAAATCTATCTGGGGGATGTTTCTGAGTCATGAAATGCTGATGGCTGACTTTCATTGAAGGCTTCAGCTTAAGTACTGTTAGTTTTTTTGAAACCTCAACTTATATTTAACAGTATTTAAAAAATAGGAAACTTTGATTGGAATACTAAAAACTCTACTAATCTTTGAGAATCGTATGTACAATGGAGTTTTCAGATTGTCTATTACCTGGGGGGCAGCTTTATAATAAAAGATTAAGACCAGAAGTGAAAAAGGGACACTGATCTTCAGCACTTGCCCTATGTCAGTCAGGAGAAGTTGCTGGGAAGGAACAGTCTTGTATAACCTCGAGTGCTGCATGCCAGGAACGTGGCATTACTGTAGTTTGAATTCTGTTTACACTGAACAAGTACTTTTCTTCAAAACACTACTTTTTCTGAGGCCAGTATGAAATGTTATCTCACTATTTTATTTCTCCCTATTCATGTGAATTCCATAGATTTTAACTTTTTTTTTCTACTACAGCATTTTAAGACAATAACATAGTGCCTTTAAGTAAAAATCTATCTCTTATTTTGTTGTGTGTCTGTTAAATTGATGAAAGGGTTGCAAGCACAGTGTCTGGGGCATTCTTTATTGCTACCCCTACTTATTTTCTTTAGTGTTTCATCATAACTGGTATTACAGGCAATAACAGTCAAAGTAAAGAGATTTTATTGTTTCCTTTGTGTTGCAAGTGTCTGAAGCCCAGCTCTCAAATTCTGTCATTCCAAAGAAATATTTGTCTCCAGCCTGGGACGAGGCTTGCTGCTCTGCTTTCTAGTAATAGTGCCAAGTGGTTCATAGTCACTTAAACACAACACTTATTTAGCAATAGAAACAGACAGCATTAGTACTAGAAGGAAAGCAATATTAGACTTCAGGTAGGTGGACCTTTCCATTTCTGCATAATAGTGAAATTTCCTGGTTTTCCAAGTGATATCGGGAAATATCTCCTCCTGTCTCATGCATTTTGTAACACATTTCAAAAAGAAACCATCCTTTTAGTGAAACAAAGAATTATGACATAATGTTATCCCAATAATCCATACTTGCTATCTATGATTGCAAAGTCCCAGTGTATTTTTCCTGACTGACATCCCTATAGTATTTAACTCCGTTACCTTTCACTGGGTTTTTTTTTGTTTGTTTCTTGGTGTTAATACCACTATATTATTAGCTACATAGAGACTTACTCTGTACAGTACCTGTGACATTTTCCATAATGGGCTAAGTGTGGTTGGTTTCCACAAAGTTGGTGTCCTTTCCCAAAGCTTTGTCCATTCTCTGTGAGGAGAGATCTTTAACCCAGAAACACAGTTGCCACATTCTACCAGCAGCACACAGAATTTGCTGAAGCTTGAAAACTTTTGCAAAGCAGTTTAATGCTGGGGAGCTTTAGAATGCTTTTAGAGATGCAAGAATATTTGTTCATGCTGCTTGCCACGTCACAGGTTGTATCCATGAGCTATGCTCTTGTCGAAACCAGATGAAAACTTTACATATTTCAATTGCAGAAGGCTTTTCCTAAGTTTTGAATCCTAAGAAGTTTACAAATATGTCAAAGCTCAAGACACACATCCCATGAACTTTGTTGAAGTGGTGACTTATTTTTAATAACAAATTTACATATAAAACTTTAAAGGATTATCTACAGTTCATGCATTACTTTTTTCTGATATATTTTTCCAGATTCAGTGATGATGCTAATTCTTCTTCAAAGTCTTTGTTGAAAACTGAGAAATTGTCTCTTTAACTTGTATGTGTTGAAGCCTATTCCTTGTCCTGCTTGTTTTTTTGTAAATTATCTGTTTCAGAATCCCTTGCTTAATTTGTATGTGCCTTAAAGTTTAGTTGTTAAAATTTGCAGTATAATTTCAGTATCAAGTTTTTCAGAGAGTTATTGTGAGAATAACATATATTTCATTAATATGTTTAACCTTCTGCCTTTTCTGGATTGGTCTTTCTAAGATCTCTTTAAAGTGAACTGTTTATACAGGAATGGCATATGGGAAAGAATACTTCTGACAATAAATTTTGCTGCTCTGGGTATGCAGATTATTGACTGCACGTGGATGTTTTATTATTTCTGAGGCAGAATGATTTTTCAGACTTCATATCCTTGATGTAGTTTACTTTGCAATTACTTTAGGATAAACTAGAAACAAAAGCAGAAGAAATCCCTTGAAGGAAAGTGAATTAACAAGCTAGGCATGAGGTCAAACAGAAAGTAAATGTACAGCTAAGGCACTTCAGAACCATTCTGGAGAAACAAATATAAGCATGCTTGGGTGCTCCCTTACATTACATAGGCAAAACCAATAAAAATAAATCAACCTTGACCCAACAAAGTTGAAATTAAATGGAAGAGAGGGAAGTTAAAAGAAAAACATATGTTGTATTTTTCTTAGGTTATTAGTGTATTTGTTCATCAGTAGGCAAATAGAAGTGCATTTTAAAAAAGGTTTACATAAAGAAACTTACCTTTAAGCCCTTGTTCTCATTTCAAAGCCTCTAATAAAAACTTATTTTTCTCTTCCTTTGTAAGTATACTCATTGCTCAAAATATATACAGTGAATGTTAAAATGACATTTAAAAGCACTTTTTCTTACCTCTAGTCATTGCATAGTATGTTTAAATTTCAAATTATGTTTAATCACTATTGTACAGTTGTAAATTTTTTAATGAATTGTGAACTTCTGGAAATTTAATTTTAAGAAGGGAGCTGGAGTATGAGTCATTAAAAAAAAATCCAAACCCCTTAGAAAGTCCACAAAGCCAACTAACCAAAAAAAAAAAAAAAAAAACCAAAACCCAAAAAAACCAAACAAACAAAACAAAACAAAACAAAACAAAACAAAACAAAACAAAACAAAAAAAAAACAAGCAAAACAATAACAAAAAAAACCCACACTGCCCAATGAACAGAACAATGAATTGTTCTGTTCCGGTAAACAAGAACAACCTTAAATAAGAAATTAGGAATTCAAGTTAAGTATAAGAGTACTTTGATATTGCATGCACATTAAACTGAAAAAGCAATTGAGACTTAGTTATTTGAGAATCTCAGATTCAGTTTAAATCCTCAATATTTGAACCTTCTCACATTTTGAAAAAAACAAACAACAACAACAAGAAAACCAACTCAACCCAACAAAAAACATCAAGACGGTTTGGAAAATACTGAGTTAAGGAAAGTAGGAAAACAATTCCCTGTGGAACTGTCAAGTGGGCATGTTCTTCTTTCCTCTAAGGATTTGCCTATAATATTTCTGGTAGTTTTACACAGATCTTCATTGCCCTGGTGAAAGAAAGAAGAATCAGCAATGTTTAGACTCTTTATGTCAAGTATACTGTCAGAACTTGGTTCTGGCCACCTCTGTTCATATATTGCAGAACCATATTTTATGAGTGATTTCTTTATTGTGTGCAGATGTCTTGGTGCTAGTAAGGAGCATTCAAACGCATAAATATAATAACAGCCTCCCTATTAACATCAATAGTAGAACATACAGTGACTGCAGCTATTTGTAGCCCTAGACTGAAAACAGAATATGAACTCTTATGGTGAAGACAGAAAATTAATTTTGAATCATTCTGATGCTTTTTGATTCTCTGATTTTTTTTGTGTTATTGTTTTCCAAAGATAAAAGATTTAGAAAGCAAAGCCAAATCCAGAAATTCTAGCATTAGGCTCTCCCCCTCACGCTGATTCTGCCCTGTGTCTGTTTTAGTTTCAAGTTTTCCTGTGATTACCATGTAGGTGGCTGCAGATCCCTTCAGTCCGGAGGGGCCAGAGACAGATTCCTGGATCACTTATGAATGACTGTGGCTCCTTTGTTTCCATGTTGGTCTAGCTTGAAAAATGAAAATATTAAATACCAATAACTTTGTAGTAAATCTTCTGTGCTGAAAACACAGACTATAATAAGTTTCTTTCTCTGTCTTTAATTAAAATGAAGAACAAACCCCCAGATAATCTATTTTTGAAAGGTCCAGAAAGATTTTACTAAAGATAGAATTAGAGCTGTTATTGTGTTAGAGTATTATGTGCACTGTAAAATTTAAGAGCTACAGAAAATAGATACAGAAATTGATCTCTCATGCCTAAAATAGCAGAAAAATCTAAAAAACACAAAAAACAAAACAAAACACAAAAAACCCAAACAAAAAACCCCCAAAAATACAAGAAAAAAACCAAACTAAACCAAACCAAACCAAAACAAACCAAAACAAACCAAAAAATAAAAAACAGAAAAAAAAAGCAACAAACAAAAAAAACCCCATAAAACCCCTTATTGCTTGCAATCTAGTTTATGTGTGGGGAATTACAAAGTAGACAAGTTTTACATGCCCAAAGCCAAAGAATGGATTGGTGCCCCAACTAAGAGTAGCTAATAAAGATTCCCTCAAAACTTAGTCTTTTAGAATATGCCTTCTCTGGGACTTAGAGTAGTGTATTTTTTTTGCAACACTGTATAGGTTAAAAGACCTTTTAACGTATGTCTGGGAATTGAACCAACATAATTCAAAGTCTGATTTTGAAAGTCAGCATGAAAATAGAAAATTGTACATTTTTTTCTTCCCAGGAGGTGAGTTTCCATAATGAAATTATGATCAAATATACTCTTTTAAAAAGTTTTTTTTCTTTAGCTTTGCATCTTTTTGGGTAAAGTATTCAAATACTGTGGTTATAATCACAGAAAATAATTTCACAGTAGTAGGAAATTCCATGTAAATTCAGAAATCTCAAATATTTGAAATACTGAAATTATGGTAGACAAAGTACACAAATTCCTGTAATTATGGACTTATTCTGAAGAATAAGATCAAGGACTAGATTTGCAAGGAATTCAAACCTTAGCATGAATCCCTAGCAATATTTTGTTACCTAGTGTTTAATTGAAAAATGAATTTCTCTTTCTTGTTGCTGATGGTGGGCTACTGGGAAAATTATAAGGAAGGAACAACATATGAAAGGACGTGTTTTGCACAGCTAAATGAGCTGCAGTGTTGGTGTTAACAGAATTAGAATATCTATCCTTGATGCAATATGTACACTCTGCTACATAAAAAATGCCTCACAGATTAAAATATTGATATTTAATAAATGGATCAAAATGCCAGCAAAGAATATGCAACAACATATTTTATGTTTAAATTTATGGTAAACAAAAGGTCAGTTGGCATAATTTTTGTGCCAGATTTATCGCTAACATGCTGTGCTTCTTACAAAATAAATAGAATGTTCCTATCTTTGAGTCCAATTTTGCTTGCAAATCCTTAAAAAATACTTTACTTCAATGGGCCTTGCAAATCTCAATATAGGAATTTTGACATTTCATCTATTTACTCACAAGGACTTTAGAGCTCCTTTATGATTCCTACACAAAAAGAAAATTCAAAAACGAATGATCCATAATACCTGTATAGTTAACAAATGCCAAGTTCAACCTCTCCCTTTTTTCATTGAGATGTTTAGAATTAATAAAAATCTGGTACTGAAAGTTGTGGAGAGCAATGGGCTACCCATTTATCTGCATTTCACTCTGTGAAATAGAAGGACAGAATTGCTGATAAGTTGTTCATTTATTATTCAGATTTCCTAATCTTCATTTCTCACATCCTTTTCTTTTTGTAGATTAGGTGAAAACTCATGCAACCTTCCATAGTTGTATAAGAAAGCAAATGCAAATCAAAAGTCATATATAAATCATTAAACTGTAAAATTTTTAAGAGAAAAACCATCGATTTGTTTAGCATTTATTTAAACCTCACTAAGTGGTTCTGATAATCTTAATTGAGATTGGAAACCAAACTGTAAAGTTAAGAATTAAGCAAGGAATTCAGACAGGAATTACAAATTTACATTTTAATGAACAACTTGCTTTACAGAAATGTGTTTCTGCATATGCTAGGATCATTTCTTGGGCCCAAATATGGAATTTTGTGACCTAAGAGTAAAAAAGACTGAGGAGTTGATTGAGAGTAAGTCACAATATTCCATAATCCTTCACTGTGGTGATTGCAAAATGGGCTTGGAAGATGGTTCACTCTTCCTTTTTTTAATCCCCTCTGCGGTGGTTGGGATATTTATGTATTTCAAACCCTCATTGCTTTCATATAATTGAGTGATATTCCACTAGCCACTAAAATGTTAGGGCTTTTTTGAGATGTTACTCACTTCAGGGACATTCTTATTCTTTCAACAGAAAACATGGCAAGAACATCTACACTGAGCTGTTTTTATGCCATGTCTTGAAAAACCCACCTGGAAGTTTATGTTATCAGAGGAATTCATAAGCCTAAACAGTTGACACAGGGAGAAGATTTCTTATGTTTTGTGTTATTTTGAAAATAAATTGTAAGTATAAAATGATGGAAAGTTATATTAGTTTAATCTCAAGCAAATAGAGTTTCTCTTTTCCTCAATATAGCTGGTGAATATAGTAATTGCAACTTGAACAAGTAATAATTAGCAATTCATTCAAAAAACTGGGAAGAAAATCTCTTTTCTGAATAGCAAGATTTTTGAGGCATAAAAGAAAAAGTGCATGCATGCTTGATCTATTCCTTTTTATTATGCTCTTCTCTTTCTATAAATATATTTCTATTGATACTGGTTTAAACTGTGTGTCATGACACTTCTCCAGATCCAGTCCTCCACATTTGCTGTATAATTCATCACCTATGAGGCTTATTATAGGATTCACTATTTTAGCCCTTATTCTCTTGTGAGGAGAATAAATGTTAACACACATTGCTGCTTGGTCTTACTAAGACCAAGATTCAGACAAATCAGACGGATCACCTTCACAGGTAAAATCTGATTAAAATTATTTTAAATGCTCAAGATATGAAGTAAACATACATAAATTTAAGCATATTTAAACATATGCAGACTCTCTCATGCAGAATTAAAATTACTTTAGGAAGGCTCTAGTTCATTATTCAACAGAGTGAACTGCAACTGGGCAGCTACTTTAAATAATAAATATCTTGTATTTATGAGTAGAGATTGTGGTGCTGATGTGGATGTGGAGGGAGCTGAAGGAAGCTGGGCAGAACTCTCAGGATACTTCACACGTTATTCTCCATTGTCCTGCCTGCAGAGCTTAGCTGTATGTTGAGGCTGAAAGGAAGTTATTTCTGCATCTTTACAGGTAACTATCAACCAGCTCAAGTTAAACTGAGAATATTTCTTAACATTCATAAAATTTTCCCTTAAAACTGATTTTTTTGTGCATTAGTCATTAGTACTCCTTTCAGATGTTGTGAAAGATTGACCGGGTGAAATGGATAGAATAAGATTGCATGCATGAGAGGCATGATTTAATTTAAAATTTTATTTCTTGTCGAAAGTAGTATTGCGATTCTTTTCTGCTTACCATATTATTTAAATGCCTGAAAAGCTCAATATCATTTCCACAGGTAAAGTTCAATATGAAGCTGAAGAGAAAATATAAGCAGATAAATCTACACTGTCAGGGATTTTCAGAATCACATGTTTTTTTAGAACTGAGCTGCTTTTGATGTATCACTTTGGGGAAGTTTAATTCCAGAAAAGACAGGCATGCAAAATTTGAGTTGTTGAGGGTTTTTCTTTCCTCCCTGTAAACCTCATAATAGAAATACTGAAATCTTAAGTGAGTACACAGTCCAGAATGGCACATTTTGTATATCAGATTTGTTGAAACATTAGTGTTATAAACATCTAGTAATGAAATAAGAGGGGGTTCAGGAGTGTATTTAAATGTTCAGTTTTTAAAGTATCTTTAGAAGACTTATTCTTCTATAATTATTAAACTATGAAAGGAAATCAGTCTTTTTCTAGTCTCCAAAAGGTGGTGCATTTTGTTCAATTACATTAAAGTGCTTTCAGATGATTTTCTGAGAAAGGTTATGAACCGTCATTGCATTTTGAGATTTCATACTTTCTGTTTGAACTGATTCAAGTAACAGGCAAGTATTTGTGACTCAGCGGTAGACTGCTGTTCCCTAGAGGTGCTGTTGTTCCCAGTGGGAACTGTCATAGTTTGAAGGTTGTTGTACCTACAGAGGATTGTCTGGAACATAATAGATAATGTGATTTGTCCTGGCCACTGCAGGACCACCAACATTATCAGTTAAGTAACTACATCCATGTTGCTTGAAAATATTTCTGTATGATGCTTCTCATCCATTTATGATGTTTTTATTTTTTAGTTTATCCCTATCCACACTTTTTCTTCCAAGGGGTGATTGTTCTTCATTTCACTGTTTCAGAAAAAGGGCAATTTCGTTTCTATTCTTACCTTGAAGATATGATCCACTCCCTGGAGTTTTCAGGTTTTGTAGAGACTGCTCTGTTCCTTTATCTCTCAGTTTTCCTTGGACATTTTATCTTTTTTATCCTCTTTATCCTTTTTGGTTGCTGTTCTTTGCATTTTGTCTAACTTTTCTGTAGTTTTTATAAACTATGAAACCAAGCATCACAAAGTAAAACTTAAACTTAATAAAATTCAGGCAAGAAGCTCCAAACACCAAATATCTACAGTCAAGCTTAAGCATACTTAACCTCACTGGGAATACCAGTCCTCAATACAAATTGATGTGCGTCCATGGCATTTTCAACCCCTGACTTTTAAGCAAATGTATCAAAATGCAATGAAAGACCTCAGAAGCAAAGTGCAATGGTTTTTCAAGTGCCTGTGCTACTCTGAGACAACATCTTAAGTAAAAATTAATGTGAGAAGGATAGAACAGTGCTGGCATCTATGCTATGAGGTGAAACCAGTGAGGTACCTTCTGGAGGAGAAATTTTGTTCATGATCACTGCATTTACATGTAAACAAACTACTGTGATGAGATAAGCAGAACACACTCAAACCCTTGTGACTTTTTACCCTCCTAATTTAAATTTAGATGTGTTAAATCATTTGCCAGTAGAAACAGAATAAAAAAAGAGCACCAGTATTTCAGAATATGTAAATTCTGGCTAAATATTTATCTTGCGTGAATATGTTTGGTTAGTGTTTCAGTGAAATATACTTAATAGCCAAAAGATTATATGGCTTAAAAATTATTTGGGGATTTTTGTATTGCTTTAGGATTTTATAGAAACAGGATTTAATGGAAATATAAGAATTTTTACGAAAATATTTTGAGAACCAGCCAAAGGTGTCACTGGATATAAACAAACTACCAGAAAATTCCACAAAACACTGGCATTTTTCCTGAACATTAGGCAATATTATGTACAATTTTCCTTTTAATAATTACGAAAGTATCTGTAAGACTCATTTATAATTATGGCAAATTTCCATGGGATTTCTGAGATTTTATGTAAGAAAATGGTTCTTCTCATAGGCAAAGCACTGACTAATATAAGTTGGGCCTACTTTGCTGACCTCACTGGTGATCTTAATGTTTTTTAACATTAACAAGATTAGAAAGTGACTGTTGAGTTTTTAAACTTATACTAATTTTCACTTTAGTGACAATTATTTTTTAGTATTTATACCTATATATATAAATATAATTAAGTACATTTTTCTTGTAATTATTCTGAAGTATTGGATGAAATAATGTGAAGCACTTTTCATAATTGAAAATTTTGCATCTTTGCTCTCTGATCCTAAATTGTACCAACTTCCCTGAAATTATGTTCAAATACTGAAAGAAAGGTATTTTGCTTTATTCATCTTAACAGAACAACAAAAGCCTGAGCCAGACAAGCAGCAGTAATTTTAAGAAAAAATTCTGGATTCATAGTGAAAATTTGATATTTGATGCACAGAAAACAAATATTGAAAACACATATTTTTAAAAAGTGTTATTTGATTGTCAGTACATCTGTTTTTATTACGTTAGTGTGATTTGAATTTCATTTTACAGCCACAATTACTTTTTCTTTTTGACTAATCTCAACAGACTCTACTGATAGTGGAAATAACATTAAAGACCTGTAAACTGAGAAAATAGACCAACAATATCAAATTATATGAAGGTCCCAAAGTGCCTTTCTTATTCTGACAAGATAATCAAAAATATAGAAAGTCTGAAATTAGAAATTTGATCATTTACATTCCAGACAGAGATTTATAAATTATGGCATCACAATGGTATAAATATGTAGCCACCTTTTCATTCCTCCTAAGCCCAAAACAACATGAGAATAAGGAGTACAGATTTTCCTTCCACTTCATAATCTGAAATGTATTCCAAGGTGAATGTAGTGCTATATAATTGGAATTGTCAGTGGGATTTGCAGAATATTAATTACTACTTTTTGATTTTTTAACCATTAGTGAGTCATAGAACATGTCTGCTTGAAATTATTCAACATGCAAATATTAAATTAAAAACATAGACTATTAAAATAATGGTAGGAGTAGAGAGAAACCTAATTCCTTTTTTATGGCAACTTGGAATTTACTGACAATAATGGAAATATCTGAAAATTTCTAAGTTTTTCATGAGCATTTAGGCAAATCAAAATGCCTGTGGCAGGGTGGTTATGGGATTTAGGTCAGTTTTGGTGATTAATGTTAATGCTGTGAGGATGAACAGTCTTCTAGACTTGAGGAGAACATGCTTTATGTTTCATAATTTTTACTTCAGCCAAGGAAATAAAACCATGGATTTTCTCTTACTCTGCTGAGTACTCCAAATATAAAAAAAAAGAAGCAAAACCCTTTATTTCAGGCCTGTGTACCCCCCTGATTCTGAAATTGAGCGATTTAGGTGAAAACAAAGAAATTAAGCTTAACATTTTGTCTCTGTGTAAAGCTGATGTGAAGCAAACCTCTTGAGACCCTTCAGATCAGCAGTTATTGATCCAGCATGCAGCCAGGACTGTTCAGATGGGTGCGCAGGTTTGACAGGTGTGCAGGGGTAATGTACAGAGTAAACACCTAAGGAAAATTCAATTTGCTCTGTAATTAAGCAGGACGTTCTCTCCTCACCTTCTTACTTCTCAGTCTCTGGCACAGGGATTAGTGCTTAACTGCTGATTCATCTCAAGGCAGTTTCCACTCATTTGGGGCCCAACTGGTGGGCAGATTTCAAGACAAATAGCAGGGAAAAGATGCAGATTTACCCCTCTTAAAAGTACTCATTCCAGCAGCTGTTTGTTGGAAAGGTCTGGCACGTGTTACAGGCACTTGAGCCTCGGCAGGGATTTTGTTCAGGGTGTCTCTCTTGCCTTTCCCAGGATGTCACAGCCCAGCTGATGAAGGCATGACAGAGGTGCTGGTGCAGTGGGAGCCCTGGCTGGCTGGAGTGTGACCTTGTGGGGCAGGAAGAGACTTTCCTTGGGGCAGACTAAGTCTAGATTCAAGCCCCTGAACCAAAAGCAAGTGCAAGGAGGAAACAGACTCTTCTGTGCTGTAAACAAGAGCCTCCTACCCTAAGTAAGGGGTAGCATCATGTAGCCAATGTGTTCATATACTCACCATGTGTGTACATAATACTAATGACAATCTGGTGCATTAGATATCAACACTATTAATAATGAACTATTATTAATTACAGTCATCTTGCTCTCTTGCTGTACTTTCCCAGGCCTGATTTCAGCAATTCTGTGTTTTTGCTGCATTGTCTCCCTGTTATCCAAAGCAAAACCCAGCCCGTCTCTGTAGGGTTACCATGGAGCTCCTTTCCCACAGGAGGGTGAGGTTATATGAGAGTCCTGACTTCTTTCCTGTCTCTTGCATCCACTAATACATCCCTCTGAAATGTGACTGGGAGTCTGTGAGTCCTAGGAGAGAGGCCCCAGGGAGGGGTGGAGTGGTGTGACGGAATGAACAATCACTAAGGGAGTGCAAAGCTCAGGAAGTAACCTTGGCCCTTTTCAAGGGAAGTGAATTGGAACAGGTAGATATGGGAGGCATCCTTCAAATCCCACTGGGAGGCTGAGAGAGAAACTTGAGCAAAAGGAGGAAAAAGGGTGGAGATAGCAAACAGGAGTGTGGGTCTGGGGGAGACCCGAGCAGACAATGGCACTGAAAGGACTGAGACTGGTGTTAGTGGGTGGGCATGGAGTAGTGCCTGGAAGGGGAGATGTGAGCAGCAGCACAGCTGTTGGAGCTGGTTTTGGTAAATCAGATGCAGAAATGGTGCATCTGGCCAGTGAACATGGGTCAAGGAATCTGAGACAAAACCCGGGCGATGGCTGTAAAAAAGAAGGGGAGAAACTATGAAACAGTTTATCTAGAAAGGTGCTGTTTGGATGAAGCATGTAAAGCAAAACGCCTGAGTCTGAGGCAAGGAGTGGATGCTTGAGTGAAAAGTCAGAATAGGTAGGAAAAAACTATTTCTATTTGAAGGCAAGTCCATATTTAAGCATTCCTCTGATGTTAGAAAATAGACATATTTTTCAAACAATGTCTCATTACATAGTTTGGAGACAGTAAATTGCTACTTGTCAGTTTCTCGGTTTCATATATCAGTCAATAATAATTTGTATCTTTAGTCAGGATTAATTTGATATATTTTGTTCAATTATTTGCTATTAAAATAATAGAAATTAAATGTATAACATGCACTAAAATAACAGATTAAATGTTGGTTTAGTTAACATTGTAGAAATACATGAAGTCATTAGGAAGTTCACAGCTTTGGTTCTGCTGCGTTTGCATGCTTACTATAAATATTTAATAAAAGCACTAAGTCTGTACAGATCTGAGTGGTCAGTTTGGTCTAATTTGAGCTCCTGCATACAGGAGTAAGAATAAATATATTAGGAGAAGGCATTTATATAGTTCCTGACTTTAATGATTGTTGGAGTAGGAGTATGTCAGTAAACAATTCCTAAAATAAGAAGTCCTTCTTTATCTAGAAAAAAAGAAGAAAGAAGAAGAAGAAGAAAAAAAAAAGGAAATAGTTGCAGGTTTTTGGATTTATATTGGTACTGAAAAAGTAGTCCCAATGAAAAAATAACAATAGAAGTAGTTAAATCAAATATTGCTCTGCAGCATTAGATTCTGTCTCTCTGCCAGAGTTTCTATGTGAATAGCTTCTCAGAACCACCATTTTTCTGTGTAATATTCAATGAGGGTTTTTTTTTTCAAATTTTGAACTTCAGATTTGAAGTCTGATTATTAACCAGTGGGAATATATCACTGAAAAATTCGAGCGCTTGTTGTAAATTTAGACACCTGAAATTAGAAGACACTTCTAATTTTCTTTGTGAGATTCTGATAGTAATGAACTCTTGTCTAATAATGGTGCAGAAATTAATTTATTGATAGCTATATAGAGTCAAAAAATCTGATGAGATATTGGAATTTTTTTGCAGAAAAAATTTTGAAGCATCTAACAATGAAGAGGAAAGTGGATATTGAGTGATTTTTCATTAAACAAGTACCACCCATTATAAGATCGAATGCAGCAGGTTTCTATGGGAAAAAAATGACGTATTACTATGTCAATAAAACATGCATGGGCAAAAGGGTAAGAATATTCAGGATTCAGTTATTTTAGCAGTACTCTTTTTTTTTTTTAGAATAGTTGGTTAGTTTCTAATAAATGAACCTTTACTCATAGTTTGAGTTCAATGGAGAAAAAAATAATTTCTTTGTGCAGGCACAACTAAAGGCACAGCTAAGCAGATACATGTGCAACAGAGGGAACTGCTAATACCTCACTTATGCATCCTGACTCCATTGATAACTGTGGGAAACTTCAAGCAAATTAGTAGTGAAAGGATTTCACTCCAAGAGATTTTTATTCATTTTTCTTTACTGATTTTAGAATTAAACATTTTATGTTTTAAATAAATAAACAAGATTGAGTCTTGGATGCTGCTCAGGTAAAAAATCTTTTATAAGTTTTAAATTTCTTATGTTTTAAGTTTTTCCATTTTTAATAATTTCTAATTCCAGTAAGAAAAATAGCTACTTTATATATATATATATATATATAATAAAGATAGATGGTTAGTTTTTTTCCTTGGTTACCTACACTGTAGAAAGTACAGGAAGTTAAAATTCAGTGGAATATACTATGAATATTTGAATTGTATGTGCACTAAAAAAAAAAAAAAAAAAAAAAAAGAATAATAGATATTTCAAGCCTGATTCTGGAAATTCTAGGGAGATTTTATGTGGGTTTTTTTTCTCTAAATATTGAAGTTTTATATTTTTCTTTTACTGTTTCAAAGATGTTTGAAAGTGATATTTCACTATTTCTTTCAGAAAAGTACAGACAGTGCTCTTGTTTTTTCCAGGAAAATGGTTTGAACTTATTGAAATAAAGCAAAACAGTTACCTATGCAACTTAAGACAAGAAATGTCACTTAAAACATAAATAAATCACATTAATTTATAGGGAGACATTTTTCTATCACTGTTCATAACACATGAAATTGAGCAGAGCGTGTCAGAAACAGTACTGATTTGGAGAATTATATGTATTCAGCACTTCAATGTTCTAGTTATTTATTTAAGAGAGAAAAAGAGGATGAAGAAATGGAGCTAAGAGAATGCTAATTTCTTCACTGCCTTGAGTGCAAGATAGTAGTCAGTAATCTAACAATTCAAAATTCTATTCGCAAAATATGCGTTTGGTCTGAATCTTCTTTTTCTTGTTCTTACCTCATCCACTCATTTCCTTTCACCTAGAAACCAAAGACCTGAAATAAGCTCTTCCTTTCATTTACATAGTCTGACAGCTTTCAACAATGAGATGACAGGTTTGGTGGATGAGGGTAGAAGAGTGAGTAATATTTGTCTTGACTTTAGCAAGACTTTTGAGGCTGCCTCTTGCATCATCATGGACAGACTGATGAAGTGTGGCTTAAAAGAGTGGACAGTGAGGTGGACTGAAATCCAGCTGAACATCTGTGCCCAGAGTTTTGTGAAGGGTGTTACGATATTCAGGTAAAGGAAGTGCCAAGTTCTGCCCATGGGGTGGAGCAGCCCCAGCCACCAGCGCAGACCAGGGGTGCCTAGAAGGCAGCTCAGCAAATATTTGATGGGAAGGAATCCAGAGAGAGCCAAACTCTTCTCAGTGGTGCCCTCTGACAGGGCAGATGCCAGTGGGCACAAAACAAAACTCCTGAGATTCCTTGTGAGCACAAGAGCTGTTTTATCCTGTGAGGATAAACAGTGGGCCAGGTTTCCCAGAGAGGCCGTGTGAAGTCTCCATCCCTGGAGATATTTAAAACCCAGCCCTGGATACAGCCTGGATGCTGCTCTGGGCATGAGATAGGGCTAAAATATCCATGGATTTGCCTCATTGTCTCTGTGAGTCCGTGCCATGGACCTCAGGTAAGGCTTGTGTTATGTCTCTATGAAAGGCTGATCAGAACGGAGATATTAAAAATGTCTTTCTTTTCTTACCCAAGCTGCTTAATTTTCTGTACTTTGAGAAGATTACACCTGTGTGCTCTTTGTTTTCTTGGTTTTTTTGTCATGTTCTTGTTGCTTGTCAGAGTAAAAAGTGGCCACAATTTTTCAAATGACAGGAGACCTAATGAAATTATTGTGTTTGGAGACCAAATGTTGCTTCATTGCCAGTTAGTTAATCTCTCTGTTGGGGCCTATGTGGTGAAGACAATGGATTTAATTTTTATTTGCCTTGGTATATGCACCATGTATGTACCATGATTTTTGAAAAGTAAAGTAAGCTCTGCTGTGAATTTTCCTTACATCTATTAGCAAATCAGAAACTTCAGGCACAGAAAAAAATATTGGAGGGAGAAAAAGCCAATATCTCTGTGCATTCACAGTCATGTGTTGAGCGTGCATTTATACAAGCATTGGGACAGAAACTGAGTGTGCAGGCAAGTATGATACTGTGCATCAATTCTTCATTTTTAAGCAGTTTTCCTGAGAGATTTTCTAAGAATGTTTTGTGTTTAAAGAAGGAACAACCAAAAGGTTTTCAGCCCAGGTACTAAACAGCTAATGGAATATATTCATTATGTCTTATTTTTAGAAAAACAAATTAAAGGGAAATTTTGCCCAATTATCTGTCATGAATAAGTTGAAAAACAATCATTATTCTAACCTGCAGCTAAAAACTAACTACACTCATCTCACTTTGTATTCCTAAAAGGATATGAGAATACTCTAGCTTTATATTTTTTTGAAAGCATTGTTTGGTGTGAATTTTGCTTTTTTTTTCTATTTCACTTTCCCCTTACTTGTCAAGCGCAGTAAAGAGAAAAGCTATTAAATTTACTCATAAATCTTAGAAATATCATTTATACTTGGGCTTCAGGAGTAGTAGGGCATCCATTCTGGGATTAATATCACATGTTTTTGTAGCTGCTATTAAAATGTCAGCATTTACCATCAATTACCCCAGAATCATACTTGCTGTATTTCTCAGTAGCTAAAATAAGAAATAGCAGTAGTATTTCAAATAATGTAGTGCTTAAATTGTTATAAAAATCCACCATAATTGATACTTTCAGCAGTGATCAGAAAAGATCAGATGAAATACACATACAGTGAAAATTCAAGTTATTAATGTCTTGCTAATTTTCTTGTTTAAAAAAAATCAGTAATAATTTTGTGTTAGAAAAATGATAAGATATTAGGAGATTTAATTTTCTTTTCTGCTATGTAGTGTAAGATTTTGAATTGTAGGACATTGCCGCTTTTGCAAGATTTTTTTCTAATTTGCTAAGTGTATGCATTAATATTTACCTGAAAATTATTCTTTATGAAGTCATTAAAAATACATCTTTAGTAATATTTTACTATAACTTAACATTTATTCCAAGGAGATAAAAGGACATAGGGTACATTAAAAAGGAGCTATGTCTTTTTGAAGTCAATCAGCATTATTCTTATAATTTACTCACAACCACAATTTCTTTGTGATTTATGTTTAATTTAAACTATCATAATTAGAAGTGAATCTTGAATAAAAATGAGGAAGTCTATAGTGATACACAACTATTCTGAGACACCCCAAAACTCTCTCTGAGGAATTGATGCTGTTCATATTAATGTCAGGTATAATATTCTAATCTGATTTCAGTGGAAATAGAATGGAACCCTCATTTTGAAAGATCTCAAAGACCTAGTTTTCCACCCTGTCTATAACCAGGCAGTAATTACTAGAGGTCAGAGAAAAGAAAAAATAGTGTTTCTATATAGGCACTTAAACAGTACAGTAGGTTTTGTTTGCTTTTTTCTCAAGTTGATAGAAACCATCAGTGTTTACTATAGATTTTCCAACATGGTAGAATTGTTTCATGCCCTCCACTTTTATCTCTGCAAAGATAACATGAACAAAGCTTTGCTGTATGTGTGAGCATTACCCATTGACTAACATCAGTTTCTGTCATTTAAAATAGAAATGCTTGCTCTTCTTCACATATGTTTTTAAAGGAATGGGTTTGTCTTGTCCATGACACTTTACTAAAACACTGGATGTGCTGTAACTGTTCTGCATGACAAATTGGGTGTGCATGTTTTATAAATAATTGTCTTTCTCATTTGGGAATTACCTTCTTTTTGCATGTTTGTAGGAGTTCTGTACTCCCCAGCCAGGTTCTTTTAGATATTCAACATGTGGAGGGATATCTAATTTACATGTATGAAGACAGCTGATGTTGCTTGGGATTTCTGATCTAGCAGGACAGTACAAAATATACAATATAACACAATACAAATCTAAGTTACACTTAGAGAAATACAGCAATATCTACAATCCATTCACAAGTCTATAATACTCTCACCACCACCATGCCGAGCATCCCCCTTGTCAGGAAGGCATATCAGGTTAAGTCAACTCAAGCCTGTGGAGCTCTTCAAAATCCTTTGTTAATTTTGTGGGGTTTATGCTCTTTTCTGGGCTAATCCACAGCTTCTCTTCCTCAGATATTCAACCTCACCTGTGCTAAATTGGCCAACTTAGGGAGATATTCCCACTATTCTAATGAACTTTTACGATGCCCGTTGATCCACCCAGCTGTTGATAGCTGCTTACCTGAAACAAAGGCCACCCTCTGGTCCCCTTGGGGCTGAGTCAGCTTCTGTATAACAGCTTTGGTCAGTCAAACCCTGCATTTTTCTCTGAGCTTCACGAAATATCTTCTTGCCCATCACCTCTACACCTCCTTCCATTGTAGGGGTTTATTGGTCAGTCATAATGCTTTTAGAAAAGGGTCTTGGGTATGAAGATGACATGGAATTCACATAACATTTTGCAGTGGACTTAAATATCATTTCAGGAACACATTATTTGGTTTATAAAGTCCAAAACCAGCCATCCTCATTAAATTAATTTAGATTCCTCAGCTTATTTCTGTAGTACTCAGGTATTTGCCAGATCAACCGGACATTTGATTTTAAGAGCTAAAGTAAGGGATTTGATATAACAGAAACTCCTGTGTTTCTTGAAAATGAAGCTATAAGTTTTATTGCTTTGTCATGTAAACTTTCTAAATGTCAGTGTACTTCCTTGGTATTTTCAAGAAAACCCTAATAATCCAGAGAAAAGTAGACTAGCTTCTATTTATGTCAGACCTGTGGACATAATTTGTAGATCCAGAGCAGTTCTTACATGGCTGTTGCAATTTAAGTGATGATTTCCCACATGTCTCTTCAGAACAAGCTTCTGCTGCAATGTAACCTTTCTCTTTTTCTTTCTTTGTGCACAAAGACATGCACACCTATGCAAGTACATGTATAAAAATAGATGACCCAAAAATCTCTCTACTCTAATTTTTGCTTCAGCTGGACTTGTGTTTGTTGTATGCACTTCAGCTTGATTTGTGAATATTATTTCATAAGTAAAAAATTATTTTCACTAGGTAAAAAAACCACTTATAAATATTTGTGAATATCTTTTATACTTTCCAAGTGACTTTATAAGAAAAGTGACTTGAAGGAAATGTTCATTTCATAGCTTTAAGGCTTCCCTTTTTGGATAAACAGTAGATAATGTACTGTCCATGAAGATGTGTGTTAATTACTTGTGAAAGCAAATGTTCTGTTAATACAGTTTCTAACTGCAGAACATCACTGTCTCCATGTGCATGTGTATGTGAGCTTTTCCCTCCTTAAGGTTTCTTGCTATTCTGAAACAATGCAAATTCTCTTTGCTTGTTTGCCAATAAGTTTGGCGATATCGAGATATATCAGAATTTCAGTGACTGCTTCTCTTCTCATTAATATAATTGGTAACTCTCAAAGACACAAACTGGATATGCTAAGAAATGCACATGCCATTTTCAGAACTTGTCTCCTGTGGTGGGAATGTAGAATATTTCTGAATTATGAGATTAAATGACTAGCTTATTTCCACTCTGCCATTTTTTCCCTTCCCTTTTTGTTCATTTCCCCATCCAATGTGTTTTTCCAAGCTCCAGAGTTGAGCAAAGACAAGAATTAAATAATCAACCTTCGCTCCTACTGTTTGCTTTCTCTTTCTAGTATTTTGCTGTGGGTAACTGGAACTTTTAACATATGCGTTGTAAGTTAGATATATCACTTTTAACATTAGATAACCAGACAACTCAAGACATAGTCTTTGACAAATGCCAGAATCAAACAATTTGTCTTTACCAACAAATCACAGATCTAACATTGGGATGTCCCAAGTCAAAGTTTCAGCTGTTAGAGTTTGACTGTTGGACCTGTGGCATAGTGATTCTGCTGAAAATAGGAAGAGTTCTGCAGTATTTCTTTATCAATGGTTTCTCTGTGATAAATACAAAAGAAATGATGACCAGAAAATCTATCATCCTTGCAGAAACCTTATTAATTTAATTATCAGAGTAATAAAAACATATTTTCTGTGGTGTCACATCCTAAATCTCTTTTTATGTATCAGCATCCTCAATATTTTAAATAAAAATTAATTTTGATGCCTTGTTACCCATTGGAAAGTAGAATATCACATCACATTGTGAATTATTTATGCTTGTGGTAACAGAATTTTTTGTGTTGGTTTCTCTAACTTTGTGACCCTCGAGTAGTCCCAGCAATTGCTTGGGGTTTGAACTTACAACATTTATTTCTTTTGTCAAAGGTGATCTTCAAACCCTTGTCTGTGAACAAGGGCTCTAAGCCTGAGCCTCTCACCCTCAGCTTTACCATGGAGATCACAGACCTGGATCATGAGAGCCACAGACTTTACAAGACTTTAATGATTCTTTTTTTTCCTAGAGTTCAGGGAAAATTTCAGCACCTTCTTTTCATGGGGCTTTTCCCTAATCTTGCCACAAGGGAGAGTCTAAAAGTCTTAGCTTGAAAGTGAAGTTGTGAAAGAAACAAGATTAGAGAAATGCATGGAAAAAAAATGTAGAACCTGAAATGTTTCCATGCAGCAATTTCTGTCAACCTAATTGACTGAGAAAAAATTATTGAATTGCTGAAGAGCCTGAGGGCTCATAGGTCAAGTGGACCTCAAGGTACCATTTCTGTAAAACAGTAACAGATGGAGGGTATCTCTCTTGGAAAGCTGCCAAAATCATAATGATAGTGACGGGCAGGGGCCTGCTGAGAGCAAATACCTTGATAGCTGACTAGGTTTCAAAAAAATTGCCATTAACAGTGCTCTTTTAGGACTAAAAAAAAAAATAAATAAACAAAACAAAACAAAGACAACTATTTTGGTGTTGAAATAGAACCTACAAAATCTCTTCCAAAAAATTGTTTATTTGTACTTTTAGAAAAACAAATGATAAATTCTTGCTGTTGGTACTGGTAGCTATAATTTTATCACATTAAAGCCACCTATAACTTTATTATAAATATTTTTTATTAAGGCTTTCATGCCCATCATGTTCTTCTAGACATAGACCCAATATGGTAGCAATTTTCAGATTATTTTGGAGAAAAACCTCCATAAGATTAAACAATTATTATATACTTGAATATTATTTATTATGGTTTTTTTACTTCTTTTGTGACCTTGATCTGTCTACTGGACAATATGATGTAATCCTGATCCTAAGTCTGTAGGTTTTTTTTAAATAAAATATACATACTATCTCTGTGTCAAAAAGATATAGGATGAAAAATTGGAATAATGAGTTGCCTTAAACTCAATAACCATTACACATCTTGATTTAAAAAAGACCACTAATAGTGGGATTTTCTTTATAAATATGGACTGAAATGGGTGAAGCTAGGCAGTTACTCAGGAAAGAATTTGCATAACAAAGGTACAGCAGTCAAAGGGAAATTCCTGTAAACAGCATAATGAAGTCAGATTTTGGAATATCCTAATTATTTTCTACACTTCATCAGTTCTTTGAAAAATAAACACTTCATCCTAAATAAGACACCACCTGGGGATATGACTGACCTTTGTAAAAGTGACAATGTGAAAATGCTGTGGATAGCAGCAGTGACCACAGTGATGACAGTGCATTTAAATGTTCTTTGCCCCTTTTATGTGTTAGTAGCACTTTAGAAAAGAAGTTTAAATACTTATACTCCAAGCAAAATTTTTGGTAGCTAATATTTCTGAAATTTTCTGTATACTGCACATGATTTTTCTTTGTAGTTAGATTAAGTAGGCAGTAAAAGGTCTTTGTGTTATTTGGTTTGGAGTTTTTTGGGGGGGTTTTGGGGTTTTTTGGGTTTTTAATTTGTTTGTTTTTTGATGTTGTTTTTATCCAATTCTGATATGCTTATTAAGAGTAAATCCTTTTATTAGACATACAAATATCCCAATTAATAAGAAAATAGTAAGGATAACATAGGCGGTTGTCTTCTTAACTTGATTAATAACAAAGAGAAGTAATTGCAAGAGGCTGAGGGAAGGGTGTAATCAACAATATTTTTTTAAACTCTGTTGAATTAGTCTGTTTCCTTGTCTTTTGCCTGTAGACGGAGACAAAGTCCCCTAAGACAATTTTTAGCCCAGGTACTTCTGTATTTTTGCTACCCTCAGCCTAGAATTAGGCCACCAAAACCTATGAAAATTGCTGTTTTGGAGTGAAATCAAATATTAGCACCATCTTTCCCACCCTTTGCTTTTGTGTATTAGTTATACTGAAGGATACTAAATTACGAATTTGCTACCCTTCTTTTAATTGTAACATATTCCATTTTCACACAGTACATCTTCCCCATTTCTGCTTTCCACACCTTTTCATTTAGAGGAAAGACAACTCTTTGGTCTTTGCAATTCAGTCTTTAAGAGTTGTGGTTTGTGGTAATTTATTTGCTATTCTTTCTTCTACTGCAAGTCACTCTTCTTTACTCTGGGATTTTTTGATCATTGAAGTTCAGTCACTGTATAAAGAATTTTTATCTTTGTAGTTAAAATTTTGTTTATGTACTAGCTTGATACTAAACAACTTGAAGTGAATGCAAATTCTGTTAATTTTGTTGAACTCTTCATATCCTTTCATGCCAAAAAATTTAAGTTACATCCAAAGAATATCAATGGTTTTATTCACCTTGTTTGCCTTTTTTGTTAGTACTATTCCTTTTCTCTAGCGATAAGAGGTTGGTTGACATGACAGATGTTATACATTTCTTCATTATACATTACAAGCTTTTTTTCCCCCTGAACTTGTGTTAATAGGTAAGAGAAAACAGCAAAACCAGCACTCCTAAGCATAAGGAATGCACAGGAGTGTACTAAGGACAAGGCTACTAAGCCAAAATCCACCTGACTATTAAACTTCTAAGAAATGAAACTGCCAGTCTCACAGAGAAGAGAGATAAAGAATATTTGGGTTTGCAATTCATAGTCACACTTCACAGGAAAGATTGAAGATATAGGATATATATATATATGTATATAGAGAGAGGGGATATTCTAATGTCATAAACTGGAGAGAGGTCCCACTATCTTTTCTATGAAAAAGCAAAAAGTCATCTGTAAAAAGGCATCCCCTTGCATACATATTTAATGTTACCCTGCAGAGACCATGGAAACTTCACTGGGCTGTGATTCTATGGGGGAATAGTTTAGTGGAACAAAATTCATATCTTGGTGATTTAATCTTGATGAATATGAATATTGAATTACTCTTCAGTACTTATACTTATTACAATACCAAGAAATCTTTTCTAACCATGTTGAATACATGAAACAACAAGACTGCCGATGAAAAGAGGTGATGACATTCTGGTTTTTTCACATTTAACTATTTTACAAGAATCTATTAATTGCCTCTGTCAGATGTTAAAATAAGTAAGCGAGATGCCCTCTGCACGTCTATCAGGATGACTGGCCTAATCAGGCTCAGAAAATTCAATGAGTATTTTGCTAAGCTTAATTAAAATTCTGCCCTGCATTTGAGTAAGCCGCAGTGGTTTGGCAGACCTTCAAAGGGCTACACTGCAGCACAACAATAAAAGTGATAAAGGCACACAAGAACAATAAATATAATGCAAATGTTCCCATTATTCACAAATCTGGTATGATATTGCTCCTTTAACTAGTTTCTGTTTTCTGTGGTGATAAAATTCAAATTTTTGCATTTTTCATTTTCAATCTCTGTCAGTGTTATTCTTAGCCACATACCATTTTATGGTTCTAAGTAATTGAAGTGAAACAATTCTAATAATTTAATAAAAATATGTAAATTATTGCCAGTACTGAGAGAATTGCATGGTTTTCTTGGGAAAAAAATTCAACAGGACTTTTGCTTTACAGTGGCAAAACTTCAGACCCTTGGGGGGTAACACCTCAGCTCAACCAGTTACTCCTTCAGGTATATTCTTCATTTACATTTCTTGACTGTATGACCTCAGGTCTAGATTTCTCCTAGCATTATGTAAATTGCAGTTCTTCAATATTAGATATTAAATGGGCCCTCCCTGCAGGTACTTCAGTTTTGATTCATAAATTAGATTTGTATACCATCACAGGTACTTCTTTTCTTTTGTTATAACATTTCTACCATTTCCCACATATGTCAGATATATTTGGAATGTTTATTTTTCACCCCTCATGAAAAACTGTTAGTTAGACTATATTATTTCTTCAGAATTCGAGTTTCTTTTTTAAGAAAAAATTATTATGCTTCCTTTGAATGGCAAAGGCTCTGCATCACAAATAATTTACAGCTTACTCCTATGTCTTGTGCATCATGATGGTTCCCTTACCCTTGTCCCATTAGCTTTGTATCCTGCTATGGGCCACTGATATTTTAATATTTTCTTTTCATTCTTAGCAAACACTACATGAACAGTCAATCTTCGCTGAAGATTTTTTTTTCTTGAAAATGTCATTACTTGGAAAAGTTATGTCATTATCTTCTGCAATAAAGTAAACAAATATGGTAACAGATTTTATAACAGCAAACAAACCCATTTTTCAATAACCAGAGAAGCAAAAGAGGAGCAATCAGCAAAAACTGAAACAAATAGCCATTACTATTGAACACTGTTACTAAAATCAGATTTTGGTCATAGGAAATAAATATTAGGATTATTTAGAATGAAAAATGGTAATTCAGAGATAAACAATGACAGAAACATCACACAGTGAAGTGACATTCCTAGCTAATGAAATATTGTGTACTTTGATGTTTAGGATTTGCTAAAATTCATTATCTCTGCAGTGGCTATTGCAATCATAATTGTTTTTCAAGATAAGTAAAAAGCCACTTAAATGCATATAAAACATAAGAAAATATACCTAACAATAAGAAAATTTCTGTGTCTGAGATGAAAAATATTCTTCTTTAAAATAATTTAACATGCCGCTAATGATACTACGTTCCCAACTGAATAGAGTCCTTATGCATGTAAACACCATAAACCTTGAAAAAGCAGTACAAGTATGAAGCTTCTTCCCATGTCCATGGGAGCAGATGATCTCTCTGCCTTTTTTTCATTTCCCTTTTCTGCAAATCTAATCTGGACTTTGTTAAATGAAAACCTTTGTTTTCCTTCAACAGATGTGCAGAGAACAGATCCTTTACTAGATAGCTCAGTCATGGCCATTTGTCCTGCCTCCACTCAGCATTTCTGTTGTACAGTGATAGAAATGCTTCCAGAACATTTAAGATATTTCATGGCAAGAGGAATAAAAGAAAATTGCAGAGCTTATGGTTTTTTTGAATTATTTTTTTAATTTACTTTATTATTTTGTTTTGAAATATATGAAAATATCTTGTTAAATGAGGAAGATTACTAAGCATCCAAGGTGCTGAAAGATTGTGAGTACTGCCTACAAATTATGACTAAACATTTAATTCATATTAAAAGCCATTCTTTACAATTCAGTATTTTTCCACACATCGTGACTAAGGATACAAAGTTATAAAAATTTTATAAAAGAGAATTCTTTCTAACTGTTTTCCCCAAATTTCCTTCTAATAGCATGTACAATTAATCACTGTCATTAAAAGGATAACTTAGAGGCAATTTTTTTTTTCATAAAAGTAAAGACTCAGAAAGAATCAGATTATTTTCTAAATACTTACCTCAGTTCTCTTTGTGCTTTGAGAGATAAAGTGTGACTAACATAATGAATGCTAAAACCTTACATTTACATGATAAATTAGAATATTATTACAGATCCATTGAAATATTTTTAAACATTTATTTCAGAAAAGTTTCTTATGGAATTAACATAGGTCTAAAATAACTTGTAATTTCCTGTTTCTCTGAGCATTAAAACAATATTTGGTTGGATGCTATGCTTGGTCCATAACAAAATGACTTTCAATAAACTAACATTGAATATACTATGAGAAATTTTTAAAATAATAGGGTTCAAATAAATTGGAAGATTGTTCAAGTACCTTGGAAGACAGTTGGCTTTCCCATGTCAGAGTATGGAATGTGAAATTCCAGAGCAAAAATTCTTTGTTCATACAAATATCTGTCTTTCTAAGTGTGAAATTCTTGAGGCTACCTCAAAGTAGAATTTTTATTAAGTAATTTTAACATCAAGACCCTGCCTTTTACAAGCAAAAAATGAGACAGTAGTGGAATTGAGGAACTAAGTTAGATCTAACCTTTAATACAGATGTTGTATAACAGTCAGGTATGTACCTGTATATAATATTTAAACTGAGAGACAGTTGCATTTAACCAGACTTTCCTTCCACAAGTCTGTAGCAGCATCTAAAGAGCAATGCCACTGAACAAATTTCTGGATGATCTTTCTGTATTGATCCTCTCCTTTCTTGAAGCAAGAAAAGCTTTCCAGGTACTGGCAGCATTCATCAAAACTGCTGTACAAACTATAGAAATTACTCTTTTGTTTCCCATTTCAGTGCTCACAGTTGCTTTCTCCTCTTCCCTTCAGTGCTTGCCACAGTTTTCACCTTGTAAAAGTTTGGGGGCTTTTTTTACCAATCAGATGTTCAGGGTTTCCAATATAATCCCATATATCCGTATTATCCAATTATATAATACAATATTATCCCATTTACCAGTTTGTGAAACTTTTTCATTGTCTTTGCCTGCTTTCATAAGTACATTAGTAGTGATCCTCTCTAACTCTTCGGGGCGCACTTTTGTCTGGGATTACCACATACAACATTTTGCAAATTAGGAAGGAAAAACAGCATAGAAGTTATGGCTGGATTTTTTATTATCCATATGTATAATTTTAACTTTAATTAATCTGAAGAGACCTTATTAGAAAAACTAAATTGGAAATAAAATAAGAAATGAAACTGAATTGAAGATTTGTTTGATACCATGTCAAGTCTCTAATCTGACTCAGTGGGCTGGTGTGCAAGTGCCTGTGCCAGGGAATAAGTGAAATTTTGCCTTTGGGTCACAGTTGTAGGGGTAGATGAACTTCAAACAATAGGGCAGCCACCATCAGTAAGTGGTCAGATCTGACTGTCTGCAAGCAAAGTGCCACTCACAGTGTCACTCACAGCTGAAATTAGTATAAATCAAGCATAAGATTTATAATTACTAAGCATCCAAGGTGCTGAAAGATTGTGAGTACTGCCTACAAATTATGACTAAACATTTAATTCATATTAAAAGCCATTCTTTACAATTCAGTATTTTTCCACACATTGTGTGGAAAAAGGATACTAAGGATACAAAGTTATATAAATCTTTATAAAAGAGAATTCTTTCTAACTGTTTTCCCCAAATTTTCTTCTAATAGCATGTACAATTAATCACTGTCATTAAAAGGATAACTTAGAGGCAAAATTCACAAAAGCTTAACAGCTAAATATTCCAGCCTCCACAGCAATGCTGGGAGATGATCAACAGAAAACTGTTAGTGTAGTAGTTTAATAATATAAGTTGAAGGTTTAAGGAAAAGGTGACAGCTGAAGCACAGAAGCTGAAATATGCTCCTAGTTGTTCCGCTAGCATTTACTGTTAAAGCTGCACTTGTATTTTGTCTTGTTTCTGAAATTGAAAGATTAGTAACAAACTAAACTCAGAGCTAGACAAAAAAAGGAAAAAAGAGAAGCTGTTCCCAGAGCCCTCACAAATGATGTAGGAAAAGAAGGAGGAGAGGTGCATAGTGAAAATTCTGGCAGTCAGGATCATGGATATCTTTTGTTTGTAAGTACACCACTGCTACTACTATGTTCATTTACGTATTTTAAAAATAAAATATGTGGTCATTTTTTGTGGTTGGTGTGCAGTTTGTTGGCTTGGGTTTGGGTTTTGGAAGTTTGGTTTATTTGTTTGGGTTTTGTTTGTTTGGGTTTTTTTGGGGGTTTTTTTGTTTGTTTGTTTTGTTGTTTTTTTAAGATATGCATTTACATATGGTTAAAGCAGAAAAGTATTCATGGCACCTAAAAGCACAGCAATGGAAGAAACAACAGGCAAAGATCATGAGTAAAGCAGTAAATAAGTGCTTCAAACACTTTGAGTATTTCAAGTTCTACAGTTTAATAATATCCACACCAAGGCTTGAGAGTACCTTTATGCACTTTAGTAAAATCTATATCCCCTCCTAGAATTCTGCTTTATTTGCAGTACTGCCACAAAGGTAAAAAACCAGTAAAAATAAACATGAGCCCTGTGTTGGTTTGCTTACAGCCCCAGTGCTCTGCCACATTCACCTGTGTGAATCACCTTAGCAGGACTTAGGGGCAATTTAAAACTGTTCAGGCTGCCTGAGCTACTCAGGCATATTTGTTCATCATACACCACACAAACATCTCATGGCGTGCCTGGATACCATTCATGTGAACACCACGTTCATATCCATGTCATGTTTAATATGTTGTGCCTCATATTTGATGCCCCTTTAACTGTGCTCATGAGGATTTAATCTACCTTCAAACACATGATACTTGCCAATGTCTTACTTCTTATTAGAGAGTATTTGTCTGCAAGGTGGAATTTCACTAAAGTGTATTTCACTATTTAAGTGTTCAGTAGCTGTAAGCCTAAAAATTGGTGTCATTTTAGGAAACATGTCACCTTATTTTACCCCAATATTTATAGATTGAATAATTTAATAATGCTGAAATTTGGATTGATAATTTTCATTCCAGTTCAGATTATTTTAATATTTAAAATTTGAGGGAATTGAGCAGGTAAAAATTTTGATTTTGCTTTCTCACTCTTCATCTGGTAGTGTGGGAAGAGGCATAACAGCATTGTGATTGAATTACTTTAGACTGACAAAAATAGACCTTTTCATATTTTTTATGTTTTAAAATTAAAACTTTGTCAGTGACCTATGTATAACTCATTTCACTTTATGTTTTTTGTTCTGTTATTTTGGGCATTACAAATTTCAGAGCTCAAAAGGGATAAGAAATTTTGCACTTAGTTCAGCATGGCTTTAAACTTCACAACTTTTCTGAAACACATGGGTATATGCAGAAACTTATTTTATGATCTTTGAACCCAAGAATATGTCAAACTCACTGCATTAATTTATTTGTTCTTGTGCCTTCTATTTAATTATATTCTCTCATGTCTATACACTTGAAAAATGGTTGGACTGTTAGGTACTAATCCTATAAATTTCTCTTGTTCAATTATTTAGGCAAAAATTTTGTTCCTAGGAGTTTCTGGGTGGCATGAAGTCTGTGGTCCTGTAGGTTAAGCAGCTAGAGAGTCATAGAAAAAATTACTTTGTCTTCTTACTTTGTTGATCATGAAATTTATGATAAATTATTGTTTTGAAAAATGTGTCTGGTTGAAGTGGATTTTGATACATGGGATTAAAATGATGCCAAGAGTGATATCTGAAAACAGTATTTGAACATTGATTTTCCAGTAGTTTCAAAAACTGATAAGGTGGCATGTATTCCTATGCTGCTATGTTTTGAAGCTATTCTTTTCTCTCACAGAAGTAAATAAAAAAATTCTTTCTGAGTTATAGGCATAAAGAAAACAGTGCAAGTATTATTTTTCTGCCCCACCCAGTAAAAAAACTGATGTGTCTATAAGATTATATGATAAGATCCATCAATGGATTCCTTTTTTCAGAAGTATTAGTACTACTGTAAAGTGCAAATCCTGACTATCTCTTCAAGTGCAATAGCGCCGCAAGTCCTTATCTAGAATCAGTCAAGGATAAATCTACCATGTGCACATAAATGTACAGGGCACTCTGTAAGTGGATCTCACTGTTTTAGGCCACTAAGTAACTCTTTCACATGAATGCGATGAACCAATCCTCCCAGTCAGTGTTGATCTAATCCTAAATATTCTTCTTGGTTGGGAAATATAAAACTCTGTCTTGTGGGTGTGAGAAAAGGAGAGAAAATGACTGTTAGTGATTTGCACAAGGCTACATAGTAAATGAGACAAGACTGGAGCTTCTGAATCTCTTATTATGAAATCATAACAAATTTTATTAAATTATTGATATTTTAAGTATAATTCTGTTTATATATTTATAAAATAGCTTCTTAAATTTTAAGTCACATGAGTCCTTTAGTTGCAGTGTCCTGATGTTACTAGCTTGTGTGCGATGAAAAAATGCCAGGCATATAAATGTATGCTTAACTATATCAAATTAACAACTGTAATTATGAGAAATTAATTTAATATTATATCTTTGCTGTAGACCTAAAAAATCACATAAAAAACGTTGATTTATATGTTGAACTTCAGATTTTGCTGAGGAAAGTTTTAGGGAAAGGTCTTTCATCCCCTTTTGCCTTCAAATCTTCACTTAGTATTCTATTCATACTCAATTTTAATTGCCATGTTATAGTTTGCAAAGATGGTATGCAGCTGTAAAATGCTGCACTTTATTGCAGCAAGAGGAATATTTATCTGAACAGATACATTACTGTTACTGTAAAGAATGGGCCTATTTTACTTTATCAGCAGCTGAGGGGAAGGTTAATGGCTGTGATGTATCTTTTAGGTTGTCTGTGAAACATGGAGTGCTCTGCACTGTTAAGATTTACAGTGTGGAAGACAAAGCGTGTGCTATTCCAAGCACTCTCTTAACAGCAGACTGTAAACTTGGGAATTAACTTCAAAACCCCTAAATATCTTAAAAAAAAACATTAAGACTGGTAAAGAAAATAATTTCTTCGCATAAATTCATACTTTTAAGCCTAAGTGCATGGAAAGACCTTATAAATTTTCCAGATGTCCTAAGCAAGCAAAGAATGCAAACAACCAGGATGCTTTCAATATTCATTGTATTTCAATCTGTAGTGCAGCAGGATACAGGAACAAAATCATACAAAAATTGTTAAATTTGTACTGGTGAAAGGGTCAGTACCTTCCGAGAGTACACAATCATCCTTTAGCCTGCCACTAAAGGCAGGTCCAGTCTATTCAGCAAGAATATTCAGCTGAAGTCTACATGAATACAGTGAGAAATATCAGGGATAAGGAAGATACTCAGCTCTTGGGGTTTCCATCTTTTGTTTTTCATGTAGCTGAATAACAACAGAATGGTGACACACCATCCCACTGGGATGAGGTGTCCCTATGACTGATAGCTGCACTGCTGTAGGGCCACTGCAGTTCTGGCAGGACAGACTCCAATGCCATTCAGTACAGGAATAACCAGGACTATGTCCATTAAAGATTATGTATTCTGTGCTTGTGAAAGCCAGTGATAGCACATATAGAGTCTGATCACTTGAACACAATTCAGAGCTCTCTTTTAAACAGCTGTGTCATACATCACACAGGAATGGTTGAGCAGGTTTTAGTTGAGCATGGTTTAGTTGAGGTGTTAGGGTATGGCTTGGACTCCATGATCTTCAAGGTCTCTTCCAAGTTTGTGATTCTGTGAATTCTGTGAATTCTGTGAATGTTGGAGTAGCATTATAAACCACCAAAAAGCCAAGTGAGAACAGTCCCAAATGAGTGTGTGTATTAGAAATACCCAGTAAGACAGAAATGAGACATTTGTTTTGTCATTCTTTTTTTCTAAAGTCTAGATAACTCCTCTGCACGACTTTAGCTTTCATTTCTGTGTCTGAATTTTTGAGAGGGCTTTTATCCCACACCTGTGTAAAAAGATTCTGCACTTCCTCTGTGCAGCTGTCCTGTACTGGAGAAGGGAAGTTTCATTAGGTGTGGAAAAGAACATGAAAGACAGAAATTTTTCCAGTAGACAATTCAAGTGTTTGAAATTGTCAGTTTTACCTCTTTCTTCCACAGGCATCAAGATATTTGTACAAATTTATTAATTTGATTTGAAACTGGTCCAAGAGGCCAGAAATCAGATCCCACATCTCCATCCTCCCAGATAAAGAGATATACCACTGAAAAACAATGTCAAGTTCCTGTTTCTCTGCTGTTTGTAAACTTGGTACTGGAGTTCCCTTCAGCAAGCTGACCCACCTTTAATTTCAAGCAGATGAGTAATTCTGACTTCCTCTATAGGACAATCATAATTAGTGTTTACAACCATTTCCTACAGCTTTGATTTAAAATACAATTATATTGGATACTGCAAACTGTAATAGTACCAGACTGTGTTCTCTTAGGATTGAAAATCTAGGTTCCTGGGTCGTGTTCTATTTTCTTCCTGATCTAGGATCATGTATTTCTGAACAAGTTTAAATGTAGAAGGAGCATCAGGAACAAGAAGCCACTTTGAAGTCCCTCAGGTAGTAGTAATGATATTAATTACTAAGTACAAACTTTCAGGGTTAGACAGGAGATAAGTTAAATATCTCAGAATTATACCTGTTAAGGTGTGACTTTAGAAAGACACCTGAGACTGTTCTCATGATGTAGCAATCAGAGCATGGCTTTCTTCTTGCCATATAATTAGTTACCATAAAATGTTGCCATAAAACCAGCCTTTGTTACCTGCAGGAGAGAGTCTGTCCATGGATTTCAGCTGTGTTAGCAGACAATTCATGTGCATTGTAGTGAGAGTTGGAACCACCATAATATCTCAGTAAATAATTTGATACATTTTCAGGTTTTGAAATGTAAAAGTTCGTTCTGAGAAGTGGAAGGAAGGATATCAACAGGGTCATATTGATATTGCTTATTAGAGTTTGTACATTGAACTCTCTGACTTTCTGTTTCATAGCCAAGACAATAATGTTCAACAGATTCACATTATTAAATTTTCTCTATTTTATTTATACATCATTAATTTACACTAAAAGTCTTGAACTAAAAGCTAGGCTTATCTTGATAAAATGTTCAAATGATGATTAATTTATTTCCTGAAATATAACAGGTTTTTATTTTCTTTTAACCCATTTTGGTCTGGTTAGATTTCCAAGATTATTTTAATATATTGTACTTTTCAAAATGCAATCCACTATTATATCTTCAGAGCTTTAGTTTGAGGATTTTGGGATGGTGTATAGTTCCATGGAAGAAGTGTTTACCTAGTAAAAAAAATATTATTTTGGTTTTGTTTAGAAAACATCTAAACTACATCTACCAGAGAAAATTAATTGTAGTTCTATGTATTATAATTATCTTTCCACTAAATGATAAAGGGAAAGACAACTTTCTCCCTTTAGTGAAGCTTTCTCAGTCCACAGGGAAGATATCATTAATTGCCCGCTTCTCTTTCTTCTCATTTGATTATTTCAGATAACCTTCCCAGACTTTCCAAACTTTTCAAATGAGAGCATCCTTTTTTTCTTTATAGTAAAGTGCTAAGAACATTAACAACCTTCCATCTGCAATATTTCATAGTCTGGCAGACTTAACAGAGACCAACAACAACAACAAAAAAAAGTTAAATGTTTTGGGATAATTTGGTAGTACTTTCCATTTGACATTAAGTACCTTTGTGAGAAAGAGCTGTAATAGCCAATGTTGCTATAAATGTATATATGTGCTAAAAGTAAGGGTGTAAAATATGAGGTTTTTTCTTTAATCAAATAAGCAGACACTGGTTTGTTTATTATATATATATATATATATATATATATATATATGTTTTGTTTCTTATACACAGTGCTGAAAGGAGCAGGTCAGTGTGGGAAGCAGCTGGGAAATTTGGTTGTAGGTGCAAGTCTGAGATCCTAACTTATCTGCTCTTCAGCTTTAGGAAAACTTCATACTTCTTATGTCTCATTTTTGATAACCAAGGGGATTTTTTTTTTTTTTAATAAATCCAGAATATTTTGGATCAGAAGGGGCCTTTAAAAGGCATATAGTCCAACCTCCCTGCAATGAGCAGGGACATCTTCAACTAGATCTAGTTGCTCAGAGTCCCTCAAGCCTGGAACGTTTCCAGAGATGGGGTACCTACCACCTACCTCTCTGGGTTTTCTAAACAATCTGTTCTATTATTTCACACACCTCATTGTAAAAGATTTCATCCTCATATCTAGTCTGCATCTGCCCTCTTTTAGTTTAAAACCATTACCCCTTTTAAAACAGGTCCATCTAAATTCTACATTTCCAGTTTGACTTTGTGGCTCTTCCCATTCTTTTTCTTATTTTGAGGTAAATAGAAAATGACCTTTCTTTTTAGCAGAAGGAAATGCATTATTTTAAGGTTCTTCTGTCCATCTTTGTTGCTTCCGGTGACATAAAGGCTTCCTTGTCCCCAGGATCAGCCCAGCTGCTCAGAGCATGGTGCTAAATAATTCTGGGTTTGTGGGCTTAGTCCCTGAACAGGCCATTCACTTAAGGACTTGATGATCCTTGTGGGTCCCTTCCAACTCAGAATATCCTGTGACATTTTGTGATGTATTTAATGCCTCTCTTTCAGGGATCATGTTGTCATGATACTTCTTTGAGAGCAAACTTCCTAGAAACTGTTTGAATGTTTTGTATTATTTCCTTGTTTTATTGCTAATTTCAGTCTCCGTTTGTTGAACTACTCTCTGATTTTGCTAGGTCTAGTATCCACATTGCTCAAAGTGATGGCAGGTTTCCCAAGCCTTCTTTGTAGAAACTATATTCCAACATATTCCAAGGAGTACAGTGTCTATGCATTTCTCTCATTCTTGCAGCCAAACTCAGAACGTGCCTTTCCAAGATGAGTGATGATACAAGAAAATCATTTATGACCCCTGCAGCAATGCCAAAGCTGAAAAAAATCCTGTTGAAGGCCATTAACAGCCATAACATCCTGGATTCATAAATCATCTGGTTCAGTTTTTAGCTGCTTGTTTTTTTTTATTTTTTTACTCCAGCCCTTAAGGAAAGAAGGTGCCACAAAGCAGAACTGTATAAGGCTTAGGTGTGAATCCCCTAAATTCATTCCATGGCTCCCTGTTCCTGCCTCTGTTCTGCTTGGTAAGGCTATCTGCAAGCCTCCAGGTGAGAAAACAAGATGATGTAAGTGAAAAGACACATTTGTGTTCTGCTAGTGTCATGAAAATACCAGCTTTTTCAAAAGCAAACAAACAAGAAATACCAACCCCCCCTCAAAACAACAACAAAACCAACCAGAGATTTCAGTTTAAATTACAACTTCTAAAAGACAATATAGAATAGAATTTAAATAATGAAAGCTTCTACTAGAATAGCTACAGATTTAAATAGTATACTTAGTTTCTGGATGCTACATAATTCCCTTCAAGCTAAAGTTATCATAAGCAAGTAGATCTGGAATTAAAATATTAATAATGAGACTACTTTAGGCAACCCAGAACTGCTCACTCTTCATAAATTTGGTTCCCAGCACTGAATTTTGCAATCAAATTAAAGGAATTATCCTGACATTTAAGTTAGATGCAAGCTTTGTCTCACACTACAGTGGTATCAAAATTTAGGAGCAACAAGATGTTCTTTTCTAACCCTGAGGGTTTTTCCACATCTTGTTGTCCTTCTAAAGGCCTCATTGTATTCAGGTTTAATTTCCATTTTTTCTTTTACAAAACCTCTCTCAGTGTAATGCTATCAGTGAGAATAAATATATACTATAAACCGGGGATAAATAATGAGAATTGGCATTCCCAGGTCAGGGTATTTTTTTTTGCTTGTTTCTGTTTTTGTTTTTTTTCTTGAGAACACATATTCTTCAGAATTCTCCTCCACTAAGATCTAGCTGCTGTATGTAAATTAAATATACTAGTGGTTATTAATGGTTAGAGATATATATGCCACTGAGGGTTTTCACAGAGTAAGTATTATAGATCTGAAAGATCCCTAGTTCAAAATGTATGGTTACTTATGCTGGAAAATATTTCTGAAATTTCTTACTTTCTAAAGTGTATTGATCAAAATCCTAAGATTGTTTTTTCTCAATTGTTAAACTTTTTAATAATGTCACCAGCCTCATTATTTGAACTGTAGTTATGATCACTATGGAAACTCAGATTTGTGACTCAGTTTTTCAGATTTCATCTAATTTAGGTAAATAAGATGAGATTAACATCTCTCCTGAATAATAAAAAGGCTTTGTGTTTTTATTTGCTATCACAGAAAAATCTAGTGTTTTTTGATTTTTCTGTTTCAGCTATTTCAGTAACCTAATACTGAAAAGACATAGCAATATGCCTAAAACAATGCAGATGGTTCTATTGAACAAGACAAAAGCAGTCACAATATATTGGTATACAGACCTTTTTGAGAACATTGAATAAAGGTCAACATATTTTGAGACACAGATTACTGAGGTAAAAATATATTTTCCATATGTTGAGCTTTGTTTCTTCTGTTCTTCTTGCCTTTCCTTCTTCCCTTTCCTCTTCCTAATTCCTATTTGGAAGATAAGAGCCACATAAGATTGTTATAATGTTGCTATTGTTATCACTGTGACAATCCATATCACTATTACTTCAATTTTTCTTTATTCACAAGTCTGAGGACCTAGAATGTGGTGTAAAAGCATCATATATAGAGTTTTCTGCTTTTTAAAAAAGTGAGTTGTAATTGTATTTAGGTCTGTCTGGTTACAATCGCATAATATTATTAATATAGTCTTTTCAAGGGATTTCCTGAAGTTCTTCTTTGAGACATTTTTATTCTAGAAGTTATTCATTATGTAATCCAAAAGCATTGCCAAAATTAAACCTTCCTAACTATTACAAGGATGAGATTGTCTTTCTATATCACTGATATCAAAATGCATTTGCTTTGTAGCAGAACTTACCTCACCCTAAAAGTGCACGTCTGTACTGCTTCTCTTAAAAAAATAAGTTGAGATACCATTTAAAACTCAATCTCTATGCTTTGAATTAAGTAAACGAGAATTCAGATGTGTCAATTTTGTGTATTGGAGACATGGGGAAGCTGTTTTAAGTTAACAGAAACACGCAGGGTATGTTCCCAGCAATGGACAAGCAAATTAGGGAAAGAAATGACAAAGATAACTCAACATTTGCTTTTCTTCATGTCTGCCTTGCTTGGGACCTTGGGGAAATGTGGGTGTGCATGTGCCTGTGGGGTCTCTCTTTCCTCCTTCAACCTTGAGGTGCTGCCCCTTCTTTCCCTGTAGCTGCCTGGCTGTTGAACCCAACAGAAAATTCTACAACCCCAATAAGACAATTTTTCTTTAGTTCAAGATCAGAGAATTGGCAGATTTCAAGGATTTTCTTTTCTGTCATCTCTTGATGTCACCCTGAACCTCTAGTGCATTTTTGCTATAATACTTTTAACTAACCCTTGGAAGGAGAAGTATATGAGGACAAAAAAATTCTGAAATTGATATAAAACTTCTCTCAAAGGCATGTTCAAGTTCAGTTTGCTACAGCTGCATGTATTTTCTTCTAAAGTTATCATACTTCATTGAAAATTTAATTTAATTTTTATGCCACTACTTAGAATATGTATAGTAGGCTACTATTTATCTTGCATTTTTACTAGGCTTAAATAATTGTGATTATGTAAGAACAAAGATATTGTGATAATTAATCTATTAAATATTGTATTTTTAATCAAGCATTGTCTGATTGTTACAGATTTCAAGAATAGAAAACTAAAACGAGAAAAATTTAATTCATTGAAGTGTTCATGCATTGGTTAGTATGGATAGTCTCCAAAATTAGAGAATTATTTTAATGTTTTAGTTAACAATTACTCAACTTCCTTACAGAAACTTCCTTCCTTCCTTTCTTTTCTGTTGAAAGAAATGGAGAAGCGACACAAAGTATTCCCATTACCAGTCAAGCATCCCTTCCATAGGTTTATAAAAACTGTTCATATTTTTAAGATGCAGTTTCAATACAGAAATGTGGAAAATAACAGGAATGCATGCCTGAGAAATTTTATTTACAAGATCAAAATCCTATGGTGCAGAAAGATGGATTTTGCCCTTGTTGCTATAGATTATTAAGAAAAAAAAATGCCCCTTAGGTGAATTTCTTGGTGAGGAAGAAGGCTTGCTTAACCTACTCATAGAACTAGAACTGCATAGTTACCACCCTTACCCTCAATATGAGGAAAAATGAAAAGGTTTGTTTTATAGTTATGTTCTCTGACAGGAAAAAAAAGCATTTTCTCTTCAAGCTAAAGTAGTTAATTTATTTGTTCTTTCTTTTAATATTGTTTTTAAAGCTACAACTTCTTCAGATAAAGAGATTCTGACTTTTCCTCTACAATCATGTACTGAATCTAGAATATAATTTCTCAACAATTTTAATGTGAAGCACATTAATAACTATATTTTCTGATTCCTATAAGAAAATCATCAGAACTGTAAAAGGATCATCAATGTTGAAATGAATACAAAGAGACTGTTCTCATATTGAGCACCAAATTTTCCTGTAATTGTCATTTTTTTAGTGATAAGAGATTTGCACCTTACAAGGTCTGATTTTTCCATCAGATCTTAGAGTTGATTTTTTTATTAAGAAAACAAGGGGAAGATTTCAAAACTGGTTTGAGTGCTTCAGGCATAAAGAAAGAAATATAATTTTAGCTAGGGCTTGAGTCCAAGATGCTCACAGCAATTTACTATAGCAGAAGGGGATTTGTAGTAATGTGAGTTCATAATTGTATGGTCTGAAACACATGGGCAGCAGTCAGAAAACTTTGAATTTCAAGCCAGTTCCATGCTTAACACTTGCTGAGCTTTTTATCTTCATGCAACAATGATCTTTTTACTAATACCTGCTTTTAATCCAACCAGTGACATTGTTTTCAAGTGTCACTGCTGCCTTATGAGCTTATTTAAACATGTATTCGGGCAAGGTAAACATTCCAGTGTGCAAAAAAAAATAGCTGAATACAAAGTTTTTCAGCAATCATTGAATTAAGATTTAAGAAATGATGATTAAGATTATCTAGTTAAAGATTATCTAGTTCCAACCCTCCTGCCATGGGCAGGAAAAACGTCCACTAGACTGGGCTGCTCAAAGCTGTCCAGCCTGGCTTTGAACAGTGACAGGGATAGGGCTTCTCTGGGAAGCCTGTGCCAATGTCTCACCACCCTGGCAGCGAAGAATTTCCTCCTAATATTTGATCTATACCTACCCTCTTTCAATTTGAAGCCATTTCCCTTTGTCTTGTCACTTCATGTCCCTATAAAAAGCATCTATGGCTGTTTTGTAGCTCCCTTTAGCACTGGAAGGTGCTGTAAGGTCACCCAAGATTCCTCAGTTCTCTCAGCCTTTCTTCATAGCAGAGGTGCTCAATCCCTCTGATCATCTTTGTGCCTCCTCTGGGCTCACTCCAACAGGGCCCTGTCCCTTTTGTGTTGATAATCCAAGACCTAAATGCACCACTCTGGGTGGGGGTTCAGTACATTGGGATTAAAACCATTTAGATGTGAACATTCTTCATGTTCTGAGGCTGGAAGAAGATTTTGTTTTGCAGTTCAGCCTGGCATCTTGAATTGATTCAGCTTAATCAATGCATTGAGATAATTTTCCAGCACTGCAGTGTGGAGCTGTGAAAGGTACTTCCAGGGATTATAGCTGATGTAAGCTTGCAGTTATTTTATCTGAGATCAAGAGACAATTGACAGTACACTATCTGGGTATTTCATGATTTCTCAAAATTAATTACTTCCTTTTTAATATAAAAAGGTAAACACGGTCATCAATCTGCTTTGAAAGAAGTAATTCTGTGTTAAGGTACTCAGCTACTGAATGAAAAGTGCATTATACCTTTATTTATTTTATGATGCTTTTATTATGGAAATATTACACCAATATATTTCTATAAAATATAGAAATTTAAAGCAAAGATTTTACTTTTCTTCCTCAGCTGTTAAAAAACTTGTTAGAGGTTCCTTTTCTGGTAGGCTCTCTGTAAAGACAGCATGTTACGCTGAGCCAGCAGAGATTAAACTAAATGAGAACACACTTGCTATAAATTTAACAGGGTTCATTTTCTAAAGCAACTGCTTTATGCATCTGCAAATAGAAAGAAATAGAGCAGCAAACTCCTAATTTTTCCTACACATATAAAAACTGAATGTCCTGATTTAAATCTTCAAAGAAATATTGTTTTTATTAGTTATAGAACAGAGGACAACGCTCAAAAAAGGGGGAGATCGTGGAGGATTTTTGAGTTTTGTATCTGCATAAAAAAATAACTGTTTGGCTTTTTACTTCTCCACAATATTTTTATAAATATTGGAGTGCAAATCACTGGATTGTACCGTTCTGTAAACTTCTCCATTAGTGATTGTATGAGGCTAAAACATTTCATAAGTTTCAGTAGTGCATGTAAAATCTGTTTCTACAGCATGTTTATTCCAGATTTGATCCATTTCTACTTCAAGTCACTAATAATAATTCTACTGACTGGAATGCAACAGGATCACTAGGCTGCATATCAATTGTTGTTAGCCCATGAGGTGGTTGAGTTTAAAGGCAGGAATAGCTTTTCTAGCAACTGACTTATAAAACTCTCCAAGATAGGTGTGTACTTGAAAGATAAGTACAAAAAAAATTGTACTTCTGCACATTTCCTGCTTCTAAGTCAGCTTTTGTGGGCATCGAACAGAGTAATGAAAATATAGTGTGTGGTCATGAATGCTTAATGCAGACTTTTCAGAATTCTTTTTGTCAGAAAGTATTACATGCCATGAGTTTGGAGCTTTTAAGTTATATTCTACAAACTCAGAGATACTACTCTTTTCATATAGTAACATATTAAAAAAATAAAATCAGACTACTCAAAAGTTGCATGTCTAGATAGGTCTGGGACAAAATGAAAAGAAGGAAACAGCAGGAGAATAAAGAAGCTATTAATCCAAAAGATATGTAAGATAACTCGCTTTCACAAGGAAGTTAAGTACTTGTGCAAAAGAAATGTCAGAGAGGAATGAAACTTCAAAAAACACTAAAATAATATCTGATTGTAAAGATTATAATTAATGCATTTTCAGGCCAGATAAAATAACTTTTTAGTTATTTTTTTAGAAATAATAATTAAATACTTGGGTAGCTAACCTTGAGATGGCACCAGACTTTTTTTTTCATTTATTTCATAGAAATTTTCTGCATGGTATGTTAGATTTTAATTAGAATTTTTCAACATAAAATCAGAAAACATTTTCATAATTGTATCTGCAAAACACCTTTCAAATCTGTGCATTGTTCTTCATGATAAAATTCCACATGTCTTTTCTTCCTCTTTTGAAGTGCAATCTAATGTAGGGGTAGAATATCTTGTATGGAATACAGATAATAACCAGCAAAAATAGTGATTCAGCATTGTACAAAACTAAAATATAAGGTTAGTAATTTGTTACATTTTATTCTGACATTAATATATGTTAATTTCACCCTAGCTATAATCTGACTATCACATCGAGTAATATTTAGTACTTTTTTACTCATTAACTATGAGTCACATATAGAAGTCTTCTGCCAGGAAAATTGGCTGAATAAAAGGAAACTAATATTATTAAAGGATGTATATGTCTATATGAATGATGTATTTATATTCTGGAAGAAATTGGTGCTGCAGATTTGTATTACTAGAAACTGGAATGTGCAGCTTTCAAGGAAAATGTTCTTTATGTATGTTTTACAGTGTGCACTAACTTTATAGTGGCTTTGTATATTTATTGCATCATATATGTGTATAGTATTAGTATCTTCACCTGGAAAGTAGAAGTGAACAAAACAGGTGCTTACTATTGAAGTGTTAATATATTGTACTCCAAAGCTATAGAAAGCAATACTTATGCAATCTATTTCTTTTACAAAATATATACTATTTTATAAAAAAAAAGGAATTTTTAAATTAGTTGTGCAGAAGTAACTTCATGCTAACTTTTCTGCTTTGCTTAACTATTTGGACTGATTGTCATAGCTCTGAAAGGGAAAATTTGTAATAAAAATACTTGATTGTACTTTTTTGCCACAGCTGAAGATGAGAGAAGAAGGATAGAGCAAGGAATCAGCTGTAAGGCTAAAATGCCAAGAGGACATGCATGTCAGGGCTTTCCAAGATCTGTGGGCACTAGAAATGCATTCAGAACTTTCAGTGTTTTGGTTTCAGTGTCAGCTCTTGGGCTGAGAGGGAGATCTTCCAGCTCAGAGCATGGGGGTGTAGAAGTCAACACAGCTGCACTACAGGGTGTGTCAAAATAAAAAGGCAAATTTGTCTACGTATAGAATTTTAGTTTTAGAGGTTTGTCTAAGCATGACTTCATTGCACAGGTCCTAAATATCCTATGTCAAGGCTTGTAAGTCACTGAGGCCTCTGTACCTTCCAGCTGCTGGGTTTTTTCATTAGAAAGTCTCCTATGTCTGTGAGTTGCACAATTTTGTGTCATCATTAAAGTGATTATAGTAAATCACTTCTTTTCTCTGGATCAGTTGCCCCAAATGATGTACTGACCTGTAAGCAATTGAAATGTTCATGGTCAAACAAAAATAACTGATCTCAGTTCTCTATCTTTGTATCTGACATTTAATTACATGCCATTCCAAGTCTCCTGGACATGGAGGAGATCAGGACCCTACTATTTCCTGTGAAAAAGGAAAAACTTATCTCTCTCAGTGCTACCAACAGGTTCTGTCTGTTCAGCAGAGTGTTATTAAATAGGAAGTTCTGGTGTTGTCCCCTTACCCAAATAAACTCACACAAACTAAAATTGCTTAAATTATCATGTTCTAGTGTGTAGAAATAGTAAAATGAAAGTGTAAACATTTTCCTCAGTGTTTGATATGATTTTTATGCAGATAATGATGACTCATTTCACTAAATGTTTGGACTTTCGTTTGCTTCTGTCTTACTAAAGCAGGGATTTATGTGATTTTGGTCAGCCTAAGTAGACCTTTCATTGAAAGAATATTGAGAATTGGAGCCTTATTGGCAATGAAATAAAAGAGGGAACATTGCATTACTCTTTCCAATTATAAGAGCATGTGCACACCATTTCAGGCCCCACGGCTTAACTGACAGCATGGGTGCACCTCGGGGAGGCTGGCACGTCTTGGGAATGTGCTCTAGGAATTGGGGCACATGCCTGACTAGAAGAAACTATTCCAGGAAATTTAGTGATCTTTTCAGGGGAAGATGAACATACCAGGATTTTTTTTTTTTTGTATGTATGTTTGAAAATAGGTAAATGGTTTCAGTAATTGTAAATTTAAAACTTTTCTTAACCCGCGAAAAAAGAAATAATCTTTTAATACACTGTCTTCCTTTGCTCTCATATTTAGCTAGTTGATTCCAATTACAAATAAAATTCAACTTTTTTTTTTCAAAATGGTTCTAATGCTTTTCTTTTCAAATTTTCAGCTCTTCAGACACCACAGATTTATAGCATGTGGGTCATATATTCTTGACATAGATGATGCTTATTTTGGTATTGTGTCTTTGAGCCTCTGATAACATAGCATTCAAAGAGGTGAAAATAGCCAAAAGCTGTTGAACCAATGCTGTTTACTTTAATTGAATAGAATATTCTCCTTTCATTATGGATACCAAGGCTAAATTACATAATTCAGTGAGGACATCTCATTTTACAGTAGCGCTAAAGCAGCAGTAAATGTTACATTGTTAAGTCAATGGCCTTATTTTCCCCACTCACTGTACTTTGATTTGTGTCTTTGGACATTCTTGGAATGAATAGTTTGGCTTCTTTTGCATGAAACAACATCCAAACTCTGGTTGTGATTTTGTGTTCAGTCTGTGAAGCTAGAAGAAAACAGTCTAAAGTTAAACCTGGAAAAATGTATATCATAGAGATAAGGTATTCTTCTGCTGTCCTCATCAATTTCAGTGGTACACATGGATGTATATTAAATACTGTATTTATTCATTATAGCATTTAGAAACCAGGAATTTGTGATGTCAAGAGGGCTTGGCTTACTTATTTATTCTTTGATGAATGAAACTAGCAATTTGCTAAAATCTGTATACTTTTGCTTTTATAATTAAATCTGTTCCTGTCCACACAAGCACTAAAGGAGTAAATGCAACTATTGCATTAGTTAGATATTATTAAGGCAAATCTCTGATGCATTATTGACACTCTACAAGGTCTTTGGAACTTATGAATTCTTAAATTAGCTTTAGTTATTAGACAAGGTGATGAAGCAAACATTCCGTAATATACTTACAGTCTTTGGAGAGCAGATTCAACATAAAAGCTTGGATTGAAAACACTGAAATTACTATTCCATTGAATAATTTTTTTGGGTATGCTTGAACATAAATATCACATAGATTTCTATATATCTGTAGTCAAACCTTCTTATGTATATAAGTAAATTTACAGCCCTGAGTCATACCTTCCATTTTAAACTACTGCAGACACTAAATCTCTCCTTCCTATTTTTTATGGCTCTCATCTTCTGTAAACATGCATATGCACAATTGAACAAGACTGCTGGGTGCCCAGAAACTGTAATGGGCTGTAAGATGTATGGAACTTTAATGAGTCTCTTTGTCATCCTCAGGGTTGTTTAAGCAGATTTCAAAGTGTTACATATTCCCACTGCCCAACTCCTGGTAATGGAACTATGAGTCTAATGTAATTTCAGTCTCTCTGTAGACAATGGAAAACCAGAATCACTTCCACAATCAAAATGGAAACACTTCCTGATTCAGGCCCCTAGTTCAGGATGAAAAGCTGTGTCCCCTCCCGCCTCCAAAGTGAAATATCCTAGAACCTGAAAGAAAGAGCAACAAGTTTACAGAAGATAGATAGACAGGAGCAGTTAGAGAGCTGATAAAGCTGTTTTCATTATCGATTTCACTTGCTGTTGCAATTCACAAATCATTGCCATTTTAAATTTTTAAACAACTTTGTTGTGAAGAAAATAGAGGCGCATGTCAAGGTGAATTCTTGCCTTTAATGATTTTCACTCTGAAGAAAGAGACAAGGGTAAGTAAAAGCAGCAGCTGATTTTCTATCCAAAATACAGTGCCTAATGTGCCTAAAGGTTTGATCTCATTTTTATACCAGCAGCAATTTTAGCAAAAATGAGGAAAAAAACCCCAATGTTAACACTAATAAGAGAATCAACAGCACAGGAATTTTTGATCTGAGAAATATTTTAATATAGTGTAAATGAAAACATATTGTGAAGTTGCAAAGATTTCAGAAAATGGCTTTTCTCTGTGCATGACAATAGACCAGTACTTTAACACGACAGTTTTGTAGCTGAAAATACTGTATAGGATTAGTTTTACCTTCTAGAATTCACTGAAAATACCAGAAGGGGGAATTAATGTTCTAACTATGTGCCACGGTTCTCAGTGATTTGATTTTAGTTTGTTCTAAACAATATTAGCAGTAGTACTGTGCTACATTAAAAGTTCACCTGAATGAAAATGCAGTGTCTGGAAAGGCACAGACTTCATATTTTTTACACCCACCATCACCAGTTCTCCTCCCTTTGGTGCTGTGACTTCTCCCCCTGATTTCTTCCAGGTAGATAAAAACCTGTGCACATCAATCTGCTGCAGCGCACAAAGTCTAAACACAGCTGTTGTTTTCCAAGACTGTTTTCCTTCCACTTTACAATAAACAATGTTGTTCTTGTGACCTATTGATGTTCAATTCCATCTTAGAGTTAGTTAAAGAAGACAGTAATTGCTTTGTGGCAATGAATACTTAAGTGGCTTAATATACTTATGTAGCCATTTCTTCTTATCTCAAGAAACCTCAACCAAAAGTTTCCTTGTGGTATAGCAGAGCTGGAGACAGGGACAGTGCTGCACACACCCTGCTGGGATGTCGTTTTTCTTATTTAGTCATCTCCTGCTGGCCACTCTGGGAAGGAAACTGGGCCTGACAAGATTCCGATCTGACAGAAGCCATTTCTGTGTTCTTTTATACCTTCAGAATACAGTACGTGCCAAATACAGCATGAGCAGCTCTTTCATGAAATGAAAGTCCAGAAATATTTAAGAAAATTCTGCAGCAAAAATATCAGTAATTTCTTCCCACTTTCTGCTTGTTCACGAATCTTACGTCTATTCAAAATGCAAAATGCTTAACCATTCTGAAGCTCAGTGATGTCTGCAGCACACTGCCTGTTAGTGGCAGTATGTACACTGCATCTGCTCTTTGTGGTAGGGTCCATTTGATTAGTATTACTGACAAGAGGAAAGAGTTAAAACTCTAAAAATTGTATTATAATGTTAATTGGAAACTTAATTAAAACAATACATAGTTTAGCATCTTGAAATGATACCTGTTTTTTCCTGCGGAGAGTCACTGCAAATCTTCACATATTTTCATTTCAGAGATATTAAAAGATATAAAATTGTCCTTTCAAACAAAAATATATGTTTTAAAGTATAGATTTTTAATTACTGTAGGTCCATAGGCTTTCGTCCTATCTAAATGCTTGAAAATTCTAATCATTAAAGCAACATGCATTTCATAATACTTATCTCCTAAGAGAAAATCCTTAGGTTTCTCTGAGGAAGGTATTTTTCTCGATTTGTTGGGCTTTACAAATCCCACACAGAGTCCAATAGAAGCCTTGCAATGCCAAGTTGGCAGAGGCTGCAGCATTAGCTACAAGAAGGCTTAAGAAAGAGACTGTCAACATTTCCTCCTACAGACCCTAAATAGCTTTGGGACATGAACAGAGCTTTGTATAAAAATGTGCCCTTGTCCAGCAAGTAAAGAAAATCAATTCTGAATTCATGCTATGGCCTATCATGACAGTGCCTCAGCTCCTCTTCACTAGGTTTTTTCTCTCTAGAATTGCAGCAGAATATAGGCTTGGTCTCCCCTTTTTTAACATTCGTTATTTCAGTCAACTTAAGTGATTTCTAGTAGAAAGACAAGGATTAGTTTTTGAAAGAATAATGTCTTCCTTTCTCTCTCCTTTCCTCTGCCATAAATAAAGAGACAGACTGAAAAAAATGCCAGTAGTTAGGAACAGTGAAGTACATTAAGCTTAGAAAGCCTTGGATCATGATTCCACTTCATCATTTGATTTTAGGAATAACTCAAATTCAAAGTCTGTGACATGAGCAAAAATGCTGCTGCTTCTGGCCTGACAGACATAAATCCATGTAGCTGTGCTGCTTTCCTTTTTCTCTTTAAGCAGTCAGATCTCTTTGTGATGAATGCCTTTGTTTTCTTCCACCTGTCCAGTAGACTGGTTGTTATATATTGCCTGGAACATCATCTCATTTTAAATAGAATTCAAGATTTTCATCTTTGAAAACAAGCCAGTATAATGTCAGTATGCAAGATTAGACATTCAGTCTTTCTTATGACAACTCCCAGTGAAGCAGACGTTCACAAGGCATTATTCTGTTAATTTCTTACATTCTATAAAATAAAACAGCCACCTGAGAATAAACAGTTTTTATGAAATGAAACCTCAAATATTACTTTGGTAGTTGCTGAACTGTTAAACAAAACATAGAGAAAATTAAACTAGGACTGATTTCTTTTTTTGGCTGTGTGTAAGAACACATTTTTAAACAATATAATTCTCCTTCTGCCATGGTATTTTAAGTACCATGTAAATACAAATATTTTATTTCTAGCAGAAATATTTTTTTTCTTCACACTACAGAGGAAGAGCTCTTGCAAGTTCTATCTCAATATGGATGTGCCTGTTTTAGGTGCTGATCTCACCAAATTATCTAAATTTTGTGTCAGAATGACACTTATCCACCATTTGGATTTTATGCATGGTTTATGTGCTTCTACTCCTTAGAATAAAGCTTTTTTTAAAAAAAAATTTTGAAAGTAGGTTTTTGTGAAATGATAGTGATATATTACAGCAAGATGACTTTTCTGAAATCAAGCTTCTCTTATGAACTTCTGATGTGATATTTCAGAATTAAGTTTTCCTTTAGACTTAAAATGGTAAATGTAATTTTTGTCTTCTTCATGAGAAAAAAACGACCCTGGGGAGTCTACTTTTGACCTTTCAAACTCTACATGCTTACATTTTTTAGGACTTCTGAAGACAAATAGAAGACAATAACATTTCTTGCCCTTCAAAAGAATAGATTTTCCCAGCTCCTTCACAACTCAGCTATTATATTGGTAAAAATTGGTAATAATAATTGGTAATTTTCAGCAGGTTTTTTTCCATACTCTGGAAATCATTTGTTCTTGGCTCTTTTTACTTTCTAATAATTTCACTTAGGCTTTCATACTCATACTTGATTTTAATAGAGATTACAATCTGTATAATTTCACTTTTCTTTTTGACACCTCTTTTTAAAGATATTTCATTAGTCTTTACTGCATTTAAGATTGATTGGCTGGCACTAATATTTATTTTGGCGACTCTGTGACACTGAATGTCTGAGGCAGGGATACCATTCTGGAATAAGTTATCTGTCTTCAGGTGTCTACATGAATAACCACAGCTCTGCCCTGTGTTCAGAATTTCATTATCATAAATGGGCACCTGCTAAATTGAATATTTAAAGAGCAATTGCTCTCCTTCTGAAGTGGTCACATTGAGCAGTGAAATGAATCTCTTGCATCAAGCCAATGTATTGGTTAGGGTTAGGATTTCCAGGTGGCCCCCTGTTGGCATTTGGGGTGTGCTGGGGTAGCTGAGACACCCCAATGCTGCTGTGTGGCACAGAGCAGAGACTTGCAGCTCTCTGGGTGATGTGAGGGAGGCAATTTGTGCATCTGCTCAGCCACCTTTCACCTGGCAATTTCTGCATCTGCTCAGGCTCCTGAACCAGGCTTCTCTGCAGGGTTTTCTGGCTACCAGTGCAGTGCTGGACACGCTGCTCAATATTGCTGCCTAATACATATGGCTAAAGGTATTTTACTATTTGGAGGTAGAAGCTTCTCTTGTTAAACAAGTTTATCCTTCTCCAAGTGAAAGATACTTGTGACTTGAGAGTTGTATGAGTACTTAAGAGAAGCTTGTGCTGAAGCATCTGTAAATGTTGGTTTGTTATGTTTGTATAGATTTATATTCCCAACTTTATTTTGAAACTGAGGGACTGACTATTTTGCCTATTTAGTTTTTCTTTGAGTGCAAACATTGAGGTACTTGACTAGATCTAGAATACTTTGTACTTTATTTTGCTCTTCATCTATTTCTAAAGGTAAGATGATAAATTACTAACAAAGCCAAGTAAATAAAGCAGGTGCAAACTTTTCTAAAGGATACAGAAAGACATATCTGATTTTATTACAGTTTGAAGTCAGGCTGTGATGTTTGAGTTTATGTAAAGATAATAAGAACTTCTGTAAATGTTACTTCAATAGAAATATAAGATTGATGATGTTATCAGATAAATTCATTTTTTTTTCTAGGATGTGCATTGTCTTGAACTACTGGATTGCCAATTTGTATTTTGTGTTGTCAGAAATTGCAAAAACATAATTTTATCAGCAGAGATTGTTTCAGTTGCATTTGCTTTCAGTTAATAAGACCATATTATGTGTGGGTTTTTCTGTGTGGGTTTGTCCCCACATCAGATTGCAAATGAAGAATGACAGAGGATAAAAGCCATTTAGTTTTATCATTTTTAAACCAAAATAAATCTGTCTGATGAATGACAATAAAATATCACACAACTGCCAATGTTACTAATTAGTAGGATTTACAGGGTTTGGTATATTCAGCAGTATGACTTGTGTTTGTGGCTAAAAATGAATGCTAATGATCTGTGTAGTGTTAAAATACAGATACTGCATTGTCAAAGACCGTTATAAATGTAAAGACTCTTTTGTGCAAAATCTTGAAGAAGAAATAAATGAAGCTGTAATTTCCAGAAAAAGTTATTATCTTCTCAGTTATTTGTGCAGATACCTTGTTCCAAATCAAAGTGTGGCTATTTTCTTGGTTTTTTTCACATGAATTTCTTGATCAGGTTTGGAAAATTTTGTACTGATTTTGCTTTCTGTTTCAAGAGGGGCCGAGTGAAATCAAGTAAATAAAATAGATAGAAAGAAGTGGACATTTGATTTCAATGTTCTTTGAGGATTCTCTATCTGATTATATCTTGTATTTACTTGTTTATCAAACTTAGGTCCAGCTCTTTTCCTGCTGAAATTAATATTAATATCTTCATTTATTTTGCTGGTTATGAGTTTCACATTCCATTTTTCTGGTACTAACTCCATTGAAAAGTCACCAATACATTTGTTTCCTACAAAAGGAAATTAGCCTTTTGTAGGAAGGAATAATTATTTTTTTTATTATTGTTTTTTTAACAGTGAACACAAGCATCTTTTTAAATGCACGTAATAATCATACATAATATAGATACATAAAACTATAATAATGATATGATAATAGATCATATCAATAAAAACTATGATAATATTACATTCTTTCCTTCGAGAGAAATAATGCATTTCAATACTTGGTATAGTTCTTCAGCTTTCTAATTTTCTAGAACACAAATGAGTCATGGGAGACAAGCAAATGTTAATTCAAAAATACAATTATGTATCTGATATTTAATCACTCAAAATAAAACTCCACTTAAGAGGAAAATATAAAGATTTAGGAGAAAGTGATTGAATAGGAAACTGTTCTAATATAAATAGAGAGGAAAAGGAGACCTACTTCAGGTTTAGGCTTTCCTTGGAATTTACATCTCTCCAGTCAAAGAATAAAGGAGAATCAAATGTCAGCTGTATTCACCTGTTGCTCAAACAGTCATTATTGGCAAATTTTAAATATATCCACTGATATTTCAGCATCAGAATATTCTCGAGCTTTGAGATACCGATTAATGTCTGAGAATGATATTTTTCATATGGTAGTACTTAAGAAAGGATAGGAGTATTCTAAACTTCTCTGAGTCCAGGTTTGTCTGTCTTCAAATTTCATGTAACTTTAGAGGAGAATAATCCCAAGACCACTCAAGATGGAAAGAGGAGGAGTTCACAAGATCTTATTGCAATGTTGCAATGTTTTGGCACAGTGTAGATTTGGGAGAGTAAATGATAATTGAGAGACAAGGATTGATAAAAATTGAAGAAGCTAAAAGTCCAGCTGAAGCTAGGAACTTTACTAAGGAATATGATGAACAACATTTAGAGAGCAATGAGGACAAGTCGAGATGGGAATCCCAAAGAAATTTGGGAAAAAAAGCTATGTTGCAAAACTGGAAGACCTTGTATGTAGGAAATCAATCCAATGCAAGCTACAGGAGTCTGCATAAGAAACTGAAAGAAAAGAAGAGGAAGAGAAGGAACTGACTTAGCAAAGGATTAGGCTTTAGATATGATCACAACTGCAATTTCTACCTGTCAATGCATTTGATGCAGCTCCCTAAAAGTTCATTTGTCTATGACAACTTATTACAGACATATTACTCTGAGAGGAATAAGGGCTTTTAAATACAAAGTTAGATGTCTGAAACTTAGATTATTCTTCCTTCTTCTTGAAGAATTCTCTTGATTTATTGAGTCCTTTCACTAAATCAGTAATACAGTAGTTTTATTTGCTAGAATGAAGCAAACTAAATTTTAAAAAATCTGCATCCTGTAGAAGATTAAGGAAATAACTTTCTTCAACATAATTAGACAGCAGCAATTGCACTTTGAGTTAGGGGACTTGTAAGAGTAGAAAGATACAATGTTCAGATAATGGAAAGACAACAAAACTGAGAAATGGAGTTTAGTAGAAACTATTGCCTCTATGAGAAAGACAGAAAAGAAAGATTTTCCTAATCTTTCCTTTTCCTTTGGAAAGAAAGATTAAACAAGACTTGGTTACTTTATCAACTGTGAATATTTATCTTTTATGGGAAGAATTCCAGTCACCTACTATGCATACTGCTAATACCAGTACTTCTTCCAGTACATACTTAGTACTTAGTTATTGCACATACTGCATTTAGTTCTCTAAAATCTGAACTGTATAGTTTCAAAGCTGTGTTTTTAAGTGGAATTTTGATTGACCAAAAATTTTTGATCTCTTTTTCTTGAATAAGCAAAGATGAATCTTTCATTTCAGAGTTATGTCCATCACCTTCTTAGTTATCATTTTGGTGGTCATGTCTAAATACAGTCAGAATATAGTGAAGTATTTTGCGAGGTATGTAATTTGAAAATGCATGTCCCTTTTAAAAATGTATATTTCTCTATGGTTACATTTTCACTGTAAACTTAATTCTTGTTCTTAAGGACAATCAAGATATAACAATCTGTGAGTGTCATACTGAATCTAATAAGTACCGAATCTAATAAGTAATGGTTGGTTGTCTTTTTTAAGACCAATTTGAACCTGGGCATGGAGATTTTGTAAAACATTGGAAAAATATTATATGTTGGCAGAGGAAATGGATATTTTGGAGTGAAATTAAACCAAGTATTTTCATTCTTCACAGTCTAACTCTTGTGACCCATGTAACTTCTTTTATACTCTCTATTTATTCTAAAGTTAGTGGTTTTTTAAAGTTTGTTAAAGTCTCTAGTGATTTGCCGAGGATGTTGTGTTTCTGATCCCAGGTTTTAATCCTGTTAGGTACTGTATCCATTCATAGAATCTAGTAATTTTTTTTTCTGAGGTTCTTGTGATGTTTGTTGCATTCTTTGTTGCCTCAAGAGTTGCAGGAACTGGAAAACATAGTACACAAAGAAAGTTTTGAATTACGAGTTTCCCTCATATTACTAAATTACAGTATTGCATCCCCTCTGGTAGGCCTATTACCTGGCTTAGGGAGTTATTCTCCATGTCTCCCAAGTGTTTTCTGGAATGCCTACAGCTCACTGGGCTACTTGTCCAGCAGATGTTGAGGTGGTTGATGTCCCCCAGCAGGACAAGACCCAAAGATGGCTTTGGCAACAGACTCCCCTTGACTGAGCAACCTGCAGCAAACTCCAAACACTGGTTTCCCTTTGCTGCCTTGATTTCTGAATTTCCGGCCTGCTCATGACTATTCCTCAGAATTTGCTTCTATCTTGATATAGAGTGAAGTATTTCAAGAGTTCCAATATATCTAAAGTCTAAAGAGTATCTAGAATAAATGTTTGGAAGGCAAACTTTTAATGCAACATTCATCTCTAAGACAGTTTTCACAGTTTTTGAAAATTATAAATCACATAGAGGATAAAAGAAATCTTTGCAGAACTACCCTTGAGTGTAATAGGGCTTTTCTTTTTATACATATAATTTTACTTAAAATACTGCAATGTACTGGGGTTCATGGGTCAGTTCTAGCTGTTATGTGGACCCTGAATTTGCTGTCAGAATGTGAAGGGAGGAGCTGGATGTAAGCTGGTCTCCCTGCTCCCTGCTCAGGTGAGGACAGTGTGTGGCTGTGTGAGCAGAGAGGGCACCAGCAACTGCATTTACCTAAACTAAATGAATCATTCTCTCTAGAGCAATGGACTGGAGGAAAATTACAACATAAACCTTTATGTAATTTTGTCCCTAAATACATGGTTGGACAAACACAGGATTATTTCCACTGTCATGGATATTTTTCATCAGATTTTAAAGGTTAGGATGATAGGCAAGCTATTGACTTTCCTTTCAAAATGTAATATGTATTAAATTATATGAAATTGCTGGGAGTATACAGTAAAGCTATTGCAAGGAAAAATTTGAGCCTTTGGTGATTGTCCAAAGGCTGCTTTGCTGCTTTTCATGGCAAAGAAGTCTTGATATCAAACGGATTGCTATGCATTTAAAATATTTGTGAAAGAAAATTCATTTCATCTATTGCAAAGCCTGCTTATACAAGAAAGGACTTGACTGAAATAATTTTATAGTCCTGTAGTTACTGATCCTGGCTGTATTGATCCAGAGAATTGTGGACTTTCAATTACTTCAGTGGGAGGTAAATGCACTCATGATTTTAAGAGTAGGACATTTGCCAAATATCATAAATATATAAAAGAGACCTTCTGTATATGGAAGCACAAGTTTTTATTGCCAGTCACTTTACCACCTGGACTATTCTAACAGAAAACATGTTCATCCATATAGAAAACTGTCTGCAGACAGCTGAAAACTCTGATATAGTAACTGGGAAAAATTTCCTGTGAACTGAAATATTTATAAGTTAGTCGTCTTTTCTAAGGTATTTCCCTCATTTTAGTTACCCCAAAGTTTTTATGTGTATTTTTTTTCTTCACATGTTATTGCTAGCAGAGCAATGGGTATATTGTCTAGATGTCATTTCTAGATTCTGAGGATGTACAGAACATTGTTAGCTTGGATCCAGACCCATCCATCAATTTCAAACATGTAGAATGCTTCTGTTGCCCTTGAGATTTTGTTTAATAATTTACTCGAACTAATATAATTTTCTTTATTGTTAGATTAAGGTCCACCACTTACAGTTTGGGAGTAGTCTAAATAATATTGGAAACTAAAAAACATGTTGCTTGAATATGGCTTTCCCAAATATTGTTTTAAGTATCATGCTACCCACTCAAATGAACATCTAATAAGAATGATTTACCATTTTCCTTACATATGAGAATAAATAAAAGATGTCAGGAAAGAAAAGTAGCATGAAAGGCAATCAAAACTCTTTTTAAAAACAAGCCTATGCCATTTTCACCCCCAAAATGACTATATTCAGTTTACATGTTTGGAACAAGGGTGTACCAGCTCTTCAGGAAAATAGTGAGTTAGAAATAACTTTTGTCAGCTTTTCTCTTAGACTCAAAAGAATTTCAGAAACTTCAACAACTATTGTCCATACCACTGTCTTGTAGCAAAGATGAAAATAGCATGACTTCTCATACTTGTATATTGTTGATTCATTAGCAGGAAATTATGTCTGTCTTCAGGATATCCTGTGCTAATTACTTAAAAAGAAAAAGACAGTTCCCTCAATAACAATGGCAAAGATCCAATGACTTAAAAATACTTACTCTTGGATGTTAGTGTTCATTGCAAACATGTTTAACAGAATCTCTTGCCTTTGACAAGAGATTCATTGGCTATACCCTACTTTTATATCCTATTAAAAAACACTGTAAAAATCAGATATGTCAGGGTTAATATTGGACCAGTGATCCATTTTTACTCTTTATCTTCTATATTTTTTATTAAGGGAAATGACTCATTGCTAATATAAGTCTAAGTGATTTTAACATCTATCCTAGAGGTATTACAGGTGTTTCAGCCTGTTTCATTTATTAGAGCATTTTGTATTTATCTCTCAAGTATCTTCCTTCAAAAGGGATATCTGCTGCATTTCTGCATCCTACCCAGCATCAATCACTTTGATTAGGGTCTCACTCCACAAACCAAACAGCTTTTCTTCCATGGCAGCTCCATATGTTTGCTGCAGCTGTTACAATTTCCAGGCAGAATGTGACTGTACTCTGCTCAGAGTTTGTGTCCCTGTCAAAGAGGCAGGAAATTATTCCTCTCTGCTTTGATTTGCCTTGAAGTTGAGTGACTTGAAATCTGCCCTACAGCTAGACTAGGGTTGCCTACAAAAACATACAGAAAATTGCATCTGTGTTACTTTTTTCACAGCTCTGAGTCCAAAGAGTCCACACTGCCAAGGCTTGTTCCCACAGCACGGATTGAATATCAGACCAAAGGAGTTTCATTGCTGGAGAGGTTCCTCCATGGAGTTTTTAGCCCAGATCCAATGATAGAAGAATGCTATCATAGCTATGAGACTGAAATGTACTGACATTTATTAATGATTTTTTGGCTTCTAACTCAGGAAAATATTTCTCTTTTGTTCTTATTTTTTGTCTTGCACGAGGACAGTATGTAAATCTATGTAATACACTGTACACTGCATTACAGCACAGAATTAGTACTCCCACAGCACACTGAACACAGTATGCAGTGCAAAAAATGTACCAGTTAGGAGATCCCTCTTTATTTGAAGAAATATTACATATTTCTGTGAAGGGCACCTTAAAGATCCCCAGCTTACTATGATTTAATTACATCTGAGATGAAACAGAGAAGTCAGGTTATTAAAACACATATGTATGAATGTGACTAAAACTCCCCACCAGTAAGGAGAAATGATTTTTTAAAATTCTGATCACTGGCTAAGTCTGACAGTAGTCAGCTTTGTAAGAACTTTATTCATCCTGAAAAAAATATGCATTTGTCAGCAACCAGGCATTGCTGTGTCACTTTTCTTTGCATTTCATTAGCTGGCTGCAAAAATAAATATGCAATGGATCATTAAGTTTTGGTGACAAAAAACACAATTTGGCATGCCTTAAATATGCTTTTAATGAAATTTGTAATAGTGCACATATTCTGATGACAAGTATTTTGAAAAGTCCTGTGAGTCCATAAACTCAGTTTGACAATTAAGGTTCGACACAGATGAATTAATGTAATGTATTCACTTTACTCGAGGTGTGAAAAATGACTTCAATATCACAATATTTTAGTGTTCAATGATCCTCTATCTCTGTGATGGCACATTACTACTCTGGCTTTAGCAACTCAGTAGCTGGAGAGAAAAGTTGTTCCTGATGGTACCTGGACACTGTTCCTCGTGTGTGTGTGTGTGTGTGTGTGTGTGTGTGTGTGTGTGTGATACCAGGGTGACTGTAAATAGTTGAGCTGTCACAGCACAGAATTTTCCTGTTTCCCACCAAGAAAGAAAGGCAGGAAGCACATGCAGAATCTCAAACACATGCACCATGGCAGCAACTCTTAAAGGAGCTAAGACTGTTTTTATAAGGAAACTAGCTCAATGAAAAATCCTTCTCACAAAACAAAACAGTATCTAGAATTTTTAATTGGTTGATGCAGGTCTTTATTGGGTGATTTTGTTCCCTCCTTCCCAGGAAATGGAAATTTTGGCTCAATATAAAAAAAAAAAGTCTTTAAACACTTTTCTTTCTTCTGATGTACAGAAAACAGGCATCTAAAAGCAACAGAAGCAAAAATATCTGGGTTTTGGTTTTCAATTGCCTGATGAAATGCTTAACCTTTCCACTGTAAGAAGAAATTTTCTATCCTATTTCAAAATCAAAATAACTTTTTTGTTGTTATAGTAAAAAGGCTTTCTAAAATTTTTTTTCTTAGTGATTGCAAAAGAAAATGTTCTTGAACTCCTGGATGGGAATAGGAAAAGTACATTTATTATCTGTATGAATACACTTGTCTAACAAAGCACTTAAATTTAAAGTGTGAATAAAGCCACAGATTTCAGAGAAACTTAAGTGGTGCTCTGAACAAGGTTGCAGAGGGAAGATTTTTAATTGTTAAATTAGCAGAGGGACATATTTAGTTTTGTTCTCTGCTCCTCACATGCCCCTTTCCCTAGTCATTAAGGGCTAAAGTGAGGGCTCTTGTTTAAGTGTGGAATAGGAAATGAGAGGAATGAAAGCATGCTGAAAACACCAGGGATGGGAAAAGGCCCATCTGGGGAGCCCCAAAGCACAACTGGTGCCCAATGGTGCCCTTGGGTTTCAGGGGGTTCAAGTCCTGTGTTGAGCCTTCAGCTGTAATTGCAGTCTGGAGATGTTTTACTATGTGAACAGCTAATATAATTTCTGGTCCCTCAGGAAGATTAAATGCTTGCAGATCTGTGCTGGCTATAAACCAGTTTGTGTTCCAGATCCAAATGCTGGGATTTTAGCTGAAATCATCTTCCCTCTGTAACTGTGACACAGATGACATTAGGAAATCAGTTGTGGTTCTTGGCTCAGACCTCAAATGCCAACACTTAACAGAGCAGGCCCCTTTCCTAACTCAGATTGCAAAGCATTTTTAGAGGAGTAGACAGTCTATATTACTTATGAGCAGAGAATCAAAATAGCTGTATAGTAAATGTTTTCAGAATATAATTAATGGTTATTTTGTGTATGAATCACGAATGGTGAGAAGCATATTGCAGTGTGTATGAATAATTCAGACATCATCAAAAAATCTAAATGTTTTCTGGTAATCTTTGCTAATTAAAAATCAAATTTACCTGTATTATACTCTATGTGCTGATACTTAGTATGTTTTAATTGTGGTGAGTCAAAGAATCACACTAAAGAGGAAAGATTTTCTGCTAAATTTTCTAGAATGTCAGTAGTCAACGGATGTATATTGAACTCCTACATTTGTATTTCATTAAATAAAAGAGCAAATTTAATTTAAAGGTAAACTTATTCTCATCTTATGTGTGCACAAAGACAATTAATAAATATATCTATTACATCTATTCAATATCTATTCAACAATGTGCTTTAGTTGCACTCATTTTAAGAAGTAGGCAGTCATTTTGTAGTTGTTAAGGGTCTTTTGAAGTTTTTCAGACCAGAAACAGGGCATGGTACTGCCCCTCACACAACTGCTGACTAAGGTGGTTCTTCATTAGGATAAAATATAAAATATTTTGATTTCTTATTTTATTGTATACATAAATCTTTGTACAAAGTATTGTACTTTGTAACATAATATTTGAATTAAACCAACAAAAATCTAAATTAAGATAGGAACAATGGGGCAGACAGCTTCCAGATCAGACATCATATGTCCTAGATTCAAGAGCAGTGATTGCCATGAAAACTCCATAGGTCTCAAGCACTTGGATCCTGTATCACTTAATACTTGGCAATATTTTATTTCATCTGTTCAAATGAATTCTCAGTAGCTGTAATGAATCCTTTCCTTTCTGGCAGGGAATTATATGATTCCCTAATATTGACTCAGTTCCCTTGAATATTCAATGAAAAATCATTGGACATTTGTTAATAGAAGAATTAACATGTACCAAAAAGGAATTGCATCAGGGAGATTATATTTGCTAATAGATTTTTTTATGCTATGCTAAATTATATTCTTTCTTTATAAATCTTTATTAAATGCTGCCAATTCAGCATCTTTAACCTGATTGTTTCATTTGCATGCTTTGCCTTTGTGATTGGATTACAGTTTGTTGCACTTTACTCTTCATTATCATCTCTCTGGATGTGTAATTATGCATTATTACTTAATATTCAATTTACTTTGTCCAGTATTTGAGTATAAGGTATTGAAGCAATAATATGCAAAAATTTTTTTTCTGCTTCTTCAAGTCCTTCTGCAACTCTTTACCTCAGCCTCTGTAACTGAGGAAAAAATTAACTGGCATTAACTTTGGTGCCCAAATTTCTAATGTGTTTTAATATATTCTCAAGGACAGCAAATTAGCACAGGGAAACAAATAGTGATAAAATAGACAAGATTATATCAGATGTTTATTATTATTATTATTATTATAACATGCTTTTATAGCAAATGCAAACCTCAAATTCAAACTTATAAAACAAAAAATATGTGTTTTCTGACATACCTAGATTTAAATCAATAATTTACTTAATTGCTACAATAGAGTGACTTAAAGTGTACCTCACAGAAGTAAAATGAAGAATTGTAAGAAAGAGAAAGCACTGGCTAACCAATAGAATGCAAAATGTTTATGTTAAGAGTTCTCTAAAGAAGGATTAGTAATTAAATTTTTCAAGGATAATTTTTCATATTCATCCTCATTAGCATGTTGATTAATGACATTACAGGAAGAATGACAAATATGCCAAAGGGAGCTTTGGTGATATTGAAAAGAACTGGGGCACTTCATAATAATGATACAACCCAAAAGTACATCAGTTAGAGATGGCAATTCAGTAAATATCTCTCCTTGAATCAGTCTCTTATGGATGACCAAACTGTAAATATTATATACCTCTGGAAAAGTCTGTCCTGATTTTAGTCACTCATAGGGCCTCCACTTATAGAACTGTTTATTTTCTGGTCTCTTAAGCTAGAAAAGAACACCATCTCTTCACAAGTAGTCACATGAACAAGGTGAGGGCAGCAGGGACAAGGTGCACTGGCACAGACTAGCTCAACAGAGGAAAGATATTTTTACAGCAGGAACAATCAACAACTTTCCAGGAGACATAGAACCATAGAATGGTTTGGGTTGGAAAGTAGACATTGGAGTTCACGTAGTTCTAAACCCTCTGCCATGGGGCACCTTCCACTAGACCAGGCTGCTCAGACCCCAATCCAGCCTGGCCTTGAACACTTCCAGGGATGGGGTGTCCACAGTTTCTCTGTTCCAGTGCATACCTTCATATATCTAATCTAAACCCAATCTCTTTCAGTTTGAAGCCATTCTACCTTGTCCTGTCAATATGTGCCCTGGTAAATTCTCTTGCTGCATCTTTCCTGTAAGCTCCCTTCAGGTACTGGAAGGCTGCAGTTACATCACCCCAAAGCCTTCTTTTTTCTAGGCATGGTAGAGTCTCTACTGCTGCTTTCCACATATGTTTCTAATTGCCTCCTAATAATGTACTCTCATGTCAAGACAAAACCCATGGGACATGGCAGAAAAAATTACCCTATTACTAGAAAATTGTCTAAGTCTTTGTCTTCCAGTTTCAACCAAAAGCCATTTTGGTAGAAGAACTGGACACTGAACAATGTTAAGACAAACTGGAAGAATGGATTTGATTATCTAGTTGAATCTCAAATTTCTGAGCCTCATCAGTGAGTCATGTGGTATTAAGATGGTGGCTTGCTTTGTACTTTAAAGGGTCTTCAGTATCTGCTTTAAGGTCATTTACTCATGGATCTGGAAGAAAAAGTACTCGTTGCAGGTCAGTTTTAGCAGAAGTACTTGGGACTTCTTTGCAGACTTGATTCTCAAAATTATGCCTGAAAATCAGCTCTGGATTTAAATAACAAAGCTGTAAAGTCTGTTATCTGCAGATACAACTCCAGCAAGCTGGTAAACATTTAATAGCTTGCAATAAAACCTGTGAGATTAAGAATCATAATTATGTCTAGCCTTCTGTATCGCCTCCTAATGAGTGACTGTCTGAAAGAAATAAGCAAATACAAATTTGAATATGAATGCTGACTAAGCAAAGCCATTTTGTAAAATGAGAAACAAAATAATTTAATCTGAGGATGCTAACCTTAGATATAATCTCTGTTCTGAAATATTAAAATGTAGGGAAGATATTAAGAAAGGGTTCATCTTTAACATTTTCTAGTACAAAGCAATAAACAGCCTGACAGAAAAAATTAGATAAACGTCCTCATTTTTTCCAGCCCATAACTAAAAACTTGGATTTGTACAATCACTGTTTGGAAAAGCCATCTGTGTTATCTATGAATTTGTAGCATTCAATATGGATAGAACTCTTTGTGACAGACAAGTAAGTGTCTTCCCTGAGGTTGTTGTGGCTGATAAAACTCATCACCCTTGTACTTCAGCTTGTCTTTTACTTTTCTTTCTTTGTAAACCTACTGGGTTTCCTGTCGTAGTCTATAACATTGCTGTAGATGAACATCCTAAATTGTTTTTCAGAAAACTACTTTAAATCATGTCTGAGCTAAGATTGTTTATTTCTTTTTCTTTTTTTCCTTCTTCTCTTTAAAAATGAGAATCATACACAATAAATCAGGGTATATATATGTGGATAGATAGATAAAGAGATAAATAGATGGATAGATAGATAGATAGATAGATAGATAGATAGATAGATAGATAGATGAATGGAGGCACCCACAGAAATACAAATGAACCCCTACATATGTTTACAGGACCAGGCGCTTTTCCTTCCAAGTTACTATTGCTAAGCAACTGGTTCCTCCTGCCTGCTGCTCTAATAAAAAGTGTTCTTAACAGAGCTGCATGAAATTTTATTTCTCCTGAAAAACCTTTGTGGTCAATCTTGGAGGGCTTCAGTGATAGGCTTTTTTAGAATCATGAATGGAATATTTTTAGATTTGACGCTTTAACAATAGTGTTGAGGTATCCCAGATAATTGTTCTAAAGCTTGATTCAGCTGCATCTTGGTAATTTTAACAATTTTAAAACCACCTTGAGTGGCCCTAACTTTTATCAGCAGAATCATCTATGTTTTTTGATACTTTGAATGGGTTGATTGTCCCTATTTTGTATAGATATATCTGAGTTTGTAATGCAAACTCAATGTCCTATTCAAAGAGTCACTACAAATATATGATTGTTATAGAAACATATTCCCCTATTTACTTTGCACTTTAAGGATTTTTCACTTTGTTAACTGTTTCAGCTGCTCACGGTCCTTCTCCAAAAAAGACTAATCAGTCACCACACATCTGGAGATGCCTCAGAGCATGGAAACTTCAGACTGACAAAACCAGAAGTGTTTAGCAGAACCTCCTTGTAAATCTTTCAAGTGCTACAGGAAGAGGTAACTAAGTAGTAGAGTGACAAGAATATGAAAAATTCCCCCAGTTATTTTTTAAAGTACAGGATCAATATCATCCACTTCAGGAATTTACACTCAAAATATCAGCTCTTGTCATGTCTCTTGGCTTTTTCAGTGAGACCTGCAATTAGACCCTACACCTGAAACAATACTTTTGTAAATTTATAATCCTTCAAGTGGTCCAATTACAAATCCTCAGTTATTCCTGCACTATGTTCATGGATTCCTCCTGATCTCTCATAAGGGACCTATTTAGTTGTTCTGCACAGGATTTTCAGGTCCTTAGCAGACCTGACCTGCTCAAGTGCTATTATAATCTTTCTGAGCTTCTGCTGATAGAGCAGTTTCCACAGGTTTCCAACTGAATAATGTTTACATCCTGAGCTTTTCAAATTGGAAGAGTTTTCCTGGTAGCAACTTTTTGTGACAGGTAGATGATAACAAATTACGCGTGAAAATGAACATTCTTGGTGTATGGACTAATGTGCCTCATTCTATCACCAACCCTGAGCCCTGCTCTGATGGAGAATAAGCCATTCAGTGACCATGGGTAAAATGTTCAGTGTCTCCATGCAGCAGTTGTTCTGTCTTTAAAAAGATAATACAGATTACTTACAGATTTTTGTACATTGTATTCAGAACTCCGGACCAGAATGTGCTGTACTAGTAGGAGGGTAACATCCGGTCTCAGTGCACGTGTAATGGATTCACCATCACTGCATGTAGAGAGGAAAGACATTCTGAGTAGCAATTTCAAAGGGAGGTAGTGCATTTATTATGCTTTTAGGTTTTCCATTTGCCTGCTACCCAGCTGATTTTCTAAATGCCACCATACTGTGATGTCCATGTCATCATCTATTATGAAAAATAAAAAAGCCGTACTTAACGTTATTCATACTTTTAGCTGCAATTCAGAAACTTCCTGACTGCTTCTTGGATGAAAATCAGAAAAGCTACTCTAGTGGCAGTAAGTAAATACTTAGGAAGAAAGAAAAGACAAAAACCACGAGACAGGTGATTTTATAGGCAACACGCAAGTGTTTTTGCAAGTATGAACTCAAAACCTGCTTTTTATCAAAGATAATTTTAAAGTATGCTTTTTACTTGTTTTTTGATTAAAACAAAAATATATATGAAATTTGTTGTCTATTAAGTTACTTCTAAACTTAGAAACTTACACATTTACAGACTTTATACTGTATGGAGGGTACACTGCAATTGTTGCACTACATTTCAAATGAGAAAGCAGATTTCCTACTGTTTTGGACAGATTCTTTTAGAAAACAAAGCCAAAACTGTGTATGTGTGAATGGGGTGGGGAGAAGGGAAGGGTATCATCCTGAGTGTCTGAGGATGTGTACAGTAATTTACTTTTTAAATCACATTTTCAGTAGATAAAGGTAATTTTTTAACATTTTTTCCCAGTCATTTAGCCATTATACTTAGCTATATAACATCATATTTCTGTTATCAATGGAAATTATTAGCTGCAAGAATAAAAATATCTTTTGACTTAGAAACAATTGCACCTGCTAGTTATTTGTAAGAGGTGTAGTGATGTCTAAGTTTTGTCCTAAGAAAACATAAAAATCTGTTGTTACAGTGAAATACAGAAAAATGCAGGCATGAAAGAAAATGTTCATTTTCAATAGCTGAAGAACTTGGTTACTTTTCGGCTTGTGGAATTTAAAATAATTTATTAAACATTTCAAGTTTCTTAAAGTAAGTATTTAACAAATTTAAGCATTGATACTTACGGAATTAAAATGTTAACTAAAATGTTAACTAAATTTCCAGTTAGTTAATATCATTCTAATTGTGATTTCCTTAATGTGACTTCCTTAAGGCTTCTTTTCATGCAAGTGTTTGGTGTACTGTAAAGCACAGAGTCCCTGTCAAGTCTCCCCATTACTGAAATGCCAATATGTGGTGCCCTTCAGTTCAGGGAAAATAGCAAAGGCAAAGAAAAACATACTGAGCATAAACAATTATGTATTTTTTGTTTCTGAAGAATCTGAGATTGCTATCCATTGCTGGTTATACATGTTGGTTCACCACTGAAGTGCAAAGTGTCAGCTGCTCAGGAGCACAGAGCAGAATTCCCTTTCTTACACTGTCAAGCAGAGAATTCTGCAGCCAACTTAAATTGCAAGTGGAGTTAGAAAGACAGGAGGTGATTACTCAGGGCATATTGGGAATAACACTTTTAATCCTGTGAAAAGTGTTGTGGGATACTTAGTGACCCACATGCTTAAAAGTGTCACCTATCTTTCATCTAGAAGCATTTACCTCTGTCCAGTTGTTAGGACATGTTTGGTATATTTGTGGGTTCAAAAGAAAAGCTGTGTCTTCTGAGAATTTAGATTGCATCTTGGCCTTTCTAGCTGCACAAACCCATGAAATTCATCCAGGAAGTCATGAAATTTGTCTTGACTTTGGATGTAGAGTCACAACATATAGATTGGTTAGGGTAATACTGCTTTATGTTTGGAATTGCATTAGGACTTGTCTACATTAATGCAATTGTGAAAGTTAACCCAAATTGACTAAAGTCGTGAATTCAGAGCATCATTAATTAAAGTAGATTAGTGGATTCATATCCTGACTAAATTACATTAAACCAAATGCAAGCCCTCCTTAATTCTGAATGAGAGTGTCCAGGCAGGAGTTTAATATAGTTTAACTAATCCATTTTTAAAGATAATTCTGATTGATCTTAATGGGTGTCCATAAAAATGAGGCATACGAAGGTGGATATCTGTATGTGTGGGTGAACTCATACAGAAACTCAAAGAAATATAATGAAATTAACAAAATACAACTTGGTTCATTAACATTTTCCATTTCAGAAAGTATGCTGATTAAAAATTCAAAATCGCAGGTGTGGCCAAGATAAAAGAGTTCCATGCTTCCAGCAATATTAGGTTTCAAAAATAATGAAATTTTAAGGTCAAACTGTATGTAGGAAAACTTTATTCGCTTTTGTGTGTGGATCAATCTCATTAAGCCTCCTGCTCTCTTTAATAAATATGTCAGTCTACAGAGGCAACATGAATAATTGTCCATACAGAAAACCTCAAACACGGTAGCATTGCACACAATAAAAGAAACCAGACAAACTTGAACATCATACACACACTGTTCCCTTCACAAGGCACAGCCTGTCCTCAGTGCTGCCGCGACACAAGCTGGGGAAAATAGAAGAGGATAAGGACTTGAGGTTTGAGGACAAAATAGATTGCAAGACTCTTCACAGCTTGTTTATTTTTAATTTCCCATTTAATTTGCAATATATATTCCCCTTCCGTCTTCTATTGCTGAAAAAGTTTCCTCATTGTGCAAATTGTAAGTCATGTTTCCAGCCCAGCTGGAAGGACTCTTGCATTTCCTTGCTATAAATGGTCCTTCATACTAATGTGGTGACATACATAACATTTGTTATTGGAGTTTCTACTTTCTGAATATTAATTATTATTCATGGTAATTATTACCTGTTTGTTCAGAAAACTTTTTCAGCTGAAAAGAAATTACCGGGGAAGCAAACTTTATATGCTGCAGCATTAGACTACTCATGATGTGTGGGGTTTAGAGTGGAATGAATTATTTCTATTTTTATAATATTTTCTGCTAATCTTCAATTCATTATTCTTCTCTGAATCAACACCTTGCAGCAATGAAACAATGCACACAAGAAATTTATTCTAAATGATTGCAAATTTGAGCCAAAAATACGGACCCTTTCATGTAAAAATGGAATATTGTCATATGCAAATTGATAAACTACTGAAAATAGGGTGTGTGAAAGAAGGAACACTGATTCTTAGGCAGAATGTTAATATGCTGAACATCTAAATCACTTAATCATTAAAAATAACAGTAATATGTAATGTCACTTAATAATTAAAAAATAACAGTTATATGTAATGTGGAAAGTTTAACACTCAGTAGTGTGAACAATGGAAAAGGTCAGATATCTAATTAATGAGTTTATCATTGCCTGGAAGGATTTGTAGGAACTGTAATGGTAAAATCTGTTTTTATATTGATTTTATGACTGGTCCCAGTTTTTCTTTCTGTATTTGCCAAGTTCCTCACTGGGTATTAGATCATACTTAGACTTCTTAAGAGAACTGTAATCTCACATTTCAGGGCTAAAATGCCAGTTAGATAAAAGTGAGAAATTTGTTGATACTTTCCTTTTTAACAGAATCTGATAGCATACAAATCAATTTCTAGCTTTTAGCCTCTGCAGTACATTTGCTTTAGAATTATATTATATAAACTTTATAAGAGAAGTATTAAGCTAAAATGAAATTCTGAAGTTTCACCTGCCAGTTTAGAATACTGAAATTTTAGCCATAGTAGCCTAATAATGTCATATTTCTATTACATTTCTTGAAATCCAACTCTCTAAGATTATGTTTTGAGTCTGTATATTGAAACAATTGCCATCTTCTATCTCTGGAAATAATGTCTGGGTTGCATCCTGCCCCCATGCAGGCAAGACTGGATAACATGCATTCTTCCCTCTTTGCCCTGATTTCTGTGGAAAGAACATGGAGATATGTAGCCCAAAGTGGCCCACAGCTCATGGAAGAGTTCAAAACTTTTGGAGAACAGATCTTATTTGCTGTACAAGCTCAAGAGACCCTTCCTGCCTTCACAAGATGACTTTTAGTATTTTTTTGGTCAGATTGTTTCAAAAGCACTGGGAAACTGGGCTCTGTATCTATGAACTGGCTAGGCTGACTAGAATCCTTCTTATACAAGGTCTAGGAAGTGTTATTTCATGGAGAAAGTCATAATAAGTTGCATGCTAAGTTTTCAGTCAATAGGAAGTACTGAATACAGATTACAGAGGTACATCTTAGTGCCTTTTGCTCTTTGAGTGTCTTCAGTATAGAACTTGTGAGTGGGGAAGTACTCTGTGTTCTTGGGTTGTCTCTGTTTAGGCACCTAAGTTATCTATTCTAAAAATGGAACAGAGATTTTATGTCTGTTCTTAACCTCAGTGGGAATTTAGTACTGCTTTTCTGTAGGCCCCTGTACCCCGGCCTATCATCTGAAAGCTTCTTGGTGCATTGCAGTAACCCACACTGGGGGACCCCTGTGCTCTGCCCTCTGCACTACAGGAGGTTGGCCCCCATGCCTGCCCCTCTTTGTTCTGAGCTGGGGGCTCTAATTCAGCTCTGATGGGTGATTGGGTTTTCAAAAGGCAAGAATGCAAATTATGGTGCGCCAAAGGCAAGACACACAAAGAAATGTGACATCCAAGTTTTAGAGTTATCACGTTAGAAATCAGTTTTGGAGGCTGTGAATGGATTTTATCCAAAAGGTTTTGTACAATCTGGGTTTAAATATGTGCTCTGAATCTTCTATGTGTTGAACTTTTTGGCAAATTCTTCACTTTAGGAAAAAATAAATATTTTTAAAATATATGCAGTATTCTGGAGAGTTATTTAATGCGATGTCATCTCATATAAAGTATGGGTTTGTGTACAGTGTTCTATCTCATTAAAGAATGGTTAAAGCAAGGACAGCAGCTATATATTTTTTGATGCTTTAAGCATATTAGGAAAGGTTAAGTACTTAAAATTATATTGTTCACTATGATGCAGGAGAATTAGTTTTCTCTTTTGCCCTATTTCCATTTTTACAAAAAGAAATGAAATGAAAGTTTATAAGAGAGATTATGTCAAATAGGCCAAAATTATATCAAATCTTGATGGCATATGGAGCCAGAAATTTTCCTAAACAGGAAAACAAAGGATTCCTTAGAGGTCACAGAGTATTAGGCTAAAATGAAGGCATTGCAGCTAATACCTTGTGTGCTTTGATAGGTGAGGACAATGTAATGGCCCCTGTGAGACAGTCATTAGGCAAAACCATTTGAAGCAGTTTTGTGGTTGTTCTGTCTTACAAAACAAATTAGACTGCAGCTGCCGAAGGGATTTAGACAATACAAATATCACCACATTTTTCCCTGTTTTCCTCTTTCAGTTCTGACAAAAAAAGTCTGCAGATGTACTCAGAAATCTGTCCAGTAGTAATTAGATTAGCATGGTAATTGGACTGTAACTTCATTTATTCATGCAAATGAAGACTAATCCATTTTTTCAACTATTTTTGTTTGTCTTTTTTTTTTAACAAATAGAGCAACTTATTTGGTATCACATTTAGTTGACTTTTTTTTTTCAGGTATCATATTTTTCAACAGATGAGAAAGTTTCTTGAGGCTTAAAGGTCATGTCATTGTATATGAACACAAGGTCTTGTCCCTTCAGTGAAGTAGCATATTTAAGAAATATATAATAAGCAAGCCCACATATGAGGGTTAATTTCATTGAATATCATTTGGATTGGCCTTGGGGTACTATTTCCTTTCTGCATTTCATATTATTTATCAAGTGAGTAAAAGCAAAAAAGTAGAGAAGATAGTGACCTATTTAAATCTTAAATATCAAGATTAGATGTACATTTTGATCAATTTTAATGTCGTATATTTGATCCAACCTTACAGGTCATGAGTTTCTGAACTGACTTCTTCCTCAATATTGTTAGTATGTAATTAGCTGTAATCTTCTATGAGGATAATTTCTTTTTTCCTCAACTGAGGTGCGTATCTATTCACATGCAGGCATACACGCACATGTACACACACACTCACACACACACACACACACACATCTTTCAACTCCAGTTAATAAAAACAGTTTTCAAATAATTATGCATTGTCGCTCTCAACACCTGAAGGACAAAAAAGAAAGCCCACCTGATCTGTGAACATTTTAGGGGTTGTTCGACTAAAGGGTTGTTTTTCACTAAACTTTGTATTTTGATAGACACTTACCCTGTAAAATTCAAACACCTTCAACCTGCGAATGCAGAAGTTTTGCACGTGCAATGCAAACACTTGAACTTGCAAAAATACCAGAATTGACAGGAAGAACTGAAGGGTAAAATTTATTTGACGAAGTTGAAGACATTCATATGTTGTGGAAGAATGTAATTTGTGCTAAGCACATTCTGTGGTTGGAGAAACAAAGATTGACCTCACCTCAACACCCTAACACAGTTTGATTGCCAGCTGGAAGAACAGTGTTGATAAAACTTGTAGGATATTTATGTCTAGCAATGTTGAAACAGAGGTGGACATTTAGTCTGAAGTCTGTGATTATCTGTAGTATAAACAAAGATATAGCCTTGCCCTTTTGAAAAGGTCAGGTGCAACATTTCCTAAGATGCTGGGAAAGCTGGCAGAGCAAGAAAGGGCAAAGAAGAAGTATTCAGAGGCAAAATATTCAGAGGATGCATAATCAGAAATGCTATGTCAGCATGGCTGTGTGACCAGGTTAAAATAGGGGAAATAGGCATAAACACAGTAATCTGCTTAATCTGATGAAATTAGAGGAACCTAAGTGATTTGTGTTAATAACAATGCAATTTCTTTATTTTAAAACTGATAAATCTTTGCTAATAAGGATAGGTACTAGGATAATTCAGTCAATGATTCAGAGAGGAACAGAGCATGCTGGCATGCTGAGTAAGAGAGGAATGCTCAGGAAGTGTCAGAAGGTGACCAGGCGACAGATTTGTTTCCCAGGTGTTGTTGCTGGTGGGGCACCACTGTGTCTGCCTTGTTCTTTGGGGGCTGTGGCACCAGGTGCACTCTGCAAGGCACAGGGCAGGAGTGATCAAGCGCTCACATGGATCAAAGTGATTGAAAGAGGAAGGAAGGTTAAATCTGAGCTTAGAGAATCGGTTTTACTCCATTTCAGTGTCTGCTGAGAACACCAACTGCCTGAAGCCATACTCTGTTAGGTTAGCTGAGCCTTTTCAGCAGGGCCATGCTCCCAAAAAACTGTCAGCAGGGCCTGGCTAAATGGTATCTGTGACTATCATATTGAAATTTACAGTTTTAGTCTTTTTTTTTTTTTTCCCACTGGGAAGAAAGGCAAGAGGATGCTGGGAGTACTTCACTCTACCATGACCTCTAGAACCACAAGCTTTTGTAATAAAAATGTCTTTCCAAGAGTCTTATATCAAAAAATATTGTGTTGCTAGGCTAGAAAAACTCAGTGACAACATATAGAATTCAGAATTACATTTTAAAAAATTTCAATGTTTTTAAGTATATCGGAGACATAAAAGTTTTGTTTTAATCGAATTATTTGTTTTAAAATATGTTGGACAAGTCAAAATATTTCACTGGATCTTGATTAATAATCAAATGTAGTCCAGCATTTTTCTGTTACCAATGGGGTTTATTTTTTGCCTTTATTCACTATCTTGCAGTTCAATTTTTCTTTATTTTTCCTGTTTCGTAAATATCCTGATAAGATTTTAAATACCTTTTTATTTCTCAATATTTTTTGAAAAGCATAGGTGTCTGCAGCAGTCTTTCCTTATAAGTAGTTTTGAAAAAGTTTCAGAAAGAGTAAAACTTCAGTGGTAGTTCCAGGCCCACACACAATCCTGGGACTTACTTTGTGACCATCCCACAACTCTTGTGACCATTAGTAATCAGAAAATCAATAACTATTGCCCATCAGAATAGAGAAAAAAATAATTCATCCAAAGATATATTAGAGCAAAGGAAAAAATTGAAGAGAAGAACAAACAAATCCTTTTTGACTCACAAAGAACACAAAATGTCAAATGGAAAAGATTATATTATAACCCTCACATGTTGAAATTCCCTTCAAGGCCAACTGTTCTATTTACTGAATAAATTGATCATTATTTCTATTTTTCCCTTAATGTGAAACACAAGTAGCATGACATTAATTTGCTTTTCAGGATGATTTGTATTTTTCTGTCAGGTACTCCAGATTTAGGAATTCACTGTTTTGCTGTGACAGATTCTGATCTAATGACTTTGAGGTACTAACATAACATTTTTCATTTTTCCCACGGTAGGTTGAAGGGATGTATTAAGGAAAATATAAAAGAAAAAAATTCAGTTAGTGTCTATAGGAAATAGCCTTGTATGAAACATAGTGGGGGTACATGCAGTGAAAGGTGGCTGGTAAGTTCATATGCTGTGATTTCTTTATTCTGTATTTCATAAAAGCTTCTACATCTTGGAGTGAAGACTAAAAGTAATTACACCTAAACACAAGTGAGTGCAGGCCTTTCGTGTATGTGAAATCCCTGTGTTTTTAATATGCATTATTTCCTTGTGAACTGTATTTTATGCCAAAACATTCTCAAAGAGCATGCTCTCTAAGGAACAAGCTGAGACTCAAAAGTGGTGCAAACCAGTACCAAGAGAAAAAAAGCCGACAAGAAACTAGGTGTTTTGGAGTTCTAAAGTGGTGTCTTGGGTCTTGCTTGCATTTTGAAAAATACCTCAGCTGCAAAAAGGTGATTTTTGAGGACAGTGAAGATATTAGACTGCCAGTAAGAATTCTAATAAAACACATTGCATCAGTGGGAGTTCATGGGCTGAAAATAAGCTAGAAACCTCTGTTTAGAGCAGAATTCTCATGAATAGTAAGACCACAAATATCTATTGCCCCTTTCCAATGAAATCCAATGAATTTTCAGTGGAAAATACATTCTTCTTTCATAAGTGCCTCTAGTACATTTGAAATACCTCTCAGAAAGTACCTCTTGCTAAGACTAATTGCATTTATGTCATATGTAAAGTGCATCTGCAGAAAAAGAAAAAAGATGAGAGAAAATGACAAGAACTGTTGAAATTAGCAACTTATATTTTTCTATTGCTTCATATTTCTGTTTTCCATTTATGTGTGATTAAATACAGTATTTAAGTGGAACATAGATACGTACCCTGGAAGAGTTGGAGTAAAGTCTAGGAATTCATGGTGGAAAGTTGCATGCTTCCTCTTTGAACCATGCATCCTTTTTTCAACATTCTGAGTATAGTTCTGCCATTTGTCCTCCTCTGTAATCTGAAATCCATTACCATCTCATAGAAGTTTAATATAGTGGGGAAAAAAGTGTTAAAAATTTACAGGGCAAGGAAGAGATCATTGGATGAAAGATATGTAGAAATTTTTCAAGTAAATTTTTAATTGGATAAGAGATAATAGTCATTCAAACAGCCATTTTTTATTTAACTTAATTCAAATCACAATTTTTAAGTCTTAAATTTATGAAAATTAGGACTTTTCTTTTTCAGAATGAAAGGCTAATTTTCCTTCACATCACATTTAACTTGGCAGCATAGTTAGTGCATGCTTGAATAAAGAGAAGTAAAAGGATAATTATTTATGTGAAATATTTTTGAACTCAAGTACCATACAATTATAAATTGCTATTTGGGTTTTTTTTTTGCAGTTTGCCATAGCTGATCTCATACTCTTTTGGGACAGACAACTTTCCTAGCCTTTTTGTTTAGAGCACTATAAATCTGAGGGACAAAAAAAAGCTAAGAAAAGAAAATAATAGGTCAAATTTTTCTGAGCAATCTCTGTGTTCAGAACATTATAAAATAACTAAGATAATGAAATATTTTTGTTTGCATCAATTTCTATGAAACTTGATGAAAAAAATTTGAAAAATTATATTTGTCAGAAAAGTTTGGATTAAATTCTGTAGGTGAAGATTTTTCTTATGTTAATATTAGAAAAATAATGTGTTTAAGAAAGTTTGTCACAGTGAACCATGCTAAAGCAGTGTTCATGTGTTCTGAGAATGTTGTTCCTGGTATATTATTCCCTAGGAAGCTAAACCCCCCCCCCAAGGATTTATCTCATCAAGAAGCCATTGACTTCTCATGAAATACTAATAGCACATTTGTTAGGGGAAAAAAAAAAAACCTGCCAGGACAAAGCAGAAGACACATAGAGTGAACTCATATTTGAGTAGAATACATTCCCTCCTCTGTATATTTGGTATGTTCTGTTTTTGCTTTACCTGCAGAGTCTGAAGCACCTGTTGGCTCCCCTGCAGGCCTGAACTGGTGGTCTCAGAGAAATGATTCCACTTAAGGGTTTCTTTGACAAGGTCATAAAAGGATTCAAAAGTGCTTGCAAATATTTGGAAAATATATTTTTGAGAAAAAAAATAGAACTTTTTTGTCTATATCTATATGATTGATGTCTATAAATGCACTATATATATGTCACTCCCTGAAGTTATCCTCCATTAGTTGTTTGACAGTAAAATTCCACAAATTTGAAGCATTAGGAGATTACAAAAAGATGGTAAGTTGAAAAGGAGAATCACATTTTCAGAAAAGTTGAGTTGAACTGTTCAAAATCATGCCAAAATATGAAAATAATATTGTTCCTAGAAACAGAAGTGGCTTATTATTAGTTCCCTTCTCTGGTCTCTATTAACCCCCTTCTAGCTGCTCTTCTGCAGCATAGCTGATCCTTCATTCAGCTCTACAGGTGTTTGCCCATGTCTGAAATTGTTCCCATCCACATATATTTGACAAGGTCACTTTTTACCTCCAAATCAAAAAAGCAGTGCTTTCTTCTTACCATCATGTTAGCAAGAAATGTTAGCAAGGAACTGGGAGCTATCTTTATCCTTTTCCTGGATGATGTGCATTTTATTTCCCACTTACTCTCATTCCATATATCACAGTGCAAAATTGCATTTTCTCAGGTGCATCTGAGGACTCAGTTCAGTAGTTTGCTTGCTTATAAGGGAGGGAATCACAACCATTAATTTTGATCATGCAATCACGTGCTCTGCAGCACCTTCCAAAAATATGAATCTCTTGCTATATGAAGAAACAGTAATACTAGCTTCATAACATTCTTCTTTAATCATAATCATAAAAAAACCTTAAAAAAGTTTTTTAAAAAACCTTAAAACCTTATAAAAGTCTGTTATTTTAATAATTACGATAAAATACTCTGCAAAATGCTGTTGACACAATTAAAAGTGCTCAATCATGTCTTGCCCACTTTTAGAGCAAGAAGTCATTGAATTTAAACTTCTAAAAAGCAGAATATGAAATATTAATGCAAGCCACAGATTTATTCTTTAAGACTTGATATATGAATCGACATCTCTCCCCATTATTAGTCAATTACTTATGCTCTTTCCTGCACACTGTGGAAATACCTTCATGGCCACACAGCTTCACTATTCTCTCCTTCCCTGGGCACCATTGGTACCTCAGTTTAGGCAAGAGATCTCTGAGAAGATGGGGGCAGAGAAAATACTTTCTTTCCTCTGTGTCCTCTGGAAGTGATACTGGGAACAAGAAGAGGTTCAAAAGCTCACAAACTTCCAGGTGATGGCAGCTTCTTCATCTTTTTTGGGGAATCCAGGCTGTCAAAAAGTGGTAAATTTAACACATAAAAGCAGTAATAATTTAACAGCCTCTGCTAAGGGATATAATGAATTAGTTATGTTTCTGGCTAGAAAAGCTTATGAAGAAATGTGGAAAATATACAAGGAAATACAAGGAAAAGGCAGTTTTGTTTAAACTGATAATAACATGTATTATAAATGTTATTACTCAGAGGTGCAACCACACTGATCGATGGGCTTCCTAGAGGCAGAATTCAAGACCTTTTGATGCATCTGGAACAAACATATATCAGGGAACTATATGTGACTATTTTGCTTCTGGCTACTATAGATATAAAGGGTTTGCCTTGTAGATTGTTATTTTTCATGATTTAGTGAGCACTGAAAAAATATAAATGTGTGTATGCGTGTGTTTAGTAGACAAAAACCCAGAAGCAGCTTTCAGTACACCACTGGAGGAGTATTAACATTAGGCTTGAATAAGCCAAATGCAGTCAGGAACAAGCCTGAATTTTAGAATTTTGTCCTAAAATGGACATGAATTATGTACAGGACTTACTCATCAGTGTGTCAGATGAGTGTTGAAATTTAAGAAAGTAGGAGTGCTCTCCACAGAGTACTACTGACAAAATATTAGTCAAATTAAACAGAAATTTCATCTTGCCTTGCTATAAACTTTTCATTTCAGAAAGAGGCTGTAAAGAAGGAATCAAGGGATAACCTCAATTTCATGGTAGTTTTTCAACTGAGTTGAAGTGTAATAAATATATTTTCATTTCATTGCTGTTATTGTTACATCATTATACAAGGTCTTAAAAGACCTTGTTAAGTAAAGACCGTGTTAAGTAAAATCTGGTCATTTTTTGTTATGCTTCAATATCTACTATTTTTATACTATTTAAAAAAAATCTTTACCAAATAGAAATGCTTTAGGATTATATACATTTTGGAAAGCAAAATATTTGAAAGGATCAGATCACTGCCAGTGCGCACTGTATTTTAAAATAGTTACTCAATATCTTTTTTGGAGAGTGGGCCAAATATAGGTACTGACATTTCTTCAGCACAAAATTGTGTTTGGTTGTCATTAGCATATATGAACTGCCACAAAATTTCATTGCTTATTTGCCAATTTTGGCAACAGTGCTGCAGAGAAATCTTTATCCAAGACCATCTTAATGTGGAAAATTTCTCATTTGTCAAAATATGTCTTCTCTCAGTTCCACTCTATCTGTCAGCTTTCAGCTGTACACTTATACTTGAGTTCTGCCCTACAGTTCTGTGTACTTTCCCTCACTTTCTTTCTTGTGAGTAATGTACAACAACTATTTTAGTGAACACTGCTTTTTCCTTGTCAAAACACAAACTAGAGCGAGGTCTTTTAGAAGGATACTGATTTTTGTGAACACAGTTCACAAAATTCTCCTTTGTCTTCGTGACTAAAATCAGGGACACTGACACTCCTTCATCCCTATTCTTAGTAAAAATGAAAAAACCTCCCAGCTGTTACATAGAAAACTATAATTTTATACAAGAAAAAACACCAGTACTCCTGCTGTAAGTGAAGTAAGAGAAGTTGTGGAAGAATAGACCAAGGATCTTTTATCTCAGGAATCTAAAAATTAAAATACCAGTTTGCAATAGTGGTTTTTACACACACTTTGTGTATGTTTGTGAGCATGTACAAAAATTTCTCCACAAAGTTATCTAGAGAAGAAGAAAATAAACAGTATCAACACCATGCTTTTAAAGAGTTGAATTTAAGTTGCTATCCTTAGTCTTAGAATTGATTTTTCTTTGAATGAACAAACAGCTCTCCATATTTCAAGTGTCACAGTCTTTGATCCAGTGCTAAAAGTCTTCACATTTCTTCTCTAGTGTATTTGCAGGCTTTCTCTTTTCTATTTGTTGTTGTTGTTGTTGTTGTTGTTGTTGTTGTTGTTGTTGTTGTTGATTTGTCCACTGGAACTTTCTTATCCCAGCTGAGAAACAGCAAGATATTTTTCTGTCACAGAAGCAGCTCTAGATCAAGTTATGAAGAAGTAGCACAGGAACGGAGAGCACAGTGAGTTGGTTTAGGATGAGTGAAAAAAAAGTTAAGATAATATAGTTGCAAAGACAAGTAAAAAGTAAAGCATTTCTTGAGAAATGCTTTTCTGTAATAGCTGAATTATAATGTAATCTTTAATTACTTGGTCAGGTACTTTTTCTGTCTGTGAAATTGAAAAATAGTACAACTTCATCAAATTTTAACGAGTTTACATGAAACCGAGAAATAATGTTTCTTAGATGTGTGATCCAGACCTTACAGAATGCAAAAGTCTGCCTTCATCTAAGAAATTCCTTCCATAGGGATTTTATTGAGGATTTTTTTTCTTTAGGAGTATCTAAACAAATTACTGTTCCTGCAGCTTGTATGAAATACAACGCTTATGAGCAGGAATGCATAGAAGTTCTGATATCAGGAAGAGAATCCTAGATGTTCATTTTCCCATAAGCTTTACAGAAAGGCTTCAATGGGATAAATCCTCTTGGTTTTCACAGAGTAACAAAATTTATTGCCCATAGTGTAAGAGAAAAAGCAATAGGAGCAGTCCTTGTCAAAGGAGTTTTCAGATTCTCTTTCGATCATCTGCTGTCATTCCCCTCCCTTGTATCTAGCTCTGTCCCACTAGCCTCTATCACTTGTCTCTTTTATTTGTCTCCCTCTCCTCTCCCAAGGTTTCCACCACTGTGGCAGAAAATGTATGCATTGCAAAGAGTTCCTTCGTTCCAGCTTTCACCTCTATCTCAAGTCTTAATATTCTGTAGCTGGTGTGTTCTCTGGGGAAATCTGCCTGGTTTGGGTTCGCAGCCCCCCTCAGCCTCCAGTCCTCCTATTTACTCTAGGCAGGCACACACAAAGAACCTAAAAATCCTCTGCTAAGCCCTCATGATCTTCTGTTTGATTTTGCAGGAAGTGTGTTTTCATTATTCTGTTGTCTTTTCTTTTCTCTCCAAGTTAATTAAAGTTAATTGATTAATTGGTACTCTGCTATAGCAACTGCCCAGCTGGAAAAGCACCAATCTGCAGTGATCATATGTGTAGAGCATGTCTAATTTATTATCCTATGTGGAAAGGCCAGAACTCCTTGTAAATTAGCTTGAACAATGTGTATTTTCCAGGAGAAGCAGTAAGATAGAGTACAACATAAGTACTCAGAGGTTCTACCCAGCTTTCTGCAGCAGTGGCACTTGAAATCAGGTGCACAGATGCAGCTTTGTTTCTAGACAGGCAACTTCAGGAATCCCTCTCCTGTTAAAATGGTTTGTCTGGCTTCTTGCATTTCATATTGCCACCAGTACACCTGTCAGACTCTCTGGTGCATAAGCAATCTGCACATTTAGGGGGAAAAAAATCCCCAACTTCCTTTAATAATATTGTGGCAGGGGGAGCTGGGTACTTCCATATCAATGGTGGCAATTGAAATTACATATTTAGAGCTGTACTTTCAGTATTCTTTGCATGCTACAATCAAACCTATTCCTCTTTGAAGAGGAATTTGGAGAGGGAATTTGTAAAAATTGGGGCATTTGTTTCAGTTCATGGCATTTGTTTCAGTTCATGGCCTTTGCTTCAGTTCATGGCATTTGCAAGTAGGTGCAGAGTCCACTGCTCCCATGACTCATTCTGGACCATACATATTGCCAGTCATCCTTATCTACTATATAAGAAAACTTTAAATTTGTCCAAATTAATCTTTAAAATGATGAATATACTGAAAGTGTTGTCTTGATTTGAAATGTCTTCTTATAATTTCATTTTGTGATCAGTTCCAAAATTTTCTGCTCTTCTCCTGATTCAAAAATTTGAAAATACAGATTCCAAGCTATATTTTGCCTAGACAAAAAATAATTTTCTTGCTCTTTGGTTTATTTGAGCAATTGAGTAAAGCAAAAAAATTACAAAACATCTTCTGCCCATTGCAGTTTCTGTAGAAAGAAAGATTTGCTATTGTTCAGAATATGGGAGTAAGATACACATATATTCATCTCTGTAAAGTTCTTCCGGTATCTGTCAGAGGACTAGGGTAAACCTGAGCTTGATGATTTTCTCTGAAACCGCACACTAATGCATTTGCTTTCTGTAGAATACCTTGGTTTTGTGACAAGGGTGAAAATTAATTTCTGAAAGCATGTTTTCCTTATTTTCCCAGAAAATGGGGTAGAATCTGTAGCTTATAAGAATGAGAAATTATGAAAGTCGAGGGAACATGTCAATTTACGAATTATTTATTTTAATAAACTATAGATTCAACTTACAGTCTCTTTCTAAAATCACAGATTTGTTCCTAAATATTTTCATATGTATTCAAAGGTGTAGTGTCATTCCTAACCTTATCCAATGCCTACATGATATCTAATGTATTAGGTAGGTTGTGAAAAGATTGCTTCTCTATTAAACACAGAAATTTCTTTTCACCCTAGGCTAATGTAATGACTTTGTGGTTGAAATTGTTTATTAACATATTTTTCCTCATCTTATTTTAGGATTTTCTCTAAAGCTTTAAAAGAATATTCAGATTCAAAGACATATGTCACATTTGAGGAAATAATTATTAGTACTTTTATCAGATAAGTTGATCATTGGGAAAAAAAATTGACCTTATCCTTTTCAGCAGTGAACATTAACATTAAGGAGTTTATATTCTTCAAGGCCACTTTCTTTTTAGAAATATTCCGGAACTTACAAAACTTTTCAGGGAAATACAATTTTTCCAGCCCAAAGAACTAAAGGTCAAACCTCAATGTTACCATAAATAAGGTTGTGATATCTAAGCAAATGATAAAATAGATTTGCATTCAGATTAAATTTAAAATTATTGCAGTTTATTTACTTAAAGGAAAGTGATAGCAATTAAAATACAATACAAAAAGACATCACTGGAAATAAAAATCAATATTGCTTCTATTTACAGATTCTAATGTGAAAATCATCATTTTGTAAAAAAGAGCATGTTAATTTGGTAGGAAAGAAATTCCTATAACTTAGAAACACCACCACCAAAATCAGGTAAATTACATAATTGAAATAAATTATATTTATTTTAAAAATAACTAAAACATTTCCAAACCCTGATAGAAATCATTAAACATTTGCTTAAGCACTATCTTCTTCAGTTTTTTGGGTTCTATTTGGATGGACATTGTTACATTACATTTATTAAGCCTGTATAATTTTATTCAGGCTTAATAAATGTGATGTAACAATTACATTCCTACAAAAAAAATACCCAATTCAGGTGCATTCTTCATTGGAGACAGAAGAAATCTACTTTCCCTTAACAGCTTTATTAATTGGTGGTGGTTCCTGGAACAAGAAACACAAAAGGGACTTTGAAAAATGTCTGTTATTGCCAATAATTGTTTTGCTAGGTTTTCTAGAGAACCGTAGCAGGCGGAATAATAAATTAAGACATGGTAGATTTGTTATAAATAAGATAATCAAGATTAATTGATTTGGGAAGATAACTGAGTTGAAAAAGCTCAAGTAATAACTTTAGCAGACATTGTTGACTTAACATGAGCCATTCTGACACGGATCCATCATTGCCTGTAAACATGAATATCAAAGAAACATACACACCTCAATAATGAGTGTGTGAGGAGTGTGGACCCTGCATGAAACTGGCTGGAATTTTTTTTAACAGTCATTTTTTGTCATCAGTTGAATGAATGTGAAGTGAGTAATCTGTAGTGTAGTCCAGTCGTGTCAATAGCTGAAGGTAGGGAGAAAAAGAAACAAAGGAGAGCAGAATCACTGACTGTCTCTCTCCACCTCTTACAAAGCTCAGACCTGGATGGTTTTCTTGCAGGGGAGGTGAACCTCACTCACTCAGTGCCTCTGTGTGCTTTACAAGGAGGCAACACTTCACATAATATCCTGTTCTGTGGGCTGGACCCACATAATTATGTGAGATCAAACTCATATGGAAGGCTGCCAATTAGTTGCTGTTCATGTGCTACAAGCCCATAAAGCATGGAAGGAATTATTCATGAAAGAGGACTTTGCTGTACCTTCCACCTCATGAAAGGTGGAACTTCATGTGTTATCCCCTGGATGCACCCATGGGGGTTGCAATTGGTGAAGATTTTGTGGACAAAAGGTTGACCAAAGAACAAAATCTACTGGTGTGACTGACAGAATTAAATGTAACAGCTCCTTGGAGCAATTGTGGACTGCAATGTAATTCTGTGTAATGACAGGAATTTTAAAATAAATGTCATCCTTAAGGGACCATGTTTAATCAACCCCTCACCAGAGTAACCTAGGTGCCTACAAGGGAGAATAGTGTACGGAATATCTAACGTCAGTTGAAAAGTCACTGAATAACTTCTTTCTAGAGTGTCATTATTTCATATTCAATATGTAAATGAAGATATAAACCAATGATAAATATTTTATTAAGGTATATTACTTGCTTTGTAGTGAACGTACATGGGTGGTATAAAAGGTTAGGGTTTTTTTTACTATAATTTAAAAAAAAGAGTTGTGAAGACACAAAGACTGTCAGCCAACATTCTACTATTTAGTGAGTTAATCTTGCCTAAGGGCTACTACAAAGCAATTCTGTAATGTAAATATTTAGCATTCTATTAGACACTCCACAGTGCTTTTTCTGGTCTCCAACTGCTGGCCCAGAAGGTGAAATACTCCTTCTGTGATCCATGCCTACCAAACACCTCAGCAAACTGAAACAGCATCAAACATGCCTAATCTGTGTGTGAGCATCTGGACCCCCTCCATCAGATTCAGCCTTGTGTCTGTGTTAACATGACACAGATATTTATAACAAGATATTAAATATAACAAGATATTTACCCTGGCTGGCTTATAGGACCATATTTTGCTTATTGTAGGACAATAAAATATAGGTAAATAATGATCTTTGGTCACTTGTGTTTCAGGTAAACCTAATTTAAAAGGTCAAGATAATTACTATTTTCTTTGAAAAGTAGTATTTTTGATGACTCATATTAAACAGTGAATGCAAGACAGAAGAAAGGCTACATTTTACAGCAGGTGATTAAAAATATATATATTCTGAAAAGGATTTTAGACTGACTAATAAAAATTTAACCCTTCAATTCAAAGAGTAGTCAATTTAAGGCTAATTTGAAACGCATATGCATTCACTAAAATTAAGGTAAGTGGATAGCTGCATTTTTCAGATGAAGTGAAATAGGGTGAGCAAATAATTCTCATTAAAGCTTAGTAAGTGGGCACTTTGGAAAACAGCCCAGTATCTAACTGTGTTGTAGTCATCTAAGTCTATGCAAAAATATGACCTTCAGATCTCAGGAATCTTTCCAACTTATTTTAAATCATTACAAAGATCAGCACACTAAATGAGTACTTAATGCATTTCTATTTGTCTTTTATTTTGAATTGTGTTTTTTTTGAAATCTTTAAAAACATGAGTATGAATTTTATGAGTTAGCAAGTCATGTGCAAATAACTCTCTGGTCCAGAGAATAAACACCCTTAAAATCATACTGACTTTGGAGGTGGAGGAAAGCTTTCTTCTGTGCAATCCAAAGAGAGCAGCTCACCCCTGATGCCATGCTGAACTATGGACTGATTTCCAAATCCTGACATGAATCCTGATCTGAGATTCATGCACTGACTAGCCTTAGGGTCACTCAGGAGAGAAGAGACCACAGAAGTTGCTAACACAACCTTTGCTCAGCCAGGAGCTCCCTACAATACTGAATTCAAGTCAGGTCCTTAGGGCTTTGTTGTGTCAGGTCTTGGAAAACCTCCAAGAATGAATATTCCACAGCTCCTTTGGATGACCTGAATCATTGCTTAATTATCTTCAGAGGGAAATTTTAAACTTAAATGTGGTTGAAATTTCCTGTTTCAGTTTATCACACTTATATGTGATGTAAAATAATAAGACTTAATTTCCTTGATAGTTTTATGAATATAAATAATATTTGAAAAAGTAGGGGTTTGGGTTTTTTTTACTGTCTGTGCATTATCTCTTAAGTAAAATGCATCTGTTCTCCAATCTTTGAATGACAGGAGAAGGAGGTTTAGGAGGAATTAATGTCATTTATTGATCATTTTCATCACTGGATTTTTTCAGCATCCGCTTCCTACAAAAAAACATACCCAATGGAAAACTGATAGAAACTGAGCTTTCCCTGAGATATCTGGGGATATAAAAATTGATGTGTTTTTGTGCTATATTATATTACAACTTTTTCATGAGAAGGACACTTTAATCAATGTATTGTTAAATCTACTGAATTTCTATCTGCTTGTCAGAAGGGTAGGCTAGTATGGTTTATTCTCCAAAGTAAATGAATGACATTTTGTCTACTAAAATATAAGATGCACTTTCAGGGTTATTATAATTCAAGTAAAAAAGTGCTGGAACCCACATGATAACAATTTTGATAGAGGAGCGTCAGCTAGATCTGTATGCTTGAAAAATCTAGTGCATAAGTAAGGAAAAAATTGTTCTTATCTCAATTAGGAAAGCTGCTAGATTATAGTTCTTATAAGGAAGTGGTTTTATTCCCTCTGGGAAAAAAAAACCCCAAAAACCTATGCAGAAGGACATTAGTTTAGAAATCAGGCAAAATATAGCAGGGGGTGACATCAGAGGAAAGTGTGGCTCATATGAAGGCAAGACTAAAGTTTAGAAGGAGAATTTCCTGAGTCTAGAGTGACTTGGGAATAAAGCCTTATTTGCAGATCTGGTCCTTCCTGTGCTCAGGAGGAGATATTGCCTATATTATTAAACTTGATCCTGATGATATATATTGATGTGAAATGCAGTGTATGTGAAATTCTGGGGTAGAGTTGTTAAGCATTGCAGTTTCTGGTGTGCAAAGTAGAAAGGAATCATGATTTCACATTTTACTCTGCCTATTTTTGACAACTACTAACATAATAATTAAAAAAAAAAAAAAAGAGAAAAAGAGAGCCCAGGCTGCATATGTTATGTTAGGATTTAATTATGATTTCCCTACTACCTAGAGAAAGATGCAATAATCACAATCCTCAAAATCTCATAAATTTTTATAGTGCATTACATTCTAAAATAAAGAAATGAAATATACAACAAAACAATTACTTGGCCATGCACAAGAGAGTTTTTATCAAAGAATTGGAAGCATTAGCAAGAAAATTCCTGATTTAGACTTGACATGTTATCTCAGATTCTCCACTCTTTGAGCTATTATGTGCTGGCTTCAGCATGGAAATGGTTAACCTGGGGCATGATTACACACTTCCTTACAAAGAGTGAGGGAACAATCCAGAAGTCAGTAAGTGTACAATTCATGTGGCATAGTGAATACAAGGAGAGAGGGAAAGAATATTTAAATAAGTGTTGAAAGGTAGGAAATTTGGTAGATGAAAGAAGCATCTACTTTTTGTTTATTTTGCTGGTCAGTCTTTTTCTTTCTCTTCCTTCACCTCTAAAACTGCTGAGCTCTCACATGAATAACAGTGTGATAGCAGTAACCCTTCAAAAAATTGGACTTTTAAGTGGTTGACAGTATGTTTGTTAAAAGACAAGAATTTTTGCTGGGATGTTGATGTAAAAAATTTAAAGATGAGATGCTGAAATAAAATATAATGCACTTTTAGATGATTATGCTATTAAACAATTCCAGAATCTTAAGTACAAATATGACTATTTGTATCCATGTTATGACTCCTGCAGGATTGCATCAGGCGGAGATGCCATGTCTTGGGAGTACCTAGTAAGACTCTGGGGAGTCCTAAAGTAAAACATACACCAAGAAGGAAAACATTAATGTGTAAAAACTCCAAAATCTGAAAATCAAGACATCAGAAAGGGAATCTTGTATTCTCTCTTGCTTCCTTGCCTTCTTACCCCAGCTGCAAGTTGAAGTCCCTCAGAGGACTGTGAGACTTTTGCCTTTACAATTTGACCATATTAGCAATAGAGTGGTGAAGATGAGGGAAGAAATTTCTGGCACTGTCCTCAGACCCAAAAGCTCTTGTGCAAAATGAGTTATGCATTAGTGAGTGCTTGCTATGGGTATTTTCTTTGGTTTGTGTTTCATGCAGAGCTTAGCTGGTATCTCTAGCATCATGACAGACTTATTATGTAACATGTAGAATTTTTGTTGCATTCCTAGTTGCTGTCCTTCTTTTCTTCAAATTATATTTGTATATTTTGACAGTAGGCAGAATATCTATTGTGGACCATTTGTCTATGGCCTTAAAGATCCTCACAATTAATGTTGGAAAATGAAATATTTTCTTCTAAACATAGCCTCTGTTTGTCTGGGACTGGGTTTAGTTCACTGAATGGAGTCCTGAACATACCTGCACCGTATACTAATTGTAACAGCAGTATGTATCTCAAAAATTCTAGAAAGAAGATTTAAGATTGCCTGAGGTCAATTCATTTCCTGTCTCTGCTAGAGTGATAAAAATATGAAGAGCTAATGAAATAAAAAAGTCTTTTTCAACTTTCAGAACATACAAAGACTTTCTTGCAAAAAGCCACAAAAGAAAACTTAATAGGAAAAAAAGTTATGACTTCCTTTTACATTAGTAAATTTGTGGAAAATAAATGCCTGGCTATTTTATATCAAAATACAGTGATGTTAATTCTATCAGATTTGTCTGTAACTGCTTAATTATCACAAGTACTAAAGCAGAATGAAGAAATTGTTCATGAAAAGAAATAACACTTCCCAAAACAAAGTTTTTAAAAGCAAGAATAAATTAAACTATTTTTAATAAATAACTCTGGAATACAATGTGCTCTAGCAATATGTCCTTTAAAATATAAGATGCTGAAAAAGTTATCTGCAGGAATCATAATTTGCCATGCTACGATATTTCTAAATTGCTAGAGAATTTTGCTCCATTAAAATAAAGAAAGAAATACATAAATGTATTTTAGCATCATTAGAATTTCACCAATTACTCCTTCAAAGGTTGGATTATTTGTGTTTACTTTAATATAGTTAGTCAACATAAGTAGATATGGCAATGCTTAGCTCAGTTAAGATGAAAACATCAGTACTGGGAATAAAAGGTACTTTCAGATATGACTGTTATTTTGGGGATATTTTAACAATTTTTTTGAATATTGATAAAAAAGTTGTTCAGCTTTCTCTTAAGATAATTTATAGAATTCTAATGATTTATTAATGTATATATGCAACACTCCTTACAATAAAGCAGCCTGTTAGTGGCCTAGAACTTGCTTCCTGATTCCATAGGATTTTTTAAACGTTATTCATAATCCTGAAGGGTCTTCCAGAAGGTCAAGTAATCCACTTTTCTAATTAGTTATCATCTCATTATCATGAGCTTTTCATTAACTGTTACAATCCTGTACATGACCAGTCCTGTGACTGGACAGTGAGAAAGTTCCACTTTGTCTCCTGTATCCCAGCAGCAGCAGGGCCTGTCCTCAGCAGGGATGACAGAGATGATGGTGCATCATCTGGAGGACAAACCATAGATTGTTTGTTGGGTTTTTTGACTGTGATGAGGAAATAGAAGCTTATGTTTTTATTTGCAGATTTCTGTTTTGTAGAAGGTGGGTTTTAAATTAAGCGATTACGCATAGACCAGAGTGCAAAAAATAGTGAGCACTTTCCAACGTGGAAATCCTGCTCTTTGAGTGTCTGTTTCAAACGAAAAAACTTGCAGATTAAATTACAAAAATAAGGATTATGAATCTTTGACATGAGTTGCTCATACTCATTTCCTAGAAATCATTTACTGTAAGTCCATACTTAAGTGTTGTCTCTTCTTTGGTACATTTTTGAGAGTTTTCAAACAAGCTCCCCAGATGTTGCTAAAATACACCATCACCTGCAGTTTCTTCTTTGTTTGGGCTAAAGTACCAATCTCTGCACATATGCTTTCACCTTCCACTAATAATAACAATAATAATAATAATAATAATAATAATAATAATAATAATAATAATAGAGTATTTTAGTGACTGATGAGGTTTAAAGGGCTGAGTTATAGAATGGCAGACTACCAATTACTTTCATACAGACAGTAGATACAAATGTATCCACCACGACTTTCATTTTGAGCCATAAGTTAAATTTTAGAAAGGAACATTGTAATCCAAATGCTGAAATTATGTTAGAAGTGACAAATCAAAGAAATGGTGTCTAATCTTTTTCTTCATGACAAGCTAATCAGTGACTTTTATTAGACACTTAACACCAAATACACGTATTAAATACCAGAAATTCGTGTGCTGGAAAATGCTGCACTGACGGAACTGAGATGGTTCTAATCTAACCTTCACATTTAATCAGTACATTTCTCTGCTTAATAGTGGCTTTTCCCCCTACTGTTAGCTTTGTGATGATGAAAAACACATTTTGGTTTTGTGTCAGTACTGGAAATAGGACTTGCAATCATAAAATCTTTTGCCACTCTGTGCTGTGCAAGTGATTGAACAAAAAATTCAATCTGTCAAACAACAGCCAATAGCCATCGTGGCAGCTGATTTTGTGCTGATCAAGGCTTCTGGAGTGAAAGCTTGTATTGTCCTGGGAATGCTGATGTCCTTCACTGCCCAGCAAAGTTAAAGATGAGTAGAGTTAAATGTAAGGTAAAATTTGTTATGCAATAATGTTTGTTATATGATGACATTTATATAACTTCACATATTTAGTTATGTAAATCATGAGGGGTATAGAATATAACAGTAAATATTAAGGTTTATATGCTTTGTATGAGTAGCAGAAGAGGAAGGGATTACATTTTCCTAATCTGTTGCCTTCTCAATTTACCATCATTAAATCCCTTACATTGGATTTCTATACATGATTTTTTGACCTTAATCATTCACTATGTTAGGGTATTATTGCTTGGTTTCTGAGAGTTACCGTGTGAGACAGCAATGCCATAGTATTGGAAATACTGTTGGTATAAGTTACTACAGAATAAAACAGCTGCTTTATTTACAGCTTCAAATATAAGCTATTTATTTCTAAGGGATAATTCTGATTTTCAACAGGAGAAAACCTTATAAAATCATGTTAGGGAAGATGAGTTCTGGTATTATCAAACCTAGCACTGCTGAAATGCTTACCTTTTCTTCTGTATTCCATTGAAATGTAAAGCCTCCAAATGGGCAAAGCAACAAACAACCATTTAAAAAGAAATCTTTAGAGCTATAAAATAAGCACTGAGGGTTTTTTGTCTCTACTGTGTTTCTTTAAGTATCTTCCCCTATCCAGCATAAACCAGCTCAAAACCCATGGTGACTGACCATAACATCTAGTCTAGGATGTCTTTTGTGAGACTGTGTCCATCAATCTGTGACTGATATTTCTTAAAGAAAAAGAGCTCAATTGATTTGGAAGGAGTTTCTACAAACCCATTTATGACATGCAGCTTGAGCAGCCTCACTGCAAAGCTGGAACTGGTAAACAGAACTGGAAAGCTGCAGGACACCTGGCAAAGGAACAATGGTCATTTCTTTTGCTGCAGCAGGCACTTAGATGTCATGTTGGGTTTTCAGGGCTGAGGAAAAAACATCATTCAATCTTTACCAAGGATAAAATGTAATACATTTTTCCTTGGAAAATGATCCTTATCTGAATCAAAACCAGGAAGAGACAATCCAGGTAACTAAGCAGATGGACTTCTCAATTTTATTTTTTAAAGTAATCAAACCAAAGCAGAAATAAAGGAGCCATTCTATAAACATAACCATGTTGAAAAGACAAAATTCTTTGGGATGGTTCTGAGTGTCTTCTTTCCTTGCTATTTGTTTTGTAATTTTGTATGTTGTTTACTTTTGGCAATGTTTCATGTATATATCTACAGGGAAAAACACTCCTGCTGTGGACTCTTCATATGTTCTTGCATATTGTCAGTGAGAACAGGGGAAGTAACTTTTTTATAATTTTAACCAGTTTCAATAAGAATGGAAAGAAAACCAAACCAATCAAACCAAAACATTTCTGATGTGCCACAGGAAATGGGTGCAAGGAATCAGTACATTCAAGGGCAAAATCATGGCAAGAAGTGGCAAGCAGAACATGTGAGAAATGTCACACAAGCCCTTCTTTTGAGTGTGCTCACCCACACAGGTGGCAGAGGTCTGGGGGTGCAGAGTGTCATTCTGGGGCTGGGCTGGGACTGGAGGGATATTTGGAGGGACATGGTCACCACTGGTCCGCTCCTTATATGCTGCTGAATTAAGGACAAGAATTTAACAGGCTTTTGATTGGAAGTAATTGGTATACTCTGAGGATGTAAGTGGAAGAGATGGAAAGAGGAGAATAAGGAAGGATTTTTTACACTGAAGTGTAGACACTGCTGGGCTGGGTTTTTATGATCTGCCTGGGTTTGTTCTTGGACTTGGGTGTTCCTGGTAAGGGTGGTGGGATAGAGCTGAGCTCACACTATGCTATGTGTATAATAAACATATTACATAACTGAATTATTGGAGTGGAATTTTGTTTTGTTTAATGTAGAAATTCTACAAGTTTAAACTACAAGTTTTGAAAAGCATGATTATGTTACTTAGGTCTTGTTACATTCCAGTATGAACAAAATGGAATTCAAGTAATGTTCTTACCTTTCATTAATTTTGTTTATCATAATTTTCCATATTTGTGTTTGGATTAAAGTCTTAGTTGAAAATGTTCTTTTAATGTGTAATTTGCCACTTATGGATAAGTGTGTGTTTCACTCACCTAATCGAAGTTGTGCTTCAAAGTATGTTTGAGAATGGTGTCTTGAGAATGCCAAATGGTTTGTTTCCATAAAACTTTAAGTGAATTCAGATTGCCAGGCATCATTATCATTTAACAGTGACTCAGACACATATATTTCTATTTTTATGTAAATGAAACCAGCAGCACTATGCTGCATATGTGGGGTTCTCTAGAGGTTCTCTAAAGATCATAATTTCACTGCCTATAATGAAAAGTTTGCATTGATGGCTTTTTAAGTAGGTATTGTTGCTTCTTCAAAGTGTTAAGGCAGTAAGGAACAGTATGTCTTGGTTTACCATAAATAGGATAAGAGCACACTGAAATTGTACCTTCAAACACTACCTCCAGAGCAATGTGCTTGGAACTTCTATAAGTTCCACAGACATTTAAAAACATAAACCAGAGAAATAAGAAGGAAATTGAGACATTTGTATAATCTGATTATAACTATGTGTTTTTTCTATTTTAAAATGGGCTCTTATTCCAAGAGAACAATGGAAAAAGCCAGGGCATCCTACCCAAAAGGGGAAAGTTCACAATAATTTTTTTGTTTGTCTTGAAGTCCAGTCATCAGAATAAATATATTGCCTTTCATTCTACTTCCTGATTATAATAAAACACTTAGAGATATAAAAATAAGTATTTATATTTTTAAATATTGGCCTAGAATATCAATCACAGACATGACTATATAATAAAAAAAGAAAGTCATAAATCAGCTCTGTCGCATGTCTTGTCAGAATTTAGGACAAAATCTGTTGCAGGAAGCTGGAAGACATTCATGGTTGTTATTTTGGAGCAGTAATATTTTGCCAGAAGGGAAAATGCTTTGCCTCAAATCAGTGTCAAATTTTGCAGCTGAATATAAAACTTTCTTATGACTCAAGTTTTTGTTTTTCTCAGTTAGCTTCTTGAGCTTGGAATTCAGTAGAAAGTATTAAAAGGATACAAATTCCTCATTAAAGTTCAGAAATTAATTCTAGAACCACACCACCCACTATCATTAAATATCTAGTAGTTCTTAATATCCCATGAGCCGAGCAGAAAAGTATTAAGAATAACTATATTAAAGCTATTAAAGCTGTAGTTAAAAATTTGTATGCATATATCATATTTATATAAATATGTGATAGATAGATAGATAGATAGATATAAATTTGTCATATATATATATATATATATATATATATATACACATAAACATAACATATGTATTGTTAAATGTATAGGAACATTTGAAAATGAGGCGTGACTAAAGACAGAATTAAAACCAGTCCGTAAGAAGCAAATAAAGCAAGGATGATGATATAAAAGTAGATGGCAAGATACAGGAAGCAATTATGGAGAGATTGGGAAAACACTGTAATAGTTTGAATTTACTATTGGGTTGTATGAAACTGGCAATACCAAGGCAAAAAGCAGTTGCATCTATTTCTGTACCTCAGTTTTGATCCCAGTCTGTAGAAGACAGAGAAGCAGCAAGGGGTAAACCATATTATTATGTTTTTTAGGTGTACTCATATGCTCTGTTAGTCAGCAATTACTGTCTTGACTCATTCCTTAAAGTTTTTTCTCCCACGAATTAGGACAAATGTTTTGAGCCTATGCAAGCTGAGGCAATCATTTACCAGCATGCACACAATTCAACTTTGAGGAAAGTGATAGCATACCGAATTCCTGTTTTGAAATTCTAGTCTGATGATTTCAGTCCTTTGATTCCATTTTTTTTTTATGACAAGAACTCATTCCTTATTCATCTTCTTCTTGGCATCCATGATTTTGCAGACTTCTGTTGCATGCCTGAGGTTTAAAGGTCAGATCTCATTCAGAAGTGTTTGTATATCTTTGAGAATTCTTTCTGCCTTTCACTTCTTTTCAAATCTTATTATCCTTTTGGGATATGTGGATCATAAGTATTTTATACTCTCTTCCTTTCCTTATAATTTTTATATGTTTTGGTTTTATTTTTCACTCTGCCCTTTTTATTCTTTCCTCTTCAGATAATACTTTCATGGAACTCTTCATTATAATTGCAAATCATTGACTAAGTAGTAAGGTAAAACTGGTGTTTTCCAACTACCAATTGCAGATTGCTGTTACCTTTTCTTTATTTTCACTATTTCCATAAAAAAAAGAAAAATCAGGAATGCTTTCTTTAGTGTGCACAATTTCAATGTGTTCAGTATTAGTTTATCCATTGTACTACCGAGTACTATCATGCTATTCTTCTTCACCTCTTGACACTTTTCCCAACACTCTGCTCATTTAATAGAAAAGAAATGTTCATTTGAGGTTGGGACAAGTAAAAATATTCAATGTTTTAACTCTGACATTGACACATTTGTACCACAGAATATGGTACATATTATATCCATTCCTAGGACAGAGTTGTTTACAAAATAATTATCCTCACCATTGGCTACCCTTATAGGTATAAAATTGTATAGTAAAATAGCTGAAGGATAGTAAGAAATTCTCCTTATTGCAAAGGAACTAGGAAGCAGATATGACCAATCTGGCAGTCCACCTAATCCAGTATTTTCTTTCTGGTGCTGTTGCAGATAGTATGTTTTGAAGAGTGCTGTAGCAGACATATTTGCAACAACCCATTTGGAGAGTGTATTTCTTTTTGTGTCTATCTGACTTTACAGCTTGAAACAAGAAGCTTCAATCCTTCATCCTTTAGGTAATTTCCATCTCTCTTCAGGCCACAAGGTAATCTTTAGCTGACAAGGGCACAAAGCCACATTTTAGGGAGGCAGGTTGCTCCATCATTTTCCACACGAGTACATTGCATCTTTCTCTGATGTATATGGCCCTGGCCCATGTTAGAGACAGAGTGCTGAGCTAATCACAGGTCTGCTCCAGCACAGCAGATGCTGTAAGATAACAGATGATCTACACTGAGTAGAGAATTTCCTGTCAATAGTTCATCATTCCATCTGAAAACACGTAGTAATGCTTGTCAAAAAAGCCAATTGACTGTACTCGTAGGTCATTTTATACCTTATCCCTGTGTAAATACATCTGCTGGAATGAAATTCAGTATATACAATACTGGATTTCATAACCTTGATTCAAATTGCTCAAGTATTCGTGACTTTTTTTTTCCTGGGAGGAAAGGTTACAATTTCTTTAATTTTTCAAAAAGCTTTTTTTTATGACATAAGCATTTTAAATTGTTTTTATAAATATTTTTCTTGTCTCTGTAGAATGGAGAAGACAACTCCAGCAGACTTTCCAGTCTTTGCAGATTGCTGTTACCTTTTCTTTAATTTAAAAGTGCTGGCCTGATAAGTGAAAATAATAACTGTTCTTTGTCTACAAAATACTTTCAGCAACCAAATAAAAATTGGGACAGTTTGATTTCCTGCACCATCGTGAGTAAATCTCCATTCTCTGTTCAATAAATCATTTGGCACCTTCTTGACAACTGAAAATGGGAACAATGATATCTTTCTAACTCACAGAGGTGGTGTGATGGACTAAAACAACTAATCACAATAAGTGGTTATCTGATTAAAGATCTGAGACCAGTGATAATCCTAATCTAGCAGTTTTCTCAATTAAAATCCTCAACTGTCCCTTAAACTGCTTCAAAAAAAGAGATATTGATTCACCAGAAAAATCAAATATGAATTGATAGAATGCATATTTTAGGGACTCTATTTTGAATAAGATGCAGAGTGTTTGAAGTGTTCTTGAGTCATCTGTTGATTTTTAAAATTGTTTTATAGTTTTCATTCTCTAACAGAGTTAAAACCATTAGGTCATTTCATGTAACTGTCTAGAAGCCATATATCACGATATTCCTTCAGGAAACACTTTAAATTTTGTCTGACTAGAGGATGACTTGTAGATTGACTAGCACCCGTTTTTCAAAAAGACTAGTTTGGAATTTAAGCCATATGAAGAGGATATGCTATTTTCCATGGAATGTGTGTCAATTACAGAAATTGAGGGAAGATTTTTTTTTTCCCTTACACAATGTAGAACAACACATCAAACATACAAACTGAAAATTTTGCAGGAGGAAAAGGTGGCTCACATGAATACCATCGAATTTCATAAAATTTCCAGTCTGGCCAATGAATAAGAGGCAGAATACAGTCTCAGCCTTAAATATCTACACATTGTCTACATTAAAAACAGCATGAGAAACTTAGGCTTATATTTTTAAGAATTGCTTCTTTTTTTTTTTTTTTTAATAGATTCAGTCTATCAGTTCAGTTTCTCTTACTCTAGAAATAAATGAAACTCATAACTTCCAAACCTGAATACCTTCAATTTGAATTGAAAAAAATCAGATAACATGTACCTGAAGAAGTTATTTTGTTCCTATTTCGTTCAATTCAGATGTTTATTGTTCTATATATATATTTCAAAATATGCTATTCCTTAACTCCAAAAAATATCTTCATGCCTCTTGCAGATTAAATTCTTTTATAATTATGAAAATAGAAAATAATTTAGAAGATATTTAAGGAAGGTTGGAGCAGTCCAGTTCTGAACTGAACTTCTGAGACCATTGACTCCTTTTTTAATGCAGTGTGGACTCACATAAATGATCAACCCTATTTCTACATAGATTTTCCTTTAATTGCCACATGACCGATTTAAAATTTTGAAAAGTATCCTAAATATTAGATAATAAGGTAATTGGAATCAAAGCCATTTCCAGATATCATTGCCATATAGACTTATGTATCCCTGTGAAGGGCAGTTCTAGTCTCCAGTAAATAAAGTGTGTATTTCTCAATCATGCTGTCACTTAACACATCAGTGCTCATATAATTCTGTGATTTCTTTTTCTTCTCTAAAACCCTGTACACTCACTATATTAATTATTATCTTAATTGTACATTTTTATATAACATCCTAGCTTTATTTCTGTTTGCTAGTTTTCAGAGTTTGTTGTGATTCTGCTGAAGATATAAACCACAGGAACTTTGTTTTCTTATACTGAGTGCACAGAAAAAAGCATATTCAACTCAAATATATTCTGACTGTCTTCCACCAAAAGGTATCCCAACTATCAGACTTACTCAAGTCTTTTCGACCAGCAGTGAGCACAGAATATAAAAATATTATTTAAACTGCTTTGCAGGTGAAAACATACAACCAAATTTTGCTTTCACCTGCATGTGTTTAAGGACAAAACATCTGCGTATATAATATTTCTGTAAAAAAAAGGAGGTCCTGATGTGATGTTTTCATCTGTATAAAGCAGAATAAGCAGCACAGCTTAAGTAAGAAACACACATCAGATAAGGAAGAAAAACACACTGGTGGGTAAGGAAATAAAAATTATATTTTGTCACGTTTCTTCAGTCCTTTTCCAGAAGTGCTCACCAGAATGGTGGTGGCTCTCAGCAACTATTGCATCAAAGTCTACAGTCAGAAGTGCAGGAATGTTTTTTCATGACAGCATGCTGTTAAAGACACAAACTGTAATTCATTATTTTCTAAAATTTCTGACTTTCTAGCAAATATAATTCTTCTGTTTCAACCACAGTGAGACATTTTCAGCATTAGCAGTGCAAATCCTTGTTTTGAAGTCGGTGCTTCTGTGATATAAATGTATTTCTCATCATCATCTAAATTTCTCAAAAAATTCAGCTCATAAGCTGTGTAGATAAATACTGAAATACTTTCTCTCTCTGATTGCCATTAGTGTAAGAAATTACTGGCTTTTAAAGAGCTTTATTGACATTTTATGCCCTGGATTCATTTCTTTCAATATCTTCCACAGACCAATTTGTAGATTTGTTAATTTTGCATTTGCATGATAGTTCTGGGAAGCTATGCAGAATACACTCATCCTCCTGATTCTTCCTTCTTTTATCAGATCATGCCAAATTTTCAAACAGTGATGCTATTTTACTCTTTTTATATTTGATACTGGAACTCTTAATGTGTTTGGAGACTCTGAAAAGCTTCACATAATTGTTCTCATCTCTTTTGAGGGTTCCTATATTTTTTGTACATATTTTAGTTCTTTTTCTAGGATTTTCTAGGAACTATGAACTCTTCTCTTATGATTCTTCATGATCAATCATTGTGCTTTCCAGTTTGCCATCCTGGATGAATATATACTGCAATTACACAAGTTTGTGTGCAGATATACAAATGTGTGTTTGTATGTGCACATGTATATAGGCATATGCATATGAACAAATATGTATACAGACTCATATGGGTATGCACAACATATATAGAATATATTTATATATGGATATTCATATTGGCATATTTAGGCACACAGGCCGTAGCTGCCAGAGCGGCTAGCTCTATAAACCTATCACAAACCATGATTTTCCTTTGGTGCTCTTTCTAAGGACTCCAGCTCTTCATGACAATTTCAGAAGTCTAGTGTACAGTAGTATCAGTGCATCACTGTGACAAAGCACTTTTTGTCTTCTGCAAATTGAAGTTCATTACATTAGTGCTGATGTTCTCTCAGCAGGTGGTCGATGTCAATTATTTTTTGCTTCTGTGTAATGAAAGCTGCTACATATTCATTTCAATTCTGTTACAGACCTCTGAAGTTCTGACAAGCTGTGAGCAGTTCTTCTATCAGGTAAACTTATGAACAGCTTCCTAATAGTTGGAATCATCTTGTCCTGACTAACCTGGATTTCTCACAACTTGTCTCTATGTTTGCCTCATACACGGTTGAGGTTGTCCTTTTCCTTTCTCAATTTTTAGAGCTAGTTGCAGAAGACAGGCATCCAAACCTCACTTGCTCCCTTGCAACAGTTGTTTCCAAGTGTTGGACAAGGTGATTTTATTTTAGCAGGTGCATGCACAAGATAATTTACATTGATCTGAGACTTGGACTATGTCCACATGAGAAACTTACTTTGCCCTTGTCCAAGCCAGCATGAGGTCTCTAGTCAGATTAAGCTGAGTTCTGTTTCTCTGGAAATAACAGCCTCAAGACAATGTGCCAGTATCAGTCACATGGACACAAAATAACCTAATCTTGAATCTTTAATAAAGTGCTTCTTGAGTATACACTATTCAGATAAAAAAACAAAACAAAACAAAACAAAAAACCCACTAAACTAGAGTATGGTATTACATTAAAAATCTCTTTCTAGTCTTCAAACTGCTGCAGTACTGAAATTCCCAGTTACATTTGCAGGATTTTGCCATAACTTTGATATATTTGACACACATACACACACACACCCACGCACATATATATAATCCCTAACTCTGAATTGATGGATCAATGGGACTTTTTTTAAAAAAAATTTCTAGGTATTCAAAAAATGTCTGAAACAATGGATCTTTTTCAAAGCCTTTCTTTGTCTTGTGACTCATTAGAGGGACAGTAACTCGTTGGGCACTCATATTACACTGGCAACTAAATCTTTTGAGAAACATCCAAGTTATGCTCATATAAATCTCCTTAACAGCCAACTAGAGCACTCCCTCTTCTATGTGAACACACACTGCCAGGCATAAAGAAAAGATGGTTGAAAAGTTTTACTTTGTGTCCCTCTAGGCAATAAGTCATCAGAATTCATTTTTATGACTGAAGACATAAAGAGTTTAGTGGCTGTGGAGCTGCCTCTGTTTACCGGAATTGGCTTTCTGGATTTGCACAATGCAGTGTGCATTAGGCAGGTAGAAATTTGTTATCAGCAGTATAAAAACATCTGTCATGCTGTCAAGTTTAATGACAGGGAGGCATGGAAGAAAAGATTGTGATCTAGAGGTATAATTAGATCTCTGGAAAAAAAGTTTTAGCCATATAACTTGTTCATGGAAACACAGAATGACCAACTCGCTCTGGCTGGGGCAGGAAGGCACCTCTGGAAACCACCTGGTCCAATCCTCTGCTCAGAGGAGGATCAGCAAGAGCAGGGTAGCCAGGAGTGTGCCCAGCTTTAATTTATGGGTTTTTAATATCTCTGAGTATAGAGACCCCACAGCCTCTCTCGACAACCTTTCTGGGTGTGACCTTCCTCCTCTCAAAGAAGATTTTACTTATGTTTAAGTCTCATTTGTTGCCCTCTGCCTGAGAAATGTTTATCTCCTTTAGTCCCTCATCAGGAAGTATGATCCCTCTGAGCATTCTCTTTTCCAGACTGACAAGTCACTGCTCTTTCAACCTCTTATGCCAGATGCTCCAGTCCCTGAGCCCCTTTGTTGGACTCACTCCAGTATGTTCACATCTCTCTCATACTGGGAAGCCCAGTACTGGACCCAGCACTTCAAATTTGTCTTGCCAGAGCAGAGAAAGAGGGTCACTTCCCTCCATCTGCTATCAACACTTTTGTGTAATGCAGCCCACGGTACCTTTAGCCTTCTTGGCTGCAAAGGCAAACTGCAAACTCATGTCCAGACTTTGTGTCCACCAGGACACTTTCCCTGCCAAACTGCTTTCCAGATGGGGCATACACTGGTACTTTGATTATTCCTCTCCATGGTCAGGACATGGAATTTACCCTTGTTGATCTCTAAAACTTTTGGCCCATTTCTCCAGCCTCTTGAGTGTGTAAATTTTTCATCACTCCGGGTTATCAATTGTGACAGTGTTCACAGGGGTCCCAGAATGAGGGAAAAGACAAGGATCTGACTCCATGTTTCAGAAGGCTTGATTTATTATTTTATTATATATATTATATTAAAACTATACCAAAAAGAATAGAAGAAAGGATTTCATCAGAAGGCTAGCAAGCAAGGGAAAGGAATGGAATGATAACGAGAGCTTGTGTCTGACTGAGAGTCCGAGACAGCTGGACTGTGATTGGCCATTAATTAGAAACAGCCAGCATGGACCAATCAAAGATCCACCTGCTGCATTCCACAGCAGCAGATAATCGTTGTTTACATTTTGTTCCTGAGGCCTCTCAGCTTCTCAGGAGAAAAAATCCTAAGGAAAGGATTTTTCATAAAACATGTCTGTGACACTTGAGGTCTTCCTCAATAATAGGACACCAATCTGGTGCATCAGTCACTATTTAAAGTATTGTATCATCTGTAAAATCACTGAGGGTGTGCTGTATCCCATCATCTGGATCATTAATTATAATGCTGAACAGTATTGGTACTATTACAATTACCCAAGGGAGAATCTGTGTGATGTTGTAGAACTGACAATGAGTCCTTATGAAAAAAGGTTATATTCAGACATTTCAGGCATTCAACAGCTTTCTTGCCATCTTGACTATCAGCTCAAAATGTTTCCATTAGCTTTTTGAGTTGTATTTTTCACTTCATCTATTTTTAAGAAAGCTTTTCTTTATTAATGAAAAAGTTATGCTTAAAAAACAAAGCCTAACTATCATGAGATTGATCTTAAACTATGAAAATCTTGAATAATATTGTTCATCTCTTTGTGTTGGACTTTGTTTTGATTAACCTAATTTCAGTTTTCAGTACTGAAGTTTTCAGTAGATGATCGTCTAAAAGACACATCATTGTCCAATGATAAAGAGATAAGTTATTATAGTTTATGTTAGTCTTCCTTTTCAAACCTTAGTGGTCACTCTGTGTTTTAGTTCAGAAGATTTTGTATTTACTTTGCTCAGTTCTTCAACAAGTTCAATAATGTTTCAGTAATTAAACTTCATTATGCTACCTGCTAGAGCTCTTGCACAAGACTAAAATTCAGCTGCTGTCTTCTTGAATGGCTTTTATTACTCTTGTTCATGTTGTGCTCTTGGAAATCGAACATTAGCAAAGATTTCTCCATCAGGAGCGACAATGTGTTAGACCATAAGGTGATAAAATGGAAAGGGATGGCAAACATAAAAGGAAGTGTTTGTACACCTATAAATACTGCTAAAACTACATCAGAAAATATTTTAGTACCCAGATTCAAGTAAGCCCTGCTCCTTTGATGTCCACATGAACCTTTTTTTTCTCAGAAACTGTTATTTCATAGGCATGTATTATGCAAGCGCACAATGTATTGCTGTATTCTTGTATCTATGACTTATGGCCAGATAGGATCCAAACATTAAAGGTAGAAAAACATATTAGGAAATTTCCACTGTAATGCTTCACATATACTTGATAAGTATAGATCTGCAAACATACTTGAATCAGCATATAGATAATAAAATAATAGAATCAGAATTATTAAGGCTGGAAAAGATCTCAAAGATCATTGAGTTCAATGATTAACCAGAAAATATTTGTTATTCTGTTGGCATCTGAAAGAGACACTCTGATAATTGTGCTTCTTCAGAACAAGGGGACATTCAGGGTAATCAAGTCTAATTCTTTTTAACTCTGGGATATCACACCTTCTGCAATTGGCAAAAGTCCACCTTGGTTTTGTTGTCCACCTGCCCTATAAAATCACGCTTCTGTCTTCCTGATTACTTGCATCCATTTATTTTTGTGTCTGTCTGGTCCTTTAGCTTAAAGAGGAGTTTTCACTTTCTGTTCTTTCTTTTTTCTCTGAACCCCTGTCCTTCCCACTCCCTGCCAGAAGGAAATATCACAAGCCATCTTCCCTCATTGGTTTTGGAGCCTTATTATACCACATGGTAGTCTTCCAGAGGTAGTAATCATCCTTCTTCCATGTGATAACTGTTTCTCTTTCATAAATAAATCTACAAGTCCTCCCTTGGAGTGCTTCAGTGGCTCTGCACATAGGAAATGTGCAGAGAAGTAGAGACACTGTAGCAGAAGTAGAGACACTGTAGCATCATTTCTAATATTAATTTTTGTATATTTAAGTTCTTAAAATAACTTATAGGCTGTTATCTTCCTGATCTAAAAAGAAAATTAAAAAAAGGGAAAGAGGGGAGAGGAAAAAGCTCAGGCTAGTAAGTTTCACTATTATCTTTCCTCAGAGTAACTGCAGTTTTTAAAAATTTGCAATTAAATGAAGTATCAGTTAATAACAGCACAGTCTACTGTAGTAATGCATCTCTATTTTCATGCACATTGTACCTTCATGTCTTGCTTTTTCCTGTAAATTAAGTGGCAGTCACTCAGCATTTTTTTCTGCAAAGTTTAAAAGAAATTTTCAAAAGACAAAATATTCAAAATTCCACTTTTCCTCTAATCTCTAGTTCAGTTCCTTCCCCTCCCTTGTGCCTAAAAAATTGGTCTTTGTCACAGTCTGTGCAATCAGAAAAGCCTGCAGGGCTTGCACAATAATTGTGTTTCCAAGTAGTTTGATAAGATTGTTTTTGGGTGAAACCTCAGGAATACCATTCAGCAATGTCAACTGAAAAATCTGTCATAGTTCTAAAGGATGTACATAAATAGTGCAGTATACTGTCTTCATATAGGAAAAATAATGAGCTGCTTCCATGACACTGTGTATAGCAATGTTTATCAGGCTGTGATTTCTGGATCAATGGATGTTCTCAGTTATTCAGAAGGAGTGCAGCAAAATGTCTTTTTTTTCTGATATGGAAGAAATACAGGAACGTTGAAAATGTAACCTACATTCTGTGCAGCGGTAATTGAATTTTGTTTTGGCATTATTTCATATTATGGATGGATTTTTTCTTGTGTTTGTTTGCATGTGTGTGCTTGTGCATGCATATACTATATTTCTGTGTTTGTATGTTTCGATATTTTGACAAGGTATCCTGCAAATTTGAAAAGTGTGAAAATCAAAGCAGTTGTTCCTAATTATTCCTTCTATCTCTATCACAGCATGCAAGTGCAGTAATGAAGAAAGTCAAGAGCTGTGCATGCCACCAGCAATATCAATGCTGAGGAAGTCATGCAGCTTGTCTGAGCCCTCATCATTCCTTTCCAGCAGGTCAAGAACTAGTTCAAAAGTAATGATTCTCTTGAATGGCAGTGAATGTGAGAGGATGCCCTTCCAGGCATTGTGCTCATTCTTGATTTTTCCTTTTAGAAAGTTAGAACTAAAGGTATTCCTGCATTCCCAAATTTTTGTGCCAGATTTGAATCACATTCACAGGCAGTATGGCCAATATTATTTTCCTCATTGATAGGTAGGTGACAAACAAACTTTACCCCAAAAAGCTATTTTTTTTTTCAAATTTAAGAAAGGATTCTATGTTTGCAATTCTAATTGGATTGTAGATTTGGAAAAAGAAAAATTGCAGAAGTTTATAAGACAACATTATACCTATAAGACATTAATGAGTATTCTGGCTGACTCCTTCCCTTTACCCTCAATCTCAAATGGCTAAAATACATTCTCTTGGACTTCTTCACTCTACTCCTGTATTTATCTGAGGGATTATATTGAGTTATATAAAGGAAACGTATTCAAGTTCTTAGGGGAAAAGTCCACATGATAATGATAGCATTCGTTTTAATTCTGTCTTCTTTTATAGTTTTATGTGTAATATCTGTTTTCTTCTGTAGATTGCAGTTTGATAATGGTAATCCTTCTTGAGGAGATAAAAAGATAAGCTCTTATAATGTACTCCCAGAATTCCTTCACTCATATATATTGAAGTAGTCAAATCAACATTTAGCTTTTCCTTTAACACTGAATTTCTGTTTTAAAATATTCAAAATGGAATACATGACAATACTGCTATCAAAAATTAAAGCTAACACAGATTCTGGCAAGGATCATCTCTTTCTCAAACGAGGAAGAATGGGAGGAGGAAACATTCCTGCTTCTGAGATATCCTTCGGATCAGTTCAGCCAAGTCATGCCTCATGCAATGCTACCAAGATCAATAAGACTTGTTATAGAGTGACTTAGTGAAGTCACTTTGGATAAATTATTCACCAAGAACTTCACAGTTTTTATGGTATTTTAAGACAATGATTTAACAAATCTCAAAGGCATGTCAATTTAAAGTATTGATCCAAAGCTTGCAGTTTCAGCTAATTATACCCAAAGATCACAGGTTGATAAAGTTTTCAAAACTAGGCTAAAAAGTTTGGTGGATTAATTCAAGTGATATATAACATTAGGGTCAAACTTAAAACACTATGGAAATGTCCTTTACAGCAATGGCAGCACTTTTTCCTCCTGCCAAAAGTGGGAAGTGTATAAAGCCTGAAGAGAAAAGACATGCATATTAGGAGAATTCAGCAAATTTCCTGGAACTTCACTCCCCTCTTATGTGTTCAGAAATTTAATTTATTATCATATTGCCCTAAAGATATAATTTAATTTGAAATAATTCTGCTGTAATTTCAACCTTTTTACATATTTAACTCTTTTTACTTTGGGACTGTATCCTTTTGTGACTGTCAAATACCAAGCCTTTAGAAAAATCTACAAAGACTGGTTATAGTTAATGAAAGAAACACATAACTTTGCATTTCAAATGCAAAAATAAAACCTAGTTTTGGCACAGTTAAAATAGGGACAACATAGCATAGAACATTTAGAAAATGCTTCAAATAAACTGAAAATTCTTTTACAACCTTCTTTTTTTACTTAATTGCAGAGAATATAGCTTTATTCAGCTTTATTATTATTTTCAAGAATCCTATATCCTTTGAAAATATATTTTTAGTGGTCAAAGGTAAAATATATTGCACTCTGCTATACAGCTATACTGAAATACCCTTGTTAAAGAGAGTCTTCAATAAATGCTACTTTGAAACTGAGCCTGAAAAGTGATAAATCTTAAAGCTACTTTTTTTTTCTTTTTTTTTTTTTTTTTAACAATAAGTGATCAGTGGTTCCACCACTGTCCACTCTTGCCTGAAAACCCTTTTGGGGAAAAGTGTGAAAAATTAGTGGAGGATAAAATAATTTCTAGATAAAATTAGCTTTTTGGTTAAAGCAAACAGAAGCAAACAGAAGGAAAATAAACATGATTTATGATTCTGTTTTGTTCCATATGCACCAACTGCAAACAAATTTAACTTCTGGTGGCCAGAAACCCCAAGGATCTTGTGATGTGTGTTCCTGTTTGTCTCTAATCTTATATTAAATATTGTACTGAGGCCTGTTAAACATTGATAAGCTTTTTTTGCGCTGTGAGGTCATCCAAGATCATTGTGCCTAAATACCATAAAGACCTGGATTAGGTTTATGCATTATTATGGTGGCTTAGACACATCTTAGCCTCCAGTCTTGTCTCCCCAAGGGAGAAAGTCAGCCTGACTGTGTATTAATACTGGTATCATTGTAGTGATTAGCTGTTTACATCTAAAAAAAAAAAAAAAAAAAAAAAAAAAAAGTAATTCAGTGCAGTTTTCTAATGCTCATTCTTCACTATCAAACGAATTTTGTCAATCTTATATGGGAAATTTAAAAAAAATTGCAGAATTGCATATTCATCATTTTTTGTGTATAAACCTTTGTAAAGAACTCTACATTTTTATACTCTTACAAAACTGATTTGGAAACATTTTTTCTCTATTTCCTTTGTTTTTTATCAGAGTGAGAACCTTCTGTTTTGGCAAAATATTTATTTCCTCATTGCCTTACCTTTCTGACTTTTTAATGTATGGAACGGAACTTAGTATAGGGCTGGTTTTAGGTTTTTTTTTCCCTAAGAGATGCTTTTAAGCACAGAAAAAAACAAGAATATCAAACTACACCCAGACTTGAATTTTCAGTGCCATTTTTTGAGGTTTTGAATTTTGATTGAGATTGGTCCATATAACCTTTACATATACATAAAAAGTATGTGCTTTTGTGCTTATTATTACAAATCATCACAGGATAGACATAGAGACTGTTTTCTGGGTGCAAATGGGAGAAGGACAGAAGGACAGGCACCACATATTTCTATGTCTGCAGCTTAGAGCATTTTGGTTTTCCATCTCCAAAACCAGCAGCTGTTGTTTATCCTTCAGTATCTTTTTAATAAAGCTATACTGCTAAATACACAAGAAGTGTGTCCAATATGTCTTTACTCACTCTTCACTTAGATGTGCTGGTGTGTAGATGATTCCAGGATTTCAAAAAGCAGCTGACTCCAGGGATATTGTGCTCTGTATCTCAGGATCACTGTTGTTCGAGGCAATCTCCCTAACAAGATAAACATATTTGCTGACATCTATAAGTGGCTTACTACCAAGTGGGATGTTAGCCTGATTATTCTCTACTGTTTAATAGAATGACACAGCTCTCTTCAGAGCATAAGATTTCTTGACACAAATTTTCTGTTCTCAACCCTTAATAGCACAATGCTTCCCCATAATCAGCTACCATGAATATTTAATAATGCCTGTTTGCTCTTTTGCATAGCCTTACCATTTTAGGATCAGAGAAATAAATATTTTTTTTCCGAAGGACACTCATCTTGATATATATCTGTTCAATTTTCTAAACAAGAGACTATAATGTAATTTTAGAGCTTTAAATTTTCAGCTTTAGAAATACATATGGGAATCTTTTGTGTGTGTGTGTGTGTTTCAGATTACAGCAATAACAGTTTATTTTATAACATCTAAGTATTTTCTATTGTGAATTTATTAACTTAAATGCCTTAAAGAATTAGAAGTATATAAAAGACCACACTTTAGCTTTGAAATTATTTGCTTGAAAACCTACAAGAAGGTATGGCAGGCTAAAAAAACCAAACAAAACTTAAACAACAAGAAACCTGAGTTTTGCTTTTCTTATTTTTAGCTACCTCAGGAGAGTAAGAGGACAAATTAGTATTAAGGAGAATTTCAGAAGCAGCCCACTGACTTTATTCTGAGTAGTAAATATCCCTTCTCTTTTTAAAAATCCTATTTCTGTTTTCAGTCAAAATTATAAGTTTTCTCAATCATTATATATTTTTAAGTTCTCTAAAGAGTTCATCAAACATTCCCATCAGCCTAATGGGAAGTCAGAAGTAGGTCATGGAAGAGTAATGCCATTTTTTTGGCACAGCGCAGTAAAACCTAGAACAAATTAATTGCTTTCAAAATGCCGTGCCAGTAAAGAGCTGTGCAGCTCCAAATTCTGTGATTATATACACATTCATTTGCTTTAAACATGGGTGATAGTAAACCCAAAAATTTAGTTGAAGCCTAATGTCTGCTCTTTTTTATTATTTTTTCTTCTTCTTCTTCCTCTTACTTTTTTTCTTTTTTCTTTTTTAGTTTTTTCTTCTGATTTTTTTTTTTCCTGTGGGTATCCTCACAGATTATTTTTTTTTTTCCTCCAAAATAGGATATATCGTCCTTAAATCTAGATGTCTGAAAAAGACAGAAAAATATAACCGTCAAATCCCCAAAATTAGATTCTCTTACTTAATGGATGTAATGCCTTGAAAAACTTTACCAGCTCCGGCTGACAAAAACTTCCACTGAGAAAGTTGCTGAAATTGGAACTTTTGTTTTTGGGATTGTCTACTGACAAGCTTGAAAATAGTTAGGTTGTTCCCAAGTGAAAGCATGTTTGAAAACACAGAGGGAGCAGAGACAAGCTAAAGCATTGCTGGGTGTCAGTGGAGTGACCTGTCCTTGGTCAGTCACTGTCTGTGAGCCCAAGTGCTGCAGGTCAACATTTTCATAACAACATGGCAAGCACGTTTTGACTGTTTTCTTATCCCCCTTTCACTGTGACACTCCTTTAAACTATTTTCTTTTCTTTTTTCCTTTTCCTTTTCCTTTTCCTTTTCCTTTTCCTTTTCCTTTTCCTTTTTCCTTCTCTCCTTTTCTTATGGGACACAAAGCCAATAGTCCTGGAATGAGCTGTGTCAGTCAGCTTGACAACTACTCACAGGGTTGGTTTTTTTATTTCCATCAAATTTCATGTCAACCCAGGCATGTTGCTGACTAAGAACTTGGCTGCACAAACTGAGCTGCTGCAATAACTCACTGCTGCTATTGAAATCCTCTTGGTCCTTCTGTCTGATATCAGCCCTGAAGTACTGCTTCATTTCTACCAATTTGACACCACTGTTAAAATAAATTCCCACTCAGAAAGACAGGAGGTAAAAATAACTTGAGATTGCAACAAAGAGCCAGGCAAAGAGCAGAAAACAGTTCTGCATTCACTTCTGTCACAGTCCTATGAAACTGAAGGGAAGAGGGCAGCAGCCTGCCTGTTTTCATGTGACAATGCTGCACTTTTCTACTCTGAGAATATGAGAATACAGAGAGGTCCTCATTCTCATGACCACCTTAAAAATAAATTGAAAATAGACATCTATTTTTTTTAATGATGAGCACAAAAAATTATTAGACACAATATTTATGACACAGGAAAAAGATAAGGACAATATGGTCACCTGAACCTCACACTCTACCTTTCTACATTTACATTCTCAATATTATTGGAATATTTACAGGAAATTTGGGGGCCCATGCTTCCAAGTCAAAAGTGCAAGTAAAAGAAGAGTAGGTGTATTTTAGAAAGGTAATAAAGCATAAATTGTACTTGAAAACTCTTAAAATAGTTAATCTGTGGGCAGCTTCATGGTCACTGACTGAAATAAATTGCTATTTTGCCTAAAGCTTGTATAATCAGGAAAATCATGATGGTGTTTTCTAAAATGCTTAGATTCAAATGATTTAGGTGGTGATGATAAATGTTTTAAATATTTTCTATATTTAAAAAATGAGTATCTGATTATTTTTTACTGAACTGATTTTACTACAATGCACTGCAATATACCTACAAATAGGTATTCTTGTGCTGCTGACATTGTGGGTTAACTTACAAGAAAATAAAGATATAGGCTGCACATTAGACTGTGTCTATTCCTGTGAAATTGCATGAGTGGATGAAAATTTCAGGTGACATTTGAAAAGTTCAGAGTTTTGGAACATATGAAAGAGAAAGGAAGTAGATCTTGAAAGAAAGGCACATATATGTGGCATTATTTAGACTCCAGAAATGCAAGTCACAAAAAGTTCATGTGGATTTAATTGAAAGATCTTTTGAGTTATTTATCTGTTGTGTTTTTGGTCATCTGAGTTTCTGATTAATAGTTTTTCCATAGAAATCTCACATATGTGTTGGCAATTTTTCATAATGAGTGTGGCAAAGTGATTTTGTTTCAAGTTTGAAATTCTTTAAATTGATGGGAGTGCAACCTGAATCTAAAATAATAGAACTTGCATTTATGAAAAGAATGTCATTCATAAAAAGAGTTGCAGAAAAGAATTCTCCTAAAGAATTCTGCTTTTTCTGTAGAATATTTTATCTTGAACTTTGGGAAATGTTTATAGATTCTAAGATACTTTTTTTTCTTTCTTTTATTTATGTTGAATACTTCTTATATAGGATATAATTCTACTGAATCAAGAAGCTTGTTTATCAGATAGACAAGTAGGTAATACTCCACAGAAGTGATAGAATGTGTTCCAATGTATTTTTAGCCCTATCAAGCAATTTCTTTTCTTATATATATATATGAAAAGTTTGAGGTTCCAGAGTTCTATTAGTTCTTGAAAGCAAATAATAATACAATTTCCATCCCTGTTCATAAACAGATCCTTAACTCAGATACACACCACCACAACTACAATTGGCATCAGTAGCAACTGGGCATATGTAACTTGGGCAAAGCCTGGCCCTTAATCAAAATCATCTTCTGTGGAAAAAATATCCATTTATGATTATTCAGTTTATATTTTAGATGAGCCATTCAGTTATCTCTCTTCCTTCAGTAGCCTATCATAAATTGTAAACCTCCAGTAACTTTGTTGTGTTCCATTACATTGTCAAATTAATTAATATATATATTATTCTGCAAAAATCCATCATATGTTCTAGGCAAGTCTTGCTATTCTGCATGTTTATGAGACAATCTAAGCATTAAGCCCTGTAACCCAATAAATACATTATTGACCTTGCTAATGACAGATTTCAGGCCTCACAGTAGCTCTGCAAATCCTCAGGACTTTTTAGGCTTTGTCAGGATTTCTCTTGGACTGCTCAGAGCTATGTTTCACAATGTTCAGCTGTAATAGCAATATTCTAATGACCTATTTTCTAATGGCTATTTCCTAATTTGTTTTACTTTTGCTGAGCTTTTTGCAACCAAGTAGTATAATTTTTGTATCGATAGTACTACTAAGTATTTTTTTTTTTTTTTTGTATAGAATGAGCTATTTATGGTAATGATGCAGAGTGTAATGGAATAAAAGACTGTGAGGGAAGCAGAGCCCCCTGGGAATGTGGGGGAAGATCATGCAGTGTAGAGGGCATACATGGATGGGATGATGACAGAGGTGGCACCTGGTGGTATGAGGACCCCCAGGGCTATAAAAAACTCATGAGTGGTCAATTACCTATTGATAGAGAAACGTTGCCTCTACACCTGTGTAAAACCAGTTTTTTAGAAGTAACAGGAGAACAGAGCAAGAATGCCAGATAGGAAAGATGTTTATTTGAGATATGGGAAGTTAAAATATATTAGGGACAAATAAGCCACCATAAAAACCCAACAAAATCAAACCAAAACAAAAAAACATAAAACCTCAAAAATATAACAAAGCAAGCCCCAAAACATGACAACAAGAAAAACCCAAACAACCAAACAAGAGATAAAACAAATAAAAACAAAACCAAAAACAAGCAATAAAACCCCACAACCAGAAGAGAGGGAGAAACTGTTGGAAATATACATTTGACCTGAAATGAGGAGCAAGAAGCTGTTGACATCAACATGATGCACCTGAGAGAAGGACATGGATGCCATGCTGATGCCATGCTACAGTGTTCCACTCCTGCTATGACACTGCAGACTCTATGACCTATAGAAGCAATGGAGGAGGAAGAATAGCCCCACAGAAAACAGTACAAAATCCAAGAAGTTTCTGCATAAATATTATAACAGAATTATTTTTGAAATTTTCCTCTAAAATACTTTTCTCTGTTTTTCTTTTTTTCTTATAATTTCTATCACACAGCTAAATAAATTAAGGACACTATATAAAAGTTGGTTTTTTTTTTTCTTTTTGTTGAAATAAATATTTTGAGCATAACAAGTACACCTTAATGTTTTTCAGCAGAGCATGCAGCCCTTGTGCCATCTGCTCGCGCACTTGGGGAATTTCTAAGTCTCAGAGGTACTCCCCGTGTGGAACATTTATTTATTCTAGTCATATGTGAATTCTCAACAAGTCAATTTAAACAGCATATATTTTTTCAATGTCTCAAGAACTTTTTTCTAAGGCATATAAGAAGAGCATCCATGCTTTTAGTGCTTGCTCCAAAGGAGCAAATAGATGGCCTGTAACAAGGAAAGAAAGATAGGTTTGTGAAAGTTTAGGTTCCATATTCATTAAATTTAGTTATATGGAAGATCATGGAATATTTTTCCCAGTCAATATCACTGATTGAGTAGAATCTTCCTAGAACTGTTAAATTTCATGGAGGAGCAAAACAATGAGATGACTGACTAAAACTATTTTCCTAGACGTTTACTGAAAGAAATAATACCTAAAAGGCTGTCAGCTTTTATCTACCCTCAGCAATGATTTTATCTTTACTGTAATGTCCTTAAATCCCATTACTTCCTTTTATCTATTGTAACTCAGAAAGTGATCCGTGTTATTCTCCATTAATTTTGGAAACATCATAAGATGGCTTTTAATAGGAGACTTGGAGCATAAAGCAACAAAGCAAAGACAGGTTTGGATCCTAGATCTCATTCTTGGAGAAAGATGCAGGTCACATGCCTTAGTGCACAATGTGAGGAGGGCAAGAGTGGGGGTAACAGAAATAAAGGTGTTGGAAGTGCATCCAGCACCTTCTGCAAGCAGGACTGCGAGGTGCTACCTGCAGCAGTGTTTGAGAGGATGCACAGATGTGTGCCTGTGGGAAGCTGCCTTCCCACTGAGAGAAAGGTGGCTCAGGAGGAATGGGCATTGTTCAGGGTGTGATCCAAGGGGCAAAGAAAGCCCCAATGTCTTTACACAGGAGCAGTGAGCAAAACCATGGTAACAATGCTTGGAAATCACTTTCTGTGATATTTCTTCCTGAATTCATCTTCATTTTTCGAGCCATGTTTTTGAGGATTGACAGTTATTTACTGAGTTATGAATGGCAGCATAACATTTATGCTGGAGGCAACATTTTGCATCTCCAGCAACCTGCATATGTGAGATCATACATCCACCTTTTCTAGACCAAACTAATACCCATAATCCTGCCTTTTTTTCTTCTTTACTTTTCCAAATAATAGCTACTTGAATTTCATTTGCTACAAAACAAAAGTTTATAAAATTTATTGTGAAAGATATTTGATACTTCCATGTTACTGTGGAAGTATCTAGTTTACTACAAATTTGTTTCTTGTTGTCATAGAATCTTTAAAGGACAGCCCTCTGAAGTGTCATGAAAATTATTGCTCTTCCTCTTCATAATATTTCAATCATTATTAATTTAGAAATTTTATTTACTGTCATTACAATTTCTTCTTATAAAAAAAAATATTCATGCCAATTAGGGCAACATTGTTCCATATTTTTTAGATATATTGGTAGATCATTGTTCTGATTTAAAACTTTACTAGTATTGGTAGAAAATGTTGGACCAAGTCCAAGGCAGTGAAGATAAATAGGTAGAAATGGAAATGAAACTCACAGAAAATATTAAATATTATCATAATCTATTTCCTATTTGCATTTCTGTCCATCCCCCTATTTCTAATGAAAGAAAACACATTGACTATCAAGAGCTGAACAAGAACTGAAATTCATTTTAAGGATAAGGAAAGTGACATGAAATTGAATAGAACTTTTGCCATCAACATTATTCATAAGGACCATTTGTTGATTAAACTATCTGTTGTACTCTCAGCATGTCATATCACATCAATCACATATGAATTTAAATTAAAGCCATATTCCAAAAAATAATAATTGCCAAGTTGCCACGTGTGCCATCTGAGTGCTAAATTTAAGCTTTTGCAGTACTTCAGCAGCTGCATGAACCTATGAATAATTCATTAACTCTGTGAAATAGTAGATTAGAATTAACTAACTAGTTGCATATTTTAGCTAATGTTTGGAATTGAAGAAATATAACTAGCTAATTCACCAGATACTTCCTAATGAAAAGCAATTACTTTGTGCAACATTTTGGAAGATCTACTTAATCCTTAATATAAGCTTTAGGCAAACAGAGAGGAATTGAGCTAAACTTCAAAATTACAAGAAGAAAAAGAATGTAATAAATTATATGCAGAGGAAGAAAAGTCTTCAGCTAGATAATGTACAAGTGGCCTGTACCTATTTTCAGGGATTCTTGTTCTTGTATTCTACAGACAACAGGTGATTTTTAGGCTTGCTTATGTTCAGAATTTTTGTGTAGTTTTAGATTGAAGGGAAAATGATAAACTTTCTATGCACATCAGAAATTATTTGTCTTTTTTTTTTAACTAACTAGCATTAAAATCTATATTCCCAATTGCCAGAGATGTGCTGGTACTGGGTTTGCCTGCTTTATGTGGCTGGTAAGCAGCAGCAAATATCTGATGGAAGGAAACTGAAAATTTTCTTTGCAGGCATTAGACATTCTTGTTCTCAAAAAACTGCCAACACACAAAAAGCACATTTTATACCTATGGGCTCAAAAGTGATGCATTTTTAAAGCCAGGAGAAGGGGTGTAATTTCACACTGAGGTGTGACTGAAATCACATGATTTTATAGAAACTTAGAATATCTCAAGGTAAAAGAAACCTATGAGGATCATCAAGTAGTCATTGCAGGACTTCTTAAAACTAAACCATATGACAAATTGCATTGTCTAGACATTCCTTGAACTGCAACAGGCTTGATGACATGACCACTTCCCTGGGGAGTCTGTTCCAGCGGAAAACCTTTTCCTGATGTTCATTTTGAACTTCCCCTGACACAGCAGAAATCAAACTGTCTGGGGAAAGGTTTTCCCCTTTCAGGAAACTGCTGGCTTAGGAAGCTGCCGGGTATTTTTCTTCTCATCACAGGGACAAGTCTGACTCTTGAATATTTTATTGCACTTTATGTTGACCTCAGGCCTCTGGGTTGGTCCTCTGTAAACTGGGAGCTTAAAGAATTAAATTGTGAAGCTCATGGACATATATGATTGCCACTTTTTTGTTTGTTTGTTTTCTTTTTTTTTTTATAGTTATCATAATGGTATTCCTTTTTTAATCTGTGAAAGCAGATACCGTAACACATTATTCAAATTTGTGACCAAGACTACATCATGACTCTTAAAGGGAATAAGAATTAATAGCACCATGTCCTGTGTTTGGAAGGAGAAGCCCCAACACTGAGCAGCATTATGAAGCCTCATTCCTGGATGACCCCTTGCCTGCTTTCTTTGATACCCATCCTTTCATGTGTAAAGCAGGATGGGAAGGAGTTTGTGATACTGTCTGTAACTTGTGTGGTTTTTAACTTGCTTTTATTGTCAGCACAGATGCCTATTCATTCTTAGTGAAATGCAATTTTTATCTAACTATAATTTTTGAATTATTTATAGCAGTCATATCCAGGCCTTCACTTCTGGATTATACTGCTATCTGCAATTAGTAGAGGATCATTTATTCAACCTGCTATGAAGGGGTCAGGTCATGCCAAGTGGAATTTAGGAAAATGTCTAATTAGGGTATGACACACAAATAAGTTTCCTTGCTTTAAAATTACTGTCCGTACTAGTAGTAGTAGTAAGGATGATATTATTATTAGTAGTAATAGTAGTAGTAGTAATGAAGGGAGGAAGTGGGGAGGGAGAGCTGAGAGAGCCATGGAAACTGCTACTAGTATAGTAGAAGCAAGATGGTAGTAACACAAAATGGTATTAATTTCATTTAGAGTAATATCTGTGTCCTTTAGTATAAAATAGTTAAGGTGATGCAAAATTCTGATACAGGGAACTGTTTAGAAGAGATTAAGGTACTCCAGCATTGGTTTTATCTGTGTTACAACTGCTTATACATAATATGCCATGGGTTTGCAATGGCTAATGCTTTAAATATACCTAAATGAGAAAACTCCTAGTCCAGACAAAACACTGGAGAAATAAGTGAAAGTGAAGAGGCAAAATGAAGTAACAGTGCAGTGGGTATTTTAATTAAAAGCAATGGGTGAAGGTGGTGGTTGGTCTGCTTAAATGGCAGAGCAGCTAGCCTGGCAAAATTTAATTCACTGAGGTTAACAGGAACCACTTTCTACACAGATACCCTGCTTTGCTGGCCTCTTACTTCAGCTTTTTCTCACCCTGTCAAGAAGACAATTGAATAACATATTTAGGGTTCCATAATGCATTGCTGTTTCTAACTTAATTTTTCAAAGTGATTTTTTAATAGTGTTATCAAGCATTTACATAGGGAGAGATTTGTTCCATCACAAGCCTGTTTCTGTAGTAATTTAAAAAATCTCCCAGTGTGATGTATTTCTCAGGATCTCAAATATTTAGGACAACTGGTCAAATGGCACATTCCTGATTCCACAGGGGTATATTGCAATTAAGAAAATTCTGCTCTATTAAGGTAATTTCATAGTGACAAAAAGATATATTAGTATGTATAATTATAATTATGTTTAGCATTTACAATATGCCTTCTACCTTAGAATCTCATAAAGTTCTTCAGAAGAATTGGTTTTGCATTCAGACCATGATACATCTGCTGCTACCTCTGTGTTGCAGATAAGGAAAGTAAATTGCAGAAAGTTAAAAGGTGTGCAAAAGCCTGTGTATTAAGCCACTGAAAGAGGCTGATTGAAAGAACTAGAAGCAAAGTTTTGTCCCTGCTTTGGTTCACTATTTCTAATGCATTCAAAGGTCTAGATTGCAAGTTGAGCTGCGCATCTCAGGCATGTGCCCTTTAGAGCGTACACAGAGGATGTTTGATTTTAATCAACTTTATACATGTTTCAAAGAGATGAATCCAAATTTGCACATTATAATTTAAATCTGGAAAAAAATTGAAGAATCATGGCCTACAGACTTGTCTAAGAGGGGTGACAGCTCAGAACATCTTGGAGCAGCAGCTTCCTTTATACCTCCTCCTCAGGTCTCGTCTGAGTCACAGTTGTATCCACACCCTCCACAACATATCTTTAATGCACAGATCCTCCAAAGCAGGGACTTGGAATTATGAAGTCATTGGCAATGGTGAGGGAAAACATCACTTCTGACAGATTAAACGTGTATAGGACAAAGACATTACACAATTTTCTATTAGAATTTAAAGATTTCTCTTTTCAAGTTAAAAAAAATAGCAACAATCAAACAAAAAAATAGGTTTCAAATATTTCAGTTAAAACTTTTATTTCCACCTCCATTACTTATCTCTATATCATCAACTTCTACGTAGCTCCAAATACCTATGGTGTCTTTCAGGTATGATGTTTCAGTGCAAATCTACTTTTTTCTTCCTGTAATTTCATTTCAGCTTCCTCCTAGTAAAAATATACTTAAAATGTTTCTGTTCCATGTTAATAATTTTTTGAAAATGTACATTCTGTGAAGCAAACACAGAAAAGTCCCCTGTCATATAGGATCTATCTAGATGGTAGGGAAAGAACCTCCATGAGGCTAAAATAAATTAATTACTGTTACAGTCATCCCCAAGATACACTACATGAGTGACATAAAGATCATCTGGGGTTGTGGAGATAATAACCAATAAATCGATAGTCCTCATAATCCACACTTCAAATGTTTTGTATTATTAGATCTTTAGATATGTGTAGAAGAATCAGAGAATCAGAATAAAATTATTAGGAGGAAAAGGATATATTAAATAAAGTTTGGGAAGGTACTATTTTTCATTAGAAAGAAGAAAGACAAAATAGAAGGATAAAGAATAAATTTTCCATAATAACAGCAGGAAGTGAAGAAAGAAGTTCCACCTCATCTTGAGGTGGAACTTCTTTTGGCCATGAACTAAACCAAAAGAAGTTCCACCTCAAGATGAGGAAGAACTTCTTTCCATTGAGGATGGCAGAGCACTGGAACAGCTGCCCAGGGAGGTCATGGAGCCTCCCTCTCTGTAGACACTCAAAACCCACCTGGATGCTCCTGTGTCACCTGCTCCAGGTGACCCTGCCTTGGCAGGGGGTTTGGACTGGGTGACCTCCAGAGCTCCCTTCCAGCCATAATGATTCTGTGATTCTGTGATTCTGTGATTCTGTGATCATAGCAATTGAAAAAATAAATACTTTCTAAAGCTTTTTCATCACAAAACGTGCAATTCATGGTCACTGTGTCTTATCAGGGATTTAGAAAAAGCAGTAATCATTGATATAGAATGCAAAACTTTTAGGTATTAAAACTTATACTATTGATATTGAAATGGGTAAAACAAGCTATAGGACATAAGTCAGACTTTCTCTGATTCTGCAGATTTAAGATGAATCTTTCCTCACAGCTACCCTATGTATGTCTAAAACAGAAAACCTTCCTTCAAATCCATCTTGGAGGTGGGATGAGAAACAATATGCTGCATTGAGCCATTGCCAAGCCCTGTGTGCTTTCTGCTACACAGCTCTGGGATGGGGAGGAGAGGGGAGAAAAAAACCTTGCCATTGCTATGGGGTCAAAGTAAGTATTTAGGTCATGTTTTTCCTCTTGTTCAAGGAGCCAGGATGCAATTATTGGTCACTCTGAACTTGCCCTTTGTCCATAAAATATTTATATATGCAAGATACTTACAGATAACTACAGTGCAGAAAAATGCTGCTTATACTTCTCCTTCTGCAAAATGAATTAAAATTTTAGGTCGAAAATATTTCTCACTAGAACTACTTTGATCTTATAGCTACCTTATTAGATTGAAAAAACAGTCAGTTCTAGTTTATCCTACTAATCCTAATGTTACTATGTTAGATTGTCACTATATCTGCTTTCATTTATTTTTCATGTTAGCTGGAAAGCTCACACAATTTTTGATTTGTACAAAGAGTCTTCAAAATTAAAACAAATTAGTACGTTTTAATTCTATGCAATGAAAACTTTCATTAAATCCAATGCAAAATTGGATTTAATGTTTTATGCAACTTTTTTGCACTTTTAAAAAAAGAAATGTAACTTTGCATAATATTCCACTATTGTAATATCAGAATTCATGCTATTATTTTAATGCATATCTCACCTGGCATAGAATACAAACTTACGCGTGATGTAAAAAACACAGAAGGAAGCCTCTGCACTGCTTTCAGACTCCTGTATATGTCAAATGAATGTAATGTCTAGAGAAATTACTTTTTCTTTTATTCTGAGGAGCTGAACTGTTCCAAATCCTGTTTCAAAAATCTTGTCCACCTGGCCATTGAGGCTGAGGCTGACCACTGCTGGCACACAGGCAGATTAGAGGGAGGGTTGCTGCTTACATGAATGAAGAACAAGGCATTGCCCCGAGAACCCTAACGGCCACAGACAACCCAATTTACCTGCCTCTTTGCATCTTGGGCTAACATAATCTCTGTGGACTTGTCTAAAAAAATCTGACTGACTTACTTTTCTAATTGCTCCAAACTTTCTCCATTTCATCAGTTTTCCCTGCCTGAAAAGTGCTGATAAAGGGCCCTCATTCTCGCTGACTGGGAAATGAACGAAAAGACGCCGCTTCTACTTTTCTTTCCAATATTATTATTAAAGTTTGAGGGATTTTGAAGAAAATTAAATTTTGAGATGATTAGCTAAACCTGCAGCTTTAATTAATCACAGCCTTAATCCATCATAAAGATTATGCATACATCAAGATTTTAAGCAGGTGGACGTGAGTTCACACAAGTGGGCTTTTTTTAGAAAAGAAAAATGTCTGAGTAAAGTTTAAAGTGAGTTTTCTGAATTTTCCTGTATTTATATAAAATTTTGAAAAGTTGGATCTTCCACAAAATATAGAAAAATATTCATTTTTTTCTGATTTACAGTTGCTGGAAACATCCAAATATTGTAAAGGTAGATAAAGAAAATAAAAAACCAAAACAACAAAAAACTCAACAAATCTAAATTATTCTGTTTCAAGGAACTAGAAATATGAAAAGAAAATGGGAAATTCAGCTCTAATTATACTTTATTGCCTTACTGTGTAGTCACAAAAGGGCTTTGATTTAGTGCCTGATACTTATTCTTCAGGCTTGTTCTGGAATTCTCATCAAGGCTAGGGTGATATCACCAGGCTGACCAGAGACATGATGAAATTCCTATTTACAAAAAAAATGGTTGTCCCTTGTCTACTGAGAAGAAAAATGCCTTGACTGATACATCACTGTCAACATTTGCTGTCATTATTTATTCCTTTCTGTTTTCTGTGGAAGCCCTTCAGACTCTCTCATTCCATAAATCACTGGTTATTCTACTGCTTGAAGATACTGGGGCAGCATAACACATTCAAAGTCTTTTTATGCAAGAATATTTCCTTAGAAACCAGGTAGGTCCACATTAATGAATATCTGTATTAAAGGTAAGATGTGTGGAAAATGTGGAAAATGCATTAAATGCATTAACACCTATTTCAGAGTTTTTTTTGTTTTGATTGGTTTGATAAAATACAAGCCATGTGAATCTTTGGATGCTGAATTTCTGACAACCTAATTTTTTCATGTTTTGTTTTGGTTTTTTATCTTTTGTTTGTTTGGTTGTTTTTTTTTTTTTTTTTTTTCAATATGCAGACAAGTGGTTGAAAAGCTTTATTAAATTTTGGAAAGCAGCAAAATTTCCTGGTCAGTCTAGAGGAGGATAAAGCAGATTGTAAAAGAAGCAGTTAAAGGAAGAAAATGTGGCCCCACAGGGATGGGCTCATTGACACTGCCCCAACAGAGTGGATTAGGTGACATGTTTAAATCCTTTACAGCTGTTTGAGCCTATGGAAGAAAAAAAATAAAAAATAAAAGAAAAAGAAAAGAAGATTGTGTGGTAAATAAAAGTAATGGAAAAGGGAAAGGTGATAGAGAGGCCACAATATTTAACAGTGAATCATTGATTTTACAAGTCAAAGAGTAATGGTATCTTGTTTTCACAATGTTTAAGTCTCAATCCTTTGTAAGCTGCCTTTTTGAAGAGGGCTTTGTAGGCAGCTGGCAAGGCCTAGAAGGCCTCTGTGTCAAGAGTATAAAGGTTTCCATTATCTTAGAGCTATTTTTTGCTCTGAGATGAAAAAAGAAATATTTCCTTTTACTTTTCCTTTTTTTTGTTGTTACAATTATGAAATTCATAGAAGTTATCTGGTTTTGGGTTTTATCACACAACATCTTGTAAACAGAAGAGACTGAATACATATTCACAAGTTGAATAGATGCCTATTAGATTATTAAAAAAAGATCTTCCTACCTCACTTCAAAATCATGTGCAATCTTGGAGGTGCAGTCTTGTCCTCAGACTTAAACTGTGATCTGCTCCTGCACTCTTTGACAGGGCCACTGGAGATCACTCTCCTTGCCCTTTTATGAGGGCACTCCAGTAAAGCAGAATAGGACTCTTGACCCTTAAGACAGTGTTCCAATACTTCTGAAATACGTAGGGTGGCACAAAAAGTGCTTAAAAGAATCTCATTTGGGGTTTGGTTTTGTTTCTCCTTTTTTTTATGAATACTATCTATATCAGGGTGTCCTACATTTCTTAAAAAGTTTCAGGTTCTAAATACTTTTAGAAAAGTGCAACTTCCTTCAGGACCCTGTACAGTACCCTCTGTTCAAGCTTTTGTGTCGCAGAGTCAGCAGCATACCGTGCACATGGGTTTGCCTCTTTCTCAGTGAAATAAACATGGGCAGGAGACGTTTCTCCTTTTCAATGCCTTTATTAAAAGTGATCAGCTTGGGTGGGAAAGAACTGACAGGTCTGTGCTCATGCAGCGGAGGAGGAGGAAGAGCGCAGCTTTGTCCACTTGTCTGTGGGCAGAGCTGGGGGTTCTGTCCTCACAAAAACATCAGGAACTCCCTGGCTCTTCTGCTTTGACCTCCAGGGTCATGCCTCTGGCCGAGGTTCTCTTGGCTAGGGCCAGGGGCAGAAAAGGGTCTCAGCGTCTCTGCAGGCTCTGGACTTTGTTCTTCACGTCTGGTCATCACTTTGATCCATCAGTTTCTTGTTGGCTCACTGTTTTAGGGGTTTTTGGCTAGGTTTGCTGAGGGGTCTCTCTCGCTGCATGCTGGATCCGATGTCATTTGCATCTTGACTCGATGTCCCTTCCCCTCCACCATCTGGGTGTCATCTTCTAGGAACCCTTCCACAGCAGGGTGTCACTGACAAAAGGGGGAATTCTTAACCATCAAGGACAGATAGTTAACGAAAACCACAGGTGATTACAAAAACAAGCAGTTAGAACTCCACCCTGGCAGCAACTGGCCCAACCTGTTCACTCTGCAACCTTTTAAAAAAAATTGTCAGCTTTTTCTACTTGTAACACTCAGCATAAAAGACCTTCTGTACCACTTACATACCCAGACCCTCTAAATATGCTGGATCCTACAGCATGGGCTGTTTATTCCTCTTCTTTGTAGTTTTTCTGTTGCTTAAGTCACAACAACATTAGAGATCTGCCTTAAGTTTTCTTGTCTTCCCCTTTTTTACCCCAAACACATCCTCCTTTTCTAAAATCACAACAAATTTAGTAACATTGAAATTTTTTTTTTTAAGATTTATTGAAAGATTTTTTGTTTGTTTGTTTGTTCTAAGACTCGGTCAACAAGGAGAGTCATTTGAAAGTGCTAGGCACTGAAAGGAGGCGCTTGGGCTTTGTGGCCATGTCTATTCTGTGCAATGTTTACTATGTTACTATGGGGAAATTGTTTATATACATAAAGCAGAGCACACCATATTTTCACATATGCTAAAAGCCAAACTCCCACTGCAATGTTCATAATAGCAATCAAGCTGTTCAGAAAAGCTTGTTTCTTTAACAAGACTCAGACATAATTTGCCTGGTGTGGATTGGCTTAGAGAGAGCATGAGTTACTAGTGCTTTTTGGAGTGAAACCCTCTTTTGTGGGAATTTCTCACCTCATTTTTTCTCTATGAATTACACAAATCTGTTACTTTCTCTGAAGTAAAGTGCTAATGTCACTTTCTGGAGGTCACTTTCTAGGTTGTTGGGGTGCCAGACTGGATGGATCCAGTCAAGGTCATGCAGATCTCTGCTTGCCTTGTGGAAACTCTGGGAGTTACTGCTTTTGGAAGATTATAACATCATCCTGAGCTGCTCAGGGAACACAAGGAGGAATCATTAACCTTTTGGTTAATCATTAACCTTTTGGTAAGATGCAGTGTGCCCTGTCAGTATGTCTGGCACCTCTGCTAGCCAAGGGAGAGATGGGACAGCAGAGAAAGACGCTGACTCCTATTCCACCCTTCACATTCCCTGCTTGGAAACAGGGAGCAGTGCAGAGACTTTGGGATGAAGAAACATAATTGCCTCCATGCACGGTGCCACTCTGCTCACACCTGTGTCACCTGGTCCTGAGTTTGGCTCTCCTTGCTGGAGAATGTCATGATCCGTGGCTGCAGGGCACTCTACCCCAGGGGAATTTAATTTTAAAAACCCATAGTTGACAGATAGGCACTGATGCAGTGTTGTTGCATGGTTCTTGAAAAGGCAAAGACTCAAGTTTTCTAGCCCCTTTTTCTGGTTTCAAAACTCATTGAATATAATGGAGGCTTACCTTTATTGCTACAGGATTATGTTTTTGTACTGAAACACAGGTGTGCTCTGGGGTTTCTTTGCTTTGTGACAAATTACTAGAGTAGTTCACACTAATGGTTAGCTACTGGCCATGCAACAACCTGAATAGATTTCTTTACAGTAATTATAATACTCAGACAAAAAAAACTAGACTTTTAAATTACTGAACGGACTTGTTGAAGTGCTGAAGGTAAGACATTGTAGCTATCTGAGAAAACTTTAAATATGTGCTGGCATTTCTATTTGTAGACTGTTATTTTTTTAATTATATATTTATGGCTTGAAGTGAGTAATGTTTTATATACAGGAGAAATAGTTAATTTGCTTAGATGACTCATACATTAAACCTAACATCACTGAATTTTACTTCTGCCTCCATTTCCTGGGAAGTGAAACTCTCTCCTGTTAAAAAAAAAAAAAATTATACTGAAATAGCATCTTACTGAAGTCTGCAACACAGGTGACACTTTGTTACTTCCTTCATCCTCTTAGGAGAAGCACATGGGAAATATTAAGATACAGCAATGCAAACACTTTACATTGACCTCTTTAAAGGAACAAAATCAGTTTACTGCAGGAAAAAACAGCGCACAAAAATGTATTTCTATTGAGTCATTTATGAGTCCCCTGCAAGTGTTAGACCAGATTGCAGTTCCTTTTGCACAGCTATACAGAGAAAATACAGCACACAGTTTTTTCAGGTAAAGAGGGCCAAATTTGTTGATCCTACTGCATCATATCTTTGGACTTCCTATTGATTTTCCCATAAAACAACTTCACATGAGAAACTAAGGAAACTGAAATGGATAAAGCCTGGGGCCAGGCTGAGAGTAATTGTGAGAGTAATTTTTTTTCTTATAAGAACTCCCGAGAGCCACAGTCACTGGGAGCATGGCTGTGTGGGAGTGATGATACTCACAAGGCTGTGCCAAGGCATTACCAGAGATGCGTCCCATCAAAACAAAATTGTCAGGGCAATATCTCAGTCATCGGGTTTTGATGATGTATTATATAAATGTTCTGTCAGATCCTGGGGCATTTTGGGGGAGACTGGGCATTTTGGAATGGCTGCTAATATTATACAGGAATCTATCCTCTATAAGGATGGTTCAGATAACAATTGAACACGTGTCATTGTCAAGGTATTAACAGGACACAAAGCTTTGACCTACTAAAATTAAAGACTTTGGACTCTGTAGCTGAGGCACAAATTGCAAAAGTTCAAAAGTGAAGTCTGAATCCTATATTGTTTTCAGATTTTATGCTCAATACACATTAGGTGAACAGTTTATAATGTAATACACCAATATTACAGGCAATAAAATCTTTGCTATTTTTCTGTTACATGATTCTTGCCCCTATTCTTTTCCTAATTATTTGATAAATTCCATCACATTAAGTCTAAATTTTAAAAGTCTCTTTTTTCTAGTGTTAAACATATGCCCTTGTATACACAGTTTTTGGAGACACTGTCCAAAAGCATTACACAGAGGACGCATTATTTAATAGACCAAAGGCCAAAATGTTCATGATTCAATATGCCATAGGTCACTACATTTCGAAATGACTGCATATTTCCAAAATGATGCCTTGTTCTGTAATATAGTTAAGGAACTGACAACACATCCTCTACTTTGCAAAAACACAAAGACTTCAGAAATTCTTTGAATGATGAGTTATGGGGTTCAGGGAGTATATATTTCTTTTGTCATATCCTTGGTGGGAAAGCAGATTTTCAGATTCTCTATCACTGTTTAGCATTATTTTTGCATTTAATATGGTCCATGAGGAGTTCTTCTCACTTTTAGGCCATATTTTTTATTTGCCTTGCAACTCTAAATGACATTTTGATAGGTCCATAATGAGTCAGAATTTTTTTGTTATGCCCTATGTATTTCCTTCTTTCAAAGGGATAAATGTGGTTGCCTGGCTGCTCTGACATGATATATTTTAGAAATAAACAGTCCTAATATCCCAGTGAGTTACAGTCCCTTCTCTTCCTTCCCTTTGCCAATACAGAGTCTCATGTTTTTGTTGTTGTGTCTGGTTGGTTTCTTGCTTGCTTTCAGTGTGGGCTACTTGCCATATTAATTTGAGGTTTCAGGACCTGAGAGGAGAAGATATTTAGGTCAGTTTTGGATGAGTGTTTACACAAAGATTATGACTTTTGTTATCATTAAATGACTGATAACCAGTGCTCTTTTTTCTGCCTTTATATTTTTCTAAATGCAGTAATCTTTGAAACTTTTCATAGACTATATGTGGGTCCTGAGGGAAAGTGAGAGGAAAATTTTAATGTAAGATTTTTTTTTGTATGCAAAAGAAAATGATGACTTTTCAAGACACATCAAAAATGTATTCAATCTTTCAGTCACTATAAATGCTGCCACATATAGCCATTTGTTATTTATTTTCATCTGCCTTGTGTATCCTGAAGGCTTGTTATGAGTTACATTAAAAAAATTACTAAGTTATCAATCTAAAGATACTTCATGGAATCGATACTTAACAGAAAAAAAAAAAAAACAACCCAAAAAAACAATGTTTAAACTTTCCTGGTTTATATTTTCAAGAATATTGCCAATATGAATCCTATTGCATTGAGGTATTGAGGTCTGTACAAAACTACCTTGTATTCAGCACATTGTAATAGAATGTTGGGTGCAGATATTGGTATTTTCCATTAGAAATTATTTGCACAAATATGAAAATTATTAGTTTTCATAATGTCCAGGAGATGCATTGACTCGTGATTACCAAAGCCAGGTGATCCTTAAACATTCTCTGCCTCTTGGAACTAATAATGAATTTGCAATTTTCCACATGACGTGAAAAATCACAATACTGTGTCTAAAAGTTATTTCCATTGTAGCTCCATTCCTGCCAGTCCCACCAGGAAGTCTGATTAGTGGACTGGGTAAGCACTGCTGCTTTTCTCCATTGCCTGTGCAAGAGATTGGTGCAAACAGCTACTGGCCTTTAGCTATGAACATTCTTTTTGCATCTTATTTACCTAGTTGTAAGATGAAAAAATATGCAAGGGCACTGAAAGGTGCAACACAAATTGTCTTTAAATTACTTTGACAACACTTGATAATTTTCATTATATCAGTTTTATCAGTCAGTGTCATCACACAAGAGCATGAAAGTTCCTGTCCATCATACTCAAGGCTGATGTCCTTTCATCTTGTCACACTTAAGTAATGTAGGTTGACAAGCCCCTGTATGATGAAGAATCCACATAAAACCACTAAAAAGAATGAATAGTGCACCTAGGCTGTGCCTGCAGATCACAGTGTCAAAGGCCCAGTCATCTTCTACGCTGAGGTGAACTCTGCTTGTTGCATCCTACAGAAAGATTGCTGTGGATAAGGCTTCTAGCCGTCAGAGATGATTAATGAGACAGATAAGAGAACATCCTCCTTTCGACACTAAGAGGCAGATAGAAGAGAATGAAAGAGTGAAGGAAAGAAAAACATTTCTATCTGAAAAATAACGAGGGTCAGCAAAGCTCTGGTCTCAAATTAGAGTTGTGTGTTGGTCCATTTGTCCTTGTGACTTGACCCCCTTTATCTGATAAAGGACTTTTAAAGGGAGATGGTAACAAAATGTCCCCTATAGAGAAACAAAAAGGATGAATAGCCTTAATGGAAAGAAACTCAGGAAGACGAAAGCAGAATGCACGCAAAAACCCAGAACTAGGTGTTTCTCAGAATGAGCTATTTTTTTCTTCAGCTCTCAGATGGCTTTGTGGGGACAGAAAAAGATTAAGGCAAGTATCTTCAGCAAGGCTTAATTGAAAAAAAAACATATAAAAGACTAGTAACAGAAACAAGTATTGCTGAAAATAGTTTATAAAATACCTAGCAAGTTCTAACATTACAGAGGAGTTCATGACCCACTCCCTCAGCTTCTTGGAGGGGGTGGATCAAAAGAACACAGTCAATATGAATGCCAAAAGTCATGAAGGAACTTCCTGTTGATGCAGATGCACTGTTCATGCTGCAAAAATAAAATCATTCCTCATTCACTGAACTTATTCAAATGAATACTTTTGTTATTAGCAGAAAATTTTTAGGCAGAAAATGACTTTTTTAGATGCAAGAGTTTTTCATAATCAGAATCATTGAGTAATTTGCCATCTGTGTAAAATGTATCAGACCTCACAAGAAAATTGAATGGCAGAGTAAATTAGATGAATTCCCTTGATTTGAGAGTGTGGAGCAATACATTTATTAAACAGCAAAATTAGTCCTTGAGATGCTGGAATATTTGTACTACAATGAAGAAGGCACTCATATTTTAAGAAAATCAAAATTTTAGAAGGACTTATGTCTCTAAAATGTTATAATTTTTGTTTATGAAAAAGAGCAAGAAATTAATACATTAAGAAAAAAAATTTGAAAACATAAAAATTAAAACTTTGCTGTTGGTAACTTATGAGTTGGTTAAAACTTGTATTCATCTGTATTATAGTTAATTTGAGACCTTCATTGGAGAATGTGCAGTACTGTCAAAACAACTTAAAATGGAGATTCTTCCAGAACAGTTTCTATTTAACATATCACAAATAGCTACTGATACTAATGTAATTGAATAACATTTGTTTAGCAAGCTGGCTTTCCAAGTGTGTTTTGAGCATGAGCTCTTTCTGTTCATTAAACAGCAATGTTATATAAGATTAGTGCACAGATAAGTAGCTCATTTGAAATAATAGCAAAAGCTTAGTACATTTTAAAATAACATGTTGAACCTCAAACCTGACATGTCATTTACAAGACAGAAAATGTGAAGTACTGTTTTCACAGCTATAATGATACAGCCTATCAGTGCAAACTAGTTTATATATATATATAGTTGTTAAATAGCTTTCATTTTGGTTTGGTTTATCAAATGGATCAGTGTGAAAATACTTTTTGTTATAGACACAAATAACAAAAAACACTTTCCCGGAGAAAAGAAATGAAAGTGTGCTGTTCTTAGTTCCATCTAGTTGCTCCAATTCATCTCAAGAAAAGGGGAGTTAAAGATTTCTTCAGACTGGCCTCATCTCAGGATTTGGAGCCCTCCCATCAAATTCTACCTGTTTGGGGATGAGGGGGAAATCATGGAAGAAATAGATACTTTTACCTGAAACATAAAAGGCATAAAAATGTACATGATTTATCTACACCATGTTTGGAAAAGGGACGTGTGTTGAAATTCAAGTAGATCTATACCTAAGCAGAAAGATTTAGTGGATAAAAAGCAAAAGACATTTACGAGCTTTATCTTGCATGAGAAACTCTAATATTCTAGTCATGTTATGTAAGATAGCCCAAAGGTCTTCATTTTGCACTATACAGAATTGTTTCAATGGGAAGAAAGAGAACATAATACAGAATGCATACTCATTCTGCAGCACTCATTACATTAATTCAGAATTTTTTTTCAGAAATTGGATCATTAATACCTAAATAACAAAATTAATATCACAAGTTCTTCCATGTGTCAGAGACAGAAACCTCACCTATTTTCCCTCTTGCTTTTTCAAGAGATTGCATTATTCTCTTCCTCTTTATAATAGAATCATTCCCAAACTTTATAGCAATGGAAGTATCCTCAGTTTTGCCTCTTATTTTTAGAAACTTCCTATTTACTTAATCTTCCCATTTATCTCGGTTTAGGAAAGACAATTTCTTGAAACTTTTATTCTAAGATTCCAATTTAATGAAATGCAAATTCTCTAGACATAAAAGATAATTTTCAATAAGATGAAGTAGGAAATGAACTTTCATTTTACCATCATGAGTGTAAAGCAAGTTACAAATTCTTGAAACCTGGACGAGAAAAGGCCTCTGAGAGGTCAGTACAAGAGTCTATATCACAAAATAGACTTTACCTGTCACTTTTACAATAGCCTGGTATTATATTATAGTTTCAGAAGGACTTATCAGGTGAGAAAAAAAATGAGATAGAAGGGTGATAGGCTGATGGTAATGTTCAAATTCTGCGTATTAGGATCTTCCTTTCCATAGCGAAGCCAAGGTGTATCACATTTTCACCACTCTGTAAGAAATCCAAAGAGAACTCATCGTTATGAGCTTCTGATGGGGAAAAGTGAGGACCAGAAGCATCTGGAGGAAGGACACGCATGAATGGAGTGACACACAGGAAATGCAAGAGTTTGGCTCCTGGAACTGGGTGTGAAATTGTTCCGGTATATTGACACCTTTACAGTGAAGCAGAATCACCAAATACACAGCTAGGGGAGAAAATGTTGTGAATATGCCTTTATTCATGTAGATTATTTTCTGGACCATTGAAAATTTCTTGTTCACTTCTTATTTCCCACAGCACATTTTCATTTAATTGAAAGATAAAAGAGGCACAATATTTATTAACTAAAATTTATAGAAAATCTGAAGTAGAAACAAACCCACCTAAGAGGTCAGAAAACCTGGTGAAAATGCCATTAAGAAAGAGTGCTTCTCATCCAGTTCTTTCTTTTTGTTTTTAAAGAAATTAATTAAGGCCTTATTTCACCATTAGCCATTTATGGAGAAAAGTAATATAGCAAAAAATGAAAGGGAGAAAGGTATGGAAAGAGTCAACACCTACAAGCTAGTGCCAAATTCTAACAGTGAATAAGGCCTGCATTTTTAATACTGATTTGTTGGAATCCTGGATGCTGAAAATTTTAAACTTTCTGTGCTTAAAGGCACAGACTCACAAGAGAACAGTGCATTTGACCTGGGGCCATGGAAAAGGCTTCCAAAATTGATTGATAGCTCTGGGATTATGGGTGTGTAGTTGCTTAGAAGTGTGTAATATCACAGGGTGGAACACTTAGAGTTTGGGGTTTTAGAATATAGAAATAAATATGAAGCAAGATGGGGGTTTTAGCGTGGAGCCAGGTTATTCTTCTTTACCTTCTTCTTCCTTCTTCTTCATGGGTTTGGGTGATGTTTTGTAATTGGACAGAAAAGTCTGCATTGCAGGCTTCAAAGGATCAGTTATTGGGTTAAAAGGAAAATAATCTAAGTGTAATTTCTTAATTGGATAGTTTAGTCTTAAAAGACCCTGTAACAAGAGATAGTTAGCCATTTTGTGCCTTGATAATGAAAGGCTGCTGAACTCATGGTTCTGAGACTGTTTCACTGATAAGAAATAATAAACACCTGAGTCTGAGCATGAACTACTGTCTCAAGTGCCTGCAATCCCGACCTCAAGAAACCGATACTGAGTGTATTTATCTACTCAAGAAACTTCCTAAAAGTTATTTAATTTAGGAAATAAATAAATTATTGAGGTGAGATTTGACCAGATATACAAAGTTCTTTCTTCACTTAATTATCATTAATGTGTGATGGTGCTTTACAGACTGGCACACTTTGTAAACTCAACTGTCTGCATTTCAAGTGAAAGCTATATTAATAGTTTTTATTTTGGCAAATCATTACAGAGAACAAAGAAAGACTAACTGTACTGTCACACATTTTTAATTCTGGAGAAATTCCACTTACTTGCTTCAGGTTGCTCTTCATCCATACCAAAGAATGTACTTTGAACTTGGTCTACATGATACCAGCTTCCTTTTCCAGTATCTCCAGACGCTTATGATTTTTTATTTAACATCTTTAACTGGAACTGCATGTACGTGCTGAGATTGCTATCCAAGGCACACATTTGCATTTCCTTTCTATCAAAACCACAGTTTGGCTGAGAGGTTGATGAACTTGTGCACGTATGGGCTTAGTCCAAAGTGAAAACAGAACGTGGCTGCAAACTTCCAAATCCTGATAGCTCAGATGCTATCTCTATAACCTCTTGTGGTCTTTATAAAATGGAAAAATATTTTTTATGCTTTCATTGCATGAATAACAGAGCAAAGGTTTGGGATAAAAACACATCATAAAAATATCTCCATGACCATTATCAGTACTTACTTACTTTTATGGGCACATTAGAATTCAAAAATTTGTCTTATTCTACTAGAATAACCCATATTAGAATTTCCCATATGGAGTATGAAGACACTATAGACTAAGAATACCTACCAAGACTTAATACCAAGACTGTGAAACCTCTGTTTTAGTTCATGTTAATGGTTTGTTACTGGAGTGACGTATTTCACAAGATAAGGAGAAAAAGGATGTGATCGGATTGTGCTCATTCCTTCTTTTGTTGTATTCACTTCTTAGAGGAGAGGTCTTGAAGCAATCTTACCATTTATGGCCTCAAGTAATATGTGTGCCTCTTATATTATCCTGATTATTGCTTGTGTTATAGTGACTGTTGCTTATTTTGTAGTGACTCAGCTCTGGATCTTCTCAGGAATTCTGGAGATTCTCATTCAACTTAGACCACAACTTCATTTAAATCTTCTTCAAGTTGAGAACTGAAATTTTGGGTAGGATAATTGTGGTGGGAAAATGGGAAGCTATGCATTCAAATATATTCAAGGTAATTAAAAAAAAATGTTTGAAAAGAAATTGCAGCAACAGAGCCTGACAAGATGCAAAAACTTTAAAATTTAGCTGACTGACTCCTTTCTCACTTTTCAGAAAACATGCCCATACTCTTCCTTACACTGTCTTTCCCTATTGATGTGTTTAGTTAAAGCATTTTAAAGCTTTGAAATGAAGACACGGTCTACTGAATTCTGTGATGCTGTGAGGTACTCAGGTTTTCACTTAAATAAAACCCATATATTCTCAGGCTTCTGGATGCATATAACTGAATCAATGCTTAAAAGCCAATAGGTTCTTGGATGCTTTCAATTAAATTTGTGCATGAAAATAGTTTTTTTTCTGGTCAATTCTCACATATGCTCTTAACACAGCATCAGTAATCTTCTTATATGTGTATGCATAAATCAGAAGTGACTCTAATAGTCATAAGGGCCATGTACTGGAGAAACCCCAGAATGAGACTAGAATCAGGATTCAGAATTCTTCATGACCATGACCTAATCAATAATGAATTTGCATTAGTTTTGGAAATGTTAAAGTGACGAAATGGTATCAGACTAATTTATTTTAGTAGATGCATGTGAGTTAGTCAAGGGTCCAGAAATCAAAGTAATGTACACCTGGGAGCTCTGCTACCAAATGAGCTCATCTAAGTGTGGGATGCAAATAGAGCAAACCTGGTGAACAGCTTGTCAGCATGCAGTCTACAGCCCTGGAGCCTTTTCTTCACATGGGCCCAAATTCCTCAACCCAGATTTTTATGAAAGCATATTCTGTATGCAATAAGCAGAGTTAGCCTTGGTATTGATTCAAAACTAGTTTATAAAAGCCAGGAGCCATTCCATTTTAGCCTCTTGAAAATGACTCAAGATTTTGTCCACAGGAATTGGATTTAATGATCTTTATAGCTACTGACACATCAGTCTTTTCAGAATCCTTTCTGTCTGTATAATTAAATTGAAAGCTGGCACCAGGGAATCTCAGGCTCTGTCAGGTAGTATATGTTTTTCCTGGCCTAGAATGTACAGGGAAGACTGTACGGGCAATGAGGTATTATTCTGCTTCAGTGGACTGGAGGAAAAGAAAGAGAGATTGGTAGTAACCTCTTTGTCCACAGGCTGATTCAGTGTTCCATTCAGTAGGCTATTGTACTGAGGGCTCCTGTCTGAGGACTCTTTTCTCTGACGTACTTTATTTGCATGTGATTGTTTTAAAAAACATGCTATGTTTTTATGCAAATTGAAATCAAAGAAGAAAGTCTACCTTTTTGTTCTGCAGTGAAGTTCCCTCCATTTTCCTCTCTTTGTAGCTGTTGGCAGGTCTAATTTGTCAACTGTGTGACCATACACCATTTACAGTCCAGCTGCCGTGTAGATTTATAGCAAGGTTGGCACATTAGAAGACACACAGACTTTTTCTCCTACAATGCTATTTCTCCATCCTAATTTGCCTGTTTCCTTTAATCATTATTTCTCCATTCCATGCATACAAATATATAGGTATATGATCAAGAAATTATCATTTAGAAATGTAATAACTGCATGGATAGATGTTAATAAAATAATGCTTGCCTCCAAATATCTTCAAAATAGAGACAAAGAAAACTGAGTGACGGCAATGTAGTTTCTTTTTAAATAATTTTAATGCAAATTTTCACTGAAGGGGGAAAATGTTTTTAACTCTGATAGAAGAGAATAATTTTTTTTCTGATTTATACAAAGTCTGAGTGAAAGTACTCTCCAAAGAGATAGACTAATAGAGCTGGTGGATAATAATAGAACCACATTTTTAAGCACTCTTTGCTGTCAAAAAGTTGAAAAGATGGAAGAGAAGAAAACTCATCTATATTTTGGGAAAACAAATGTTATAGCTTCCCTCCAGATTTACAGTCAGGTCATTTCAGGATGTCTATGGAAGCATGCAAATCAAGTCACTAAATATTTATAAGATGTTAACAAGCAATAATTACATATAAACATCACGTAGATATTTGTGATGACAAATCTTACATCCCTAGAATTCGATTTGTAGGCTGTTTTTTGAGAATTTACCATGCAATAATTTTCTCTTTTGTACATAAAAAATGTGTGCAGGAAATTCTGTCATCTGGGAAAGCAGTAAAACTGGACTGTACTCTTTTCAGAAGAACACTGTTTCTAAAATTATGTATATTATGATGCACACACGTGGCATCTGCAGTGCCTGTTCCCTTATTAATTCAGCTTCTTTTTAATCCTACAGTGTATTTTTGTGTATTTTTACTGTATTGAGGACCTTGACCATTGACAAAAAATTGGGCCTGTAATGCCAAATGCAGAGCATTCCTTCTGTTCCCTCACAGAGGAGCTAATGTGACATGATAAAGAAGGTTATGAACAGCAACAGAAGTTCAAACACCCCTTGGGAAAATTGCTCCTTCTACTCATGCATTTGAGAGTTTTTAGACAACTGAAGACTGACTGGAAATTTATTGCCTTTCTCTGCCATAGCTATGCTTAATCTGCAACTGGAAAAGTCTGGTGGCATCTTCCAAACTATGATAGATCTTGAAGGTGACACCACACAGAGTGGTGATCTAGAAATGTGCATCCTCTTAAGCATTTCTGAGTTAGTGTTGCTAGAGTAAAATGCTAGAAATTAAGTCTCTATTATTTTATGGTTAGGGAGGAAAAGTAAAAATTCTTCTCTATTAGAACGACTAAAGTGGTTCTAATAGAGAAGAATTTGGAAATTGTGCCTCATAAAACTGGTAAAACATTGTGATTGTCTTTACTGTTATTTCTTCTATATATTATTTCTAGATTTAAATAGTAATTCAGATAAAAACTCTTATGTCAGACAAGTAATTGTTTCTGCTTCCCTGGAGTTGGTCTGAACTACCGCATCTAGTCAGTTGTTCAACAACCACTGCTCTTTAGGGCTTCACACTGAGAATTGGCTCTGGTGTGATAAAGCAAAAAACCCACACATTCTCTTTTCAATGCTCTCCTAATTTTTCCCTTTAGAGCAGTCTGAATCTCTTCTTGGCTTTCATTAAGCAGGTCCTTCTTAAACTAAGTAAATAACAATATTTCTTGCTTTGTGGTTACTAGATCGTCCCTTTGTACCCATCAAGAACTTAAATGTATGGAAAGGCCTGCAAAAATGGTCAAATTTTATAGAAGTAAGATTATTTAATTTTTTATAAGGATGTAGAATTTTATTGATCTTAAACACAGTCTGAAGACTCTATTGTATAGTAAAAATTATTACTAAAGTAGCCTTGTTGTAGCATGACATGCTGAAAAAGAGAAAAAGTTTAAGACAGGTGGTTCACAGTATTTGCTCAAGAAAAACACAGTTAAAATATTGAAGATTTCAAGAGATATGCCAAACTCTGCTTTAAATTGCTTTCATACATGCAACTTTATTTGAAAGGGGTTTATGATTTGAGATTTGAGTTTGTGATTTACATTATAATATATGTAATTGTTTTAATAACAGAAGTCTAATATATGCTGAACATTCACCAAGTTCCATTATTTTCTTTGCCCTTTTGGATGAATTTTCAGTAAAATGAGATGCACTTTTAAACTCATTTTTTTGCAGAGGCAGACATTTATTACATTTACACTTATATTTCATCAGACAGAAGTTCTGTTTATCATCTATGAATATTTAGAGGTTCCATTGTCAGGCTATTCCATTATGAATATCTTCAATCCCGTAACTCTTCCCATGAAAAAGGAAAGAATAAATACTGGAAAACATGTAATTCACATGTAAAAGCCATTTGGAAGTGTGAGTAAAGGGGGAAATTAGTTTGTGCAGTTACAAATAATGAACAAGAGCTGTCCAGAGGAGGAAGAGAGCTGCCCTGCTCCTGTCAGTTTTGGTCTAAAAAGACATTTGGAAGCCTGGAGATACTGGACAAAAAGAAAGGTCTTTTTTCAAGGTCCAGTGAGTGCTTACCTTTTTATTTGTCAACAGTAGAGCAATGTGTTAAAGAGAGCGCTGACTTCTTGTTCTCTGAAATCTTTGTTCATGTCCCTTGGAGGTTCTCAGGCTCATCAGATCATTTCCCTCCTCCCCAGCACAGGAACTTTTAATAGGGGACTGACTGACCATCTGTAAAGCAGTTCAAATATTTTATTTCAGCTGGGAGGAATTTCATGTTGTTGTGGTTTCATGATCTGAGATTCAATGCCTTGACATTTTGTAGATGGATCTAACAAATTGCTGTGAGCAAACAGAAGATAAAAAGGCAAAGTCAGATGATTAATAAAAGAGAATGTATGTTGCCTACTTGCTCTAAACCTTTCTAACCAGAGGTAGAGATGTAAACCTTGAATTTTTAGATCTAAATATGTATATTTAGCCCTTAGTAGACTTATTAGTCTTTTTTTTCCCATATTTTGCCTACAGTCTTATTCTGTGTGTGTATATGTGAGTGTGTATGTGTATACATATAAGTATGCATGTATGTGTGTGCATAAATTAAACTTTATCTATCTTTATTAGCCTTTTGCAACTCTTTGAAGCAGTCCAATAATCCCAGTGTTCTTCAAAGTGTTGCCAAAGGATCAAAAAACCTCCAAAATCTCAATTTCTTCATCCTTATGGCAGCTAAAGTGAAAGCTATATTGTGTCTTGGTTCTTATCTGTAAAAAGGACTCTTAAACCCCCTTTAACCTCCCTGAAGATGTTTTAACCATCCCAGAATATGGGATAAGACTTCAAGATGAGACTGTCTTCAGAGCTTTACTTCTTGGAGCTATTAAAAATAAAATCTAAAGCTCAGGAGAGGAAGCATGTTATGATAAAAGAACTGAGGGCAGACATTTAGTGTGATTTTGGGTCTTTCTCCTCAGAAGGTTAATCTTAGGACTTAGTGTAATCACACAGGTTACATACTGACTCCAACTGTATGAAACACCAACATCTTATTTGACATTTTTGTCATGTAAAGTTGGTGGTTAAAATGCCAGGTAAAAGTCACAAAAGTCACAAAAGTTACAACCCATAAGAGTTCCACTAATTTCTTATAAGTTTTAAAAAATAGCATAACACTCATTCCCCACTCTCATTTTTCAAGAAACACGATATTAGTATGATAAAAATATATCTCTGTCTGGAATTTCTTACTGCATTAAGAAGACATGGAAGTTTTATGTATAAGGAATTTGTCAACATTGTGAGGTCACTAATTACTAAAGCAAACTAATGAAGCATTCTGAATGCTGGTAAAGTCATGAGGATATTTTTTTCTCTCCCACGATCCTCCTACAAAGTAAAGAGATTATACAAATAAAACCAATATTTTTTTAGTGGACTCTTCTAATGCAATCTTTCATAATTCTTTCTATTTCTGTTTCTGGAAAAATATCCTTCTAAAATCATTAATTTCCCTCAGAGCACATGGTATGCAGCTATACAGCATCTTCAGTAAGAATTTTTTTCACAATTGAAGAAGTCTTATAAATTTGGAACTTGCTGTAGGTGGGTAGATTTTATAAGACATTAGGTACACTCAGTGTCATGTTCTAACTCAAAATGAGATGAAAAATTTATTTAAAGCTCCAGAACCTGTCTAAGTTCTGTGACTTAAAACTGTCACCACTGTAAGTCTTAATTAAAACATGGTTTACTTGTTCATACTGCAAATCCTCAGCCCATAGAATCATATAATGTCCTGGGTTCAAAGGCACCCTCAATGATCACTGAATCCACCTCCTGGCCCTGCTCAGGATGGCCCCAAATATAACACCATGTGCTGAAAGTGTTTTCCAAGAATTTCTTGCAGTCTGTCAAGCTTGGTCATGATCAGTCCCTTGGGGAGCCTGTTCCAGTGCCCAGCCACACTCTGTCCAATATTTTTAGCCTTTAGCTCAGAAAATTAGTGAAACTTTCTAGTTTGAACCTAAATTGTGACAATAAATGGTTCAGAAACCTTGCTGTTGTTTCCTACGGAGCTGTGATGAGTGTGATGTTGCAGGAATGCCTTACGGCTCCGCGAGCCTGATAAACACGGCAGGTTGGATGTGACTGGTCCTTAGTGCTGCAGCTTCAGAGAAACAGTCCTGTTAGAGACTTGACTGATGCATTTCTTCAGCTGTGAATGGAGCTGATGTGGGCTGTGGTAGTCACAGAAATTTCTTAAGAGGACTAGAAGAATTATGTGCGTCCCTTCACTTCGCTTCCCGCTGCTCTCTCTCCGCAGTTGGGTCGAAGGTTCTCAGTAGGCTCAGAAGACAGCAGGAGAGGAAGACAGAGAGAGGCAGCAGAAATTATTATTTAATGAGTGTAAGCTTCATAGTCTTCTCCAGGTATTTACAGGTGAGTAACACACCTGAGGTCTATAAGTGATAAAATTTTAAAGCAAAACATAAACCAGAAAATCTAAGTTATCACAGGGAAAACAAAAAAGAGAAGGCGGAAGAAATTATTTTCAATCATTTTGTGCATGGGTATTTTAAATTATATCTTTCAGTCCTGTGGTCTCAAATTTTATTAGGTCCTCAGAAGAAGCTAATAATTTTCAATACAAGCTGTGCTATTTTTTAGCTCCTAAGACAGCGTTTCCTGCTCACAAGTGACTCTCATCCAAAAGTGTTTCCTAATTCAGTATTTTTGGGTTTGCATTTTTGCTGCATATCATTGACTTTCAGCTCAAAGCTGTTTGAATTAGCACTTGATATTATGAAGTTTTAAAAACTGTTTTTCCTGCAGAAAAACCAAGACAAAGTCCTGCTGTGTTCTGACTTGTTTTGCAATGCAGTTTGTTGTACTAACCTAGAACTGGTATCGTGTTTAATGACTAGCTATAGAAGCACACGCACATTTTTTGTTCAAAGTAGCTTGTGTTCCCTTCCAGGAGTTTGACTTCTGGGTTTTCTCTTGAAGAAGGGAAGCTTGATTCGAAATAAATTGTGGTATTCCTCCTTTCGCATGGAAAACTGCAAAACCTTGTGACAGAAATAGATAAAAAGCCAAATTAACCATTCTGTTTCAATTTCAGAACATTTTTCTTTAAATTATGTTCCCACTTTTCTTGTTGCTGTCAGTAATCCTGCACAGTTTAAACTGAGGTCAGAGTTTTGTTTTACCATTCATAAAACATGAGAGGTTCCAGCTGTCTTTCACATCAGCAAATTGGCTATGCAGGGCCATTTGAAATCAACAGGAAAAAAAAAAAGTAAAACTAGCTTAGTCATTAAACTGAGTGGATAAATTATAATTCTATATTTGTCATAGTCATTCAGAGGAACAATGTCAAATGTCCATAGACACATTTTAGAAGCTGAATCACTACTTTAAAACTCGTTTATCTTTTAAAGCAAATTGTATACTGTTTTAAGGACATCAACTGGTTCAAGGGATTGTCTGAGTTAAAGCAGCTTAATTGAATTTCACCATGTTAAACTAAGCAGATACACAGTGCAGGACCTAATTAAGAATGTCCTACATAAGCAGTATCACATCTTCTCCTTGTATAGTGTCTATCACATCTCGTTTCTTTGGGAAACAAATAAAATGTTATTATTAGTTGTCACTTAAACAACTCTATAGATCTAGCTCAGCTCAGGGATGCTCAGAAGAATTTTCTTTTAGCTTATGAATCACCCGGTTCCTGTTAGCATTGTTAAAGGTTCTTTATTTGCATGCTGACCTCATATGGTGTTGCTAAAATGTTTTTCTAAGGTTCCACAGGTGCAGAGGGTGCTGTTAAACATTAACAGGCTGTGTCTTTGTGGGTAAAGATCAGGTTAATAGTAGGAAGGGGCAGGGTGAATTTATTTTCCTTCTATTTGATGCTGATAGAATTTGAGGTGTAAGTAACCTGACCTATATATCAAACCTTTTCTGTAATTTGTAGTTACTGTTATTTAAAGAGACTCAAGTTTGGAATTCCCAGAAGCTGAAAAATAACAGATAAACTACTTTAAATACTCAAAAACTCATTTAATTTAAATCAAAAGAGATTCCTTAAAACCCTAAACTGAAACAGTGTTAGCTAAAGGGCTTTCATAAAAGGATTAATTCTGCGAGAATTAACTAGCTTGAGCCTAGGTGTTAAGCTCCTAACACTTCCTGAATGGTTAAGGTGGGCTTAAATACCTGAATTCATCAGTAATACCTTAGTTAAATAGCAGCTTCATGCTGAAGTGCCTTAAAGACACTCCAAAAGGAGAAGTATTTTCTATTTAGCTTTTGTCATAATTAGGTCAGCTTAATTAGAAGAACATTAAATTCTCAGAGAAATTATAAATTTGAGTGATTTTCATAGGCTGTCAAATTAAAAGTCGTTTCTTTTGAAATTTTGGGTTAAAAGCTTTGAAAGCATAAAATACAGAAATGTGGTAAGTAAGAACATGAAAAAAGACACTGTTAGATAAGGCTGAGAAAACGTGAGATGAATAAGTCAGACACTCAAGGCTACATTTGTAAGATATCTTTCATTGGGTTTCAAGGGTTATGGAGACTAGAAAGAGGAAGATCTTCTAAGAAAAAATTTGGTACTGCAAACATCCAATAAGAAGGTGAAAAATCCTGCAAAGTTATAGATAAAGAAAACAGAAGAAGAAGCAGTGTGTTGTGTGTTAGAAGTAGAACAAGTATTCCAAATAAAAAAATTTAAAAAATATATCAAACTTGTAAAACTGTACTTTATTAAATTGTAGAGAAAATTATCAGTCAAAACAAACAAACAAAAAAACAAAGCTAAAATTTGTCCAAAACTGAATAGAATGAAGTTTTTCTTTATTAAGAAAAGATTTTCCCCACAGGCATGGCTGGGCACTGGAATGGTGTCCCCAGGGATGTGGTCACAGCACAAAGTCTGACAGAGCTCAAGAAGTGTTTGGTGTTCCCAGGCACATGGGGGTGACTCATGGGGTTGTCTTGTGCAAAACCAGAAGTTTGAGTTGATGGTCTGTGTGGGTGCCTTCCAACTCAGGATGTTCTGTGATGTTACGCCATGCACTGAGTGACTTTAGGAGTTGCCATTATATTTGCTGCAATGCCAAGAGCTGTGAATTCCAAATTTTTAGTATGAATTCTGAAGCATTTATGAGAAGTAAATCTTCCTCAGTCTGTAATTATTAATTTAATGAGATCTTGTAATATTCTTACTTAAGCTGTTGCATAAATTCACCAAAATACTCAAACCAGCGAGTTCAGTACTGTCAATCCATTTCTTTCAAAGCTTCGTGTTCACTAAGATGTTCAACAAATCATTATCAAGCTCATTTATGCCATCAAGCCTGAAGAAGAAAGTTCCATAAATCCTTAGTAGAAGGGTGAAACTTGTATACACATGCAGCATTCTTTTTGCATTTTCTTGCAGTCTCTTCCGTAGTTGTGTTTTGTCTGCTTGAGTGTGTTTGTGTATATATCTATCGAAGGTGTTACATGTTTGCTAGTGAAATTATGAAACACTGCTTCTCTGTTGTAAAATAAAAGCTGTGATCTTACAAACTGGAGTACAATTGATGAGCCAATGAGAGATCCATTTGGAAAGAGAGAGAGAGAGGACAACATGCAGAGCTTTTCTTGTTCTCTGTGTTAATAATTATTGCAAGAAAGGATGTCAATTTACCAACTCCCAGTCATGATTATCAGACTTGGCTGCATCTTTAGTTATGCAAACAAGTGAAATCATAGGATCACCACTTATTTTTGATTCTCTCAGAAGAACTGAAATAGGGGAAACTTGTCAAAATCAATACATAGAGGCAAGGTAGCTTATTTATATCAAGTCACTCTACTATACCATCTGTGTTTTCTCACACTTATGAAAACTACTGCTGTAGTCAAGCTTGGTGACAAAAAATAGTTTTCCCAGAAAAATGACTGTAAAAGTATTATCTCTTACTTCATTGAAATAATTTCATAGGAACTTTGGCTTTACTATAAGCCTATCTTCTCAAATTTAATATTAATTCCATTCTTATGAGTATGGAATGATCTGAGATGAAAGAAGTTTGGTGAAACTAAGAACTTAGGCATTAGGAGCTTTCAAGGATGATAATTAAGCCATGAAAAGAAAAGCAATAAAAAGGTATTGTAACTTAAGTGCAGATGAAAATTAGTCAGTTCCAGCTTATTGAAATTTTGTCTTAAGTTTCCTATAACTACCTTTTAAATCAGATGTCACTTAAAAATATGACTAGAGAAAACAAGCAAAATACTCTCTCATCTCAAGCTGTGAGACAAAATATTTCAGTGTTATTTTTTGATAACTTAAAACATATTTGATTTATAAAAATTAACTTAAGTTGATTAGAATTTTACCATTCACAAGTACCATCATAATTTGATGTGAAATTATTACATGTATGAAAACTAAATTGGGTTTTGTATATTTATCCTGTTAACTTCAATTTATGATGCAGACATGAATCACTAGAAGCAGTAATAGCAAATAAAAGGTTTAAATTTAGCGGCTTTAATGTGGTACAATACATTTTTTCTGTCACTTTTTGGAATGCCAAAGTAACTCAGATTCCTTTATTTGTATTTTTTAGCAAATGAAAGCTTAGCCTTGAAAAATCCAGATAAAGTTTATTGTACCTTATATGGTAAATACATTCTAATGTCCTTTGGTGTATTCTTGGGTATTACAGTTGGACAGTAAACTAATATTGTTAGCATTATTCCTTAGATCTGATCTCTAAGTTAAATCTTTCCCAATTAAATAATATTCTTGTTTGTTATAATAAAGAGTTCCTTGATTATTTTGACAGGCAAATAAGACCTGGGTAGCTTCAGGCTGGTTCTTATAATTAAAACATTTTTAGCAGTATAGTATCTGTTAAGGGGAAAGATTAAATCCAGTGGACCAGTTTTTATGCAGAAAATTTCATATTCCTAGATTTAAGATGGAAGAAATAATATAATCTTACACAATTATAAATATGCACTTGATTTTGCAAATAGTCATTTAGAGATAGTTTTATCAAGTCTCTCAGAAGCTAAATGCTTCTATTTTGGCATATAAATTAGCAGTCTCATTTTCTGGAATGCTGGCAGCTGCCAATTTTCAATAGAAATCATTGCATAATTTAAAATAAAATTGAATATTTCCTTTATTGTTTATATCCCCAAACTGAAAGCATGGCCAGTCATTAAATACCTGGTTCTAAAGCCCACTCAAACTGAAATTAATTAGGAAATTTACCGTGAATTCAATTATATGGGAACCTGTTTTTAACAATTTCTAGATTACTTTGTACAGGATGTACAGTCATCTTTCATTTACATCTCTGCTTTACAGATTTAGTATGATTTTTGGATCTGGCTTTCACAGTCTAACTGGTCTGAGTAGTTAAAATGTATGTCACATCCTACTCCTGTATTAATGGGGGGATGAATAGTACCCCATTGAGAATTTAGAACTTCAATAAGTTTTTGTATGACATGAAACTATTTTTTAATCCCTATCAATGAATTGACGTAAGAGTAAATTAACAAACATACCCAGAATTCTGTTCATCTTTTTATAAATAAGTGTAAGACATTTTTATGTAAAAAAAGTTAATCTACTCTCTGCATCTACAGAAATTTGCCATGACCATCTCCTTTCATAACCCTTCACTATGACTGGCAGCTCCCTGAGCTCACTTTTACTCTTTATGGGTCAATCCAGGTGGGGGTGCCAGGAATCCTGCTATCTGGGTTAAAAAATTTAAGTTAGATAATAAAGGCCACAGGGAAAAAATAAGAGAGCCTTGGCCAATATCCTGAGCAATGGAAATCTGTCAGAAAGGTTTGAGGGATGTTTGAACATCCAGAATTCAAATTCAAAGTGCAAACCCTTTTTTTTTGCCAAACATGCATGTGCAGTAATCACATCATGTGAAGATGTACAGTAGGAAGCTCCCTTTTATGTTTAGCCTACCTCCCATTTCTTCTCAAAAATACCAGTAGGCCTCCCCCTGCATGGAAGAGTAAATATTTCATTCCATCCCATATTCTATTTATTTCTTTTGCTCATTCTGAAGAGAACTGTGTCATGACAAAGGCCTATTTTTCATGGTTTTTTCAAGGGTGTAATTGAATAATCTTTGAGAGTAGTGTTGATCTTGGGTTTTGTGTACCTGGCTAGAGCTAACAAGGTAAGGATTTTCTCACAGACAACTGAAGGGATAAAGGAGAGCTTTGTTCCTAAAATTGTATAAAGATAATCTCTCAGATCTTTAAGCTGAATTCCATAGGAGGTGCACCAGTTTTGATGTGATACCTAATAATGGATATTGGTCACTTTATGGCTCATTTATACAGGTTCTGTTCATGTTTGTCCTTAAAACCCTGCTTCTCACAAAAACGGGACTTGGAAATTTGCATTTATAAAGCTAGTTATCAAATTAAAGAAATGGTTCTTGTTTCACTTTTAGAGTTATGAAATAATGGCACTGTTTACGACACTTACTTAAAAAAAACTATTCTGTATTTTTTTTATTATCTGAAATTATTTAGACTATGAAAACAGATGAAACCATGAGTTATATTAAGCTTCACAGCATGCCTTCTGCTAGGATAGAGTTTTACTCCAGATTTTTCAGCAGAATTAGTACAAAGATTTATTCAGCTATTTGTTTATGTGATCATTTGTGTTAGTATAGCTTTGGTAATAGATGTCCTGAGTGTGTAGCATCACTGAAGTGCTTTGAGGTGCTAAGAAGATACAGACCTTTCATTTTACATGTGAGGAGTGTTTTCTTTGATAAAGCTTTAATTAAGAAAGTAACAGGAAAAAAAGAAAACCAGCAATCAAAACCCCATAGTGCAAGAAGATTTTAAATTTCAGTAATAATTGTCTTTTGTTACAGCTGGTGGAGGATATTTTTGTTTAATTGTTCATCTCAGTTCATTGACATCTAAATAATAAATAATTTCTTAATATTTTACAATAATGGTAAATCAACTAATTCCAAATAAAACGAAAAAAAATCATTTATTTTCATGTGCAACACTAAAAATGATGTTTACTGTTGTTTCAGTCAATTAAAAATAGGAAGTTCTATGGAAAACTATAGACAGTGCATGATGATTATTTGTAATATAGAAATATTTATAAACTTTTTTTAAGGGTTTTCTTATAGCTTCACCAAAAATATTTTTAATTAAATAAACAGTAGCAATTGAAGTAATTATATTTTAGCACTTATGGCATGAAATATGTTAACTGTATCTGCATTTGGGTTTCAGATCTTGACAGAAGCAGGAGTAAATGCAATGGTCTCAGCATGATTTACCTTGATGTATTTATTCTCATTAGATATTTATCACAAACCTCAGGTATCCACAGATCAATCTGTGGACATAATTTTAAACAATTAGTTTTAAGCTAGGAAGTATCAACCAAAATATTTTAATTCACAGAGCCTAATATTACACTACAGGCTGTGTACTCATTTTTTTTTTGGTCTATTTGTTTGTTTGTTTTGTTTTCCTTATAATTATTATTAACCACTTAATCTCACGGAAGGAAAAGCTCTACTTATATACAATATATCCTGGCTGTTGGCAGGGAAACTAAAATGTTTCCCTGAATGTTTTAAGACCCTAGAAGCCACAAATCCTACAATGCAGAGATCCATTAAGTGATAACTGTAAGTGACGCGCTAACCTGCTCGGGATTCTGATGCAGAGTAAATATTTGGCAGGGTTGTTTAATAATAACAATAACAATAAAAATGCACATTTTTAAATTAGTTACCTAAGATTTGTAATAATGATTCTAATGGTGACTGACTACTCCTTTACATCAGAAATTTGTTCAGAGCTATCAGAAAGGCAGAGTTTTTAACTGATCCTTGTCAGTAGCTACTCACTGAAGCCCCAGCTTTAGCAAGATTCAGTGGTGGAACACATCAAGTGAAGCATTATTGATTATATAGATTTCTTGAACATCTTGTTCCAATATTTGGTGAAGGACATACTGAAGAAAGCGTCTGTATTGTTGTAATGAGACACCTGTGACAGGGCAAATTTAACCTAGTAATTTTGAAAGGAGTCTACAGGACTTCTGAATATGCTCCTAAGACAGCAAAGTTTTGGTGAACTTAGACTTAATTTTATGATCAACAAACTCATTAGCAATTGTGCATATTTCACAAGATAAACAAACCTAATTGAAAATATTAATTAGAAGAACACTGAAAATTTTAATTATGTTTGTACTTAAGGATTATATAAATCTTAAATTGTTTCACCAATTTATGTTAGGATTTTTAAATATACTTCTAAATTTATTATTCTTTTGATGAACTTCAGGTTTACTTCTGAAACACATTGTGCTTAACCTACATTTATATCTACCTTCTAGATAAATGTTATCTCAGTATAATTTGACAGTGACAAAGCAGAAATGCACAGGATTTAAAATTTAATGGTAAATTTATATTCCTAGGTCTTAGCATTTCCTCAGTTATGATGGCAGGAGGGGAAGAAATTTTTGTTCTCTCTTTTGAAAGACTGTATTACTGGAGATTCCCTTAAATAATATTGAATTAAGCAAGCAAAGCCTCTGTATCATCAAATCATAGTGAATATAGAATAAAGTGAATCAGAATGGACCCATCAGGGTCATCAAGTCCAACTCCTGGCCCTGTTCAGGACACCCCAAGAGTCCACACCATGTCCCTGACCACATTTCTTGAGCTCTGTCAGTTTTGGCGCTGTGACCACTTCCGTGGGGACCCTGTTCCAGTGCCCAACCACCTTCTGGGTGAAAAACCTTTCCAAAGACAGCAGGCAAAACTAGAATGGAGAAGTTATTGGTATTCGATATTAGAAAACCTTTTGAGAATTCAATAGAATTAAACTTGTTGTCAGCATCTTCAACCTGTTTAAAAGCAGCAGGATAGAGTGTCTATCCTAATGTTAGGAACACATTTGGGACAGGCTTCATCACCCTGCAAGCTTTTGTTTCAGGTATCTACAAAATGCGCTGATTTGGTCAATATCTAAATAATTGATATTTGTCTTAAAGAGACTTCATTTCAGAGAATTGTTAATTGTGCAAGTTCTCTTATCTGTGTTTGGTATATAAAACATTGCCTTATGAAACAACTCACCAACAAGTGCCCAGTACTACTAAGCAAAATATAGAACTGAGTTTAAAGGGCAATTCTTACAAAAATACTGTTTTGATTCTGGATTTGGGATTTTGATGGGAATTCTTTTTTGTGGTTTTTTTTTTTTTTTTTTTTGGTTTGATTTTGGTTTTTTTTTTTTCTGAGTGGTCTTGTTTTAGCAATAAAGACATGAAAAGGAGAAAACAAAAATGGGGTAAAAAAGGAAAAGTGAGAAATATGAAAAGTTGAGAAAATAGTGAAAGACATTGCTTGGATAGTCAAGCTGTTATAAAATATTCATAAAAGAAGAACTTGTCTGTTTCATTTGCCATGCCTTATGTTTCATAGTGATTTCCATTCCTGTGTGATCAAATTGTTTTCTTGAGATGACACAGAGCATCTGATTGAAGAAAAGAAAATGAAAAAAAAAGTAGATTTTTTGCTGTAATAAGAGAGAACCAGGATTATGTGCTTCACTCAGATAACTGCCAGCTGACACTGCTTGTAATTGCATAGGGGCCTCAGTCTTGGAGCATTGGCTAGAATATTGCAAGAAGCAAGATCTGATGCAGGAACAGGGAAGAATATAGCATAGACAATTTAATAACTTTGTTTTGTTTCTGTCCTCAAGAGCTATATGTAGCTTTTTTTCTTCCCTATAAGAATAATTAAAAAATATATTGCAACACTGCACTATAGCTACTCTTTCTCTTTTAGGTAGTTAGTGGTACTTATTTAATGATAATATTACTTAAATAAAATAATATACAACATTACTTCTAAGGATGCATTTCATAATTATATTTCTAATATTAGACTGGTTTAATTACCAATTTTCATATACTCATTACTGGCATATTTCAATTAAGAGAATTTTATGTGTCCACACAAAAATATATAAGTATACACACACATTTAATTAAAAAAGCCCTCTACTTTTAGTCAATTAAATGTGCTTGGGAATTGAATAATGTATATGTGGATTATTTGCAACTATTGCTAAGGTTACATTTTTAATTGTAATTCTTTATCAGACAGATTTATTGTAAGTTCAATTTGCATTTAAAATATTTTAATCTGCTGACATGGACTCTAGTGAGATTCTATTATAGATTATATTTCCATAAAGTTTCTGTTATTAAACATAATAGTTTAGGGTTTGGATTGTGGTTTTTTGCTTGGCTTTGGAACACTTAACTCCTGCTGTATTTTTATGTTGTAAGTGTCTAAAACTTGGATTGAGTCGCCATGTTTCAGGCATTATTTGAAAACATTTCAGTCAGTTTCTAAAGATATTTATCATGTAAAAAAATGTGTGTCAATGTCATGGTTTGACACTGGCACAAAGCCAATGCCCCATGAAAATACACTGTCCCTGGTGTCTGCTGTGAGATTTTGACCAGGAATAAGAAAAAGCAGGCTCTTGCTTAAAAAGAAAGAAAAGTTTATTAACTAAACTACAAAACAATAACTAAACTACACACAAAAGAAAAAACTACAAGGAAAATGAAAACCTTACAAAAACACTCTCCTCCTCCTCCCCTCAAATTCCCAATACAATGCACCTCCCAAATCACCAACTCTCAGTCCATCACCACCCTGTAGATAATCAATTCTCAATTCATCAAGCGGAGAGGGAGTCCTTCCATGCGTCATGGTGGCCTTTTCCATTTTCCAGGTGCTCTCACCACTTGAATGGATCAGGGCTGCTTCCAGGGTTGTCTCTTTTTAAGGATACTTTGTCCAGTTCCAGAAAAGCACAGTTCCTCACCTTTGGGACATCTGTCCCCCCCATATTTCACCCCCTGGAGCCGAGGGGTACCCACACTGAATCTTCTTTGGCTCCGGGACATTTCTCCCCCTGGACTCAGTCTCTGTATCACACGGAAACATGGCTCTGTCCATGGCTACACAAAAGAGTCCAGCATAAAATGCCACTCCATCTTCTCCATTCCTCCAACATCTCTCTCTCTCTCTCTCTCTCTCTCTCTCTCTCTCTGGTCCAGAACCTTTATTCACTCAGCCATTTCCTTCTTCACCTTCACTCTTATCTCTCTTCTAGGAAGGGTTAATGTTCTGTAAAGTTTTCATTGTCCAAAAAGGGTTAAAAGCTCCTCCAGGTGGCCGGACTCCTTCTCGGTGCATCCTCCCCCCCTCCTTCTCCACAGGCCGGGCTATGCGGGCAGCCCGTATCAAATTTCAAGGTAACAGTCCAGTCCCAAGCACCAGCTCTCTCTCTCTCGCTCTCTCTCCCTCCATCTCCCAAGGGGGGGGGAGGCTTCCCAGCGGCTCCTGGTGTCTCTCTCGCTTCCACCCTTCCACCCTTGGGGGGCCAGGCCTACCTCTCCCGGCCGGGCCGCATGGCTTTTCCCCTGCCCCCGCCCAGCCAGCAGCAGGGCCGGGGGAGGGATCGAACTCCTTCCCGCCAGAATCCAAAGAGGAACTGCCAGGGGGAGAGCCCTGCTTTTACCCTGTGTTCTCAGAGGTGGATCCAATGCCCAGTGGTTGGGCCAGATGGCAATATTCAAATCTGAGCACTCATTGGCTTCTAACAACAGCATCCCAGAAATCCTGTTTCCGGGTGAAACCACCACAGTCAAAAAGAATACTTTTTATACTATAAGCATATTACTTTCAATAGGTAATAGGATTTGTTGTTAAATTGAAGACTTGGCCATCAGTAACTAAGATATGGATGAACTTACATGTGTGTGCAAGTAGGAGTTGTGCCTGTAGGGTTCATCTGTTCATTTTTCTTAAACAATCACTGAGGCAATAAAGTTCTCCAGTCTTCTTTACATTTTCCCTCTTTCTTTTTTCTTTTGTTAATCAATGCATGTGCCTTTTAAAGGAAAACTGCAAGAAAATTGAAACTCAAGGCAGTAATTTTCTGTTACACTGGTAATGATGAAATGAACAACTTGTCTGAATCTTCTGTTTCTCAGTCAAGTGATTTTTTTTTTTTTTTGGGCAAGTCAGTAACATGGTCTGTATATAATCTTTCTGGTATCCTAGGGAGGAAGGTCCTGAACCCTCGAAAAGTAATAAAGTTGTGACTAATGGGTTGCTGGTAAGCAGACAGATTTCATGTAGGCAGCAATGTCTAGAAAAAAAAATATGTTATAATTTTCTGGATTTTTTTTTCATGTCATAGACTTCTAATACTATTTTGGAAATTATGATCATAGAAAATCTCTAACTTTGTTACTAAAACAAATTTTAGTTATTATTATCAGTGGTACTGATGCCTCAGGTTTTATTTTTTATATTTTTCAGATTCTGTTCTGCTTTAGTGTGTAAGTCTAGCTCCATATTAGGGGCTGGTGAGCTCTCTTTACAGAGCAGAGACAAAACAATTCCTTCTCTAGCTGGGAACCAAAGGATGACAGATCCAGATCTCAGGCCTAGGAGCATAAACAACAGTGGACCAAAGAGAGAAAACAAGCAGGATGGGACTACATGGGCTAATCTATCATTGGAAAATTAACTCCAATATGCCAATGGACCAGAACTTACAAAAGCGAGAGACCCCATAACCAGTTGTCCATTTTGTGACCATTTTGGGTTCATCTTGGATGTAGCACTGGCTGGGCTCTTTTGCTGACCAAGGTGCATCCATCGAGGCCTCCTAATAAATCCCTACTTTATTCTTTAGCACCATCTAGTCTCTGTTCTAGGTCGGCCTTCCCAAGGCATCAGTACTAGTAGCACATTTGAGAAGGAGGCTCAAAAATTAGAGAGCTGAAAAAAAAAAAACAATCAAGAGCAATTAACTTATTACTCAAATTTATTAAAAAATAAAAGAGAGGCTACAATTTTTTATACACTGATGTTAACCTTCAAAGATAGCTTTTCACTCTTTTAAAAGGTTAATAATATTCTTAATTTAACATTAACACATTTGCTCTCTTCTTTCCTTAGAATATATTAAAAGGATGAATTTTGTAATTTCTGTGACTTCAGCTGTATTAAAAGTGTAGTTCTAGCTTTAAAATTAGAACTAGAGCAATGTAGTCTTGTACTTTCATTTGTTAGAAATTGCTCCTAGAGATGAGGTACAATATGGGCTCTCATTTTACATTTAGTCTTTTCTCTGCCACAGAATTTGTAAAAGTATGTAAGGAAAGCTTGCATACTTCTCACTGCAAGCAAATTCATTTATCAGGACAAATGATGAATCTCATCTACTTCATAATATGGCATTGCAAATATGGAAAATTTCCATTAAAAGAATCCATGCAAACAAAGACTTTTTTTGAGGGATGAAGTACACATTTTTTCCCCCATTTATCATGACTGCCATTATTTTCTGAATTTAATACTGAGTCACTTATTAATACTAAAATCATAGTAAGATAGTGTGGTTGTATCAACGCACCAGACTTTAGTTACTTCCTTTTTTAATTTTTTTTCCAGTAAACTGGACATTCTGAGTTTTCAGTTGGACTTATTCAACTCTTTCCTTTGACCTTCAGGTTTTATTCCTTTTCCTAGCTCAAAGAATCCCATTCAAGGTATCCTTGTGGTATGCAGAACATAAGATTTACCCAGCTGCCCACTGAAAATGTTACCTTCTCTGATTTCATAAGCAGAGGTACACATATATCAGAGCACTCAATCTGCCTATTTGTACAGTCCTGTGAAATTCATGTTTACAGTTTGGATTTTCTTTCAAGTTTCATAATATGCTGTCACCTTTGCACCACCTGGCAGGGGAAGAAATTAATGCATAAACTAAGCGTGTGGCATGAGGTACATTGTGTGATTTAATGGGGGCTGTGCAGTCATACCTAGAGAAGATCTTGGACTGTTATGGGTGGTATCAAGCCAGTAGTGACTGTGTCAGTTGCTGGAGTTAAAGCAGAAGGCACAATCACCTGTGAAATGTTGAGTATCTGGATTTACTCCATAAAGAAGTAATCAGAATACCAGGGGAAAGAAAAGATCACCCCTACAGAAAAGTCACTAATATCACCAGGTCTTCTGGCACAAACCTCCATCCAGGTTTGTGCAGCGTCCATAAGTCTGGTTCCAGCCCAATCCACTCGATCTTGGGCAGGGAATGCACAGCCCAAACCTAACACCTCCCCACAAGACATTTCCACAGGAAACGCTGAGTTCAGCTCAGGAAGCAAATCTCTGACCTGTCTCTGCTCCCAGCACTGAAGGAGCTGAGGGTCCCCAGGCACCCCCAGCTGCAGCCCCAGCCCAGGCACCTGGGCTGTTGAGCAGGAGCTCCCTGAAGGACTGTGTGACTGCAAAGCTGGCTGGCTCCATCAGGCTGCACGTTTGTACCACTCACCGAGGTCTCTGAGCTACTTATTTCAGGAAAAAAGCAGTGAAATTTTGGTGGGGGTTTGGTGTGAAAATAAAATGTAAAGTAATACTTACATTTTGAACACATATTTTTCCAGTAAAACCTGCAGAAAGCTGCTAACGAAAAAACTGTTCAGTGAAGCTTTTACCAAAAACCTTCCTTTCTGCCTGCAAAGATTCACTCCTATTTATAAACTCACTCCTACTTATAAACTCCTTAATCATGAAACTCTTTTTAGGATTTCTTTGATCAATTCATTAAGATTCGAGAAAAATTAAACTATCTTTTTTTAATATGGGGTTTATTTCTACTATCACTTCCTTAGAATTTGATTTTGTGTGTATGATCAGTCTATACTCATCCTGGAGAAAATGTAGAAGGCAGTTCAATTGATAATGCAGAAGAAAAATGTTTTTGGTGTTTACTAAAATTTAGTAAGAGCTTTTTAAATAACAGTCTTCTGCACATTCTTAAACATAAAAGTAGTCAACATGAAGTTTTTGAAGCAGTAATGCTCTGGGCATGTTTTCCTGTGGTGATATTTTGAGACATAATTTTTTTGGCTATAAATATTGGTAACCTATCTGTCATGTCAGAAAGAATTATCTGTTTTTGTTTTTTTTTTTAAGAAAAGTTTGTGCTTTCCTCAAAATGCTAGCTATCGCTCTACTGAATTCAGATATTCTGCTCTGTAAGGGAAAATCCTGTATATCATCATGCACATGCATCAGGGGTATTGAAAACTTGTACATCTTGGGCCATAAATTTTGCTACAATGTTTAAGTTCCTCCTTTATTCTACAGTTTAAAATACAAGTTGAATGCAGATATATGAAATATCCATCTTAATATCTCTGAAGCTTTGTAATCATCTCCTCAGTTTCCTTTGAAGGATTATCCTGAAAGGAACTTTCTGATAAGTTATTCACACCCACTTGTGTGTAATTAATTTTCTTATTTGTCTGTACCTTTAAGTGAAAAAATTAAAGCAGAAAGAAGTTTGCTGCCACTTTCATTGTTGTTCCTATTTGTGTAACAACAGGGGTTTAGAGACTGGTTATTTTGCTTTATGGACATGTTTAATGATCCTTTTTAAAATAAAATACATGCCATTTTTTCTATGTTCAAAACAAACTCAAAATAATTATAGCACTAAAAAGTATAACATTTGCATTCTCCTTTTTTCTGAAAGTTATATCAAATTAGAATTTAAAAACAATCCATTGATTTAAAAGCCAAATTTGATCTCACTATGACTGTTCTAATGAAACGCTAAATGTTTAGGAACATTAAAAACACTATGGTTGAGAGACAAGAAGTCAAACAAGCAATCAAGAATTTTTTCACAAAAGACATTTCTAAAATTTTCCTAACCTGCTTTCATCATCATATTCCCCAATACCTCTTTACTCCAAACTCAGTGATTGATCAATCATGGGTTTTAAATTTTAATTTTAAGGGATGTTTTCCTTTCCAAGCTGAACACCACTATTATGATCATTCCTGACACAACAGAACACAATATAAAATTTTGTGTCAGAAAAAGACAGAAGTGTTACTTTCTGAAGAACTCCTATGCTGATGTTAGTGAGCCCAGGAAAGACTGAACAATCATGCCAAGTTTGAAACTCAGCTCTTCAGAGATGGTTGCTCAAAGTTTTTTTTATTTTTATCTCCAGAATTGCAGTGTGTTTAGGCATAAAAAATATTGTGGTGAAAAAAATGTAATTTTAGAATGTATATTTGAATTCTTTCCTCTCACACTTTACTAGCAACACTGATTTCAGGTTGAGAATTCAAAGAACATTTTGTTAATACTGTGTTTTGGTACCAGAAAGTAAAAGCATTTAACTTCAGTTCATGCAACAGTTTTGGACTAAGATGTTACCAACACAGTATAATGTGAGCAAAGCTTTTAAAGCATTGCTCTTTAACCTGCTAACTGCCATATTTTTTTGTGAAAATCTGTTTCAAGAAAAATTTGTGTGATTTCTATCAGTACTTTTAATAGGATGAGGATTTTTTTTTTCTTGACATTTTTGAAGAATTGTACTGGCAAAAGCTCTGGACTTGCACTTAGCTGAGGGCATATATGATGTGGTATTCTTTCAGAAAACTTCTGAGGGGCAAGGGAGCTCTAAGAAAGTGGGGGATAGACTTACACCAAAGCAGTTGCTGAATTAAAATGGCATGCATGAGAGCTTCTCCTTTTAAAACCTACCCACAGAATTTAGAAAAACACATAGAAAATGAAATTTTCTTAAGAATTCTGCAAGTGTCCTGGGCATCATGGCATTATGCAGGATGGGGGGAAATGGGGGCTGACTGTTTGTTTTAACTCTGTGTTAGCATGCTTTAATGCTCTGAAAATAAAACGAAGAAATTTGGACTCAATTAATATATAATTAGGAAAAGATTTTCACAATAAGAAAACATGGAGGAAATCACTGTGGCAGTGGAGGCTTAGACTGGAACAAACTATAACTATAAAACTATTCTATAAAAGAATAGAGTGATATAAGAGTACAAAGTAAATAAGAGGGAAAATAATGAGTTTTTTTTTCTGCCATTGAAATTTTCATTAAAAAATGTATGGTGAATAAAAAACATATAAACAAATAAACTCCATCTTTGTCACATTGTAGTGGGAGATGAGATAGCGAGTGGAAAGTGATGTCTTTCTTTGCTGAGTTCTTCTGATGTGCATCCTGAATTCACAGAATTTTTTTCTGCCGAGTTAGAACAGAAAACCTCATGACATTCCATTAGGTAATTTCTGACTGTCTACATCAGTAGAAAGTTGCTATTCATATTTCTTACCCATTTTTAAAATTCCCCTGAAAGCCATGTACCAGTTTTGTGTCCTCCAACAAATATGTTAAGTTCAGTGCAGTCCTACATAACTCCTCTGCAAATCTCTAACGTCATGGCACACACATCCAGACGTCTTTCCCTGACTTTAACATAGAAATTTCAGTTTCTATAATACAGGGTATTTACTCATGACTCTCTATATCTGCTTACTTGAAGTCTTCCCAGTAGCGATATTTTTGTAGAATATGCTAGAAACAAACAGCAAAAAAAAAAACCTCTCAGAACTTAATCAATGCATTTGGCCATTAATTGAAGCATGCATGTAAAAATAGTGCATGCTGCAAACTTTGTAGTTCTTGGACAGCTGTTTTTTTTAATTTTCATCACAAAATGTTAGGATTTTGATTTCCATGGAGTGCAGATATCTAATGCAGACAACATTTTGAAGCACTGATTAGCTGACAGCAGAAAGAGTTCGGTTTATCTTTTTGTCATAGAAGTTCTTTTTATGATGGTGGGGGAAAGAAACTTCTTGTATTAGAGTCTTTAGTACTAAAGGTGGCAACCAAGAAAGCTCATACAAAGATTTCTCAGTATTGACTGTCCAAGAAGCTTATCGTTTCAAGACTTAAAAATTTTGGGCTTTTATCAAAGCCCAAATTTTTATTTTGGGCTTTTTGTCACATTGTAGTGGGAGATGAGATAGCAACTGGAAAGTGATCAATGATCAGTGACAATGATCAGTGTCCCAGTGATCATGGGCCCATCTTTCTAGCCCATTAATGTTCCCCTGGATGGCATCTTTTCCCTCTAGAGTATTATCCACACTGCTTAGTTTGGCATCATCTGCAGCCTTCATGAGTGTGCACTCAATCCCACTGTCCATTTTCTGACAAAGGGGTTAAATAATACTGATTCCAGTATGGATCACTGAGGCACATCATTCTTTGCTATTCTTTTGCTATTCTCCACCTAGACATTAAGCCACTGGCTGAAATCTTTGAGTATGAACATCCAGCCAATTTCTTACTCACCGAGAGCTCCACCCAACAAACCCATGCCTCTGCAGTTTAGAGACAAGGATTTTCCTACTGTGTCGTGTGGCACAGTAGGAAAGGCTTTGCACAAGTCCAGGTAAATGACACTAGTGGGTCTCCCCTATCCACTAATACTGTAAACCCACCAGAGAAAACCACCAGATTTGAGAGGCACAATTTGCCCTCAGTGAAGCCATGAGAGCTGTCACAGATTCCCTCTCTGTTTTCCATGTGTCTTAGCACAGTTTCCAGGAGGATCTTTTGCAAGGTTCCAAAGTGAGACAGACTGGTCTGCAGTTCTCTTTTTTGTCTTTTTTCTATTTTCAGCTCTGGATATAATTCTTAATTTGAGAGGAAGAAAAGCAAAACCGAGAAATCTTCAGTTAATTTTGTCATTGTGAAATTGCATCCAAACAATTTCAAATTACAACCAAGAAATTTCAAATCTGAATTAAAAAATCAAAACAATGCAAGAAGCAAATATTTGTCTGAAGTGCCTTAAAATGTGCGATGATAACATAGAATCATGGAATTGTTTAGGTTAAAAAAGACCTTTAAGATCATTGAGTCCAGCCATTGATGTAACACTGCCAAGTTCACCACTAAACCATGTCTTTAAGTGCCACGTCTACACATCTTTCAGATAATTCCAGGGATGGTGACTCCACACTTCCCAAGGCATCATGTTCGAATGCTCAATCACCCTTTCAAACAAGAATTTAATTAATAATTAAATTTAACTTCCCCTGGTGCAATATGAGGCCATTCCCTCTCATCCTGTCACTTGTTACCTGGCAGAAGAGACCAATGCCTTCCTTGCTACCACCTTCTTTCAAGCACTTGTGAGATCTAAGGCCTCTCTTGAGCTTATTTTTCTCCAGATTAAACAACCCCAGTTCCCATAAAACTTTTCCTCCAGAACTTTCACCTGAATGTAACAGAAAAAGAGGAACAGATGAGCTGGTAACTGATGCAGAGTAATACTATTTAAAACTAGGCCCCTGGGACCACAGCAATTAAAAAATTGGGAAACTATTATTGGTAGTCAATGAATACATAAAAGAAGTGGTCAAAAATAATGGAATAAAGATTAAAAGCAATGTAGGAAACCACATTGGCTTTGGCAGTCTAACTGCAGTGTAGAGTTGTCACTTAATATCTAATCCAATAAAATTGATGCCAGTGGGTTTGCTGTGAAGTTCAATGAATATAAAATAAAGTTATAACTAAATCAGTTTAAAATTATAACCTCCTTTTCTCTTTACTTTCTTTAATGTTCTTTAAATATTTTGTGTTCTGAAAGCTGAACTATGGTTCCTTAGCAGAAGCACCATATTCTTGTATTTCCAGAGGTCACCTTTGCAATTCATTAGTATTCAAAAAACTTGTATGAAACATTGTACTTAATTTATATGGATGGATGCCCAGTATATTCTAAAAACAAAAGGCTTTCTAGAAAGAATCATGAATTCAGCAGGTTTACACAGTTTAAGAAAATCCATTCAAATGAGACAAAAGATACAAAAGATACAAATCTATTTGCTACATAAACTAGCTTTAAGAAAATCCATTCAAATGAGACAAAAGATACAAAAGATACAAATCAAATGCTACATAAACTAGCTTTAAAATATGCATCAATTTAGACCCAAGAACTTGCATTATTTAATAATATTAAGCTTTACCAGAACATACTCCACTCTAACTTATGTGATTAACTGACAGCTTATTCCCATCTCATATTAACAAAACACAGGGTGGTTAAGATTTAAGTGCTTATTGATGCTTTGCAGTTGCAGCTGTAGCATGCAGTAAAAATTATATATGATGCTCTCTTTTGAAACATTCTGTCTTGGCAAAAAGCAGCAATCCCCTCCATATTTATATTTTATCCATGATACAAAGACAGCAATCCTTTCTGGGCATGAGAAAGCATATAATTGAGCATGCTTAGGAATCCAAACTAGTGATGTTTAGGAATTAGTTCTTAAGGTTCAGTTCATTATGAAGCCATAAAGAGCAAAGACCAACTGTTACTCCAAATATGTGGTAATTCAAAGCAGATGTTATAGTACCAGGGAGGACTGTACTTCAAATTTGTTTTAATTACTCTTGAGTGCACCTTCTAATGACAAATCTTGTTTTCTGCTCCTCATTCTGAGAGGAAGCCATACCACCTAGCCACTTTAAAATGCATCATTAGGCTGAAATCTTGCTGGTTCTAAAATCCGTTAGCCTGAGGCCAAATCAAAGGCCCATGAGCCTTCAAAAATAAATCTGTGATGAAACAACTTCTTCATCAGAGAAACAATCATAAGATTTTTCCACATAAAGTATAGTTTATTCATCCATCTCAAGTTATATAACCTAGAGAAGATTAAAACCAAAAAATACAGAATACTTGCATCTCATGCCAAAACTGAGACACTTCCTTGTGTGCTTTTGACAATTCCTTTTAGACCAGTTGATCCCATCTTCCTTGATTAGGCTGACTTTGCCTTTCAATGGACTGCTTGCAACTCAGCCTTGAGCAGGTGTCAGGCTGAGGTTTACTTCATGCCCCTCATGAAACACCACATCAATGTCATCCTTGACATTTTTTTTTTTAAGAAATAGGCTTTGCCTTTTTCTTACCTTCCTCAGTTGATTCATTTTTTTTATATTGAATCGGGGTGGTAACATATAAGTAAATACATGTATGCAGCATTCATATCATCATGTGCTCAAAGCTGTCAATCTCTACAGAAACATTTTAGTCTTTTCCTAGATATTTGAGTATTTAGGTTAAAAATAAAAGGAAACTAGGTCAAGAACATCTAAATTTAAATAACTGAAATTATATATGCAGATTATAATGAAAAATGACTGTTGACATCAGTGGAACTGCTATTACTGCTGTTGGTAGGGATATTTCTTCCCCTGTCAAGATAAGGATTAGTGTTTCATGGGAGAAAAATTTTAAAATAGTAAATTTTCCTAAAAGCTGTAAATATATTGATTGGAGTTAAATGAATTTAAATGAATTTAAACTCCATGACAAATTGAGTTCATTTTTTACAAACCAGAAATGATTTGATATGATATGCTGGGTTTTTCACACTGAAGTCACTGACATCTCATAAGCATCATAATTAAATCATCAAATTGTTATGACCTCCAGCACTGGTATTAGGATCAATAGTGTTTAATATCTTCAGCAATGATATAGACAATGGGATCACCAGTCTGCAGCTGACACTGGGTTGAGTGGTGTGGATGACGTCTGAGGGACACAATGCCATCCAAAGGGACCTGGGCAAGCTCGAGAAGTGGCCCATGGGAACTTCATGAGGTTCAACAAGACCTGAGCCTGGGTTTGGGCAAGACCCGGTTTCCATTCAGGCTGGGGGTGATTGAGTGAATTCAGCCCCTTTGAGAAGGATTTGGGGGTGTTGGTGGGTGAGAGGCTGGACATGAGCCAGCACTGTGCCCTTGAAGCCCAAAAAACCAAATGTGTCCTGGGCTGCATCCAAAGCAGCGTGGGCAGCAGGGGAGGGAGGGGATTCTGCCCCTCTGCTCTGCTCTGCTCTGCTCTGGTCAGACCCCCCCTGCAGGGCTGCACCCAGCTCTGGGGTTCCTGCACAGGAAGGACATGGAGCTGTTGGAGGGAATCCAAGGAGGCCACAAAAAAATCAGAGGGCTGGAGCATCTCTGATGTGGAGACAGCCTGATACAGCTGGGATTGTTCAGCCTGGAGAAGGCTGCAGAGAAACCACATTGCAGCTTTTAATATTTAAAGGAGGCTTAAAAGGGGAGCAACTTTTTAGCAGGGGTAGTGCTAAAGGAGAAGGGATAACAGTTTTAAACCAAAAGAGGTTAGATTTAACTAGATATAAGGAAGAAAGGGATTTTTTCTATGAGGCTGGTAAAACTCTGAAAGAAGTTGTCCAAAAAAGTAGAAAATGCTCCAAGGTCAGGTTGGGATCTTAGCAACCTGATGTCTTTGGGGATGTCCCTACTCATTGCAGAGGGGTTGGACCAGAGATGACCTCTAAAGTTCCCTCCTAACAGAAAGTATTATGGGTTTCTATGATTCTGTGATATTTAGAAATGCATTGATGAATAAAAAGTCTTAACAAATTATGAAATTATTCTAAAGTATTCTAAAGTAGAACTGATATTTTATTAATTTATAGTGATATTTGACAAAGTAGATTCAGAGCTAAACTTTTTTTTTAAAGGAAAACCTGAGCATAAAAAGAAGCCCAAATTATCAATAGAGATCCTCAGAGTTTCACAATATCAAATGTAAATTTTGCTGATTGTGGAAAAATGATGTTTATATATACATAAGCAAATGTAATGTATGTATTTATGCTGATCTTCATGCCATCTTATACAACTATTTCAGTTTTATTCTGAGAGTGGAATCCTGTGTATCTCCCATAGCTCATTGTAAATCAAGGGATGTTTGTTCACCTGGGAACAGCTGTTCACAGCTGTGTGGCTGTTTTCTGAGCTGCAGCTCCCACGAACCATAGCAATAACATCACATACCCAGTGCTTCTGGTTTTCCCTTCATTCACAGAAAAGAATACATTTTCTCTGAAGTAGATCAAAAAGATGTGGAATTATCCTTTGACAAGCACTAATAACTGATTTATTTCATCATATTGTAAAGAAAGGAGATAGGGATTCCAGTCATGAAGGTTGCATTGTGTTTAGTTCCTCTGACTTTCTCAGATATGGATTGATTTTTAGAGAAGCCATGCTGAATGCATTTGTAACAGAAGACTGACACATGAGATAGCAGATATTACTTCAAGGAACACACTACTGAAACATATATTCTAACAGCTAATATATCAGCAGTGTATTGCAAGATCACAGTTGTCTTGGGTGGGAGGACAGCAGTCAGTTTTGCTATTTCTAGGTCGCAATTGTTCCCATTTAAGTAAGTTTAGAACAGCATCCTGGGAGACACCTTGCCAGACTGACTTGACAAACTGCTCCATGGTGTGGCCTGTCAAAATCAGCACAGACCCCCATAGGGCATGAAGAGACAAAGCTGAGGATTTCCACATGCCATCACTCAGCTGCTTCATGTCCTGTGTTAGAGTTAAGTTCCCTTGTGTAAACCCAGCATCTGCAAAGTGAAGCACTTGAGTCCCAATACCTCTTACCAGCATTTCTACATTCCCACACTTGGAGACTTTCCTAAGGATGACTTTAGAATCTGTTTTGTCCCTGCAAGGGTACCAGGGGACCCAAAATGTAAGAGGAAGAATGTGCAATGCAAAGACACCCTTGATGTCCCTCTCTCCTTCAGCTTCTTGAAGGGAAGGTCAGAAATGTGTGGGAATTTATCTTTTTTCAACTTAAATATGCCATTTTCCACTTAGCAAGGGAAGTATTTCTGTGATAATTGTTAGTAAATGAGGAAGTCTATAAATCATAAACATTCAAGAATATGAATAAAAATTATTTGGAAACATGCTAATTCACTTAAATACCAAATCAGGGATGTTCTGTCATTAAATATAAAATTTGGTGCTTGTGTTGTACATAAAAGTAACACTGCTTTAACCCTTTCTATTTTTAATGCGTGATAATTTTATATATACCCTCCAGCAAGGAGGACTGTATGAGGTTTCTACCTAAGGGAGCACATTAGTTCTTAGTTTCAGGTCCAGTAGGGAGGAGAAAGAGGAAAAGGATGAGGAAGAGGAGGAGGATGATGGTGTCCCTAGAGAAGCCCTGGCATGATTGGAACAAGGCTGTATTTCCAGGAGAGAGCCACACTCTCAGATCCCTGTGGCAGCAGCCTTCCCATGCCCAGGCACAGAGACTGTGCAGCTGATGGATTCCAGCAGGTGGAGGCTGCTTTCACCAGTTGTGCCAGAGCCTCTGTCAGTGAAGAGAAATTATACTAGAATGAAGGCTTAAAATGAAATGAGATACATAATTAAAAAGTTGAGACTCCTTATCATCATGTCATTTTAACCTTGTTCCATTAGCAAAAAATAAAATAAGTCACTCAAGACCAACTGTATTTGAAAGCGTCTATTTTAAACTTGTTCCAAATTGCCTCTGAGCTTATATTAAGCTGCACTGGTTTTTACTGACAGTAATTTCTTTTTACTGTGCTTTCTGTGCTGACATATTGTGATAAACCCTTGTATATTGAGGTAGAGGACTACACTTAGAATGGGTTCCAGTTGACAATAATGAATATATATGAAACAAGTTAATAAATATCCTATTTCCCCATTTTGGCTGTTACTCTTATATTCCAAATCATCACAGCCATTTAAAGAGATTGCTGCCCTGCAGACACACCAGAGGCAAGTAAAAGAATTGAATAGTTTCTTGGAGCAGTTTGAACATTTTTGCTGCTTTCACACATGGCTCTCAGTAGGGAAAGACATACAGATTATTAGCAAAGAGACAGAGTTACTGCTCTTTGTGGTTTGGGCCTGGGAGCTCATTTCAGATCTATGAAACAGTAAATGTCAGATCTTGGTTTAGATGTGGCTGTTAGAAATCTTTATAAATATTTTCAGGGTGGAAATTCTAGTGGATCTTGTTTGTAGGCTGTGTTTAAAGGCCCTCAAAATTATGCCATAACTGAGAGGTAAAATGGTGCTTTATATCATGACCAGAGCATTCTCCAACAGCTCCTCTGATGAAAACAACTGCATGTTACTTTTCAGAAACCAGCTGAATACAAAGAACTTTTCTCTTAATTTTGACATGGTCCTCAGTGCAGATAAAAATTATAATGTACTTTGTTCTGTAAGGTGCATATACAATACCCACACTCAGGTAATTCAACAAATAATAAGGCTCTAAGATTTGAGATTTAAAGTCAACAGGAGAGTTATGCCCTCAGTCTTGGGAGAGGGGCCAGGGTAGTTTGATGTTGGAGTTCACACAAGTAGGTATTCTTGAAGGACTGTATGACACTAATTTCATTCAACTCCTTTCTTGAAACCTCTGTTTTCAGGTGCTCATCTTCACAACAGGGAATTTCACACAGCCCAATGAAAATACCATATAAACCACGCCAAAAACAAAGTAGTCAAAAAAAAAACCACAGAAGGAAAAGAGAAAACCAACTCTTCACTCTACATACTAAAATGACAGAGCATCAGAAGACCCATTGCTCTGCCATTGGATTAAAATAGACTTGGATTTCTTTCAAACCACTTTCTAATTTCATTAAAGTAAGTTGTATGTTTTAGATTGCTAATGCAGCAATTACATTAACTACTCAGCATTGTTAGAGTAGTATAATATAAATTCTCCAAGCCATTGATGGCATTTTTCTGGTTCCATCTTAAAATTGGTTTACTTAATCACCCTTAACTTCTATAAGATAAGTGTGGAAGGTGGGCTCTATTTGTGAAAATGAAGGAAGTGAAAGTGACTAAGAAAATTCAGTGAAAGTTATCCTCTTCCATAACTTTGATAAAAGTTCCCTGAAGTTGTCTGGAGCCTGTTATAAATACATGAATCTTCCATGCTTCATTTTCAAAATCTTTCCTCTTGTTTTTCCAAAACTGAAATTCTCAGACTTTGCATGAAAAAAAAAATCTTTTTTGGATAAGGTATTATTCATGGAACTTCTAAAATAGTTTCAGGAAGGAAAAATTTGCTATCAGAAGCAATTTAACAAGCAAATATTATTAAGTCTTTGTAACTGTCAGATAGAAGGATAAGTAGCTCTTCCTTATTGCTTGTAAAAGGTACAAAGTTATTCGTCATCTTACAGCTGGCTTTGGTGCTTTGGATGAAACTAAATTTTTAGCAACTTTTCTTTCTTGAAAAAGATAAAACCATATTCTTGAATAATTCAAATTACATGTAAGCTATTCCTCCTGGTACATTTGATCAAAAATCTTGGAGCTAGTAACAGCTATTAAAAAAATCTTCATATTAACAACAGAATTATTTGTCTTTGAAGAGGAAATATTTTTACTTGTCAAATATTTTGCTCAAAGAACAAAAAACTTTGAACACGATCATATTCAGTTTCTTGGCTAGAGAGATATACTAGAAACTGATTAATATTATTATTAATAGGAACTAACCATTAGCTGATAAAATGTTGTGGAGTACAGGTGTAGTGTAGCAATGATGTCAACATCTCATTGCACTGGCACAGGTTTTCCACCTTGTTTCAGTCAAGAAAAACAGTTTAAGGTATTTATGGTGCCATCATGTGGAGACTTCTGAGCATTGAAGAGCTTGAATTAGAAGAGCTCTATTACAAGAAAAAGGAAGATGGACCCCAAAATAGTGCTGGTACTCTTGAGCTATAAAGAGGTGCTTGAAATTAAGAAATCCTAGCTCATTTCTGAGTCAAACTTCTGATCTGCCTGCCCTCCTTATGTATCTTCTCATGACAGCCACACAGTCTACCAGAACTTATGTATTTTACTGTAAAGAAAAAAAAAAGCCTGAATTTTTTCCCAACAGGAAAGAATATAATTTTGTCTCAGACTAGTATACATGAGGAAAAAAACATTGACATAGTTAAATAAACATAAATACAAGTTACATATTTTATTTAAAGCATTAATGTTTTTTCTGGACAGGACAGGGTAGTCTAAGATTAAAGCTATGCAGAAACACACAGGCTGAAAGATTTTCTGTGAGTATATTAAAATGACTAGTTCAAAGTTGCAAGTATCCAGGCTTACATAGAGGGAGGGAAACAAGTATGCTTCTTTGTACACAATCTTAAAAAAAAACCCAGAAAATATTTATCAAGTAGCAATTTTAATGTCTTTAACTTTTTCCATTTTTTTCAAGGACAAAACTATTTAATCTACCTAGGAAAACACTGACCTAGGTCACTTCCTTTTTTTTCCCTAGATTCAAGATGGAATATTATAATAGCTCCTTTTAATTCTATGTAGATTGGCCTGCACAAATGCTGTGATTCATCGTGTGAGCCTATTTATGCTCTTTTATTTTGCTGCGTAGGACAAGTTGTTCTTTATCAGTTCTTTTATGAGCATCCTATTGAATACCTCTATGCATGCAGAATGGTACATTGTTTCCTAGACCTTTTTATTTTTTTCTCTCTCAAGAGAAAAGGAAAAAAATGAGCCCCCTAAAGCTGCAGTAGATATTTTCCCACTTTTCTGCTCAAAGCATTTCATTTTCCTAGTCTTTCTTTAGAGAACATTACATTCAGTGCTCTGCTGTTTGCAATGAAGAAACCTCTTGGTTGCTACAACTGATGTTTCAAGATCTGGTTATAAGCTTCTTAGATCTCTGTATTTTTTTTTTTTTTTTGAGATAAAAGGTTGTCCTCCCATTTGCAGTCTAGGTTTGAGAATTAGGACTTCTTTTTTTTAAGTGTGCCTGAAAGAAATTTATACAAGGAATCCAAACGTGGTGGAGGTGCTTTCCTGTAGCACACTTACACTAATGATAAAAAGTAACCTCTTACACAGAGTAATCTGCCTAAGAGGTTATCTGGATAATTTCTAGGCATGTATCTAATGATTTCACATGATTGTGGAAAAGAAAGCTATATTTTTATCATCAAGACTTTAATTTATCCATTTTGATTTTTAAAGAGTGATCAGATATTTATTTTATGGATATATGCTTTGGAAAAGTTCAGTTATTGAGGTGTTGACCATGTGAAAAATCTTAGTAACTAAAATATCAGGAGATGAAGATTTATGCAACAGGATAACAATAATTTTATCTTTCTGAATTTTTAATAAAATTTTGATGGAGTGATAGTGGACTCTACAGATATTTCTGTATTTCTTATTGCAAACATGTTTTGCATCAATCTCCAGTCTCTTTTTCTCCAGGGTGTTAATTTTGAAACTTGTAGCCAAAATGCTGAGATAAGAGGTAGTATAATATGTGGCATTAGAAAATTATTGTTGTCTTGTGAAGGCAACTTAGGAAAGTGAGGAATTGTATACAGGCAAAAATAAGTGCAGTACATAAATTGTGAAGTAAGCTGGCTAATAAAGTACAGTTGATCAGGAAAAAAAACGAAAGTATGAGAAATTAATAAACCCAACCAGACTGTTGGCTTGGGAAGGATCCTTTGCAAGTAGGTAACAAGTTCTGGTTGGGCCACATGTCAAAACCCCAAACTTGCCAATTTTTTTCCCCAGTACGTATTATGCTTACATAGAAACAGAAATGAGTATTGAATATAATGAGTCTCTGAGAAGTTACATAGAAAAATTATTCTTAAATTACTGCTTAGCCTCTGTTAACAGGGAGAATTGGGGATCTGGGTAACTGTAGTACTTCAGAACTGTAGTACAGTTACTGGTTTGTGTGACTTTATGTTTTTTGGGGTTAGCATCCTGGTAAAAATATGGGATTTGTAATGGTTTGTAGTCAGCTGGAGAAGGCACTATTAACATTATGTTTTCTGGCAGTCTGTGACTTGAGGAGGAACAGCAGTTTCCTTTTGACCTCAATTTATGTGCTGATAAAATGAACTTCGGAAAGACAAATGTTTTGCCTTTCAAATTAGATTTGCATGCTCAGATTTGCATCAGCAGCCCAGTTACAAATGTAATGATGAGAAACTTCCAAACTTGCCTTAAAATGCCCAGTCAAATTTGAGCCCAAGTCAGTGTCTCTTTCAAACTACAGAAGAAAGATTTCGTAGTTTTTTTGCACTATCTGGAAACTGAAAAATTTCTGGAAAAAATATAGGGAGAAGCAGGGAAGATTCCCTTTTCCAGGAAATAAAAATTAATTTTCTAAAAAGTTGTTAATATGAAATTATGAAATAATGAAGGTACATTTATTTTATCAGTGCTTTTGATTGTACTTGTGAACAACAGCTAGTGATAAAGCTCATAACGTAAATGGTTGAGAAACCATCAGCTTTACTGAATTTGGATAGACAAATAGAAAAAAAAATTGGGAGACAAAGGTGTTAAAAGCAGTTTAAATGTTTCTGTTACATTTTGATATTTATATTTTGTTAGTAAATGCACAGTTGAAGGGGACAGTGGCGTGAGCATGTACATGGAGAGATGGTCATAGTCACAGAGTTGAAAGTCCAAAATATGAAAGCAGGACATTATTGTAAAAAACCCCAAGCTATAAGGAGAGTGAAGAAAAAATTAACAAGTCTGGTTAATATGACATATGACAGTGAAGGTAAATTCATAGTGATATATGTCTGTCAATAAGGTTGACAGACTTTACAGCTAACATATTCCAGACTTTCTCTGTTTTGGAGAGGAGAGAAAAAGAAAACAAACAAACAAACAAACCAACCAAACTCCAACAACCTGCTAAGTACATAAGCTAAACAAATACCTTTTTAAAGAAAGATTAATTGTTCAAGTTAAAATTGTGACTGAGCAGTCTGTCAGAGGCTGCCAGAAAGGTTCATCCCAGTCATACTTAGTGAAAGTAAATTCAGAATTACTGCTGAGGGTTATGGGACTATTCTGGGCTCAGAGCACAAAGAGGTCAGAGATTACAGAAATATATACTGTGATAAGCAGAATTTTTTACAGCACTGATGCTCTTGATAATGGGAAAGTAACAGCAAAATCATAATGAAATCACAGTAAAACCAATAACTACTGTGGGTTTTTTCACTTCCTTTAAGGCAAATCTAGGGAGAAACTGAAATACTAATAAGTGGGGGTGTTTCCAGGATTGTCATAATAATTAATCTTGGTTACTTATGTGGCATAGTGTGAGTACATGAGTCTGTTTTCTGGCAGAGCACAAATTATGTACAGCTTGACTTGCAGAAATAGATCATCTTTGTGGGTAATAAGAGAGCACTAAGTAGGCCCTTAACCAACATTATTTTTTAGTTGCAAACCAGTCCTTGATAAAATTTTCCAATCCTATTGAGAGCTGTAGACTGATTTCTTACATTACTGGAACTAAGGAGTGTGAAAATAAAATTGATTTTTTAAAAATTTTGCATGTTACACAACAATTCGCAGCACTATTTTTTAGCCTAGGCTTTCTTTTCACAGAAATATCATTTAATAGGCATTTCATCCTTGGTTTAGTAATAGTTCTCATCTCTATTCCCTAAATAATTGTTAAAAATTCTCAGGTTTGACAGAGATATAAAAAGAGTGTTCTATTCTTCATAATTCTCCACCTATGTTCTTATCATAAAGCAGCATTTAATTGTGCCTTTTGAGGTTTTAGCTCTTTTTTAAATCTCAAGAGACTGTTATCAAGTTAAAAGTGTCTTCTCATATTTGTCATAATAAAAAAATATGTATCAAAAGCAATACCAATTTGAAGTTTTGTAAGACTGTTCATGGATGAAAGGAGTGTGATAAGTCACAATCATAGAATCACAATGGTTTCTGCTACAGGCCAGAATCTGGCAGTGGTCAGCACTGTGTGTACATGTCCATAAAGGCTCTATCCCAGCCCTAAATACCTTGAAAATTCCATGGAACAAATTGAAAGAAAGCTATGAGAGAACAATTTTCTGTATGAAGAACTGGTGAAGAGTAGAATTTGATAAGGGCTGCAATGTAAGTTTGTAATAGTTGGACTATACTGAGTGACACCAATGACATCCTTCTGAAGGTAATAAGATCAAAAGTATCTCTGCTATTCATTATACTTACCATCTAACATAAAATGTGATTTTTTTTTTGTTCTCTGTTCAAACTTTAAGCTTCTGGATTTAATTTATTGTTGTCTGACAGCGAGGCACTAATGGTGAATTTTCCTTATGTGAATGTAGTTAATTACAAACATATCTTCTGACAATCTTAAAAAGATTTTTTTTCACTTTTGAGCTTCTTTCTTTATGTGCCAATAACATTATATAACCAAAATTAGCAAACTAGTATACCTAGCATGAAATAACTCCTCTACTTTGTGTTTACCTCCTGTAATGAATTCTATTATGAAGCTGTCATTTACTGCCTTCCTGTGGCATAAAGAAACCCTTTCTGACTCAGCAGTATCCAAAGATCCTCTGGTTTTTTTTGTTTTTTTCAGGCTTAGGACTGAGTAGTGCCTGTCCTAGATTTCACAATAATGTAAACTGGTGGGGGGGAAAAAATCACCATTTGGAGGAGAAAAAGCCAAATAGTTGGGTAATAGCATGCTTCTGAGCACATGCAGAGGTCGGTGTTATTAAAACAATTAAAAGAGGGGAGGATATATTAATGATTTTAATGCAGATGAGAAGTTCAAAAGTGCAGAATAAATGTTGCTTGTGCAGATGTTTGCAGCCTATCATGGGATTCATGCATCATGGTTTTAGCAAGCCAGCTAGACCTTCACTGCCTGATAGTTCAGTCTTAATGTTAAAAGATGTCATTTTTGTGAAGTAGGGAACAACATCTGGAAAGATGTTAAAAAACTGTTCTTATTTGTAAACACATATAAAAAGGACTGTCCTATATGGAGCAACTTGTGGTTTTCCCATATACGTGCAGACAATGGAATGTAAATTAAATCTTTATGATGTTTTGTTTTCCTGTGTAATTTTTGTGGCTGTGAGGATGCATGATAATGTTTGCTTAAAAATAAATGCTTGCTCTCATAGACAGGATTTTTTTGTATTTAAAAAATATCAATGAACCGGTATCAAGTTCTGTTACACAAGCTGGTCCTTAATTTGCATTGTATTTTCAAGGAGTCACTTAAAGCAAAACATTGCCAGCTGGAAGTACATTTTAATGTAACTTACTATTCACTCTTGCAGTCATTCTTTTTATTCCAGATTGTACCTCATAATGTTATACCAACATTATAATTGAAAAATCTAATGGAAACAATTAGCATCAGAAATGCTTCATGTGTAATATGTGCTTGTATTGGTACAGATTGTGGCATAACTTCTTAAAGGAGAACAGAAATATTTTTACTCTGCCCAAATGTGGGCTTTCAACAGAGAGGTATGGCAGTGCTTTGGAAAAAAAATAATTTTGAGTAATCAATCCACCCTGTTCTCTTATCCTCATTTCCATCTCCTTCTTTACTAAAATCATAAAACTTGTACTTTTCATCCTTCAAGAATTTATTTACATCTGAAAAGTTAAGCAAGTAAGCAAAGGCTAAGGTCAGATCAAAAGGTAGATCTAAAGGAACTTTAAACCTTGGCTACATGCCCTCAGCCTAGCTAGCATTTCTGGTTTAACTATGCATCACTGTATCAGAGTCACCTCATGATTTCATTACTGTAAACTTTAATCCAAGTCACAAGAGTCATTGAATGATAGAATGAATCATGAAGTGGTTTGGCACTAAAGGAGCCTTCAAACACCACCTAGTTCCAAGCCCCTGCTGTGGGCAGTGAATCTTCCAGTCCACCAGATTGCTTGGGTTTCCACCCAACCTGCCTTGAACATTTTCAGGGATGATGCATTAGCTTCTCTGGGCAACCTGTTCCAGTTCCTCACTACCTCCTGCATAAAGAGTTTCCTCCTAACATCTAACTCAAATCTTTTCTCTTTCAGTTTAAAGCCATTCCCACTTGTCCTATCACCACATATCCATGTAAAAAGTCTCTCTCCAGTTCTTTTTTAGGCCCCAACTGCAAAGTTTTTATGAGATCTGCCTGGAGCCTTCTCTTCTCTAGGCTGAACAACCCCGACTCCCTCAGCCTGTCTTCCTAGGAGAGGTTCTCCAGTCTTCTGATCACCTTTGTGGTCTACCTCTGAACTGCTCCTAAAGGACCATGACCTTCCTAAGATGAGGACCCCAGAGCTGGACACAGTGCTCCAAGTAGGGTCTCATTAGAGCGGAGTAGAAGGACAAATTCCCTCCCTGGATCTGCTGCCCAAGTGTTTTTGGATGCAGCCCAGGACACAATTGTCTTTCTTGGCTCTGGTTGTTCACTGTTGACTCATGTCCAGCTCCTTGTCCACCTGAACCACAAGTCCACCTGCACAGGGTGCTCTCAGTGAGTTGTTCTCCCAGTCTGTACTCAATCATGTCTGGGATTGCCCCAACTCAGGTGCACCACTTGGCCTTGTTGAACCTCATGAAGATGACCTGGGCCCACTTATTGAGCTTGTTCAGGGGCCTCTGGATGGCATCCTGTCCTTCTGTTGTGCCAGTTGCACTGCTTAGCTTTACATCATCTACAAACCTGCTGAGGGTGCACTCGATCTTATTCCCTGTGTCATTGACAAGAAGAGCCCTCAGGGAGCGCCCTGGTCTCTGGCCTCTACCTGGACAAAGAAAGATTGATCACAGCTCTCTTCACCCATCCAGAAAATTTCTTATGCACCAAACAGTCCATCCTTCAAATCCATTTCTCTCCAGTTTAGAGATGTGGATGTCATGTGAGACCATGTCAAAGGCCTTGAAGAGGTCTGGGAGATGACATCAGTCAGTCTTTACCCACCAACTGTTCCAGTCATTCCATCATAGAATGACTGAAATACTGTTATAGGTAAAAGTTAAGTTATGTTAAATGAGGATATAGTTCAGTTATATTGTATTAATTATGTTATATTAATTGTATTATGTTAAGAAGGGGGGGGGGTAGTTATTAGAATGTGCTAGGAGAAGGGTCCAGGGTTTGGTGGAAGGGCGGTCTGGTGGGGTATGGTGAGGCTGAAGAGGGATTGGATGGAAGATCTGATGAATCATTCAAAGCCCTGCAGAAACAATTGGCCCAGAATGAACGGCGTTAAAGACCAATGAGAAGCCTGGAAATGGACCAATCACCATGGGGATCCAAAATGGACCAATCCTGGACTCAAAGGGGACTATAAATGGGGGGAGTTCGGTTGCTTCGCGGTTCTTCTTTTTGGATACTTGTTTTCTAGGGAGATTCCAGTGCGCTTGGGGTTAGCGCGCTGTTCTGGTTTTGGCTCACTGTGTGGGTGCCTGGGCTGATCCTGGGTACTCCGTTCCTTGCAGCTGTTTTAATAAACTAGAACCTCTTTCTCCAGAGAAAGTTTGGCCTCCTTCATATTCATAACAATACCATAAACCATTATCCATGGATAAATTATCCCTGTAAGGATTCCATCACCTATCTTAGTTTGAATTATTTCTTCCGTGGTTTTCAACTTTACCAAAAGACCTGACCAATAACCAATCGTTCTGCCTTAAGTGGAACACATTAATACTGAGAGCAATAATGAGGAACAATTGCTCTGGACTTAATCTGGTTGTGACCTCCATGCTTCTGTTTAGAATAACTGCAAAGCACTTCAAGTCAGCATGCTATAGCAATTTTCCTGTCCAGAATAGTGAAAACAAAATTCAAGTGATCAGTGCTGAGAAGAGCAGGTCCAGAAAACAAGAAACAGGCTTGCAAAACTCTTTCTTAGGAGCCTGTTACAGTGAACTTCATTTTCCAGCAAGAGCATTTTGCTGAAGATTGAATGGTGTATTGATAGTGGTATAAAATAGGTTAGGCTGAAGCTTTATCCATAATTTAAGTTACTCTCTTAGAGAAAATGCAAGTAAACCAATGGAGTCAGAGAAAAATATCTCTGCAGGGTGGCAAAGAAATATCTGCTGTAGCTACTTACCTGAAATATCTTTTCCCAGTGGCCCAATTAACTTTATAGCGTGATACTAAGACTCAATTTTTTCACCATCAGAAAAGGTTTTTGTGCTCTGCATTATACAGTGACCTTGTTTATATCACAAACTCCAAAATAATGTGACAATTCTATCATGTATTTCATGTAAAACATTTCAAAGAAGAAACTTGAAGCTGTAAAATAGAGGCTTTTAGTTAATATAAATTGTGTATATGGTGTCTTTAAAAAGTGACTAATACTGTGTTCCTTTTCTTGAATTCATATATTTTGAGGGGAAAGTGAAGAGCCTATAAAATGCAAATGTAAAATTAATTTGTTTTTCAGTTATCTATTTTTAGAAAGCAGAGCAGCCTCCAGAATTACTTCTCTCTAAGTGAAATAAAAAAAAAGAAGCCTGCCATCTCTATGGAGTATTAGGATTTCCAGCTGTGTCATTTGATTTTTGGCAGCAGGATTTCCTGAAAACAGCAAAATAAACCAAAGCCTTTTTTTTTTTCTTTTTTTTTTCTTTTTTTTTTTTGGTGTCTAAGAGCCTTAGTAATCATATATGTCTAATTCCTGATCATATCTCAGAGTGGAGTTTTTTCGCTATACTCAACTTCAGTGCCACTTGAATGGGTTGGGAGGAAGACTGGGACAGCTGGAAAGTTTCATGAATGACTCATCAGAGAACTGTCTGGCTTCCCTGTTGTGGAAGAGCTAGAGGAAATACACTGAGGAAATACACCTTAGAGTACTGTTTGAGTAAAGTACATCCTTATTTGCCTTGATGTTAGATTCATTACCACTAGACTTTGTAGGTGCCTGCGAGTAATGCAAAGCTTTAGCAGACCTTAAACAAGGTGCCAAATTCAAAAACCCATGGCAAGATTTCCAATTAAGTTTTACTCAGAGAACTTTATCTCAGAGAAAGAGATGATCCAAGTACCTCTGCAGGTCCCAAATAAAACACAAATAAAATAAAGTGAATAAAATTAACTGTCTCTCATCTTACGTGATTTTGCTTCAGAACAATTTTTTGGGGGGAAGTCATGAATGATATCACTGTGAGAAGTCCAAAGCTGAATTTGTGACTTCCCATGCAAACAAAAAGTTTCATCTGACAACAATCAGGTATTAACCTGATAGCTTTTCAGACCTTTTGGTGGGCTTGCCCAGCAGAGCCATCAGACAAGTAATGACTTTTAAATAACTGGAGATCTTAGAGATTCAGAACCTAGATTCAGAACCTACAATGGCTGTTTTCAGCCATCTTTCCCACCATTTTTCTCTTTAACCTGCTGCATACACTGGTCTTGCAAATATTTAGGTTGGACTCTTTTGCATTCTACTTATAATTTTATCAAGATTGTCTAAATGAAATAATTTTTCTTTTATGACAAAAGAACAATGAAAAAGTCACAGACTTTTTATTGGCTTTAATGTTTGTATGCAAGGCAATGCACACTGGAAAAAAAATACTGCTTTCTATGATAAAAACTCATATGTTAGAGACTAAAGTGCCATTGTGAAGATTTTGTTATGCAATCTTGAACAACACCCAGAGAAAAATGAGTTGAGGTTTCAACAAATAATATAGACATGGTAAGTTGTTATAAGAAACTAAGATGTTTAAAATAACAGTTTGTACAGCATAACTGAACTTAGGATTTATATTTAAGGAGCTGTTGGTAACTAAACTAGGCAACATTCTGCAAGAATATATTACTTTGATATCATTTTTTAAAATATTTTTGGCAACCACCATAGGGCTTCAACATAAAGGACAGTAAAAATCCAATACCACATTTGTACCATTTGAATGATCTTGGTGTCCATAAATTAAAACTATAATCACATTAAAATGTGCTTCACCGTAAGTTGATAAAACTAATAAGGTTCTTCTGAGGGAAAAAAGCACTTCTGCCATAGGACAAAAAATATTTTAGAAAATACCTTATGTTATTTGTAGCTATTTTACCAGCACTTCACAGATTTGCTGAAGTTATTCACAAAGATCTATTCAATGCCTCTAATTTGTGTAAATGTTGTTAATATAAGAACTTGGCTTTTATCCAGTGTTTCTTCCTTCTTTACTTGAACACAATACCATCATCTGAAAAACTCTGTAACAAGCTAAAAGATTTAAACATTATTATGAAATACTGCATTCATTTGTTTCTTTAAATGTGTCAGAACTGATTTTCAAGATATTGTGATAGCTGTTTCCTGGGAAATATATGACCTGGTGGCTGAGGTGAACTGCAGTTGCTCTGGTTTCTTTTGGCTGCCTGCAGCTCCCCTTGGGCTATCACAGCCCTTTTGTGCTCACATGTAACTATCTCAGAACATCCCTCACCTGAGAGAGGAAGAGGTACCTGAAGAAGGCAATATAAAATGCACGACTATTATTATTTTTGATTGGAAGCAGTTTATTATGATTTTTTTTTTCTTCCGAGTTAAAGAATTTTCTATGTTTTCCAGTAAAAAAATAAAGAAGTTTTCAGGATTCACATGAATTTTTAATTTTTATAATCAATCTGAAGAAAGATTATAGTAAAAATAATAGTCAGACCTCTGGAGCTGAGGAGGCCCTAGTGCAAAGAAAGCACAGAAGTGCTTTCATGGCCCAGGCACTGCTGAAAGGTTCAGCACATGATCTTGTTTGACTTACAAGAAAAAAGAGAAATGAGGCTAATAACAATGTTTAAATGCTTTAAAAAGCATTTTGAATTCTAAAGCATCTAAGGGTAGGGTAAATTTCTGAAACATTTCTACATTTCTGATATTAAGGTGATGCCAGCACACTAAGGCTCTTGAGGAAAATGTTTAATAAGGCATTATTTTCAAATGTTCATCTGTAATTTGCCTGGTATGTACTTATCTTTTGAAGAGTTGCTACATCATTTGGAGTCTAATTTTAATCACTGAAGGATGAAATGGGAGAATTTTAATCCTGCTTTAAGTGCTCATTTCAATGCAGCATTAACTTTAGTGTTGCTACTGATACCTCTGTAATATATCTGACAAAAACAACTTGGACAAGTTGGATCAATCAATTACTTGAAACTCAATGATTTTTTTTCTTCCAACCATCTTTTCTTATACTTCATGAGAATCCTGTGGATTTTTCATGACTTAGGTTAAAATGAATAGTAGAAAACAGGTCATGGTATAAATATAATAAGAGGATGAAAAAGTAATTAACCCAATGTATGTATGGGAAACAGCACCAAGAAAGTAAAAGGTTATGACTTGATGTTTTCCATTTAATGATCTTGAGCTGTTTTTCATGGTTTTTTGTTTTGTTTTGTGTTTGGTTGTTTTTTTTTTTTTTTGGAGGGGGTGGTTGGTTGGTTTGTTATTTTCATAGGGGTTTTTTTGTATGGTTGAAATTAATTTTTGTTGTTGTTTTGTTTTGTGGTTTGTTTTTGCTTGTTTTTCTTGAGTCTCAGACCAAGGTTTGATTTTTAAGCAATTTCTGGTTTGGCTCTTTTTTTTTTTTTTTTTTTCTATGCATGGATGTGTTTGTTTTTCTGGCAAGTGTTTTTCTTCTTCCTTTTTGAACAAGGGGGAAAGGAGGCCTTCTTTGAAATGAGGAAGTAAATAGGAGAAAATAGAAAAATCTGCTATCTTTAATGTTTGTTGTTACCAGATTAGAAACATCCATAACACTCAGTCATACATATACTTACACTTATGCTTATATAGACACAATGAATTATATGCCAGAGAAAAATGATACAAAATTCTAACTTTCACCTGCAAATTTAATGTGTTTGAAAGCATAACATGAATTGGTTTTCTTACAATTCCTTTTTTTCCTTAATGAGGTCTGTAAGACATGTGATAGGTAAATCTGAAGTCTGCTGCACTGAATTTTTCTGAATATGTAATTACATGAAGCTTAGAGGGAGGAAAAAGAGCTCTATTATGAAAGTATGGACGACTCATGCTGATATAAGGGGTTTTATTGCCGCAACAACAAATGGTTCTCAGGTAGGGATTAATTCCTCTGTATGCTTCCTGACTAAATAATTACTGATGTCTAAGGCATTGAAAGATTTTGAGAGCCTCTGTGCTGCAAGAAGCTGGCTCATTTCTACCTACTCTGACAAAAGCTTCAGGAAATGGGACTTCTCATTGGCACTTGGGAAGGCACACTAATCCCACTGTGGGTTTCTGTAAGCCAAGGATACAACAGAGGAAGATTAGCTTCTGCCTAGCAAATTAAAACTGCAAATACAATTCAAAAACCTGCCTCTGTCTTCGTGTGCTTTGCCATATAAAATATGCCTCACAGCTTCTTACCTGCTTGAAATGGTTGAAGGGAAGGTGAAAAAGCAGAAAAGAAATAGAACTTAAAAGAGACTGTTTGGTCTCAGTTTTGCTGATATTTGGCATCTGAAAAACCCTCAGCATGTGGGAGGACTTATTAATTTTCATAATCAAATTCTTTGATATAAATTTGTGTGTATGTATTTTAGAATCAAGGTTGTAATATGGCATGAATACAACAGTCAGCATAAAGTTGCACTTGCTGATAGCTGTGCATCCTTCTCTTCCTCTTCTTGATCCAGCATGTGCCCAGGTGGCCAAGGAGGCCAATGGATCAGCAATAGTGTGGCAGCAGGACCAGGGCAGGGATTGTCCCCCTGTGCTCGGCACTGGTGAGGCCACACCTCAAATCCTGTGTCCAGTTTTGGGCCTCTCACTGCAGGAAAGGCATTGAGGGGCTGGAGTGAGTGCAGAGAAGGGCAGCAGAGCTGGGGAAGGGTCTGGAGCACAGGTCTGATGAGGAGCAGCTGAGGGAGCTGGGGGTGTTTAATCTGGAGAAGGGCTCAGGGCAGACCTCATTGCCCTCTGCCTGAAAAGAGGTTATAGCAAAGACAGGAATCAGCCTTTTCTCCCTGGGAACTAGAGACAGGACAAATGGCCTCAAGCTGCACCAGGGGAGGTTCAGGCTGGACATGAGGAAGAATTCCTTCATGAAAAGGGTAGTTGAGCATTGGAATGGCCTGCCCAGGGAAGTAATGGAGTCACTGCCATTGGAGGTGTTTAAGAAATGACTGAATTTGGCACTTACTGCTGTGGGCTAATTTACAAGGTTTACAGAGTCTAGTTGATTGGTCAAGGTTTGGGCTCCATGATAATGCAAGTTTTTCCAATCTTTAATGATTCTATGATTTCTTCTTGTCAGGTTCAGTTCTTCCTGGAGGAGCCCTTAGCAAACCGCCAAAGTGGCAAAGCTAGACTATAAACATTAATAAAAATGTTTATAACTAAGAAAAGAACTCCGTAAGGAAAAATACGCTTTCAAGTGAATGGAAAGAAATTTGGAAAAGGAAATAAAAGTGAAAACCAAGAATTCTTTATGTCTCCTGAACTTTAACTACCAGCGCAGTACAGTGGAAGTGGCATCAATGAATATATTCAGGGCAGGTAACTCAGAGTGCAGCTGCAGAGAGGGCAGCAGGCTGAGCTTTGGGGGTCAGGAACATGAGGAAAGGGGCTGTGAAGGGGTGATGACCCTTTGCTTAACAAATAAATGGCCCAGGACCTGTGGCCCATCCAGGTGAGGGACACTCAGAGATATGTCAGGACCCACCGAGCCCCAGACTTTCCCGCATTTAGACTGTGAGGGTTTAGAGCCTTGGAGTTTCCTCTGGTCAAGGTCCCTCCTCAGAGGCACCCAGCTCGAGCTGTTATTTTGTTTCCTTCACCATGATTAAATGATTTAGAGGATTGAGGTGTCTGAGACTGATCTGGGAAAACTGGGGTCGAGATAGTAAGGAAACCTTGTTAGGCTGGGTGTGGTCTGTGTAGCTGGGAAAGGTCCTTGGTGCCAGGTCAGGTGGTGACAGAATGGCTGAGAGAGGCATCTGGATGGTCAGACAGGGAAGTAGTGGGAGCAGAATAGTTTTTTTTTCCCTACATGAGTACATTCATGGCACAGTGCTTCATCCAATACCAAAAATGTCTTTTTAGTATGTAGGGAAAAAAGCATGATCCGAATTATTTCAAGAAAAACATGTTCCACTGATTTGTTTTACTGGGTTTATAAATCAATTCGTGGGGGTTTTAAAGATTAATTGACCTTATCTCTATAGATACTCTCTTACTGCCCTTTGAGAATCCTGACATATATATCTGGAGTACTTCATATGATGTGTGAGAGAAGTGGCACTTTCAATGAATTCCTCTAATACATGTACATCATGCACAGCTTTGTCTTGCACAACTGCAGGTTTTCTGTTTTCTTTATTTTTTTCCTTAAAGAGCACTAAATATTCTGGTAAGAGATTTTTAATAATTCAGCAGGAGAGAGGTAGTGCTTTTTCAAGACACATTGGGAAAGGGAAAAGCATATTTTTGACAACTTGTCATCTGAAATTATGAAAATTGAGCTAATCATTCTTGTTAAAAAGTGAAACAGAATACAGATAAAAGCTTGTTTACCTGCACTGTTAATTTTTTTTGTTTAATAGCCAAGTAAGTACCCCAAGCTATATGTGGTCACTTATCTTTAAGCATAAAGTTGTTGAAACTGAAGAGTGAAGAATGCTCACTTAAGGGACTTCTGAATACTCAGAAGACAAAAGTAATTTTGTGCTAAGTGTAGATAATAAGGAAAAGTTATGAGCATTTGAGTTTTTTCATCAGCTCACTTAAAACACCATACCTGTAAAATTCAAGCTCTTTGTCAAAGGAGAGAAAATATGGTTTGGTATTATCACTCTTTTGTGATGCTTTTCCTGCCCTACATTTAATATAATGCAGGTTTTAATATTTAATTATTAATATTGTTAATTAATATTGCAATAATCACATACGTTGGAGTGCTGTTGCTATGTAAATGCTACTACAAATTTTGTTTTCTTAGTCAACAGTAAATCTGATTTCCCCTGAACTACATGCCAGCAGGAGACCAACAGGAAAAAATTAAATTTATACCAAAATATGTATGGACATGGCTATGTCTTCTGTGCAAAACAGTAAACATCAATGCTCATAAAGATTTTATTTATTTCCAGTTATGCCTTTGATTGCAAACTAATTAATTATAAACTAATGATGCTGCAGTGAATTCTCTTTAAAAATATATGTAACAACTTTACTCTTTGAGAAGAGAGCACACTTTTGAAATACTCCTTTTCAACAATATAAGCACTGCATCACATTTATAAAAAGGATGAAAAAAGTGCTTAACAGGTCTAGTCATCAAAGTGAATATCCAGCTGGAAATTGTAATGGCCTTTAAAAGACTTGATCATAGTGGTGAAATTCCATTTCTGATTTTCACAATGGCTAACAGAAAACTGTCTATAACACTTCACTCACTTTAATCAGAATTTAGATTTTGAATCCTTTTGACCAAATAACCCCTGGAAATGGTTAGTGAGAGGCAGTGAGGTAGTTTCTATGTCTGTCAAACTTTTTTTTTTGCTTTTGCTTTCCTGTAGTTAATTTGCTTTCTAAAAAAAAATAAATTGTTACTACTACTACTACTGCTTCTATTACTACTACTACTACTACTGTTAAGCTTTGCTACTACCATTACTGTTAATCAAAATTAGCAGCTAACATCATCAATCTCTCTCTATATACATTGATCTACAGGTGGGTGAAAGATAAACTCTTCCTGCAAGGGAAAAGGGCAAGGTATTGGAATTATCTTGCAGAACCTTACAAAATTAATAGAAAACAAACGTATGTTGTGTTGCAGTTTTTATGCCACTTAGAGTATGCTTTGTTTGTTTTGGTTTTTTTTTTGAAGTTCAAATATTTTCTTAGTTTTTTCCAAAACCAAAAGACAAAAGCCATTATCTTTGTAAGCTTCAGACTCTATCATCTTATGAAAGGTCTGGTGAACTGAAGAACCATAGAATTATTTAAAGTAGCATCTCCTTCCTTTGTTTGAGACACATCTGTTCAGGTATTTCTTGTTAAGCAATGATAACATGGCTGTTGCCCAGCAGTTTAATTAGTACTTGCCTGCTTAATCTCTTATAGCAGATATTATTACTGAATTCAGGGACTCTGAAATTCCCATATCTGAGAAAGCAGGCTTAATAATAAAAATCACTATGTTTTTACATTTTATTTGTGTTGGCAAGAACACCTACTAGAACACATACATTTTTCACTAGCTAGAAAACATGCAGTTCAGAGTTGCAATCCCCGAGTTGTTCACTCTTCAGAAAAACAGAATTGAGCAGGAATTAAAATTGAATGAAAACTGGAGGGGGACTTGCAGAGAAAGACAAAGTGTACAACACAGCATCATTTTCTAGACAGATGTTAATTTGTTTCTCACTGGGTGAAACTGATCTGCTGTAATGTATCAGTGTGTATATTTTGAAATGTTTTTGAGCAGAATATCTGAGAAGCACTGGGGGTTGATTTCAGCCCATGGGTTTTCAGTTGTCTGATTTCTTCACATAGGCTAGCTTGCTTGGCTCCAGCTTTACAGCTGTTGAGAGCTGATTTTCAGTAACTTATAGTCTCTGTAAGTGGGAAAGGGAGGTGGGAAAACTCCTTTTCTGTTTTGCTGAAAGGAGGGCAATATGCTTAGCCAGTGGTATTCAGAAGTAATGCCACCTTGGTTTTATCTCTTCCTCTCTAGCCCTGCTCTTGTCAGGGGTGTGGGGAAAGGGAAGATGAAGGATATTGTTCGTGGCTATGTGCAGACTACAAAACCACGGTATGGAGATATGGTTTTCTTTCACTGGCAAACTGGAGATTACTGTGTCCTTACAGCAAAAAGTCCTTTAGCAAACATGGGAGTGTGCTCTGCTGTACAAGTGGTAACCCTCTGTCTCAGAAATTGTAGGGGGTCTTACCTGTGGTGACGTAGCAAAACATTCTTTTGTGTTTTCCCACCCATATTACAGGACCCACCACAGTTCATGATCTCATGTCATTGGATAAACTGGAAACAATCTTGGTCTCAGTTCATCTCTTGTGCTGTAACTTGTCCTTGTTCATTGGCTTCTACTCAAGGAGATGACCTGTCCCATCAGCAGAGATGCAGAGGATAGGAAAGGTGGGTGCTGCTGTTGCAACCCTGTGGTGAGGTCTCTCCTCCCCAGATTCAGTGCTCAAGGTCTCCATCTGCAAACATAGGCAATTTAGTCATCACCTAATTTTAACTGTTTAATTTTCACATTCCAGCTTGCCTCCTTGCTAACATTTCTCTATTGAGTAGTCAGGAAACCAAAGTTTCTGTTGGGCACTCAAATCAGATACCTAAAGTAGATGTTCTGACTAATCAGCACCCAAAATCTCAATTTTCCATATGTTTTACAATATATGAAATAAATAATTCTTAGTAATCACCTTGTGGTAAAATGAAGAAAATAGAATGCTTATATTTTTGTTTCTTTCTTACAAGAGCATCTCTCCAATCTTTGATATTGTTGTATTGAAATTCACTACTTCTGCGTGTGTACTTTAGTAAGAGATGTAAAATGTCAATAATAAATTATAATGAGGAAATGGGTAATGAAAATTGAATGTAATGGTTCTCTTGGAGTGATCTCAAATTCTTCCAGGCAGCATACACTTGTTTTAATCAAACTGGAGAAAACCTAAAGGAAATAACTGACTATAGTCTGATGTGATCATATTGAATATTGATAAAGGTATTGATAAAGTTTTTTTGAAGCTTTTATTGAAATTAATAAATTTGCATTTTTCTTTTGACAGTGCTAGATCCATCTCGCAGCAACTTATAGTATCAGTAGCTGAAGCAATTATTTTCAGTGCTGCTGTTTTTTAATTCTGCCTTTGAAGTGCACTGGTTCCAATATTTTTAATCTATCTTCAAAAAAGGAAACCATTTTTTGTTAGTATAATTTGATGCTACAAAGAAGCTTCTTAGTACTATTACTACTATTTCACATGTTCAAAGGGGAGGGTTCCTTGTACTACAGTGATCAAGATGCACATTGATGAGTCAAATTGTTTTTTCTCTCCTCTTCCTTTCAGATGAGCATAGGAGATGACCATAAGGTGGCTGTAGGGCTTTCCCAAATTGCTAGTCACAAATAAGAGATAATAAATTAAGTACACTTGCACAAAGAAGAGTAGACATAAACTGACCACAGATAAATGTAAGGTATAAATTAAATATGGGCTGTGAAATACAAGATAGTTTCTAAACAATCAACAATGGAGATTCTGCAGCAATTTCCAGTAGGAGTTTCAGGGGAAAAAAAAAAGTAGTCTCAACATAAGAATTACTATAAGAATCTCTATTTCCTCCTTTGATAGCTCTGATAGACAACAAGAAACATTGACTCAGAAGACCTGGCCCTGCTTTGCCATTAAAAATATTGGATTACCTTATAATGGAAGAGAAAAAGTGTGCATTCTTTCAAAGTCTGTACCTAGGTGTACCGTACAGTAGTGTTTAGGAGTAGTTTTATTGTGATAAAACTTGATGAATCTCATTTTTGTTTGTGCATAATTAATTTTCTTTAATATTCAAGTATATATCACATATTTTCCCATGAAAGGTTATTTTCATTAACTTCCAGTATCTCCACATGTTTATTTCAGTGAAATAGTTCTTGTGATTTTTCTAATAAAAGATAGAATAATGCATTTATATGCAGATAGATCAAAATACTAACTTATGAAATATTCAGTTCCTTATTTACTTTTGCATGGTTTTTCATTACCTTATATTTACTATGTAACTTTTTTGATTTAACATTTTAGAATTTAATTTCAATGTCTTTTATTCACAGCGGTTAATTCTTTTTCTATTACATTATGTAGCCACCTTTTCAACAGGGCTTGATTCACAAAGAAGTTAATAATTCTACATCATTGAATGCCTTGGTGTAATCTGATATTCTAATAGTCTTTAAAAAATGCTTTGCACAATAGATCTGCAGGATATTTCACACTGGAAAAAAAATATCTGTCACATAACACTATGAGTTAGTTCTGAAAACTTTTTTTTCTGTTTCCTTGTTAAGAGGCTTATTTGTATCATAATAGGAACAATTTTATATTACACTGAAAGTTTCCCATAGCAGACTATTTATTAACACTGTGGTGTGATGTTGGATACATGTAGCAAAATAAAAAAAATGAAACAAAACAAAACCAAAAAACCACAACCAACAACAAAAACAAAATCAAAACCAACCAAACAAAAAATAAAAAAGAAAAACCACCCAAATGAACAAAAAGGCAAACAAACAAAAAACCCAGACAGAATACTTTAGAAATACTTTCTAAAATACAGAATACTTTAGAAAGCAGCCAAACCAAAGATGAATTAAAAACCTTATAAATTAATTCATTTTCTGTTCAGGCTGAAAATTTCCAATATGCCTGGAAATCAGAGAACAGCAAAAAAATACTGTATTTCTAAAATCCTTTTGCCAGAGTGAAACATCCACTCTCTCATAAGTGTTTTGGGCACTTACTAATTTGTTCCTTTTTCGGCAGGTTTACAATACTTGGCTGTAGTGGAGTGAATTCTGCTCTTTTTTAGATAAATACATCTTTTAATACCTTTGTCAATTAGCTGGGGTGTAGTTCATGTGTTGTTCTGGCCCCCTCCAGCAGCATCAGAACAGGAGAAAATTAAGATAATCAAGAAGAGATGTATACCTGACGTCTCAGTAATGGACTATAGACACGAAATTTGAGTGGCCTTTTTCCCATTAACGAGAAAACACACTCCAATACAGACAGGAAAGTGATGAGAGGGAAGGAAAAAGACATTTATTCAGAGACTAAGTCTCTTGCTCATTAAGAGCTTTATTCCATGGGACTCACATTGGAGAGGTTTGTGGGGGGTTGTCTCCCGTGGGAGGGACCCCACCCTGGAGCAGGGGCAGGACTCCTTTCCCCGAGGAGGAAGCAGCAGGAGATGGGATCAACAGGTGATGAACTGACCACAACAGCTCCCACTGCCCATCTCCCTGTGCCACTGTGGGATGGAGGTAGAGAATTGGGAGTAAAGTTAAGCTCACGAAGGACTTAAAGGGGTGGGAGGACGGTATTTTAAAAATTTGGTTTGCATCTCATTATCCTACTCTGATTTGGATTGGTAATAAAATAATTTTCCCACACTGAGTCTGTTTTGCCTGTGGCAGTATTTGTTGAGGGATCTCTCCCTGTCCTTAGCTCAGCTCATGAGCCTTTTGTTATATTTTCTTTTCCCTGTCCAGCTGAGGAGGCAGTTATAGAGCAGCTCTGGTGGGCACCTGGCATCTGGCTGGGGTTAACCCATCACAGCAGACCATGAGCAGGCACTTGAGTGACTCCTGACTGAGCATCACGTCAGGGAACTTCTGTATAGGAGGGGAGCTTTCCAACGAAAAGAAAATAGGGATTTTTCCTAGGTAAGGCAAGTCCAGAGGCTGGTAATATAATTTTGCTGAGGAGTGTTCATTTTAAAATCTGGATTTGCTACGAATAGCAATCTTTGACCATTTTGTCATAAACAAAAGGTTAAAAAATGAAGTCTAGTGTATGTTTTATTTCAAGCACTGATAATTTTCATTAAGTTCTATGTTGTTGTGTAGTAGTATGAATATAAAATATAATTATTTGACAGGAAAAAGTGAATATATTTTTGAGTTTAATGTTATCCAGTTGTTCTATTTTCCAGCTTCCATTCCAAAAAACATTTTTTATTAAGACTGACCCAATTTTGAAGCCACCCTGATTTCAGTGAATTGAACAGATAATTTTGCTGGTTTCTGTAGTTATCTCTTCTTCAAAAAAAAAACTGGATAAAAGGTAGTGGTAGAGATAGGGTGAGATGCTGTATTGTAGAAAAGAGAAAAGAAGGTTTAGGTTTCTAATTCAACTTTTATGAGGGGGATATAATGCATAAAGGGAATAAAAATTTTTGACATATAACCTGTCTAAAATGTGGTTACATACAAAGCTATATAATGTAAGTTTGAACTGTGTGATTTTCATGATTTTGAGAAGGAACATAGGAAGCATTTAGAAGATAAAAGAAAAATCCAGAAGGAATTGATTTAATGTTTGTTGTTTTTTTTTTCTCTGAGAGATATTTTGGAAAAAAAGAAAATCAGTTCTGCTATGAAGATACTGTGTTAACTCTGAACCAAAGATTAAACCAATGAAGTGTGAAATGGAAGAATTTTAATCACTTTCAGCAAAAATCTCAGTACGTCATTAACTATAGAGTTACTAATAGTATTTTTATAATAACAAAAATGTCACATCACCTAGAGTTCATAAATAATCAGCTAAAGCAGGCCAAGTTAAACAGGAGACCTGGATTTTAATTTTGATCACTCAATTCTTATAACTAAAACTAGTTTTTCAATTTCTTTCTTTCTTTCTTTAATCATAATTTTAAAAATCTCTTCTGAGGAAACAGATAACCAGCTTCCTGAGGATGAAGTCTGTGAGAATTTTGGAATTAATATTTACATACCTTATCCTGTTTATTTCCATTATTATGTGTGAAATAATGCAGCATGTGCCATACAGTGAGGTTTAATCTCATCAAATTTCACACAGACTATACCGTGGCTGTGTTTTAGTTTTGATTTTATTTCCTGCCCCTCTGGGTTAGTGGCCCATTAAAGAAGGGATTTGGAATTCCCATTTAAGGAGGCATAAAATCTTACCTTAGATTTTCTTTTTTCTGTCTTGCTGCTAGTAGGTTTGTGTGTCATGATATGATTTTTTCTAAATAAAAAAAATCCTCTAGAAAAGTGTTGGCCTCAATTTCAAAGGTTAGCTGAAAGAAAAAGAGATTTATTTCAAAATTCTACATGTCAGGGTCATTTGTATTAATCAGACTTTTCTGTAAAGCTATAATCTTTTTATTCATGTTGATTGTTTGCTATGGTTAAGCTACGAAAAGAATTTAACCTTTTCCTTGGGTACGTTTTTTGTCATTAAAGATCAAGCCTTATTAAAGCACAGTGCTAATTGAGCTGCTGATGACCAGTGTAAGAACTAAGTTTACTTACCCTCTGCAACATAGCAGTGCAGAAAAAAATTCTCAACTGGAGACAATTCTACTCTCAAAGACAATTTCCCCTTGATATTAGGAAGGCTGTATTGAGGAGAAGCTTGATAAATACAATTTCTTACTCTGTTGGCAAGCCCAAGTGTGAAATGAGACTCAAGTGTCAAATGAGAGACACGTGTGGCTTGTCCTACTGTTTGGCTAATGTGCTGAGAAATACCATGTGAGCAGCCAGCCCCAGCTGCGGGAGTGGCACTAATTTATTGCTGTAAAATGGGACAATGAATGGCAGCACTCAGGAAACCCCGGGGAAGGTGTGTGAACAAATGAATGAGGGGTTGCTGTAACTGCTCTGACTGCTTTGAGAGGCTGAGCTCATCTGGAAAGGGGAAGTAGAAGTTCTGTGTTACTTGGAGATGCCTACACTGACAGTTGTGAGCTTTGCAGCTTTCCAGGCTGGAAGCTGTGCGCTCTCATTAGCACAGAGCTGCTCCCAGCCTGAAGTACAAAACTTAACAGCTTGTGCACTACTGTGCTAATATTGGGCTGCTTCATGCCCAGTCAGTGCGGGCCAGGTAAAGTGAGCCAACCTTATCCTGCCTTATAAATATATATAAGCTGTGTATATGTATACTTATATGTATCTTTTTCTTACTCAAGACAGGAAAAAAACAACAAGGAAAACCAAAACCAAAAAAAAATCTAAACCAAACAAAAAAACCCCAAAAGACGCAAACAAAAAAAAAAGAAGAAAAATGTTTATGTGTATATCTGGGTATGTTGTTTTGGTTTTCTCTCCTGGCTTCTTAGAGAGTCCTGGTAGACTATTATTCTCCTGCTATCCCTATTTCAGGCAGTTAACCTGGTGTCTAAGCACAGATTGAAGACACTAGACTGATCCAAGAACTTTTATCCAGAAGCATAAAGGCTGTGGGAAATCCAAGCAAAATTAAAAAACTTGATTATCACAAGGGAACTTGTATTCAGGCTAAATTTCTTCCCCACTACTTCAATTGCTTAGAAATTCAGAAGTAAGTGTTGCAGTTTTAGGCTTTTCTGTATCTTTTTCTATCTGTCTACCAGGAATTGCAGTCCTCTTCAAAAAGAAACAGACCTCAAGTTTAACACATCCTAAAACAGTCAAGCATGTTCATGCATGTATTTTGTGCTGGAAAGTGTTCTAAATTGATATGTATTATTTACCCCAGAAAAAAGTATGGGGGGATAATATGAACTATTACAGGAATTCACTTGTTTGCTATTGTATTCACATGAAAAAACTTGAATGCTGAGGAGGAACATAACAAAACAAGACTAAGCAAGAGGCAATATAAGCACTTTTGTTAATGAAAAGCATATGAAACTTTATAAAATATTTTGGTTTTCTTATGTTTTCTCAGCCTTTCAGGATTATCCAGTCTTGGTTCTTTCTCATTTTTTGATATACTCTTCTTTTCTACTTCATTACCCTTAATTTTATTTCTTTTAGTTCAGAAGAATAAAAGATGGAAGTAGTTTCTTTTTTTTTTCCCTAATAGAAAAAGTCCCTGGTCTTTTTTTTCCACTCCATCTGGACAAAAACCAGAAATTCATGGTTGTTTGTACAGATAAGGGTATCTATATCTGCTTGTCTGCTTCAGTCATGTCTCCTTTCTTCTGACATAGATCTGATTCTATATTTGTACATTCCACGTGTTGCCTTCCTACAGTATTAGCAGAGGACTGTGACACCAGTGACTCTCAAATTGCACAGCTCCAGATTGCACTCAGATTTTATTCTCATTGGCATTTCTTATGTCATGCAAGAAAATTCATCATTAATAATTGAATTGTATCTTTAAGTGTGCCTATATGTGTAGAGGAGGACAGTGAAGATACATAGAAGGTGAATCAGTTCTAAAATTGAAAAATCCCTGAAGAAGTTTTAAATAATCACAGATCAAAATCTATTTCAGCTCTGTGACCTTATCTTGAAAAAAATACAAGAGTTTTCTTTACCTCCGTGCATTAGAGGTAGCAAAAAGGCTGTACAGAGATCAAACAGAGTGAAGCATCACTCAATAAAAGTGAGTCTCAGAGGAATATTTGGGTTATAAGGTGTCCTTACAACCATTTCTAATTTCATTGAATTCCTTTGTACAAATGTTCATTTCTTCAGCAGCTGGAAAGGTGCAGTGTGAGTTTGCAGGGCAGGTTCTTTCAGAAAGGTGTGTGTGCAGAGCAGGATTGTGAGCACGGGTGGGGTGTGCAAGCAAGGCACCCCTGTGAGTGTGCAAAGGCCCCACTGAGTGTGAGTGTGCACAGCTCACTGCTCTGAGCACCAGTGCACTGCTGCAGGGTGGCGTGAAGGGCACAGTGGCAGCAGAGGAGTGTGCAAGGCTCCCTTGTGATTGCCTGGTGCAGTGTTGCGGGGTGTGAATACAGGGCACTGCTGCAGCGTGTGAGTGTGCAAACGTGCAAGGACTACTGCAGCATGTGAGTGCAGAGCACTCCTGCAGTGTGTGAGTGAGTAGGGCACTGCTGTAGTGTATAGATGTGCAGGGACTGCTGCAGTGTGAGAGTGTGCAGGGCGCTGCTGCAGTGTGAGAGTGCAAGGATTACTGCAGTATGTGGGTGTGCAGGGCACTGCTGCAGGGTGTGAGTGTGCAAGGAAGGCTGCAGTGTGTGAGTGTGCAGGGCACCATTGGGAGTGTGCAGGGCAGTGTTGTGAGCGTTGGATGAAATGGAGGGGCTGCAATGTCCAGGCCTCTGTGTAAGGACTGAGGGGAAAACAAATGTGACTGTCATCACGGGAGGCTGCTCTTGGCCGCCCAGCCAAGATAGTGGCACCAAAAATTTCTTGTTTATGGAACCAAGGGATGCCTCCAAATCAACAGCCCTTGTCATTATGGGGGAATTAAGCTTGTGGATGTTAATTGAGAACGCCAGAAAACTGGTAGAAACAGGTCCAGGAGATCCTAAAACAGATGGATGACAGCTTTTTGGTACAGGACTCAGGGAGCTGACTCAGAGAGGTGACCTCTGTGATTTGTCTCTTGTTCCCAGAGAGGCTGTTGTGGATGAAGTGGTGAATGGTGACCATCTTGGCCACAGCAACTGTGCAGAAATTAAATTTGAAATCTCAGTTGTTTTGTCTGTGCCTGTCTTGCTCCCAAGATGGACTAGGCGCAGGCTAGCGTGGTTGGAAAACCATAATGTTTTATTAACATGCTAAAAGCTGTTATCCCAAAATTTGTCCTTTCCCACAGTGTGCATGAAGCCAATCCCCCAGAGACTGGAAGTATAATACCCCACAGAGTGGAAGTATTTGATTTATTTTCAGTTCTGCACAGAAACAGGTGCTGGATGGCAAATCCACAAAGCGAGCACGAGGACTATCAATGCTTTTCATTATTTACATATATTAACAAACCAGTTATGTGTCTCTCTAAGTATTTGGTATTCTATCTTATATTGTTTAAAAGATTGCCTCGTATTTTATGCAAATTAGTCTGCTTGCTGAGTCTTCCTCTTCCCTAGAGTTTCTTAGATTGGTGAGCCAGGAGCCAGTGGCCATGAACAACCCCTGCCAGAAGCTCCTGTTATCCTGTTGGGGAGTTGAGTTTATGAATTTCTTTCTGCCGTTGTCTTCCCTTTGGGACAACCCTTGGTGTCTCTCATTTTCCCACTGGGACAGCTCCTGGTATCTCATCTTCCCATCTATCCCATTTACCCAGCTTTTGGGTACTCCATTTCCCATTGGGACAGCTCTAGCTAGGGCAAATTTGAGCCATCCAACCTGATCATGAGCCCCAGTGTGACAGTAGGAAAAAGCAGTTCCACAATCAAATAAATATTCTTGTGTCTGTTCGTTTAACCAGAATGAAAATTTTGTTTTATAATATACCAAAAAATTGTCTTTCAGTTGAAGATGACATATTTTTCTCATTTAAAATGTTTTCAGAATTTCAGTCAAAAATATTTCTATGGTATTAATAGAATCAGGATGCAAAAATGTATTTCAGTATAATAATGTATTTTGTTTGCTTTATCTAATGAGTTTTAATTTTGAATGTATTCCACAATATAGCATAAGTAGAGAAAAGGAAGTGCTCTGATGTTTTGATTTTTGTCTTTGAAATTCAGTGCAGCTAAGCACATCAGTGTGCTTACCTGATCCACAAAGGTACCTGAGGAAGCTTTTATCTGAGTCTTGTGGGATTTGGATTCCTAACTCAATTAAATCCTTTCTATTTCTTTAGATTTGCTTCAACCAAAGCATTCATACTAAGCCTTAAAGTAAACTTTGATGAAAGGTGTAAAGTTTTCTGCTCAAACTCAAATATTAGTGATTTAAATTTCCTTTGCCTAATGAGATTGAGGTAGTGAACTACTGTATTCTGATGACCTCTTTCTCTTTGGTAAGCTGTCTCAAGTGTGGCAAACATGTGGCATGTGGATGTGGGAACAGAGAAAATGTCAAAGACAGGAGCAAAGATTTACAAAATTTAATAGCTTTCATAAGCTTTAGCTTCTTGACTTAATATGGACCCCAAAAAAAGGAAGGAAAATGCCAGATGCTATAATAATATGGGTTCTACTAAAACAGAGAAGAAGTGTACAAATAGATTTATAATGACTTTTTGTAATCCCAGAGTGCAGATTTACTATAGTTAATATTTTCTCTATAAAGTTCAGTTAATATTGTTGTTTCTTGCTAAGTCTTTCATGAAGTTCCTTTTGGCTTAAACTAGCATGCTTGTACTTAGTAACATCTGCAGTAAAAGAGAGTACATCATAAAAGCATCTTACATTAAAAATTAGTTTCTGTTTCATAAGAAAATATGTCCTTTCTTTCGGCATTTGATGATAAATTATCTCAGTGTTATACATTAATAGAAGATTTTCTTGTGGTTTTGGGAAATGAGAATACTTTCTTGTTCCCGGAGTCTGTTAGTAGTCCCAGAGTCTTTGGAAGCCATTAAATAATGGTGGTGGGTTTTTTTTGTTTTTTTTTTTTTTTTTTTTTGTATAAAAGAGGATCTACAAACTGACAATGACTACATTAATTAATGGTTAATACATATTTCTTAAGCATTATGGTAGTTGATGCTGTGTTGTGGGCTGGTGGTAGTGAGATTCAGGGTAATGTCAAAAATCTATTTTTCTTTTCTGTCATCCACATAGAAAATGTTAAAGGGCTCTTGGGACTAAAAAGAAATGCAAAAGAGAAGGAAAATGTGTCCTTCCTAGAAGTTGGATGCTTGTCCACATGTACACAAGCCAGAGTACCAGTATTTATTACCAGTGTAATAGATACTGCGTTAGCAGATTTTTGAAACTGGTTAATATATGTAATGACAGAACAGAATAGACTGTTACAAGGGCAGTAATTTTTTAAAATGCCACCTGCTGAAGTACAGCCTCCCTGAGGGAGCAGTTTGTGGGGATTTTTCCCCATCTTTAGTCATTATCTTCCCCTGTCTGGTGGCAGCACAATGCTGACCTGTGCTGTGGAGAATCCCTCTGGTCTCCCAGAGCTATGCTGGTCATTCCAGGCCACCAGGGTGCCCTGACAGCCATAGCCAGGTCACAGAGCCACTGCCCTGCCAGACCTCTCTGCCCTGGGCCTCCTTCCCTCCTCCCAGACTCAGCCTTTCAGTCCAGCTCTGCTCCACTGACCTGCCCCAAAACATCCGTGGGAAGAGGACATTATTCTCTCTTCAGGTGTTGTAATGTTTCTGGACTGTCTCAAAACTGCTGATGATTACTAAAGCCTTGCTTAGCAGGTTCCTAATGGTGCCATACATTTGTATTAACATATTGATATAAATATTGACATCATGTCCTTATCTTCCATATCAAGAACACTGCAATTACTAGGTCAATTATTTTCACATACACACACAGAGTAAATAAAATTGAAGCAGTGATATATGCTACAGATGATTAAAAAATTCTTCCCAGCTTTGGGAAAAAAAAATTACTTTGTCATATTGAGTAAAGAAAAATAAAAACTTCCTAGAAGTTCTTTGTGCTCTCTAATGCTATACTGCATTCTAGCTTCTATTTAATTGCAGTTCTAAACACAAATAGCTGTCTGACACATGTATGGCTTTAAATAAATCCATATCTGCAGTTTTTGTCTTGCAGGACTACCTGTAGGCAAGAAACAGCCATCAAAACCACCGTGAGTTGTATACAGTTGACATATTCTTTCACAAAGAATATTGATATTTTAAATCCTAGATCCCAGTTTCCATGTATTAAATTTCTCCCAGTATTTAAGGAGTTAAAGTAATGTAGAACAGAATAATAAACAGAAATATGTAATTTTTAAAAATATACATATTCCTTGTAACATCATGGCCTATTTATACTTCATGATGATATGGTTAGGACTTTTAATCTTTGAAATTTTAAAGTAACAATGATACTTTGATTCAAAGTCCATTTGAAAAAAAGTGTTTCTTTGGGTTTTAGCTCTTTCTGAAGCTCTCACTGCAATCCTTCGCATTGCTGCACAGTATTAGTCACATAGTCATGATAATGCAGTTTAAGAAATTTCCACTACATAAGTCACAGCAACAAGGTAATTGTACTCTGCTATGCACATGTTGTCATTTGATTAATTTTAATCCTCTTGTGTTATGAACTAATCTGCTGATTTTTCTTATATTTACTGCAAGTGGACAGTTCTCACATATTCAGTTATCACAGTTCAGCTGATATTCAGCAACTTTATGATTTAAGTGGTTGAGTTCTTTGTGGAAATAGTTTAGAGGTATCCAGTGCAGCTGTTACTCGAGTGCTATTAAAATTCCAACATGAAAAAAATCCTTGATCTTCCTCATAATCTCCAAAATGAAGCTACTGGTGAACAGAATGTATTTTCAGAAGCAGTTTCAATAATTGAGAGATTATGGAAGAGATGAAATAATTTGCCATCTGCTGTGCAACATGATACCCCAGCATGGCCCAGAGATTCTTTTCTCTGGGAAATCTCCTTTCTAAAGGGAAAAAACCCCTACCCTTACATGTGCTTGTTCAATTTTTAGAAATTAGTTCAACCTCTTCCCAGTTCTCTTCAGGCTGAGTTACTATTTTGTTTCAGTCACTTTGTTTAGTCATTACAGAAGGAGCTTTAAGACCAGCATGTACCAGACTTGACTTCACATACTCATGTTGAGATTCTATATCTAAACATATATATGTAATATATATCTAAGAATACATAAAAAGTTAAACATTATATAGAAATTGTGTGATAGTGAGACTGGGTGGAAGTTGTCTTTCAAAATAAGTCAGTCTAGCAGGCCAGTATGTTTGGGGAGCAGGGAGGAAAGAAACTTGAACTCTTAAGTTCAAAAAGGACTGCAGATAATCTTGTATAGCCACATAAGGATTTGCTGCTAACAGCACCAAAATTGTGGGTTTGATCCCAATATGGGCCATTTACTTAAGAGCTGAACTCAATTATCCTTGTGGGTCCCTTCCATCTCAGACCAGTCTGTGATTCTGTAAAAGAAGCAGAGGATGTAGAACCACCCTCAGATAAAGTTTTATAGTAAATATAACAAAGAAAAACCAATTCATTTCAGATGGGCACAGAAATTAATGCAGTTTAATATCAGGCTTAGGAAATTAATCTAGTAAACAAACTTGTGTTTTGTGGCTGTTGATTAAATTATGCCTCCATCCCCATTCTGTAACTGTAAATATACAGACAGTCCCTGAGCTGGAAATGAATAATTGAAAGAAGGTAGCAGACAGAAACAAATAGATTAAGAATCTGTGCACCAGGTCTAGGCAAGAAGGGCTTTTTGTTTATTCACAGCAGCCTTTATGGTGCTATGTTTTGGATTTGTGATTAAGAAGGTGTTGGTAACACAACAGTGTTTTGACTATCGCTGAGCAGTGCTTCCATCACAAGATTTCTCTTTTTCCCATTCTACTACCCAAGGGTGGGGGATAAGGGACTGAGAGGGGACACTGCTGGGACAACTCACCCAAACTGGCCAAAGGGATATTCCATGCCAAATAACATCATGATCAGAAATAAATTTGTGACGTTTTGGCTTGTGAGGTAGCCATTGTTCATACACCAGCTGGGCACTGGTGTGCTTGTGGGAGATAATGAGGGAGTGGTTGGTTATGCATCATTTGTGGGTTTTTTCTCTTCACTTATTAAACTACTTTTATCTTGACCAATGACTTTTCTTTTGCTTTTCCTATTCTTTCCCATGTTCTCTTTGTTGCACGTGTGGCTTAGTAATTGAGAAGCTGTGTGGGTTCTTGCTGCTGGCCTGGGGTCAATCCAGCAGAACCTGATCGCTCCAGTCCAGACAGGACATCTTTAAAGTGTGTGTTTACAGAGCTTCCTAATTTATATGACATGGTAAAACAGAATAGGAGGGTTGGAAAGATGCAAAAGGGACTGAATAAGCAACAGGGAAAATCTCTTGGTTTAGAGTAGGAACTTAGGAAGTGCAGCATGTGCTCCTGCAGCAGTCTGTCTTGAACAGTTTTTTTTTTCCTTGAAATAGCTTTTGTGATTTAACATTTTCTACAAAATACTTGTGGTAATTAAAGGGATAATTAAAGGAATTAAAAGAAAGGAATAATTCAGACAAAAATTCTATTTAATTTGGCTTGGATTAGGTAAAAGAGAGAATGACATAAAAAAACCTTCTCACCAGATTGACATAAAGCTATTTTCATGCTTATTATGTCTCTAAGTAGCCCAGTACCTAGGCATATATACCCTGGTTTTTTGTTAGTGCGTATTCTGGAGCTAAAAAGCAATATTTTTATTTAATTTTTGGCAAGACATAGATTTCTTTTTTTGTTATTCCTCTTCCTATGAGCTAATACATTTGCCAAAATTCCTCAACTACCACATCTACCCCTTTCACAACTTGTCTGGGGTTGGGGAAAATGCAATTTTTAGGAACTAACTTCTTTAATAGATGATGATATCCAAAATAATTTTTCTTTTTCCCTGAAATGCCATTCAACATCTTTTCCATTACTGGCACCCTCTTCTGACAGACACTACAAAATATGTGTTTTTAGCCTAAACCACAATTTTACATGAGTTTTCAAGAGAATGAAAAATGCCTTTTCAAAATGAAAATGCTGTATCCACCAGAAGTGCAGTATAGCAATATGTAAAGCTGTAGTAGCAGTCAGTGCAAAAAGAAATTTAATTGCATATAAAATACCTGATGTGGTCATTTGATAACATTAATACTATTTTTTTTTTTCATTTTTCCCATTTCATACTGGTAGTACTTTGAAAAAACAAAATCTAAGGAGTCTAAGAATAGAACTGACCATGTTCTCTCTCATCTCCATAATGTGTTGTTTCTAAGCTCTGCTTCTTCATTCCTGTCAGAGCTTATTTTTGTATCAAATAAAAGCATACGCAAACCAAAAATAGACAATCTTTGCATGTCTTCATAATGAGAACCCACACCAGAATACCATGTGTTATGTTGGATAGAGTTAATTGGCTCAGGCACTGTAATGAGCGTGCTATAAACTATAAATCTTAATTTTTATTTTTTTTATTTTAATGGTAGCTAGTCTAAGCAAAAAGCAGAAAGTAACAAGGATGATAAAGAGTAAAGTAATCCAGAACTGACTGTGATTTTGATGGTAAAATATTGTTGTGGAAATTGTTTTAAGGAAAATAATCGTGAGTCTTATGCATCACTTAATGAACTTTTAAAATGCTGTTTTATGAGCAGCCAATTAAGGAAAGCCTGCTTTTTTGACCTTGCTATTTGCCACCCTACCCAAAAATCTTACAGCATGTATACAACATCCTTTGATTTCTCTACCCATCATATTTACTCTCCCTACATACTTATAAATAAGATGCCATCTTATTTCTGCATCCCTTAGTGCCCTCCTTGACAATTTTTCAGCTTTAGGAGCAAGACCTGGTGCTTTCTCCTTTACATGCCTACTTTTCAGAATTTTTTGTGATTTATGATATCACTTCTTTGTCAGGTTTGCGAATGCCTTATTAAAAATCCCAAAGTAGCTGACAAATAAATAGAAGAGACAGTGATATTGCATAATCCTTTGTATATAAAATTCAGAGAAGAATTACAAACACAAGTGAGCAGGAAAAAGTAAATCTGTTGCTAATTTTTATTATATTAAATATCATTACGTGAAAAACAATTAGGACAATTTGCTATTTCTTTTACAAATGTTTTAGGAGAACTGCTTTTAACCATCTGACCTATTTTCTATCTGGAAATCAGATTTTAACCAATGTATTGAAAAAGTGAAGACCTTTTCTAGCCCTGAAACCTGTATATTTAGTTTAAGCTTTTAAATGAGATCGATCAGGCTGTAGCAGCAGACCCAGGAGTTATTAACTTTATATTTTTGTCATTTTCAGCACAGAATTTTACCTTGAAAATGATACATGCGATACCAAAAATTAAGGGGAAGGCCTTCTTAGTAATGTTAGATATTCTGTGTGTTGGTTCCTATCCAGCAGATACAGCCTGCAAGACACTTGTGTATTGAGCAGAACGATCTTATTATTAGGAGAGTGATGCAGTGTGGTTTATTTCATACCCTGAAATCACTCAAGGACATAACTGAGTGGATTATATTTATCCTGGACTCTGTATTGTGCTATTATGTGTAGCAATAGCAGGCAGCATATTAAAACTGAGATTAGGGACTACAACCATTCTTTTGAAGGCAGTTCTGAAATTTCAAAGCTGTTGAATTATTCAAGTATATTTCAATTTATAAAACGTGATTGACTGCTTGATGATGTGATGGTATAAATAAAAACATTGAAAAGAATGGAGTCTATTTTTTTTCCCATAGTTGTTTTGAGCCACCATAATTGAAATTGTTGATTTTGTGTCAGTAGCAGCCATAATTAAGAGAAGAAACATTAGACAATTTATTTGGTCAATGCCCTACTTTTGCACAAACAAAAAAAAAAAAATCCGGTCAAGGTAGAAATGGACACAGTTACAATATGAAACTGACTAGAAATAGTCAATCTATTTAGTATTAAAAGATCTGAATGAATATTTAACTTCTGGTTTTTTCTCTCCCTATTTACAAAGCCAGTAGCACACATTTAACATGTAAGTATGTAACATTTTTAAGGTAGCAATGTCAATATAAAAATCAAAAGAATTCTCTAAATATATGTTTGGGTCTCTTAAAATATATCTTTATGTTCCTCAAGGAATCTAGAAATTGGGCTTTTAATTAGTTTTTGATGCATCCAAGTTTTCCTAGACTGAAAAAACCATGCGTGCTCTACACACCACATGCAGAAAGTGCTGGTTATGGTGTAGGCATGCTATCATTATCTGAATGTTCACAGTATTATTTTTAAGGACATGACAGTCTGTTTTCCTTTTCATTATGTGGTTTTAAGCTTCTGTTTATGTTTCTCAGTTACTGTGGAGCATTTTATGCAGAGATCGAGAGTTATCTCCTGAAATATCAGTTATCAGAAAATATCACAGTGTGTCTTATGGTGGGAATGATGATATTCTATTATATCTGACAAAATTGAATTAGCACCTTCACATAGATTAGCACATTGGCTGAGTGTGAGGATTTTCCTGGAAGATTTTTAAGGTATTAAGCCTTCCAGCTGTAATTCGGTTAACACAGTTCTAAGTGACTTGAATGTCAGTGTTGGCAGTTTAAGTGGTATAATATTTCTGAAAGCAGGAAGAGAAACACTCTCATGTTCACTTCATTCAAAGACCACTTTGAGAAGAGGACATATGTTTCTTTAAGGTTATCACTGAGTGTAACTGTAATAAAACTCAGAATTAAAGAATGATTGAGGTTGAAGACACCTCTGCAGGTCACACAGTCCAACCAGAAATGGGTTTTTCAGCACCACGTCTCTCTGGCTCCTAAGTATCTCCAAGAATGGAGAGTTCACAACCTCCTGTGTGAATTTTCAGCAAATCTTACAAAAAAGAAGTGTTTCCTGGAGTTCAGATAGAGCCTGCTGTGTTTCAATATGTGCCCATTGCCTCTTGTCCTATTACTGGGCGCCAGTGGAAAGAGCCTGGCTCTTTACACCTTTCCTTCAGGTTTTTGTATTCATTACTAAGAACCCCACTAAGCCTTCTCCAAGCAGAACAGTCTCAGCTCTCAGGCTGTGCTCACAGCAGGGATGCTCCAGTCCCTTAATCAGCTTTGTGGGCCTTTGTTGGACATTGCAGTCTGTACATATCATTTGTATTCAGGAGCCCAGAGCTGGACACAGCACCCCAGGTGTGAGCTCATTAGTTCTGAATCCAAAACACAGCACTTGTAACAGCTGCCCAAAATAATTTAACTCTCTCCCAGCTGAAACCAGGACAAGTAGATGTTCTCTTAAAATATCTGGTGGGACATTTTGATGTGGTTTGTGCCAAAAACAAACAGTTCCGTGGATATATAGATAATTCGATGATCCTTAGAAGGCTTTTCTAGAATCATAGAATACACTGAGTTAGAAGGCACCTACCAGATCATGGAGTCCTACTCCTGGCCCTGAACAGGACACCCCAAGAATCACACCATGTGCCAGAGAGCACTGTCCAAACACTTGAACTTTGTCATGCTTGGTACTGTGACCACTTTTCTGGGGAGCCTGTTCCAGTGCCCAAGCACTGGCTGAAAAGCAGTTTCCCAATATCCAACCTAAACCTCCACTGACACAGCTTCATGCCATTGCCTCAAGTCCAGCCACGGGTCATGTGATTGAAGAAATTGGGAAATTCTGTTTCCCTTCATGAGGATGTGTAAGACCCCAATGAGGTCTCCCCTTGGTCTTCTCTTCTCCAGGCTAAGCAAGACAAGTGACCTCATAGAATTTCCCCTCCAGTCCTGTCACCATCCTCATGGCCCTCCTTTGGATGCTCTCTAATAGATAATGTCTTCTCTGTATTGTGGCACCTAAAACTGCCCCCAGCACTCGAGGCGAGGCTCCCCCAGTGCAGAGCAGGACAATCCCCTCCCTTGCCCAGGTGGTGATGCTGTCCCTGATGCCCCCAGGACAGGGATGTCCCTCCTGGCTGCCAGGGCCCTGCTGGCTCAGGCTCATCTTGCCACCAACCAGGACCCCCAGGTCCCTTATGAGAAATAGCATGCTGAAACAAAGCCAGTGGCATCTACCCTGCATATTTAATCCTTCTTCAAATACAAAGAGCTTGACTTGGTGTTCTTCAGCAATATATTCTCATGGATTCTGCAAGTTAAAGGAACTGGGAACAATTAGAACTGAATATCCTGAGAGAGAAGACATAACTTACAAACTAATAATGTAAACCATCCTGTACTAGCTAAATTAAGCAGTGAAAAGCAAGATTTCAATCTGATGATAAAGTATAATGAAGAAGTTATTACCTGGTAACTTATATAATGAAATTAACACTGTTTAGAGCTGGTTGTTAATTCATTTTTGGCATTGGGACTTAGAAGCAGAGAGAAATAAAATCAAGTGAGAGAGAATGCTCTTTCAGAGAGGTAAAAAATGAAATGATAAAAGATGTAATTGAATCCTGGACTACATGAAAGTTAGTTTCTTTGGTCCTAAGGGGAAGCTAATAGTGTAGCTTTGTTTCCATTCACTTCAATTTATGCATGAGTACAAGTCTTATTAGGGCCTTGTAACAACACTTACTAATCTTTAGGAATCTGTTGTGTAGGAAAATTGGAACGGGGACATATTATTTTCCCTTCCTGGTCATAAAAGTTAATGCAGGAGGAGACAGTCCAAAATATATGAAATAACTCTGTGAATTCTGTTCACAGTGCAAATTCACTCTAAATTTTCACTCACTCAATTCACTCACTTTTACCCCAACTTTCTATGTTCAACTTAGGGTATTGCTTACACAGGGATGTGTGAGAATGTCTCAGTCTTTCTTATTTTGCAATATATAATAAGTACTGTGGCATTACCTAAACACAGGACTCAAAAATTCACTATCTCATATATTTTTCTCCCAAGTAGCAGATCAGAATATTGTCTAGGTTCAAAGTGCAAATACTGCTTTACCTTGCACGGTAGCTGGAATTCTCTGTTAAAGTCAGAACAATTCTAGGATGAAAACAGAGCTTTTCAAAAGTTGATTTTCTAAGATGTCTATCTATCTATGTGAGCTCTTTTAAAGTTAATAAAGTGTCAAATTCAAAGACAAAATATTTGTATGAGACATAGTATTGAGAAGAAATAAATTGTCCTTTGGATGCACTGATTGCTTTCTACTGACTGGATTGGGGCCTAGTTAACTAGCTGAGACTGGACACTGAGTTTTTTAGTGCATTAACCTAAAGGTGAATTTTCATGGTTGAAATTGCTTTAAAAATATAAATTTTTGTTAAGAAAGGCCTTGTAGAAGATAGCTCTTTTACTTTTGTTGTTTTGGTATTCTTAACTAAAAATGCAGGGGCTGAGGGTGTTAGTTTGGTATTTTTTTGGCCTTGGGGTTTAGTTATGTTACTGGGGTTTGGCATGTCTAATAAATTTAGTTTTGCTTTCTGATGAGCAGTTATTGTGGGACAGTATTGGTAAGGGATGATGTTGTTCAACAGGAAAAAAAAAAGCAAACATTAATACCCATAATTTGTAATGTAGTTCTGGAAACTCAGGACTTCCAACTAAGATCTGTTTAACATGTTATTGAATAATCCATTTATATTATTGATAGTAATTTTCCTGGAAGTAATGTTTTGTGCATCTGGTCTTATTGTAAAGTCAGTTTCTTCTCCTCCTTCAAATCTATCTCAAACTTTCATACTATTTGGTTCAGACCACAGATCCTTGTCCTAATATCTTCTGAGGCTTTCACTTACGTGGTAACACTGAAGATATTTGAGTGATGCAATTTAGATGGTGAATCCCTGTAAACCACATGCCCTCTGGTTGCACTAATTTCACTTCAGCATTTTTTAACTGGTCATGCTGGAGTTCCACAAAAGATAAAAGAACAATTGCTCAGTTAGTGCTCAGAGATTATCAGCATTTATCAATATATGTCCTAATGGTGCTGTCCACTATAGACAAGTACAAGACATAAACATCATGAAAATGCAGTTAATTTTTCAGGGATAAAAGCATATTGCTAGTCCCTCAATGGATTTTTTTTCAAATACAATACTTTCCCACAATAAAGACTGCTGTGTGAATAGTGCTTTCCAAAGCCTTTGACAATCTCTTGTCATTTTCTCTTCTCTTGTAGCTGATGGATGCACTGACTGGTCTGTGGATTACAAGAAATATCAAGTTCTAGTGGGAGAACCTGTTCGTATAAAATGTGCACTCTTTTATGGATATATTAGAGCTAATTACTCCCTAGCCCAAAGTGCTGGACTTAGTTTGATGTGGTACAAAAGCTCTGGACCTGGAGATTTTGAGGAACCTATAGCTTTTGATGGAACCAGAATGAGCAAAGAAGAAGACTCCATTTGGTTCAGACCAACAGTGGTACAAGACAGCGGGCTCTATGCATGTGTTATAAGGTACTCTATTTTAATATACTGCATTTTAATTGACCAAACATGAAACAAGGCTCTTAATAATGGGACTTTCATGCCAAAGAAAATTTTTCTGTGTTCTTTTTTCTTCTCCTCCTGGCATTCGCTTCCCTGAAGGTTTTTATGCCTGACTAGAAATTGCTATTGAATGTCTTGAACTTATTAAACTTGCTTTTGTATAAATTTAGTCATTTATAGCAAAATCTAAAATTTATAAGGAGGTTGGGACTGGATGAATAAGTCATCTGTTCCTTTCTCTGATTCTGGTTTTACTCTCGGAATCACTATCCCAGAGTTAAAAAAATTCTTTTTTTGACATTCAGATTTAATTTTATGTAGATTTCATTAAATGATTTAACTGAATTGACTTACTTTTCTGCTATAAAAAAACCAAAAATTGTTATTTGATGTTAAGAAGTTGCACCAAGAAAAAACAGAAGGTGAAATTTCAGCATTTTTGCATACATCCTTTAGTATTACATCTGGCTTAACTTGATATTAGAGGCTGGGTGCCAGATGTCTTCCAAAAAATTTAACCTTCTGGTTCATCAAGTTTTATCACCAGAAACTGGACTGGGTTATGCTTCTGCTTTCTGCAACAGGTTTCATCTTCTTTTTGCATCTTTAATATGGTTTACACAGAGATATTTTTCCAGCCTTTTACAGTATTCCTCTCTATCTGGATAACTATAAATGTGGTCTTGCTACTAATACATGATAGAAAGAGTCAAAAAGCAAAATGTAGAGCAACTGAGTGGCTAAAAAAGGAATGCACCATGCAGCTAGTACAGTGATGCAAGGAAAATGTGGAAATTGTTTTATCAGCAACTGGAAAGTTGCTGATAAAACAATTTCCGCAATTTCTGCCATTTTTCTTTTTTTTGTAATGTGTTTTTTTTTGGTTGTTTGATTTTGGTTTTTTGTTTTGGATAGAGGGAGGGGGAGCACAGATTGGGCTTGTGTGTGCTGAAGGAGACTTTTACTAAACAGTGTGTTTACAAAAGATTATTCTATGAGCTCTTTATATAACCTGTGAGACATTTCATATCACATTGTTTGTCCAATAGCATATTCAACATGTTTTTTCTGATGATGACAGTTCTCTTTAAAAGAACAAACACAAAAACCTACAACTAAAGTTCATTTGGGAGAATTTTTAGTTATATTTGGATTAATATTTTCTGATAAGTGTGTAACAGTAGCCATGAAAATGAAAACAATTTTGTCAATTATTCCATAATGCTGTTTAAAATACCATAATTAATCTCCTCTGTTTATATAAAGAAAACCTTAATTATCTGATGTTGCAATTTCCAGCAAGTATGGATAAATGCTGAATTTATCCACTCAGACATACTTTATGTCTATCATACAGCCATGAACCTGTATTCATGGCTTTTTTTACATGGATTTTTATTTATTCCAGAGGTATGTAGAACCATGTAATCTGCTTTAAACTACTATGGTGTTTGCTACCAGTCAGAAATTAGACCTACAAATAAACCACTCTGCTTCCCACCACGCCTTTGGCAAGAGAGGGGCAAAGGCAGAGACTGTGGGTTGTGATAACTGTTTACTGAAAGCAAACAGCAGTGGAGTAAGAAGTGTGCATTAATAGCAGCAATATTAATAAGAAATAAAGAGGTGCTTGTCTTGGTTTGATAGCAGTCCAATTGAAATGGTGGCTGCAGTCTTCCTGGAGTGACAGATTTGGTTCTGTTGAGGCAGTGATCCCGTACAAGCGTGTAGCTTTCCCTCTGAAGGGAAAGTGGTGGGATAGATGTCCCTGGTCTTCCTCTAGGAATCCAGTGGAAAAGGCTGCCTGTGGTGTTCCAAGTCTCAGATTATATCCAGGTAGGAATGCTTGGCTCTTCCCCCTGGGCAGAGCATCTCACAATGGGATGATGTAATTTTATCAGTCGTGTAGTGAGACTCAATGGCCCATTAACAGCAGATATTTCCCAGAGGGAGGATTGGTTGTGGAAGATATAAAGAAAACTGCTCACCTGCCACTTTTGACCACTCTGCTCCACTGGGGTGCAGGCTGCATTCCCTGCTGGTCAGAACCACATCCCAGAGCCACACCTGAGGAACGGGAAGGGATTGGTGACAATGGTATAGAGGATGGGGTCAATCCTAGACACCCCCCTGTCATGAAGAGAGGGATGTAACATCACAATGTTGCTTGTCATTTATCATGTATGGACAGTGAACATAGCTGGATAAGCAGCAGTAAGAGTTAAAGTAAATATTCAAGTGCAGCTCCCAGAAATTAGGCATTTATTACATATACCTGGTATAACAGTAAATAATAAGTAGTTTCTATCAAAAATTCTGCCTTTAAAGTTTCAAAAATAGCTGAAGTACTGTTCCTATCAAGAGAACACTTCCTTCGTGTATTCTTTTCTTTCCCTGCCTGAAAACATCTATTGCAATGTCTCTAGTAGTTGCCCAATCAGCATAGATCAGTGGAACTGGAGTTCTGTGGTTAGTTGTTAGTGATTTATGTGATTGAGAATCATAGAATCATAGTATCACCACTGGGTTGGAAAAGATCTCTAAGATCACCAGGTCCAACGTTTCAACAAGGAGCTCTACATCAGCTACAACATTGTATAAAGTGCCACATCCAGTTGTTTCTTGAATGCTTCCAGGGATGGTGACTTCATTTCCCTGGGCACTCCATTCCAGTGCTTAACTACTCTTTCAGTGAAGAAATTATTCCTGATGTCCGACCTGAACTTCCCCTGATGCAGCTTGAGGCCATTTCTTCTTGTCCTGTTGCTGGTTGCAACAAACTTTAGTTGCAAGGGAGAAAAGGTAGCCTGGGAGAAAAGGCCAGCCCCCCACCTGGCTACAACCTCCTTTAGGGTAGTTTTAGAGTGCTAAGATCTCTCCTGAACCTCCTCTTCTTCTGACTAAACAGTCCCAGATCATTCTGCAATTCCTTGTATGATTCACTCTCTAGACCTTTCACCAGCTCCACAACCCTTCCCTGGACACTGGACATGCTCCAGCTCGTTAATGTCTTTCTTGCAGTGAATGGCTCAAAAGTGGACCTAAGATTTGAGGTGTGGCCTCACCTTTGCTGAATACAGGGGAACAATCACTGTCCTGCTCCTGCTGCCCACACTATTGCTGATACAGGCCAGGTGCCATTGGCCTTCTTGGTCACCTGGGCTGTTGACCAGAACTCCAAGATTTTTTCCTGCCGGGCTGCCTTTGAGCCACTCTTTCCCCATCCTGTACCACTGCATGGGCCTGTTGTGACCAAAGTGCAGGACCCATCACTTCAGCTTTTTAACCTCATGCAGTTGGCCTCAGCCCATTGATCCAGCCTCTGCAGAGCCTTTGTACCATTCAACAGACCAGCATTTCTGCCCAACTCACTGTCATCTGCAGAATCACTGAGGGTGCGCTCATTGCCCGCTTCTAAACCATCAATAAAAATATAAACAGAACCAGCCCCAGGGGTGAACTTTGGGGAACCCCACTAGTGATGGCCAGCAACTGGATGTAGCACCATTCCCCATGACCCTTGGTATCCAGCCATACAGACATTATTTATATTTATGAACCTGTTTAATATTTATGAACATTAATTGCTTTGTTAGGCTGTAACATTTATTGGAGAAAAACGCATAGGAACAATTCTTGCTCAGAAACATAGGAGCGTCTATAAAGAATGCTTAGGATACAGACAAATAGAGATAACAATGGAAGTTTAAATAAAGCATTGCAAATTATATTATAGATGAAAAACCTTCTCCATCTTTAACATACTTAAATTCATTACATACTTATTAGCCATAAAAATACTGCCTATAATTAATTTAGTGATATTCAGCTTTGAAGATTCAAATTCAGATGACAGCAAGGTTCAAAAAGAGAATAACAGCATCTATAGAGATTGTTCAAATCTATTTTCATCCCCAGTTGGTAAAAAAACCTGAGTACCTGCTTCAGTATGCTTAACTGTTTCTATTAGTAACACACAGTGCAAGAATTTAGATGAAGAGGTAAAGTCTGAAAAAGTGTGAAGTGAACAGGAAGGAAGGAAGGAAGGAAGGAAGGAAGGAAGGAAGGAAGGACAGAAGGAAATCAGATTATTGTCTACTCTTGCATTTAACTTCATTCCCCTTCCTATAGTCTTGCATGTCTGAAGGTAGAGGCTTCAAATGTAGCAGTATTTCGAACTAATTTTTAAGGTCAGCTTTTATTTTTGTGGTTTAGGCATGTTTAAAATATCACTATTAAAATTCATAGCAGTTGTATTTTCTGTTTATATATTTACAGACAGATAAGTACATGCATCCACACATACAGATATTACATTTTTATTGAATCACATAAGTTCCCTGCTATATAGGTGTTAGTATATATATTTTTATTTGCCAAATAAAATATAATGCCATAGAGATATTTTAAATAACAGAATATTAATATTATCAAAAAAATTGTCAGTTAAAACTGCTTCCAAATTATCTTTAAAAAGCATCAATATAGAATACCTTTTTTCCCCTGAGAAATGTGAGATTGTTGAATTTATGAAAAAGTAGTTCTTCATCTTCATCATCTGAAAATTAATTTTAGGTTTAAATAGCATAAATTTATCTTTTTAGATAGGATGTGTCATTTTCAAATATGAAATATTGTTTTTCTGTATTTTTAAAGATCCAATTTTGTCAAATCATGTCAATTATCTTGGCTTAATTAATATAACTATTTAACTGTTAATTTCTGTATAGTTAGCTAAAATAATCACAGTTATATGAATGATGCATTGTTGTCAACACATAGTTATTCTTTAAATAAATCTGAAATAATAAATGGGAATTTTAAAATAACATGTGTAATTATTTTTAGTGAAAACTCCCTTAGTCTCTTCCTTCCTTCCTTCCTTCCTTCCTTCCTTCCTTCCTTCCTTCCTTCCTTCCTTCCTTCCTTCCTTCCTTCCTTCCTTCCTTCCTTCCTTCCTTCCTTCCTTCCTTCCTTCCTTCCTTCCTTCCTTCCTTCCTTCCTTCCTTCCTTCCTTCCTTCCTTCCTTCCTTCCTTCCTTCCTTCCTTCCTTCCTTCCTTCCTTCCTTCCTTCCTTCCTTCCTTCCTTCTCTTTTTCTCTCACTTTCTCATTTTCTCTTTCTGTCTTGCTTTCTTTGCCATGAAGGCTAACCATCCACAGTAGGAACATGCTAAATTACCAATTCAATTTAAGAACATTTTACATATTTCATGTATTCACAATTTTTTAATTAATTGTCAGAAATCTTGAACACACAATGTATAAGGAAATCTTTGCTGTACTGAAGGAAATGGTGAGCAAAGACAAGAAATAGAATAAATTTTTCATAAACCTGGTGGAAGCATCATTTCTTCATCATCTTAAATAATGTAAAACCCATTTAAAAATGGGAATTGCTACTTCTGTGTACCAACCATTTTTGAAATCTGTCTTACCAGTTGAGAGCCTTTTTATCCTGATAAGTTTTTTTTTTATTTCTTTAAAGAGTTTTTAAAAATAATTATCTTAAGAAAAGAGTAAGCATTCATATAACAACTATATATCAAATTTCAATTAAAAAAATCAAAACAAACCCCCCCCAAAAAACAGCAGCAAAACAAACACACCCCCCTCCCTCCAAAAAAGAAAAATAAAAAAGGGAGAAAGTAAAAGTAAGTCTTAAACCAGTTTGTCTTTAAAATTTATAATCATGGTGTTTCCTAGATCTGCATGAGATCTTTGGTTTAGTTTATGTATATTGCTGACAAAGGAATCTGACAATGGATAAGAGAAATACGCTTTCTCAAAGGAATACCAAGTGAGCTAGCAATACTCAGAAAGAAGGAAGTCTCAGAAGAGACTGTTATTCTTTTAATTCCTTTAAGACAGCATCACCACTCATTGTCCTGGGTAACAAGTGGTGGGACACTGCTGCACGGTGCTGACTGTGGAAGTGCTGCGTTAACAGTTGGACTCCAGCACCTTAGAGGTCTTTTCCAACCTTAGCAGTCCTATGGTTCTAAGAAAACAACAAATCTGACAGCCTCTTGAAGTGATGTGCAAGTTCAGGAGAACCTTGTTCAACACATGAGATGGGCTTAGTCCCTGCCTTTGTGGTAATTTGGTTTATAGAGATCATGGGGGGCAGTTAACTGTTTCTTCGTTAATTTTACACTCTATTTTTAAGCTTCTAAGTTTTGTCAGTTTTCTTCTAAGGTCTCTTCTTTGTGAAGATGGTAACCATTGCAAGCTATCTGGCTCTTATTTTCTTATGTTTGCTCCATCTCCTTTTAAAATGTGTCATGGTTTGACACTGGCACTAGCCAATGCCCCATGAAAAAGCACTCTCCCCCGGTGTCCGCTGTGAGACTTTTGACGAGGAATAAGAAAGAGGCAGGCTCCCACTTAACAAAAAAAAAAAAACCATTTATTAACTAAACTATACAGACAATAACTAAACTATACATAAAGAAACAAAGAACACACAATGGAAAATGAAAGCCCCACAAAACACTTCCCTCCTCCTCCCCTCCAATTCCCAATACAATACTCTTCCCAAATCAACAACTATCAGTCCATCATCACTCTGTACATAATCAATTCTCAATTCATCAAGAGGAGAGGAGTCCTTCTTGCTTGGCCATGGTGGCCTTTTCCAATTTCCAGGCTCTCTCACCGCCTGGATGAAATCAGGGCTGTTTCCAGGGTCTGTTTTTTAAGGATGCTCTGTCCCATTCCAAAAAGAAACACAATCACACCTTCTGGGACATCTGTCCCCCCCCATATTTATATACCCCTTGGGGCGGAGGGGTAAACTCCATCCCTACATCTTCTTCTTGGCTCCGGGGCATTGCGCCCCCCTGGACGCAGTCTCTGTCTCACAAGGAAACACGGCTCTCTGTCCATGGCTGTACAAAAAGAGTCCAGCAACAGCCACTCCAATCATCTCTTGCCACCAGAATTCTTCTCCTCTCATCCACACTCTCCCTCACTTGCTCCACTTGCTCATTTCATTTCTCTCAATCACTTTAACTCCTTTTCCGGGACAGGGTAATGCCCTGTAAGCTTTCATTGTCCACAAAAAAAACGAAAAGCTCTAAAAACGGCAGGACTCTTTCACAGCGCCTTTTCCCCCCCCCCCCCTTCTTCTCCACAGACACAGGCACGCGGGCAGCCCATATCAAATTTCAAGATAACAGTCCCGCTCGGTCTCTCTCCCTCGGTCTCTCTCTCTCTCTCTCCATCTCCGGGGGGGGGGGGGGGAGAACTTCACAGCAGCTCCTGGTCTCTCTTCCACTTCCACCCTTGGGGGGGGGGGGGGGCCAGGCCTACCTCTCCCGGGCCGGGCCACATGGCTTCCCTCTCTCTCTTCTCAGCCCGCAGCAGCACACTAGTATCCAATTTCAAAACAAAGGTCCCAGAACACTCGCTCTCTTTTTTGGGGGTCTCCATCTCTCCACCCTTCCACCTTCAGGGTACCCTCTCTCCCGATCTTGGCCTGGGCCCAGCCTACCGCGTGGCCGCGCTCCCCCGCCCAGCAAAAAGCACTGGACGAGGGAGGCATCTTCACTCTCTGCCGCCGATGTCCCAAGAGACCGTGCCTGCGCAAACCCCTTGCTTTTAAGGTGGTCTCGGGAGGTGACTCCTTCCCAGAAATCCCATTGACCCGGATTTCCGGGTCAAACCACCACAAAATGCAAGCTTGGTAGGCTAGTCAAATATCCATGTAATTTTGGACTGCAACTTAGAGAGGCTTGGGGAGTTGAAAAAGCCTTCGGGCTAACATTAGGAATTTATACAGGTTGGGTAGCTGGAGCTTACATTAAGAGCTCTGTACAGATGGCAAAAGCAGTTGCTCCTAGAAATAAATGTGGGATTTTCTTGAAGTTAATGCTTGTTGAAAGTCAGGAGATTGAAATCTACTTATTCTCCGCTCCCCTGTCCTGACACTGCAGGAGGTCAGCTGTCTGACATTAGCACCTTCATCATACATGGTAAAAACCTTCCACATGTGTTAGGACAAAATACCTAATACAATGAGAAAAGGTACCCTGCACTCACCTGCTCGTCTCCTAATACTGAAGAGATGAGCAGGTGAGTGCAGGGTACATTTTCTCATCGTGGAGTTGGTATAACTTATGCATAAAGCTAAATTCCAGCATGTGTTTGCTATTTGCTTGGCTGAGTGAGAACTCAACAATGAAAAACAAGCAAACAAGCCTGATGATGAGTAGAAAAAGGAGCAATATTACCCTTATGGTCAGTTGGTGGAGTCATGAATATGTAAGAAGTCTTGATGGGCTAGAACTGAATAGGTTAGTCCAGATAATTCTTTTATGTAGAACTTAAAAGTTTCTATAAAGACTTACATTAATTTTTATGAGGGCAAAATAGCAAATTCCTATACTTTCACAGAATAGGGGAAGAATGTTGATATTAGAAAAGAAGAAGAAATTAGGGTATTTGACTGAGCAGAAGGCATTGTCAGTATTGCATTTTAATAGCACTGAATTTATAGGAGTGGAGTAAATAATGCTTGAAGAAAGATTTAAAGTCTTTTGTGTTATATCCAGTTTCTTTTACAGCTAATTCTTTTGTTGTTGAGATATTTGCTTAAATATAGCAGTGTAACAAATAGCAGTTTGATTATTGCTTTCACTGTTTATTAGAGGTTTGTTAGTTTCTCCTTAAGAACACTTTCAGCAAACTAGATTTGTGCTTTGATTGTCAAGGTTCTTCTGCTCACAACTAAATTAATAATTCTGGCCAAAAAAGTAACACTTCATGTGGGAATTTGCAGGGAGCCCTGACATGGGAAGAGACGAGAATCTTGACTCTGTGTTTCAGAAAGCTGATTATTATTTTATGATATCTATTATATTAAAAGAAAATTATATACCAAAACTATACTAAAAGAATAGAAGAAAGGATTTCATTGGAAGGCTTGAAAGGAACAGAATGGAATGGAATGGAATGATAATAAAATCTTGTAACTGGCCAGACAGTCTGAGACAGCTGGACTGTGATTGGCCATTCATTAGAAACAAGCAACACAGGCCAATCACAGATGCACCTGTTGCATTCCACAGCAGCAGATAATCATTGTTTACATTTTGTTCCTGAGGCCTCTCAGCTTCTCAGAAGAAAAAAATCCTGGCAAAAGGATTTTTCAGAAAATGTCATGGCTACACACTTCAGATCTCATTTCAACAAAATAGTAAAATATGACAGTGATGTTTGGTTGTTTGGTTTTTCATATGTAATTTAAGAGAGGAAAGTCCTAACAGATAGTCAGGTTGTATTACTATGCATTGTTCACAGTAAAACAACCATAGTTTCTATTTTGTCAAAGAATAAGCAGTATTTTGTCTGTTTTACACTTTGCTTCTAACTCCATTCATCTTAGAAAAAGTCAAAACAACTTGCAACAGAATGGAAGAAGTAGCTTTACAGCTGCCTCTTTAGCAAATGCAGGAGAAAACTTTATTTGTATTTTCTCTATTTCCATATAATAGATATTTAAGTAAAGGATCAATTGTTTTCTTCACAATGCTACAAAAAAATGGAGGACAAAGGCAAAGAACTAAAATTATTTTCACTAATTTTCAAAACAGTGGCTTTTAATTTTTTCCAATTTTGATAGATAGTTTTTGTTTTCTCTCATAGAATTCAAAACAACCAAGTTGTATTGCTAGTAGCAATATGGGCCACCTACTTGGTAATTTAAGTTTGCTCTTAATAGCTAATATTGTATTTTTAATCTGCCATGCAAGTGCTTGCCTCTTTGTATATAAGCTATCTGTGGACATCAAATTCACTTTAAGCATCCAGGTTCTAAAAAGCTGCATGTCAGTTGTTTCCTTTTTAAATTCTCCTTGTTCTCAGGACAGAAGGTAATTAAAGTGATGTTAAAATATAGCTAAGATTTGATTCCATTACACGGGGATAGGTGTCTAGTGCTGTTTTACAGGCTCTAGGAGCATTTCCAGGACACTTCCAAGGGAATGACATATTGACACTAGATCTGGAGGAGGCTGAATGTGGGATACATTTGGGTAAGCCACATGCCACTACTCACCCACTCTAAGGTAAATAAAATGAGCTTTTTGTGGCTTTTAAGCTAAACCATTTTCTAGGCTCCATCAGGCAGACTGACAGCTACAGTAGGAGTTTAGATGTAGCACACAGGTGTATGAATGTAAGTGGATGACAGAACTGAAATGTCTTAAACTGCATTCTAAACTAAATTAACTTTGTGTGTTTCCATCACATACATTGAAATGCAGTGGCTGATATAAAAGTCAAGGGACATATGTCTGTACTTTAGTGCTATGACATGAAGCTGGCATTTTAAAATACTAAACTTACTGGATGAGTTTATAATACAAGAAAGTAATGGAATTGAATTAATTTATGATTTTTTTTTCTGAAATGCAAGTGTAAAATAGTGATTGATGCTCACAAATTTTTTCAAACTGACGTAAAAGACATCAGTAAAACAAATGTCTTTTAGTAATTAGTTTAGTATTTCCAAGATTTCTGACCAAAAAATATTACAAATAATACTTAAGAAAAGGGAAAGCAAAGCAGCAGTTGTGAGTCTTTAGTCAGGCTCCCAGAAGCATCAAATATCAGATGAACTCTGGTGAAGAGAGATGATGTTTTCATGACTTTTCCAGAAGGATTCAATCTGAAAAGGGGTGTGTGCCATGACCCAGAAAGGTCACTAATACAGCAGAGACACTGTAGGGAATTTGCCTACTCATTACTTTCTGCTACTACTATGGTAAGAGTACAGAAAGTTGGGAAGGAGGCGCTGTGTCTTCAGGATGTCTTTGGAACAGTTCCATTAACATCTACTTCCCACAGCAATTAGACTATTTCCCCCAGGCCAGTACTGAGTTAAAGCAGTCCTAGCAACAGTGAGAAGCTCTTCCATGGTCCTTTTTCTGACCCTTGCTTCTCTCTCCTCTTCCTTCACAAAGCAGAGACAGGCACCCAATATTACCAGTAATGAAGAGGAGGTTGTGTAGTTCCCAGCATAAAGAAGAGTGAAAAGGTGAAGGCCTCCATTCTTCTTTCCCTTCTCTAATAGGAAAAAAAAAAAAAATATATCTGGGATATCATCTTTATAGAAAGAAAGAAGAAACATCTTTATCACAAGTCTTCAATCTGAAACTTTATTATTTGTCTAGGGGTTTGTGTATGCTATGGAAAATTGAATAAATGAATGTAAGAGGATGTCATGGTGAGAAAAAAATAAAAAAAACAACATTTTTTTTATTTTATACCTGTGAGGAAAAGTGTTCAGGAAAATTCAGATGCAAATCAGGTGGACATTTGGAAACTTGTTATAGTCATAACAAAATCGATGAAAGAGAAATGAGTGGTAAGATTAACAGTGAAAAATAAGTAGACAGCAATTTAATAGAACTTAATTAATTAATTAATTAATTTCATTGAAGTTTTCTGATACATCTAAGAGATTCCTTTTATTTTTGACTGCCCAGTAAATAATTTTATAGGAATTCTGGCTCCTAGTCAAAAGCACAAGTAAGAGAGAGTATGGAGGGAAAAAATACCGATGCTGATGGTAATGAAATATTGCCTTGGAAATGTAGAGCATGAAAGAAGCAAGTTACTTGCTGAGTCAGGCAATGTCAAAATAGCAGGTTTTTCAAAGGATTGCTGATGCACATGATTCAATAGTTCATTGTGAAGAGAGTAGAGTGCTTGGAGAAGTCATGTGAGATCTCAAAGTGACTCCAGATTTGATGTGCAAGAAGTAATAAAATGGCATCTTGTAACGCCTAAATCATTTGAATTAAAATATTTCACTTCCTTGTTCTATTATCAAAAAATCAGAGTTCACACATAAGCAAGAGGTAAATAACAACCCATGCTTGCAAAAATTCCATTTCATAATGAATTGTTTCTTCAGTTCCACTGGTGTCTACAGAATGACTAAAGAATAACACTTTTTAAATAAATATATCCTGAATTGATGGTAGTATCAAAAAAAAATAATTTGCTTTAGTTTTTTAATGTTGTTTTTTAAAGCTTACAGGCAGACTTAACAGATAGAACTTATTTGTAACACTGAAAAAATATTTTTCAGATTTTCCCACTATAGGGAGAAACTAATGAAATTTGCATATTTGGTGCATGTTTAGTGTTACCATCTGTCAAAGTAGCATAGCCTGGCAGTGCTAATTCCAAAGGTGATGAGAGTGACCAAACAAATCTTGTGGTATTTAATTGCAAAAGCTGAGAAGATTAAAGGTCAAGGATGTCTCTGTAATCTTCATTCAGCCTTTTAATGTAGTAAGCATTATGATACAGCATTTAGCATTTAAGTGCTAAATTTGGTCTTCATTTAGAAAATTAATCAAGATTAGACAGTGAGAAGGGCTCCTTTTTTAATTTCTTGCAAGAGCTAATTTGTGCATGTAAATACACACATACATCCATAGTTGCTCAACTATGCTCAGCATACATATAGATTTGAATATGAAAATATGTGCAATATTTGAAGATATATCTCTTTGTATATAATAATAAAATCTCAGGGGTTGGAAGGAACCTTAAAGATTATCTATTTCCAACCCTTTGCCATGGGCAGGGACACCTTCCACGAGACCAGGTTGCTCAGAGCCCCATCCAGCCTGGGTGAACACTTCCAGGGATGGGGCATCCACAGCTTCTTTGGGCAACCTGCGCCTGTGCCTCACTGCCCCCTGGATAAGGAATTTCTTTCTAACACATAAACTAGACCTACCTTCTTTTAGCTTAAAACCATTCCTCCTTGTCCTAATGCTATCTATCTGTGGCAAAAGTCACTCTCCATCTTTTTTGAAGCTCCCTTCAAGGAAACTGGAAAGTCTCCTCAGAGTCTTCTCATTTCCAGGCTGAACTATCAAAGCTTTCTCAGCCCATCCATAGCGTAGGTGCCACAGATCACCTTCATGGCCTTTCTCTGGACCCTCTCCCACCCTCTCTAACCTCTCACATCTCTCTTGTGCTGAAGGCCTCAGCCATTCATGTATCTGTAGATGCAGGATATAATAGGATTAATGACTTTCAGGTTTGGGTTCGGAGCTATTCTCAATCTAGGTACCATGAATGCAATTCTTATGTGTTTCAAATAGCAGTCAGTAACCCCCAGATGTGGTATGTTATTAAATAAAGAGCACATAGTCAAATACACCCTTGTGGTGGTTGATAATGAGTAATGACACTCACAGGCAGTTTTTCTATGTGTGACATTACATCTACTGAAATAGTTATTGTTCATGTTATTAGTGCTGTTTAAAGTATGGCTATTAATAAGGTACTTTACAGGCAAAGTTTGATCAAAATGCATTCAAATTTGTGTGCTCATTATCGGTGTTACATACTAAAATTAGCTTTGCTAGTAACATCCTTACTTTTGGCTATAGTTTTCTTGCACTATTTCTCTGTTTGTGGATCCTTGGAAAAAGGCAAGGCTTAATAAAAACTAAATTTATTTCAGCATAGCATTTTCTATTGAGGCAAATGAAAAATAAAAGCCTTGATCTCATGTTTTAATGAAAGTATGCTTCCAGAATCGCTTTTCTCTCAATGCTGAGGAAAGAAGGATAAGGTGCATAGAACTTCAGGCCTTGTATCTCTTCAGCAGCAGAACAGAGAAGATTCTCAGCCTCAGAAACCCCCTGATCTTTCTGCCAGAATTTAGGCAAGGCATATGAGTGATTCACTGTCCTGCAGTATGATTCTGCATAACGCTAATAACAAGGTGTAAAAACCAAAAGATGAGGCTTCTAAACCAGCATCTTTGCTTAATTTTCTTCAGGACCCCTGGATAGCCAATATTCCAGGACTGGCAGGCGTTGGATTTGTCACTATTCTCAGCTGAGCTGGAAAAGAGTATCTGGAGAATGAATACTTAAACTAATACTGGAAAAAAAAAAAGGCTTTAACTGAGCCACTGTTCTGGCTTCAAGGCATCTGAATCTCATTTGCTTTAGGAGCAGTTCTTTCCCCAGCAGGAAAGGGCTTACACTGCTACCAAAGTGCAGAAAATACAAGTACTTTTCAATATAAAACTCTTCCCTCTCAACGTATCTGAGTTTTTGACTGAGATTCTGACTTCTTAGCCACTGGAAAATGGCTGATAACTCCAGTGGGACATGGATTTGCAGTTATCCATTTGTATTAAAAGCTTGAGAGCTCTTAAAAATTACAAACACTTTCTTTCCTTCTATCACACTAATGTGTTTTCATTTGAGGTAAAATTCAAGAGTTGCTGGAAATGTCCTTCATAACCATTTAGAGTCTAAACATGAATGTGAGTCCTCACAGCACTCACTGAGTACACAGTTAAGCTGTGTACTCAGGAATTGAGTCAACATTATTTACCCATGGAGTAAGCTTTTTCAGCTGCTCATGCAGTCATTCCAAGTACATGTAATTTAACAGTCATTTTCATTCAGTCAAGGCTTATTTGAGAGGAGTTAATCTAAGGATCAAAAGTTTCAGTTGATCTTGCAGTGCACAAAACTATCTCTTTAAGAATTGTTTGGTCTAAGTTTTCAGGTTGGGCAGAAAAAGGAAAAATATTTTCCCTGTCAGATTGCAGCCAAATATTCTAGTTTGAAAGGTGAAAGTTTAATGAAAAACCTGGATAGTGAAGTGATAAAACTATATACAAATTTATAAGGAAATTAAATCCTTTGTATTCAGCTCAGGATAGTCAGTAAGTCAAACCAGGACCTGCATACTGAGCAGTCAGATAGGAAGAAAGATGAGATCAGAGAACATTTACTGGGGCTTGCTCATCCAGAGTAGCAAAGTTGAAAAGAAAGTGGCTGAGGGGAGGAAAGACTGGGAAAAAGAAGTTCTCATGCTATTTAAAGATAACATTGTAATATAGGCACGCAGGGTGGCAGGATTAAGGAACCTTTAATTACTGCATTCCTTTACATCTAGGTTTTTTACTTCACATTTTTTTGTTCAGGTATTTAAAATATACAGATTACATGGCAGCAGAGTTATATGATTTTAATTTCAATGAGGTGTGCATACCTTGCTAAAATTAATATATTATCTCCCACTCTTCTCTCCTATGAATTTTACCCCAGGCTCTGTAACACTATAGGTAGAAAAGTTATTAATAAATTGTATGGCTTTACTGCTACACAAAATTATACTGAATCCTTGTCCTTGTCAAAAACACCTCTAAGATGGCAGTGAGACTTCGTAGGGACACACACAGCTTTCACCTTTTTAGGGTGCACCGTTCTTAGTCTCCAAGGTAAGGATTGAGAGGGCCAAGTGCCCCCAGGCAGGCAGAGCTGATGCTGGAGGGGACACTGAGTGTGTGTCCAATCTTCCTGCTGCAGAACACTTGCTGCTACAGGCCAAAATACCCTCTCCCCAAAAGATTTCCTCCACAGTAGCATTGCTTTTATTCTTGGTAAGTGACAATTCCTTTTTCTGCAGCACCAATGTTGTATTGATCCATTCGTCACTCAAACTAAGAAGAAGAATGGCCTCAAACAATGTGAGATATACTGGACTGTTATGATACACTGACAGTAAATGCTCCATTTGTGCTTGTTGAAATTGTTAATTTTCCCATTTGGCTCTCAAGTGCTGAAGCCAAAACAGCATGCAAACTCTTCATGGGCCACAGGAACCCTCTGTCAAACTCAAGCCTGTTCATTATTTGAGGTATTATATTAGAAAAGTTGTCTGGCCTGAAATATTTTCAACTATTTTGAAAAAACAATTCCAGCTTTTCCACTACAAATAGTTTTCCTTACAGTAGCAGACTTTTTTTTTCTTTTTTTTTTTCTTTTTTTTTTTCTTTTTTTTTCTTTTTTTTTTTCCTTTTTTTTCTTTTTTCTTTTTTTCCTTTGTTTTTCTTTTTTTTTTTTCCTTTTTTTTTGTTTTTGTGGGAATTTTATTTAGGGAATCATTCTAAAATCAATCTAAGGTCCTGGTATTTAACGTATTGCTTGCAGGAAGTATTCAATAAGGAATGAATGAAAACAAGGAAAATACTCAGTTGTTAATTAGGGCAGTAAACAGACAGTGTATGCAATAATGCAGAATTTGTTAGAGTGGTACTTTTAAGCTGTGCTTTCCTATTCTTTATGAAAAAAATACAGCCACACCTTCAAATCTTGTGGGTGTTTAACACATGTGGAAAATCAGAAAAGGCCAAACAAAATTAAATCAGCTAAAATAGAAGGGTTTGCACTAATGTGTTTATAGTCAAAATAATATGATTAACAAGATTAATCAGTAAATGCCATTTCTGTGGACATGAAGTGGCATTTTAAAATTCATGTCTTCAGAAGACATGAATTTTGTCAGGTTTAATGACAGTTACATTATGTCAGTGAAAGAGATAAGATGCAATTGCATATGAGGAAAATAGCCTATTTTTTTGGAATGTGTTCTTCAAGCACTGAAAATCAGAGTCCCTCAGTCCCACCAGAGCAGAACAGGCATGGCTGGCTGACAGATAAGATAAGCTGGGCTGGACAGTGGGTTCCTTCTGTATCTCATAGAAAAGACTTGACATAAAGTCATTTACACAGGACAGTGGGTGCTGTCTGATGCGTGTCTTCCCTCTATAATGATGGAGAGGAATAAATATATGGATGAGGCTCTGTAGCAGGCTGCAGTGTAATGTTTGTGTATGACACAGAACATCAGATAACATTAAAACCTTAATTCTGGGAAACTGCAGCAAATGCAAGTCTCTCCTCTCAAAGTCTCATTTAAATGTGGCTTTAAATGAGCAATCTGCTTGTGTTTCAGTCCTTTGCTGCCACTGAGAATCTCATTGGCATGCAGTACTTTGACCATCATGTTTTGCTTTTTGGTGCTTAGAAAATGCAGCAAAGAAATTTAATTTGAGTGGCAGAATAACTATTATAGACTCTCAACAGTGAAGAGTGCTAAAGGGAAAGTAATGTTTTTGAGTGAACAGCTACATGATTAATCGAGTTTTGAACATTTTACATGAACTAGTATCTAGCTCCTTCTGATTCTTCAATAGTTCTATTTGGAAGACATGTGAGAGTCAAAGTTATGTTTCCTGAAGCACTCTATATCAAATTTGCAGATTTTGCAAATTATAATGCATAAATTATGTATCTTTGTATAAATCTGAATCATACAGTGGATGATATTTTTTGAAAGTGTACAAATAGTCGCTAAGATTTGTATGATGAATTTGATTTTTTGATTTTCTGTCACCAAAACAAAAAGGAAAAAAGATAAAATATTTAGTGCAAGGCACTCAATAATTGTTAGGTAAAAATTGGCACGGAAGTAATTTTTATGTGTTTAGAGTAAATTTGGCGTCACAATATGGGTAAAAATCACAATCAAATGTGGGTGATTTGCTTATTGTGTACTACACTCAGAATTGTTGCGGCTTCTTTTTCTATACTCTTTTTAAGTGCATAAGGGGTATATTTATTTCAGTCATTTCAGCTTCATTAATTGGCAAATTACCACTTTGGTTAAAAGTTAGAGGTTGACATGCAGAGCATGTCAAAAAGCTTTATGATCCTAACGTGGCCATGAACTTTATATGAATTAATGCATTTAGAAAAGAAACAGAACTGGAAATTATGCAAAAACATTTCTCCATCTTGTTTAAAATGAGTCAAACCTCCAAAGATCACAAATAAACAAGGATATAATGATTCACATTATTTATATTTGCTTAAAATTTCTGTGTTTAGCACTGTATCCCTTCACAATTTAGTTTTGGATAGCCCTGTGAGGAATAGAGAGTTGGACTCAATCATTAGCGTCCACTCCAATTTGAGATAATCCATGATATTATGATCACCATGGAATTTTGATCTTATAGTCTTGAAGATACATATTTCTCTACAGAGACAATGAAAATGATGTCTCCCCTATTTAAACTTTTACAACTTAGAGAGCAGGCAGTATGGACAGCCATGGTTATCTTCTGTCAATCTGACAGGTGAGCTGCTTGATAGGGATAAATGGCTTCACTTGGAGAATTGCCCAGCACTTCCAAAAAGTAATGTAATATGTTTCCAGTTCTCTGTGGCATGCATAAGAAAGGAGGAAGAGGGGGAGATACACGTATAGAACTTTCTCTAGAAAATATAAGAATAGAAATAGAAAATATAAGAAATATATTTTCTTTCTCTGGAAAATACAAGAATATATTTTCTATAAAAAATATATTCTTAACACAGTGAAATAGAGGCAATTAAAGATATTCTCTTCCACTTCATAGCCCATTAGTTCCTCTATTACGTAGTACCCTCAGTGAAGAAAGTTTAAGTGGATTGACACAGTTAAAGATCACTGGTTTATCTAATTGTAAGAATTTTGAGCTTTAGGAAACCTAAAGCCATATTTTAAATAACTTAATCATGCTTTCAAAACATTTTTAATTTCAGTAAAGAAAGCAAAACAAACATATCTGGCTAAACATAGTAAAATATTATGAAAAACAGTGTGATCAATACAATGCTGTCTTGAATCCAAATAAAATCAGGAATGCAATATATTAAGTGTGAAGAAGTGTAGTATAAAGCCAGCTATTCAACCAAACCATACTGTGATCCATGTTTTTCTGCTTTGTTTTATTGTGCAAACACTATTGTAGCTGCTACTGCTATGAACACAAAACACTAGCAGACAAGCATTTTGCCATTACCTGAAAATTTTGTTTTAGCTTGAAAAGTTTAAGGTGTAGTCAAGCCTATAAATGTGTAGTTACTTGATTATTATTACATATGCATTTTTTAAAATGAGGAAATATTAGGGGTAGTTGAAATACATGCACCACTGCATCAGTTATGCCATGTCCAGCAGAGGTAACTAATGAACTAATTGCATCCAGGATGATATGAAATAAGGTTGAGAATCTTGATAGACAACAGCCAGAGATGGCTCTATTGTTTTAGCAGTGTACATTTGTTTAAACATTTCAATCAGTTTTCTGGCCATTACAGATCTCCTTTTTCTGGGGAAAATATACAACTACTCCTGGCAGATTTATACAAGTGAGACATTTGGCAGATGATAAATTAGATTAGTGTAAACACTGATTCTAATTTTCATAAAGTAAGCCTATTCCAAAATGTGACCATTTAATCCCATCTTGTATGTATTAAAATTTCTAGAACAGAGAATTCTTCACATGCACACACTGAAGAACTCTGCCCAGAAATGAAGTGACTGAGAAAAGGTCTATGTAGTCATTTTAAATAATGCTCAGACTTGAACTCATGATTTATCTCTGCATCTATTATCCTAAATATGTGACAGAGGACAGGAACATCAAGCAGAATTGCTCTGTCAAAGGCAGGATAAGGTTTTGTGGCCAGCAAGTTAAGCAACATGCACTCAGGCTAGAAAAAATGATTGACCTCTGGCTAGAATAGTCAGGCCCTTTGGTTTGGTGAATTGTTCATTTGCAGGAACATTTAAACTGAATAAAATTATCTTTGTAAAATACATGCTACACCTCAAACAGAAGTTGCATTCCAGTACTAAAATCATGCAGTTCATAGTGTACTTCAGATAGGTGGTTAGACTACAGGATTATAGTCTGAGTTCTTTGGATGTAAGGAAAAAAAGAATTGGCATTGGAACCACAGTTTTTATTCCTCAGGATGCACCATAATATTGTTATTTAGAAATAGATCCTTCCCTGAGAAGGAGCCTAAAATAGTTATCCAGGAATCTTAACAAGAGGCCTTGATAGACCTTAAGAAAATCATGAGCTTAATGCTGTGAAATAGTTGGGGTTTGTATTGTGCTAAATAAGTGTTCGTCTCTGACCCGTAGCCTTACCATTCATTCATGCTTATTCATTCTTCACTCTTCTTTCATTCCATTTTTTTAATACTGTAGTGAAAGAGGACATGATGTGTGTATGATAACATGGAAATGTCCAGTCATACAAGATGAAGAAAGAAAAAGAAATTATGAACAGCAAAAAAAAAAAAAAAAAAGGCTCCAAATAACTCCAGGACATAGGATATACTTCTTTATGTGCTTTGAACTACAGGAATTCTAAGGCAGATTACTGTAAATGTTTATCAGATTTTGAATTTATCATAAATTGTCTAGTCTTGTATGTTAGATTGATGGTTACATAATTCATATAATATATGAAAAGACAAGACTGCATTGGTGATTTTGACAAGATGCTTCTCTGAAGTTAATAGGCAGCCAAGGTGGCCTGTGAATTTTTGAAATGAAACAAATAATGTAAATAAGATGAATGATGTTGATTAATTGTGATTTTATCTGAAAATGAACTTTATTTCTTTTTTCTGCATGAGAGAGTATGTACAAGGAACAAAAATAATGTGAAACCAATTAATAAATCTTATTTATGTATGTAGGTAAGATTGGATTGTGAAGAACACTGCAGATTACATTGCAGAATTGTGTAACTGCCACCACACCTTTAAATCTCGGAAAATAAGGAGTGTATGAATAGGGGGAGTTTATAAGATCATGCTGTCCATAAGTATTTTATTTTTGTCAGAGTATCACTAGAATCCATGACAGCGAAATGTTCAGACAACATTCAAGGTTTTCATGCATTGATTGCATATGATTGAGTTTATTGGCTTTGGTCTAGTATTTAATGAACTGCCAGAAAAATGTATTGCTTAGCATACACAAGGAACATGAATTTTATCTATTCATCTTGCTAATATAGACACAGCAAATACTAAAGTTCTTGGAGTCAGCAAACTAAAAATCTGAGGTATTTTAATACATACATAGAGTGCTTGTTTGTTCATGTTTGTGCACATAAAAGTCAAGATAAGATTGGGCTATCATAATACATTAATAAAGACAACTACCCTCCTTGAGGAATTGTGTCCTACTGTTAACATATTTCCCATTATAAAAGCTCAAAAATTGTAGTTGAAAATTTAAATTCAAATATAAATAATACAATTTAAAAAAAACACAGTATGCACTATGTAACACAGTACTTGTAGATCCCTTTAAACATTATTTTAATGATTCCCTTGCAAGGTCAGAATGATAAGCTTTCCGCACCATTTCCTATTGCATTTTTAAAAATTGTGATCAATTGCATCTCCTTGTTGAAACTGGATTCTTCTGACACAGGAATTAATGACTTATTTTCAATGACAAAAGAAGGGGCACCCATCCAAGTCTTGAGGTATCAGCCCTGTGAGTTAAAAGGACAATAACTAAATAAAATAGCATCTTATCCTGTCTCATCTAGAGGAGCTGAATTTCTTCCTTGATACCAGAGAGCCCCTAAAAATATAAAAAGCATGTATCGTGGAAATTAGTGCATATGATATTCTAAGAACAAGCAGTTAATGTTAGGCTTCATTTTCTTGCAGTTACATTTGTCAACTGCTCACACGGAACTGTTTGCAAGAAGAAGATCCTAATCCACTATAACTAATCCCTGTGGCAGCTGCTGCGTTTCCCCAAACACTTGTCTCATAATGGCAGCCTTGATCTCAAGAGCATGGGACATAAAAAGGAAGTAGATAAAGGTGTTTCCTGACATTCAGACAGAAATTTCTCTGGTTTTTTTTCCTGTGCCAAGGCATCGCTGAAAAAAGCCAGGCTCCATCTTGTTCACACCCTCCCTTCAGGTATTTATATACATCAGTGAGGTCCCCCTGACGCTTTTCTTCTGGTTGGAAAGTCCCAGCTCTCTTTGCCTTTCCTTACATGAGGAGCTGCTCCAATCTCCTCAATTCAGCGGCTGTTCCAGAGTATCCCTGTCTCTCTTGACCTGGAGAAGGCACAGCTGGACACTGCTCCAGGTGTGGCCCCACCTCCATCTGCTGGCACTGCTCCATCTCATGCCCTCAAGGATATCATTGGCCTGTTTTTCTACAAGGGCACATTGCTGGTTCATATTCAAATTGATGCTCCCCAGGACCCTCTGGCCCTTTGCCCCAAAGCTGCTGGGTGTCTCCCAGCGCAATTTTGTACCCAGCGTTGTTCCTTCCCAGATGCAGGACTTATCCTTGTTGAGCTAGATAATAGACCTGATATGAATAATATTATTATGAAGCAGATGATAGACCCGATGTGAATAATAAGGTGTTCCCGCAGATTGCCCATTTGTAAAACAAAATAACTAAAAGCTTATAATTGGTCTTCCATCAACTGACTGTTATTTTAGTCTGCAGTTTCCTAATATTTTCTTTAGAGACTGATTCACTGAGAGAGGCTCAGTTCTTTCTATTCCTCTTCTTTCTCTCTGTCATGAAATCTGAAAATCTGAATTCTGTGCCAAAGAATGTAATAAATAGCACCCCATCAATCAATAAGGCCTTCTTGTGCAAATACTTGGAATGTTTTTTCCTGTGTTTATTAACAACAGAGTTTCAAGCTCTCCTCTGTCAGTAACTAAAATCACTAGAGAATCACAGAAGGTTTTGGAAAAACGAAACAGGGCCATACAATGTTCGAAAGCTTGATTATTTGTCTTACAATCAAAAAGTCTTGGTGAAATAATTATCACACTAATAAATCTGCTTATGCATCATCAGTCTCTGATCTGAAATCTGTAGCGTCTCTGATCTCCGTGCTTCTCTAATTTTTGGTCTGTGTTTCCCAACAGGAACATTCAGTATCTTGCCATAAAGATTTTTTGGATGGTGTTTTAAAAGAAGAAAACATGAAAGAGAGAAATTTTGTGTTCAAAGGAACACTAAGAAATTTAGGATTAGTTTAGACAACTTCTATTTCAGTGGTTCAAGAAAAAGAATCTCTAGATAACTAAAAATAATGCTAACCAAAGGAAATACAAATGGAGAAAAGAAAAAGTTTTTGAAGGTTTTTCCTCCACATTATATACAGTTGTGATATTCTTGCACTATGTGATATTTCAAACTTCTATGATATTATAGCATCTCTTCCTGTAATAGAAGCATTTCAGAGTTTACTCATTCAGATGTTTATAATTGCTAAAATTCTAGAAAATGTTGAGAGGCTGAATTAGTTAAAAGCATATTTCAATAACAAGTTTTGACACAAATGGTGGTTTTTTGACAATTAGGAAGCAGTTGAACTTGGTTTTGTCAGTTGCCAGTTACAATTCCGCCCCCAAAAAATCATGGTACTAACTCTTAAAGTATCTTCTAAAATAAGGTAGAAAAGACAGGAAAATATAATAGTTTCTTATTTGTTTCTCTTTATTATTCATCCTTGCCAGTAGATGCTAAAAATTCTGGTTATGAATATTTCAAGTGATAAAACATTCTAAACCAAAAAAATAAAGAGAAACATTTATTTTATTAATGAAGTTTTATGTCAGATTAATAAATTTTTAGCCTTATATTCCCTCTTTGACTTTAATATTATCAGAATTAATTGCTTTATTTTCTAGCTGTCATTTATCTGTCCTCTTGCCATCATTTTTCTTTGCCAAAATCTAAATGGTGAACAATGTGTTGTATTAAATGGAGATTTTCAACACAAGAAGATGGTATTTATCAAATTTCCATAAAACAATTAAATATGGAGATGAAATGTAAATTTTAAAGCTGTATTCTGAAATCAGAGGATTGTGTCTCTGGTTCAAAATAACTCCAGAAAAGAAAGTTGCTGGACAAGCTGAAATACCAGCTATGGAGAAAAACTATCTTAAAATGGAGAATTTAACTATCTTAAAATAGGTTCCCCTCACAACAACATGAGCCAACCTAAACTAGTGGTAATTTTATCTTCTTATAGTCACATACAAAAAATATATTGTTTTTTACCTGGTCCTGTTTGGTGTAAATTTTAATTCCCTACCTCATCTTTGAGACAGTGTTTACAAAGGAGTCTAAAGGCAGAGTTATGCTCTAGTAATTCCTACTGTAACTTGCAGCTTAATCATGGATACATATGTTCCAAACTAGCATTACATAATAGCTTGAAATATGGTTTTGAGAGAGGAATGTGATATTCAAAGTAAAAATACACTAATTTTAATTATTTATGTGTGCCCCTGGACAGTTGCAATTTTTAAATTATTTATTGCTGCAGCTGAGATTGCAGATGCACTAGGGCCATTTTCCATGACACCTTTCCCCAGAATAGTTCCAGCTGAGCTGAATCCATTAATGGTTTGAGAACTCAAGCTATTCTTTGGGCAAGTGTTCTTTTCACATTGCCTGCAATTCTGATATGGCTTTCAGACAGAGAAGCAGTCAGTTGATGTAATGAGTTCAGTAAGAAATTATTTTGTCCTGTAGCAAAAGCAAGAAGTTTTATTTAAACTTTACTGCTTGGGTTATTATTCAATTTTAACTTGTTAGTATTTTAAGAATAAGTCATTTTGTTAAGATGAGATCAATTCTAAAATATTTTGCTCTTCTGTTATTTAGATTTTTATGTTAATATATTTTCTTCCATTTTACTTAATGGTTATTCTTCAGCAACACAAGTAACCCAAGTAATCTGCTGCTGACATAATTTCCTACTGAGAGTGTTTCATTGATTAGTTTATTTCTGTTTGTATTTTTGCCCTATTGGGGGAAACAGAGGTTTATAGATGTGATAGTCCTGAGCTGTAATTCTCAGTGAGCCTACATCTGGGTGATTGCAGACAAGCCACTTGACCTCAATATGACTCAATTAACCCAGCAGCAAAATTGGGTAAACATCAAAATCTCATTGAAAAGCAGCTGCTGCAGCATCTAAATTAAATTGTCTAAAATTGTATTGTGACAGCATTGCCATTGGGTCTCTAAAGAACTGAATTTTAATTGTCTTTCAGTCATAGCACTACATGAAAATGGCTCTAAAATGCATGCAAATAATGATGTCTCCATAGTTTTGCAATGACATTGCCTGTATGGTCAACAGAGGCATTTAGATCAATTGTATAAAGTGGTTTTTTGCAGTTTTCAGATTTTTTTCACAAACATTTCCATGTATAACTACTTGAAAAGGGCATGTATTTTTATGATTTTGGATCAGATAGCAGAAATTTCATCATTAATTCATTATACAACAACCTTAAGAATTTATTGATCTTGAGGGAAACCTCGAAAAAAATCAAGATTAAAAGCAGTTTTATGAGGTTTTGGAAAATGAATGGTTCAATTTTGGGAAATATTCCATGGCAGTCTTTTTCCAGTAATGATGGAGTCCATTCTTAGGAAGCCATGCATGGCCTAGCTGCTGTCTCTCCTGGCATAAGCAGTAGTAAAGTTTTGACAAGATTTGCCTTAATATCTTAAGGAAACTTTTTTCATCACAATGAATTTAAATTATTATTTTTTTTATCTATCTATCTGTCTATCTATCTATCTATTCATCTAAGCTTATCTTTCTCATGCATTCCTTTTATAGGATTGTAGTTTAAGATTTTGGTTGCTATTTTACTTGTTGTAGTGAAGAACTGGGCTGTTCTGGGGTGTTTCATGATCAGCCACTTGAAAAATATTGACTATTAGTACTAATCACTCCCGTATTCTTCTCTGTCACTAAAAAAAAAAAAAAAAAAAAAGACCTTTAGATTACTTGGTAAATTCTAAATACTGTTTAAATCTGAGCTTGTCCTGCAGGACACCTTATTCAAATGCAATGGCTAATAGCAAGTAAAAATGCAATTTTTTTCTCATGCTGAAATTTTTAGTGGTCAGTGAAGTCATACTACCAAACCTGGAATCCTGTTTTCTATTATTTGTGTATTATTCCTTAGGTGCCGCATCAAGATTTTTATCTCCTAATTATCTTTTATTGTGAATCTGTCATCACAATGAATACACTCATTGTTTTTTATCCATATGCAATGCATCCCTAAAGTGCCAATCAGTCCAGTAGTGGCTGTATAGACAACATACCTTTAATACCCTACTTGGTTATTTTTTAATCTATATGGTTTTCTTTTATGACAGGAACACCATGGAAGGGATAATTTTGTGAGTCACTTGATAACCTACAGAAAAATTTGTTTAATATAATTAAAAATAGCTTCTGAGTTTATCAGTTAATTATTCTCACTCAATACGTTTCCTAAACACAATCACATGAGGGAAATATGCTCTTTATTTCAGTAAGGAAGCAGCTTTATAGAGCAGAATTGCCTCTGTGTGTGAAAAACAATTTTATCATTGTTTACTATCAATGATCTGCTTACCTATATAGCATCAGAGAGATCAAATTCCTCTTAGTGTTTTAATAATTAATTAAAATTTCTCATTTTGAAAATCAAAGAAACAGCATACATCTGTTAGTGTGTGTGCTCAATTATTTAATGCCATATTCTGTTCTACTATATTTAATATACTAGGGTAGCCATAGCCAGATGATATTAAAAAAAATTAAAGTATACTCCTGATAGGGATTACTAAAGAGTATTCATATTAACTTTTAAAAAGTTAAATATTTGGCATTTGGTCTCGTGCAAAAAAAACCCCACTGTGATTTAAAAAAATATCTTCAATATAATGGGTAAGTAGAAGTCTCAGGGGGAATCTTGACGATGACTTTAGTAATGTAAAAATACCACAAAATGTACTAAATATAGAATCAATTAACACATGTCATAAATTGGACAAGAGCACAACACAAATTTCAAGAATGTACGTCCTGTGTCTGTCAGTGCAGACAATGCTTTAGGTAGTGTGATTAAATAAAAATATTTATTTATGAAATGATCAGAGGAAAAAAAAAGCTTTACTTTGGCCTGAGTTGGTTTCTTATATAAGGCATCTTATGTAGAGCCAAAGCACACAGCAGCTCCAAAGGGACACACAATATGGACAAGCAGCTCAGCTGGGAATCCAGGCTTTCTATGGACACTTAGAGCCTTTCACCTTTGATTCTTTTTTTGCTCCTGTGTGACTGAAATTACTGTAAGGAGCTAAAAAATTATCCAGAATATGGCTCTCCTGAACTGAGTAGTGTGTGCAGGGGTGGCTGGGGATGGATGTTTCAGTGGATGGTTATATAAAAGACGGAGTAGGAAACAGTTCATTTCCCACCAGTAATAATAGAGCACTTCTTTATACAGCCTGGTTGCTATCCCTTTCTGAGAAAATCAATAGGAGTTACAGCCACAAGTGTATGCTCAGAGAAGAATAATAACAGAAGAAACAGTTTTCATGGAGCACAATACACAAGCACACCACTTGATGTATATAGTAAATTTGATATATATATTGATGGCTTCTGCAAAGGTAGACAGCAACTCAGTCAGCACAAGCTTTACTAAGGCAGATGACATTCTGTTACTTTGCAGGATGTCTTTCAGGGTTTATTTGATCCTATTACTTTCTTCTGTTTCAATAGAAAGGACCAGCATGTAGTCCTCAGGATCCTGTAATGCTTATTATTTATGAAAAAGAAACAAAGAAAAATAAAAATAATTACGTAGTGTACCAAAATTATTCTGATTTTGTTGCTTATTTTCTAGGCAGTCTACATTTAAATTTAAAATACAATATATTTCCAAAGTTTTATTAATACAAACACATATCCGCTCCATGTAAGACATTCTTAAGAGCTACAACTGCCCATATATCCCCATGGATTAGATAGTTGAATCCCTGGTCTGAGGAGGGCAGGGATATCCAAACAAAATGTAAAATTCAGACTGTGCTAGTGAAGTACATGTACCATCATCCATGCACCAAATTTCTCCCAGAAGGAGAGAGCCAATGAGGATCACTAGTAGTTAGGAAAAGAATGTGCTTCAATTATCTGTGAGATTTCCTAATGTACCATTCCTTCTGAAATGTTTCCATCTAATAATAGCAACACTCAAAAAGCTGCTAAAGAGGGTATCAAATCCCCAGTACAGACTTTAAAAGACTGAGGATTTTGCTTTATAGGCAATCTTTTGATTTAGTTGCTTTTTGGGAGTGGAATATGGATTTCATGGTACAAAATTGTATTCATAGCTCAGCTGCTGTAGTTGTAACAGTGAAAAATGCACACTCGTGGAAATACTCAGGGAGGGACAAATAAACCTTACTTTTATGTCATCCTGGTTAAACTTGTTCAAGTCCCTCACCTCTCAGATTCTTACTCGTTGTTTTATGGAATTCAATATATTTGATATAATTTATCTATGGGCATTAATGCCATTTTTATGCTTATAAAATGTCAGTTTCCTTCTTTATGTAAAATATCAAATTAAATTTTGAAAGGTTTCAGAGTAAGTTTTTAATATTGCTCTTCTGACAATGTCAGTCTTATCTCTTTAATGATTTTTTATAGTCCCCTAGCTATGAAGTTTGTCCTTACTATTCTCTGACCAGTTCATAATTGCACATTGTCATATGAAAATGTGCTGACTTTAAAAGCCAGAATTATAAGATAACCTTGCATCTACAGGTATAAATTGCTGTTTATTAAGTTGAAGAGCAGGAAATTTAATAGAGAAATGTACAGTATCTAGTATCTGATCATGTGAAAACTAATCATGAAGCATAAATAACATAAGTACATTACTGTAGAGGAATTCTGAATATTTGATGAAAATTTTATTTGAAAAGATATTATTAGCACTGAAACATTGTGGAGTAGTAGAAAAAGGCTGTTTTCCAAATTCAAGGAATGGATACAGTGAAATAATGAACATTAAATTCCCACGCCCAGATATTATAGGTGTTAAACAGGACCAGACTCAAAACTTAGCCCTGGGAGCACCCCTAGTGACTGGCTGGCTGAGGCCATTGTGCTTCCTGAACCTTGTCAACTTGGTCACAATTTTTAACTTTTGTTTCATAATCTTCATTCATATCTGATTAGTTCCATAACTGAGATTCATGTTCCTGATATTCCTGTAATCCCAGGTCACTGAAATTGTCCACTTTCCCTAGAGAGGATACCTTCTGTGGCAAATTGTGGAAAAAGTCTTTACACAGATAAATAAGGTGCACTTGAGTGGACTACTGGCTAATTAGTCTGTTTTGTTTTGGTTTTTTTAACTAGTGTAAATATTTAGTTTTCCTCAAAGTAATTGCAGAATACTGTTTTTTACATGGAAAAGATTTTTCTTTTCAGTCCTTGGTTTTCTTTGAAAGAGTGTCTGCTTGCAATCCCTAGAGATTGTTTATTAAAGTACATCCTGTGTGATTTTGTTTCTGTGTACAAAACTGTTACTTTTTTGGGTGGGTATTATATTGACATATGGGTTTTTACTCTGTCATCTTTGACTCTTTTAAGTAACTTTAAGTTCTACTCAGTTTTAGAGAATATAGATAATATTCTTCTAAACAGAATTCAAGAAATAAATATCTGACTATCCAAATTACACAGTGTACTGTACTATATCTGAGGAAGAAGCATATTTTTTCTTGGCACCATATGTAAGAAATTTGTGTAACAGCTGCTGACAAAAGCAATAATTCTTAAAGTGAGGGGTTTTTTCTCTCTGATCTTAAGGCTATTTTGTTTCATTTCTCTGAAAACAAGAAATTGTACCATCCCAGCATTTTCTCCAGTGTGATAAGGAAGGTATTTAAAAATGCATTCCACAGAGATGGGCTGGTTTCGGATGTCTTTGCCACATCTTCTCTGTATTGTCTTTCCCATTTTATAAATATACTATCTGGAAGTGCAAATCTCTTTTTAACCTATATCTCATGAGATGCTGACTTAATTGTAACTTAAAGACTCAGATAAATACATATTTTACTGATTGTTTCTGAAGCACAGTGTCCACTTCATGTTGCAGCTTATCCTGTTCTTATCTACTTAAAAGATGTAAATGCCATAGAGCAGCAGCTCTTTATGGATTTATTATGTACACTAATATTATTTTAAAGGTTTTCTTTTTCTGTCCTCAACTCTTCAGACAAAAATGCTGTTGGAAATTAAGATATTATGCACCAACTTCTGACTACCTGCAATAGTTTCCCTAAGAATGCAACTCCCTAAATCTGTATCAATTGTAACAAGATTTTCTTTTTCACTTTGGGGTATTGAAGGCCTCAGAAAAGCAGTCAGAGAAGTGGCCTTGAGAGCAGTGCTGGGTGTTGTTTCCATGAGGCAGTGCTGGATTACCCTGCTGGTGGAGCAGCTCCTGCTCACCAAAGCCATGGAATCCCCAGTGTTGCACAGAGATCACTCAGGAGATTTTATACTCCTGTTTCCAATATCAGCTCTTGTGGGGTGAGCAGAGGAGACCTGGAGTCTAATTAAGCCCTTGTGAAGCGACATGGTATGAAGCTGATTGATTTCTTAAAGAATTTAATCCACCTTTTCTTCCTCCTCAGACAGAAAAGAAACCAAAAAAAAAAAAAAAAACAACACCCCCCCCAAAAAAAAAAAAAAAAACACAAACAAAACCAAAAAGCAGCCCTGCTACTAACTTATGCACTTAAGTGTAAAAAATCCTGTTCACTACAACTTCTATAGATCAGGAATTTTCTGTGACACTTCAGAGATCACTCATTTCAGAGCTGGCCTTCCTCTAGGTCTCTCCTCCTGTCAGGCTTTCTGCCCTCTCTGCCTACATTCTGCTTCTCCTTAAGGTACAAATGCTTTCAAAAACTTCCTTAAAATCCAGGTTTTTCCTTTTAGCAGTGATCTAACTGTCACCAGTTACAGTCTAAGCACACTCATCTTACTTATTCTTTCAATTTTAGAATAAAGAAGGTAAATTTTCTGAAACAAGAAGTAAAAAATAACAATGTAACTTTTTGTCCTAAACACTCTTCCTTCTCTTTATGAAAGGTCTATTCTTCTTTTGTATAAGACCTTCAGTCATGTGTTTTCTTCTCAAGTGTTTATACACAACACCTAAAATAGGGAGGCATTCATTTTGACTGGCGAATTTGATGCTACTAGAATACAAATAATACATTACAATCCTAAGACTCGAACTATGGGAAGAACATATAGGATTTCTCTTCATTTTCAGTATAAAGGAATTTGTAAGACTGTTTTTAAAACTAATGTGTAGAGAGAGAGAGAAATTTTGTAAAGTGTGTCCTCTGTTACATTTATGCCTTTAATGTTGGGTATCTCTGACCCATTAAAGTGATCATAGCCTGCTTAGTAAATAGCAGCTGCATCCAAGTTGCTTCAGCTGGCTAGGAAATGAAAGCATCCAAACTCCTGATTCAACCTTTTAGAAGTACAGAATGCTGTGTCCCATTCAGTCTTCTTCCCTAGGGAGCAGGCCAGATTGTTTGCGTGCGGTGTAACGCCGCTCCCCCTTGGGACCTGGAGCAGTAGCTGTGCCAGTTCTGCTGTGCACTAATGCTGCCTGGCCTCCTTTCCAGCTACTCCTGTGTGCTAATTAGAATAGAAGATTAAATGAAATAGAAGTTTCACAGAGAGATGCAATGTGTTTGAATAACAACATCAAAGTATGGCTAAGGAGGATTGCTCCGTGCTTTTTTGGAGTGATTTATTTTGAATGATCCATCAATTAAAATTATTTTTGTCCCTTTTAGTTGTTTATTGTTGTTATCGTTATTGATACTATACTGACAGCAGTGATGGTTGAAAGTAATTTTGAAAAGTACCAAGTATTTTATTTAAAAAAAATGCATTTTCTAACTATATATTGTTGCATACTGGAGATGTGGCTCTGTACTGTACCTGCAGCTATTCCTCTATCTCAAGACACATCACCTTTGAGTCAGTACTACTAGTGTTTTGGAAAGCATTTGAGACTTGAAAACTTGTGTGATTCTGCATTTATTTGTTTGTTCATCTCTTTATATGACAGATTAAGATAACATTCAAAATGGTTTTGCTATTGCTTCAGTCTAGATTTAAAAAAAGCAGGAAGACAAAGTTAAAATGTCAGTAATAGTTAGATAAAGAGAAAGCAGGAAACAAATCTTTAAAAATTAATAGACAAGATAAATTACTCCAAATTTAGAAAATATCTCTGGCTTCATTCAGCTGTAGATATCATCCTTTTACATTCCTTCCTATATGACCCCCACAAGTTTGGTCAGACCATTTCTTTTGAAATGCAGTTTTATTCTGGTCCTCCTAAAGCCAGCTTTTTAGTCATGCTACATTTTATGGTCTTTTTCTGCTTTTATTATTGAAAAAAAATTGGTAGTGTACATCAAAGTGATGTTCTTGTCTAGTCTCCAAAAGTAATGCTTAAACAAGTAATGCTCTTGCCTACCATGTCATCTTTGTGTTCATTCTGTAACCCTGCAGAAAATCATGCAACCCATGTCTAATTTTGCAGGCTTACAATATAAAATAGCTTATCTAAAACAAAGTCATTTTTTAATATATGAGGGTATTGCTGAGGAGGATGGTATAACTAATAAAATATCATGAGAGAATTAAACGGTAAAGTAAAAATTAAACTCAAATATTTTATCATAGCTTTGGGATTCAAAATTACTTTCAGTGCCATTAGGAAGTTAATGATTTGCCCTTGTGGTGTGTTAAATTTGGCTGGCTGCCATATGCCCACCCAATTGCTCTCACACTCCCCTCTCTTAACAGGGCGGGGGGAAAGACAAGATGAAAAAGCTTGTGGGTCAAGATAAAAAAAGGGAAATCATTTACCAGTTACCTTAATGGGAAAATCAGACATGATGGGCAGAAAATTAAATGTAGGACTGTGAGAAAAAAAGGCAAAACTAAGAAAGCTTCCCACACTTTCCTCTTTTTCCCCATTCTCAACTTTATTCCTCTTTCTCAAGTTCTCTGTCTCATCTCCACCAATCCAGTGTGTCACAGGGGAATGGGAAATGAGGTGTTTGCTGTCAGTCCATAGCAGTTCATCTTTGCCACTCCTTCCTCACACCTTTACCTTGCTCCAGTGTGGGGCCCCTTCCATGGGATACAGTCTTTCATGAGGATACCCAATGTGGCTTCTTCTGTGGGCTGTGGTTCTTCAAGATTTACTCCCCATGGGTCCTTTCCACAGGGTACAGGCCTTCAGGAACAGATTGCTTTAGCATGGGTCCCCCATTGTAAGAGCCTGAATGAGAGATGTGGGGCTCCAGGGGCTCTCCAAAATGCAGTTTATTCCATCCAAGAGGTTACAGCAGTCCAGGGTCGTGGGTGACAGAGCCTGTGCTCACAGCTGTCAACTCCAGCTGCAGGCAGGCCTGGAGACACTTTGGTTTTAGTTACAATGCATTATGTACTTTTCTTTGCTGAGCATCTACAGAAGAACCAATCTATACCTTAACTTTTAGCTATAGCCTATCATAACTACTATAATTACCATATTCTTGTTACTATTCTCCAATCACTAAAAGTTAGTACATTACAGTTTAAGCTGGAAGTTGTTATTCAGTTTTCTTGCAGTGGAAAATTCTGAGACCTTTTTTCTACTTGGAACTTTGCTGACTTGTTTGCCTGTGCTATCTTTCTGCTTGGTAAAAACATCTTGTTTGAGGTGGGTTTATCCTTTGCTCTAAGTCATAAAAACCCTTTCTAACTAACATACCTTTTGCCTTGGTTATCAAGTAAGACTGGCTCAGCAATTCTTTTCTTCTGTATCAAAACTTGCTTCCGTCTCTATTCCTTCATCAGACTCTACATTTAAAAATCTTTCTGCTAAGCATACATATCTGTGAGACTTTCTTGTCAAACTTTCATCCTTCCCAAGACCCTATGAAATGCAGCTCCTGCCAGAAAACCTGCTTCTGCACAGGATCTCGCCAGGCTGCAGCTTCCTTCATGGGTTGTGCTCCATGCATGGGGCCTTCCATGGGCTGCAGGTGGGTACGTGCTCCAAAACGATCCTCCGTGAGATGCAGGGAGACAGCCTGTGTCACCATGGTCATCGGCAGGGGATTCTCTGCTCCAGCACCCGGAGAACATTTTCCCTTTCCTTTTTCACCATGCTTAGAGTCTGCAAGGCTCCTTCTTCCAGTTTTCTCTAAGTCCTGTCCCACAGCAGTTGCACCGTGTTTTTTCTGAAATGCGCTCTTAAACAAGCTTTCCTAGGCAGGTGGCCCACTTGGCTGCTGAGCTCAGCTGTGTCCTGAGGCAGATCTATGGGAGGTGGCTGGAGCAGGGTCTGCCTGATGTGGCTCAGCCCTGGAGTCTTCTCACACAGGACACCTCTGCAGCCCTCTGCTGCTGACACCTCACCATACAAACCCAACAGAGCCCTTTATTTTGTCTGGTTCTTCTAATCTTCCTGCCCTTCTCCTAAGCTGTCTGCTGTTTGCCACAGTCCCTGCTATTTAGTCTATCTGCATCTTGATTTCACTCCTGCTATTTTCCTGGTGTTACCGCCCTGTTTTTACACATGGCTGTGAATAGTTTGTATAAAGATGGAACAAGTGGAGGAAAAAATGGTATAGTGACAAGGATGTTGCAAATAAAGTAGGAAGATGATAGCTTTTTCTTTCATATATTGTTTCTGGCTTTTTCATCCTGCGGTGTGTTAATTTATAAATAAGGTTGATTTTGGAGGGTAAACGTTTAGGCCTGGATTGAAATTATTTTTGTAATATTTTGTCATATTGCTATTTGTGAGGAGTGGGGAAGTAGTCTTTCTGTTTTAGTTCCTCCTCTGCAAAATAACACTTTTACACTTCACAGATGATGAGGTAAATGTATTACAGAGTGTGAAACACTTGGCTGCCTTTGGCTGAGGTCACAGACAAATACCTGAGCAGAAGATGGATGGCATTCGGTGTCAGAAAACCTCTAGTGGCAAAGTGTACCCCACTTAGTTTGGGGGAGATTTTTTCTACTGGTGGTAATGATCAGACGTTGCCATTGTGACAGCATGTTGTTCATTGTTCAAGATGGATGCTTACTGAATTATTTTGAGTGCTATACTCTCTGTGTCTCCATTGGATTGCTGGATTGGCTTCAGAGACAAACAGAAAAAAATAAATCTGAATTTTTTTTCGTTTTTTATTTTCCTCTTTGGTGAGATTTGTCTTTAAAGAGGGAAGATGGCTCTATGAAATACATCTGGATTAAGGTGGTTGTCAGATATTTGTGTGAACACAATATCACTTCACTGGATGTTTCTATTTAGTGAATAAAAAAGTTGGTAATTTTTATAATGGTCAAATAGAGCAGCTGTTTTGAAATCCAAACTGAATATTCATAAACTCTCTCCCTGCCTGATTTAACTGATTTGAGCTTTCAAAGTCTAATGTTTCCTTAGAAGTTGTGCTAGAATTGTAACCAATAATCTTCCCATGTTCATAAGACATGCAAACACACATATGGTACATATAGAGGCATTTTCTTCATATTGGCTAGATTTTGTTGACAAAAAGAAGATAGATCATTCAACAGATATATAATTTGCTGTCTTCATTGCAGTTTTATAAGAGACACTGTTATAAAAATGAGTATGACATTTGCATTTCTGTTTAATTGCTCTGGAGTGAACATAAAAAGATAAGAGAGCCAAGAGAGCTTATTAAAACTGAAATGAGGGCAAGTGATAAAAGAATGATATTTTAGTGGTGCTGCAGTCAGATCTGACACTTTCCCCAAAAAACAATCTTATTCAGGGATTTTTTGTGAGGAGAGAGGATATATGGATTATATAACAACTCTTTTCTGTTCTGAGCTACACTTGATATACAGGATCTCTTCATGCCTGTATTTTAACCTGAGGGCCTCAGGAGCCTTGGGGACATTGAGGAAAATGATGTGACTTTCTCTCTGCCCTGAAGTAGCTTCCTTTTTTCTCTTTTTCTTTATTTTTCCCTTTTTGTCTTTTTTTTCCCTTTTTCTTTCTTGTGTCAGATTACACCATGCTTCTTGTAGGGGCTCTCCATGGCATGCCTCATAGCGACATCTTTGAATTTCAACCCATCCAATGAGATTTAGTAATTGAGAGTAATGTTTGAAAGTATTGAAGCCATGTTTCATAGTCTGAAATGTCAAGTGGTGGGAAACACTAGTCTATACTGGACTTGTAAATGAGTTATGTTCACAATGAAAAGTAAAGTATAATCATATAACTAATAACTTACTTATAATGTAAGTACACAGGTAGAGCTCAAGGCATATAGTAATCATTAAAGTCAGGGACTTGCTACTTTTTGTTTTAATGACATAATCAAGGCAAAGAAATAATCAATGTCTTTATAAAGAAATTAGCAAAAATTCTCCCAGTTTTAAAACATGAAGTATCTATACATAAATGCTGCATGCTGCTCTAGGGACTTCCCTCTGCTTTTGAATATCAAAAACCATCTTGCTGGCTGAAACCACCAGTGATATTTTTACTTGAGTCTAGATGTGCAGGGAGCTACACCAGGGAAGTGTCTTGGAGGAATCTGTGTGCTGGAACAGGCAGCCTATCCCTCCTCTGGCTGGGCATTATTGAAGATTGTGGCAAAATTCTGCTTTGTCAACAGAATAAACCCAGTTCTGCCAAGTGTTCAGCACAGCCTTCAGTCACAAAGTAATGATGAGTTGTCACTGAGCTGATACAGGAACAGAACTCCATTGCACAGCTTTTCCTCACCAAAAAGAAAAAAAAGAAAAAAAAAAATTCAATTCTGTTCTCTGCAGGGAAATTCATAACTCCTGACATGAAGCTGTATTAGCTTGCACAAAAATTGAGAAAATCTGCTCAAATAAGTAACATCTTCCCAAACCAGACTTGCTTTTATGTGCCTAATCTTGCTTCTCTGGAAATGATAGCTTACAAGAAATGGAAAAAGGGGCATTCCCTCAAAATTCAAGAGCTTTCTGGGACTATCTTATAGATAGTGACATAGCCTCAATTATTTCTAAACCAGTATAACCACTGGATATTGCTTTTCCTTCCAGTACACATCTTGTTTGGATAATTGTGTATGCTGATGCTCTGAAGGAAGAATACACACAGACCCCACAATTTGTGGAATTAAGTCATCCTACTAGTTTGGTTTAGGTCTGAGCAGGAATAAGGAACAACCAAATATTTTATTTCTACTGAACCTTTATCTTGCTGTCACAGATAAGATTCATGTGCCAGTAGTAGTTTTCAGTGCGAGTTTGGTTTTGGTTTGTTATGGTTTTTCGCAGTTCCTGTGTTTACTGTGAAAGAGTAATATCATTAGTATGCATTGTGAAATAGTTGAAAAACTAAAAAAAACACATATTAATCCAGGAAAGCTATTCTCATACTGTTTTCCTATGAGTGTCTTTTACTGTGTGAAAGCAACTGGTTTTATAACTATTTTATTTTAAAAACTAATAGATTGAGTTGTGTTCATGGTAAAGGGATCCTGGAGTAATCCTGATGCTTATCAGAGCTATCCTACATCAAAATTTATGTTTACCATTATGTTGCAATATATTTGAACATATTTTTGACTCCTGGCCTTTTACATAAAACTCCCATGTTTCAGATATTTTGACTTTAGGAGAAATGAGCTAATTCATTTTCTGATTCAAACATACATAAAAAATGTAGAAAACTTTTATTTATTGTTCCACTTTTGATAGCATAGCTTTCATTTCTGAGGCAATTTACTTTTCAATATACATATATGTATGCACTTAACTGTACTAGAGTCATTGGTATTTTGTGACATGTTCAAAAATTATCTATTTAGAAAATGATTTCATAAAATAACAGAAAACTTTGTAACTTAATGTAAACCCTTTAAGATGGTGTAAATGAATTCTTAAAGGCCAAATATTTTGTTTTCAACACATTTTATAATAAAAATAACAATATTGTTACTAACACCAATGAGCAAGAAATTGTAACATGGAAAAATCTGCCTCTGTAGATTGAAGTCTTTAGGGCTTCTGCTGTTCTTTATAGTATCAAGATTATCTCATACATTTCAACCTACAGATGAAGGAAACAGAATATAATATGAGGGCTTCAAAGTCATGTTCCTCTAAACATTTGTGTCACTTGAGTGTCTTGTACAGTTTAAAAAAAAACACTCTCCTTGGGTATTTTCTTTGTTGTACTATGGTTTGTGCTCTTAAAGACCTCAGCATTTCACTATTGCTCTTCATCTTTCAGAAACTGGAAATTGAAATATTTATGAGTTATTTTTATCCTCAAAATAAAAAAGGAAAGAGTAAAATTATATAGAAAGCATGAGTTTCTATATGGAGTAGCAGTTGCTGATGCAAAATTACAATGGAAGATTTCCCATAACAAGTTTGTTAAAAAACAAACAACTCCTAAGTGGTTCGGAAAGAAAAAGACTTTTCTGATTTTTGTGTGCTTTCAGTCCCTCCTCACAATACAGTTTTTTTTTGGTGACAGTTATAATTACTCTGTCCTAAAATTTTATCTGGCATTTTGGATAGTATTTTATATTTATTTTGTTTGTAGTAGCTCCAAAATGAGTTAGTTTAGGAGATAAATATTTCTGTTTTTTTCTTGAACACGCACGTACAAAAAAAAAGTTTTGAGAATATTTAAGATTTGAGGAAGTTATATTGGCACATAATCTATATGTTTATAATTATTTATATACTGATGTAAACGTAATGCTTACATAGTGTAGACAAAATCATGGTTGAAACATATCAGAATGGAGAAAAAATGGTAGGTAAAAGGAAATTAAAACCTCAAAGAAAACCTGGTAGAAGAAATACTGCTGTAAACCTGAAGGTTAAGAAAATAGAAGTTGTATTTCAAAATTTTTTTCGGAAGATGCAGAAACTGATTAGACGTTTTGTGTGCATTTGCTTTGGATTATAGAAAATTTCAGAAAATCCTTAGAAAACAGTATTACAGAATATGAAGCATTCAAAAGCAGTTCTGATTACACTCACAAAACTGACTACTTTTGCCACAACATGCTGTGATTTTGAAGTGTTTAGATTAAGTAGCAAAGAAGGGACAGTGAACACTTTATAAAAAAATAGTCTTGGAGAGAAACCTGATGGGATCTTTGCCAGGAAAGTGACTAAGTGGGCAGAGGAGAGCATTTATAAAGAGAGGCAAGGAAAGACCCAGCTAGGAAAACAACAGATACTGGATAGAAATCAGTAACTTGCCAAGAATGTTACCCTGTATGGTCTTTGAAAACTGGCTGATGGTCTTTGTTTTAAAATGAAACCTTGTCTGCTATCACTCATGTAGAGCCAAGTTAGTCACACTCTAGTGCCTAAAGATGATTGTGGAAAGCACAGAGGCTCAGTGAGGGGTTAGAGAAGCAGAGATGGGTAACAAATCCCCATGACCTGTAAGCAGAAAGCCACCCAATCACTTGGAGGTGTTCCCTCCTGGAAAGGCCTTTGGACTGAAGAGTGTGTGGGGCCTCCTGTGGGATGCAGGGAGGAAAAGCATTTTTTTTTATGTAAAAATATTGCTAAATGATCTTTTAAAGTGATTCTGAGGATGCATGAATCTTATTTAGGGGAAGGACCAGAGGTACAGAGAGACTAATGAGCAGGAAAGAAATGGAGTAGAATATAAAAGGCAAGAGGATAGTAGGGAAGGGAGATAAAATGCTGTTCAGTGTAAATATACCGATGGTAGGTACTCTAGTTTGAGCTATATAATTTGTCCCATCTCCTCATTAAATGGCAGTTCAGTTCAGTTCAGTTCATTTCTCCCTGTGGGTGTGTCGCAGACATCTTTTCACTAAAAATCCTTTCTTGGGATTTTTCTCCCTTCTGAGGAGCTGAGGCCTCAGAAACAAAAAGTAAACAATGGTTATCTGCTGCTGTGGAATGTAACAGGTGGATCCCTGGTTGGTCTGGTGTAGATGTTTGGATTTACTGACCACTCATGGCAGAGCTGGCTCTCACTCTCTGCCTGAGACAGATTTTTGTTATTCATTCTATTCTATTCTTAGCTTAGCCTTCTGAGGAACCCTTTTCTTTCTATTTCTTTTTAGTATAGTTATAATGTAATACATATATCATAAAATAATAAATCAAGCCTTCTGATCATGGAGTCAACATTCTCGTCTCTTCTTCATCCTGAAAACCCCTGTGACCACGGTCACAGTGGGTGTGTTGCCTCCACCAAGCAGGGCTTGGTGCATTCTAGTGAGCTTTGAGCTGGCCTGGCTGGGGAGCAGGGTAAGTTGTCTGAGGACCAGCAGCTGATGGGAACTGCAAACCTCCTGTGCCAGTGCCAGCAGCTGGGGCAAGCAGAGCTCCTGGGCCAGCTCCTGGGATGAGAGGCTAAAGGCAGTGGCTGGAAGCACCCACACTGTTTGTGTGTGTGAACTCCACTGGCTGGCCTCTCCTTGATAGCTGGAGGGGAGGCACTGGGCTGGGTCAGCTCTGCAGTTCATTATTTCAGCAAGCACAGGGCATCTGTGTGTGCCTGCGTGAACAGCCCTGTGAGCTCCTCTGTGTGTGTGTGTGTGTGTGTGTGAGCAGTCCTGTGAACAGAGAGGGGGAATTGTAGGAATCCACAAAATTAGTGGGTTTTGGGAAAGCTGAAAAAGGCAGGCCTTAGAGACAGTAGAACTGTGATTAGAGCTGAGCAGCAGCCATGACATAGTTCAGCAGAGAAATTTTTTAAACTGTAGAAAGGCAAGGACAGATAGAACAATGGTCTGTGCATTAACGCTTGTCTAGAATAACTCTCTAAGCTACAGAAAAGTTTATCTAGCAAGATATTAGGAAGGTTAAAGCTTAATAATGGAACTCTGTGTGTTGTGTTTTAAGGCTCACAAGTAGGTATTGTATTCAAAATAAGCAAATATTGTTTTAACCAAAGGTGCGTGTTGGATAGAACTACTGTCAATGTGCTTTAGCTTGGTGTGATTGGCTAAGAAACTTATAAAGTAAGTTGTAACATTAAATTCTTGGTCTGCTGTCTGGGATGTGAGCTGCTGGCATCTTCCCATTGTCATAATCATGTAATGAGACTGATGCTGAAAAATAAAACAGCTCAAGGCATGTTCCACAGCAGTCCCGTGTGTGTGTGTGTGTGTGTGTGTGTGAACAGTCCTGTGAGCTCCTGTGTGTGTGTGAACAGTCCTGTGAGCTCCTGTGTGTGTGTGTGAACAGTCCTGTGAGCTCCTGTGTGTGTGTGAGCAGTCCTTTGAGCTCCTCTGTGTGTGTGTGAGCAGTCCTGTGAGCTCCTGTGTGTGTGTGAGCAGTCCTTTGAGCTACTCTGTGTGTGTGTGTGCACCCACCTGTGGGTACCGAGCTTAGCCCGGCTGCTGGATGAACCTTCAGCCTCTCCTCATCCCTCTGGTTTTAACTTCACCTGACTCACCCAAAGACATCAGGAGCATAAGCAGAAGTCATGTTTCTGAACAAATGTCAAGAAAATAGCTATTTAATTCAAATTGCTCTGAATATTAAATGCTTGCAAATTAATTCCTCCACATCATGAAAAATGTGACAAAGTGTTTAATCAATACACGAATTCACAGGTTCTCTTTGTTCTTTCCCAATATGGAGGAAAAAAAAAGTGACTGAAATAGATTGCAGAAACAAAAATAGAAACCAGAAAATGTGGTACATAAATGACAATATAGGTTTTTTCTACTCATAAATAGTTTATATATTCATTCATTCTCTACGTATTGTAAAACTGGTGGCAGGGTTTTGAGCCAAAAGCGTATTTATAAATGGAATTGAACTTTTTAATATAGCTATTCCTATATTTAGATATGGGGAATTTGTGGGTGAAGCTAGGTGATAAAGAACAGCAGATGATTAAGGAACCAGCACCAGCCCAGCTGGAAGCTGCGTCCTGCTATAGAAGGAAGCAGCCAGACAAGCCAAAGTGGAGATTCTGCACTTCTGACAAATGAAGTGGACTTTTCTGTGAGACCACCACCAAGAAAAAATATGTCTGAGAGAGAGGTGTCTGCTACTGCATCTGTAGGGAAAGGTGCTGTATAAAAAACATCATTGTCCAATGGGAAAAGAAATGACTTTCAATTATGTGAAATGTATTAAAACTTGTTCAGCTTACCTTTTATGTTCGACGTATGAATTAAAATGTGTAAAGCAAACCTCATTTTTTGTGAAATGAAAATAGCTTACACAAGCACACTTGATTTAGGTGGAATTATTCAAAGCTTCTCTGTAGAAAGCTCTCATACATTCATTTTGCCACTGTTTCATATGACTTTGGATTTTCATGTCTGGATGTTCTGGGTGATTCATGCTTCTGAGGATGACACGTAGCAGCAAGCTTGAAAGCTAAATCAAGAAATGAAAATATATAGCAATAGTGTCTGGCACCTGCCTGTGCCTTATCCTCACTCTGTTTGTTTGGGCAGCCAAAACCTTTTCATTTGTCACATCAGAGTTGTTTACTTTGGTGGTAGACAATAACATGGAACAAATAATAGTATAATTTCATATACTTGCTGAATATATACTGACTTCTGTCTCTGCTGAATTCTCAAATGTGTTGTACTTAGGCTCAGTCACTGGAGATGGAAATGTGACATTCGGAGTGAAAGTCCACAGGTATTTGTTTTATGCTGAGGAAAAGAAAAATTCATTTATTTGGGGATTCTGTAGAAGAAAGGAATTAATAATTCTTTAGCATGGGCTCTCAACTCATGCTTTGAAAGCCTTACAACAGAGTGCATCCTTCTGGCTGTCCCAGCCTCCTCAATGAAATATTTCCAAAGATCTTCAAATAATGTTAACCTGAAATGGCTCACTGAGTTCTTGTACCTTCTCTGTAAAGATGATTATTTTTCTACAATTTCCCTTCATTGCATGGACATAATGATGGTGTTTAGTACATTAAAGGGCAGAAATGCAAACTGGACAGAAGCTCTGGAGGCTGAACTGAGAACACTTTCAATGCTGGGCAGAGTTGGTAGCTTGGGTGGGTGAAGTCCTTGCTTGCCCATGTTTGTGTTCAGGGATGCTGTTGGCATGAACATAGTGCAAATACTGGTTTATATTGCTTGAGCTTCCATTACTCTCATCTTCAGCTACTGCCTGAAGGGCATCAGGAGCACATTTTAGAGCTTAAAATTTGAGTGAAATAAAAATATTTATTATGTCGTTACCGATCATACTGAGACAATTTTGGAAACTGTTTTGAGGTAAAGCTGTTCATATGAACACAGTCAAAAACGGTTAAAAGCAAAGTTTCCTGTGTCCTTTATGGTCCTCAAATGAAGGACAAATCCAAATTGTGTATATCCCTTTGCTTATTGATTTGTTCCTTCGAATCCTGCTGCCTTTGGAAATTCAGGACTTGTTTTGAGGTCTTCAGTTGTATAAATGTCATAAAAATTCTTGCACATTTCTAAATTTCTGCTTTAGTAGCAGCAATAGCAACTTTTCCAAAGACTGACTTTTCTGCAGAAAGTTGCTTTCTTTTGAGCTCTGGCTCAATCTGCACCCAGCAATGCTCTTACTGAGATGTCATATTACTGTCTTCCATTTAATCCTGTGACTGGTATGGAAGACTGACTCATATCTGAATTGTTTCTTCTTAGGAAAGTAGGTGTAAAGCAAGTATAACTGAAACTGTAGGGGGTTGGCGTTTTTTGGGAGGGGGTTGTTTCAGTTTTTTGGGGGGAGGGGTTTGGTTTTTTTGTTTCTTTGTTTTGTTTATTTTAACAAATTTAGGAGTCATAATTCTAGGAATTATTTAGGTTTTTAAATTCAGAATTGTCATTAAATCCCATTAGAGAATTTTCAGGAGTCTGGAAAAGTGTCATCAGTATGTTAGGAAACAGCCTTGAAGCTACTAAATGTGATGATTTTTTATGGATTCCCATTTTTACTGGGTAGATATGGGAAAGAGTTATGGAGAGATTTTCAAGGGAATCTTATTCATGTGCAAATGTCATTCTTCTAATATCTATAATAAATGTTGTAATTGTTCAATATCTCAGTCCATATCTACTGTTAATGAGTAATTTTTCTATTCAGAAAATAACAGACTCATGCAGAGTTAGCAACAGATAAATATCTAATCATTTGGAAACAAGACAGATACCTTCATGGGATATTCTTTATGCATGTGCTTGACAGCAGAACAGAAAACTAACTTAGCATTTGAGACTGAATGACAGGATCTGTTTTTATCTGAGAACTGTGTGAGTTCATCAGACAAAGAGAGGGAACAAGGGAGAAGCCTTTTAGCAGCACTGCATTTTCAATGTTTTCAGTTCTAGTGCTATAAAAGAAGGCATTTGCAAAAGGGGTGATTTGGTGATAAAGACATTCCAGTATTTGTTGACCTTCTGAGTCATCAGGATGTAGTAATACTCAATTGTTCCTGAGCACAGAAGCACAGCTGCTGGAGCAGGCTCCAAAAAGTCTGCATTTTTTTCAGCGCTATTTTTTTTTGTCCTTTTTACTTGGGAAAAGTTTTTTTTGTTTTGTTTTGTTTAGCAATTCCCCTCCATCCCCTGTGGGTGAAAAACCACCTGAGAAAACAAATGTTTCATGAACAAAAATATATACAAGTCTGAAGAAAAGGACTTGGGGGTTCTGGTGAAAAGCAAGCTGAACACAAACAAGCCATGTACCTCTGCAACAAAAAAGGTGAATGATGAGCTGTGCTGTATTAGTATTGTCAGCACACCAAGGGAGGTGACCCTTCCTTTTCACTCAGCACTGGTGAGACCACTGGAGTTCAGTGCCCAGTTCCAGACTCACTGGTGCAAGGGAAACATGGAGAGAGTCCAATGAAGAAGCAGGAAGATGATAAAGGAACTGGAGCATCTCTGCTGTGAGCACAGGCTGGGAGAGCTGGGACTCTTTACCCTGGAGAAGGCACAGAGAACCTCACTGACAGATATGCATTTCTGAAGGATGGGTGCCAACAGCATGGAGCCAGGCTCTTTTCAGTGTTGCCTGGTTACAGGACCAGACACAATGGGCGCAAACTGGAACACAGAATATTCCATTTGAACATCAGGAAACACATTTCACCATGAGAGCAACTGAACGCTGGAACAGGCTGCCCAGGAAGGTTGTGGGGTCTCCATCCCTGGCAATATTCAAGAGCAGTCTGCACACTCTCCTGGGCAAGCAGATCTAAGTGGCTCTTCTTGATCAGGGGGGTTGGACTAGATGGCATCCAGAGTTCCCTTCTGATCTCAAATAGTTTGTCATTCTGTGATTCTATAAATGAAAGAAATGGGAGGACTAATATAACTCTATCACCTTGCAATTTTCGAAAGAAGCATTTCTGCTATTCTGGCATATGGTGCTAAGGGTACAAAAATTACTCTTCTTCAGGATCCTTGGATCCCAAGAAAAAGCAAATGCCATCGCCTCCTGTATTGAGGACAGAGCATACCTAGAGGCATTTCATGCTCTGGTATTATCTCCTCAGTGCAGTTTGTTGAAAGCTAAAGGGATTTTCGTCTGTAAGGATACACTTTTGCACAGCTCTTCATACTTCTGTCTCCTCTGGGAATATACATTGATCTGCTGCAGTGAAAACGATTAGTATCATTCTGACACATCTCCATTGTAGCACTTTATGACTCACTGGCCCAAAATTTCTTCATTAATGATTCTGGGAAGCCTCACTGAAATGAGGAGCTAATTTAGCTCTAAATTTGTAACTAGCACTAAAATATCAAATGTGCAATTAAATTCAGACTAGTGGCAATCCATATTTTACTCACCCTATATGCCCTGTGCAGCACAATGCTTTTTTGATTTAATACTATTCTTTTTAACTACCTCTAACACTTTTACCTGCAATCCATAAGTGCTATTCTCTGAATTTCTGATATCAAATATTTTAGTAGAAAGTTATTTTTAAAATTGAAATTTTCTCATACTAAATAACATATAGGTATACTATTATATACTTTTAAAATTTTTGTAGTGACTTTCTTGAATCAGATACATGTAGTATTATTTTTACAATCATCGGAACCCCCAACATGTGCATATAACTGGTTTATAGACACATATGTATAAACATACACTTTCTCTGTAAGTATTTCTTACCTTCAAATCAATTTTATTTATATTTATATTAATATGCTGTAGGAGTGCAGACAGAGTTACATTATAAGAATATTTTTCTATACCTGTACAGTAAGATTATGGATTTTTTCCTTTTAATGTATTTGAAAGGAAGCTTTAATGTGAAAGAAAATGTTTGATGGGGAAATTAGGGAAATTAGTTAATTTGTAATTTTGCCTTTCATATAATTGCCAGTACAAATTCATAATTAAGATTATTGTCATATTTTTTTAGTATTTTTTACTAAGAAGGTGAAGTTGTATTAAAATATGGAAATCAATATCAGACTGATTCCAGTTCTTATAAAGAATTGTTTCACTTTCACTTTAAAAAAGACAGAGATCATACAGAAAAATCAGTAACATAAACATTTACACCTTTTTTTCTAGTTTACCCCCCAAAAAAGAAGCTGTAAGTTATTATAAGGATGAGAAAATTAATTCCCTTTGTAAAGGCTAATTTAATTTAATTTTTATTTTTCAGAACATCAATAAAAGGCCTTTCACATCAGTCACTAGCTCCCTCTTACACAAGGAAAGCATTATTCTAATGCATTTAGACTTTGCATTTTGACATTCTCTTTTGACAGGTTTGGAGTGAAGGGGAAGCTCAGGATGGCAGTGTGTACCACTTGTGTCAGAAAAAGACAAAATGTGAAGGCTTGGCTTCCAAGGATGGAGGCAGGCATTAAAACTAAACAATATTTCCTGGTGTGTCTAATTCAAACCTATTGAAACAAGTATCTTGTAGAGTATTGATATTCAAATAGTCCTGGAGGCTCGTGTGCACTGGGTTATTTCATAGTATCATGCACATAATTAGGTGACCCTTGAGGGAAGAAATCAGTGCTTATGTAATTCAATTGAGGTCAAAAGCAGTTTCCAAACTGGGTTGGCCCCCCAGGGTATGGAAGCAGGAGATAATTTCTAAGGCACAGAGGAAAATTCCAGCTGGCTTCTGTCCATCTCCCTCCACTTTTCTTCTCGTTTCCCCAAGCCTGAAGCACTGCCCCAGCACCTGCAGCTCTGCTGGCTCTGGAAGCTGTGTGGAAAAGGCAATCTGTGATCCCAGATATCAGAACCACGGAATGTGGGAGTCAGCCATTCCAGAGCCTGGGGAAATAAAACCAAACCCAAATAGCAGACAAAACCCAGATCCAATGGAAGGGAATCCTGCATATAAAGTTTGTGAACTGCTGTCCTGCATGAATGCTCCAGAAGCCACTGGGGGGGCAGTGACCCGCTGGGGCCATCGGATCCTGCCGCCAAGGGGACCTCAGAGCACCAGAGCAATCCTGGCTGCCCCGAGGTACCCTGGCCTTCCTCCCTCACCACGTGCCCAAGGCCTCAGGGGTGTCCTCAGAAAACCCTGCTGCTATGTAGAGGCTTTAAAAATTTTTGTGTGAAAGTTTAAAAGCTCACAAAGAGCCTTTGGAGCCACAGGCCAAGAGCATGAGTAGATTATCAATAACGTGTTTTTGTTTCTGTCTTGAATGAATTCTTTGCTCTCCAGCTTTCAGGCATCCAAATAACTCTAACAGAAGTTACTTGGACTGAAAAAGAACAAAATTGTGTCTGTAAAATCAAGAAAAAGCTATATAATGATGTCAATAAAAATTTTCCCCGGAAATGTGGTGAACCATTTATAGAAAGTGGATATAGACATCACTGGCTAAGTTCTCTTATTAGAATTTAAAATAAAACTGCAAAGAAAAGATTTTTCTCAGACTTTCTGAAGGAGTTGGAAATAAAGTTACTTTTCCAACTCGGTTGGAAATAAAGTTACTTTTCAGCTCTGTATGATGAAGAGAAACATAAGAGAGATTTTCTGGCTTCCTGTTTGCTCTCCAGTTTGTTTACTCTGTAAATAGTATAATGGCAAAGCACTGGAGTGGACAAGTAACAGGAAGAGTCCCACTTTCCCTTCTGTCATGAATAGGGATGATGAGGGATGCTGCCTGGACAGTACTGAGCTGTATAAATCCATCACTGAGCTCTCTCTGGTGAGGCTGGAGACTAACAATTACCAGAGGTCTTTTTCTGAGGAAAAAACCCCAGTTTTGTAAGCGTAAACCCATCTGGCCCATTTTAGAGATGTATTTATAAAGAAACCATGCTTAAAGTGCTTAATTGTCAAAGCAACTCCTTTAAATGTAGATGGGAATATTGTAAAAGCCAAAGCTTAGAGAAGACAGTCTGTGTGTGTTCTCTTGTCAGTTTTCCCCCTTGTGTCTCCTCTTCTCCTTTTCTCTCTAAACAAGTTACCTGTTCATTTAACTTTGTTTTAAGGTAAATTTGATTTAAATGGGTTTGGTGTCTTAAATAAAAACCACCAAACAGCTTTTTCCTTCCTCTTATTGTATTTTGTACTTTAGGATCTCATTATTTTAGCACTTGAAAATCTATTGAATAACAGATGAAAATGAAAACCTTCACTTATATATACAAAAAGGTTCTTACTAACTTTATACTTGTGAAAGTTTGGGACTGGTCAGATTAAGGAAAAATTAATTTGATAATTTGCCACCTCTTCTTGTCACCATATTCAGGAAAAAAATAAAGGCAAACAAACAAAAGAAATGCCCAAAAAGTATCATGTGATAAGTGAGTTAAAGCACAGTTTGGGGAAATTATTTTTGGGGAAAAGAATCTCCAAATAACAAAGAAAACCCAAATCCAGTAAAAGGGAATCCTGCATTTGAAATTTCTGAACTGCTGTCCTGAACAAATGCTCCAGAAGCCACTGGAAGGGGCACCGACCTGCTGAGGCTAACTGGCCTACACCAATTTTTAAATTTCCTTAAACTCATGTTGTAGAGTTTTGTGTTTTTTTTTTTTTTTTGTATGTTTTATTTCTTACTTATTTGGCACCTCAAGTGAGAGACATAGGGAAAACCTTTTTTTTTACCCTCTGCCATATGTGCATGCTCCAGAGGGCTCCTCCTTCTCCTTCTCCTTCTCCTTCTCCTTCTCCTTCTCCTTCTCCTTCTCCTTCTCCTTCTCCTTCTCCTTCTCCTTCTCCTTCTCCTTCTCCTTCTCCTTCTCCTTCTCCTTCTCCTTCTCCTTCTCCTTCTCCTTTCTTCTTCTTGTCCTTCTTCTTCTTTCTTCTTCCTCATTCCTACCTGGGGACTTTTTAATTTTCTTTTTTTCTTTCAGTACTTGGTTATTATCTTGGTTTTCTTACCTCATACTGTTTGTGTTGCTCTGCCTTCTGTACCCACCTCTTTGAGTTTTGTTTCAGCCCAACAGCCTTGGTTTGTGACACAGAGCATGAGATGAGTCAGACTGACAGTGCAGTTAGTATTTAGAATTGAAATAAGGAAGTCTGTGTCACCAGTGGGTATCTGGAATTGTAGGGTGGTTTTGATAATGTTTTAAGTTTTTGAAAGAAATTTCTGTTGGGGAGCTCAAATGACAAAAATCCACCCAAAATTTTTCAGTACCTTATATCTGACAGTTTAGAAATATCCACTTCAAACAATCAATTTAAACATTCTGAAATATTTCCAAAATGCTTCTCTTATGGAGCAGGAAGCCTTAGCTGCATCTGCTAAAGGATCTGCTGTTGCGATGGAAACTTGGATGTGCCTCAGACAAAATTCTGTCTCTGGCAATTGACACTGTCACTGTTGCAGAACAGAGTTCTTTGGTGGATCAAAACATTTAATCATAATTTTTGCAAAATTCACTCCGAATACTGAAGGATGCCTATGCAAAAATTGTACTAACCTTGCTTCTTCAGAGACTGGGAAGACAGTAAAGTGTCCTTCCTTTATTTTGCCCCTGCCATGTCCTCCTAGAAATATTTAAATAATGAGATTCAGTAACATGAACTAAACATGATGCTTAAACATGCAGGAAGGAATTAAAGAGAATATTTAAATGTGAAAAATGTGTAGCCAAACAGCTCCCTATATACTGCTCCCTGTCATCTGATAAGAGGACACTCCCATCTAGTTAGTTTACTCTTAAACCTCAGAGTTTGATGAATTGTTCAGAACCTGTTTCCAAGGGATGAGTCTTCCAAGAACAAAAAAAAAAGCATTTTACCAATTTGGAAAAACAGAATTAAGTGACTTTTTATGATATCTTCAAGACACATGTTAAAAAACCAAATAAATGAAATAATCCAAGTAACACCTTAATGGAGAAATTACATAATTTACACTAATGAAAAACATATTCTTTAAAAAGTGAGTGATTTTCAATTGCATGCACAGGTAAGAATGGGAATTGGCTCTTTACCAGCTTAAATGCAGCAAGAGTGGACCATATCTTTGACTTGCATAAAGTTTAACCAACCTTATTTGTTTTATACAGCCTGATTCTCAAACATGGTAACAAATTTTACTTCTTCATTATAATGAAATAATTTTGTGTTTGATTTACTTACAAGTCCATGGATTAGATTTACACCTAGGGGTCATTCTGTTCAAAAATTTATGTTTCTAAGACTATTCTCAAATTCGATAGTTACTTAGAGGGTTACATTTTCTGTAGAAAATTGGACTCTAGAGTTTTTTAATTAAGTTTTCTTATTCATTATCCCTAAGTATTTATATCCCCTCTTATTGAACTGAAAAAGCAAATAGATAACAAGAAATTGATCTTTGAGATTCTGCCATTGTCTGATACACACAAGTCCATTATAAATAAGCAATCAGCTCATAGAGGATGAGAATGGTGATACGGAGGTGAATGTTTCCTCAGTGCTCTCTGCAGGATCCTCTGTCAGCAGGCCAAGAGTAAAATACATTTACAGAACGCTAGGAGAGAAACCTTACACCATCACAGTGTGCTCCTGGGGAGTACTCAACTTTATTCACTCATTTGCTCCCCACCTGGAAACTCAAATGGAAAAAAAATAAAATTCAAGCAGTTATGTCTTTTTGCCTGATTGAATCACATAGTGGAATGTGGGAAGGCAGACAAAGTTCCCTAGTCTCTGCCTGCCTTGCTTATCAACATCCAGAAGCAGGTGTAGCAACAAGTTTCTGGAGGGAACACAAGCTCATGAAATCTGTAGGTAATGCAGAACATTTTGTCCTGGGAGTATGGGCATTGAAGGCTATGGTCAACAAACTGGCAGTGCCTTAGATTGAAACACCCTTCATTCTATAATTAATCACAAGATTAGTTTTAATTAACATCTGTAAAATGTTGCCACTTCCGTTTTAAGGCATACTCAGTGCTGATGAATATGTGGCTCTTGGTGTGTTGCTCAAGTTCCAATTTATTAGACTTTTCTTTCTATTTTTATTGCATTACAGAAACTCAACTTACTGTATGAAAGTGTCCATTTCGCTGACGGTGGGTGAAAACGACACCGGACTCTGCTACAATTCAAAGATGAAATATTTTGAAAAAGCTGAACTTAGCAAAAGCAAGGAAATCTCATGTCCTGAAATTGAGGATTTTTTATTTCCATTTAGGGAGCCTGAAATTCTGTGGTATAAGGTAAGGAATGCAAGAGATTTATACCTTCAAATGTATATTATGCAATGTTCTTATGATTCTCTTGATCTAAATATGTTATGAAGCTTGGGTTGTTTTTAATTTTGTCAAGAAAAGACAACAGAACGAATGGTAGAAAAGAATTAACGAATTGAGAAATTCAAATGCTTCCTTTACTAAACTGTATGGGAAATCTATGTCTGCTTTACCTGAATAAAGAGTTTATTTTTGCAACATAAAATTCAGCAAATACTACCAAAATTTTTGTTTCTACACATATAATTTCATTGTTTTTATAAATAACTTTGTTTCAATATTGTGTTATGCTTTCTAGATCATTACTTAAGGGCCAAGTTCTTGCAAGTAGTGTTGCCTGTGCAGTAGAATTAATTATATTATACAAGACTGTGCTACCTTAAATTTAAAATTTTTTGTCCTGGAAAGATAATGTCCAAATTAACTGATAATATATCTAAGATAGGAGAAGTATAGCCAACTATTTTCTTATTCTCATCTTGGATTTTGTGGCTTTAATAAAATACTTTTTATATTAAGAATGCATCTTTTCTAGGTAAAGAAAACTTTGATTCTAAGATTGTTTTAGAAATAGATATATAGCATCCTTATTTCTCCTCATTCTCATCTTCTGTTTCTCTACATTTTTAATTATGTTTTTAGAAATTGAATAAAAAAAATTATCCCCTGCAGCTTGAGCTACTGATAATACAAAAGTCATAGATTGCAGATATAAGTGTAATGCTAAATAAGTAAATTAAATATGAGCAACTCAGCAAACCAATGTAAAAAAAAACCCACTAAAGGAATCAACTCTCTTTTCTAGCCAGAGGCATAAATATCAAGTCTGGTGATAAAATTAGTTTTAATCAACATCTAAATAGGCTGAAATTTTACATATTTAGTTTATATACATTTATATCTAGCCTAGGCTCTTGCCTAGCCAACTTTACTGTGGGTGGCATTGTCCACACTGATCCATTTTAAGTGTGAGAACACAATCCCTGAAGTTTTATATTCTCTTTAACAGGAATGCAAGTCAAAGACATGGAGATCGAGTATTGTGTTTAAAAAGGACACTCTTGTCATTCGGGAGGTTAGAGAGGATGACATTGGAAATTACACTTGTGAGCTAAAATATGGATTCTTTGTTGTCAGAAGAACGACGGAGTTGACAGTTACAGGTAATTACAGGCTCTTTCTATCTCTTATATTTAGAAAAAACCTCACTGAATACCGTGGTTCAGGTTGTGTGGTTTTGAGTCATATCATTTGCACACATCTTTGCTGTGTGCCTCGGTATGAATGGTTGATACATTAGAACTGTTCTGAATACTTCACAGTGATATCTGTAATACCTTGGAAAGTCTGAGTTTTGTTCTGTTTGAAAAGCTTGTGGGCAGCTCTTTTTTTTTGTTTTTTTGTTTTTTTTTTTTAGTTGAAAGTGTGGTCAAGGAACAGGTAAATTCAGAAAGCATGTCATCTTAGAGAAGAAAAATATGTCTATCATATTCTGTCATGTTATTAAATTACCTAGGACATAAAAAAAGCTGTAGCAATAACTCCATGATAGAAGCTCCAATTGTCTTTGGACATGAGAACAGCTGTAGCCACAACCCAAGAGCAGTAGCTCTGTCCCAGTGAGACTGTTTCAAGTGTTGAGCAGTGCATGATGAGGGACAGAAGCATTTTTCCTCTGTTATTCTCTCCCCACTTTCTCTAGTTTATAGTTCAAGAACTTCCTGATCTCAATCATCACGCACTGTAGTTACCAATTAATCTATTTTTCATTAATCTGATTATTTTTTTAATCCATTTAGTCTAGGCTTCGAAAACATTTCGAAGTATTAAGTTCCACATAGTAATTATGTAACATGAATAAACTCTATAATTCAGCAAACAGCAATTGCATAAGATGCATTTAATATAACCTGCTTTTAAAACTACCACATCCTTATTTAAAATCCATTATGAATGAAAGCAAAATATATACTGTAATAGTAGCATCCACAGCAGCAGAACAATGTGAAGAATGGTCCATTGACTTTTCAATTCCTCACCAGACCTCTAACCTCCATTTTACCATTATGTAAAACTTATAGCTGAACATACCTGTAAGGTAAAAAATGGGCTTTTACAATTATAGGATTACAATGGTAGGCAGGGTGCATCATGATCTATGTAATGCTCTGTAGTTTCATGATATATTTCCTAAAAGAAGGCAGAATGAGGATTTTCTTGGCAAATTCGAGGTGAACTAGATCCATATGGTTAACAAAGAGGCTTGTATGTATAAGTTCTTGAACATTCAAAATATCTAGTAAACCAAGAAAAGTCTTCCAGAATAATTATGTGGGTTGTTCTTAATCCTTTTTTTTTTTTTTTTTTTTTGTATCTAATATATAAATCTGAGGCACAGCAGCAACTTGTAACACACTTATGTTAAGCACAAGGTTGAATTGCAACAGTTTTCTTTAATGGTAAAAAGTTTGTTTTCTCATTCACTGTAACCCGTTTTCCCTCCACATTAACAGAAATTATGGTCAATTAGGGAATGCAATTTTCCACTGTTGGATGTGTCTGGAAATCTTATTGTTTATGTTGTTTTGGGGGATTGAAGTAATCAATCATATTTATTTAAACTCAATAACCAGGATCACTTTGTTGTTATACAACATTGATTTGTGTGGTCAGTACAGATAGGCAATTACTGTCAAGTGATTAACCTCACAATAAACATCCATATATTCTGTTTGATTGACTCTGATATAAAGAAAGCAGAGAAAGATTTTTCAAGTGTATGATTTCTACCAGAATAATGTCAATTATCTCTTGCAATATTTGGTACCTGGATTTCAAAAGTATATATTTACTGTATTTTTAAGTAGATCCTGTATTTTTTAGAAGATCCCTTTTGGTTGGTGCTCCACTGCACAGCAGTATTTCAACAGGCTCAGACTGACAGAAAAGAAAAAGAAAAAATGCATTGGAAGCAGATTCATGTTACTATTTGTAGGAATAGTTTAAAAAAATGTAATTCATCACTTGTAGTGTAGGTAGGAGTTCAGTATTTAATGTTTAACTAGACAAAGACAGAAAGAGACTTGGCTGATTTTGATGTGCTAAAAATGAATGAATTCATAGGGAGGGAACCATTCAATTTCCATCTCTGCAAACCTCAGCAGATTTAAGGACAACCTCCAAATTAGTAAACTCCATATAATCTTTATAATATTATGTGAATAAACAGAACAAGCAGATAGATTTAGTCATAGTGCTAAATTTTTTACACCTGTTCCTCACCACCTCTTCTCTCCAAGCAACTGTGGACAGTCACCACTTAAGGATTCCCTTCCTTTCTCCCACACAATGTGTTTTGTCAGAATTGCTATCTCCTTTAGGGAAACCTGCTGCTCTTACAGACCATTAACTATGGATGCAATTATAAACATGTTCTTTTCAATACTGCTGTTGTATATTCTTGTTATAACCTCTGTGCTTTACACCTTAAATATCTGTGTGCCTCATACCGTAGTGAAACATGGAACAGCTCGTATTCTGATTTATCATTAAAGTGGAAAATAAAAAGGGAATCCACACATTTAGAAAAAGATCAAACTCACTTAATAGGCAGTATCCAGCTCATCTAAGTATAGCAGTTGAAAACTTCTAAGCCATGGAAAAAGATAATTTCCTTTCTGTTTAAAAAATGAGAATAGAAATTGCCCCTTCTTAGCTTAAATTATAAATACTCAATGTCACCTTGGGTACACCTTTACAACACACCTTGCCATTTCATGGCTTACTTTTTTGTCATTGTTGTTTTGGGGTTTTTTGGGGTTTATTTTCTTTGGTCCTAATGGAAACATTTTCAAATATTTTGAAGATCTGTATCTCACACTGAAAAAATGAGTGATTTGAATAAATTTCTTTATTGTCCTGAGATGGGACCTAGAAATTCCATGTTTTGCAAAACAAAACCTATATACTGATTATTTTAGCTTGTAACTAATCAAAATATTAACATACAAAGCATAATTGTTAGGTTTTTTGGGTTTTGGTTATGCAATTACACATTCTACAATGTCCTGCAAAGTAATTTGTAGGCTTTTATAGTTCGGATTAGCAGGTTTTCTTTTATATGTGAAATTTTAATTAAGGCATTCCTGCTGTCTCTGACATAATTAATTAAGAATGTTTTTAGTATTGAGAAAGAATCCTATTAGAAAAGTACAGTGTTAATTTAGTCGTAGTGCACAACATGGGTCAAAAATACTTTTGGTGATTTATTTTATTTAAATCTGAGGTTTAATAACTATTGGGGTGGTTTTTTTTTTCCTATAGTACTAAGTAATTTGCAAACTCTTTCTGCTTTTGAAGGGTTTCCTTCAGGTCAAAGGATTTCCAGCTTGTGTCAGAAAGAATATATCTATTCCCACTGCAATAATATATAGTTCTCCGTCATGAACATCATAAAGCAAACAGATCCTATCAGCCTTGCAGCTGGAACTTTACTTATTCTGTTTTAGTTTTAAATATTAGAATACTTTTTTCCATTCTGTCAAAAGTAAGAAAACCTTATACCTTGCAGATGGAACTTGACTTAGTCTGTTTTAGTTTTAAATATTAGAATACTTTTTTCCATTCTGTCAAAAGTAAGAAAACCTTATACCTTGCAGATGGAACCAGAGCTAATGAGTAGGTTCTTAATCCTGAAGCCTTTCCTCAGAGATACCCTTTGTTTTCTTTATTCATGATTAGACCCTGAGAAGTTCCCTTGGAAACAACTCTTGCTGGAATGAGCACAATTTTAGATTTACAGATTCCAGCATGTTTACAATCAAGCTATAGGAATAATAAATTGTCAGAGTAATTTTTGTTATTATTTAAATTCAGCCTGCTTGATTTAGCAAATTACTCATTTCTGTCTTCAACCCATGACTTTTTTTCATTTTTAGGTTTTTTAGGCAATAAAAAAGGAATGCATTTTTTCTCAATTCAGCTATGCTGTAGTCAACTCTTAGTGCTGTTAAAAGTTTGGGTCATATCAAATAAGCTTTGTGTCTTTTGCTTTCTGACAGATTTAGTCCTCATTAGCATAATGGGAAATCTTAAATGACTACGTGTTTGTATGCATTTTTAGAGCTGAAAAGATCACCATAAAAATAAGTAGTAGGAGGAAATAATTATAATTAAATTATATACATAGCCTCACAGCTGAAAACGTGTGAATCTTTTGTATACAGCTAGCCACCATATATTGTGAATAAAAAAACAAAAGTAATCCTGAAAGAGGACACACAGCACACATACTTTGAAGGTTATAGTCTGCTTTTAGTGGTCTGTATTTTAAATGTCTAAGACAAAATGTTCACCATTTTTTCCTCAAAAAAGTTGGCTTCCATTTCTTCCAGGTGTGCTGCTCTTTCACATTCAATACATCAAAATGCAGAGAGGTGCTGCCATAAGCATGTTCCTCTTTATTTTTAGCAGGTGCTAGGTGAGAAAAGTATTAAAGAACAAAGAGAGTTGTTTTCCAAACATTTAGAGATTTAGCACAGATTCTGCTTGGTTTCTGAAGTTAATGACTGGTATGAACTATATTGAATGTACCCAGTGACTACTTGATTCAGCTGATCCCATAATTATCAGAGCTGATGTTCATTCCTTTCATTCATCATTAATTTAATTCAATTCCAGAACATACTCAGATGGAAGTCCTATTTACCATTATTCTGTGCAAAGACTAATAAAATATAAAGCAAACAATAAACTCATTATGAAAGCAGCATGTTCAAAATACTAACCTAGCATTTTAAAATGCATAAAATCTTGTAGGTTTAGCACAGTTATTGCTGAACAGTAGGATGATTTTTTTCATAAATTAGAAATGAGTGATTTGCAATCATTTTTTGTGCAATCATTTTAATGCACCTGAAGACAAGGATCTAAATTAATTTCCTGTGTGTATTTGAGAAATAATAATCAAAACATTATGTTGATGTTGGATAAAATGTTCTCTATAAATGTTCATTTTACATATTTATTGTAAATGGGTTTAGAGGGTCATTCAAAAGCAGGCTCATGAAAACAGCAATGAGCAAAACCTTATGTATTTTACTTCAAAGGAAGTGAAGATGATGTCATGTACTCTATGTTATAAATTGTAATGATGAATTAGAAAACCAGCTTCAGCACTTTGGCAAAGAGATGCAAAAGTTAAAGCAGGAAAAAATTCCAGATTTTCAACCTTGCTGCTGGTGACCTTTTGGCATTTCTTCCTTTGTCATATACTTCTCACAAAGACCGGTTTTAATTATTAGAGATTATTGCCATCATGATTAGGGTAGAGAGAAGATCCTCTAAAAAGTAATTCAAAGAAGTAGGCAAAGCAGTGTGGTCAGAAGAATAAAGACCTGATGAATAATTTGTTCCCTTTGGGTGATGTGTTTATGTGCTCATCATTCTGGACAATGTCCTATTTCATGCACAGGATACTGCTCTCTTTCTGTTATTTACCAAAAGTCCTCCAGGATGTGGCCAACAGTAGTTGATGATGCAGTCATGATTTCTGCTGGAGCCCTGTACTCCCTGTGGACAATACAGTGACAGTAAAAGTGAGGGGAATGTTTCAATAATTGGTCAGAAATAGAAGATATCTTAGTCCATAATCACAATGAAGAATTCCACCTAAATTAACAAATTAGATATTATGCAAGAAGTGCAGAACATTACTGTGACTACTGTTATTAAATTTCTAACAATTTTACTTATTTCTAAGTGTTATTATAAAACTGATGTAATTTTAAATTTTTATTATTTTTTCCTGAAGACTTTTTTTCTTTAGTTTTGGCTTTGTGTGTAAAGTTAAAGACTAATGTTAAATAATAAGTCAAAAAAAATTGGTTTTCTACATCAGGTGAGAGAAAATGAAATAGCAAAATGACATTTCCAAAATAGAAGTTTGTTTGTGTGAGTCAATTTCCCTTTCTTCATGAGTCATAGGAGAATACTGAAATAAAAACAATGTGGATGGATATTGTTACCAGCATCACTGTTTCAGTTTAGTGTAGTGAAGTTGTTAAGATAAATTCTACTGAGAGAAAAAATTTGTAGACAAAAGTTTATCACAAAAAAGTGCTAGTGACTACTAAAGATATAAAAGACTTATAAACTTGTAGTTCAATAATATCTCACAAAATTAAATAAATCTATTGTTAAGGCACCCAAGATGCTTGTTAAACAACCTTTGAAAAAGTAGATAAATTACACTGACTGTTAATGTTTCACGTTATTGCTATGGAATCAGAAGACTTCATTTTACTTTTACATTCCCCTAGAGTATGTTAAATCCACCTATACTGTCCTAACTGAGCATTTGTCATTTCCAAAGCTTTTCTTATACTGCTTTAGATAATCTATGTGTACAGTGGAGTCTTCCAGGATGGTACTTTAATAAACCAGAGTATAAAATGTACCAGCACAATAACATAAGGACCTTGTATTGCCTCCATCCTAAAAACAATCTATACAAAACAATCATTCTTAAAAACAGTCTATACACAATTAGACTGACTAAAAATTTAGGTTTAAAGTGGAAACAATTATTCCAATGCTTTCAGTGTCTTTCAAATGGCTTAGGCAAGTCTAAACTCAGAGATACTAAGCAAAATTATATTGGTAATACATATGTTCAAAGAGAAGTTCCAGACAATACATGAAATTATTGCAATTGTTCTAAGAAGCAGAAAATTTTTGTTTACAGAAAAAAAGGAAAGACCTCATTTTAACTGCAGCAATATCACATGGAGACATGTATGTTAATAGAATAGTAGCCTGAAAATCATCTAGAAGGTATCTAATATATGTTCCACTATATTAAAAGAGTAACTTCTCTTAAAGAGTATTGACATCCTCTGAAATATTGTCATCTCCCATTCACCAACCCCACAAGGGGAAAAAAAAGCTTTTTTTCATGCTGTTGTCTCAAAGTATTTATAAATTACCCAAAACGTCATCGTATATAAACAATAGACAAACAATGCATACCAAATTTAAGAAGCAAGTTTTACTTGGAATTCTATTGTCTTTACAAGGACCCCTGTGGCAGAAAGGAAGGAATGATGAATCTGGCTCCATGTTCTCAGAAGGCTAATTTATTATTTTATGATACTATATTATATTAAAGAATGCTATACTAAACTATACTAAAGAATACAGAAAGGATACTTACAGAATGCTAAAAAGATAATAATGAAAACTTGTGACTCTCTCCAGAGTCCCAACACAGCTTGACCCTGATTGGCCAGTGAGTGAAGACACTCACACCAGAGTCCAATGAAACAAACACCTGTTGGATAAACAATCTCCAAACACATTCCCCATGATCAAAACAGAGGAGAAGCAAATGAGATAATTATTGTTTTCATTTTTCTCTGAGGCTTCTCAGCTTCCCAGGAGAAAAATCCTGGGCAAAGGGATTTTTCAGAAAATGTGAATGTGACAGAATTCTATTATTACAAGTGTGAATCAAGACTGAAATCTTAGTTTCTCTGAGATTGGTGCCCATTTGCCCATTGACTTAAGGAGTCATTTCATCTTTGACTTTCTGGTTATGAAAGATCATAACCGATGTTAATTTAAAAAATTTAAATCAATTTTTTTAAAATCCAGCTCTGCAAATCACCCTGATGTTTTATTGGTTATTCTGTCATGCAATTTTTTTCACTTAATGAATGAAACAATTTTGTAAAGGTAATTTAAATATTCTTTCTTCATGGTTTAGGAACAGGCAAAATGCATGGTAGCTGCATAGTGATCCTCCAAAACAGGATGAACAAGAGATTTTTCTTTAGTGCAATAAAAAGGAAAAACTTACCCATCTGTTTCTACATGACTATAAAGTACAAATTTTAATTCTGAATATCTGAAACTATAGTTCCTCCTAGTGTACTCACTTTAGTAGACAGCTTGTTTCAGTCCTTACTAGAATAAATTTGAGTAAAATGCCTAATGACTTACTGCAAAAATAGAACTAAAATTCAGCAGTCAAGAGAAATAACTCTAGGGTACTTTATCTGAAAAGTTTAAAACTTAAAGATATGTTAAAGGGAATAGAAATTAATACATCAAAATTGTGTAAGAATTTAACTTCTGATGCTTTACTTATCTATGTGAGAACTTAATGTAGGAAAACAATTTCACCAGCTTGTTTTTTTTTTTTTCTCTGTGTGAATGTGATAACACATAATAATTGTTTGAATATGAAAAGAAATTGGAATCACCAATGACTTTTTTCTATTTCTATAAAGCAGTCTTTCCTTTTGCTTTGGAGTATTATATTCACACCCAGAACAGGATTAGTTTAAAAATATTATATATAACTTTATAGAAATATGACGGAGGACTGATATAAATCAGTGAATTTCCTCCACAGTCTTTAAACAAAGTGAAGATGGAAGAACTAGAGTAGAAAGATGCCCGTGAGTTTTCCCCCTTTCTAAATCATTCTGTTTCACCTCACTGCATTCTTCCCATGTTCAACAAGAGGATTATATTTCTCCAGACACTTGATATGACAATGAACATTTCCAGCCCTTAACAAGCCCTTTGTGGAGCTACTAGTCCCACAGCATAATTTTACTCAAGTTGTGGAAGGTTTATTTATGGTGCATACATGACCTGTTGTGTGCTTTTTTCCCCTAGAGGTAAGACTCCTCTCACCTAAGTTTAATATTTATACCCACTGGCATATGAGCTGGCTGCTCCTCCTGGCAATTCTGTGGTGTGACTGATATCCTCTTTATGCCAATGCGTGGAACATCAGATGAGCTGAGTTTTTACAGAATTCCACTTCCATCTCTTGACTATTCAAGGGCTTTAGTTGACAAACTTAAATGTAGATTTATAATATAGGCAACTAAATCACATGAATCCTATTCTAAGGTTTCACGGTTGTTATGGTTATAACCCTTGGAAATGGCAAGCTGGCTCTACTTTATATTTTCTTGTTATAAAATAAGTGTAAAATTTCATGTCAGCTTTTCAAAGCAGACAAGTACAAATCTGTAGTAGAAATATTATTTGTTTTTTAAGCAAGATGTACAGCTGAGGAAAGAAAAAAAGCACAAGCTTTTGGATGTACAAGGCTGTCTTTAAATCTCAAGGGCTTAATATACCAGTTGGTCTAATAAAATATATTGTTTTTACCTTGATATGTCTAAAGCAACATTACTGTTATTATTTTTCATGGTATTTAGGTTTTCTTAGGATGGAATCACCGTATGCATTTCTTTAAGCTAGATGCAGGTTGCAAAATAAGTATAGGGTTTTTTATTAAAATATTTCTGTTTTGATTAATTTTGGCAGTTAGAATAAACTGTGCTGCACAGTGTTACTCGTGTTACACTGACTTCCCCTTTTTCATTTTGTGCTTTATTTGAAAGTGATGATTGTGACTACAAGATAACTGGAAGCTTTCCTTTTATACTTCACTATTCTCAATTCAACACAAACTAAATATAAAGAAAAATGAGTCCTCTGAAAACAAAGGTTTTGGTTTGAGACCTGCAGTAAACAGAATAAATGTTTTATAATAAAGTAGGTGGGTTACAACACTTCAGTGTAGAGATGGTAAATTTATTTTAAGCTCCTATTTCTGTTCAGTACTTACACATATCTTCTAACAGGGCATTTTTAATGTTGCTGTCAATAGTCTCTAATGCCCAGCAGAGCAAAGAACTGAGGAGAGAGGTGGTTTTTGTTTTCTTGTCGTATAGCTCTGCCAGGAAAACTTGTGTCTTCCATGCACATCCAAGTGAGAAGTGCAATTTGCCATGAACATCTGGTTCCTCCAGGACTTTGAGCCTGGCACTAGAGCTCAAGCACCAGCTGCCTTATGGCATCCTGTGCTAGACCTGTTCTAACATTAGACCCTCTGACTCTGCATTTTCACTGAAATGAAAATGCACATATCTTTGGTAATTGACTCTCAGTTTGTGATTTCGGTGGCCCAAGCCATTCTCCTTCAAAACCTCTTTGCCCAGCCTGCCCCATGAACATCCAAACCAGCGACGCATTTGGGGTCTTGGTGTCGCATCTAAGAGGCGCAGCAGCAGGAGATACCTTTGAGGGGCCACACAGCCTCCCCTCAACCACTGCTCTGGCTGTTCCTGCCCTCCAGCAAACCTCCCATCTGCTCATCCTGCCCTGGGCAAAATGCGGGTGGTGGCAGTGGAAGAGCCAAATCCTGGGAAGAAAGGCAGCACAAGAATAATCCCCGGAGATGGAGGGAGCAGGGGGCACTGCTCCTGTGGGGACAAAGTGAGCACCTTCCCACCTGGCCACAGCCTCCAGGCCAGCAGCTACCCCTCCATGCAGCAGCAGAGCCTTGCTGACATCCTGTTTTGAATTTTCAGGTGGTTTGTTCCTTCAAAACAATTCCATTGGTTTTTTTGGAATTTTTGAGCTAGCGTTCAGGATTCAAAAATCACTCATGAATAAAGAGGCAAAGGGCAAAAAAATGCATTGTGATAAGCTCATTTAAATAGAAATAGGCTAGAAATAGGCTCATTTCCTTGTGTGGGTTGTATATGATTTTTTATTCTTTTAATTTAATATCTAGATTTTTATGAGTAAACTCTGTTTTCTGAGGAGCTACTCTGACACCACCAGGAAAAACGAAAAATTAAGGCTGGGTGAACTGTTTGTCATTTTCATACAGCTAGTCCTGTCTAGACTTTTTGCTTACATTTGAGCAGTGACAGTTTATTAGGATGAATGGGAGGGCAGGAATAGAGATTTAGGAAGAAAAGACACTAGCAAAATGTGGATAATGTGACATTTAGTAGAGATTATGTGATCACACGAGGAAAATAATTTATTGTTTTTCCTATTCTCATCCAAAAATAAAAAGCTGTACACTTAAATAGGAAATAGCCCTATGCATCTATTTCTCTTATTAAGAGAAGCTCCAAAGACTGAAGAAAAATGCTTGAAAGATCTAGTCTGGCTTTTGAAAAGTCAAGGACATTTCAAAATGCTTTTGCATGTATTCTGTAATGTCTTATACTAATATATTATAAATGGTAGTTGGCAGATTACATCTCGTATTTTCAAAAGCTAATGTCTGTACTGTTCTGCTCTAGATGTCTTCTTGTCTATGTGGTTCAAAAACATCTTTGTGATCTGTCAGAGTAGCTTTGATATGCACATAAAGCTGAGAGAACAAGGATTTATAAACTCCCCTCGAAAGACATAACGGTAGAAGTGCCTGCTAGGGGGTGGGCAGAAAGCATAAAGCACTGAAGGTGTCTTACTTTAGACTACAGTATAAATAAATTGGAATAAAATATTATAAATACAAGTTCAGGGTCTTGTTTTTACTTAATAGTCCCATAAGAGACATGATAACTGTCAGTATTGTTTTTTTTATAATCTGTCCTTTGAAAACAGCAGTTCTTAAAAATGCTACTGTATCAAAAAAGAAATCTAATCCAAACAAGATAAATTATGGGAGGGTTGGGCATTACAGGCCAAATTAAAAGACTTTCATGACTTGAAAGTTTTCTTTCCTCTTTTGAATGTATGGCAAAGTCACTCTTCTAAGAAAACATGAGCTGATCTGATTTTCTTATTAAACTGAGTGCTTCAGAGTATCAAAGGGCAGAAAACTTGCATTAACTTGATTAAAAATACTATACAGAGTCAACAGAAAAATGACAAATTTACTTCTGTAATTTTAAAAGGATTTTGTGGGCCAAAAGGAGGGTTTTTTAATAAGTTAATTGTTGCAGAATGAATAACTACATGTGTGGAAGGTCCTTGTAGCTCCTGCTCATGTATATTATGGAAGAGGAAATAAAATTAATAGAGTAAGAAATACAATTCTGATTCAAAGACTCAAGTGGAGGTGGTACTAATTCTTGCTTGTTTATGGCAATTGATAACATCTAGTTAAATTAACTGAACTACTGTTAAATTTTCAGGATGTGGATTGTACCTTCAACATGCATAGAAAGATGATTTTTATTCTTTTAGAGGTCTTTTAGCATTGTCAACAAATTAGGACAGAAAAAAAATTGTTTTCTGCAATTTCAGCCCATAAAAGACAAGCTAACCCAGTGCTAAATCTATAATCTGTAAGGGATTTTGAGAAAATAAAAAATCATTTGTACCTGATGGGTGGGCTGTTATGTTAAAAATTTGAAAGAGGGTGGAAAGTGTACTCATCTGCAGCTAAGAGACATTTGGTGATTTTTTTTCCTATTTTAAACACATGCATACACCCATTCATTAAGTTTGAATTGAGTTTGCTGACTACCAGCCAACAGAAATACATCTCAAGAGAAGAGGAGAGAAATACACAGGTTACTTTTGTGGTTTTTTGTTTGTTTGTTTTGTGAGGAAAAAAAAAAAGACTTTTAAAACTGCTTAGCTGCATGTGACCTTTACCAAATTTTGAGTAATACATTGTTTAAGAAATATATGGAACTTTCTGCCCTGGAAGGAAAATACATTTTTAACAAGAGAAAGATGATTTAAAATCCTGCTGTGTTTTTAGGAAGTTCTTCTATGAAATAAGAGGCAGAGTATTAATTCCTATAGTAATTAATACACCAACTCTTTTTCCTAAATAAGATGATGGTTTTCCTGGGTGCAGGAGAAGAGTAGCTGTGAATTCAAACCAAGGCAGCAGAATAGCTGTGGATAGAACATTTATTTAAGACAAACTTATATTTCTTTCTACTGTGCAATGGGAGCCTGAGAAGACTGCAACACATTTGTGGTGCACAGGAGAAAATGAGTATGCAAATATAGAAGGAGTAAGAGGCTTCCACCAGTAGAGACAGGAAAAATACATGTAGAAAAGGCAGTGATTTATTTTTTTCTACAGAAAGCCCAATGTAAATGCAACTATGATTTTCCCTACTGTGGGATTTTCACAAGATAGTATTCACACTAAAGACTGGTGAGGTAGTCAGAAGTTCTGAATATATTTAAATGAATACAGTTGTATCTGTCATCATGAATGGCTGCTATAATCACAGCTTTTAAAACCCACTGTTGGCTTCAACATTCCATGGTACAATGGAGCTCTTCAGAACTGGAATAGTTGTTGACATTCCATTAAAGAAAACAATAGAAGTGGAATGAATATGCTTAGATTTCTTTTTGCTCTGTACAACTGATTTATAAAAAGAAATAGCAGAGGGAGAGAAAAACAAGACAAACCACTGTGAAAAGTAATTAAAGATATGAATAATTGGAAAGAGTAAAATACAGCTACAGCTCTGATAGAGAATATTTGTCACTATTTAAACTATTAAATGGATTTTTTAAAATTGAATATTGCTGTATCATTAGGATTGTCATAGCTATCACACTGAATTTTCTAATTTAACAGAATTTTTCTAATTTCTGTTAAAAAAATAAGGTTATGTAAGGTTTTTAATTTATCAATTATGTACCAGTGGGCTGTATAACTGTTATACAGGATTTGTTCAGTTTAAGTTATAAGTATTTAGATTCTAACTGCTGAGAAGTTCAAAGGTGATAGATTTTTAGTTAAATTTTTGCATTATATATTTCTGTTTAAATTAGCTGGTGATGAATGTACTGTACGTGAATCTCATTGAAATAATGCTTTCATGAAAGTTTGCTGCCCAAGTTTGTATTGAATGATACAGCGAAAACATCAGCCAAAAACAAATCTAGACATCCTTTACTTGTTTAAAAAATCATGATTTCCCTCTCCCCCTCCAAAGGGTAGCTCTCAAAACATTTTAGAATTTATATGAAATACATTGAAGAGCTTTGCCTTTACCTGTCAGCTTTGCCTTTACCTGTCATCATGAAATACTTCAACTGCAGCATGCAGCCTTTTCCTGTATGAAAACCTTTAAAACTGTTGTGCTCATTCTAAGGAATATAGAAAGTGAGAGGCTCTAAATTGCCTTTGAAGCTATTACTACATAATCCACTGCATGATGTTCCTTTACTTGCTTTGTTGCTTTTATTCTAGAAATGGCATTATAGCAAAGTAAACAACACTGTCAAATATATAAACCTATTTTTCTCCCTCCCTAAGGTTATGTTAGCTACCTATACGGACATTTGAGAGATATCTTTGCATCTTATGCACAAATGGTAAACAATATTGAAATATAAATGTATGAAGAATATTGGAATAGGTTTCTAAAAAACTAAATTAATGTTTAATATGTCTTTATTATACAAATAATCTGTCACATCCTGTAAACCCTCCTCCTCCTGCTGCACTGAGTAAAAGCAGAACACATTACCAAGGAAAAACCAGAAATACCTTCAATTTTTTCTGCTAAAGTGGGACTTTTGCATCCACATTCCAAATTGTTTTTAAATAACCTTGATTGTCCTTTGAGACTTGATCCACATGCTTGGGACTTCATGGGGTCTTTGTTAAACAGGTTAGAGTGCAGGCTGTAAATATTGAAGTTGTGAGTCTGAGGCAGCTTGACAACTAGACAAGCATTTAGAATTCTTCTAATCTTTTTTTCATATGTCATCTGTAAGGAAGTGAACGGTTACATTAGAAATCAAGCCTATAACAGTTGCTTGCTATCCCCTTGTTTTCTTTCTGGAAAATTTATCTCTGCCTAATAAACCAGGAAAAATTCAATCAAATTATTTAGAATCTTTTTAAATCTTTTTTTTTTCAGAGTCATGAGCAAAATCTTCATGGTCAATGAAATATGAATGCTTAAGTAAATAAAAAATATATAATTGAGAATTTAGACTGTGTGGAAGGGAAGAAATGTGGAAGGAGGAAATTTTAGAGAAGGCAGATATTGCAGCAAATGAGGCTCAAAAACCCCTTAGTAGTACAAGTGGGAATTAACTATTAGGATGTGCTGCCTGAAAGATCACAATGTTCACAAAGCCTTCTTTCTGAATGACATAATTTTGTTACTTGCATAGTAGCTCCATCAAATGATGATTTTTGTGACACTGCTGGAGTTGGTGAAATGTCATCCCTGCCTGGCAGTCATTCTTGAAAAACAGGCTTACCAACAAAATAAATGAAACCACATTCTAAACAGATTCTGCAATACTGCATTACAGGAACAGTCATAGGCAGGAGCTTTCTGGGTGTATTCAGACAGTTCCAGGTTTGGAGATATTTTAAAAAAAATGAAACTATAGTTTCACTGGTAATTAATTCAAAGTATCAGAAATCAAAATCTCCCCTGATCTATCAGTCATCTGTACTAGATTCATGAGAAGAGGGACAAAAACACACAAAATTCCTATTTATAAATTAACAGGCATATCTCATTGTGATTCCTGTCTGACAATGTCTACGTCACAGAAAATGCCATTACAGTCACCAGTAACTGGCACCATCTTGGGTCATCTCAGAGAAGATGAGACTTGAATGGTTTTGGAGGTTGCACTATCAGCCTCACTATTGGGCAGAGTCCCCAAAGTACATTAGAGTGCAGGGAGGATGAAGAAATCTCTCTGCTCTGGTTTGTAGATAAAGAATTTGGTTCATGACATCAGGATGAAGAAACCTCTCTGCTCTGGTTTGTAGATAAAGAATTTGTTTCATGACATCATGATTCTTTGCTGCTCAGGATAAATAACTTAATTTGAAATTAAATGGTCTCTGTCTCATTTCTAGACATCTTTCAATAGTTTGCCTGTGGCTGATATAGAAATGGAAAAAAAAACCTCTTGAATGGCAAATCAAGATGTTTACTGAAGTGTTGCCTAGATTGAAATTGAGTTGGTTTGTTTGTTTGTTTTTCACCCAGAAAAGAAGAAGATTGGATTACCTGAATTAGAATTTAACTTAAATGTATTGATCACTTCTTAAGGAGATATGCAAATTACTCCTAGATGGTGGTCTGCCCGGGGATCAGCCAGAGTTAGGCTAAACTGCAAACTTTAGTGTTGAAGGACTGCGATGTATTCTGCTCAGCTTGTGCCCTGTGTCAGCTTTAATATTTGTTTAACAGCATTTTTAGCTGTTGGACTTCATTAACTTAAACATCTTTTTCAACCTAAACAATTCTGTGATACTATGATTCTATGAAAATAGCTGTGGTATTCTCTTATGTCACTACAAGACCCCTTCAGCCCAGCCAGATTTTGCAGCCACATAGTCCAGTGGCTAACAGTAGGTATCAGTATTAGTGTGTGCGCTTACTCTCTACAATGTCCTGAATAGAAGGTGATTCTTTGCCCTTTGCATTTGAAGTTCGTCATTGCTCTATCAGGATCCCAGACTTCACTTAGTATTCTCTGAATATTTTTCTAATGTCAAATAATATTTTGGATGTTTCAAATTAAGTTAGAGGCAGTTATCATGAAACCAAGTACTTCTTGCTTCAATCATGGATAATTGTTTTCAGATAGCCATTCATAGGGTAAAAATCAGTGTTTGTGCTCAGAAAGGCAGTATTACTTCAAAAGAAAGAAACAGAACCCCACCAGCTAACAGCAGAAGTTAGTTATAGCCTGTTCTGCCTATCCCAAAATGTGAAGGGAAAGCAGAGCACTTGCACTCTGCTGTCAGTATCCTGCCCAAATTTCAAGCCATTGCTTTTGAGTTCATGGCAGCATTGCACTTCTAAAGCTCCTATCTCATCAAACCTGCTGCAAAATTAAACACTGAACATTACTCTGGGAGCCAAGGCAGACACTGGAATTTTCCATAATGGTCAGCTGAAATTTTCCTGTGCTGCTACCAGTCTTCCTCCCTGCTGGATCTCAGGCTGCCCACAGCCCTGCTCCTTGAAGAGGAGCTGTGCAAAATGCTTTCCAGAAGCACCCACTCAGTAATTGTTTTTCTGTCCAAAGTTTCCAGGGCTTCTAAACCAGGCAACATATCAGGCTGGCAGTGAAAACTGCACAATACATGGTTGCCTGTGACTGTCAAACCTCTCGGATGGTGTTGACAGGTAAGAGCTGCTCATTTCCAGCTAATCTAGATTTTTCTAGTAAGCTGAAGACAGGTTGGATGCGGCACTGCTGGGACCAATCTTTAGCTTCATACTCAGTAAAATGCAGAAAATGTTCTCAAACACATTTTACAAATTCTTTATTACAAATAGAGGCATGCAAGACTTAGTGTGCTTGCCTTCCCAGTCACAAACTCTTCTGATCACATTCAGAGAGACAGAAAAGTCTTCAGATATTCCCTTCAGATTCTGTAATTCCAGCTTGGTTCATAATTTTATTATGTGCCAAACAGCATTTGGACATCAGAAGAATGCATCAGTCACCCTGAATGATTTATAGAAAGACTTTTTTTTTTTTTTTTTAACTAGCTATTTAAAAAATAAAATGTTTTGAATTAATACTGCTCTGAGTTTCATAATTGCAGGCATAGAAGAGAGTACCTGTGAAACATGTAGATCTACACAGTAGGTAGATGCAACTTTATTTACGCAATAGGTATTGTCTGGATAATAAAGCAGGCTAAAGTTCCTTCTTGGATTATCATCTTTCATGGAAAACTTTCATTAGCCCCTCACTGACCCTCAGACCATTTTAGGAATTACATTCCCTTCCCCTCCCATGGCAGTGAAAAGTTGGGTCAAATGGGACTGTCATTCTGCTTCCCCAGGAGGTCAAAACTTAATGTTAGAAGATGTCTCTATCTGCCATTAGTGCTGCTTCATAATAAAAAAGTACCCATGGAGCAGGACTAAGCTGTCTTGAAACTCTGACTTTTCCCCATGGAAAGTTTTCCTGTCTGACTCTTGCTTATCAAGGAGTTAGATACCTTATGAAGTGAAAAGTAGGCATGACATTCATAAAACCCTGTGTGTATACATAGGTTTACACATGATAGGAGGAAGTAAGAATAATAATAGATTTTTCAGACCTGAAACATAATTCCTATGAACCCAAATTTTCCCCTGATTATGACCAGAACTGAAGACTATGTCTTTCCTGGTCATCTCTGGTACTAGTTATGGTACATCAGGTGCTTGATTACAATTTTTAATTGTCATCAATTCTCACCTTCAGCATACAGACTATAAATATTCAGCTTTTTCCAGTGATTCCCCTCACTACAGCACTGTTGACACTGTTTAGAGTGACCTCCCAGAAAAAAATGAATTATGAAAGTAAAGTTGTTTTGCTTTGTTCTTTTATGATTTTGCTGAAATAAATTTGCATGAATCAGATTAGAACAGTGTTCACCTGAAGGACCAGAATATAATCAAACTGGAGTAGCACTCTATTGCCTTTAAAAAGGGACTGATCTTTTTTTAATTTTCTTCTCAATACCTACTTAAATAAATAAGCTTTTGAAAACATGATATGAGCTGATTAATTAACAAAAATATTACTTTAGAAAGAGACTGTGCAGCAATATAGCCTTAGAATGAAAAGCTTATCTTTTTAGCTATTTGCAAGCTTCCCATTCTTTGCCAAAATAAATTTTTAAAAAAGAAAAAAATGGAATGACAGAGAAAAAAAACATGAAATTGGAGTAAAGATATTTTCTCAACATTTCTGTTCCTTAAAGTAAAAATATTTCTATTTCTGGTCTCCCTGCAAACATTGTAATAAATGTCATTAACGTGGAAATATGAAGCAGAAGCAACTGCTTGGAGGTAGGAGGGATATTTCCTCTGCATTTGGCATTTAAAAGCAGTCTCAGATTGGCAAAAGCTTTTTTAGTCTGATAGGCTGCAGCCTATCAGATATAGAGATATTATCTATTACTGAAATTGTTTCTAAAAATAATCATTATCACAGAAATTCCAAGAAAGTTTGTTTATTTTTGTTGGTTTGCTATTAAAAAAAAAAAATTGAATTTGAGCTAATACTTTTATTGGAAAACTATGCAGCATGTTTTCCAAGCAGTCTCTTTTCTAATTTCTTTCTTTGAGATATCTTTGCTATAGATTCTTTGATATAGATTAAGTGATAATGACAGGAACCAAGAAAGGGGAAAGAAAAAAGCATGAATTTGTGTATAATCTTAGCTGTATTCTCAGAGAAGAGAAATGTACACTAACAAATATGGGATGGCATTACAGGCTCCTTTGACAGCAGCTTCTTCTGTATTACTGTTTCACAGGACATGAGAAATGATGGTTCTTTCTTCATAGTGAGAGATGGAGGTCAGTAGAGTGTTTCCTCTCTGAAAAGAATTGAAAGGTGCTGCCTCTCAGATGAATGTATATTGCTGTTAGTATCATAGTTGATGGAAGAAAAGCCAATTTTGGGCAGTAGGGCTGTGGTTTGGCAAGTCAAACCTCACTGACACAATTAATTGTCTTCTTATAAGCACTGACATTACTGCCCAGTATGTGTCAGAATTATGGTCCAAAGCATAATGAGCCCTAGGCCTAACTGTGATTTTAGATCAGGTTTAGATGTAAGAAGGGAGAAAAAAATCTCATAGATTGCTTTTTCATTTTGATATCCATGGTATAATTTCCAGCTTCCTTCATGAGGCGTTTCTGTCCATCAGAAACTCCACCCTCCAATAAACTTGCCCAAGAAAAAGATATTATTCAAGCACAACAGTATTTAAAGGTTTGTATTGATGTGAGACTGTTTTAGTTGGCACTGGAACTGCCTTATGTTTGCACCTATCAGGTACTTACAGCATATTTGATTCTCTCTAGGAAAATACATCCATGATCCAGCTGACTGGAAGTCCCTGTTATCACAGAGTCTGCTCCCAATAGCTGACATCACTTTGGGCTGTTACTGAATTCTAGTTCTTAAGTAGCTTTTATTGGTGCATGATATTTCCATTTATTGTGTGCTTTCTATATTCATCTTTTTTACATTCCTCATTTTTCCTGTTGTCATCCAGTCTCATCTCTTAGTTAAATCAGAACCAAAGGGTACATTTAGATTTGTTGTAGAAGAATGGATATGTGTTCTGCTTTTGAAATGGTAGGAGTGCATTAAATAGTGAAAGAAGAAATACAACAAAACTAGCCCAGCTCTTGCTTTTAAATAATTAATTTATAGGATAAAAATGGATATATCTTAATACTGAATATGTTTATTAAATTAGTAGTTTCCAGAAGAGTAGGTGTGACATGACTTACAGACCCAATATATTCTTTTACAAACCCAAATATATAATTATTACTGAGATACTAATTTAGTGAAGCCCAAAACTTCTTGAAGATTTTGTTTTATCTTTGTAAAGTTTTCCAGGCATATTCATCACTCTAACTTAAGAGTGTTTCAATGAGTAAAATTTATTTTTTAACCTTTTATGAGCACATTTATCACTTTCCTGCTTCCTATATTTTTAGGATAGATAAGACTATTTGAGGAATTCTGAATACTTTGAATTAAAATGAAAAAAGAAAAAAGAAATAGAAGTCTTGTGTTGCAGTAGTAACTAAATAAGGAGTGATTTCATCTTATAACTGATACTATTGACCAGGGGTACTGCTCTTAGAGCTATAAACAAATATCATATGCAAGTAGTTTTGGATTAAATGTATGTAAAACAAGATGAATAATCAGCTTTCCTTCATGTTCTCTCTCTCACTCCCTAAACATCCAAATAATTTCAAAAAGCAGAATTGCAAAACTGATTTCCCCGTAGATAGCAAACCTAGTGAACAAAACATAGATTTGTAGCCTAAGACATGAATTTTTCATTGAAGTAATAAGAAAGTAGTTACTGTATGTATTTATGTTTTCTCTTAGACAAATGAAGTAGCTAGTAAATTCTGCACAGAAGGCAAATACTGAGAAATTTAAATAGGACACATATTCATACAGAATATGTTTATTATTGGTTGCATATATCATTTAATATTTAAAAGCCCTTTTATCATGTACTGTACCTCATGGAAATAAGCTTTCCTCTTATTTTTAGTCTTGGGAAATGCTTTTCGGTTAGAGGATTCTGGGATTTAATTACAGAACTTTTCAGAAGCTCTTGTTAAAGGTACTAATTCTACCCTGAAAGGGTCCATCCACATTTGGTCTATAGTAGTTACATAAGGAGAAATGAAAGAACTGAATGTCATGACCATGACATTTCCCAAGAATAACTTTCAGTCTTCTCTTACTTGGAGTTCAGGGAATTTTCCCACTGCTGTCTGCAATAATAGTCTTTTTCCAAACTTCATTTCACAATTTTTTTACAGTTCTATGTACCTTTAAAGCCTCTACAAGATCTTATGGGAAGGAATTAAACTCTTGCAATCAAGCATTGTGTGAAAAATGGTATTTTTTGCTTGGTTTGAAATTTTTTTCTGTTAGTATTTAGTGACTGATTCTATTCTAAGTTACATTGCTGAAAACCAAGACAAAAGCTTCTTTAAATGTTTTAACAGAGAGGGTTAAAAAAGAGATGCAGTTGTTATGCTGTTGAATATTCTGGTTCTCAAATATAAAAGTATATTATTTCAAATTTTCCAACTAAATGGTAGCGCAAAGGTAATGCATTGGTAACTCAAACCAATGAAAATACTTTGTAATTCTCAGAGTTACCAATAGGTCTCAAAAATTCTGCGCCCTGGGATTTTGAGTTGCTCAAGAAGGATGTAAAGTCAGACTTTGGCTGCTTTGGAGTTCTTCAACCTGTTAGTATTTATTCCCAGCTTTACTTAGAGTGTTTTTTTTTTATTTATTTTACAGCTCCAGAAGTTTAAGCGTACAGATAAAACAGTGATCAGTTTAAAATACCAATTGTGTAAGGCACTCACCTAGATATACTTCCAAAGTGTGAACTTATCTTGAGGACCCTCAGAAGAAATAAATTTCACAAAAGCACAGACAAACACACATAATGTATGTGGTGGTCAGTAGATATCTTTATCTCACTAGTTTATAGACATTGGGCCAGAAAACCACCAGTGATTGATCTGAGCTGCTCATCTGGGCTCTTGCCACTATCAGGGACTGGCTGATTCACACAGATGTGTCTGTTTCTTGCTTACCTCATTAGAGCAGAGTGAGATTATATCCATTCAGGGTCAGCAGAGACCACCAGTCCCATAGAATTGAAGGCAGCTGAACAGTTTTAGATGAGACAAAGAGCAGACTCGTGGCTGATGTGCTCAGGTGCTCTCAGCTTTCCACCACTGTTTTTCATTCTGACATTTACCTTACGTGTACCTTCAATTTCCTTTGAAAAGAGGACACAATTGTACTTTCCTTTTCTTGCTTTTCAAACAATATATCTCTTTAGATTGTCCTTTTCTTTTTTACTGGGTGTTGAAGTCGCTTGCAAGAGACAATATTCCCTAACAGATATGCCAGATTTAAGACACATAACCTTTTAAAAAATCATCACTTTTTCATCTAACCCTTTTTCCTTGTCACTGCCAATCCAGAAATGAGTAGGACAGCAAACTAGATACCTAGTTACTCATAGCAAATTACAGATACCTAAATATCCAAATCCACAAAATAAGCTTTCAATTGCTCGCATGTAAGGATTTCACATTATTTGTCATCAAATGAAGAAATATAAAGCACCTTTTTTTTTATTTAATAAAAATGACCAATGCATAGTTGTCATTAAGCAAGCCAAAAGAGGGCCAGCATCTGATAAAACAAGAACAAATTTTTCTATTTGATCAGATGATCAGATTCTTTCACTCTACCCTTACTGTCATACTTGAATCTATACCAGTGTAAAATAATTGTAGTGTCACCCTGGAGAGATGAAGGCCATGCACTTCTCACGTAGAGGTGCCGCAGCACACAAGAATTAAAACCTGATCACATAATTACAAAGATCTTGTCATATAAAATGGCTACTCAGAAAGAATGTGTTAGGCCAGGATTTGAAACTGATCAACAATTTCCTGTGCCTCTGTTCTACAGCACAATTAGGATGAGGAGAATGTTAATAAGAAATACTCCCATCTCGTAATATGTATTTTAACTTCATTAAACACTCAGTGAATAGAGTTGGACTTATGTCTGAAAATTAAACACTGATGCCTATAAAATATACTTCTTGATGCAACTAATATTGGAGAATTTCTGTAATGGAAACATTAAATCTGTTCTAAATAAATTTTTGAGGCAATAAGAAGAGTTTCAAGGATTAAAAATCTGACATATTTTACTTTTTGACACTACTTATAAATTTATTTTATTACTTTTGCTGCTGAATTAATATGGCTGCAATGAGAGAATTCATATTTTCTCACCAGTTTGCATTGATCATATTTTTTGAGTGTTGCACCATATCTCTCAGTGTTTTCTTGTCACAAGATTGTAAACAGTACCAAAGCACGCAGAGTTTTCAGAGCTCAGAGGGTTTAAAAATCAAAGGTGATGTTAAGAATGGTGCTCAAATTCATCTCTCTCTTCACTATTTTCCTGTGCTGTGCCTATTTGCATGGGATGGAATATTTGATCCATAAAGAAGGTGATGGAGGAGCAGTTTTGAAGACTTAATGGGAGCAGAAAATCAAGTATACATGAAAATTTCAAAGTATCTTCCTTGTGAAACTTTACATTTACCATTATCAGTCTTAAAGATGTTTAGAGTTTACCGCTTTGTGCTATCTTTTATTTAAATCTAGTTCATCCTCTTTTGCAACAACTGGTTGATTTGTTAAAATTTGGATTTTCAGTAAAATGAAAAAAAAGAATTTAGTAAAATAAAGATAGTTGTCAGAGTGTGAATTTTAATTATTGCTCCTTAAGAGTCATCTGGAGACAATGGTATGGCAATAGTCATCTGGAGCACAAAAAGCTTAAGTTTATCAATTTATCTTTGGTTTCTGTGGCTAACAACTGAACTCCTACTTCATATTTCCATCTGCTGTCTTCTGTAAATCTACCCCCTGAAGCACTAAACAGTGGAAGTCTTTTAGTGGGTTCAATAAAATTGCAAAGACTGAGTTCGGATACCAGGAGCAGTGTTTAAGAGTGTCATCCTGATAAGGAAAAGACTGTTTTGCAGGTTTCTAGAAACAGTTAATCAGTTGCTGAATTCTATTGAGCTCTTACAGAATGAGATCAGTTAACCCATATACGTATTTCCTTTCACCCAATGAAGCATAAAACATTCCCAGAAAAAAAGGGATTTTGAGGTGTCTCCTTTGGTGCCTCCATTGTCTCTTTCAAAAAAAGTGGATATCCTCAGCTGGTCTCCCTGACACAAAACATTTAGCTTAAGTGCTCCTAACTTGTAAAGCAATAACACACCAGCAGCAGAATCCCATGTAACTCCTCACTGGTTCCCCACACAGGATTCCTTCTGTGTTTCTGTGCAGCACCTTTTGAAACTCACTGTGCCCATTAACAGGCAGCAGCCTTCAGCTCCTTGCACTCCAACAAAAGTAGCCCAGATTTCCAAACTCTCCTCTCTGTTTGTATAGGTCCTGATGTGGGATTAATAGGATTTCTTGAGGATCCAGCTCCACATTAAAAGGAATAGAAAAGATCTCTTTCCAGTGATTTTACTGTTTAACTAGTAGGAGGAGCATCTTCTGGCTGAGCTATAGATTACTCAGTTATTAGAATATAAGGACTGTGGGATTTGAATGATGTCAAGAGGGCCCTCTTTCTCACATAATTTTACAGAAGTGCAGAAGTAGTTTGGGGTTGAAAGTCGTTCCCCAGTATAAAATACAATAAAGTGAGATGTGAGGGATACTATTGTTCAGTGTACAATATGTTTAATATTCTTAAGCTCCTATGCTACAATTCTCATTAATTATTCAAATGAAATTGTGATATTATTTTAACTAGAAGTCAAATGAATTACAAAATATTTCCATTATAATAGTACTATCTTAAATATAATTTAAATATTTTTCCAAAGAGTTTATTTACCATTATGATTACAGTTTATGTCCTTTTTAAGCTCTATAGGAAAGCTGAAAATAGGATCAAATTAGTAGTGCCAAATGGAACTGTATGTGAAGTTTGGTGATATTCAGTGTCTCCAATATATTATGTAGCAACAAATTTATATGGATCCATTGTTGGGTCCATCCAACATGAGCTGTATTATCATTTGGAGATGGGAGTTGTGACTCTTTTTTGATGACACCATCTACAGAAAATTAGTTATTTTTTTATAGAGGTCAATATATCTATTTCTGTTCTCACTGAGCATGCAGCCTCCAGTAAGGGTCTGTAATTGGTGTGATGGCTTGGGAAATAACAGCAATAGGTCCCAGAGGGTCATAAAACACTCAGCTCTCCTGTATATTTCTAAACTGTTTCCATGCCCTCCTGAAACAGTACATTAAGTCATCAGTAGTTGTGCTTGAATTTGCCAAGTGAAATAATTTTTACTGAAAAGAATAAATTTTCCATAAACATTATAGAAATGTTTAGCAGCAAATTTTCTACTGATGGTTTTCAAATGGTTCATCAATTTTCCCTTTGTGTGTTCATTTTCCTTACTCTTAATTTCTTCTCCCTCTTTCTCACTTAACTCCCACACAGAGTGAGTCCAGTCTGCAGCACCTGAGGCTGATGATTGTTCCAAATCCTTCAGTGGAACTTTCTTTCTTTATGTTTTTTCATGTTGATGATAACACTCAGAAGGACATGAAGTGGACCCTGGACATTGTTGCTCTACTTCTGTGACTCTACTTCTGCACATAAATACATTCCCACTGTGTTCAAAGGGGTGGTTCAGATAGGGCAGCACCTTTTCACCTGCTGTGTCTCCAAAATAGTCTCTGCTGGACCCACCCTGAACCAGAAAGAAAACTTCACATAGTTGATTCAATTAACCACCTAATTTCCTAAATGCATTTACAGTACTTCTTAATGATTTTATGGTAATTAATCCCAACAATATTTTTTGGATAAACGTGATGAAAGAGGCATGATTATAATATTGTTCTTAGATACTTTAGAATACATCAGTACTATTACTTTATAAGAAGCATTTTCATCCCTTTATCATTCATCTTTTTTTCTGGAAATGCTGAAACAGAAGCATTTCTGGGATGAAATTCAAACAAACTTTGGACTTAGATGAGAAAATTATACAAACATTTCCATGATTTTATGTATTAACTAGTAAATACAAGCATTAAATACAGTAATAAACTGTAAGGTATGATATTATCCATATTTTTTTACAGGAACAAACCCATTCATCATTCATTACAAATATTCTTTTACCTCAGCAACAAGCTGGAAAAAACACATAAAAAGTTTAATATATCCTGAGACTCAATACCCTTTAAGGCTTTTGTTTTGTAAAGTTTTTTTTTACTTGCAAAAAATGAATTAGATGGGTTTGAATAACTTATTACATATATAATAGCACATAGAAATCAGCAGTATCAAAAGAACTTCTTCCATTGAGAAGCAAACTGAAATTAAGCTACAAAATTATGGGAGATTCACAGTAAAATGAGTAATTATAGATAACAAAAATAGAAACTGAATTAAAGAACTTAGTTATGTACAAAATATGTTCATACATTTATTTAGAAAACTAAGTGTTGTGATGTTTTTACTGACAATGTTAATAAATTTCAGGATCCGTATTTTAGGTGTGTTGCTGCTGTCTTTGGACCATAAAATTAAATTGTAGCTACTTCTCAAATGGATGTGACAGCACAGCTGTACTTCTTTTCTTAGAAAATAAATCTCAGAAAATTAGCTAAAAAAAAATGGGCTTACCAGTTAAAGTGAGACATTACTTAGTAGAGCAGGCCCAGGGAAGGGATTTAAATTAAGGATCCAAATTAGGGATCCTAACTATTAAATCTGGATCCTTAAATTAAGGACGCAAATTAAGGATCTTCAGCATCTGAAAACTGAGGAGAGGCTGAGAGAGCTGGGACCACTCAGCCTGGAGAAGAGAAGGCTCAGGGGGGACTTATACATGCCCATAAATATGTGATTGAACAGTAAAGACAGCAGAGACAGATTCTTCTCAGTGGTGCCCAGAGACAGATGAGAGGCAAGAGACACAAATGGAAACACAGGAAATTCCACTTCAATATTAAAAAAAAAAAAAAAAGAAAGTGTTCACTACGAGGATGGTCGCACATAAGAACAGGTTGCCCAGAGATGTTGTGGAGTCTCCATCCTTGGAGATGTTCAAAACTCAACTTGAGCAACCTGCTGTCATGGACCTTGTTCTAAGTAGAGGCTTGGACCAGGCGGTCTCCAGAGATGCCTGCCAGGCTCATCCAGTCTCTGAATCTTGAGAATATATCAGTGAACCAAACATGGTAACATGAATAGATGTGGATAAGAATGAATGCCTCTGTTGAACATTGCTGTGCCCCATGCTTCTTGCCTCATCCATTTCATTTATTTACTGAGAGGCTGCTGAGGTCATTGCAAGCAAATACAAAATGAGGTAGAAAAAGCAGAAGAGTTCTGAGTTTAGGTTATACCTTAAAGTTTTATATTTCTTTTTTACTTGTTGAATTCTTTACCAGCATTAGTAGCCATATATAGGACAAATAGGATGTCAATGTCATAAAAAACATAGGTGTCTGACAGGCTCATTCAGAAAATGTCAAGTTAACTTGACTGTCAGTAGAATAGCTTCTAGAATTTTGGCGATGCCAGATGGAAAAAGATAAAGTTATGTCAGTGGTGGCTTTTGGAAGCTTCATTGAAATTACCAATCAGCTGAAATGTCTATTGACTGAAGCACCTTTAATTGTGACAATTATTTAGTCAGCTGACACACAGAAAGGAAGTACATGCCTGAAAAAAAGCACAGAGATGAGGTTTAATTATGGCCTGGTAGATGCTGACAGTCTCTTTTTGCTGCACCATTCTTGTGACAGCTTCGTTGGCCAGCTCATGAGTAAGCAGCTGCTTGTGTGAAAGCCAATGTTCAGCACACTCGCCCTGGGCACTTGCTCTTTGGAACCAGCTTCCAGACTAACTGAGCTGCTGGTCTGGACCTGTGCTCTGGACAGATTCCAGCAAGGGTTTGCAGTCTGCCAAATGTAATTATCCTCTGCACTTTTAATTGGCTGTAATAATCACTTCCGGTTTTATGCAGTTCTGTGAACTGTTGTTAATTGCTTCATTTTATACCAGAGAATGCTGTATTTCAGTAGAAAATGAAAGTATTCTTCCCCCTCTTCCTCCCTTTCCCTCCTCCTCTCTGCATATACGTGTGCGCATTTATTAACACAATTGGCTCCTCTTATTACAAGCTCCTGCTAAATAAAAATTGTAATATAGCTTATCAGTTATTTATGATATGTAATTTAATAATTTTCAGATTCACTGCTTTCCTAAGTATTTCAAAGAGAATGGAAGAGCAAAAAGTAGAATAGCTGATGTCTCATCTCTCCAGTACAGGAAGGCATGGAATTTTTCCCTTACATTCAGTGGTAGAAGTACACCATAGCTATGCTACAGTTGCAGCATTTTTTTTGTGGAAAATGCAAATTGTGTGTTTCGTCACCTCTCTATCTCACCAGCCACTTCAAAGTCTTCTAAGCCTCTGCTGATGAAACTGATGTTTAAAGGGCACTACCTTGGCAATACTGCAGTAATCTGGAAAACCTATGTACATCTATAGATGTACAGATTATATTTTTAATACAAGATAAAATTAAATCAAAATAGCAAAGAGGACATGCATATCAGCCGCTGATTTGCAGGGGTAAATGTAGAGGAGGCTGCTGGGGAAAAGTAATTTGTCATTTTGAATGAGATTGAAGCCTCCAACACGGATGAATGTACAGAAATTTACTGTATAGCTTGAACCTGCAGGTCTGTTCTGAAATTTGCCTCTGTTCTTCCTTCCAAAGATATAATTCGCTCACTGAAACCACGTCTTGGCTTGAGCTTCAGATTAAGCGTTTGCAATAGAGTCTCTAAAGTAAGAATACTGATTTTACTGGAAAAAAACTAACAGAATATGTCAAAATTCACAGTCTTGGGTTGTTTTTTCCTATTCCTCTGAAATAACATTGACATCAGGAACCTCATTTAGTTTGCTTTTTCATTGTTTACCATGAGTCAAATCCCAAATGATATTGAGACGCCTGACTTTCAGTTCAATCTATATTTACTGAGACAGTTGCTTAGACTTGAGTTTAATGTTAGATACCTATTACATTTGAGTATGTGAGCATAAATGGTTGTGGAAAAAACCTTATAAATGACTATTTTATTTTAAAAGAAATGGCATATTTTCTAGTAATCTAATATGCATCTGACAATAACCAAAAGTAGGGACAAATTATTTTTCTGCCTCCTTGGTAACCTAATCTCATTTATGATTTTTGTCATAGATGTACAGCTAAGGACATCAGAACAATTTAATTCTTCATGAACTCAGACATTTGCAGATCTTCTGTATTTTGTAAGCATTTTTAATCTGAATGAAAATATAGAAATAGATGCTTCATTTTTCACATTTCTGAAGGTTAAATTTAGATTTTTAGCATCACTCTATTTCAGCAATAGTTATAAATGTTCCTTACTTTCATATGCAGCATAAGTATGCAAGAGAGCTGAACGCTATCTCATTTATGGTGCTAAAAAGAAAATGCCTGGAGCACATTTTGCAATATCAACTAGGCTGAAGGGATTACTTGATTTGAAGAGAGATGTTAAAGTTTGCAGTGTCCTAGTCATGTCAATGAGAAATAACTTTTAGAGCTGAGCTTCAAAGGTAATAAGAAATATAGAAGTTGCCATGCAGTATTAGATATTACTGCATACTGTCCAAGATAACCATGAAGAAGCTGCTAAAAATGTTTTAACTTTAGATTCATGTTAAAAATTATGCCCTAAATTTTAACTCCTGAACATAAGACAATTGTTGTCATTGTATTTTCTACTACTGAATACTCACCTGCAAGTCTTCTCAAATGATGTTTTATTGTTCTGTATCATTGCCTTTCTTGTGTCATGTAAAGAAAGTGATGCCATCCAATGTTGCACAAGTGCTGAGCGGAGCATTAATAAGTTAATGACCTTGCTGATGACATTTGGTGTCAGATTGTTTCCACTTATCTTGGTTAATGGGCAATTCAGATACAGCATGGGGGAAAATGTCATGCTTTGGATATAGTTTGAATGCTCACTGTCTGAATGGGTCTATTCTTCTCTGTCACTGAAATTTATCAAATTTCTGGGTACATGACTTCTCATGACAGCTATTTAAAAAGCTCATTACCACTTAATATAGTTGATACGTAGGACAAACTCCTCATCCTATAGTTCAGCATCTGTTTACGAATTAACATATGGAGATATGAGTAATTGTTTTAATGAAAATTTTACCTCAGAACCACTTTCCTCCGAGTTCATTGTGAATATAATTAGGTCTGCCATAGTTTTCTCCCTCTGAGACTGAAGATAAGGCACAGAAAAAAATATTTCTTTGCTATAATCCTTCTGCTTAAAGATGATAGGGAGGCACTGATGAATTTAGTGCCATTCATGTTCTCTGAACTAGAACTCTTTAAATAATAAAATATCATATAATGTCTTTTTTAAGAAGAATTTGGTTTTTTGAACAAAGAAGGAATAAATCTTTTAAACAAAGGCATTATAAGGCACCCAATACAAGAAATTGGAGAAATGCATTCTCATATTCTTCAGTCCCATGCAAACAAGGACTTGGTCATGCATTTCATTTAAGCTTTCTGTAGTAATGAATAAAAGAACATGTCTTCCCCTCTCTGTATGCCAGCTTACATTGCTGGTTTGTAAAACACATTAATGTGACAGTAATCATAAAGAGAATTGCTGTTTGTTGTTTGTGCAAATATTCCTGAAGAATGCTTCTTGATTGTTTGTTTAGATGTGAGCTACCTGATCAGAGATGACTGGTCAGCTGGCAACATCAATTTTTCACTCAGAAACCAGACTAAGTCATTTGGAAGTTGAATGTTCTCTGGAGGCTGAAAAAGCCAATTTCTGCCCATTTTAGTCAATTAAATAAATTGGATGTAGGAATATAATAACTGGCATTACAGAATGGGTGTTCATGCTGAAGTAAAACAATTCAATATAATCAGACAATTGATTGGTGGAGAAAAAGGAGGGGGGTCAGCAGAACTGCTATTTTGACTTCTGGAGTCTGTGTAAAAGACTGTTTGACAAAGTCCCTTTGGAGGTAGTACTGAAGGATAGAGGAGTCCAGGAAGGCTGGACATTCCTCAAGATGGAAAATTTCAAGGGGCAGGAAGGAGTGTCTGTGTGCTGAAAGGTGAGCCAGCAGGGAAGACTGGCTTGGCTGAACAGAAAGATTCAGCTGGAAACCAGCTGGAATTCAGGATGCAAAGTTTACCACCATTGGAAGAAGGGGGAGGCCACTCAGGAGTATTACAAGGATGTCAAGTGGTTATGGAGGCATAATATCAGAAAGGCTGAGGCCAACTAGAAGTTTACTGGGCTACCGTCATAAAAGGCAGTAAAAATATTTCTATAAATACATTAGCAACCAAAGGAGGGCTAAGGAGACTCTTCATCCTTTATGTGTGGAGAGAAACACAATGACAAAGTAGTAGGAAAAGGCTGAGTTGTTTAATGCAAGTCCCAGTTGACTCACCTGTTCTCTTTCTATGACATGACCCACTTAGTAGGTAAAGGAGAGCCTGTGGATATTGCTTCCCTGGCTTTAGAAAAGCATTTGACATCATTTCCAACAGCATCTGCTGGAGAAATTGGCTGCTCATAGCTTGCACAGGTGCCCAGTTTCCTAGATAAACTGACAGGGTGACTGAGCCCAGAAACTGGTGGGAGATGGAGTTACATCCAGCTGGAGACGGACACCGGGGTGTTCCCCAGGATTCAGCACTGGGGCCAGTCCTGTTGAATCTTTTTTGATCATCTGGATGAGGAGATCCAGGGCACCCACAGTCAGTTTGCAGATGACCACAAGCTGGGCAGGAGTGTGGGAAGGCTCTGCAGAGGGATCTGAACAGGCTGGATTGACAGACTGAAGCAAAATTGCATGAGTTTCAACAAGGTCAAATGCTGGATCCTGCACTTGGATCTCAACAATCCCAGACAGTGCTCCAGGATTGGAGGTAGAGTGGCTGGAAAGCTGCCCAAAGGAAAAGTACCTTGGTCAACAGCAGCTGGACATGATCCAGGTGTGCTCAGGGGGCCAGGAAGGCCAATGGCACCTGGCCTGGATCAGCAATAGTGTGGCAGCAGGACCAGGGCAGGGATTGTCCCCCTGTGCTCGGCACTGGTGAGGCCACACCTCAAATCCTGTGTCCAGTTTTGGGCCTCTCACTGCAGGAAAGGCATTGAGGGGCTGGAGTGAGTGCAGAGAAGGGCAGCAGAGCTGGGGAAGGGTCTGGAGCACAAATGATAGGAAGGTCACCTGAGGCAGCTGGGCTTGTTTTGTCTGGAGAAAAGAGGGTTCAGGGGAGACCTTATCACTCTCTACAAGCACCTGAAAGATGATTGTAGCCAGGCAGGGGTCAGTCTCTTCTCCCAGGCTCAAAGTAATAGGACAAGAAGAAAAGGTCTTAAGTTGCACCGGGGGAAGTTTATACTGGATATTAGGAAAAAATTCCTTCATGGAAAAGGGAGCATCAAACACTGGGACAGGTTCCCAAGAAACTGGTGGAATTACCATCCCTGGAGATATTTAAAAGATTTGTAGGCGTGGCACATAGGTTCAATGGTGAAAACTGTGTTGCTGGGTTAACAGCTGGACTCAATAGTCTTAGTAGCCTTTCCAAACGTAACAATTCTATACTTTTACAAAAAGATAAAAACAGAGATAAAAAACAGAGAGGAGCCAGCAATCTTCCATGAATCTATTTTAAAACTACCAGAAGTCCATATTAGTCTGGAATGATGGTAGATCAAAATGTATCTCCTTCAAAATGTCTGCATTACATTATTTTTTTTTAAAAATTATTTTATATCATTTTCTAAGATATTTCTGCATACCTCAGTGATAGAATTGGAATTGGAATTTAGCTATTACATTTATGAATACTTGTCAACTTGGATCCCCTTCACAGCTTACAAAGCCAGCTATCAGATATTGATATGTACCAATAGCTCCATGACATGATGGCCATTTATCAATTTCTTAATCTTTGTATCAAGAGCTGAAAATAAATGTATTTTCATAAAGGTTTTAGTATATATTGTCTGATCCATGTTTATGCCATGCAAAGATCACTATGCTTTTATCTATTTCAAAAAAGTAATTCCAAATGCCAAATTGCTGTCTTCAAGAAGTCATAGGGGGATAAATGATCTGTCATGTTCAAGTCATGAGTTTAAATTCACACAGGTCAATTGCATCTGAAGATCATTATTATTTGATATCTTGCTGAGATAAGAAACTTGTACCACATTAGTTTTGGTAAATAAAGTTTCCATTACTGTTATTCCACACTTTTCATCTTCTTTGAAGTTATTGCATCCATGTCAGAACCTAAAACTCCTTTAGTTTTGCAGTTCTTTATGCAATCTGTCTTCCTGGCCCTTGAGTTCCAGACATCTCTGAATAATGTATGGTTTTCTTCATAGACCTCAAACTGAGTTAAATGCCCCTGCAGTGCTTTTGATCGATTAGGGGCTGGCATGATCAATGTCACCAGGTAAAGCACAGCCCCTTCATGATTAATGAGTTTCAGGTCTTACACTTCCTTTGGAGAAGCAAAACACAAAGCTGTAGATTTATGTTTATTCAATAAAAAAAAGCCCCAACAAACCAACACAAAGAACCCAAACAACTGATAAACCCACCCAAAATGAAGCAAGCAAGCAAAATTCAACAACCTAAACAAAACAGAAAAATAATTATTAAGGAAAATATACTTAAAATCAATTTTTTTTCCCTCTACATGATATAACTTTTTAAGTTGTTCAGCTGTTGAAGCTAAAAGAATGGGCAATCATTCTTGAAGTCCCAGTTTGTGGCTCAAACAAAATGCAAATTACCACTGAATCATTAAAATTAAAGCAGGTGGTTATGAGCTCATTAAAGAAAAAATACCATTAAAATAAGTAAGGGCAATATTTGATTCTTCTGGATCTCTCTTCATCATCTGAAAGAAGTTGTCAAGATACACACTTAACATGTTTCATATAGAGAAAAGTAACATGATACATTTTTATTATTGCTCTAGTTTGACAACTGATAATGTAAAGAAGAACTAACAAATTGAAACAAGACAGAGCTGATGTTCATGTATCCCATCAGAATTTATTATTATAAGAGCTCATTAGTATAAGAATGCAGTAGTTTGTGTCTATATATGTATTGGTATATTCAATATAAGTAAGAGTGAGATTTAGTAAGGTTTGCATATTGTTATTACGCTTGATTCTCTGCTTGCCACTAACAAAAACCATAATATTTTAATAATTAGTTTTATTATTATTTTGAAATCATAAATTTTCAAGTCCTTTGTCTTACAATGCCACAACAGGTTTTTACAGAATGGTAATTACTGGGGATTAATCATTCTTTGTTTTGTGAACTTTGGCTATGACTGTTGTTGAGTATATTTTATGAAGTCTCATTATTCTACCCATGTTAATTCATCTTGAGAGACATAGACAAGATTTATATAAATTAAATACTTGAAAAGAACACCTTTTGTTTATATGTGTTCTTAAATATAGAGTATTACCCTTGACAAATGTTTGTGAAAACTGAGGTAGAAAAGATTGTGAAAATATTTTTGTGTGCAAATCCAGAACTTATGGAAGGAGGTATGACTGTTCAGGGTTTTCTTACTGATCTCCTAGCACTTAAAAATTGCACAGAAGGCTTTTAATGAACAATTAAAGTGCACTTTATGTTTTCCTGTTCAAAAGTTGGTTTCTGACAGGCATTAGGAAGGGGATTGAATATTAAATAAAAAACCTGAAGTGTGGATTCTGTTCAGGAGCCAAATTGAGGATTAAAACTTAAAAGACCAGCTGTGAAAACAAGCTGTCATGGAGATAAAAGTTAATTTATATGTACAGCAAAAAACATTTTAAAGGAAGCAATATTTTTTTTAAATTCAACCTTAGAATGATAGTAAGTGTAAGTTTTAAGGAATGCTCTCATTGTTTTACTACACTAAGACGTTTCAGTCTGGAACTTGCAAAGAAACATCTGTAATCAGTCATAGGTTTTATATTCATTTTTCCTGAAAACTCAGACTTGTAGGTTAGGTTTCACATACCTCCTGCCTCCATGCTCTATTCCCAGAGATGGTTTCATATGCTATGCAAACTACTCAAAAAACTGTAGGGGCAAAATATCAATTGATTCACTAATTATATGTCTTACCTAACCTCAGTTTAGAAATTGATCTGATTTGCACAGGTAGACTCTTCCTTAGCTCGTAGCAGCTGACTAGAATTTAGAAAATAGAAAGATCCATGAAAATGTCCTTCAAGAATGATACCTGGGGTTCTTAGTTAAAATTTCTTTTCCTGCTCTGTTGCTGTGAAACATGGATGTGGATCCTGTATATGTGCCTCAAGCGCCAGCTGTGTGATATCAGCCCTTTGTGAATGGTTCCTCTGCTATGTTTATGTCTAGGCTGATAATCTTGTGGGTGTTTTCTCAGAGGCTGCATTAGGTGCCTTGACACTAGGTGCAATTGTGAATTTGGTCAGAAGTGAGCTAAGTCTACACTCACTTGCCCCTTCTGTGGCTTTACCTGGAAATCTCAAGTACTGCATCATAACATGGTAGATTAATTCCTGATACAAATATTTCAGATCAACTTCCTGGGCAACACTCTAACTTTCCATTATTTCAGCCTATTGATAAGAATCCACCTTTATGGTACCCTCTGATGACATTAAAAACCCATAGATGATAGTAACTTTCATCACTCTGAAGTAGCTTTGTTGCTTCTGGACTGTTTCCTTTGATTTCATTAAATGCATCAAGTAATTAAGTGGTTTTTCCTAATTTAACCATTTGCAAACTAGATCACAACTATTAGCAAAAAAAAACCAAAAAAGAACTTACATTTCACTTTATTGTCAGAATATTGGAATTATTTCATTCCATGTGAATGAGAAGAACCCTAGAAAGTAAAAATGCCGCATTCAGGTTAGAAAATAATTGCACTTTTCATGAATATATTAATATCTAATATCTATATCAAAGTAATTGTCATAATATGGCAGTACAGCTCACAGAATACCTATGGACTATACTCTGCTAGTGCTACTTCAATTAAAGCAATTTTTAGATAGCAATTGAGAATTTAATATTGAGGATTCAGAGACATGAATTTATTGAACGAATTCATTTAATTTTGGGTCACAGAAGATCCATTAAGGAAGAGAACTAATCTCTCCCTTTGTCTTGACATGACATTTTGGTATGAATCTTTCCTGTTATACAAAGCATGCACCCAAAAAATTTGCATAAAAAACCATAATTTTAATTTTATAATTCTATTTGCACAATAGAAGGTCTTGTCCAGACCCCACTTGACAGGGGTTTGTATAATGAAGCAAAGCTCTTCTTTCCCTAAATATCTTGCAATGTAAGTATGAAAAAAAGAACCCATAATAGCATTATGATTAATACATAAACAATCACAAAGAAACAATAATTCATTGTTAATTATAAATAGGGAACTGCCCTTGAGGACATGGAGAGGGAATTAATTTGTGAGCACTTTGTGAGTGGCAAGTGCAAGGTGAAACCTTGATAATGAAGGATAAATGAAAATACTATTGACATACTGTGAAGCCTTTTTTTTCCTGTACTTTCATTTATGATATGATAAAGAGGGGAATCCAACAGATAAATAAAAACAGGGAATTTGTATCATCAAAATAATAGGAGTGAATTATGAATTTGTCCTGTGCATCTTGAATAGCTTTTCATTTGAGATGGAACAAAAAAGGACTAAGCTAATAAAGGTTAAAATGATAAACATTCATTGTCTCAGTTGTAAAAATAAAACTCGTCAAGATATAGATAACCTAGATATGATGACTTGAGTAAGAAATATGATTTGAAGTTGACATCCAAGAAAAACATCTGGATGGATGGAGATGGATAGAAATTATTGGTGACAAGAGCAAAGCAGCAAGAAGGATCAGTGTGAAAAAAAATGGTTTAGGCAACTAAAATTAAATTTACAATTGGGCATCCAGTAAAATATCAATCAAAAGTCAAATGGAGATCTTAGCTTTGATATCCTGAATGAGGATACATGACTCTAACGGGTAACCACCCAAACTCTTTCATAGTTAAAATAAGACACAATGAAGAAGACATTCTTTCTAAAATAGTCATCTGAAACAGATCAGTGCAAACACTGGGTTGGTTTGGACTTTTTTCCCTGCATTAAATATTAGGAGAGATGTGGTTTTCTACTACAGGTATAAGGTCCTGAAGTCGCATGTGGTAAATTTTTGGCAAAAATACAGTTCTGGGATGTGTTGCCATGTGACAATGGAAAGAAAATTTGTTTTCTGTTGAGAGGTTTCATGAAATAAATAATTTAAAAGGAAAATGCACAAGGCCAAGGGGACTCTGGTAACCGTGGAGAAAATTATGACAAGATTTGAGATCGTATTTTTATGTTTAGAATGGACTGAAATAGTGATTCAGGTGAGGTAAAAAGAAATCTGAGAAAGGACGAAATAGCAGAAGAAAGACAAAGACAGGGGAAAAAATTTTGGCTAAAGGAAGCTATTAAATCAAAAAAACAAATAAATAAAGCAGGGTATTTCTTTTCATGTAATCCGCAGAGTGTACTAAGGACTTTATTTAAGTGGCTTTTGGAAAATGTATGGAAACTCAGCTAGGGATAACTATTGTAATATTCTGTGCCCATAGTAATTGAAGAGAAATGACAAAAAATGTTGCTGGAGAGGAACACTGAATATCTCTTTTTTTTACAGAATGGAGGTGACTTGACCATGTTTGTACTAAATGAAAGGGGACAGAGTATGATCAACTCTGTGGGAGAATGGTTTGCAGAAAGTGTCAAGTCTTTTAATAACATTTCCTATTGATGTTTCTCAGCTAGATGAAACCAGATTTCAGAGCTAGAAGCAATATTTTCCGACACAGTTGGATATTTATTATGCTCTTAGAGTAAAATGCAATTGAGGAGAGTGAAAACTAAAAGAGAAATACGGGGTGTAATTTAGATTTGGCATGATAAGCTGCAGTAGAAAAATTAAATCTTTTTTCATGTCGGGAAAGGCTTCTGACCATATCTGGAGGAATGGCAGGTGCTGAGCTGAGGACGGTCTGGAAACAATTTGTCAACCCAGAACAAACTTATAATTGCTTGTTGCAAGACAGAAGACAGAATCCAGCCATTGTTTGTTGAATTATTGAATGAACACAGATACCAATTCATTGGGTTACACATTAATAGCACGACACCATCGTGGCTAAAACAGCCTCAGAACACATAATCTATGGATCACTCCTGGAGCTGCAACCCCCAGATGAAAAACTGCAACCAAGGACTGGGAGATCAATTTACTTTGGATCACAGTAAGAGGTATCTCACTGTCTCCTTGGGAGCAGTGAGCCATCTGTCAGGAGAAACTGGGGAAGGATGTGAAGCTGCAGGTCCCAGAGAAAGGGAGGGAAGCTGGCGAGGCCACCCAAACACTGTGGTAGAGAAGGGAAGAGCAGAGGAGAATGAGCCTTGCAGAGCCAGACTGTGAGCATCAGCTGGTACCAGGGAGGTGAAAACCTTCTCCTGGCAGCCTCTGCACACCAGCAGGACACCTGTGGGCTTGCAGGGCTGACCAAGAGATCGTGCAGTCCTTTGCAGGTTGAGGTGAACTCAGGAAACTCAAACTGCTCATCCTAAAGGATCTGGTCATGCTTACAGTAACCACAACACTACAATACTAATACTCATCATGATTGTGTGCCACTGGGTTTATTAGAATTATCCTCTGTCAATTCAGAGTTATTTCAACCACAGACTGTGAAATTTATGGAAAAATAGTTGATATAACTTTTAATCGTTATAGCTCTGCTTGCTCAGTACATTCTATGTAAGCTGTTCGAATTAACTGCATATATGATTCATATATAAACATTTTTTGTTCCTTAAACAGCTATAAACTTTTCTCCCCCAATATCAGCATTAAGAGTCTTAATATTATTTATTATTTAATATAATTTATTTTTATTAAAATACAACCAGCAATTGAGGCAAGCATGACATAAACAGATAATTCTGTGTCTCAATGAGTGGAAGAAAACAAAAAAAGGGTAATGTTATGTATTCTTTTATTTTATCTTACAAAACAGTGATCCTGTTAATAGAGAAAAAATAATGGTACTACTACAAAAAATGATAGCACCTTATGAGCAGAATTGGATTTGGCAGGTGTTAAAAGGTATAAGAAAATGGACTTAAACTTGAAAAAATTTAATGCATTGCTAGGAAAGCGTGTGAATTGAATGTAAAGGAATCAAACTCTTCAAGAGAAAATACTGTAAGAGTAGGAGAAAGGACAGACAAAGCTGAGACTTGGGAAAATCGACCTTTGCCATGAAGCAGGGGTGAAAATAAGGATGATTTTTTTCTAGAGTGAGGTCTTTGAAGCTACAGAAAAATTAGTGGTAAAATCAAGTTTCATTAAGGTTCTGGTGGCAGATGGCGGTATAACTAAAACACATGTTGAGGACAAAGAAATATGCAGTAAATATGAATCAGAAGTAATGATGAAAAGTGGGGAAGGGAAAGAAGTTCATAGATTCTAGCAGAATCATAGGAAAGAAGAGATTCTGATGGACATGACTGGCAAACATAATGGCAGCTGATGCACACATGATGCAGTGTAGACCTGTATGCACACAGTGGTCTTGAAATGGTTTGGCTGCTCCTTGACCTGGGTGCACTGCCTTGGTCTGCCTTGGTCTCATGGATCTGTCAGGGACATGGTAAGCACCAAGCTATTATCTTGTCTCCACTGACTTCTGATTTCATTTAAATATATAATAATAATAATAATAATAATTTAAAAATCACCTAAAAATATCCTTATGTAATTGATCATCAAAATTGGAAGGATGAGAATTAGCAATTTGATATAGTTGATGGACCCAGAAATTCTGCCTCTCTTGGTCTGGCTGTATTGCAATCTAGTCTGTAGTACTCAGTTTCTACAAAGACATATTTTTGAAAAGTTTGAGTGGAAAGAACATATTTGAATAATTTATAGGAGGCCCATTTAAGTGTAGAAAATATGCGGCTATCTTCACTGTACAGATATGTTGAGATTAAAGTGTGCACTTATCTTATTTTCCAGTCAAGTTTCTAGAAAAGACATGAGATTCTGACAAGCAAACACATTTAGTCAAGCTTGCTTTATTCCCTATTCCTCTACTCCAGTCCACCGATCTTCCAACAGATACTTAATTCAACAGAGCACATTTATTCTGGAAATCACCCCAGAGAACATATGATTACTGAAATGTTTTCCTTCTGATATGAAATTTAGACAAAAAGACCAGTGAATCAGAGTGATAGCTGTTAACAAGAAATGATGGCAAAATGCATTTTGTATTATAATTTTTCCTTATAAACAGTATATAATATCAGCATTTTACCAATCCTGCCATGATATTTTATTATAGGCTTTACAACTCCAATAGATAAAAATGCTATGTACAAATTTGTTTAAACCAAGCTATTTTACAGTCTTTTCCATGGCCATTTTGTACTGATTTAGCTCTTAGCAATTATTAAAAAAAAATAGGAAAGTTGCTACATTTTCTTTTGTCAGAGTGGAAGAAAGAAGAAATATGTGTTAGGGAAAGGGATTGAGTGCTTAATCTCCACACAGAGAGAGGAAAGGTTAATGGGAACCAAAAAAACTTTCCTAGGAGCACAAGTATATGGACAGATAATGAAAGTATTACTGTCTGTTTCCTTTGAGTCCTTTTAAAAGTGGATGGAGAAGAAAACAGAACTGAGAAATTCTAGGAGTCTATGTTTCAAGATAAACTGGAAACTTGGAACATATCCAACATATATGGAGAGGATTAGAAAATTACACTTGGGGAAGACTGAAAATGTTCAGTCCCTGGAAAGTTACTGTGCTAGTGGACCCCAAGGGCAGGACAAGATTTACTGAAAGAAAATGACTAAAAGATGTGTTAGAAATTCAAATCAGGGACTTTGGCTTCCTACATAAACACAAGGGATTTGTTGCTCTGGAATAGGTATGTCTCATTCCTTCTTAAATGCTAATATATATATATATATTTAGCAAAATAAGGCAATCAGCTGATATTTTGTCTTCTTTAACAAGTCATCTTAGCTAACAAAACAGGACTCTCTCTTTTCATTGCCCAGTAAACGTATTGATACAAACAGTTCTTAAAAACTAAGAAAAAAACCATAATCCTCAAAATCTCATAGAATCATAGAAATCCTGAGCTGGAAGGGACTCACAAGGATCACGTCCATCTCCTGGCCCTGCACAACATAACCCCAAGAATGACACCATACCCAAGAGTATTGCTGAAATGTTTCTTGAGCTCTGTCAGGCTTGGTGCTGTGACCACTTCCCCTGGAGAGCCTGTTCCAGTGCCCAGCCACCCTCTGGGTGAAGAACCTTTTTCCAATATCCAGACTAAACCTCTCCTGACACAGCTTCAGACCATTCCCTCGGGTCCTGTCACTGGTCATAGAGAAATGACATCAATATCTTTTTTGTATTGTGGCACCCAAAACTGCCCCCAGCACTCGAGGTGAGGCCCCCCCAGAGCAGAGCAGAGCAGGACAATCCCCTCCCTTGCCCGGCTGGCCCTGCTGTCCCTGATGCCCCTGGGACAGGAAAGTCCCTCCTGGCTGTCAGGGAATTGCTGGCTCACACCCAACTTTTCACCAACCAGGACCTCCAGGTCCCTTTCCACATCACCACTCTCCAGCCTCTCATTTCATCTGCATGTGCATTCAGAGTTGCCCTGTCCCAGATGCAGGATGTGGCACCTGGGAGAGGGCAACCATAGGTGTTCCTCAAAGTCCAGCAATGAACTGCGTGGGGAACAGCAAGGATTTTTTTCTCTGGCAGACTCAGGTAGTGTAATATATTGTGGGATTTAAAGTCCCCATGCTTCAACTTTGTTTTCTGGGGGCTTTCTTCCCCTCACCACAGGAAAACCAAACTCAAATCAACTTCTTTGTCTTTCCAATATTTTTTGTCCAATATTCTGTCTCTTTCTGGCTTTCACCAGAAGCACCAAAATGGAAAGGTGAATTCTTCCTGGAAAACCTCATAGAATTTGACACATTATGCTTTTGATGTGAGCCTTTGCTGGGATCTCCCAAATTCTCTCCCACATGCACACACCCACACCGCACAGGGCAGCCCTACAGCACCCTGCCAGCTCAGGCTTCATCCAGGCTATTTATATTGTGGTCTTTTAGAGTATCCTGCCATTGAATAATTCATTATTCAGTGGTGGCACACAGAGAATGTTGTCTTTCAAGATTATTTTAGTCATTTCCAGGTTATTTCCAAGTCCCCTTTAAAAATACATCTCCTAAATAGGGCATGAACCCATATAAATTTCATTTGGGTTTCAGTATTCAGCACTAAAGCACTGTGTATTCTTTCACTCTCTCTAGCAGTAGTTTTTTGGAGTATAAGCATCCTGTCAAAGGGAAAACATCTGCTGGTGCATGAACTATTGTAACCCTGAATGGAGCCTTTAAAGCTACACTTTTAATGTTCTTAAGGCACACTTAAGTCAAGAATGCTATTTTTTTTTTAGAATGATTTCTGTGCAATGTTCTGGTAAGCTGCTGTATCAAGAATATAATTTGCAATATATGCAGATTTTTTGTGACTTTTTAATGAGGGAGGCTGTATCTCAGGATACCTATTTCTAAATGTACACAAAAAAGCAAATTTTTACAAAATCACAATGGAATTGATGTTACATAGAAATTTCTCTATCTTGTAAAATATTTAGTTTCTTCCATCCTTGGGTTTTGAATGCATTGTACGGCCTAATGTCTGAATTACTTATTAAATCATTTGTTAAATAATGAGCCTTGAAAATTCTGAAAGAGTCATGAGTACTGCAGTCAATGAAAGACTTTATTCTTCAGACTATGAACGAGAAAACAAACTAAATAATGTTACTTCTCAGTTCCCCTGCCCCCTCTTCCATTGCAGAATTACACATCTGCTCTTGGCTGAGTGCTTTATTTAACTCAGTCAGGAAACTGAAATAAACTTATCCAGGTTCATAAAGTTTGAAGGGTAAATTCGATAGTCTTAAAGATGAATCTTAAAAGGTACATTTGAATTTTGATTCCATTTTTGCAAAGCTAAGTTTATAATTTTTCATAGCTTATGAGTACAATTACAGTTAAATAGCTGAAGTTAACATTAAGTATAAACATTTACTAATTTTAAAAAATACTTATTTTTAAAAGACAATTATCATGGCTTTTGTGATTTTCCTATGATCTGATGTACAGCACTTGTCAAGAATCCAGGTTAAAGTTGTAGATGGCTGCAACAATCTTCAGAAGTTGCAGCAAGAAAAGTTTTTGTTGTGTGCCTCTAACATATTGTGATTCTTGAGATGTCAGAGATGATAATTTGCTGAATAGATTCGACTTAAAACTAGTTGTAAGCAGTCACTTCTGTAATGATGCAGCTTGTGATGAGACAAGATCAAGACATATTTGCATTTTGGCATAAATTATTTATTATATATAGTCAATATAACAAAAAATCTAGTTCACACTATTCCCTAAATGATAAATTATTATGATTTTATTTATTTTAAATAAGCTTTATGAAACAATAATATTTTGGTGATATTTAGTGCTAATAATAGCCAGAGCCAGTGAAAACGAGAATACAGAATGATTAAGCCAGCGCAAATACTTGCATTTTAAAACTTGAAGCCTAAAAACGTATTGGAAGACAGAACTTTGTGTCAGCTATCACCTTTCCATAGCTTTTGGAAATATTTCACTGTTTTGAAATAATGTTTTCAAATACCTTTGTCTTGTTTAATGTGTGTATTCCTGCTCATATTTTCAATGGAACGTCAGAGTACACGGAACCCATCCATGCACTGTTCAGCAAAAGTATTACAATTAATTTAAAGCAGAATAATTTAAAATGCTAAAATCACTGACAGTCTGATACAGTTCTGATAGAAGCTGTGGACAGTCGCTGCCATTTTGAATAGGAGTGTGGTGAAAGCCAAACAGGGCTGCTGGGAAAATGAGCTGGAGATTGGAGAAATCCTGCTTGTCAGTAGAATATTGTACACTGATGTACAAGAGATGTTTTCTCTTAAAAGTTAGAGGTTTTTTCCCTTTTTCTCATATATGTCTTGCCTTAAAATTGTCTGCATCAGTCCAGTAGTTTAATTTATGTATTCAGAAAACTATTTGGTTTTGGGAGCTGATGTTATGTGAGAGTTATAATAGTCATGCCTTTAGTGCAGTGTTTATTGAACAAGCAATCAGTTCCATCTCAAAATATCACACTTGATAAATCTCTCTTTTTTCTTTCTGTTCAACACAATGGACTATTCAAGACCTCTAAACCCAGAGCAGAATACACTATCAACTTCAAAATAACTGCTAGATTAACCTCAGGGGTTCAGATGAGGTGGAGGGAAGATTTAGACACTACAGTAAAGTAGTCTCTCTGGAAATAAGGGAAAGTGGTTTCAAGTATGATATGCTGGCATTTAGATCAGTATTACTTATTATTTTGCTGTATGCCTATATAATCCAGTATGCACAAAAAGCTTTAATGAATACAGGTGTAGTGAAAAATTTTCAAGATAACATTAAAGCTTTTTTCAATTTTTCTTAATTTACAAAAATTTTATGTTTGCAATGAACTGTGGACATTAATTAACATGTTCTGCAGTTCAAGTATATTATAATTAAAGGAGTAAGTTCAGGGGAAATTTTCCCTAAAACTATGTTTCAGGTGTTAATGAGGGATATTTTTCTACATGTTTCAGCTATCAATAATCTCACATTTAAATAGCTGCTATTTATAAACAACTGGTTCTGTTTCTCTTTATTCTTTTCTTTCATTCTGTAATAATCTGTGTATATTATTCTCTGCTCTCTTTTCTCAAATTAGCTTTTAAATGTAATATTTTTTAAACAGACATATCAATGCAATGATTATTACACAATAAACACAGTGAATTAAAGTTATTTAGTGTTATTTATTTTAGGATTTATATTTATAAAATTTATTTATTTAAGTTTATTTTTATGAAATGTAAAGTTATGCAAAACTATAACAAAGTTATTTGCTTGTTTTCTGAATATAAAATAGAAAATTCACTAAGCAGGCACTGAACTAAATGTGTCATGTAAATGCAAATTTCACAGTAGTTTTCTGTATTTAGACTACAGGATCATAAAGGTTTTCATAGCTCTTTATGGTTTGTAAAGGTGTGAAGAAGAAGAGACCCTGATCGGCTCCACTGCAAAATAAATTGCCATTAGTGTTTTTATGCTAAGATTATTGAATGTGTCTGATCAAGCAGTAACTTAGAAGTCTGAGACACCACACAGAATTATGCTAAAAACTTCCAAAGCATTTTAGTCATAAGGAAACCAACAAAATGTCTTCTAAATGCCACTTACTTAGTTAAATGCTACACTGATGAGAAAAGGCTTAAAATAAACCTTGAGGAGCTGTGATCTTAAGTAGTCTTCCAACCCATAAACATCAGTTCTCACATTGCATTGCACATGTTAATGCACACCAGCTGTAAAGTAAATGGTCACTGGTAGATCTCTGGGATCAGAATAGGGCTAATTGCAATTACTGCTCCTTTAATTTTTGTTCAGATGCATTAATATATAAACTATACTTTGATTATTTTAATGATAAGGTAAATGCAACAGCAAAAAATGCATGTAAATGAATGTGGGAGGAGAACCACCAAGATAATTAAAAGTATGGAGCACCTCTCCCGTGAGGAAAAGCTGGTAGAATTTGGATTCTTCAGCCTGGAAAACAGAACACTTAGGGATGACCTACTGTGGCCTTCCAGTACCTGAAATGAGTCCACAAGAAAAATGGAGAAAGACTTTTGCAAGGGCCTGGAGTGACAGGACAAGGGGAATGGCTTCAAGGTGAAACAGAGTGGGTTTAGATGAGACACTGGGAATAAATTCTTTACTGTGAAGGAGACACTGGCACTGTTTTCCCAGAGAAGTTGTGGATGCTCCATTCCTAGAAGTGCTCAAGATCAAGTTGGATGGGGCTCTGAGTAACACATCAAGCAAGAGGTGTCCCTGCTCACAGCAGCAGGGTTGGAAGGAGATGATCTTTAAGGTTCCTTCCAACCCCAACCATTCTGTGATTCTATGATACTATGAAAATATCTATAGTCTCTAAGATTTTGTTTGATGTGATTAATCTACCAATATTTAGACAATCTGATGCAGACTGAAAATGGTTATGGAGTACTTGGTTATGTCTCAGATATTCCCATCTAGATCAATGCCGACTTTTCTGTTAAAAAAAAAAGTTTCAACTAAGCCATGATTTACACAAACACCTCCATTTGCCATTTAAATTAATCTATTATAAATGAACCCACTCCAACACCAATTGCCTGCCAAATGTAATTATTATATACAACATTTCATTTTACTTTCTTTTTTTTTTTTTTTTTTGTGAAGGTACTTTCATAAGGAACACTTGAAAAGGCACTTAAGTAATCTCTCATAGTATCATTTATTCCCTTTTCTGAATTCCAGGCACAGCATCAGTCTGGAAGTACAACATACTTTCTCCCGAGTCATCCCCTGCATACAAAACATTTTTCCTAAGCTAATTTAGATGAGTGTGCTTCTATTTAGCACACATTTCTTCAAGACTGCATTAATTGTAAGCACTTCCTCACATATAAAGATGGCTTTAGTCTTTGCTGAATCTCTCTCTGGTCTTATCTCTTACACTGCAAATTTTCCCCCAGGCCTATATTTCACTTAGGCCTCTGCCTAAATTCCTACTAGGACTCACCTCTCATATTTTTACATCATGGTATGCTTGC